>CAXKWD010000009.1:133671591-135007138 GCA_964059195.1 Ectobius pallidus
CCATTCTGCAGCTACCTCATAATTTCCTTGCACCGAACACATCCTGGCCCATGCATAAATTATTTTTTTAAGTGTGGGGTCATCAGGAGCCAGACGGCAGCGTGCAATTGTCAAGGCTTCACGGAAGAGTTTATAAGTGACCAGCATTTCAATGGCTTCCTCCACTTTATGACAGGCAAGCAAGTAGGAGGCAGCCTTAACAAATCTCCCATTCAAAACCAGCTGGTCTGCATAAGCCTTGCACGTCTCCATCCAAAACCTGAAAGAATAGCAAACTGCTGGGTAAGAACGCATACTCTACATCAAGCATATCAAACTCAACTTTTACTAAGGGCGAACTTGACTTGATAAATTGAAGTCCAAGGGCAGCATGCCAAAATGAAAACATAGGCTAACCTTTAGTTCTTATAAAATTTAAGCTTCTTTCTATTTTGTAAGAAGTAACCACCCCGATTATGAGTTATCTGTTTTCTAATAGAAACATAATGACTGAAGTCATAAGCAGTGTCAGAATTTTGAAAATCTTGGATGGAAGGAAAATGAAATGAAGCTGCCACTTACCAGTTGCCCTCCCCAAGGCCTGAGGTTGAATTTAAAACCCTTAATATTATCACACAACACAACAAACTGCAAACTGTAATTTTGGCAAGATGGTAATAGGTGCCACAACCTGCTCCCTCTTCCATCGGCGTGGCCGCTTTCCCTGCCTGGCCACTACCTCGGCCGCTGCTCAACGCCAGTAATGCAGCTTAATATTTCATTCTTGTGTTTTGTCTATTTTGTAATGATGTAATAACTTAATGATTCACTGAAGATGGCCGCTTCACGTGGTGGAAAGCGCTCCAACAAGGTAATTAACATTGCCATACCACAGAAGTGAATGTCAGTGAATAAACCTATTTGCTGTAACTGAATCATTAATATTTCACATTTAAAAGAAAAATTACCCTTGCACCAACGCCAATATAATACTTCACTATTATAAAAAAATTATAAAAAACATAATATTTCACAATAAAAATGACCCTTGCACCATATATAATATTTCACCGCCACTAGATGTCTACACTGTTTTAAATTTCTCCCCACGCAAAACCCCTACTTTCCAGGCGGATCCCGTTAGAGAGTTGGAGTGGGACTCAGTTGTGGCATGTACTACCATTTTCCCATAATTTTAAATTTAAGTCATTTAAATGCCTTGTATCATCTACCATGAATGTAAAATCTTCAAGTTAATTAGTCTACCATAGTCACATAGCTTATCGGGTGATTCGCTG
This sequence comes from Ectobius pallidus, assembly GCA_964059195.1. Classification (NCBI taxonomy): domain Eukaryota; kingdom Metazoa; phylum Arthropoda; class Insecta; order Blattodea; family Ectobiidae; genus Ectobius; species Ectobius pallidus. The sequence goes on from CAXKWD010000009.1 coordinate 133,672,869, forward strand.
TTAGATTTCAGAGAATGTTTATAGAGACCGCTGGCATGGTCTTGTGGTTAGCGTTGCTGACTACAGATCTGTTGGCCCGGGTTATATCCCTGGTACCTTCTCGGATTTCTTGAGGTAGGGGGGTATGGAGGGGGGTGCACTCAGCCTCGTGATTCAAACTGAGGAGTTACTTGATAAAGAAGTAGCGGCTCTGGTCATGGAAACCACCATTAATGGTCATGGGTGTCGGCACGCTAACCACATGCCCCCCAATCCTGCCATCTGCCTATGGTAGATGATGTAGCAATCAGGTGGTAGGCCTTGTCCCTTCAGGGATGTAGCGCCATGCAGTTTAGTTTTAGTAGTTATAGGCCTATTATCATTTCATTTAAAATGACTTCCGAATTGTTTTTTTTAAATCTTCCAACATTTTCAGTGCAATCTTCCAAAATAATTTTCAGATCTGGCAACACTGTCTCTGAAAGGATTAACATGCACATCTATATGATATGCAAATGGATACTACTCTTCAACCGACCCTCATATTTGTACACTGTCAGGCAAAAAAAGCGTAACAGTTAAATTTTTGTGAATTACATATTAAGTGAACAACAGGCCTCTACTTGCAAAATATTCTCATAAAATTTTGTGATATCATTTATTGCACCCTTCTTTAGACAATAAGCACATTTTTAAGAAAAGGAATTAACATCAATTGAAACTGAACGAGAATAAACAGAAGTTCCCCAGTTTTATAGTGTACTGCTCGCTGCATTTGGCAGGCTTTTCAATGTCTCAGTTGTTGATTTCGCATGTTTCCATTTCTCCATTGTTAAGTTTCCTGTATTTGGCGCTGTTTGGAAACATTATCCAAACTTTTCATTCAGTCTGTCATGAACTTCTGTAAATGAAAGTTTAATAAAAGATGGTTTGTAAGTCATAAGCAAGGCCCGGATTCTAATGACATGTCATCTTTTTATTGATGCTGCATAGACATTGCCAATTTGTGGCTAAATCCTAATCATGGCCTCTAGAGTACAGAAATGCATTTTTATAAGGTCATTTTTTTGTCATTCTATGGAATTTTATATTTTTAAGGCATTTATTTCAATTTTAGGTCAATATTTTGTCATTTTCGTGACATTTGCTTCCTTATTTAGTCATTTTTATGTATTTACATTGAGTGTATAAACGTTTTTTCGTTGCTAGCGGTGCTGTCTTTGAAGTGTTGTTTGTTTAATGCAAGGAGGAAAAATTCGGTATTGAAGTGTTGACATGTCTCAGTCGGAAATGAGAATCAAAGAAACACCGAATTTTTTTATTATATTACTACTGTTTTTAGATTGACTTGACTCCAGAGTCTGCCACCTGCTTGGATTTGAGAGTGCAAACTACTGTTTATCCTTAATAAACAACAATATAATCCGGCAGACCACAAAAGGATGTGTCGAATTTTGACTCGCCAGTCCCTCAGTGCCAGTATAAATTTACGTGAGAAAAGAACATTCACAACATTACAGTTATTTAAAGTTTTTACAATTATATACAAACTAGTCTATTACTTTGTGTGTACAATAATAACTTTTTACAAATAAAATATAAGTTTGTAGATCATTTTTTATAATTATTAAGTCATTTTCTTTAAAATTTAGGGTCATTTTTAGATCATTTTTCAAACAGTTTTAGGTCATTAGAATCCAGGCCCTGGTCATAAAACTCTGCAAGAGCTGTTCCTTTAATCAAAGATGGACGCAGCTTCCAACATGCTGTGAATGTGCTGAGAACATCACCCACAAGCGTTCTCCGAGTTGTAAGACATAATCGAGGCCACATCATCTTTCATTAACAACCAGGATCATTTATAACGCCATTCTAAAAAGTCCTAAGTGTTACATCATTTTTTGCCTGGCAGTGTATTTTTAGCATATGTTTTTGTTGTTAGTACTGACCTTGGTGAAACCGAGGGGGCAAGTGAAACCAACCAATCACTGAGATGCATATTTCTTGTTGCTTCTTGCAACATTTCTTTGACATTTCCCCTCCACAGTTCCATATTCTGAGCTTTCTCAAACTGCTTGAAGCTCTGGTGATGTTCCACTAGAAAGTAAAGTAAGTAATAATTAGGGTTCGGACGTTTATGACCTAAAAAAGTGGAAAATATGACTCCAAATAAGACCTTAAAAATGGCTAAATATGACCCAAAAATGCTAAATATGACCTTATAAAAGAACGTATTTTTAAACAAATGTTCCAATTTAGAGCTTTTAATTACACTAAATTATTATATTACATAATCAGAACAATTTTACAGATGATTTTACAGTTTTACAGTTGTAAAGAACTTCTAATATGTTAATGTTTCCAGATACCACTGCATATGTGAACTGAAAATATTTTAAAAACATGTACGTAGAAGTTGTTAACAACAAGGAGGAAGAGGTAATTCTTATTATCCCTTCTCATTTCAGTTACAGTCTCTGAAAAAATTTAAGACGACAATTTAGTGCACACACTGCATAATTGTGCTCTTTAACCGAATTTATAACTGAAATATGACGTTAAATTACAAATATGACCGAAATATGACCAAGACCATGAAAATGACCAAAATATGACTTTATATGCAAAATAAAAACCGTTCGATTAGGATAACAGTGTGCAATTCATGTTTAATTTGAGTTTGCGGTAAGAATGGAGGTCAGGATGAAAATATGACATGTCATAAACATCCGAACCCTAGTAATAATGTTCACACGGATTTTGATGCACAAAACTCAACCCATTCAGTATTACTTTTTCATAACAACTACTTTACTGTACAAACCTCCTTGTACATGTAGTGAATTCCATATAAAACTAGCACCTAAAAACCAACAGGGGAAACTATAGCTTGTATTTATTTCAATAGACATAGTTTCGAGCAGTGGCGGATCCAGAGAGACATTTTGGGGGGGGAACCAAAGTAGAGAGGGAAGTTTTTACTCATAAAAATTAATTATTCCCAGTACACAATTGAAAACAAAATGAACATTTCAGCATTTTCTTACAAAGGTATTTCAAAATAATGAATGCCGTTGCTTTAATTTAAGTATTTGGGTTATGTTCCAATAAATTTTGAATAATTTGTGCTTAATGTTACAAATTTTGGGGGGGGGGAAAATTTCCCCCATTTCCCCCCCCCCCCGCGGATCCGCCCCTGGTTTCGAGAAATCTTGATGTTTTTAAACATTGTTACCACTCACAAGTAGGTGATTTAAAGCTTATCTCAATCTAGTTGATGAAGAAATAAAAGAGGCTAATAACAAAAGTAAAGTTGTACTAACAGCCATAGAAAAGAATAAGAATAAGAACATCCACCCCCTCCACTTTCAACTTCAAACGATGCATCAACAGTTTCATTACCCACAGTCAAGTTTAGACATTCAGAAAGACTGCGTGACGTCTCGTCGCTAAAATAAGACTCACTTGAAAATGCGAGATGTTCATTTTGTCTCGCAAAACGTTGTGGTTTCTGTTGTGAAGTTGACATTTTTAGTGTCTGTGTTATATTTTATGCGTCTGTTTTATTATTTTATTATCTTATGAAGAAGACGAAGGCTCCACGCAAGATTAAGTAACCTTTGAAAACGGCTTCACAAAAGGATCAATAAACAGTGGTGAGTGCTGCCCCATAATTTATTTATATTAAATACCATTCCTCACCATAAGAAGAATGTCATTCAGTAACACAGCTTTATATTTGAGCAATGTTAATTACTGCGTTTTAAAAATAAACTGTTAGTTTAAAAGTTAAGAAACTTCAGTAAATAGTTTTCTTATGTTCCCAAATGTCAGTAGCTTGTGTAGAGAATGAGTTACGTCTAATTGGAAAACACAGCAGTGACATTGGGTGGTATATGACGGAAGTTCGGCAGTTGGACGTGGCTGAGGATGAGAGGGAGTTCCTCTCTTAAATCGGTTTCTAGTAAGTAATAAATTATAATGCAATAGCGAGCATTTTAGGAGATATTATGTGTTAATAACTTTATATATGCATTTTAAAAATTAGTGCCATGTCAGGCTTTCTTGCGGAAAATTAAGTTACTTTATAGAAAAGTTCTGCTTTTCAATGTTTACATCTGGTAACCCTAGTAATGACTAAAAACGCAAAATCATAAAAATTTAAATGCTAAAAACCACGAACTATAAATATGATCATGCAAGAGAATTATAATTCTTCTCTCGATATAAATCTGCATCATTTGTACCTTCTGCATCCATCTGCTTGTGTGTATTTTCTCTGTCAGTCAAGATTCCAAGATAAGTAGGAAGTTGAGCTGTCTGGATGCCATTCTCGCCATCTAATGCTTCTAGCAATTGATAACAGTTATTCAAGTGATTCTCATTTTGCTGATGAATTGATTTTCCAAACAATCCTTTGTGCAATCTCTTCTGTTTTGCCTTTCCAACTTGGGAAGGCAAAACTTGCTGTTCTGTCAAATATAAAAATAATTAATTAATTAAAATAAAAAATAAACAAACAAATTTAAATCAACAACAATAATAGTAATAGTAATAATAATAATAATAATAATAATAATAATAATAATAATAATAATAATAATAATAATAATAATAATAATGAATCAATAAATTACAGAATTTCAATATTTGCTAAATAAAGATACTGTAATAATAAGAAGAATATTCAACCAGCAGATGCCCTGCCTAGGAACTATTAAATTCTAAGCAAACAATAAGGTTTGATGACTTCCTATAGATATTAAAAATCTACAACTGTAAGGGTGAACCTCCTTCCCATGTTAGAAAGTTTTCTAACATGAGATTTAGATGCAGATCTAAGGGAGCATCCACACCGAAGTAGCCTAGCAAGCGAGTCACAATAGTTGGATGCAGGTAGTGCGCTACTCATTTTAAATCCCAAATAAACAAGTTCAAGTCTTCATACCGAAGTAGTGTGTCAGAGTGCGGCATTCATTTCTTCAGATAGATCTGGACTTATTTCATGTGACGCTACACAGGATGACGCATGCGTACAGTTGCCTTTTTAGCTGTTTTCTAATTGTTAAGAAAATTCAACACATATTCGCTTGTGTAGCGGTAAAATATGGCAAAGAGGGCATGAAAACCGCTGGAAAGAGAGCTACAATTTGTACATGCGTAGGCTATATGATATGGCAATTGAAACTAGTAGGAAAAAAGCCTGGATTAAGATTGCTACGGTGTGAATGCAAAACTGTGTACCATGCAACTCGATGTGCAGCCTGCATCCAAGTAGTGCGAATCGCATGCTATGCTATTTCGGTGTGAATGCTCACTTAATCAGTTGCTAGATATTTCATTGCAAGCACAGAAGTGTTGGTTACCTAAATCAGAATATGCTTCATTGCAATTCTGAGGTGCTTCATCACAATGTGTTTGTGTTTGGTATCTAAATCATATGTTACCTTGCAAGTACAGGTTTATTGGATATCTTAATTCTAAAAGAATTTTGGAATGTTGAGACTAGGGTCTGGATTTTTAGGCTTTTACAAAAAGTACTTTAGAATTTTATTTTCGTGGAATAGCCCTTTTTAGGTTTTAAACAAATGATTTGGCTGGGTTAATAAAACATAATAATGAACACTAATATTAATACCAAAAATTGTATTAGTCTATAATTTTGACACAGTTATTCTAGTTTTTTTTTTCTTCTTTCAAAATATAAAGTAATCATTCTTTATATCGGCACTCGAAAAATTTGCATAAACAATTGATATATTTACCCTTTAATGGTACAATTAATACATCACTCAATTCACTTCCGACCTACAAAAATAAGTAGACTCGAGTGTCATGAATTTGTTCCTTTAATATACTTCTCTGTTGTTGGTCAGCAACTTTATATTTTAAAGTTGAAACGACAATGAATTAGTTGCAGATTTCAAAGTTTTGGAGACGGCTCAAAATTCATTTCCTGCTAGGGCGAGGTGGCACATTTTCAAGTAACAAAGACAAGCGACAAAGCAAAGTATATATTGTTAATTTCAGTGCACTGTATAAATTTATTTTTATTATGTTTTTTCTTAAAATGCTCAAATTCACATACAGTATTTATTTTCCTTTGCATTAATTGGAAAATCTATTTAAAAATTGTGTTTTTCTGCAAAAGTTCTCGTTAGCCTCTAGTTTTTCAGCAAAAGTCCTCCTTAGCTCCTTTTAGGTCCTTCAGTCCGGTTTAGCCCTTTTTAGGTTCTATAAGATTCATATATTCGGAAGCAAGGGGCATGAAATGGAAAAATATGTTAAAATGTTGTAACTAGGAAGCTGAGGAAAAAATAGCTTAAAACATTCAAATCTGGGCCCTAGTTATGACTAGACCTGGGATTTTAGGCTCTATAAAAATTAGTTTTAGGCACCTCAAATAGGCTTTTAAAACAAGTAAATAGGCTTTTAAAATAGAAAACAGGCACTTAAAATATGCTTTAAAAATGTGTAAATAGACAGAAAATAGACTTTAAAATACTACAATATGCTCTTAAACTGTAAAGTGATCTTTTTTTTTTTACTCTAAGAAATGTGGTATACCTATTCTTAACAGGAATAATTGCAAAATTAAGACAGAATTAAAAATACATTTATCAAAAACAGATTGTGGATTATATGAAAAACTGACACAATATGTCCCTTCTTACTATAAACCTGCTACTTGTTGTTTTGAGCGAATTCTCCCCCGTCAGTTAGCGTTCCTTTGGTGACAATTGTTTGGGAAAATCAAGTTTCTGTGAAAAACCTACCCTCTGCTGTTCTGTTCTTCATTCAGGAGTGTCCATTAAACGATTGTAAAAGTTACAGAAGTTGAAATTTATTTTAAATGTACAAAATAGGCATTTTAGGCACTAAGAGTAAAAATAGGCTTCAAAGGTCCAAACAGGCATTTTAGGGCACTATAAAACTCTATAAATGTAAGTGATTTATCATGAAATGCCAACATATTTAAACATTTTTATGTTATTTCATAAGGAACGGAATAAGCATTTGCCTTAAAATCCCAGGTCCAGTTATGACTAGGGACCGGATTCTTAGGTTTTTACCTATTTTTTTCCTGGCTTCCAAAACAAAAAGCGCTCATACACTTTTTCGAATCAAGTCCGTAGGATTCACCCATATTAATTCTGTGGCACCTAAAAATACCTAAATGGGGTATAAAAACCTAAATATACCTAAACGGGATATAAAACCTAAAATATCTAATTTAGGCTAGTTTTTTTTCTTTTTTGCTTGTCAGTTGAGGAATCGATATTTTGCGGAGAGACAATTTTTGTCGGGTTGAAATTAATACCACCAGCGTTTCGTTGAACCCATTGTCGTCTAGGATGGACAGTATCAAGAGAGGAAGTGTAGAGTACCGGCGTATTCCTTTTAAAATATTCGTACGAACAACCATTGTTGCCGTGTATGAACAAGGGTATAGAATTCTGTGTTTTAAAGCGTTTGTTTGCCTTTAGTACTGTCTTGTTATTCACACTGAGTGGTCACACTGTGTTTTAAGAAGACGTGTTAATTATGTATTGAATCCTATTTAGCACATTCAAATTCATTAAACCAATTATTCTACCCGAAAACGATATTTTGGATAAAAAACCTAAAAAAAACTATTTCACCTAATGGAAAACCTAAAACAGTGTTTTTGAAAACCTAAAAATCCGGTCCCTAGTTATGACATACCGGTATTTGGAACTAAGTCAACAGAGCCCATGACACTTCTTTGTGTGACTTTTTATGAGAGATTAATCAATACAATATACTGTATTTCTGGAATAAATTTGATATCAAATGTAACTTACCTTTAACTGTTGATAATTCAGCTCCTTCGGGTGGAACATCATTTACAATTGATGAAACTTTAGCTTTCTCCTTCACTGTAAAAATAAATCATAATACAAAACTAAAAAGAATAAAATCAGGTAAAACGATGTAATAAAGTACCAGTAAAAACCTGCATTATACAGTGACAATTGCATGTTTGCCAACGAATACCAGTATCGTCATTAATGCAATACCGGTAGATGATAAGCAAAACAATCTATTTTGAATGAAGTTACACTTCAGATATGCAAGTTCACTTTTTATTAAATTTGCTTGGATTATAGCACTGCGGAAAATAAAAACAGTTGATAAACACACTTTAATGACAGATAGGAAGTGTGCCTTATGCCTGTATGGAACTGTTATGAAATAGAATGAATATGCAGTCTCACAGGTCTTTTCTTATAACTGAGCAAAGGTTTAAAGCACAAGTATAAATAGTTCACTGAGTACTTAAGAGATATGAGGAGAAGATATAAATGTTAAAAACTCAAAATTAAAGATTCATGCCTTACGCCCTTATGGAACTAGGCCCTTATTATATATTATATGGCCTTCATAGTGAATTGACTTATTTACCTTTTTTCATACTAGGCTCCTTGGTATCAGCAGGTGGCAAGTCCTCTGGCACAGTCTTCATTTTCCCCTCCAACTCCTTGAAGCTTTTTTCTATTATAAAAATAGAAAATATTAAATATAATAAAATAAAATTATAAAACATACCAATTGGGACTGAATGTTGTCCGGATTAGCAAAAGTCCGAATTAAGTCAAATAAAAACCACAGAGAAATTTTCATTAGTAAAAATTATACAGTAAATTTATTTATTATTGAGGTGCAGTAGGTCTACCTGTTTTAATCACACATCCTTTATTTGTTTGGTTTGAAGAAATTTGTTCATATCACTTGTTCTAATTTCTGTTCAGCCAGCTGTCGCATTCGTTTCTCCTGTGAACTTTCCTCATTTAAATCACATTTATTATCTTTTTTACATCTTTTTTATATCCGAAACTGTTTGTTTTGCGATTCTGTATCCTGCACAAACACAGGCAAAAGTGGCATCATTTTTAAGTGTTTCAATCAATTTCAATTTCTTGTGTACAGTAAGCGGAGCCATGCTGGGGTAAGAATTAACTTAATTAATAATTTGAGTTGGGAAGATACACAGTGAAGTGATTTCAAACTTAAAGATTTTTGAGATTGGAACTTGCACACGAACTTCACTTAATAGGTATATTTACCTCAGATTGCATTTCGATGGACCATTTCCACTATTATCAGCTGATCCAATTGTCACTCTAGCGGTGGGTGGATGAACTTTTCTAAAGTAGATCAAATTCTCACAGTTCTTTTGAATAAAAATTTTTATTCAAAAGAACCGTGAGAATTTGATCAACTTTGAAACCACAGAGGGGATTCAAGGAACCCTGTTTGAAAAGTTCATCCACCCGCCACTAGAGTGACAGTCGGATCAGCTGATGATGGTGAAAATGGTCCACGGAAATGCATTCTGAGGTAAATATACCTATTAAGTGAAGTTCGTGTGCTTCAACAATCTTTTAAATTTAAGAAATAACTGTTTGAACTTCATATTCACATGTTCATCCCGACATGTGTTTTCCACGTGTTTCAATACAAACTGTCCAGTAACGAGCTGAAATTTATCAGATAAAATCGGAATCCACATATTACCGTATTGGCCCGAAAATAAGACGACCTCGAATATAAGACGACCCTGAATTTTTGAAGGGTAGTTACGAAAAAATAAATAAAATAGCTTATTAGTACATTTTGCTTCACATAAAACAGAAGTTTGAAGTTCATGTCGTAACTTCTTCTCTCGTCCTTATTTACGCATTGAAACAATGAAGATGCTTTCTTTTCCACATGATCTGCCATGTTGGTGGTCAAACAAAGCATTATGCATAGAGAATAGAGATGCCAAGCAGTGCAGTACACGGCAGTACAAGGAGAAGCACGAATTCGGGAACAATAAAGTTCGGTAAAATTCGGTAATTTCCGCACGACTTTGACCTTGGATCGGACGCACGCCATTTGCGTGGGGATCCCCGGCCGCTACACACGTGCACAGCTGCATTCATGATTGGGGAGTTGTTGAGTCTTAGGGTGCGAGTATAAGACGAGTATAGTTTTTAAAAGCACATTTTCTGGGGAAAAACATCGTCTTATATTCGGGCCAATACGGTAATAGCAAGCATTTTATAAGATAAACAATTGTGATTGGTCTATATCCAAGGAATTGCTAACCGTTATTGGCCAATATCAAACATGCGGCATATGAATGGAATAGTCCAACAAAAAGTCAACCACAATTATCCTAACATTATAAATCAGAAATGACCAGAAACATGCAAAAAACTGTAGTAAATATGATGATGGAGGTAATTGAAATGATCATACTTTTCCCTCCTGATAAAGTTTGGGACTGTTTTGAAATTCTCCACACTCGTAATGTGAAGTCAGCTGAACCAGTAATGACAAGATCTGGATCTAGAGGGCTCCACGCACAAGAAAGCACATGGCCCTCATGTAACACGAAGTTTGCAATTGGCTGAGAAGAAGGCACGTTCCAAATCTGAAACAAAATATAGGACAATACATGTGACGTGAACAGCCAGACACAAAGTTTTTCAGAATCTCTATTCTGTAGTTTAAACCATTCTGTGGGGGGACACAGACAATAAACAATGTATACAGTGGCTCATTCAGTTGATTCAGTTTTCTAGAATATTAACTGTAGTCCATTTGAAACAAGCTGAGAACAAGTATAAACAAATCAAAGATAAGCAACACATAATAGAAACCAAGATCAACAAAAAGACAGCAGGAAGGGTGATTTCAGACGAAGAAAGAAAGTTAAGATCCAAGACAATGAAGAAATATTGGGCTAACAGGAAACTGAAGAATCCTTTGTATAAAATTGACTAAAGTGGTCCAACGTAACCAAAAAATTGTAATAATAATAAATGACATAGTGTGATGTAAACAATAAAGAGTACCTCATAATGATATACAAAATAATAGAATACGAACTTGTATTGACATACATGTGGAATTATAATAAATTTAAAAGAGTTCTTTAAAACACCAAGACCTAATTTATGTACCATATATTTCTGCAGATAAGACAATAGTTCAATCACATAAAAAGGCCCCCAAAATTCAGTATCGTCTTATAGGAAGGATACAAAAAAATTAGACTGAAATTTATATAAATTAAAACCATTAAAAGATTACTATAATCTTGATATTAAGATGTTAGATACCATTTGTGGGCAAACGTAAGGAAGGTTTGTTCCGGTAAGGGCAGCCAACAGTCTTTTTAACTAACTGAAGTTATTTTGCACTAATTTCTACTACCCACCCTATGGATTATAATAGTGCAATGGTTGGCAACTTTTTTGAGATCACAACTTGAAGTTGTTTCATAAATATACATTCATAGGCTGTTCACCGTTAATAGTTTGGAGATCGTCTTATAGGACAGATAAATGCTAAAACTATAAAACTATGATAAAAATTTATATGTCTTATCTGCGGAAATATACAGTTTCTCATATATGGAAATGTTAAAAACCAGATTACTTGTCTTTCTTTAATGAAATTACGTTTCTTGAGCTCTACACAAAAGGTCATGCAATTCCCAAGCATAATTTTTACAATTATCTCTCTCATTTGAAGCTGTGTTACCTTAGGCCAATAGCCTATAGTGCCCTACAAGCCTAAAATATCATAATCCATAAACAAAATATAAAATAATTGAGGTAATAATTAATTTCAGAGGCATTAACAAGATGAAAATGGTACATATGGTTGATTAAATGACTACTTATGTCTGTCTTGTATGACGGAGTAGAATAGTAATGCTCAATCAAGGTAATTCCTCATACAAGTTTTTACTGGTTTTTTAACGGAATATTTAAGAAATAACACTTGTTAAAACGTGTTAATAAGCCAATCACAGAGCTCTAATCATTTTTGAGACATGTGAAAACCCCAATTGAAACAAGAATCACAATTTCTGCGAGAGAATTCCACTCTCTATAAAACAAGGAACATGTCCCCCCAGTAGACAGTGCCTCCGAGAATCACACGGGTCAGATGTATTTCATATTGCTGTGTACTTCATCAAGCAGTTTACCGCCTTCAAGCCATATTACCTCAATTATTAACGTCAATAAGCAGTACACAACGAAATTGTAAGCAACAAGTATTATTCTGAATAAACCACCAATAAAACTTCAAGTGTTGTGTTCAATATCCAAGCATCTCCTACTATGAAGGAACCTCGAAAGAGTTCTCATTGTTCTACCAAGGAGTGGTGACATAAAGAAAACATACCCTATTTACTCGAATATAACACGCACCTTTTATGCCCATTTGTAGCTTTCAAAACTGAGGTGCTCGTTAAATTTGAGGGCGCATTAAATTTGAGTACAAATCCGTTTCGTAGGTTGGCAGTACCAGTAACGTTTATCTGCATAACAATGCACTGCTGTAATTCTCGACTTCATTAATTTTATCGTTGGCCTAATACTAGCATTACATAGAGCGTATAAAAATACTAGTTACTAGTCACGAAATGGAGGGCAAGAAGAGAAGAATATCTTATGATGCTGCTTTCAAGCGTAAAGTAATCTTCTTCTGACATAAGCAACTCCGAGGATTCCAGTGACGAACATGTCAGTGAATATACTTGTAGGTCTGAAACTGGCAGTTAAATTTAATGGTAATTGGAAATGTTTACATGGTGGTTCATTATTCCCTTAATACTATGACAAAATTCCAAATGAAATACCTATCCTACCATTGATGCACATTACATTCACCAACAAACTTCTTTTTTTAACAAATACAACATACAATATAAGACCACCCGAATGAGCAACGCTTGTGCTCGGGCAGAGTTCAGTTCTTTACAATACCTAGTACACAATTAAATTAGTACACAATTAAATTAGTACACAATTAAATAAACTATTGAATACAAATAAATAAAAGAATAGGCCTACACTATTGAATACAAATAAATAAAAGAAAATATAATTAATTTGAATTCAAAACCTAGAGAAAAAATATCAAAAAGAAAGAACAGAAAAATAAAAATAAAATAGGAAAATGGGAAGAACAATATTGAAATCCTGTGACATAACAAATGAAGTGGTTCCTTAAATTTCTACAAAATTACAGATTGAAGTAAATTTTAAACTAAAAATAAGATTTTTGATAAACTTATTGAATTTTTTGTTGTTCATATGTACTATTCCCGAATGTGACCTAATTATGGAGTTACAGAGTCTTGGACCATAATAATTGCTATGTTTGGCGCCAGAAGTGGTGTAGTATTTTGGTGTAGTAGTGGTTAAGGGCAATGTTTTATTTTTTTTAGTATTGTATTTTGTATTTATGATTTCAAGTTTCAAAATCGAGGTGTGCATTAAATTCGAGGGCGCATTAAATTCGAGTAAATACAGTGGCTACCCGGAGATAAAAGACGAAACCATACTGAAATGACCATTGATGTGAGGAATGCATTCAGCAATTCAGGCTGGCTGCTTACCTGGGCAGTGTAGTCATAAGAAACAGATACGAGTTGTCCTCCAATATGTGGACTCCAGCACATATTCACCACCCTGCTGAGATGCCCACTCAGTGTGATGAAGCTCTCTATGGGCTTCACATTCTCACCTCCTGCAAATACACTCAGCATTAAAACCAACAGCTTCTAAATGAGCAATTTGATAGATATATAAGCATTCATGAGCCACAGATTATTGTCTCTGTTGGACACTACATGAGAATATTATAGGAGAAAAATTCCTCCGACACGGGGACTTGAACCCAGGACCTTTGGCTATTCGCGCCAATGCTCTACCAACTGAGCTAAGCCGGAGCTCAATTCACAGCGCCAGATGGAACTTCTCTCCTATGACTGATTGCCCTAATGGTCTACCTCACAGACAGACAAGTTATGTCATATGCAGTACTGTGAGGCACACTAAGTAGTGATTTTTGTGACCATTAGGGCAATCAGTCATAGGAGAGAAGTTCCATCTGGCGCTGTGAATTGAGCTCCGGCTTAGCTCAGTTGGTAGAGCATTGGCGCGAATAGCCAAAGGTCCTGGGTTCAAGTCCCAGTGCCGGAGGAATTTTTCTCCTATAATATTCTCGAGCAATTTGAATTTTATTAAGTGCCAGAATGGTACTTTCTGATATTGTGTGGTGGACAGGAAAATGTCTGTATGCACGATAACTCAAATATGCTTTATCGGATTTTCATGAAACTTGGTATACGCATTTAAAGCATCCATGGGTAGAAGCCTATTGATAATGGACCAAATCGGTTGACTGGTAGCGGAGTAAAACCCAATTTAGTGTCTATTTTAAAGGTGCGATAACACAAATACGCTTTATCGGATTTTCATGGAACTTGGTATATGAATTTATAATGTCCATGGCAAGAAGTCTATTGATATTCGACCAAATCGGTTGGCCGGTAGTGGAATAATGCCCAATTTAGTGCCTTTTTATGGTAATATATCACAAAGGCACGGATAACTCAAATACGCTCTATCGGATTTTCATGAAACGTGGTATACGCATTTAAAGCATCCATGGGAAGAAGCCTATTGATTTTGGACTAAATCAGTTAAACAGTACCCTAGTAATGCCCAATTTAGTGCCTATTTTATGGTAATATATTAGAAAGAATTTATCAAATGCATATCAGTACTCATGACAACATACTGTTTTACAATGTTCATATACAGCTTTGGAAGTTGCAATACAGGCAGCTTTGAAAAACAACACTATCCACATATTTCTTCACATATGCTTATCAAACTAGACCTTTGTTCTTCCGTAAGCCCTGCTTAATAAATCGATCTGGAGCTTAACTCAGAAGTCGATAACAAAAATAACTTACTTTCTGCATATCATAGTTACAATTATCGCTGATTAAACAAAAGCATTCTGGCACTTCATTACATCGGTTTAACTGATTTTTATTTTATTTCAGAATTCAGAAAAACATAGTCTCTGCATTTTTTTTATTCTTGATTTTAAAATCTCCCGTTTCGCAGTAGGGGAAGGATTTTGGCAATTTACAATCCAGATACCTGGAACCTAAATTTTTTTCTTAGATAGTGTATCGTATTATAAGAACTCTCCATTAGTTAGATTATGCTCTATTTTTAATAAACATAATAGGCATAATATTGACATTTTTCAGAAAAGAACAATGTTGAGGGAGGTAAGTTCATTATATCAAAATTATACCTGCTTTTATTTTATTATTGCATTGTGGTTGTAAGATAATATGTTAGCAATCTCCTTATCTCTTTAATTGTTTAACTGTATTATGCCCTATCTTAGTTCTCCATATTTAAAAAATGATGGAACATAAACAGTGAAGCAACTATAATAGAATAATTATAATTTGAGTTGAACTTAGACAACAGTTGGGCAACATTGAAATTTCAAAAAATATTCAAGGATCATAACATAATTTTGGCCATGCACAACAGATTCAGCATAAGAAATTTAATTAAATCCATACAGACTGATGATATACCTACCGGGATGAAATCAGGGATCTATCAGATAAATTGTACTAACTGCAGCAAGATTTATACAGGAAAAACAAAAAGAAACGTTGAGACTACATTTAAAGAACACATATTGTCAGTTGGAAAAATCATTCTTGGGAAAATGACCACAGAATCTGTAGAGAACTAAATCTGTTAAAATCAGTAAGCAAACCAAAAGAACTGGACATCTGGGAGAGGATCTACACAAACAAATTTGATAGTAATCTCATGAATTTCAAAATACCATAGGATGAGGACCTCATCAAGAAGTTTGTTAAACCACCACCAGGGACACATCATGACCTTCAAAACCAAGATCTGTCAGTTGGACAAGTAGCCGAGGATGGGGACAAAGGTCCTCGAAACATGTTCTACCAAAAAGTTGGTGTCTAAGTTCAACTCAAATTATAATTATTCTATTAGTTCTACATGCTTGTAATTCAAAATGTATGTTTAATCTTATTTGTGTACTTACTAATTCTTTATTGAAATATTAATTTTTTAAATCGGTGTGTCTCATTACTAAAGACCAGATTTTTAGGTTTAAAAAAACACTGTACCTTTTATATTAACAACTTCATTTAACAAGGCATGATGTGTTGTTGTGGAAAATATGATAAAAATGTGTAATTTCATTTTAAGAAAATACATAAAGTTTACTTAATCAAAATTATTATTTTAACAATGTTTTTTAAGAAAAAGAAACAAACCCAGAGCAAGCCAAGTTGATAAACATGCACAATTGGTATAAGGGACATATCTGTTTGCTTTGTTTAGTCAGGACCATTGAAAATGAGTGAACAACTGAGCCCATTAGGAGTAAAGTTAGAGAACTTTTATTAAAAACTGTTGTATGCAAAAAATTAGCGGACTCATCCAGCATTTCAGGCTCACCTGCACCTCATCCAAAATACTAGATTCATCTGCTCAAATCTTGCTTTGCATACTTGATGCATAAACAGCTATTAAAAGACTGGGATTTCAGCATATTATTTTAATAAGGTACTTCGTAAACATGATATAAAAGTGGCATACAAAACAGAGAGAACCATAGAGACACCTTTTCCGACTATAAATGCCTAGGGAAATAGAAGAACAAGATGAAGATGCCTGGGGTATATTCCCTATTTTGTAATGAGTGTGGCAAAATGTATGTGGGAGAAACGGGAAAATCGTTTGAGGTTAGGAGAAGTGAACATGAAAGGGACGTGAGAATCAAAAAACAATCCACAGGTTTAAGTCAACATTTAATAAGACTGGACATAGTATGGGAAAAATCGATAGTCAGGATAGAACGGGTTAAGATAAGAAAAATTTACAAAGCTCAGAAAATCATAGAACTCGAGGAAAACAGCCTTAATAGGCATGAAGGGGATTTGGGGGACAAGGGGTGAACTTAATCAGAAATGTCATATCCAACAAAACTTCTGTAATCTTTCCACCTCCAGGAAAGGCTAGCATGGTACGGGAATTTGATACTCCGGAGGACTGGGTATTGAAATATAGTCGAACTATAGATTTTGGGGAAGAAATTCAGTACAATCCAAGTGGAAGTGCATAATGGTAGTCTATAGATGGGACGATTGGACTGCAGTTTAGTGTCATTTGTATTCACCTGAGAAAGACTCAAAGGAGGGTCGAAACGTTGTGTAGACGTTTTAAGTTTCAGATCCATTGTGAACATGTTTCTTTTTGCTTTTATGGTCTTAATGAACATTAGGCAATGGAAAAAGGACTAGTAATGAATATTATTTTGAGCTATGTACACTGAGGTGGGAAAAAAATTGAATGTGGTCAATTTTTGAGTGATTCAAACTATACCTACCACCAAACACAACAACACACACAAAATAAGCTAGAAGGAGATATACACTACAGCTCTGAGAAGGATATGAGTGATATTAACCTAGGAAACTTGACTCTTTCTTATTTACCTTCAATGATAGGAGCGATGTTAAATATCTTGATTACATTTTCATTGGAAGACACGGCAAGCCAATGCTGGTACTGAGAGTAACCCATGTCTGCTGCGGTGCTTTCAGGATGCCACGCCACACATTGGATCAGCTTCTTGTGAGCGAACAATGTGTGGATCACTTTGAGATTAGGCCCCTTCAGCAAGTTCACAGTCCTGCCAATTAAAAAAAAAATCGTTTGTTAGTTTGCTATTAACAGAGAGCTGAAGTTGAAGAGCTGCAGAGGTCTGCATACCTAAAGGCTAGTTTAGACGAAATTAGGTTTCGTAACTGAGTTTTGCAACTGTTTTTTACTTGAATGCGCAAGCACTAGATGTACTGGCAACGAGTTACGACACTACACAATTTTGGCTGATTCCAACTTTTCATGAAACTATAATAGTCATTTTGAGATTATATGCTTATTTAGCTTGTTCGCATTTCGTAAAATGAAATGGGAAAGTGAGGAAATTGTGAAATGCCTGTATTCATACGTGTTTCAAACATTTATATGGGATTTTAACAACTTGAACTTCAGAAATAACATGAAATGTGCGGTTGCATTGGAAAGAAAATGTGTGTAATTAGATTCAAGAACTCACTTTCATGAAAGTAGATACGAAACCTAGTGTCATCTTGTAAACTAGTCTTTACGTATCCAGTGGTAGGCGAAGAGCCATGGAGATTTCCAAGATATGTAAGAGGTTAGCTTTGAAATTATAAGTTGTAGGTTTTAAAATATAGTTGTTATCAACTGAAAAGAAAGTTGTTAGTTGTCTTTAGATTCTTTCCTTTCCTAATATTATATAATATGATATTAACAGATGCCCACAGCTTCACCCACGATTATTTACTCAACTACTAGATATTTTATTTAAATAATTTATTTAACAGAAAAATAATTTTAAAATTATATTTATTAACACTCACATGATTTTTAGATAAATTGTAGGAATGATGTACTCTTATTCTTACTTATATTGTTTTAAGTAATAAATATTCTATTATAGTTGCTTCACTGTTTATGTTCCATCATTTTTTAAATATGGAGAACTAAGATAGGGCATAATACAGTTAAACAATTAAAGAGATAAGGAGATTGCTAACATATTATCTTACAACCACAATGCAATAATAAAATAAAAGCAGGTATAATTTTGATATAATGAACTTACCTCCCTCAACATTGAAGAAACAAAATGAATCTTGTGCTGCCATATGGGCATACATATTAGAAAAGAAACTATTAAAACGTACCACAGATTCATGAATCTTACCCAAATCATGTATAAACAATTAAAACAACTGATTACTAAAAAGCTACAAACCCAGCTTCGAGGTGCATTCCACGATTAGAGTGCATCACCTGGGAAAAAAATAACCTCAGATTCAAGTTTCCTAGCCCAAAAAACCCTCACATAGTGAATTTCGTCCAAATCATTCAATGTTTTCCCATTTCCCATGATCCTCTTCTGTCCACGGGAAAACATAAATTTAAGTCGCACCTTGGATGAATGTTCCCACCCACCACTCCCTCGCGATGCACTTTCTTTTATACCACTTCTTCTGTCCTCATATTACGTAGAAACTCGTGATTGGACGTTGGTAGTGTGACGTCATACCGGTAAACAAAAGTTGAACAAAAGTTGACAGGCTTACTAACGTCTGGAAGATATAATATGCCACATTTTCGAAACCTACAAACAGTGTATCGTACATTATTCGAAAATGCAAGGGTGCTTCGCTTCGGCTGCCTCCTCCGCTCGTGCACTTAACTATGTGGATAGTGTTATGCATTATTTAGACTATGTGAAGAGGTGATTGTGGTCTGGTCGGGAGTGCCGAGTATGCTAGAGGGTTGTCATTTTGGTGTAAGGGTTGGTAGCTTGTATTTGGTACGATCGGGAGTTTGGAGAGAAGGAACGATCGGGAGTGCCTAGATAACAAGCGAACAGCAACGCATTGTTCGGAGCGTAAGGGGCGACTTAATCTTATCTTTCGCCCTGTCCACCTATGTAAAAAAAAATCAAATATCTGCGAATCATGAACAAGTGAATGAAGATAGCAAGGCCACCTTCAATTAATTTCACAACTGAATACAGGCTTGTTAATAGATGGCATTGGATTACATGGAAACACAGGTTCAAATATTATATGAGGTTATTTAACACAATGGCAACAGACAGCTATAGAGAGCAATAGAGTACCAAAGTAACTACATACCCATCCTCATTTCCCACAGCAAGCAACGAGAAATCTGGTTTCCATGCTACATCTGACTTAATATTCTTCTGAGACTTAATCAGTTTCTGGTCGAACACCTCTTTAAGATTAAAAGGCTCTAGAAAACAAAAGAAAAGTACAAAGTTTACGTTTCACATACATTCTCGTCTGCATCATCAGCTGAAAAACTTGTCTGCAAAACAGATTCTAAGTAAGTGAAAACTTAAAATAGTATAGCTGAGTACCGTATTGGCCTGAATGTAAAATGATGTGTTTTCCCTCAAAATGTGCTTATAAAAACTATACTCGTCTTATATGCACAGCCTAACACTTTCAAGAACTCTCCATTCATGAATGCAGCTGATCGGCAGGAATCCCCACGCGATGATGTGCGTCCTACGCAAGGTCAAAGTCACGTGGAAATTCATCGAATTTTACCGAACTTTATTTCCCCGAATTTGTGCTTCTCCTTGTATTGCATGTACTGCACTGCTTAGAATCTCTATTCTCTATTCGTAAAGCTTTGTCTGACCACCATCATGGCATATCATGTGGAAAAGAAAGCATCTTTATTATCTCAATACGTAAATAAAAGCGAGAGAAGAAGTTGCGACATGAACTTCAAAATTCCGTTTTATGTGAAGCAAAATGTACTAATAAGCTATTTTTATTTATTTTTTCGTAACTACCGTATTTTACGGACCGCACTTTTGTACTTTGAAAACAGAGCCTTGAAAGTTGGGTGCATCCAATGGTCCGAAGTACACTAAAAATTTAAATTATGGCAAATATTGCCAGAACACCATGGTTATAAACAAGGTGTTGTAAACGGTAAGATAGTTACAAGTTTTGGCACAGACTGTACATCAGTGCATTTGTACAATCATAAAATGAGTGTAGCTGAAAGTCAGGTATACAATGCGAAAAGAAAGGAATACTGAGTTCTTTAATTGGAAAGGGACTCGTATATTATTCCCTTTAAAATTTTTCGTTTAGAATCTCATTAAATTTCTTTTCCTTTAAATTTCCATCCCAAAAACAAGGTGCGTCTTATGGTCCGGAGTGTCTTATGGTCCGGAGCGTCTTATGGTCCGGAGCGTCTTATAGTCCGTAAAATATGGTACCCTTCAAAAATTCATGGTCATCTTATATACAAGGTCATCTTATATTTGAGCCAATACGGTAGTAACCCTATTAAATATTAATATTACCCGTAAATAGTATTTGATTATTATAACTAATTACAAACTTACCGACATTGGGTTTTTCAGGATTGTATGACACAACTTCGCCTTCGCCACAAGCATACAGGACGTGTTTTACAGCTTCCTCTCCACCTCCTTATAACATAACAAAACACATTTCAATATTACATCAATGCACAAGTTAACACAATTACAACTTATAAATTATACACATCTTAACATTCCATACTACAAAACTTGAGCTATTGTGGTGAAACACACAGTCACAGCCACAGTAAACTCTAGCTTACAGACATGAGACGCTTTATCAGTTAAAAGTACTAAAACCCATTAAAAATAACATAAATCCATCAATAACATAACATCAAA
The DNA here is from genome assembly GCA_964059195.1 of Ectobius pallidus. Classification (NCBI taxonomy): domain Eukaryota; kingdom Metazoa; phylum Arthropoda; class Insecta; order Blattodea; family Ectobiidae; genus Ectobius; species Ectobius pallidus. Next base: position 133,694,058 of record CAXKWD010000009.1, read on the forward strand.
ATCTTTAAACATAACAATTCACATCCAATAGAGTTAATAGATAAATGAAAATCTCTATCATTGACTTGGCAAAAGTAAGTGGAATTTCGTTTCTTCAGACAACTATAGAGAAGCATCGATCAGTTCACCTCTGATCGTAAATTACTTTGAAGCAGATTCTCACTTTCTAAGGTGTCCCGTATGATACTACTATAAAGTTTTTGTATAAAATCACAACCTATCACTGGTTAAAGTGAGCCTGAAAGATGAGTTTTCATTTAAAACGCCAAACCATGATGTGCCCAACTTTAAGAACGACCACATGTGAAGCAGGTGGTTTGGAGAAATTTGAGACGTCTATTATTGCAGGTGTTCTTCTAATGGAAATATCCAGTCACCAGATGCGGTCAATATTAAAGGCACAAGAAGAATAAGAATAGATCACAACTCACTTCATATATAAGGCAATTTACTTTTCTTGTTGCAATAACAGAGTATTATATATATCCCTTTGCTTCAACCTCTAAAAGGTGCAACCTTGCCCATTCTTCCTATTGGTGAAGTGTATTACTCAAGGTAAACACAATAAACATTATGTATCACTGATGTAGACAAATCCAATATGTCATTTCATTGTGTTTTCCCGATTAACTTAATTTAAAAAAACAAGTCACCTAATTTCTTCTGTTGGACAGAAAATAAAGTTGGGTGTCAATGTACGAGGCACATCCATAAAGTAAGTTTCCCTGGGGCTGTTTACAGAAACAAAACATATTTTCGTGGACATATATATTCCAACAGATATATCAAGTATTCAGCTATTATTCAACATAATTGCCACCAGAAATGAAACTTCTGTCATACCGTGGAACCAACTTTTGAATACCTGTGTCGTACAAGTCTGCCACCAGGGATTTGAACCACTTTGTGACAAACATCGCCTCTCTGTCAGATGTAGGAAAAGATGGAAATGACTGGGAGCAAGGACTGGGCTTTAGGGTGGATGTTTAAACATCTTCTAGCAAGTCTCCTGCAGAAGTTCAGCTAGGAGGTGTTTAAACATTCACCCTATAGCCCAAACCTCACTCCCAGCGACTTCCATCTTTTCCTACACCTCAAGAAATGACAGGGAACGACAGGGAATGGCAGAGAGGAGGGGATGTTTGTCACACAGTGCTTCAAATCTCTGGCAGCAGACTTGTACGACACAGGTATTCAAAAGTTGGTTCCACAGTATGACAAATGTAAGTCTGCTGGCAAATATGTTGAATAATAGCCGAATACTTGCTGTAATTTTGAACCAAAAATAACAATCTGTAGCAAGATTGAGATCGGAAATATACACACAAAACTTCACTAAAAAGGTATATTTACCCAGAATGATCATTTCAACGGGTCTTCCCGCCATCATCAGCTGATTCCGACTGGCCCTCTGGCGGCGGATGAATGAATTTGTCAATCAAGGTTCCATGTATGCCAACTGAAGTGTCAAAGTTTAAAAGATTTTCTCGGTTCTTTTTAATGAATATTTTTTCCCATACCATAAGATCTATTGGTTTTTCAACTTGTTTTAATAATTCAATTTCATTTTCAATTTCATGGCCTACTTCCCAAAAATGCATTGCCAAAGCGGATTTTTCAATTTGTTTATTCATAATGTTCCTAAAATGTTCTTTTCTCCTTGTGTCTAAATTCCTTTTTGTTTGGCCAACATAAAATTTTCCACAATCTTTGCAATTAATTTTGTAAATTCCGGCTTTTTTGTAATGAGGGACCTTATCTTTCTGGTTGGTTTTTATTAGATTTTTCAAACTGAATTTATTCTGTGGTGCCAATTTGATGTTTACAATGTTGAAAATCTTCTGAAATCTGTTGTTTGCCCATCTGATTGACAAAAAAGTAAGGAAATTCAAAAAACAGAAGAAGGTTAAAGAGACAACTACACTATTAAATGAAAAAGAAAACAAAAATCACAAAAGATTCACCTATCACCCATGGGCAAACAACAGATTTCAGAAGATTTTCAACATTGTAAACATCAAATTGGCACCACAGAATAAATTCAGTTTGAAAAATCTAATAAAAACCAACCAGAAAGATAAGGTCCCTCATTACAAAAAAGCCGGAATTTACAAAATTAATTGCAAAGATTGTGGAAAATTTTATGTTGGCCAAACAAAAAGGAATTTAGACACAAGGAGAAAAGAACATTTTAGGAACATTATGAATAAACAAATTGAAAAATCCGCTTTGGCAATGCATTTTTGGGAAGTAGGCCATGAAATTGAAAATGAAATTGAATTATTAAAACAAGTTGAAAAACCAATAGATCTTATGGTATGGGAAAAAATATTCATTAAAAAGAACCGAGAAAATCTTTTAAACTTTGACACTTCAGTTGGCATACATGGAACCTTGATTGACAAATTCATTCATCCGCCGCCAGAGGGCCAGTCGGAATCAGCTGATGATGGCGGGAAGACCCGTTGAAATGATCATTCTGGGTAAATATACCTTTTTAGTGAAGTTTTGTGTGTATATTTCCGATCTCAATCTTGCTACAGATTTGAACACTTCACTGTAAATTTCCATCTAATATTTATATCAAAAATAACAACTTTACAGTTTTTCTACAATGGATGCACAGGACAAAATAGGAATGCTCACATGGTTCATGCGCTTTTATTCTGGCTTTCAAAGAAATTCCCAGATTCAATGAAGAAGGTTGTTTTGTCTTTTCGACTTGAATGATTGCACATGAATCACAACTGAACTGAATATTTTATGGAAGAAGAAAGATACTGTCTTGAAGCAAAAGCTTCTTACAAATGGTGAGTGTATGACTACAGAACACATGACTAACTGACGCTTACCAAGAAAAAGAACACAGACCGTAATAAAATTCATAGAATACATAAAAAAGTAACCAGCTACCAAAGAGCATAAAAAGAGAAACTACAGAGATGCATAGCCATTCATTTTTGTCTGCAGACAAGATGTTTGGCACACTTAAACAAGCTTTTTGTTATAGTTCTGTAAGAAAACAAGATAAATCCATTACTGTTGAAACTAACTAACTCCGTGGCACTACATCCCTGGAGGGACTTGGCCTACCACCCGACCGCTGCGTCATCTCCCGTAGGCAGATGGCAGGATTGGGGGGCATGTGGTCAGCATGCCGACACCCACGGCCGTTATTGGTGGTTTTCATGACCGGAGCCGCTACTTCTCTATCAAGTAGCTCCTCAATTTGGAATCACGAGGCTGAGTGCACCCCTACCAGACCTCCCTACCTCAGAAAAATCCGAGGAGGTACCGGGAATCGAACCCGGGCCGACGGATCTGTAGTCAGCGACGCTAACCACAAGACCACGCCGGAGGACACTGTTGAAACTATCACCATCAATAAAAGGTATAAACAAAAAGAATGATTTTGTACACCCAGTACATTTAACTCTATGTATATTTAAGTGGAGAGAAAGGAAATAGACATTAAATCCATGTCTGGGATATTAATACAAGTAAGAATCAGTTTGAAAATTTGTTATGTCATAACCGGGATTTGAACACGGATCTTCGGCTTAACGCGCCGATGCTCTACCATTGAGCTACCATGACAACATACCAGTACGACATCAAATTCCTCAACTGATTCAGAAGACAAGGCAGACCACGGGAGGTTTCTCCGTTGAGAACACGCATCCAATGGCGTCCTACATTTGTAGGTACTTTGAAGCCAAGTTATTATTTATATACTATTAATTAAGTGGAGAGAAAGGAAATAGACATTAAATCCATGTCTGGGATATTAATACAAGTAAGAATCAAATCCCGGTTATGACATAAAAATTTTTCAAACTGATTCTTACTTGTATCTATGTATATTACTTATTTTAATCACATAAAGAATTTGTAAGTTCGTTTGATAGTTCGCCCACAAACAGTTTTTTGTCATTCCTGAAAAATGATTTACGGCCTAATCACGTTTTGAATTGATGCTCCTTACAGACCTGACATACTTTATGTTCATAGATATTTCAAAATATAAATAAATTGTAAACAAAGAATAATTTACATGATGTTATGAATGATATTAAATTCGATATTAAATTATTTTTTTAAATCTAGATAGTAATAATCTGCATAACTTATTTTTATTAAAGACAGCTATTTGAGAATACAGAGCACACCGCTTATTGTGATCACTTTGGGATGCAACTAATCTGATAATATTAAAGGCCTGATAACAGTAGACGAAAGAATTAACTGAAGGTTATTTATTCATATATAAAACAATTTAATACAAACATAATTAAAAGCTATTTATTCATACACACAAGATAATACGCAACTGTGAATCAATGAACCACTCATAATACAGTATTAGACTGCAGGCAACTATTTTTGCAATCAATAAAAAGTTTTTAATTATTTCTGTTTTCCCTTTGGAGTTCATTAACCAATATCTCGTACTCAAAGTGATTTTGGAAGTTTACTGACATGTGGTGAATAGAGCTTAGCAAAACATCTAACATCTGTCTGTTCAAGTCATTCATTTTACACAAGCAAGCACTGCATGTCAACCCTGTGATCTTCACAAATCAAAAGCTGGAGCTAAACTGAGGGGTGAAACATGTTTTATTGCTTAAATGAGAAAGTTAGGGAATACCACCCCTTTGAACACGTTATCCTGTGAGTTGGGAACAGTACTATTACTGCCAATAAAACACAATACAGTAGAGTTAGAAACAAAACCCTTAAAAACAAATTTTTTAATTACATACAATACTTGGAAATAAAGTTGCAAAATGTGATAACATAAACTGAATCTTTGATCACAACAAACAGCACTTTTTCAATGTATGAATATTAATCCATACGGGACTTCATAAAAGTGATAGCATTACCCGACTGTTAACATTATCCGTGATTACATTAAGCGGTATTCACTGTAGTAATAAAAAGCTATTAATGACCTACCTGCTGGACCCCAACTGAGAGAATAGATATTGTTGCGGAAATAGGGATGGAACAAAATTGGCATTTTGGCAGAAGACACATCATACAGCCCCACTCTTCCTTCTGAAGTTCCATAGGCAAGCCAACCTTCTCTTACAGGATGCCATGCCAACTGTAACAAAAATTAAAATCTAATACCTTTTTAAAGATTGCATAAAACTGAAACACAGAATGGCCTTAAAAAAATAAAAATAATAATAATAATAAAAAATAATCCCAGTGACCAATTAGAGCTCTTATTCCTATTATTTATGGGTTTTCTAGAGTTTAATCATATATAAAGTATTGCAGGACTCACAGTGAAGAGGTCAAATTATAAAAAAAACTTTATTTTATCATTCAGACTTCACTTTTAAGTGTAAACTTACACATCACTATTGGACCCATCAACATAAAAGTTGAGGATGACATAAAATTATTAAAAGTTGTACATAAGCCGGTTGATCTGACTACAGTATATGGGAAAAAATTTTCATCCAAAGAAAGAATAATAATTTAGTAAATTTTGACATGCCAAAGGAGAGCGACCTTATCTCCAGAATGATCCATCCTACAGAGACATCTATCGGCCCAACATCAGACCCGGCAGTGGACCTCATCTGAGGATGCAAGCAAGTCGCTTGTGAAACGCGTTATGAGTAAGTTTAACTTAAAAGTGAAGTTTGAGTGATAAAATAAAGTTTTTTATAATTTCTAAAGTTTATTTTAAAAGAAAGTGCATACTTACAGCCATGACTTTTCCCTTAATTTTTTGCCAGTGAGAAGTAACCTCTATTGATGTTGAATTGCTTAAATTCCAGACTCGAATTAATCCATCCCCAACACCAAATGCAAGCCTACAAAGAAATGAGCAACATCAGTTATATTTCAATGTTCGAAGGAAAATCAATCTAGACCTCAGAACTTAATGCCCTAAAAAGACTCTGTAATTCTGTAGAATGTGATGATGTTTATCATGCTTGTAACATCATTGACTTCAAAATGGTATTGAAAATGAATCCTCGCGGTCTCCTTTTATTTCATCATTCCTCTTCTTCTTGTTTCTCATTTCACTTCTTTCTTTTTCTCTGCATGCTTTTGCTAGTATTTCTATAATAATGAATCTCCCTTTATTTTAACCCTACTTTTGCTACATAGCATGTTAGGGCTACAGTTAATACATAATGTAATATAACATACAAAACAAATCTTACTTTCTAGCAATAAGAGATACAATGAGTGTAAACTTAAAATTAACTACTAGGCTTATCTGTCATCCAGCTAATATAAAACTATAAAACTTTCTATAACCTATACCAGCGATTCCCGACCCATGGTCCATGGGCAGCATGTTACTGGGCCGTGGATGCTGGTCGAGAGTCTAACTGAAGATAAATATTGCCGGAGCACTTTCAACATTCCATTTATTCCCATTTATATATATATATATTCGCCATATGTATATATTCGTCAAATATAAAAAATTCATCATACGTATATAGGTTTCTATTTGTGTATGTGTGTTTATATTTTGTAGCCTACTTGTATATTTAGTTAGAGGGTCTCAAAGTTAAAATTGGTGAGCCACACAACTAAAAAGGTGGGAACTGCTGACCTATACTATTACATGTATCACACTGTAATTTTTATTAAATTTAGGTGGCATAGGACGGGATTCAAACTATGAACCTTCGGATTGCCAGTCCAATGTTCTATCCACTAAGCTAAGAGCTTGTTGAGAAATGAACACCAGCAAGTACAGATTTGCCAACTCTGTTGCAAATAAAGGATATCACTGAACAAATCCTGTTATAATAGCAAATTAAGTCATAAATATGATCAGATAATTACAAAATTACCAAACCAATGCAACAATTGGGATCAATTTTTTTTTTTTTAATAATGTGAATTGACTAACATGCTTAATTACTCCACTTACCAAATTTTTTGGTAGAACATCTCAACTACTTGTCAACCGGTCCTTGAGAATCTCCATGTATCCCTAGCAGGGTGGCCATTTCTAAAATGTCAGAAAGGAGGACACACCTTTTCGGTAATCTAGTATAATATAAAACTTCGGGTATGGACGGCTGGACAGCAGATATTACATGGTATAACCCTGTCTAATTTTACTTAATAACTGCATTTATATAAAATAAATTATTATACACTGCTTTATTGCTTTTTGAAACGTACTGAAATTCTTTGACCCACTGAGGATTAAAAGAAGTCTTTCGTTTTGGCATTCTGGTAATTGAAGAAAAACACGGCAAACTGCAAAGAATGTACAATACAAATGGAGATTTGAACAACAATCAACAGTATGGCCAACGCCACGTACTGCACCAAACAAATGATAGTACACTATCATCGTATGGACAAACGAGCCAACGTTAGGAATAGATTCAGATTTTTCCGCGGCACCAACGAAACAAATGATAGTATCGACAAGCATGCCAACCTTACAATTGGCAGGAACATTACGGGAAAATACAAATTTTATTAATACGCTTTACCGATCCAACAGAGTCTCGAAAAGGAGGACAAATCAACGTCCGGCATAAAGCTGCGCCGAATGGAGGACTGCTTAGCAAAACGCGTTACAGTCCGGCCAGAAGCCGGATGTCTGACAACCCTAGTAATGAAATTTGTACGGAAGCACAATTATTGAAATCAGTCCATACACCTGCAGAACTTTTAATTTGGGGAAAAATGTACATGAAAAAATTTAAAAGTAAATTAATGAATTTTGATATTCCATCTGAAGACAATCTGATCACAAAGTACATAAAACCGTCACCAGGGATACATAGACATTCTTATAGCAAACAAGGACCAGCAGTTGACAAGTAGTTGAGGATGCATGGAAAGGCATGCGAAACATGTTCTACCAAAAATTTGGTTAAGTGGGAGTAATTAAGTGTGTTAGTCAATTCACATTATTTTTAAAAATGTTATAACTTCACTGTGAATGTTCCATCATAACTTTTCAAAAAAGTTAGGATCAAGTTTTAGTATGTTACGCTGCCAAGCATTTTCAAAAGATTTCTTAATCCATTCAAGACAGCTGTACTACTGGTGGCTGCCACCGTGCTGTTTAGAAGTGCAAAGTTGTTTGTTGTATGTATTTCGGTGAGGATTCAGACAAACCATGAAAATAACAGTCACAAACGTGAGGTAGCCTAATCTCTAGGAAATCAAATGTCACTAGAGGAGAAATGTTTTAATTTCATACCTGTTAGCATCCAGAGGTGAGGTAGCTATGCAGTACACAAAACCACCTAAAGACGGAATGCTGGTGATAATTTTATTGGTTTCCAAAGAACAAGCCACTATCTGTCTGTCTTGAGCTAAAGTCCACACTACTTTTTCCAGTTTTCCTTCTGTACTATTTGTGGCTGCTGCTTCTTCACTGCTGTCCCCTACAAAACGATTACTTAACTAAACAGTGCTTATGGTACTCACAGATATAAAAAAGTGGAATATTCCTTGTAATATATCAGCAGAGCTGATATAAACCTGAAAGATTGAGATATGTTCTCGAATACTTCAGAAAGAATTAAACATAATCAAAATTATTATGGAATGTATGGAATAATGTAATTATGGAACTTTTATATAGTGAAGCAATATACTATGTTAATTAAATGAGATGGCTGACATTTAATTAACATAGTGACATTGTTGATTGTCATCAAGTTTACAGCTCTGTTTACAGATTATGTGACCCAACGATTCCTTCCCCTCCCACAGCTGAGCAGACGATTCTCATGAACATGAATCACTTCTAGCGCCATTTTAAGTTAAATCTATTTGAACTTCTTAGCGATTTTACTTATATTTAGAATATTCCTACAAGAAAAAAGTGCTTATACAATAGGGATTCTAAAGTTTTTGAAGAACACGATATTGTGCTATTTGGTCATATTCCATAAAGGAACTGATGAAGGAAAAAAGACCAGATATGAGGCACATAAAACCCTTTGATATTGGTTATTGACATTTAATTAACATAGTGACATTGATGATTGCCATCAAGTTTACAGCTCTGTTTACGGATTATGTGACCCAACGATTCCTTCCCCTCCCACAGCTGAGCAGACGATTCTCGTGAACATGAATCACTTCTAGAGCCATTTTAAGCTAAATTTATGTGAACATCTTAGCGATTTTACTTATATTTAGAATATTCCTACAAGAAAAAGGTGCTTATATAATATGGATTCTAAAGTTTTTGAAGAACACGATATTGTGCAATTTGGACATATTCCATAAAGGAACTGATGAAGGAAAAAAAGACCAGATATGAGGCATATAAAACCCTTTTAGGTAGATTTTCGAAGAAAAATCTACCTATTGCAATGGATACCACTTTATGATTTTCGAAAAATTCTTTCATATCTTTACGTTTCATGCTCCCCTAAGTATGAAACCACCGCCCGTTCAAAAAAAATTTTTGTGATATTTATATATATATATATATTTATATCTTTACACGATAGCAGCCGTAATTTTGAAGATATTTGAACCAAATTTTATTATGTTATTTCTAGGCCCAATAGTTCGGACAAGTTCGTTAATGGGCAAAATTGGCCCAAGGGGGTGGTCGGGGGAGGGGGTTGAAATTTTTAAAAATGTATATCTCGGCCCCTATGAAGTATAGAGGGAAACTTTGTTTGAATAAATTAGAGTACTCCCTATGGAGTTCACAGTGACACCAACGATTCGGGGGTTCGAGTGAGGGTGGGGGTGGAGGTGGGGGTGGGGGATGAAAATTCGAAACTTTTGAAACCACGTCTTGTGGGGTATCGTTGAAAAGCTCTTGATGAGTACTCTACAAATCAATAAATAGTTTCTTGATAGCTCTCATATTACGCGAGATTTTAATGTTTGAAAATAATAACACTTAAAAGAATTATTATAATATCATAATTTTGTCTTGTTTAGCGGCTTTGCTAATTTTATTCATTGCTGATCTTGCGCACGGCCTCCCAGAATATTATATCCTATTCTTGTTGTCAAAACAAATGATTGTAGGCTCTTCCTCTTTACCGAATTCAGTTCTTATTACTGCAGGTTTACCATGCCAAGGCTAAAGAAGAAGATTGCTATGCAGCGACAATAAATTAAACCAAAAGCACTTCGAAATCTACCTCCGCCTGTAGGCCTGCCTAAAGGGATTTTTTTTCTTTTGATATTGGTTATTGACAATGCACAAAACAAAAGTGACAGACAGAAAATCAATGAACAAAATCTCACCATTACTGGTACCTGATGTATCAATTTCTTCCTTCTTATCTTTCCAGGGAGGATGGGATATGCAGAATAAGCCCCTTGGGTGACAGGCATGCACCAATTTCCATCGTCTTGTTTTGGCTGATCTGCAATTTTCAAAAAGATGATGAAATACCTTCAGAGCAGATAGCAGAAATTATAACAAATATATATATATATATATATATGTATATATACAGGGACTGGCAGAATAATCTGATGATTTTAATAATTAAGGAATCGCGCACAATGTGCATTATCGATCTGATGATTTTGAAATGCATATAAAAGTAATAAACATCACTGTAACGCAAAATTTAAAGATAACATTTGTTAGAGCAATAATTGCCATTTACAGCTCTTCCATTAGTTTTTGTTTGAATTGAAAATTGTGGCCAATAAATGACGACCACCATTTTGTAGACATTCATGTAGCCTTGCCTTGAAGTTTTCGGTCGCTCTTAAGAGCATGTCGTTCGGTTTTGCCGCTATTCGTTGTGAATAGCTAATTTAAAGTCATCCCGTTTATGAGGTCTTCCAACTTACACTTTTGACTTGAGATAGCCCCAGAAGAAATAATCACACATCGTCAGAACCGGGAAGCGAGCAGGCCAGGGGAGGTTACCATTTCTTGACAGAACTTGTCCAGGAAACATTTTCCGGGCCATGCCCATTGAGTGTTTTGCTGTGCGCGCAGTAGCACCATCTTGTTGGAACCAAATGTTTGGAGCATTAATTCCACATCTAACCAATTCAGAATGAAATAGCGGCAAAACTGAACAACATGTTCATGAGCGCATTGGAAAACTTCAAGGCAAGGCTACATGAATGTCTACAAAATGGTGGTCGTCATTTATCAGACACAATTTCCAATTCAAACAAAAACTAATGGAAGAACTGTAAATGGCAATTATTGCTCTAACAAATGTGATAATCTTTTAATTACATTGATGTTTATTATTTATATATGCATTTCAAAATCGTCAGATTATTCTGCCAGTCCCTGTATGTGTGTGCACATGTATCCGTGTATGTAACAACATAGCTCAAGAACAAAAGAATCGTATAAAAACAAAATCTTATACATGGAATTGATATTTTATGAGGATGTGATGCGAAGATTGGTGACAACTTTCTCTTACGAGGGCGGTCCACAAAGTAAGTTTCCCTAGGCCGTTTACAGAAACAAAACACAAGTTCAAAGAAATATTTATTGCAACAGACACAGTCAGTGTTCAGCTATTTTTTAACATATTCGCCACCAGAATTGAAACATTTGTCTTACCGTGGCACCAACTTTTGAATACCTGTGTCGTAGAATTGTGCCGCCTGGGATTTGAATCACCGTGTGACAACCACCTTCACCTCTCTGTCATTCTTTGTCATTTCTTTAGGTGTATTAAAAGATGGAAATCACTGGGAGTGACGTTTGGGCTTAAGGTGGATGTTTAAACATCTGCTAGCAAGTCTCCTGCATTAGTTCAGCTGGGAAGTGTTTAAACATTCACCCTAAAGCCCGGACCTCGCTCCCAGTGATTTCCATCTTTTCCTACACCTTGCAAAATGACAAAGAATGACAAAGAATGACAGAGAGGCGGAGATGTCTGTCACACAGTGATTCAAATACTTGGCAGCAGACTTCTACGACACAGGTGTTCAAAAGTTGGTGCCATGGTAAGACAAATGTTTCAATTCCAGTGGTGAATATGTTGAAAAACAGCTGAACGCTGGCTGCTTCCTTGAAATTCTATTTTGTTTCTGTAATTGACCCCAGGGAAACGTACTTTGTGGACAGTCCTTGTACTATTACGACCTCTTGACAGGAAGAAAATCTCATTCTTCATGATTCTCGACAACTGGTCTAATGATTTTGTTTAAAGTTTTCAGATGAGTGCTTATAGGCACCAAGAGTTAAAGCTTTTATTTTAAACTCTTTTTCGAATAAATTCTCTGAAAGGTACTTAGGTTGCTTAGGGCCGAGAAAATTATGTGAGTTTATCACATTAGATTATTCAAAAAGTGAAAACTCATGCAGAAAAATATACTTGAGACTACAGTTGAGCATCGATGGCCGATGTTTTCATGTCGATGATCAATGTTTTCTACATCAATGGAAAACAACTGATCTTTTTGCTACAGCGATGTTTCTCCCTCGATATCGATGTTTTTAAATATTTACAGTACTACAATAAGATTAATAGTCCTATTTCGGCTGAAATTTCCCAAAACATCGATTTTTTAATAGATTTTTTTAATCGATAATTTTCATGGTAATATTTCAGATTTTTATGATTGTCTAATTTTCTGAAACCATGACTTTTTTTAAAATATACATCAATGTTTTCTGTCAAAATACATCAATGATTTCAGGTCGATATTATCGTCATATCGTCAGGCAATTTTAACATCGATGGTAAACATTGATGTTTTAACTATCGATGCTCATCCCTACTTGAGACAGAATAATAATACTGTACTTACTTCAAGCTCTTCTGGAGATCACAAGCAACTAACTCTCCAAAGAAGGAAGTGCCAAGCAACATGTTAGGTTCAGGCCATGCCACACAGGTCCAACTTCCTCCTCCTCCTGTTGCTGAAGACCCCAGTTTGGTTCTGCACAGAAGCAACAGGTTGACTATTACTACTTGCTGTTACACTCACTCAACAGATTTAGTTTAGTTTAGTTTATTTTCATCCATTATCTTACATAAGATAATGGACACGTCAATACAAATATAAATACAGAAATTCTAAAATACAAAATTCAGAATTACAAAGCAAAGCAGTGTAACATAATATATTGTAGTATAGTATCATACTTAGCCTATTCATGAAATACAATTAAAATACATGAGAAAATGAAGTGAATTAGGTTTCTACAAACTCTTCTGTAGAATAGAAACATTTTTCAATTAAAAATTTGTGAAGACTTTCATTAAAAGTTTTATCTGTGCGCTGCTCTTTTATATAAAATGGTAGCTTATTATACATTTTTATACCATTATAGGTAAAGGAGTGATTATACAATGCAGTATTATCGCCTCACTCATAACGTTGACGGGCGGCTCGCTTTGTTCTCATATTACAATGCTTGTTGTTACTGTAAAAGGTTTTCTCAAAAGAAACCGCTGACTGAATCCGTATTGCCAATTCTCTCATTGCTCAATGTCATTGCCACGTAAGTGTTTTGCTGCATCTACATCTTCCCGCTCTGTTTGTAAACAGAGTGTTAGTAAACTAACACTGTGCAGTATGGCAACTACTCCAAGCGGCGGCGACTTCTTTGATGTTAACTGTCAACGAATTGAGTGCGGCGATAATACTATGACTAACTGTTGATAGATTTGAGCTTCCTCTTGTATTATGCTGATGCGTTTCTGAGTATGTCTTAAAATTTTTTATGGATGCTTTAGTATGTAAAAGAACATTTTATATATATATATATATATATATATATATACATGGAAGAGTCATAATTTTATGTTCTATTTACATATGCTCTTTAGAGCAAATTTTACCATGAGTGAGATCCAAACATTGGCTTCGTCTGTTTACTAAGTGTCAGAATGTTACTTTCTAAGATTGTACAGTGGATGGGAAAATGTCTGTCCATCTGTCTTTCTGTCCGTCCGTGTCCCTGTATGCGCAGTAACTCAAATATGCTTTATCAGATTTTCATGCAACTTGGTGTACACACTTATAACATCCATGGAACAAAGCCTATTGATTTTAGACCAAATCGGTTGACTGATACAGGAGTAACGACCAATTAGGGGCATTATTTTTTAAAATATTACACTGAATTCATCAAATGCAATTCAGTTCCCACGACAACAATATTGTTTGCAGTGTTCACATAGGGCTTTGGAAATTGCTTCGACGAATAATTTAGGCATGCCAGTGATAGGAATTATCCCACTTATTTCTTCACATATGTTTATCATTCTCAAAAAAGTTTCTAAATTTAAAACACAAGTTCTCTAAAACTCAGTACTTATTTTACATCAAAACCAGGTTAGATTTATATCTCATGTAGTGCAAAATATAGCATATTTCTTGGGGGGGGGGGGGGAGCTTCCTCGATTCTGAATAAATTAATCATTTTATCGAAAATAGAATTGTAATAATAATAATAATAATAATAATAATAATAATAATAATAAAAATAACAACAATAATAATAATATAATAACCATTTAGTGAACAACATATATTTCAAGAGGTCCAGTCGCAAGTGAATTTACCTTGACAGAATTTGGACCTCAAGTTATATTTCTGTGGCTTGGTTTTAAAGGGCCATAGGCATAAAACTTGCTTTTGAGTAAAATGACTTTGAAGCCTTTATAGAAGTAACATTTTTTGCTGAGAACTTCCGACATTGGCCTCTAAGGTTTCTGTATTATGTCTATCAATAGCTTCAGACATTGGCACTTTTAGTATAAAGACTAGCCGAGCTCAATAATGCATAGATCTCATTTTGCAAGAAATTGACATTGGCCCTTTTAGAACCAAGCCACAGATTTATTATGACTATTTGTCGAATACTCACAGAATTAAGTATATTATAAATAATATTAAAATCACAAAAATGAATAACACAATGCTATTCGTGTCTCTGTAAATGAGACAGCCAATGGCGAGACAATCAATATAATATAATATTGCTAGGTCCAATAAAATAAAAGTGATGAAATAAAATGATAAATATAATATGATGGTAGCTACTTCGGATTTCACATATTCTTATACTGGGTTGGCTACCGATTCATTAGCCGAATAGTCAGTAAAATTACAGTATAATGGAAATAAATGCACTATCCCCATCAGTTCAAAACAGTCCTTTTATTGCACAAGTTTACATGCACTTTGTAACTGTCCTTAACTATAAGTACGGTTTATGGAAGTACCTGTGTTGCTGAGAACCAGGAGCGTCTTGAGCCAGAGGCACTGATGGCAGTGTAATAACAGTTTCATATCGGCCATCACTCCCAGCTCTCCAAATAAATATGCTACTCTCTTTGCCCCCAGAAGCCAGTAGCATATCCTCCTGTGTTTCTTTGGCTTGCACAACATTGTATGGCACAGGACACCATGCCAGTGATGAAACTTCTGCATCGTGACCTCTCAAGCGATTCAGCACCTTACCTCCACCTGTAATAACCCTAATGTGAAACCTAACAGCCTAATCACAATGAAATTACAGTAAATTCAAATGCAAAGTACATATAAAATCACTGAATGCCATGCAACCAAACTAATGAATCGGTTTAGCATGATTAGTAACAATCAATAATTTAATAGTCATCCCTAACTGTTCATTTTTTTCTGTTTGGCCAACCATCACCTGTGACCCCAGTGTGACTGATCTATAGAGCGACCATATACATCCTGTTTTCATAATGACAGTCCAGTTTTTTAGTTGTCTCTTGATCATCCAGTCTATACTAAAAATAAAAATCTAAGAACAAGCTCAAGAATACAACATACACTTCAAGTTATCTGTAGACCTTTAATACTGCATAGTTTTAGAACTTTTAGGGCCAATTGTATAAACTGTTTGATCTCAAATCAGAGACTAAACTGATCTCAGTTCATGCTGATCTTGACATTTTTGTTGTATAAACATGAATCTAAGATCAATTTGACTCTTTTGAAACCCTAGATCAGCTGCATAAAAATATATTACCAATGTTATTATGATAAATGGCAAGAAAATACGCAACATATATGTACATACATTCCTAGCTATACCGTAGTTGCTTTCAGTATATAAGCTATGTTAGGCTCCTAAAAATGCAGTGTACAACATAACTTCTATAAATTGCTTATGCTATTATATAATCTCTTTCCAATTTTATAGATGTAAGCCTATGATTACTATAATAAGCCCTATATCCTCTAGTGATGAAAATGATTAATTTCATCAGGCATCCACGTGTTTTATCACTGTCAAGAGCAAATACTTTCTTCGTTCTCTTATTTATGTTCTCAAAGCACAAGTAAGACCGATTAACCCTTGAAAATGATGAAGGTGATGTGGGAGATCATGAAATACTTTAAGATTGATTGAGTGAACTATCTTATGAAAGCCTGTGGATGATTTTCAAATATGACCTTCAGATTAAACAATTACCTAGGGCAAACAAACATGAATTATCAGATGCCTATTTGTTTTATTTTCTTCATAAATTGGCATTTAGTCTAGAAGCCCAGAATTCTGTGAAGGGCCAACCAAGCTAGTAAAAATTATAAGTACTTGTAAATCTTGAGTATAAACTACAGTAAGATTGAGAACTGGCATGTTGGCACCTTCTAGATGCCATGCAACCAATGGCATCTAAGTAAGAGCAAGCATAACAAAACCAATTTAATGAAAGAAACAGTTGTCTTCAGGAAGGGGTAAATTCTCACTATTAGCCTACTTGATCAGACCTTGCACAGTATTCAAAATTCAGTACATCTAGGGTTCTACCATGTGAACAATGGAAATACGGCCATACCTTTCAATGTAATAACACAAACAAGACCAGACTTAGTGCCTAAGGCAACAAGTTCAGAATTATGTGGACAACATGACAGACAAGTGGGCACCAGTTTCCCAAGGTAGAACTTCTGTGTTGATTTGGTGAACAAATTCCAGATGACTACAGTGCCCTGGTCGTCAGCAGAGATGACTAGATTGTGGTTGGCTCTCGACCAGTCCATTGCTGAAATCTTGCTGCCCTCCTGTAAGCACAGCAAATACAATTTATGTTAGGGCTACAATACGTCCGGTTTTCCCAGACATATCCTCTTTTCAGGGTCTGAATTTTATGTCCAAACAGTTTTTTAAAAGTCCAGGATTTTGGCTGTTCGTGTTCACCTTCTTTATAAATATTTTTAAAAAATCTTTATTGCAACCAATGATGAATGGAGCAACAGTGGAATGATACATGGCAGGGGAAAGAGGAGCACCCCGAGAAAACCAGCCCCGACCCCATTTTGTCCACAACAAATTCCACATGGATCCACCGAGATTCGATTCCGGGTCCCAGTGGTGGAAGGCAAGCGGTCTAACCACTCAGCCATGGGGCAGCACTTCTTAAGTATTTCATTTTTTTCCGTAATTTTCATTCTGACAAAATTTTGTAATATTTCAGTAGGATGGATGTAACACTATGAAAATTAACTCGATTATCCCTTCCTTCCAGAGAGTTCCTCTCTATACTCTCTGTTTCCTTCACATTTCATTTTGGCTGAAAAACAGGTGTGGTAACATTGTTAATCTGCCACTTTGCGAAGATTTTGTTACTGCTTCTGCCACTTCTGACTGACTGACTCATTCCTGTAACCCCTATGGTGGGGCATAGGGCCTCCAAGTGGAGGTTTCATTACCTATACTAATTTTGTAACGCTTATTTTCTGAGAGAGAGCAGAGGGCAGGTAATAAGCCCATCACCTCTCAACCCCCCTCTGGAAACTAGGTATTATTTGGATGTGAAAGGGCCAGGAAGTTTTGTCCAGAGGCTCTAATTTAGGCTTGGAGTTGTTTTACATGCCGTAAATCTGATATGGGCCCCCCAGCTTAAAGTCACTCCCAGAGGACTCCATGCCCAGGATTTTTCCATCCTGAAAAATCCATCGACCGCGGCCGGGTTTGATCCCGTGACCTTCAGATCTAGAGGCAGGCACGCTACCTCCAGACCACCGTGGCTGGCTCTGCCACTTCTGGGACTTCAAAAATTTACAAGCCCACCAAAAGTGGATAAAATATTTTAAGAAATCAAAAAGTATTGACTATTAAAATGCAGAGGGTTTCATGGCCAGTATTGTGAGAGAAGCAATCTTCCAGACTATTAGACCATGGTCCAAGCATCAATGCTCCAGCAGCCTCTGAAAATGACTGCCACAGCAGCGGGCAAAACATCAGGTTTTAAAAACCTTGGACCACACCTTAATTGCCCAGATTAATCCTTCTCCCAGTATTGACTGTTGTTCTGAACATTTGAAGATGGTGTGATATTTCTTTGCAATACCCTCCTACAACTTAATGTGGAACAAATATTTTCATTAATTCAAAGTCAGTCAGCCAAGGAATGAAAAAGCTTGGTTGTGGAGTCTATCGGATGCATATTCTTTGTCCAGTATAATTTTACACTTGTTTCCTGCAAAAACAGTCAACACTTGAAAAAGAAAATGAGATCTACAGTGAAATATCTATGGGCAAATCAGGATGGGGCAGAAAGAGCAACAAAAGGTGACTATTCTCTATCCCATTTAAGAACAATCCTGTTCAAAACAAAGAGGCGTGGCTGTCATAGCCCGCACGTGATAACGCACGTGTTCACCGTGTTTATGTTAGTTTGTTTATTCTCAGTACAACTGACCCGCAGGATCGTCGTTAACAATGAATCCTTTGTTTTGTTTGCTAATTGATATACTATAATGATGACGATGCCAGTGAGAGTTTGTTATTTCATGTGTAAATGTTGATATTATTGTTGCATGAACTTAAGAACACTCGTTAGCCACACCCTGCTAATGGCGCATGCTAATGACATTAACCAATCACATTTTGTTACATGATGCGAATTTTCCGCGAACTCTCTGTGAGTTCTCCTCCCCTTTGTTTTGACTAGGATCAAACTAGAATGGGATCAATTATAGCATCTGAATATACTCACTTTCACATGTTCCTAATAAACTGTTCAGGTTTTGTATTAGTAGCATCTTCCTTAATACCAACAAAACTTACTTTCTCTTTAAAGTAACGCCTCTAAAACATCTGTGCTCTTCTTTCATAAATGCCATAAATTTACAGATATAAATACCGTATATACTCGAATACTACCGCACATTTTTTTTTCGAAAATCACAAACGAAAAACTGGGGTGCAGGTATTATTTGAATACTGGACTCCTCTTATCTGAATTTCGTCATTTTATACCATATCGGCTCTATATAACACAGTATAGTATAACAATAGGCTATAGTATAGTATAACAGGAGCGAAGCTGGAATGAAAGGAAAATGAGACAAAGAAGACGCTTTCTTATGCACAAGGTCCACCAGTCTGGCAGTGAAACAAAGCTTTACATGTAGAGATGCCTTGCAAATAGTGCAGTTGCAGTACAAGCAGAACCACTAATTCGGGGAAAATTCGGTGAATTTCCTCACGACTTTGACCTTGGGTCAGATGCACGTCATCACATGTGGATTCCCGCTGACCAGCTGAATTCACGAACTGACTGTTGTTTTTTGTTGTTATTGAAAGTGTTACGCCGCACGTATAAGGCTGCGAGATTTTGGCTGGCTGTTACCATGCACGTTATTTTAAACTATCATATTTAATTCTCTTATGATATGTAATGTTAATTTTAACTGTTTAATTAAGAATTAAACTGGCAAAATGATTTTATATATGGACCTATAGATTTTTTTTTTTTTAATTTCCTTTTGAAAAATTTGGGTGTGGGTATTATTCGGGGGCGGGTAGTATTCGGATACCGTATATATGGTACCTCTTTTTTAAAGATCCAATATGTTAGCCCTAAGAAATTACTCTATTCTTACCGCATGAGAATTATGAGACAATAAGGGGGTTACAGGATCCCACTTCCATATTTTGATGATGGAGTCATCTCCAGAAGATGCCAAACAGTGCCAGAATGGATCGGCTTCATTCTCCACTCTAGAGAATGCAACAACTGTCACTCTCTCCTTATGGGCATGGGAAATTAAGGATATATCAGACGTTTTATTTGCTAAGTCTCGAGCAATCACTATGCTATTCTTAGCTCCATATGCAACAGTGCCATCCTCTGTGCTCGTCAGGATGTTGCTCAGGTACCAATTAGGAGATGGAGGCAGAATAACTTCATCCATTCTGTATAGCTGCCTGAAAATAGAAAGGGAATTAAAATAATTTTTAAAAAACCTTACATGAAACATAACTTCCTCTACCCAAATAAAAGTTTTAGGTCTTACTATAATTTATTATAATACATAATATATCAAATATCAGTAGCACCAACTTATATGGGCCCATGGGGCCCAAGCCCACCCAATAATTTACTGTGTAACATTAGCGTAATTATTTATTGCTCATACTAAAAAAAAATTCTAGGATAACGGAAATAGCAAAACATGCTTCAAACTGAGAAAGCCATGTGTGAATTTAATAAACTCTAATTTGGTGGTCATGTGATCCTATCGTCAGATAGTGGAACTACAACAGAAGACTGTCTACCGAGCCTACCAAAGACTGCAGTGGAACATGGTGAGATTACTGATTTCAAACATTTCTTAACTTCCAATCATTTCAAACATTTCTTAACTTTCACTTATTGCAATCCGTGGCCCAAATTCGCCGAAATTCAGCAACCTGTTCGTAAAGTCAACAGTAACCAGAAATTACCAAAGAAAAAATCTAATCGGCATTAATCCAGGGCTTATCCACCTGTGAATTTACTGATCGGGCCTTGAAGTTCCCTGTACGCCGGCAACACGGTTTAAATTCGGGACACACAAATTTGAGTCCATCATTTGCCACTATAGCCAACTATATCACGGGCTTAAAAAAGTGACACTGATGTGACCCAAGAAATGTGACACAAATGTCACACATGATGTGACACAAGAAATAAAAAACCAAACTCAGACTGTGAAAACGTTCATATACGCTGACGACATGGCCATAGCGTCCGAAAACAGAGAAGAACTGCAAAAAGCAATGGACCTAATCACAGAATGGGAAGAGGACAATGAAATGGCTCTGAACGAAACCAAAACAGAACTAGTAGTATTTAGAAAAGGTGGGAAGCTTACGAAGAATGACTACATCATCTGTAAAAATAAAAAACTCAAAGTTAGCAGTTCGTATAAATACCTCGGGATCCGAATACAAGCAACGCCAAAAACATTTACTATCCATATGAAAGAAAGAGTAATAGCAGCCCTTCGCAGCATCAATGACATTAGATATCTGCCACAACTGTCACTAAAAACAGCTATGCAGCTCTTTGAAACAAAAGTAATTCCGTCAGCAACCTATGGACTAGAAATAATTTGGCAACACCTCACGACAAGACAACTAAAAGAGTTAGAGAGCTTGAAGGCAAGATACTTAAAACGGGTTCTCCAGGTGTCAAAATACACAAGATCGAGACTGGTATACGTGCTTGCAGGGGAGCCATTCTTCGTAGAGGACCTCAGAACCAGAATGCTTCTTCCATCGACGCCCAGTTATAACAAATTAATACAAGAACTACATGCCAAGAGAGACGAGATCTGGGAAGATTTCTACGCGACAGACGCGATGACCAACAGAGAGTGGACAAATGGAGGATACGAGCTGCGACATATGATAACCAGATTCGCGGTTCATGGTTTTCATCATAAAGTGTGCAGAACTATAGGCTTCCATGAGCCAGGCCCAAACTGCGTTTGCCAATACTGTGAACAGCAATGTGGAAGATATCACGCCATGAATTGTGCTAATAAAAGAGAATCACTAGCACAGCTGTGCCAGTAACCAAATCCCGAATTATGCACATTGTGCGCAATTCCTTATTATTAAAAAAGTGACACTAAATTTTCGTATCACGTGCTATTATAAAATGCCCCTCATTATCCTTTGTCATTCATCTAGATAGCTTCGCCGGCCTATGGCGCACATAACCTAAAAATATTATCTGCTCCTCACACATTTAAGGCCGGCGTCCTCCTTCAAATCCAAGTAATATGGTTTACTGCGATACTTTTAATCATTATCTTTAGACTTCTGATTATATTCTTCAATCAAGTTATATATTTATTATGTGCTCAAACGTACGAACGTACTTACCGCAAAAGTCAAAACTTCGTCAAACACATACACAAGCACTAGAATAGCCAACATTCCGGAATGGAAATTTTCACCAAATATAATCCTAAATTTCCCCAATTACCACATTATAGATCTTGCATCCCACAATAATTATTTTCACATTCGTAATCATTGCACTAAATACCAAAATTGGAGATTATTTATGTTGCGTATTAAATTCCCATGGTTCAGAGAGTTCTTAAATTTGTTCAAAACGCACTCACAAGATTTCCCATTATGTGGAGGAACCATTGAGAAAGCATGAAAACATTTTCGCGGCAATATTTGACTCTAACAGAACTATATTTTCCAGTTTTAACTTGCATGAAATTTTCCCATAAATATGTAAAGGTTATATCTTGTAAATAAACGAATGCGTATTTGAGGTTGGAAGTTTTGGCTGGCTCAAATGCCAGTGCTGGCCAAACAGGAAGATTTTAATTGTGGATTATCCCCCAGACAGGCAAATGCAGGGTTGGAATTCATGTACAATGAATCAAAAATTTAACAAGCAGCATCTGAGAACTTAATTACCCAGAGAAGCAATAAATCAATCAAACATTTATTGTGCTCCCCTAGAGTAGCTTCCATCCCCCTACCCAATTATATACAGTTATTAAGAGGCAAAATTAGCCAATCACAAATAATCACAAAAGTTGCAAGTTAATTGTGAATGAACTAGGCAAGAGGACTCTCTGAATGCATAACAATGTAAGACTTTTAATGCTAACAATGTAAGACCGCATGTTGCAGACATGGCATAAAACTTCCTGAATGCTATAAAAAATTAAGTATAGATTTTGTTGAAAAAGTGATTGTATTGTTATTGTTTATAGTGGGATATGTTTATCACACGTTACATTCAACAAGAGTACAATACACATCGCAATACCACTCCCATCTGTCAGCTGTGGCAAGAAAAACATTCCAGAGCATTTGTTGCGCTATAGCTGCATCATCTTGTCTAATTCAGTCTCAGAGCTTCGCCAATGAGTTAAAACCATCATTGGCGAAACACACATCACTTAATATATCCCCACACAGTCCGCCGCGATGGGTGTATAGGTAGCATACTTGCCTCCTACCCTGGCGGTCCGGGTTCGATTCCCGGCCGGGTAGTGGATTTTTCAGCAACGAAAAATCCCCCGGGTTCAGGACTGGACATCACGCAGGAAAATTAAAGGCTATATTAAAAAAGCCTAAATTAAAGTGTGGTGATGGCTGCTAGAAAAAGAGTAGAGTAGGGTATTCACAATAGATCTATAAAGGTCGCAGTGTTGAGAAGCCGGCAAAAGGCTTATACTACCCCCTTGTAATCTAATCTAATCTAATATCCCCACACAAAGAAGTCCGTGAGTGTGAGGTCAGAACACGCCACCCAGTAAATGGGCTTTGCATGCCCAGGGAACATATAATTTAAAAAAGTACAAACATCTATGGGTCCACCGCCGTGGGTGAGTTCGGTACCATGACTGCCATCCTCCCAGGTTCGATTCCTGGCCAGGTCAGGGATTTTACAGAGATGTGAAGTTTCCTTCCTGGGTCAGGATTGGGTGTAGCTCCCTCATTCACATCCCGCGAAAGGACCTGGCCACCCTATGAGGTATCATCCGAGCTAGTGTCCCTCGGTCGAGCCATGGGTATCCCCCCACGGCTCTATCCCAGGGCAGGACCAGCCTCTGAGCCAAACATTAAAATAAAAATAAAAAAAATCTATGGCAAAATGGTTGATGGATGGCCTTGTCCAGGCTCGTTCTTAACAGTACCAGTGTAAGAACTTCATTACCTATTTGTCTTGTCACTAGGTCCAAGTTTATGAAATCAGTGATGAAATTTCATCTGAAACTCAGCATACAACCACCTCTGCAACTTCCACTTTATAATGATTATCCTCTCATTCATATCTAACATCATGCACGTTCAGTTATCTGTAACAATAGAACACATTTTGCTGTGCCATGAAGCTAATACATTGCTTCCAGCAACAACATTTACATCTACGTACAATGCACTAGCATACACACATTACCCCTACACAGCCTGTTTCTACAAAATCAATACTTAATTTCTGGACACCTTGTAGAATAGTTATAATATAACATATATTCATTCCGAACAGTAAAATCAAGTTTGGGAGGTAATGGTTCTAAATAATGAGATCAAATCATAAGAAGGGACGAAGGCTAGGAGCTTGGAAATCGTTAAGAATGGCTGGAATATTAGAACTGAAGAGAACAGAACTATAATATATAAGAATTTTAATGAATATCATTTACATGTGCAAAACAGCACAAATATATATTTTTGTAGTAACTTGAATTAACTTGAAGTTTTAACAAAGTGAAGTTACATTATATGATATGGCACTAAGAAACGAATACACAACAGATATCCTAGTAAAGGAACATAGTTTCTGAAACAAATACTTAAAAACAAAACTGATATAATACTACCAAGATAGGAATAGACATGACAGGAATTAGAACTACATGGCCATCAACAGCCTGTGCAGTACATGCACATTGTTGAAATAAGTTCTCAGGAAGGATATAACTAGGGCTCGGATTTTTAGCCTTTTATTTTCGTGAAATAGCCCTTTTTAGGTTTTAAACAAACAATTCTAGCCGTCTTAATAAAACATCACTTGAAAGGGCAATGGATTAGTTGCAGATTTCAAAGTATTGCAGAGGGCTCAAGTTTCATTTACTGCGACGGCGAGGCGAAACATATTTGAGACAAGCGACATATACATTGTTAATTTCAGTGCGTAGTATAAGTTTATTTTTATTAAATCTTTTCTTAAAATGCACAAATTCACATATTTATTGTCCTTTGCATTAATTGAAAAAGCTATTTAAAAATCATGTTTTTCTGCAAAAGTCCTCTTTAGCCCCTAGTTTTTCAGTAAAATCCTCCTTAACCCCTTTTAGGCCCTTCACTCTGATTTAGCCCTTTTTAGGTCTTATAAGATTCATATATTTGGAAGCAAGGGGCACGAAACGGAAAAATACATTAAAATGTTTTAATTAGGAAGCTGGGGAAAAATAGGTTAAAACCTTCAAATCCAGGCCCTAGACATAATGTATTTGCATTATTCAAACGTAATGTAGACATATAAAACTAATAGTAAAATTGTTTATATACCCAAAGAGTAGCACAAGGAATTGCTGTACAATTTCAGATTTTTCTGACGTAACATATAAGTGAAAAACAGAAGGGAAGTTTAATAATAGATGTACTTGAGCATTCTTAGCTCTGCACTGAGATCTACTCCACTCTTGGTAGTATTACACAAGGACAGCCAAGAGCCACAACTTGGCAGAAGTAAAAGAAGATCAATGGCTGCAATAAGTCCGTCTCTACTATGAAAATGCCAATGAAACTGTGAGCGAATATTACCTTCCAGCATATAAAATAGGAAGCAGCGCCCAATTTTAAGCTGAAACACGTGTACACTTATAAATAATCTACTAATATTCCAATGGGTTTCTCAGACACCTCAAGCACAGTTAAGTCTGATTTACTGCTTTATACAATACACATAATGCATACAGGTCTTGGGTTTTTGAAATGCAGCATTCTTCGCTCATAAGAATAGTAATGGAAAATGTTTTGGGAAGAATTTCTAAAAAAAAAATACTCAGTACAAGAAAACTTATTACATAGTAACATTTGTAGGAAACAATATCCAATACATGAAAAATTATTATTTAGTAACATTTGTTGCACCAGGCTATCCTTGTATACGAACCTGAGATGCGAATCTTGCTTACGTTACAGGCACTTGATGCAAAGACTGATACTCTACACTGTAGATATAAAAAATAATAGATTTACACAATATCTTAAATATATACTTGCTACATATTAATAATAATAATGAAGTTAACAAAGAACTGTTCATTGTACAAATAATGTAATACACTTACAAACACTACAGATCTGGCACTTATTCTTAACACTGATGTATCCTGTATACATTCAATTATTGCACTATTGTAAAACGCAGACAACAAAATTCTCTAGTGAAGAGGAGAGACCTGTATCTTGACCTTATGTCATCAGTGATATATTATTGTGGAAATAGTAGTTGGCAGTTAGGAACTATATATTGAGTTAAGAACAACCCACAGATTGTTAAAGCAGACTATACTTATTGAAAGGGACAAGTAATTAAAATAATCTATAAAACCCAAATTATTTAATAAAAAAATTCCACCCCTGAATCTAAAACTTTAGTTTTAACTTTTATTCATAAAACTATCACTTCATAAATCACCAAGAAAAATTCAAGTCGTTCATACACCTCTTTAGTTAGAAAATTGATAAAATTGAACCACTATATATTAAACTTTAAAACATTCAACTTCACATAACTGTTGTAAGTAAACACCAAATTAGAACATACGTTTCGATGAGTTCCACATATTAACGACTTAGATTTACTGAAAAGTTTGTTTCTCTGTCTACCAGATGTCATCCAAGTTGTATGAATTTGAAGATACCTTAAGCAATCCTAAAGATGAAACATCTTTTAAGAAATTCACTTTCCATTCTGTAAAGCAACATTAAATCAAAAAGTTTACATCACATGGCATCTATCAACAAGTGCAATATATATAAAATCTCTCAAAATCAGACATAGAAGACAAAATTCCAGTAAGTAAAAATTCAGGCATTTAAGAAACTGACTGTAATACCTGTGAAAAAAAAGTATAGGTTGGCAAAGCAAAGAGAAATTTAAATAAACGTGAGAAATATTAACAATGTCTTATTTCTGATCTACAAGTCATGATTTCAATAGCAAGGGAAAATAATTACTGAGATGTGTTTAGGAATCACCCGATTTAACTGTTTGGGAAAAAGTATACATCCAAAAAAAACAAAAAACTAAAACAAACGAACGAACAAAGATAGACTTACAGATTTTGACATCCCTAAGGACAATAACCTCATTTTCAAATTCATACCAACTGGAGGACATCTGATGGACAGAGAAGGAAACTTGTCAGTAGATCTCAGCTGATGATGGGGAACCGCTCGAAACGTACATTCTAATTTGGTAAGCTTTCACTTACAATAATATTACGTGAAGTTGAACTATACTGCAGGAGCACAAAAGTCATTTCAATAAAGGAATAAATAACTTCAGGCATCCAGAGCACTCTAGTCATAGAAAAATACAGTAGATGTGATGAAACATTGTAGGCTTTCACAGCCGGAGTCAATATTAAGAACATTATCTGGGCTTGTAGGCCGTGGTCCAGCTGACATTGGTGTGCCAAACATTTCGTCCACAACTACGACAAACATCTTCAGTGGTGGTGGAGTCTCGGGTGAAGCGTTTTGGTTGGCTTCTGACTGTTCACTATAAATACTGCTGCAGAACAGAGCACCGAGCCAGTCAACAGCCAGCAGACGACCAGAACGCTTCGCCCAAGACTCCACCACCACTGAGGATGTCCGCCGTAGTTGTGGACGAAACGTTTGACACACCAATGTCAACTGGACCATGGCCTACAAGCCCGGATAATAATCTTACTATTCTCTATCCCATTTAAGAACGATCCTGTTCAAAACAAAGAGGCGTGGCTGTGTTCACCGTGTTTATGTTAGTTTGTTTATTCTCAGTACAACTGACCCGCAGGGTCGTCGTGAACAATGAATCCTTTGTTTTGTTTGCTAATTGATATACTATAATGATGACGATGCCAGTGAGAGTTTGTTATTTCACGTGTAAATGTTGATATTATTGTTGCATGAACTTACGAACACTTGTTAGCCACTCCCTGGTAATGGTGCATGCTAATGACTTTAACCAATCACTTATTGTCACATGATGCGAATTTCCCACGAACTCTCTGTGAGTTCTCCTCCCCTTTGTTTTGACTAGGATCAAACTAGAATGGGATCAATTATAGTAGATGTGATGTTAAAAACATACAAGGCATTAGTATACATGTCTTTCCTCTGCATACGCTACATACTCTGCTAAGCTTGTGTGCGAGGTTGACATACTTTTCAGTCTTTGAAATGACCACATGTTAAGAAGACACTGTACTGTGTGCATGGCGTGCACAATGCAAGTTCAGTCTCGTTAGGAAGACAAGCACATAATTAAACAACATCCATCTCTCCACACAATGCAACAAGATACTGGAAATGTTTACAAGGTTTAATTTCTGCAGACACCTGGAAAGACTCTCAGATCCTGTACATGTACAGAAAGCAGCACTAAAATACACTTTTAGTTCAGTTTAACAAACATTCAATTATGTAGAAAATCTTCTCGGGTTTGCAGCCAGGTAAGAAGTTTGTTGTGGTCCAACGTTTCCGAGGCTGACGCTGCCTCCATCCTCAGGGAATCTGAAGTGTCGAGTTTTAACATGTAAGGAATATATATACCAACCCGTGTTGGGCGGAGTCGACCAATCAAGGAGCAGGTATTGGGACCAGATCATCAGAGAGGCAATTGAAATTAGACTGGAAGACACAAACTTTAACAGGGATGAAGGTTTCACTATCAACCAGGCCTGGAACAAATGCATTCAGGACCTGAAAGGAAAAAGGAACATTTTGGCCCGGAAAAGGGCCGAAAACAGAACAGCTGCTCCCTGATTGGTCGACTCCGCCCAACACGGGTTGGTATATATATCCCTTACATGTTAAAACTCGAAACTTCAGATTCCCTGAGGATGGAGGCAGCGTCAGCCTCGGAACCGTTGGACCACAACAAACTTCTCACCTGGCTGCAAACCCGAGAAGATTTTCTACATAAGATTCGCCAGGAAAGCCTCAAATCTTACAAACATTCAATTACTTTACATGCCTCTCAACTTCTTATTGGCAACTTACTGTGACTCATTTTAATATCTGCTTCTGTTTTTTTTTTCATCACAAGGGAATTTGTAAAAATCTATAAATCAAAGCTTAGGTTCACTTGCTAAAGACAGCACAATTCAGCCAGATCACTTGCCTGCTAAGGTACCTGTTATCCAAACACCGAGAAATTAATGTATTTATTTATAAGCCCATTATTTTTCATAAAATAGGGGTGGACTGATACACGATATCATAATGAGGAGCTGTCATCAATGCTTTACTGAGAGAGCCAAAAAGGTTGGTCAGGCAGCACCCTACTACACTGCTTGATAAGAGAGAGAATTCCTACGGTGAATTATTACAAGAAAAATTAAATTTGCATATTGATCACTATTTGTTTTTCTCTCCATTTTCTTCTCAAGTTCTGCATTTGAAATTGATATTTCTGAACAGGCGAATACCACTTATACTATTCTTTACTAATACCATAATACAATTAGAGATACCTACTTTTCATGAGTGATAGATTCATTAATTTTGGTTATTGTCATTAATAAAGTGAAAATATTTTGTTTCAAACACTTCTAGGGAGAAATGCTGTCTTTTTCACTTGCCCAAAAAAAAAAAAAAAAAAAAAAAAAAAAAAAAAAAAAAAAAAAAAAGTTGTTTTTGCAAAATCTTCATTATTAATGCAAATTTTTCTTTTTTGAATTAAATTTTTGGAATGCTGTTTTTGAAAATTGGCTTAAATGAAATACTTGCTGAAAGTCAAATAAATATATTTGGCACATTAATAAAAATAAATATTTAACAAATTACTTCTGTTGAGTTAGTAGGCACGGCTGTGGTATAATATAGGTGTAAAGAACTAAAGAAAAAAATACTTCAATTATCTTACGTAAAGAGATGTTTATGGAAATTGATTTTTGGTATAGCATATATTAGTTTAGCACTAAACCCCATTCCTACTGGTTGTATTTTACATTTTATTTTAATATATCAATAGGTGTATTTTGGTGCCCAGTAGTTATATCCTCAATGCAACTTGATATGTCAGGGAGATTGTGTTAACCAGTTTATATGTACTGTTAATAGTCGACTGGTAAGAATTGTTAAAATCTACAAAAACAAAAGATCTACATGTAGAACCTCCTGATAATGTGTTTTGCAGAAATATGCAATATTTCGCACCACATAGAACCAAGAGTCTATTTAGTTTTAACTCAAAATTAAACAGAAATTGTACAGTGTTATAAGATAAAACACGGAAATTAATCCATTTGTACCAAAATTTAACATTTTTATAATTTATTGTTATGATTTTAGACTGCCGGCATGGTCTTGTGGGCAGTGTCGCTTACTACAAATTTTTCTGAGGCCTGGAACGGGGTGCACTCAGCTTTGATTCAAACTGAGCTAATTGATAGAGAAGTAACAGCTCCATGTCATGGAAACCACCATTAACGGCCATGAGAGTTGGCATGCTGACCACATGCTCCCCAATCCTGCCATCTGCCTATGGTAGGTGACGCAGAGGTCAGGTGGTAGGCCTAAGTCCCTTCAGGGATGTAGCGCCACGGAGAGTTATGACTTCAAAACTGATTCCAAGCTAATGTATAACAGGTACCTGTAAATCCTAACACAGTGATCTCCTTGTAATAATACATTTTGTCTTGTTTCAAAACGTAGAGAGGAACAAGCACAGAAGTTATGCACAGAATATGTACTCATCTTCCCAGCGAGAAGCACTTTTTTTAAGTTTGTAACATGGTAGTACATACATATATATTAATAAGCATGTCAACTAACAAACCGAATCGCCTAGCATATTCTGACTGCTCTGACATCCTCCAGTATCTACACAGGTATTTTTAACTTTTAAGGTACCTGGTTTACACTTTGTGCCGTTAACTTATAAATATAAGGCACCAATTGGGACCTGATTGTCTAAAACACAGTCCAGAATGAGTCTGGTGTAACCTAAGTAGTAGGCCACACCCTAAAGCATGCAAAACAAGTCTCTGTTTCAGAAAGTGTTCTCTGCTTCCAGTTTATACATTCAACACTGCAAAGTTAATTAAACTAACTTAATATAAATATTAGATGGAAATTTACAGTGAAGTGTTGATATCTGTAGCAAGATTGAGATCGGAAATATACGCACTAAACTTCACTAAAAGGTATATTTACCCAGGATGATCATTTCAACGGGTCTTCCCGCCATCATCAGCTGATTCCAACTGGCCCTCTAGCGGCGGGTGAATGAACTTGTCGATCAGGGTTCCTCAGTTGGCATACAAGGAACCCTGATCGACAAGTTCATTCACCTGCCGCTAGAGGGCCAGTCGGAATCAGCTGATGATGGCGGGAAGACCCGTTGAAATGATCATCCTGGGTAAATATACCTTTTAGTGAAGTTTAGTGTGTATATTTCCGATCTCAATCTTGCTACAGATAAACTAACTTAACCTATAAATTTGCCAAAAGGAAATTTAGGCAACAGAAAAGCACAGGATTGCATCAACACAAGCATGGTTAGATTTGTAGATACTTATCATAATGTTCATCTTTGAACACAATGCAAGGGAAAGAATAATGGCATGGCTACAAAAAGCAAACAGCTGCTTCAACTTGGAATGGATATCATTTAGAATATCTGTACAAGAAACTTGATGTTTTCTAGCTTATTTTTCTCTTATCCTGATGATGACTGACGTAAAAAATAAATCTAAAAATATTTAGTTACCACCATTAGCTCAATTAATTAATATAGGTTAAAATCGCAATCAATTCACAATTGCTCGTGCATGCGTACTATAAAACACAAGTCACCTTACATGTAAAATATATAAAATGAATAAAACTTAAAAATATAATTGTAAAAGCTTCTCTTGTGTTGAATTTTTAGACTTAACTCAATCGGTAAAGTGAAACTTATTGAAGAATGTAAAGAATAAATGTTGAAACAAAATGAAGAAAAAAACATGGTTTCGTCCCTATCTACAATTAATCCTATTACCCAATTTAGCAGTATTTGGTGATAAAAGAAGAAATTCACTGCTTTAAAGAAATTATATCAAAAGCGTTTGATTACAAAAAATAGTATTCACAATGGCACATGAAAAATTCAGATCCTACTGAGTAAGAAACCTGTAACATGTGTTAAAATTAAGCTCCTGTGAATCGAAGGAAAGACGAACATCTTATGAAACAAAAACTTGGTTTGATATCACGTTACAGCAGAACATAGAAAAACAAACACTAAACAAATTACTGAAAAAGTTCAGTTACACATATTCAATACAAAATAACATAAAAAAACAAAAGAAAATTAAAGGAAGTTTTTACAGAAGATAAGGCTTTAAGTCTTCAATTACCAGGTGAGTCGGTTAGGCAGAAATAGAGCAACTTATAAGCAGAACAGTGACACATGGTATACTCTATGCTGCTTTCTTCAAAGAAAATCTTCCTTTTGTTCTTTAGGTTTACAGCATATTAATAAGAATGTTTCCTACAGTACTGTCTCAAATCCTCAGAAAGAATAATTAGCTTCTGATCTAGATAATTTTATATTTGTAGGTCACACTCAGAACTCTCACCTTCTCCTAGTCACATAAAGCTAATGTGCACTCAGCCTTAACAATAACTTGACCATCATTAATAGAGAATTAACCAACTGTTGTGCATTTTAGGCCACTTTAGAAACAATCACAAATAAGCTACATGCCTAACCGAGTCAACAGAGCCTGGCATGAGAAAAGGCAGATTACAAAACTAAGGGCACTGTATATAAAAAATGTACATGTAAGTATGGACAGTTATCTAAATGCTGAAAATTGTAAAATATTCTCTGTTAAGTGTTGAACATGTTACATTTTTCAGAGTTATGTGTTCATTCCTGATACCACAGAAGAGCCATGGTGAGGCACAAGAAGGGGCAATGTATCAATTAAAAGTCATTCCATGCTAAAGTATTTTTAAAACTAATTTTTGTTGCTTGGGATGTTGTTCGTTCATTAAATAGTTAGTTCCTATAGTGATTTTGGACATTATTCCATTATATTTTCAGTTTACAGCAATAAACACATAGCAGGTCGAAGAGTAATTGTGTAGGTAAATTTGGCAGCAAATTAGCGGCATTACATTTTTTCTTCAGTTCACTTGCAGTATTGCTGAAATTTTCATCTTAAAAGTGAGCCTTATTTCTTTCAAATGTGTGGAAATTTATAGTTCAGGCAATTTATATTATTATTTTAAACTATGTATTATGAATGTATGTCACACTGGTAAGGAAAAATTACAAATACCGTAGTTTTTATAACTGAATAACTTATAACAGAATGTTGTAACTTTCCAGAAGTTAATGTGATGCTTAAAATAGTAAAAGATGATGTTAATGTGATGCTTAGAACAGTAAAAGATTATGTTAACGTAATGCTTAGAATAGTAAAAGATGATGTTAATGTGATGTGTAGAATAGTAAAAGAAGATCTAACAGTTTGACTTTGTGATTCAAGCAGACTGAAAACAAATAAAACCTGTCACCACCCTTACGACTATAGTAGGCATTTATTTTGACCTCACAAATTCTAATTTCTTTTAAAAGTATGTAAAACTCTGTTATTGAAACATGACCTTACTGTGTTTAGCATATCTGACTGATTAATATTTAAAAAACGATAGACTGAGAATAAATAATTACGAAATAAACTCAAAGTTTAATAGAAGTAATGTTTCTGTGCAGTAAATTTATGTAGTGATGGCATTCATTGCAAGATGAATTCACAGATTTATATAAAATAAAGAAAATAAAACCTAAAGTGGACCAGAGGCATAATGAGGGGGGGTTTGAACCCCCCCCCCCCCCCATTAATTAAAAAAAGGAAAATTGTATAATTTTTTAAGTCTGCTTATAAATTACATAATACGAGTATAAAGCGTGGGGAGCTTAAAACTCGTTATTGTGTATCTTAATTTTTTCAATTTTCCGGGGGAGGACCCGCGGATGTTATAACCCCCCCATATGGTCGGCCTGGTTACGCCTATGAAGTGGACAGAATACTTACAAAAAATCGAGAGAAAATAAAAAAAGAAAAGTTAACTATTTTCTAATAAGCGGAATTTAAATGTTTCATAAAAAATGTCCAACCAGAAAAGGGTGAATATTTCAAAATCACAATGGGTAATTATTATTGCAGGTAGACTTTGCAGAAAATGTTCAACTCGATATCGAATGAAATATAATCAACCCACTGGATGCCTGGACAAGAGTATTAAACATATCCCGGTGAAAAAGTTGTTTTTTGTATTCTCCACCAAATGTTACATAGCCAATTCCGTTTTCATCTTCATTCCTGAAGGTTGAACATACTACATGTAAATTGTAGATGATAAAATATAAATATAAAAAAATAAATAAATAAAAAATAAATTTAAAAAATTAAAAATTAAAGATAAAAGTAATATATTCGTTCATTTTACATGTCTAAGACAATGAAATAATTATTTTAGAATTCAAAGTACATAATATAGTTCCACCTGGGTGCAGAAACTTTGTCACACTTGTAATGGAAATTAAAAGACTAAAATTTTATAAAATTAGATTTTGGGTTTGCTTTTTATGAATTATCATCTGTTCTTTCAATAAAAGTAATAAAATTGTACTGTTACATTTCAATTCACCGACTTCCAGAGTACAGTGTTTTAATAGTTTAAATATCATGCCCGTAAGGAATGTTTTATTGCATGGAATTTGGCATTTTAATTAATATTCAGTGACTTCAACGTTTAATGGTGTTGATATCAAGTTTTACTGATTTACTTTTGAACATGCTTTTATGTAATGAAGAAAAAAGTTTTAAATGATAGATCCAAATGTCACACCCATAAGCATGGAATGACCAATAAGTGTAATGCTGCAACAATTTCCTTCCATGAAATGGCAGAACGTATACTGCTCCACTTCTGCTTCTTTTATATAAGCTTAAAGTAAAATACTGAATATGAAAGCCACATATGATTTAATCTTTTATTAATCTCAAACAAAACTGCTTCAAATGATCTAGAACTTTTTGGGCAAAGATCGTTGCTTTGGCATAAGATCAAATTTCACTCGTATTACCCAGACGGAAGTCTGAAAATGTATTATTTTCTGTAAGAACTTAACGAAATAGCAGAAAATGTCTATGGCATGGTACATAATATCGATGGTGTCCACGCCAAATGTTGTAACCCTCAAAAATAAAATGTTATGGAGGAGAGTCTGTATTAAAATACAGTAGAATGTCAATAATCCAAACGTTAGTCATCCGAACCATCAATATTATCCCAACGACTTAATTTTATATATTTTTATTTACTTATTTTTACATTTTCTGGATTCTTGTGATAACAATTAAAAGATGATCATGCAACATTTACATTATTACATAAAAGCTACAATCATATTACAGATCGAACAGTTGAAAGTCAGCACAAGAAACGACAATTACCTACTTAATACTAGTCATATTTTTACTGTACCACATTAACTTGTCTTGGAGTATGTGTTAATATGTACGTATTTGATAATCCACACAACCACCCTTAGACCCAATTAGTTCGGATAACTGTATAGTAAAAGTAGAGAAATTATGAAAATCTGCAACTTTAATAGTTACACCAATTGGCTTGATCTTCCCAAGATATTAGAGGGTTATTCCTTAGGGCCTTCAGCACATGTATACATGGGTTAAGACATTTGGCCTGGGCATAGTCGATATATTAACCTGTGATGAGGTAGCATCTCTATGGTATAAAGAATGAGATTGGGAACATATTTACAAATATGCTACTTCTAAACCACATAGCAAGTAGTGTCAGAAGCATAAAACCTGCTGTTAGAGAAACAGGGTCCGAGTGAGTCGAACAGAGAGTAATCGGACCCTGTTCTACTGTCAGCAGTCACAGCGACTACCAGGAGAAGGCGCTGGGGAAGGCGGTGGAGGAAGTGGATTAAAGTAAGTAGATGATCTCCCAGCCGTTGAGGAAGGGGAAGGCGGACATGAAGAACCAAATCCACCGCCTCCGCCATCGCTATGGTAGTGTGATCTTGGTGTAGGAGGAGGGGGAAATGGATCCGAGTCATACTCTGAGCCTGGTGGCCCATAATACCGATGTCTCCCAGTAGGATAATTAGAGTCCGACTCGTCACACACATCAGTGCTGCAAGGAGTAGGTGGAGGAGGTTGGTTTATGGCTCTATAGTGTCTGTATGGGCGATATCTTGACGCACCCGATGAAGAACAACAATTGTAATCTTCGTTGTAACTGTGATGCATTTTTCTATTGGAGTCTGCTGTTGTAGCAGGGCTTGGAGGTGGGTTCAATGTCTCACGTGGGTAGCACAACAGAGACGAAGACGATACCAACAATGGTGCCCCATTAGGTCCACCCCCTTCGGTTGTTGAGCTTGAAGCACCGGTGATGTGACTACGGTCATAGCTGTTTGATGTTGTGCTGCCATTTAACATTGACATGCGCACAGCATCATTCCCAAGCTTTTTCCCACTTTTATCAGCTCGACCCGTCTTCTGGATACCGGCAACTGGGCAAATGGGTTTTGGAACACCATGAAGAGGTTTAGGCGATAGAGGGTCTCCAGCCGAGTCATCTAGCTCATCGCTTAGTGCAACATTGTTTGCTCCTATAATATGGCGACGGCAATAATACCCAAGAGATCCTAGTATAACAACAGTAGCGATGGTTACCAACACACTCACCACGTATGTAAACTTGTTAGAGTCGCTGTGAGGTGGGTCATCTTTATGTGGATGAGTCACACCTGCAAAAACAAATACATAGTGAACACCATCTACACAGAATCTACTAGGTTATCAGTCACCTAATGGAAGAGTATGAACAATACTTTAAAAGCACTGTTTCCAAAATTATGGGTTCAAAACAGTAGCTAAATTTAATTTCAATTTTAGATCCGATTCTGATAAAATAAAATAAAATGCAATACAGAAATGCTTGCTGAGAATGAAAAAAAACTGAATATAACTAATGGGAAAAGAGTGAAAATTACCAGTCCTAATGTGTAATGTTATACCATTCCGACAAATTCTCTAGGGAAAAACCATTCATAGCTCTAAGAAATAAAAATTAATAAAATAATTACACAGTACAAACAAGAGTACTGTACAAACTTAGCATCACATGTAGAGGAAATTTATGACCATAAAATATCTACAGCAGAGATATCGAGTATTACTGATAAATTATTGCCAGTAATCAATGAATGGCACAGTTGTCCGCTGCAATCAGTATATCAAATAGTATTCATGGATGGTATATTTTTTTAATGTCGAAAGCTACCCTAAAACAATGCATATAGTATTTGTAAGTGCAATTTCTTATATATACAATAAATTTTTAAAAGCAACATCTGTACTTTTAATAAAGTATTTTGAGTCTCGATAGTTCAATATTCCCATAAATCCTAGCTGAAAAATTTAAATTAACAGAAATAATTAGATGAGAATATTATAGGAGAAAAATTCCTCCGACACTGGGACTTGAACCCAGGACCTTTGGCTATTCGCACTAATGCTCTACCAACTGAGCTAAGCCAGGGTTCATTTCACTGGCTTAGCTCAGTAGGTAGAGGATTGGCATGAATAGCCAAAGGTCCTGGGTTCAAGTCCCAGTGTTGGAGGAATTTTTCTCCTATAATATTCTCATGTAATGTCCAACAGAGACAATAATCTGTGGTTCATGAAAGCTTAGAAATAATTACTTGATTACGAACCTAGGCACTGATGAGAATGTGACAGATAAAAAACCACTGATGAGCTATAACAAGGGACACACTACACTAGACAGTGGTGTATCAAGTCTAGTCAGAAATGGTGTAGTTCGTTAAAACACAAGACGCTTAATGACATTTTTTTTTAAATGTAATGAAATGCATGAATAAGTTTTCATCACTAAAGAAAGAGACAATGTTTAAAGGCTAGTTTACACGACGAAATTAGGTTTCGTAACTGAGTTTCGCAACTGTTTTTTACTTGAATGCGCAAGCGCTAGATGTACTGGCGACAATGAGTTACGACACTACACAGTTTCGGCTGATTCCAACTTATCACGAAACTATAATAGTAATTTTGAGATTATACGCTTATTTAGCTTGTTCGCATTTCGTAAAGTGATATGGGGAAGTGAGGAAATTGTGAAATGCCTGTATTTATATGTGTTTCAAAGGTTTATATGGGATTTTAACAATTTGAACTTCAGAAATAACATGAAATGTGTGGTTGCATTGGAAAGAAAATGTGTGTAATTAGTTTCACGAAATCACTTTCACTAGCCTTAACTCACGTACCGGTAGTCTTTTTATTTTCAAAAGATACTTGACAATTTCTTTTAGTACATGGCAAAGTGTATGCTTTTGTTTTCTAAACTACTGTGCTGTAATATTTAATGTAAATAAATTTTTTTGCATACAAAGGCTTTTTTGTGTAATTTTGTAAATCCGAGTTTTTATAGTTCGAAGCAGTCTTGGTCCCATTTACCTCAAATTATCGAGACACTACTGTATTGATAATTTCGTTCTTATTCACAAATAAATTACACCCGTATGAAAGTTTGCTTGGGCTATTAAGTGAAAATTTGTACCCGAATTTATAATTTTCTATTTTTGAAATCTTGGTATTAAAAAACTTTCTGTTAAGTTTCCTGCATTGACAAGGTTGGAATCTGGACAAGCACTTACTTCCACACAGTGCGTTACTTTCATCGCTGCCATCAGGACAATTGCGTTTCCCATCACACAGTGATGACTGAGGAATACAGATGCCGGTATCCTGGCACTGGAAATCGCAGCACCCACTCTCATCAGAGTTGTCTGGACAATGAGAGGTACCATCACATACCCAACTTGTCTCTATAAACAAGCATGGAAACAGAACATCCTGTTAATTTCCTATAGTTTTCTTTCATATGTCTAGTTAGGAACTTTCTATGTAATTAACAAAGTTGTTGACTCTTACACTTTTGGCTTCACTTTTCCTTATATTTTTGCAGGACGTACGTTTCAAGGCTTTGCCCACATTTTCAACTGCTTGTCAACTGTCTACTTTCTGCTTGGAGAACACTGGTGCCTTCTGGTTTTGGTTTAACAAACTTCTTGATCAAGTTTTCTTCTAGCGGTATTTCAAAATTCATCAGTTTATCTTCATACTTTTTCATATAAATCTTTTCCCACACTTCCAGATCTTTTTGTTTATTAATTGATTTCAATAGGTTGGCTTCCTTAAGGATGTGATGATTCTTATTCCAACAATGAGCTGCTACTAAGGAAGCCAACCTATTGAAATCAGTTAATAAACAAAAAGATCTGGAAGTGTGGGAAAAAATTTATATGAAAAAGTATGAAGATAAACGGATGAATTTTGAAATACTGCTAGAAGAAAACTCAAGAAGTTTGTTAAACCAAAACCAGAAGGCGCCAGTGTTCTCCAAACAGAAAATAGACAGTTGACAAGCAGTTGAAAATGTGGGCAAAGCCCATGAAAAGTCCTGAAAAAAATGTAAGGAAAAGTGAAGCCTAAAGTGTTTAATAGTCAACAACTTAGTTAATTACATAATTTGTTGCTTCACTGTATTAAGATCCATTATCTCTTGATTCCTCATAGGAACATTCTGTTTGCTGAACACCAATCACTAAAGTCTTACGAAAGGGAAAACCTTAAAAAAAAAAAAGTAAAAAGTTATTATTATCTAATTTATTTCTTAAATTCAAGATTTCTAAATGACAAGGTTTACTATGCTTATATAAAAATGAGATGGATTGTTACACACTAACTTCTCTAGAATTGTCACTAACCTGAACTGCAGTTTCGAATGGCATCCCCATTCATCCATCTGATGGAGTCTAGCTGAGGATGAATGAGGATGGCATTCAAAACCATAGTCCAGCTTAGTGACAATTCTAGTGAAGTTAGTGTGTAACTCATTATTTTTATATAATAATTACTTCACATAAAACATCAGAAGAAATAAAGAGGGCAACAATTGCTACTGGTCCCTACAGAATCTGATGAAATCTAAAGATTTGTCCAGTAATGCTAAAGTTAAAATATACAGAACCATAATAAGACCTATGGTGATGTATTCCGCAGTAACTTGGTGTTTACTAAGGGATGATGAAAGGAAAATTGCCGCCTGGGAGAGGAAAATTCTAAGGCGGATTTATGGACCGAAATTGGAAGGGGGCATATGGACAGTCAGAAACAACAGAGAATTGTATGAGATATATGAGAAACCACAAATTATAGGGGAAATCAAGAGCGCCAGACTCAGATGGGCTGGACATGTAGAGAGGAGTGAAGAGACATCATTGCTAAAAAGGATTATGTTAGGAAGCCAGGTGGCAGAAGGCGGTTTGGTAAACCCAGAAAGAAATGGTTGAAGACATGGAAGAAGACATCAAGGAAATGGGAATAAGATGTTGGAGGAGGAAAACACAAGACACACAAGAATGGAAATCAATAGTGCAGCATGCTCTGGCCCTAGAAGGGCCGTAACGCCAGAGAGTAGTAGTAGTAATTACTTCACTGTGTAAACTTCCTATGTATTATGATATTTACTATGCTTGTAAATAGACAATGAACAATAAACCCCTTAACATATAAAACTGAATTTATAATGGGAGACAATGTAGAGACATCTAGGAGCCACAGCTGAACTATGTCCACTAGGGATTACTATAGGGATTACTGGCCTAGTACAGTAAAATAACTTTACTGGCCTAAGATGGTAAAGTACTGTTTTACGGCATGTTAGCAATCCGAGAAATAGACACTTTGCCAAGCATATACTAAAAAATTATTTTTGTACACAGGCAATATAATGAAGGAGCATGAACTTTATGTCAGTATTCAAATCCATTTGCAGAAGGCATTTCAATTACTTCTATACAAACCTATACAGAGTCCACTGGAGTGGCAGTGGAATTCATGTGACTTGCAGTGCGGACAGCCGATTTCATCACTACCGTTGGGACAATCCTCTGTACCATCACAGCGCCAGGCATTGGGAATGCAGTCCTTGTTGGAACCTGCAGGAGTGGAGCAGGTGAAATGGTCTGGTCCACATGCTGGCATGGAGCTACAGGTGCGTCCATCCTCATGTAGCACCAAGCTCTGTGGACAGGAGCAGACCCTGGGGATGGAGCTGGAGCCACTGGCAGGAGGAGTAGATGAGGCCATGCACAAATGAGAGCAGCCACCCTGGCGATGATCTGCACTGCAGCCATGATTCATGTACATCTGCAAGAGAATATATAAATTAATTAAAATTAGTAATAAGTCGGATATAGCTCTGCAATTTAATAACAGTTATAATAATGTTACTATCACCACTTCTTGTGGTACATCCAAGTGGCTGAGACATTGCAGGGAAACAGCTGAAAGAGTGATCAAGCCCGTCAGTCAACAAATTTTCAACTCATTTTTCTCAAAATAAAGTACAATCT
This sequence comes from Ectobius pallidus, assembly GCA_964059195.1. Taxonomy (NCBI): domain Eukaryota; kingdom Metazoa; phylum Arthropoda; class Insecta; order Blattodea; family Ectobiidae; genus Ectobius; species Ectobius pallidus. The sequence goes on from CAXKWD010000009.1 coordinate 133,735,493, forward strand.
TGATAATCCAGCGGTTGGTTAGTCCGGCGCTCTCAGGAAACACTTGTCATATTGTCTTTTGACCTGCCGAGCTTCCCTCCCTCCCTCTTCCCTATCTGCTCATTTTATATGCCGCTTGTCATCCATTAGCTCTTTCGTTATTGTTTCATAGTTTACCTAGTATATTTTGTTGTGTTTATCTAGTGTACTACAATGTCGACCAAGTGAAAGCAAGTGACGAAGTTTGTGTCAAAACAAGAGATAACTGTTAAAGTTGACAAAGGAGAAACCACGGTAAACATGGCACGAACTTACAGCATTGGAAGATCCACCATCTACGACATCGAAGTCAACAAAGAAGGGAGATTGTCAGGCTACTCCCAATAATCCGGAATTTTGTTATAATTTAGCAGTTGTCTGATCCCATATGTGTCGGATTATCAAGATGTACTGCACCACTTTTCCATAAATAACATTCTCCCAGACAAGAAGCAGTAGCGGTGTTCCGTACGATAACAGGATATGATTGCCTGGCAGCACACTTGCACAGGATCTCTATATACCCATCGTCGATGTGTGTCTTATGCGAGGAAGAAAATTCTGTAATGCCAGCAGAGCATCTTCACATCTGTCAAGCATTATACGGACTACATCCATCATCAACATCAACATTATATTGGGAAGCAAGAAGGAGAATGGAGTTCATCCAAATCCCAGGGCATTAGACTACTACTACTACTACTACTACAACTACATTCAAACAAACTCTACAGCAGTTATTTCTCCATATCAATTCCTTCCAAAATATTGTAATACTTTCTGACTCCAGCTCAGCGATAATGGTACTAACACACAATCGGAACTTTACAGACCATAGAAAAATAGAAGCCAAAAATTGCATCAGAATGCTAAACAAACTAAATAAAAATGTTGTTCTACAATGGATTCCAGCACATTGTGGTCTGGAAGGAAACGAGAAGGCTGATATGCTTGCAAAAAAAGGTACACTTATCCAACAAAGTAAGATAAACTGTTTATCTTACAAATCAGTACAACTCTACACAAAAATGAAAATAAAATCCCATATAAGTCAACAAAATAAAATCCATTGTGCAACCAAGATATGGAAGACATTACTGGAACCAAATACAATATCAGGGTGTCCAGTAAGTAATGCTGAAGAAATTCCCGGCTTATTACCTGATTTTCATTGATCATTTCAGAAATTCCCGACCAAAATATGAAGCACTTTCTAATAACTGTATTAGAAAAATTATGGGATTATACATAATTTAAATAAGAAAAACTTTTGGTAACAAAAGTAATTGCAAACAATAATTACTTAGGCTATAACAGATACAAAAATTAGGAACAAATTAAATATACTTTCATATAGGCCTATTATTGTCTAGGAGTCTTTTTGATCACACTTTGCAATTTTTCGAATTTTCCCGGATATTTTAACAAATTCATTGACTTTTCCCGGATTTTCCCAACCATACAAAATTCCCGGCCTTTTCCCGGATTCCCGGATTTTCCCGACCAGTGGACACCCTGAATATCTAACAGTCCCCGATCAACCACAGTTGCGTCATTCCGCCTAGAGACTGGTCATGATTGCCTGGCGGCACATCTACATAGAATTAAGCTACTGGACTCTCCACACTGCATAGTATGCAAGAACACAAATACAGTAATGAACAAGGATCACTTGTTGGTCTGCGCAGACCTTCAGAAGATTGATGGGACACCATTCCAGATCGCTGAATATTATTGGGAAGCCCGCAAGCGAATGATGGCAAATCAAGAGCTCCAGAACATTTGAATACTACTACTACATTCAAACAAATAACTATGCTACATTGTAAAGATACTTACCTTTTCAGTTGGAAAACTAACAGCAACCAGATCCACCAAATGGGCAAGTTTTGATAAGACAGTCATACGCCCACTGCCGTTGGTCTTGTTCACCCTCTCTATCTGTTGTTGATCTTTGTCCACCCAGTACAGGTAGTCTCCATGCACAGCCAAACTCATCACTTGCACCAGATGTGAGCTCACCAAGGTTTTCCTAACACAAAAATTATTAACATCACTGCCAGAGATAGTAGTAAAGTGGAATCTGCAACTGCCATACAAGCTCTTCACAACTTTCGTGCTAATTGAATAGTTTATAAGATAATTTAGGTGACCATGATATACAATACAGAGCTTCTGATATGTTGAAAAGATGATAAAAATAAAAATAATCTAACATTACATACTAATTAAGAATGACAATAATCAGTCTGAACACAAAATCTCAAAATCCTCATGTGACATATCTCCACCATTTACTTTTAAGCAAGTAAATTTTAATTTGTACTACAGTGAACCAGAGAACTTTCTCTGCAGTGGGTACACACTGGACAGGGTGCTAGCAACAGCAGTTATGTTGGCAGCATGAACCAAAACAAATTGTAAATTGTAAATCGTAACTCTCACACCGATTTTCTGCGAATGCAAAGGTATTTATCTTATTGCATTGAGATTGTCTGAAGACCATATTTGTCCAAATATGGTATGGGATTTACAAAGCTTCAACAACACTGCTGGCCTGCAGTCTACTGCCAACGTGTTCTTTTACATGCCATTAAATCTACATTGGGCCTGTTACATTTCTGCACACATAAATGCCATCAACCTGGGCCAGGATCTAATCCTTTGACAAAAGTCACATTTTTAAAAAGAAAATACTTAAAAATAGTGTTTTGACTAAATATTGTCTAAATTTGTGTTATTTACATACAAAGTGCTATATTCACGTAGAAATTTGTTTTATCACATACGCAAATTTTGCATGTCACTACTAATAATAAATATAATTAAAATTATTACTAATTAATTTAATAACGATTTAATTTCATTACTAATTAAAATACTGGTACAAAGAACTGTAAATAACACACTAGCACTCATATTAAAAAACAAGTATTATTTCAATTAAACTGCGAGACTCACCGATCTTTTCCATTAAGATCTGATGACTCTATCTTCTGTACACTGGCCCAGAATAACAGATCTGATACTCTGTCAACAGCTATAGCAGCTAGGTTGTCCACATCTGTTGCAATTGTAACACGTGACTTGCCATCCATATGAGCTCGCACGATTTGAGGAACAGAACCCACATCAGTCCAGAACATCAACCTACAACAATAGTATCAAAATTCAGTATGGACACTGTAGAAACATAAAACTACCTACTGATACTAAATATTACATTGCAAGTTAACATTTTATAAAACACAATAACTACATAGGGAGTTGAAATTAACACTAAATTTTACTTTTGATATAGCTTTTCAATCAGCATCCACAGGAGGGTGCCACGGCAGTTAAATTATAACTGTCGAAAATGGTAACGACAGTGCTGAAACTAGTTCTGGTAAACTATACTCAAAGTAAAGTCTAGCGTTAGTTTCAACTCCTTACTTAATTATTATACCTACTGTTATTTCAAAATTGCAAAGAATATCAGTAAATGAAACAAAATATGAATTTACAGTGAAGGCCGCTTAATATAATCATAGATAATGTTATCAATTGGGTAATGTTATCATTTTTATGAAGTCCCATACCGATTAATACTGATATATTGAAAAAATGTTTATTGTAATCAAAGATTAGGTTTATGTTATCACATTTTCCTTTTAGTGGCTTTATTTCCTAGCACCATATGTCATTCAAAATTTCGTTTTTAAGGGTTTCGTTTCTAAGTCAACTGTATTGTGTTGTACTGGAGGTAGCAATTCTGTTCCCAGTTCACAAGATGATCAGTTCGAGGGAGTGGCATTACCTAACTTTCTCTTTTAAGCATTAAAACATGTTTCACCCCACAGTTAAGTTGCAGCTTTTGATTTATGAAGATAACAGTGTTCACATGCAGTGATTGCTAGTGTAAAATGAAATGACTTGAACAGACAGGCGTTAGATGTTTTGCTACGCAGTGTTCACCACAGATCAGTATAGACTTCCAAAAACACTCATATCGTGTAACTGAGTATGGAGTATTGGTTAATGGACTCCTAAAGGAAAGTAAAAACAATTAAAAACTTTGTTACTATTTGAAAAAATAGTTGCTTGCAGTCTATTACTGTATTAGCCTATGAGCGGTTAAATGAATCACAGTTACGTATTATTTTATAAATAAATATTTTTAATTCTGTTTTTGAAGTGTATTGTCAGATGTATGAATAAATATCAGCTTCAATTAATTATTTCGGCTACTGTTATCAATCGGTTAATAATATCATATTAGCTGCGTCCTGAAGTGATCAAAATAAGCAGCATTCACTGTACCTTTTTCTGGCAGAGCTGGCTTACAAAATAAATATAGAACTAGAATCCTTTCCTTGTAATGAGAGTTCTATACAAACATTTCAACAGGAGCAGAAAGACAAAATTTACCCTTTCTCTGGATGCAGAGCTATGTTTCGTGGTTTCTCTCCATCAACCCTGACGACAACACCAATAGCTGAGCCGTTATCCAGTCTTGTCACATTGATGGCATTTGTGTTTGCACACGTCCAGTAGAGAAGCCTGCCATATGGATCCACTGCCAAGTCATACGGGAAATGCAAGCTACTGGGAGGCACAAACGCTGGACCAGTATGTGAGCCATTGTCATATGCTCTTTTTATAGACTGTGTACGCCCATCAATCTGCACAAAAGATTATTCTCATAATATAGTATGGTGCATAAACAGACATGCAAAATCGTACATAATGTTTGCAGGATTCACAGTGAAGAGATTAAATTATAAAAACCTTATTTTATCACTAAACTTTACTTTTAAGTGTTTACTTACACATAACACGTTTCACAAGCGACTTGCTTGCATTCTCAGATGAGGTCCGAGGATGCAAGCAAGTCACTTGTGGAACACGATATGTGTAAGTAAACACTTAAAAGTAATCTGTAGCAAGATTGAGATCGGAAATATACAGACAAAACTTCACTAAAAAGGTATATTTACCCAGAATGATCATTTCAACGGGTCTTCCCGCCATCATCAGCTGATTCCGACTGGCCCTCTGGCGGCGGATGAATGAACTTGTCAATCAAGGTTCCATGTATGCCAACTGAAGTGTCAAAGTTTAAAAGATTTTCTCGGTTCTTTTTAATGAATATTTTTCCCATACCATAAGATCTATTGGTTTTTCAACTTGTTTTAATAATTCAATTTCATTTTCAATTTCATGGCCTACGTCCCAAAAATGCATTGCCAAAGCGGATTTTTCAATTTGTTTATTCATAATGTTCCTAAAATGTTCTTTTCTCCTTGTGTCTAAATTCCTTTTTGTTTGGCCAACATAAATTTTTCACAATCTTTGCAATTAATTTTGTAAATTCCAGCTTTTTTGTAATGAGGGACCTTATCTTTCTGGTTGGTTTTTATTAGATTTTTCAAACTGAATTTATTCTGTGGTGCCAATACATAGAATACTGGAATCAATTCACAGAATACTAACTATTTAGTGAAGCAATAATTACTCTTATCAGAATAAAATGCAATTACGGGGACTAAAATTGTTATAAAAAATAAATCTAAACATCATACAATAATGGAACTTTTATACAGTGAAGGAATATACTATGTTAATTAAGATTTATAAAAAAATAGATTTATATAAAAAAGTTTTAAGACAGGTTAATGAATTTTGAAATGCCACAAGAAGAAAACTTGATCAAGAAGTTCATAAAATCCACACCAGAGGGCACATGTAGGCCCTAAGTGTTACAACAAGCTGCCTTCTTTTGTAAAGATTTATAGCAAAAATAAATCCTTGAATACACTTTTTAATTGGTTAGTAAAAGACCCGTTCTATACTACGGAAGAGTCTTTAAATCTACATCCTGGTGTGGTCTTATATCTTATATTATATCAATGCCTGTATTATACCAAATGACAAATAAAATATAAAAAATATCAAATATCATCAGTATTCTCCAAGCAAGGATTTGACAGTTGACTAGCAGCTGAAAATGTGGACAAAGCCCATGAAATGTATATTTTGAAAAAATGTAAGTAAAAGTGAAGTCTAAAGTGTTAAAATGTCAAGCATCTCATTTAACATGCTAAAAGAGTACTTTTATCTGTAGAAATTTCTTGATCACACAAATAACGAATTTAATAGTTTTGGCATCAAAATGCTCCTCAGCAACACATTTAATACTTTTATGTTAACTAACCCAATAAATGTATTGTGAAACTGGATCAAACTCCACAGCACGAGCATTCTTAACACTGTGGATAGGAAGAACAGCATCAGGGCAGTCAGTGCTGTCTGGTAACAGACGACTAAATGAATTCTTCTGTCCATACAGCAAGAAGGAAGTTGGACCTGAAACATATGCATATTTTCACTTGATCATTACTTATGGAATTATTTTTTGGGGAAATTCAACATATGCTAAAAAAATCTTTAAACTACAAAAGAAAGTGGTTAGAATTATGATGAAAGTCAGTATAACAACTAGTTGTAGGCTATTCTTCAAACAGTTAAACATATTACCTCTACCAAGTACCGGTATTTATATTTATGAAACCCTAATATTTATGAAAAATAATTTGCATGCATTTTCGTCTAACTCAGAAGTACACTCCTACAATACTAGGAATAAGTATGCTCTGTTCACTCCATTGCATAACACAAATGCCTACTAGAAAAGTTTCCTCTACACTGGCCTCTAGATGTACAATAAATTACCATCGTACATAAAGGAAATACCTAAATGCCAGAAGTTTAAGACAATATTAAAGAGATTTCTATTGAACTGCTGTCCTTATGATATAAACAAGTTTATTGAAATGTGTCAAGAACAGAAATCTTTAATGCATCTAGTGGATTTATGAACTATGTGTACTTATAGTAATTTGTAACCATTTTGTAAATTTGGTGTAATTTTTTTTGGTTTGTTTTATCCTAGGGTAGTTTATATATTTTTTGCAAATGCATGTAAGCTATGTATTTTATTTTGCATTTATGTATATATTTGAGATGTATCCAATGTCATTTATATGACCAGGGCAATACAGGTAGCTTTGACAAATAACATTACCCACATATTCCTTCACATATTCTTATCAAACTATACCTTTACTCTTTCGTAAACCCTGCTTAATGAATTGATCTGGAGCTTAACTCTTAGATTGATTACAAAAATAACTTATTTTCTGCATATCATACCGGTAATTGCAATATCACTGATTAAAGAACATTCTGGCAATTTGTTATACTAGTTTACCTGACTTTATCACCTCTTGACATTACATGCTAATCAAATAATTAATTAACAGACAAAGCCATGGTACTGTTCTATAGAACATGAAACCAGATCTTAAAATCAGGACAAAGTAGTATGCATCTTAATATGTACTTTGAAGATATTGAATATAAGTCGTGACAATATCATTAGAAAGTAAGACTGACCTATGCAAGTGCTGTTGTCCTTTGCGAGAGTGTAGTGTGTGGGGCAGCCACACCGGTGAGTATTGGACTGTCTATTCACTGCCCCCTCATGGCTTCCAGATGCTGAAGGAAGAGCAAGACACAGATGGGAGCAGCCACCATTGCTAACAGCACACTGATTCCAAGCAGATTGTCGAGAGTTGTGAAATACTAAAATGTCTGTGATGGAATCCAACTGGCTGTGGATTACTGTTCTGTTTTTACCATTTATCTTATTTGCACGTTCTATGTTGCCAGTCTTCCAATCTGCCCAGTAAATGTAATCCTGCAATCACATCAATCATTATGTGGCGTAAATTATTAAATGTTTGTTTTAAATGTGATGACATGTACGTTACCTCAGGGTTGCATAAATCAGTCTAAACTTCAATAATTTACCATAAGTTTAAATAGAGATAAGACTAAAGTTTTGGCAATTAAATACAATAATAGTAGTAGTGACACAGAAAAGAACTCTCGAGAGTTTCCTGGGATTTCTAATAGATAATACCGTATTGGCCCAAATATAAAACAATGTTTTTTTTTCCTCAAAATGTGTTTATAAAAACTATACTCGTCTTATATGCGCAGCCTAATACTTTCAAGAACTCTCCATTCATGAATGCAGCTGTGCAGCGGGAATCCTCACATGGAAATTCTCCGAATTTTACCGATTTAATTTTCCTGAATTCATGCTTCTGCTTATACTGCACCGTTACTTCTCTATTCTTTATGCGTAAAGCTTTGTGACCCCATTAAAATACGATCCCGTTTTCATCCAACATTTTCGATACAATATTGAGAACACCATGAGGACACTGATGACCAATGAAATGTCTGATTAGCGTGTTCAGACAGATCTGAGTTCGGTAGCGTTTTCATGCAGTTAAATATGATTTCAGTTTGATCCGAATTCTCGTTTTCACAAAATTTCAATGTGGTAAGCATATTCAAATTGATCTGAATTCTGCATGAAAATGAGTAATTATACACTTGGTATATTATATACCTACCAAGTACTGAGTAAGTCCAAAAGGTTTTTCAATGTTCTGTGTGACTATTTGCTGGCGTCTTTTCCCATCTAAATCTGAACTCTCAATCACTCTAGAACCAGTCTCTGCCCAGTACAGACGACGTAGAACATAGTCTATTGTCAATCCATTGGCTTTCCCCAATTTCCCCACAAGAACTGTGCGCTGAGTTCCATCCATCGCTGCCCTAGATATGCAGCCAGGGGATCCCCAGTCACTCCAATACATATACCTGCAGAAAAATAGATAAAACACATCAACTTGAGAAATAATGTAATACTGGTACCAGTTGCAGCTAGAATACATGTGCTCTGCAACTATGAATTAAACTGCACAATACTGCATAAAGCTGGATATAAATGTCCACACATTTAATGAAGACTGAACAGAAGAAATGAACATTAATTCTACCAAGCTGTTCGTCAATTTTTCGTTAAATTTATTCTACAAGAATCCATTTGCATTAAATTTCTGTTGCTCATGGTACATTTCACTTTGATCAAACTCTTGATGAAGCATTTGGAAATCAAGCCATGTTCTATTCGTTCAATCATTTGACGAATCCACCCTACCAGCATAACCTAAGCTACTATCACTTGCAAAGAACCGAGTCATACACTATTAACGGTATTTTTTAATATAAATATTAGATGAAAATTTACAGTGAAGTGTTGATATCTGTAGCAAGATTGAGATCCGAAATATACACACTAAACTTTACTAAAAGGTATATTTACCCAGGATGATCATTTCAACAGGTTTTCCCGCCATCATCAGCTGATTCTGACTGGCCCTCTAGCTAGACTGGCCTAGCTAGAGGGCCAGTCGGAATCAGCTGATGATGGCGGGAAGACCTGTTGAAATGATCAAATGATGGTGTGTATATTTCCGATCTCAATCTTGCTACAGGTATTTTTTAAATTACCCATAAATGCAATGAGAAATGCAACTACTTATGATATAATAAATTAATAAATTATACAATAAAATGTACCAATAATCTAGGTTTTAATGAATAGTGATCCATAAAATGGAATAATATGAATATTTTTGTGTCTTGCTCACCCTTCTCTTGGATCCAAGGCCAAGCTGCGAGGTTCATCAATATCTTTCCAGATAAGCACTTTGCGAGACCAACCATTCAAACGAGCCACTTCAATGCGTTTGCTACCCGTGTCAGTCCAGTAAATGTTGTGAGCCACCCAGTCCACGGCCATACCTAAATAATCAGAGTTCACAGATGAAGATAAGAGCCTTCAAAACACATTCTAAGTACACAAGTAGTAAACAAGTAGTCATTACACCATTTGTCTATTCTCATATCCTAAGTAAGTTTAGTTCCTTACATACTGGCGGCGTCCAAATTATTTCTGCACGTGGACCAGATGAATGTAATGGTGGGCCATTAATGTATGCATTTGCAATCAAATTTATGTCTTTAAATATTGATAAATAATCAAATATCTGTATAGACCTGAATATAAGAATTTTTTTTTTTTTTTCTCAAAATGTGCTTACAAAAACTAGGTACTCATCTTATACGCACAGTCCAATGTATTACCACCTGCCAGCAATTCCTCCTGATACATGACTTCCAGATAGCTTAACTGGAAGATGTCTTGTAATACCACCGCTGAACTGCTATCGGGAACAATGCAGTAAAATTTTGTGAAATGATCCTTAGCTCGTTAAGCATGAGGAAAAGCAAAGAGGTGTGTTGTTGTAGTTCGGTAGGCCTCCGCTAGGTGCAGCAGCTCAAATTTGTATTTGTGCAGTTAAATTACATAAGACTATATCATTCTAAGTGCATTAATCAATTTGTACAATTCTATTTCATTCATACATGAGCCTAAAATGTCATTTTTGTGTAAATTAAATCTTCCAGCATCAATTCTGAAATTCAGGTAGCCAGGAAGCTTCTGAGTGCTTCCAACTGGCAGTTGGTAGTTTATCAGCCATTCCATCCTCCTGCTAGCTTAGCTGGGAGTTCACTTCCCAGACAGATTTTGTCAGATCATAGTACGCAATTCTTAGCCAACTTCCAGATAGGTTCTCTATCTGGCAGATAAATATGATATCAGGTGGTCGTTGTACAGGCCCTAACACTTTCAACAACTCATTTTAATGAATTTAATTTAGGTGTACACCAGGAATCAACACGTGATGACATGCATCTGACCCACTGGTCCGACCCAAGGTCCAAGTCATGCGGAAATTCAGCGAACCTTACTGAATTTTAGCAAACTTCATTTTTCCTGATTTCATGTGTCTGCTTATACTACACTGTTGCTTGGCATCTCTACGAGTAAAGCTCTGTTTTACCACCAGTCATGGCGGACCATGTGGCGAAGAAAGCATTTCCATTGTCTCGATGCATAAATAAAGGCGAGAGAAGTAGTTGTGACATAACCGTCAAAATTTGCATTTTATGTGAAGCAAAATGTACTAGTGAGCTATTTTATTAATTTTTTATGATTAACCTTAAACAATTCAGGGTTGTCTTATATGCGAGGTTGTCTTACTTCGGGCCAATACAATAAATTTGTGTCCAACCTATCTTATGTACATTTAAACAAGCAGTACATTGTAAACTGTATTGTGACATGCATGTTAATATTTCCACAGTTCTCTACACATACCTTCAGGTGAGTCCAGGCCAAACTCTATAATCTTCTCAATGTCAGATCCATTCATAAAGGCACGACTTATAGCTTTTACTTTCACATCTGTCCAATAAATTCTATTGTCATTGATGTCAAAATCCAAGGCACTGTCAAGAAAAACAAGAACGAGAATTCTGAACAATATGAACTCAAAGCCTAACAGGAAATTATAATTACTCTAACGTTAAATAATTATCAATCGTTATATAAATGTGAAGTCTTTAAAATATCATTTGGTGATATACACTGCAAAGCTAAATCCAATATCTATAATCATTTAGTAAGCATTATAATTAATGAATCAATAGCTTTACTGTTTATACCACTTCTCCCGTTTTATATATTTATTACATTTACTAAGCCTTTAAGCAAATAGCTATTGACTAGGTCATGTAAAAAAGAATCTATCCACAGAATATAAATGATTACACAATAAAGACTTTGTGGAACTTTATACAGTGAAGGAACTATAATAAATTTAATTTACTATATGAGTTGACATAAACACACTTTTTGCTTCATTTACCATATTTTGGTATGACGCGTTTCAAGGAGCCTCCTCCCCATTTTCAAACACATTGTCAACTGCCAAATCCTGCTCAGGAAGATTCTTTTGCGCACCTGGTGAGCTTTTTATGAACTTTCTGATTAAGCTGTCTTCCTCAGGTATTTCGAAATTCATTAGGCTGTTCTTGAAGAACATTCTTGAATTTCGAAATACCTGAGGAAGACAGTTTAATCAGAAGGTTCATAAAAAGCCCACAAGGTGCGCAAAAGAATCTTCCTGAGCAGGATTTGGCAGTTGACAATGTGTTTGGAAATGGGGAGGAGGCTCCTTGAAACGCATCATACCAAAATATGGTAAGTGAAGCAAAAAGTGTGTTTATGTCAACTCATATAGTAAATTAAATTGATTACACAATAATTTGTCACAAAATCTATGTTTTTAAATTTTTAAAAAATAAGTGTGACATGTGTGTGGAATGTTGTTAGAAAACTTTATACCCAACATTAAATAACTGTTATGAAATACTGTATACAAAATTACGAAATATAATGCCCACAAACTTCTGATATGTACCATTAAATCCATTACATGCTATACCATATTTACCCATGTAATAGATGCATTTTTTCCCCAGATTTTTATAACAAAAAACAAGGGTGTGTCTTATGTGCAAAGAAAAAAATTTGTGGGGGAAAAACAACGATCTAGCATACATCTTGATATAATGGCTGTGATTAATTTATGTATCAATTGTTCGCACATATGATGATCCATAGTTAGCAGTTGCATAAACAGATGGAAACACTTAAGCACATTAAAACACAGGTGCTGTAAATTCTCACAGAGCAAATTTGACAACTTTCAGCCTAAAACTTGCTGTATAACTTGAATACTGTGTTTTGGTCGGTTCTTATCCACTGTCCAAAAACACAAGTTTACCAACACAACTTTCTACTGCAGGTGTCCTAAGAATACTGTGATAATAATCGACAATCGTTGAGTATATTTTGTGCAAATCCAAATATAATCAGGCCATCCAATCTTATGACTTCAGATATTATTAAAACAATTTTTTTGTTAAAAATAAGATGCGAATATTATGCAAGGAATTTGTGTTTCTATTTTTTAACGCAAAAAGTTGGGGTGAATCCATTATGCAAGTAAATATGGTAAATATTACCATTTGTCTCAATTACCTGGCATCCTTAACTCCAGTCACTGGGATAATAGCATCATTATTACCATTCTCAATGCTTATTCGTCCAATGTTTTCTTTTCTTGCAAACAGCAGAAACGCTTCTGGTACTATACATGTCCGTTCATTTGCTGCCAGCTCATAACCTGCATAACAAAAGACCATAAAGATTAAGAATATTTACATAATAGATTACTTTTAATTATATCATGGTCTGATTCTGTTGGTTTTCTTTTATTTTATAGATTAAAACACAGCCCCCCCCCCCCCCAAAAAATTCTTTTCCCAGTTGCTAAGAATATTTGAAAGGATTTGGAGTATTTTGGGACTACTGAATATAAAAATAACACTTTTAGTGAATTGGTTCTAGTTTTTGAGATGATCTAAAAAATAGATTTATTAAAATACATGATCAGCACCGCTGAGCTCGATCAATTAAATAAAATAAATAACATACTATTTGCTCAACTAAGAGATATTTTTGTGATGTCAAAAAAAAATCTTAGTTGAGCAAATGGTATCTTATTTATTTTATTCTAAAAAATTAAATTTAGCCAAATAAAATTTAATAATGCTCTACGTATGTTTCAGTCATCTTGTGAACTCTTTCTGGGTTGGTTTATAGCAGACATTAATAATAGAAAACAGATGCAAATCAATATTTACATGGCCTACAGGTATACACAAAGAATCTGACTCTGATATAACTCTGATGTTCAAATGAGTATAAATAAAGCTGAATTAATTTAATTAAAAAAACATATGATGCACAATCGAAAACTATGTAAGTTACAATAAAATCCCTCAGAATCAGTATTACCAGCTCAACAGCAGTTTGTATGTTAAATTTTCCTTGCATTGGTAGGCATTAAATTACAAGGGATACTCACCAATCTGGCATGCACACACATAGTTGTTGCCCGGTTTGTTTAAACACAGGTGGCTGCAGTTGCCATTGTTGTCAGTACAGGGGTTCCGGCCTTTTACTTCACCCAGCCTCACAGCTTTCAAACCCATTACATTGGGCAACTGGTCCACTATCACTTCTCTTCCATCCCCTGTCACTTTCACACGATCAATGCTGCGTCGCTGCCAGTCTGTCCAGTACAGGTAGTCGCCAAGAAGACTAAGGCCAAATAGGTGTGGCAAGTTGTCGCTGATAACCTCACGTCGGTCGCCTCCATCAACAACATTGGCAACCTGTAAAACAAAACAAGAATCCATTGATCAGTGTACTTATTCCTAACACAAGAAGAATAAAACAAGAAATACAGTACTCTCTCTCTGCAGTCCAGCACTTTGCTAAACCGATCCTCCAGTAGTCCGGCATTGTTTTTAGATGGGAGTTTCTACTGTACTAGTATAACCATACAAAACCTTGTTTCAACAAATTATAAAAGACAATTGAAAAGTATTTGATTTTAATGCAATCTCATTACATCGAAATTCATTTTTTTTTTGCCTTTTTATATAATATTATTTGTAATAAAACAAAACTTTTATACATATAAAGTGGTTTTATTAATGACCTTCCAGTAATCCGGTGTTTTCACTAATCCAACACTACCTTGGTCTCACATCTGCCAGATTAGTGAGAGTTTACTGTACAACTACATACAAGAAGCTGCATAAATGAATGGTTCTGACAAAAAGCTAATATATAACAAAGTAGTCAAATTCTTTAAACAGAAAGAAATAAGAACAATAACTGCGCTTTCTTGAAGGGGAAGAAGAATAAATGAAAATTTAAAAAAAATCAAGAGTCTCACCACCTTGGGCAAAATCCTATATTTCAGTGGCGGATCGTAGATGTAGGAACAGGGTGTTGCACTCTTACTAGAATTAGATGCATACAAATACATACTAAGATTACTTGCAACCTGATAATATATAAATACTCGCTTCGCTCATTCGGGGCTCTGTGATTTTTCAGAATTTTTTTTTTTTTATGAACTGACACTGTAATGAAAATTTAGACTGCCGTAGCCCATAATTACTGTTTAGCCATACTGAACCTTTTAAAAGGAGTGCAGAACGACTTTAAGGCTTTTCTGGGGTAAAAGTTAAAAAATTTGAAGTTTTTGGAATTTTCTCGTCGGTTACACGCTAAAAGCTATAAGTTTGTCACCTAAAAGTTTGTCAACACTAATGCCAGTAAAAATTTTAGAAGTTTTTGGGGGGTTAAAATTAAAATTGTGAAGCTTTTGGAATTTTTCCATCGATTATAGGCTAAAGCTATTAAGCCTGCCAAATGTCAAGTTTCTAGCTCACGGGGAAGTGGGTAAACATTAATGTCAGTGAATGGGTGATTTAGACTGTGCTAGATGCGAATGACGTTAGACTAAACAGTTTTTCCACACTTGTAGGGCAGCTAGAATCACCAAATTCGGCATACTTATGAAAGTTGAATGTGTCAATATTTCAGCTACATATTATGATTTTAGCTGTTATATAAATCGTAAAAAAATTAAGTTACTTAATGTGTAGAAAATTACACAATTTAGTTAAAATAAAAATATGTAACTCTATCTAAGGCATAACCGATGGAGATACAACAAAAAGTCACAGGAGCAAAGTGATTATATTGGCAATTGGCATCTGTGTGAGGGACTTCATAGTTCGCGCGCTTGGACAAGGGAAACCTTGCTTTCAGAGCAGCCGCCGCGACAGAGAAGACAAGCGCCTTGTTGCAGAACTACAATCGAAGACTAAAACGTTTAAACCCCGGGCAGGTTACCATGAAGTCGAGCCTCTCGCACCCGTTACTAGCCGGCAAGATGAGGCAGCAAGTCGTCGCATTTCCAAAGCCACAACCTCCGCGCATTTATATGTTTAAATTATTTTAAATAGCTAAAAATCATGGAGGCATGTTTCCAGTCGATAAGAACCTATGACAAAGACGATTTGGAAGTAGTTTAATAGTATAAAGTAATAAAAAATCTAAATATTCTTTACATTAAAAACTGGTCGTTGTGCAACACTGCAACATGATCAGAGGCCGCCACTGCTATATTTAAAAAAATATTCAATGAACATTGCATAACTTTGGCTGTATGCAGCAAATTTAGCAAAAAAACTTATTTATTTATTTATATAAATAAACTTAATTAAATGTAAAGAAGCTGCCAACATGCTTCCGAGAAGAAAATCAGATATCTATCAGATAAATTGTACAAACTGCACAAGATATATGTAGCAAAGAACAGGAATAGTTTGATTCCTCTACTCATTCCTTCTGATGTAAAATCATAATACCACAAACAAGTTCTTACCTCAATTCTATCTGTTTTAGCATCACACCAGTAGATTTTGCCGTGATCCAAATCCAGAGCAATCCCATTTGGCCAGCCAAGATTTTCATTTACCAGGACTGTGCGATCTGAACCATCAAGTGCAGCACGCTCAATCTTGGGGCTCTTCTCATTCCAATCAGACCAGAACATCCAGCCCTGCTCAGGTGCGACTGCAATGGCTCGTGGTTCATACAGCTCTTCATTAATGAGAACCTGTGATCAGCAAGCAACCCTCACATCAAATACATATATTCCTAGGCATATATTGTAATTTTCAGACTATAAGATGCTCTGAACCATAAAGATGCATTCTATTTGTTTACATCAGGTTCCCTTCTAAGGCCGTTGGTTGTAAAGCTAAAGATGCTTGAGCAGTCAGAAGTTGGTCTACAATTGGGAATACATTGGGACAAACTTTTTCAATAGCACTTTTTGGCTCTTCCAGAAGTAAAAATAGCAAAAATAAAAATATAAAAAACCATAGGGTTAAAAAAATAGTTTAAACCAATCCTGTATTTTATTAAACTCTATATGGATCTGACCACATATCCATTGGGCTGGGTTCGATCCTCATTACCTCCTCAGATTTTTCTGAGGCAGGGAGGTCTGGAACAGGGTGCACTCAGCCTCGTGATTCAAATTGAGAAGCTACTTGATACTCCTGCCATCTGCCTGTGGAAGATGATGCAGCGGTTGGTGGTAGGCCTAGTCCCTTCAGGGATGTAGCGCCATGGAGCTTTTTTTTTCTTCTTCTTTCTTTAATATAGATTGACAATAAAAAATCCAGTAAACTCCGGACCTGAGGAGAGCCAGATTTTACAGTAAATGTCATATCTTTCACAAATGGTTCGCACAGGCAAGCTGCTGTCAAGTTTTTATTGTAAATTTTTACCATTTCAACTTTCTCTGCGATTGACAACACATGATGTTTACATTTTTCACCACCTATTTTCTTTGCCGCATTCTTAATGGGCTACACAGAAGGAAATAAATCATAAGATGAGGAAAAATTACCAGGAATGCCTGTTAGCAAACGCAAGCAACACCCAACAATCGATTCTGAAGTATAGCACCATCAAAAACAAAAATGGCACCTCCTGAAAACAATGGTGTGCCAAGAATGTAAAATTCAAAATGTACTCCAAAATCCATGCTGAAATCTGAAGGAACTGGATTTTTTAATGTTAAGTAACTGCCTATTTCATATAAAATAACTTGAAGTCTCTTTCACAACACAACTTGAATAGCTTACCTTTCTGGAAGCACCTGTGAGCCTAGCAACTTCTATGCGGTCAGTGCCAGTGTCCGTCCAGTACATATTGCGAGCTACCCAGTCCACAGCTATGCCATCAGGATGTTCTACTTCTGTCACTATGAGATCTTCCTGCTTCGATCCATCCAGACGAACCCGCCGAATTGCCCTAGCCTGAAGGAACACAAATGTAAATTGCAAAAAACACTTAACATGTTTAGAATTTAACAAAAGTCATAAAACCAGCTCAAATTTCTTTTAAATTCAAAATTACGTCTGTGCAGGGAATATAAGCAGCTGTTTCTCCCTCAAATTCTTGTGACTTTTACTTTTTGGGAAACCTGAAAATTCACTGAAACAATCCTAACAATTTGCAAGAATCAAAGGAAGAAATAAAAACATGCAATTGACTCAATCATACAAGCTAAGCAACAAGAAGATGTCTAATAACTTGTTCAATAGATGTGAAGCTTGTCTTGCTGCAGCAGAAGGCCATTTCAGCAGTACCTCAAACAACTACAATCACCTTTATAAAACAAGATAAAATGTATAAAATCTCATAAATCACTGTCACTAAACTATATTCTATGGCTTCCTCACCGTGTGTCACACGAAATGCAGTTTTTATTTAATTGAAGCTCTAAACCAGCAAAAGATGCCCTGAAGATGATGTACATACACCAAAAGGCCTTGGCAACGGATCATAAACTATATTTTAGTTAGCAAATGGTATCTTATTTATTTAATTACAATGATTGACCTCAACGGTATTGAACATGTATTTTAATAAAATAATAAGTTTTGCTGCAGATAAACTACTGGTACAAGCACCTGCTATATCTATGCTTTCTTTACGCATGATCATTGAAAATGAGCTCGTTAGTTGTAAAATTAGAGAACTTTTACTAAAAACTATTGTATGCACCACATGCACAAAAACTTGAGCAGACTCATCCCTTATTTCAGACTTGGCTACGCCTTGTCCGAAAAACTAGATTCGTTCCCTAAAGCCTTACTTTGCATGCTTTATACATAAATAGCTAACAGCAGCAATAATGTGTTTCTTTGATTTAACTTGTATTACTTACTTCGTCATCTGTCCAGTATAGATATCCCTCCACTGGATCGTAGTCAATGGCAATAGCGTGCTTAATGCCTGTCAGTGGCAGGACGAAATTGGTGTAATCAGGTGAATCTAGTGAGATAGTGCAGATCTCTGTTCTCTGTGCAAGAAGCAGCAATTCCTGTGCCCCTGTACAGAACATAATATAAACATTTTTAATAATTACCTTCCAGACAATCCTAAAATTTGTTTGTATCAACACATATTTTTGAATCAAGATATCCAACTCTACAGTAACTGAAAATGAAGGATGAAGCTGCAGACATTAAGTTGAACGTGATTTGTGTTGCACTGTTTTAAGTATGCTTTATCATATCAGGGACTTACAAGAAAACATTCGAAGGTTTCTTGCTTACTAAAATCAGAAAGTATGTGATAAACTAATTTTTTAATAATAACGTAGGGACTAGGGATGCCCATAACTTCACTCTCACAGAACATGTTTCACAGACATTCTTGTCTGCATCATCAGCTGAAGTCAACTAATGAATTTGTTGGGAGACTGGTAGATACCTTTGCTGGGCATATCATCTTTGCGATAAGATTGTTGTCCTTTGGATTCTCAAAATTTATCAAGTTATTTACGAAGACAATTACCTAAACAGTCAATTCTTTTAATTTCTGCAAAGCTTTTAATGATCTGATGCCCTATTTTTCAGTTTGTTTATATTTAATGTCCAATTGAGAAGCTACTTGATAATGAAGTAGCAGTGCCAGTCATGAAAGCCATCAATAACAGAGAGGGTTTTGGCATGCTCACCATATCACCAGAGCTGTCCATAGACATGTATTTGATGGTGTTTTTATATGCATAGAGGAATTAAGTTGTGAGTTGTCTGCAGTGCATAATGAATGTGATAAGACGTGAACAACACTTTACATCAGAGTAGCTTTTTCTTGGAGTGAAAATGCCAGAGAATGCTCCAGGGAGCTAGTGTAAGCTTTGGGAATAAGGACCTACCATACCAAACTTTGAAGGTTTTATATGTTGGGCTATGTGTGTTTTCATGCTTCCAACTACTGCAATATAGTAGAGTGGCACGATGCCACTTTATGAATGTATGGATGCGTATGGGTGTCTGCTCTCTACTCTATCCTACATCTAGTACCCATATGCATTCATTCCATACCCTGCCATTTCATCTGTATATTTCAAAATTTCGAAATGATCAAACAATTTAAAAAAAAAAAAAGCGCTAAACTTGAGAATAAGGTGACCACGTCACAGCCGGGTCGTACCAAGTTTGACCAAGTCTACAATGTCGCCAATATTACAAACATGACTACATGCCAATTGAATTAGGAAGATAAACGACGGTTGCAACTATGTTTTATGAAAAATGTGGAAAGATAATAAAGTTTCTACATTAAGGCAAGTAGTGACAGCTAAATTCTAGGTCAGTGACAGGTTATGTTAGGTTAGGAACAGTTATATTAGTGTAGGAGCAATATACTGAGTAGCGCGGGGTTTATTATGTCTCACATTGAATCTCTTTTGCGACAGGGAATTTTACCCTTTCACAAGTCATTCCTCGCGGCTCGGAGGGGTACGGTCGCTACTGGATGAGCATACCTCACTGTTTGCTGGCTGCTCTATTCTGAAGGAGTTCCTAAAAAAGTTACCATGACTTATGGCCCAACTCTTGTAACAAAGCCTAATTCCACACGCACCACTATATTATAATGTATACTCAAAATACAATACAAAAAAAATTAAATTAAACATTGTTGACACTCACCATCTGCACATGTCATGTTGTCAACAAGCTTGACACCGGTGGGGCAGGCACAAGAGTAGCCAGGAGGTTTAGGAGACAGCAAGCAGAGATGAGAGCATCCACCGTTTGAGTGGTGACAAGGAGTATCACCTGGTGGCTGCCTACGGGGATCCCACACTCGTATGTCGATTGGAACAAAGTCACCATGAATTATCTCCTTGGGTGGAGCCCCAGTCGAGTTGTCATACACATGGATAGACCTGAAATTTGTGAAACACACTGTCTGAAGGGCAGTTAAGATGGAAATGTCAATAATTCCATTACTTTAAATATTCGCTGTACTACAAAAAACAAATCTTATGACCAGGGCCCGGATTTTTATGACCTAAAAATACTTTAAAAATTAGCTATAAAATGACTGTAAGAATACAAAAAAAGACCCAAAAAATATAAAAATTTACCCAAAAATTTGTATGAAAATAAATTTATCCATCAGAATTTTGTACATTTCACATGTATGTTGTTCAATTATTTATAGGCTTGTAATTAGATAACTGTCAGCTGCGGTGGTCTAGAGGTAGCGTGCCCGCCTCTAGATCCGAAGGTCGCAGGATCAAACCCGACCGCAGTCGATGGGTTTTTCAGAAGGTAAAAATCCTGGGCACGTAGTCCTCCAGGAGGGACTTTAAGCTGGGGGGCCCATGTCCTAGATTTAAGGCACGTAAAAGAACTCCAAGCCTAAATTAGAGCCTCTGGACAAAATTTCTCGACCCTTTCAAGTCCAAGTAATATCTTAGTTTCCGGAGGGGTGTTAAGGGGCGATGGGCTTACCACCCGTCCCTCTGCCCTCTCTAGGAAAATAAGCGTGACAAAATTCTCATCGGTAAACAGAAGCCTCCACTTGGAGGCCCTTCGCCCCAACATGGGGGCATAGGATTCGAGAAAATTAGTTAACTGGTACATACGGTAAATTGCAAACAGCAAATAAAATCTTTCTGTATCCAAATTAAAATTATAACATGCTTATTTAGAGTTCCAATAATATTCAATGTAAGTAAATGCTCAAAAACTCCATACGATGCAAGAAAAACAACACAAAATGAGAAAATGACTTTATACTTTTTTTTTTAATTACCTAAAATATAAAATGTGGGGGGAAAGACTGTAAAATAACAAAAAATTACCAAATAATGACATTACATTCTAAAAATTACCTAAAAATAAAATATGGGGGAAAATGACCAAAAAATTACCCTTTTTATAATCTAGGAGTCATGATCAGAACATCTGCATTAATGGGCAACTTCCAAGATATTCCAATTAAAAGATGACATTTCATCAAAATCCAGGCCCTGCATATGACAGATTTATCAATTACATATTTTAATGCAAGTTAACACAGTGAGGTTAATAGTCAATGGTTTTGGTCAACATATACAATAGAATGACTTTACTACCGGTATGCTGAAAATGAATTTACACCATTGCAATTCTTAGAAACCGAAATATAAAAAATTGTACTTAGAGTTAAGAATAGAGTGACGTTATACCCAAGGCAGATACATTAATTACACAGACCAACAGCCATTTTGGTGCCTTAGAATTTATACTTATTTTTGGGTATATTTAGGTCGCTGATACCAAATGTGGCATTAGTTTTGTCCTATCAGCTTTAGTTTTTGAGATATGTATTACCATTATACATATTATCCCATTTTACGTTTGATATAAATAAAAAACAGTGTCTATTTGTAGCTTCTAAATCATATGAAGAAAAAAGCAACACACTAACATTAAAATAATAATATAACATGGGGTCTTTCAAAAAAATTGATATTATCACATACTGTACGGTCGTTTATGACTTATGAGCTGTCAATTCGAGGGCCAAAAAATAATCCAGCTTTTAGTTTTTCTGTACTTTGTACAGTTTTCGTCCTACGTGTCCAAAGTATGATCAAGAACCTTCACTAGCTATATTATCAAGCAAGATTTTGTTTTGTAAGACTAAGAGTTCACGAATAAAATCTATATAAAAGTAGAGCTGGTAAAGAAAAACTGTTTACATATTCAGAATAAGCACACTAAGTATAGCCAAAATCTGGTAAAACATCTGAGACACCAAACAAAAAGTTATTTTTTTGTTGGGCTGTGTTATTTGCATCGACATAACATTCGTCATAATATGTCAAAATTTTATCATCGTCCCTCCCCACCACAAAAACTTCCCGGGAACAACTTGCAAGCTTGCTTTTACACAGAAAACGTGAACTGAACTGAAGAAGCAAAGCATTATGACGAGATCAAACAAAATTGGCAAGAATTGGAAATACTGCTCTCCAAATAACAAAAGAACCCTCTGAATGTCCTTGAAACATACTGTTGGAAAGAAGAAGTTTCCTCTTTCCAGTGGCAAAAGATATACCCGCATAAGGTGCTTCAAAAATAGGTTTACAGTCTCACAAACATTGTGTCGATGACACTGACGCTAACACTCTTTGCTCAACTGTATTGATGCACGGCGTTTTACGAGTAGAATCTGTTTAAAAGGCTCGGTACTATAGGTTTAGTCATGCTTATTAGTATCTTATAACTAAAATTTTTACCTTATAACTGAACACTGCATTTCTTACCATGTGTTCCAGTCTGTCCAGTAGAGCTTATTCTCGAAAAACGTGAGTGCAAACGGATAGTTGATACTGTCCTTCACAACTGTTTTTCTGTTGTTTCCGTTAAAGTCCATCACGTCAATAAACTTCAGCCGTCCATCAAGCCAGTATACAAGTTCAGCATCATAGTCAACTGTCAAGCCATTTGGCCAAAATATGTTTTCATTGACAACGACACGTCGAGTTTCTGGATCTCCATTCATGCCTGCTCGCTCTATTTTTGGAATTTCTCCCCAGTCAGTCCAAAACATTATGCTGCAGGGAAAAATGGTGACTGTTAATAAAGCTGTTTGATTTTGTTTCTCTGTTTATTATTAAAACATCAACAATGCCTACAAGACATATAGAATCTTCTTGTAATACAAACATAAAAAAAATAAGTGTAGGAAATGAACACACTGCCTAACTGAACAAAGCCAAAATTTGAATTTTTTATTAGATATAAATGATGAGGTCCTTACTTTCCACATGCAAAATTAAATTATAATAGAATATAAAAAATAGATAAAACACTTATAGCGTGGATGCAAAATAGTTAAGAATTAAAATACTAAAACACAGGCTACGTTTCAATCCGACCACCGGATCTTCCTCAAGCCAACTGACTAACGTCTGCGAAGTCATCAAGGAAGGGCTCCTGTTGCTGTTGCTGTTGCTGATCGATCTGAGACATCGACTCGCAATCACCTGGAGCGTTGTACTTGTAGTGTTCCGTAACCCATTCATTCGGTATATTGAAATCAGATTCTAAACAATCCATGGGTCTTGGAAATCGTGTCTTTTTTGACCACGTTCTTTATAACTTGTAACCATGTCTCACCTAAGTCACCTTTGTAATTATTAAGGCATCTTTCCTTTACTTCCAAAATATGCTTCGCCTCGCATATTTTCTGCCGAATGCGATCACTCTTGTTTTTTATTATTCTGAAATCGCCAATCCTGTGGTTTTCACTAATTAAATAATGTTGACTTAACCCTGTACTTCCTTTCCCATTTCAATATACCGAATGAATGGGTTACGGAACACTACAAGTACAATGCTCCAGGTGATTGCGAGTCGATGTCTCAGATCGATCAGCAACAACAACAGCAACAGGAGCCCTTCCTTGATGACTTCGCGGACGTTAGTCAGTTGGCTTGAGAAAGATCCGGTGGTCGGATCGAAACGTAGACTGTGTTTTAGTTTTTTAATTCTTAACTATTTTGCATCCACGCTATAAGTGTTTTATCTATTTTTTATATTCTATTATAATTTGAATTTTTTGTTTTTAGAAGACGATACGTCAATGCTGGCTGCAGATCATAACAACAAACAAACGTAACAATGTGTGTGGATGTTTGTTTTAAAACCATAAATTACAAGAGACAATGTCTTACCTCTTCATGGGGATGACTGTGATGGCTCGAGGTTGATCTATGTCCTCCCAGAAGAGAACTTTCCTGTGCTCTCCACTGATAGTGGCAACTTCAATACGATTAGTTTCTCCATCTGTCCAATAAAGTTTCTGTGTCAACCAATCACAAGCCAGGCCAGCAGGTGAAATAAGGCCTGTTGTTACTACCCCCACCTGCAAATATTAATAACATGTCAACTATTGACTGCAGACAACATAACCACAGAGATGCCAACCTTGAAAGGTGGTTATCAGTAGTGTGAGTCTAATAGGATGGTGGGGGACTCGACATCTCGGTCAAATTAATATATCGTCGCTTAAGAAACAATACCGCGTAACTGACACTTTTGGTGAAAATGACATTTTTATACTGTTGGCATCACTGAAATAGTGCGCTTATGATGAAATATCTTTCAAGATGAAATATCTTTCAAGATGAAATTTTGTGTCATGACTAGAGACGAGACTTTCATGCAAATGCATGTTTTTATGAGAACTTAGGACATACCTCAAACTGAGTACTTACCCATGTCATTACTTTCTGGTTCCAAATATGCATACTTTTTCCGTGCATGTTTGCATGTTTTGGCCTTTTTGGAGGAAAAAACATGCATAAAGCATATTTAGGGCATTTTTGGCTAAATCATGCATATAATATACATTATATTCAGTTTAAATGCATGTTTAATGGGTTTTCAAGAAAGTGATATCGTGGCAAAGATTCCATATATTCGATTTTTACTACCCATTTTTACAGACGTTTGTGAAGTGGCGCGAGATGTGTGAAAAGGAATTTGACCTTGCCTTTGTCCACCCCCACCTATTTCCGGCCCGCACTTGGGGTGCATTGTACTTTGAGAGGGCTCGGGAAACCTGCAGTATCTTTACAGTGTGTGCAGTGGTTAGTGTGATTGTCTGTTCTGTGATTTTACTATTCCTCCAGCTAAATGTTCCAAAAGCGATCTATTATAATTTCAGATAAAGTGTACTAAAAAATTTCATATTGGGCCACAAATGTTAGTGCATATTTTAGTGCATTTTTCCCTTGATCGTGCATGTTTCATGGTTTGATAATGCATGAATGCATGCATATTTCGCAATTTTATAGTGCATGAAAGTCTCGTCTCTAGTCATGACCTTGCAAAAGAGGCATACACAATACCGCATATCTGAAGCAACATAGAAAATTCAGAAATACCGCGTAACTGAACCAATGTACAACACCGCGTATCTGATTTCATTGAAAACTTTATATAATACTGCCTATCTGTCGTATACGGCGCACGGTTCAACTTAGTTTACTAATGCAACAGAAGGTGACATATAACCCTCGGATTTTTATTTGGGCTCACCCATTTCCGTTTCTGCGCATGTGGATTAAACATTATTAGGCTGCTGTCAGTTTACTTTTACATCAAGATGAGAGAAGATATATTTCATAGTATGAGTTAAGATCTATTCTGACGATAGAAGGTACATTACATGGTAAGTGCTATTTAAGATGTTTTGTATGAATCGATTTTACATATTCTCTTGTAATTAACACGAAAAAATTATTTAAAAAAAATTATATCTTGTATTGAAACAGATTGCCTGAAATCGTGCCGAACACACAGGTACAGTTCTGTACATGACGTGGATCTGCTTGAAGAAGTTGTAGATGGATTATTTACTGAAGAAGAAATAATTGCAAAATTAGGATTTATATTCAGTCATTTTAGAAATTCTACCAGGATAAAACGAAGTAAGTACCCTATATGAGTACAATATTAGTTTTCGAATAACTGATGTCAGACATTTTTATTCAAAATAGTTTTCTCGAGAATCTTCTGGCTCAAAAAGTCATGAATATTAATTAACATTGGTATATTTTTTAAACGCTATGTTTCAAAATAAAGTATTTCATTAGTAGAAGAAACTGCCGGGGATATCTTCACTGGTTGGTGCACCAGAAGAAAGCATAAATAAGACAATTTGTGTAAATGAAGGTGAGGAAGGGGAATCGAACATATCGATATCTGAAGACAGTGTGTTTTGTAATTTATTTTAGTACGCCCTAATAACATGCCGACAATACCGGGACTTTAAAACAAGGACAGCTACCGGAAATTGTAATATGAGATATAACTTGCGATTCATATGAAAAAATATTAAAACCTGTATCTATAGTTCATACTTTTGTATTACAAGGCCTGTTTTAATTTAAAATTAGATCTATTACTATCCACGATTATGCTATTAGCATTTTTATATATTCATCGCAGATTAATCTCTGTGTGTACCAGAGGGAAGCAAGGCAGAGACCCTACCTATGATTGAAGAAAATATATTTGAAGGACCTTCTGTGAGTGGTTTGACTGATATAAAAGGAAAAATACTAATTTTAAAGCAATAATGACAAAGAAAAGTTAACGTATTTTGAATTAAATTTATTATTATTATTATTATTATTATTATTATTATTATTGCTTTTTTCTTTTGCACACACATCCACTATTCTTCCGACTATAACGTAGATGACAGATGACCTAGGTTATGAGCATCATTTTTCAGGGACTTCTTCGGGAAATCATACAGAAAGTGAGGAACAGATGAAAGTGAATTTTTTGGGGAATAAATAAGACATTTGTTAGGGAATTTCTAGAAAACTTCCCGAAATTGTCATCGCATTACTTTAGGAAAATGTCTACTAACTCTATCTGGAGCCAGGAATAAATTCTATAAGCCAACTGTATCATCTATACAAAGAAAAAGTTTAAATAAATGAACAAGGGGACAATAAGTAGACACACACTTGATGATATTTAATCAGACATGAATATAGGACGAATATAGGCCCAAAAAGGACGACTGCGACTTATGTGTTGGATATCCAACTGGCAATGTAAATGAGTATGATTATCAAAAAGGAAAGGATCGGGAGGGGAATACAAAAGATAAGGCAACGGAGGAATCAGGCACATGTAGAGTTTTTACGATGGACTCGCAGGCTGTAAAGGTAACTCCCTTTTTGCAAGCCAGTGCAATATATTACAAAACTAAATTGGCAGTCCATAATATTACAATGTATGAATTGGCTAATCATGATGTAATCTGCTACGGGTTCGATGAAAGTGAAGCTGAGCAAGTGGCATCAACATTTTCCACTTGTGTGTTACTGACACATTGAAGAAAGTAATGTGCCCATCATTTTATATTCCAACGGCTGCACATATCAAAATAGGAACGCAGTATTGTCGAAAGCTTTGCTGAAATTCACAATGAAAATAAACATTACTGTTTTCCAGAAGTTTTTGGAAAATGGTCACATCCAAATGAAGTGTGATTCAGTGATCAGTGTCACAGAATGCAGGCCAAAATCTAAAGAAATATTCCTCCCTAGTCAATATCCAACTGTGACAAGAGAAGCAAGAATAAAGTCATTTCCAAACAAGGCTACTTATCGTGATCAGTGATCACACATTCTTCATAGACTACAGTGTCAATAAGCTCTGGATTTATTATTCCATTCGTCCTGAACGGAAACCAAATGACCCTACAGCATTTTATTTAAGAGTAATAAAATATGAACCTAAGGGTGTCATACATTATAATCTGGACTACACTGAAGATTTTCAGGAGTTGCCCTAAGCGGCCTAAGACTCTCAAGGAAGGAGAATTCTCCAGGCTCTACATGGAGAGGCTGAAGATCAAGAAATCTAAGTGGGATCACTTACAGCAACTAAAGAAATTATTTCCTCATGATTTCCATCTATTCTATGACAACATTCCTCATTTGTAAATCATAGCATCAAAATTGTTATTGTTTGTTTATTTATTTAATCTATTGCTCAGGCTATTGAACAATTTTCATTAGGCTTCTGGCTTTCCAGTATGTTATTATTTTGCTTGCTCAGATTTCCCGGGCTTGTAGGCCTTGGTCCTGGACCACGGCCTTACAAGCCCGGGAAATCTGAGCAATCATGATGTAGCCGGCCGCGAAAGCCCACACTGTTATATTATTATTTTGCCATCAGTAGTATGATAAAATTATTTATCTCCAAATCGTAACTTCAATACAAAAACTGTATCAGGAAACTGTATTTGTACCATGTATACTTGATTTATTTATATTAGAGCACGATTATTTCAATATAAAATATATAAAGGAAAATAATTTGGTCAACAATTACAGTACTATACTACACTCAAATAAAATATTTTTTCTTAAAAAATGCTTCTTTTATTGTGAAATAAAAATATTTAATTCCGCGTAACTGACATTTTCGTAAAATAATTAAAGAGTTCAATACCGCGGTGCCAAAAAACTAAAATTCGACTCAATGTTGCCAACATATAATTAGAAATACGTTTTGTTTATCATCCTGAAAATGTAAACATTGTACGACGCCTAATAGCAAAAATAAACAGTTTTTTGCTTCTCCTGTAAAATTTGTGTTTTGTTAGTTACGCGGTATTGTTTCTTAAGCGACGATATGCAATTTCAAACATCAACATGCATTAAACACAGGCCTTCCCTATACTCCTTTCGATACTACTGATTTGTCGCAGTTAGTTTTTGTCCATCAGACTCGTCACTGGTTTTACGTTTACATTACATATTTCCTCAATATGCTACTTGCACTGGAACACTCAATAAAACTTCTAGCAAACAACAGCGTAGGCAGTCGTCAGCGTCATTACAGTGATAATGAAAAAGAGGAAATATGTTAACACCAAAGATATCAGAACTACAATTATGTTATAACCAGGGCCCGGATTCTGATGACCTAAAATTGTTTGAAAAATGACCTATAAAATGACCCTAAATTTTAAAGAAAATGACTTAATAATCGTAAAAAATGACCTAAAAACTGACGTTTTCTTCATAAAAAATTATTATTCTACACACGAAGTTATAGACTAATTTGTACATAATTGTAAAAACTGTAAATAACTGTAATGTTATAAATATTATTTTCTCACGGAAATTTATACTGGCATTGAGGCACTGGGGAGTCAAAGTTCGGCATTTCCTTTTGTGGTCTGCCGGATTATTTTGTTGTTTATTGAGGGTAAACAGTAGTTTGCACTCTCAAATCCAAGCAGGTGGCAGACTCTGGTACCAAGTTAATCTAATAGCAATAGTAATATTCCGGTAATACAAAATTTTGGCGTTTCTTTGATTCTCATTTCCGACTGAGACATGACAATACTTTAAAACGGAATTTTTTCCTTCTTGCATTAAACAAACAACACCTCAAAGACAGCACCGCTAGCGACAAAATAAAATTAATACACTCAATGTAAATACATGAAAATGACGAAATAAGGAAGAAAATGACAAAATAATGACCTAAAATTGAAATAAATGCCCTAAAAATTTAAAATGGCATAAAATGACAAAAAATGACCTTATAAAAATGCATTTCTACAATCTAGAGGCCATGATTAGGATTTATCTACAAGTTAGCAATGTCTATGCAGCATCAATAAAAAGATGACATGTCATTAGAATCCGGGCCCTGGTTATAACTGTAAGACTGTAATGCAAAACTTTGCGCGTCTTTTATTTATTATAACTGTAAGATATAACATCTTTGGTTAACACACAATCACATCAAAAACAAAAAATATTAATAATAGATATTGGGATTCGTAAAAAACGTAATATTTAGTACAATTTCCGTATTGCCGTAGGAAATTCAAGAAAATCGTAGAAACTACGGATATTCCATAGCAGTTGGCATCTCTGTAACCATATCTATATTAATTTTTTTTTCTGTTCAGCCTCATTAGCCTGAATATTGGATAAGCTGTGCACATTTTGTTATAATGTTCCTCGTATTATTATAAACTGTTGTTGTACGTTGCACATGATTTGAAAGTTACAACATTCTAGCCATAAAGGGGATGAGACTCACCTTTGGTCCATTGACTGTGCCATTGTAGGAGATGCATTGTATCATCTCCAGTCCATGATCAGTCCAGCACACCAGTCCCCCCTCATAGTAGAAGTCCACTGCAGCTCCTGCCTCCAAATCCTGACAAAGAATGTGTTTAATATTAAAAGATTTATTTCACAGCCCATGACTGAATACACAGGCAAATCTCCATTAGTAATTACTAAGCAAAATGCTTGCAGTCCCCTAAACGTAAGTAGAAATTTTACATTTTGTAAGGCACTCCATGACAAGCAATTTTAACTTTATTTGATATTGCTTATTTTGCTTAATCTGAGAGAGAAAGAATTTTGCTTGCTTATTTTATGATTTTAGATTAAAATAGCATGTTTTATACAAATGTGTCACATTAAAAGTGCTTAAATGTTACTCCTAGATGACATCATCACCAGTTTACAATTTTTTTTTATCAGTTAATAGAATTACTAAAAAAATCATAGAGTTATAAAACAGATTTTTAACTTGACTCGTAGATAAATCGTTGAGAAATAGTTCAAATGTAATTTATTCTAACGTGAAGTGTTATGTGTGAATTTAACGGTAATATAGATAATTTCAGATATTGCATGATGTTTCTCATATCGTACATACATTTAAAATGTAATTTTAAGAGGAATGTCAACAATAAATATATTATTGCCTTGTTAACACAGACCAAGTCCATCAACTGTAAGACAAAAATTCATGTGCTTACCTTTACGATGGCAACTACCTTGTTGGGCTTCGAAACATTGGCAATTCTGATGTCTTTTGATGTTGAGAAAAGAATATTTGGATATGCTGCAACAGAGAAAAGAAATGAAAATCAACACTATAATTAAGTGCCAATAAGCAAAGAAAATTTGTATGCATTGGGCCACATGATGCAGAAACCACAGCTGTAAATTTAACGACAATCCATAGTGATTAACACTAATATCACTGTTCCTAACCTAACTGCCAACATTCTAACTCTGTCAATAACACTTGTATCATTATTTCTCACCTAATTGCCATTAATCTAAAATCCAAGAATTTAATTTGCATTGGGACTGATAAGTGTGTGTATAAAGCAGTTGGCTGCATCATGCAGAAAGAACCAACGACATGCAAGATCGCCGGCTGCCAATGGGAATATTGGTGTACAAGTTATAGCCCGCGTAACTGTTTGGAACACCTCTCGTGGAAATCCAGCCGATCTATACTGAAAGCAAGATTTCTGCCAAATCTTCATCTACAGAATCTATTTCACTATCTGATTTACTACTTCTATAGTTAAATTTTCACTAGGCAGGAAACTAGTATGACATCACTTGGCTAAAATCAGGACATTTAACTCCACATTCCTAAGAAGAGGACGTTTAGGTATCCTGCTAGAAAGTTATGAGGACAAAAGAGGACTGTCCTGCCGAAAGGAACATGTCTGGTAAGTTTATACTAGGGTGTCCATTCGTCCCACTTTTCCGGGACAGTCCCCTATTTTGGAAAAAAGCCCCACTGTCCCGAAAGTTTATTGGGGATGCTCAAATCTCCCACTTTTTTGTGATTTCGATTGGCCAGTGTATTTTACGAGCCCTAATGAACGTAGCTTTAGGTTCAAGTAATATCTTAGTTTCCAGGCCCTCTCTCGGAAAATAAGCATAACAAACTTCACCTAGGTAACAGAAACCTCCAATTGGAGGCCCTACACCCAACACAAGCGAAATAGGAAACCAGAGAATGAACCGTAGCAAAAGTGAATGCCTTGCTCATTTTCAAAACATACTTTAATGGGATATCATGTGCTGACTTTTAAGACAAAGTATCAGAAGAAAATGCAGTTCTTTAAAAAGTTGAAAGGTAAGTGACAATGAGGCATCTACTTCTGCCGAACAAATTATCTACCAGTGTGCAGAAGAAAATTAAGAAGCCATTTGGGATAATTTGTGTGCATGAGACAAAGATAAATTTTAAATGTTCACTAAGTTTCGTGGGTGAAATTTGTGTCCTTTTTTTCCCTTAATGACTGCCTGCATGGTCTCGTGGTTAGCGTTGCTGGCTACGGATCCGTAGGCCCGGGGTCGGATTTTTCTGAGGTAAGGAGGTCTGGAACGGAGTGCACTTAGCCTCGTGATACAAAATGAGGAGTTATTTGATAGAGAAGTAGCGGCTCCTGTCACAGAAACACCATTAATGAACTTGGGTGTCAGCATGCTCACCACATGTCCCCCAATACTGCCGACGCAGCGGACGGGTGGTAGACCTTGTCCCTTCAGGGATGTAACGCCATGGAGTTTAGGGTTTTTTCCCTTAATTGTTTCAGTTTTTTCTAAAATTGTTAAAAAGCCCCTGTTTACATAAAAATTATGAGGATTCCCTAAACTAAATTCCGTAGCGCTACATCCCTGAAGGAACAAGGCCTACCACCCGACCGCTGCGTCATTTACCATAGGCAGACGGCAATATCGGGGGCATGTGGTCAGCACGCCGACACCCATGGCCGTTAATGGTGGTTTCCATGACCGGAGCCGCTACTTCTCAATGAAGTAGCTCCTCAATTTCAATCACGAGGCTGAGTGCACCCCTACCAGACCTCCCTACCTCAGAAAAATCCGAGAAGGTACCGGGGATCGAATCCGGGCCGACAGATCTGTAGTCAGCGACGCTAACCCCAAGACCACGCCGGCGGCCATAAGGATTCGCTAGCTTAACCCAAATTTGGTTTAAAACACCCGTTTTGACTGGACTAACAACTGAATTACATCTGTGGTATACAGTGTGAGGTGTCTCCTTGTAAGATGAAGTGACGTGATGGTGTGAGGGTGTCATGTTCCCGTGTTGCATGCAACACTGGTCAGATGGGAGGGACCCAGCATGCTGGCTCGCTCTTCCAATTATCATCGTGCATCTTCTCAGCACGGCACAGGTATCCCCCCTTGTTAGCCAGTCAAACGAGTCAAGGTCAGCCCACAACACTATCCAAGGAGGAACTTTTTCTCCACTACAAACATCAATATTATTATTTCTTATGACGGCCAATTCCATGCTGGAATAAGCAATCACAGTAAACCTATTTTATACAGATCATATTTTCCACAAGTTGCTTCTTACCACACTACCAACTATAATAATAATAATAATAATAATAATAATAATAATAATAATAATAATAATAATAATAATAATAATAATAGAATAGCCGGTAAATCGTTCGAACAAGTGGAAAAATTCAAATATCTGGTTGCAATAATTACACACACAAATAATATTAAGGTAGAAGTTAAGTGTCGACTAAAATCAGGAAATGCTTCTTTTTATGCAGTTCAGAAATTCATATCTTCTCGTCTTCTGTCCAGAAATAGGAAAATTAAGATTTATAAGACTATTATCCTGCCGGTTGTATTATATGGATGTGAGACATGGTCACTTACTCTTCGGGAAGAACATAAACTGAGTCTGTTCGAAAACAGGGTGCTTAGGAAAATATTTGAGCCTAAGAGAGATGAAAACGACGAGCTTCATAACCTGTACTCTTCACCGGATGTAGTAAGAGTAGGCCTAACTAAATCACGGCTAGGGTGAAATTTGCTGGACATGTTGCGTGCATGGGGGAGGAAAGACACATCTCAAAAGTATTCACTAGAAACCCGAAGGGAAAAGACCACTTGGAAGACCTAGACGTAGGTGGGAGGACAATATTAGGATATATTTAACGGAAGTAGGATTTGCAAAGGATGATTGGATGTAGTTAGCACAGAATAGGGTTGAATGGCGGACTCAGGTAAGCGCGGCACTGAACCTTCGGGTTCCATAAAATAGATCCTATTCCTTTAGCTTCCACAAGAATTGTCTATTGCCATTGAGTGTGTAAGTAAGTAGTAATAATAATAATGGCGGCGACAACACCGATCATAACACCGGAATCCATAACAAAAATATAAATAAGCGACGCCTCCGGGTTCAAACAAGAACTTTCACATCACATATATTCTACAGGAAATGTACACGGCTTTCGGATACCGTTCGGAAATTTCCAGAAAGTTGTGGAGGTAAAAACATTTTCGTCTCATTTTCTTCTTGCACTCTTGGTCGGTATCTAATACCTGACCTGTGTGTAAAGTGTTCCCTATACTGGCCGTGGAGGCCCTCAGGATTTCAGGATCATGAGGTTCCCAGATTTTAGACATTCGGCACATGGTGGTGATAAGGTTGCCAGCCTTATGCACCAGCCACCTTTACCCCCAGGATTGTTCCTGGTACTCATTTCTGTCAGAGACTGAGTCGACCCCAGAATGATAAGGCCA
The DNA here is from genome assembly GCA_964059195.1 of Ectobius pallidus. Taxonomy (NCBI): domain Eukaryota; kingdom Metazoa; phylum Arthropoda; class Insecta; order Blattodea; family Ectobiidae; genus Ectobius; species Ectobius pallidus. Next base: position 133,770,016 of record CAXKWD010000009.1, read on the forward strand.
ACTGAAAAATCTCAATGACCCCATCGGGGATGGAACCCGCGACCTTCCAGTTTGTAGCGCAATGCCTCAACCACTACACCATGGCGTAGCCCAATCTGATGTATAGAACAGCCAATTTAACAGTAGCATACATAGGCGTAGCGAGGGGGGGGTTTTGGGGGTTTGAACCCCCCCCCCCCCCCCCCATTGAATAAAAAATGGAAAATTGTATAATTTTTTTAAGTCTGCCCATAAATTGCTTAATGCAAGTATAAAGCGTGGGAAGCTTAAAACTCGTTATTTTGCGTCTTAATTTTTAAAATTTTCCGGGGAAGGACCCCCGGAAGCTTAAAACTTGTTATTTTGCATCTTAATTTTTAAAATTTTCCGTGGGAGAACCCCCGGAAGCTTAAAACTCGTTATTTTGCATCTTAATTTTTAAAATTTTCCGGGGGAGGGCCCCCGGACTCCCCTCTCCTTCCATACTCGCCTGACCCCGCGGATGTTATAACCCCCCCCATATGGTCGGCCTGGCTACGCCTATGGTATTATCGCCGCACTCAATTCGTTGACAGTTAACATCAAAGAAGTCGCCGCCGCTTGGAGTAGTTGCCATACTGCACAGTGTTAGTAAACAGAGCGGGAAGATGTAGATGCAGCAAAACACTTACGTGGCAATGACATTGAGCAATGAGAGAATTGGCAATACGGATTCAGTCAGCGGTTTCTTTTGAGAAAACCTTTTACAGTAACAACAAGCATTGTAATATGAGAACAAAGCGAGCCGCCCGTCAACGTTATGAGTGAGGCGATAATAGCATACACATTAGCCTACTATGCACTACCACACAGCACGGATGGGGAAGGAAAAGTTGTCATTTAGAAGTATGATGTTTCTCTTGTGTATTTAACACAACCTTTGACAACAATCGAACAGGCATGCAAGAGTTTGAAAACGGGCTATGAGCCGTTACGATCTGAAGGGGGTGTGTGCGGAGGTTCCCTTGTAAGCCATGTTCACAGAGACGCTGGTTTTTATTGTAGGCTTACAATTTATTCCTTCATGTACCAGTACTATAAGGGTTGATATTTCATTTATTATTATTATTATTATTATTATTATTATTATTATTATTATTATTATACTTATTATTATTATTATTATTATTATTATTAGTATTATTATTAGCCATGTAATAGAATAAGGGAAATAATGAAAGTTGAAAAGAATATTTTGGAAATTGTAGAAGAAAGACGCTTGAAATGGTATAGACATGTACTCAGAATGACAGAAGATAGAATACCCAAGAAAATTTTTGATTGGAAAGTAGAAGGAAAAAGAAGAAGAGGGAAGCCCAAAGAAAGGATTTGGTGGTACCTATGGCAAGCAGAATTCTGGGATGTTCTAACAACAAATTTATATTTTCTGTAAGTAAAGTAAAGCGATCCCTAAACAGGCCATGGAGGCCCAGAGGGTTCCATGAGGTTGAGGCTCCTAGATTTTGGACATTCGGCCCGTGAAGGTGGTAAGGTTGTCAGCCTTAGGCGCCGGCCGCCTTTAACCCCAGGATTTCTCCTGGTACTCATTTCTGTTAGAGGCTGAGTTGACCCCAGGGCCATAGCGCCTCAACAACTACGCTACGACGTACCCCTTACATTTTCTGTACTGGCACAAAATACACCTCCTCTCAGCTCCTACTAGTTTATGTAAGAAGTTTATGAAAAATAATTTTGTAATAATGCATTCTATCGTTAATATGTGTACATTTCATGAGAGAAATAACAGAAAAAATATTTCATTGTGCATATAGTTGCACATTTCGTTAGTTTTGCGATAATGCACCGTATTTGCTTGATATTAAAATATTTTTGCATATTTTATTAATTTGTTACATTTTAACAGCATATTTCTGACAGATTCAAAATATGGTAGGCCTACATATCTACGATAATTCTAATATTTACAGCTTATTTGGCTAAGTGAATATTTTGAGACCTAATGTACAATTGATTGACATGTTTTCGGAACTGACTGCATAATACTGAAGCGACGTTTAACTGCGTCATTTATCATGTAATTCAGTTAACAAGAGAACGTAAAGTATTAAAATTACTTAAAATGATACAGCATATTTTGCTAATTTTAGAGCATATTTGGTCTTCTGAAAGAGCATTTACTTCCAGGCCTTAATGATTACTAAAACTGTAGGAAAACCAGCAACAAAATATGCTTTTTCTTATTTTTAATCATAACTTCCAGACTAATTAGTATTTTCCAAAGCCATCATGTTTAATTAGTTCCAAACGCTCCAGGAATAAGCTGTATAAATTTCATTTTTAGTACACGCTCTCTAAAACAGCTGCTTGTCAGACTGGCAACACGCCGAAAAATTGTATTTTATCAACCAAGGCCGCTAAAATTGCATAAAACTGCATTTAAAATGCACTTTTTTCGGCCTAGTACTTTAAAGTCGTCATGGCAATCTATAAACAAAATCCAGATGGCACTGACCAGTCACACCAACTTAACATGGATTTAAGCATATAATTGCTCATAAAACAACAAGTTTCTTTATGATAATCAGAAACTTTACCAGGGTTTTTTTTTCCACAAAACACGGTAGTCTTCTTCATGGGCGTAATTTCAGCTTTTTAACTGAGGTGGCAAGATCTGCCAGGGGCTCTGGGGGGTATGGAAATTTTTTAAAATTTGGCGTTAAAATGATGTGGTTTAAGAGGGGTTTGGGAATTCTGGGGTGGCAACTGCCACTCCTTGCCACCCCGTAATTAGGCCGCTGGTCTTCTTCATCATAATATGATTATAACAACAAATATAAGCCAGCAACTTTTCACATTCCGTTCACAAGAGAATCATTGCTTACCATGCATTGCTTTCAATACAGGCCTATTCCTTCTTATACAATTTGCCGTGATGTTGCTGGCACCAGCTCCAATTCAATGTTTCTGGTTTGGATTGAAATTTCCTCGGGATTATCATTCATATTTCCACAAGCTTTTCTTAAATGCTAGTTCATATGCATCACTGTTTACAAATAAATGGTGCAACATGTCCAGCCCATTTCATCCTCCGTGATTTAATTACCCTTTCATCTCTCTTAGCCCCAAATATTTTCCTAAGCACCCTGTTTTCGAACACTCTCAGATTATGTCCTTTCCGACCAGTAAGCGGCCATGTGCCCTCCGGTTCTCCCAGGCAATATTTTTTAGATATGTATTTCCTTCCCCATGCGCGCAAAATGTCCAACCCATTTCATCCTCCTTGATTTAATTACCCTTAGTAGACTTTAATTCAATGAGTAACTTCCAGAACCCTCTTGTTTAATTACCTAGTTCCAAACATTCCAGGAATAAGCTGTATAAATTTCACCTCTGCGCTGCTAATAATTTCCTGGGAAAGATCATTAAAAACCATTAATTAAACACAGGCTTAAGATAGGATGATTCCGGCTCTTTCAGGATAGGATGAAATGGTGTGTCCAGAAATGCTAACGTCTGGAAATTATGTGCTGTGTGTCGGACTTGCATGGAGACAGGGGTCTCTCTGTATGCACAGCCTGTGGAGCGACCACTCCGCTTATTCTCTATGATTATATACAAAGCGGTTTGAAATATGAATTTCTGCTAACAAGATCACATCGCCTCCAGACACAATCTTGTTTTCACCACGTCCTCTCTCAGCGCTAGCATGTCTTCAACAGGTGCCCCCATGTTGTGTGGTTGAGCTGATCCCCCCAGACGTGTTTGTTTTATAATTTTAACTAATTTAGTTGTTATGGGCCCCCTAAACGATCAATAATATTGTCAAAATTCTCTTCAATACTGACGCTCCATGTTGAAGCGCGCATCAATATGCTTCAAAACGCATCAATATGCTCACCAATATTCACTGGTGAGCATATTAGTGCTGCATGATCGAGGCTGTTCCAGGTTTTTTTTAATTTCGAAATGTTTTCTAGTTCGGATTTGGATTTTCTAGAATTGACTCTTACACTGTGTGAAACATGAAAATCAAAGAGATAAATAGACGCTGATCCAAAGACTGGTACAAGGTGAGTACTGCTATACACACGAACATTTGCTTAATTTTTTGCGTTCTACAGAACCGGATGACTATCAAAAATCACCTTATGGTCTCACAAACAACTGATATTGAAGGAAATATTGACAATAAACCTCCTAGACGTACAAACGGTTCTTCAATACGCTCCTAGACGATCAATATTTCCATCAATATGGTCCTCCGTCAATATTGAATCGTTTATTGGCAATATTATTGACCGTCTAGGGGTCACTTTATCCTTCAGTAATGCATCTCTCTAGTAGAAATTTCCTAATCACTGTAAGCATTACACTTTTCCAGGTATGTTACTCATCATGATAAAAACGAAAGTAGAAAAAATGGCCGAATTCTTCCAGACTAGGTGCTAATTTACGTTTTCCTTGCTCAAAATGCAGCATTTATTTCTTGTAAAACAAAATGGAGGAATGCTACTGGTTTGAGAATGTATAATATTTTTATTTTAGAAAATTCTGATTTTTTAAGTGTCAACCAATTTAAGGTAAAATAACCAACCAATCTAAGATAAAAATAAAACAAACTTTTTAATAATAACATCAAATCTTATAATTTTGCCTTTAATTTGTTTCGTCTTAATTTGCTACCACCTATTTCTATTTCTAAACGACTACAATAAATACAACCCTATTTGTGAAATAGAATTTCTGGATTATTTTTAACATTTTTTTGTTGTTGTAAAAATTGTTTAACTGTTTAAATTGATATATTAATTTTCGTATACATTTGTAAATTTCTCTGTTCTCCCTCATTAATAGATATGTTAATTGCAGTCTCCTAACACGAGCTTAGCTCATCTGGGGGACTTGAAACAATACGTACATACCGTACGTAAAATTTCATAAAGTTTGAAATACAGTAAATAAAAAACGAATCCCCACATTTTACACTTTAATATATAAATGTTAAAAGTAAAGTGGTCCCTATACAGGTCCGGAAGGTCCTTAGGGTTCCAACAAGATTGAGAGGCTCACAGATTTTTTGGACGTTCGCCACCAGAAGGATTAGGCCAATTGAAAAAACCCAAAGACCTCATCGGGGATCGAACTCGTGACTTTCTAGTTTCCAGTGTATATATATATATATATATATATATATATATTCACAATTCACTATACTATAATATGGTTATCTAATTTAAACTGACTTCCCTTAAAATAACTAGATTTTAAAAGTTGTGTTAACTGATACATTGAATCAGTTTTTACTTATTGGTTTTTGTATATTTTTAAGTGGAAGATTTTTTTTTTTCATATCGGATTTTTTCAGACATTTTACACACAGGTGATTTTCCACTTCCGGATTTTTTTTGGTTTGGACATTATTTTGCACATTTATTTTTAATATTTTATACTTTGGGCATCTTTGTCTTGGATATTCTGTCACTGACGTTGTGACTGCGGTCCACTGGACCACACCATAACATACTTAACTAGAGAATATTATAGGAGAAAAATCCCAGTGTCAGAGGAATTTTTCTCCTATAATATTCTTATGAAATGTCCAAAAGAGACAATAATCTGTGGTTCATGAATGCATATATATTTCCCTAGATAACTAGTTTATAAGCAAGAATTTATTTATTCCTGAATGAAAAATGAAAAATAAATTGTGACACTGATAATATAACACCAATGAACAAATACCGCACTGTTGAGTCTCTGGATGGGGTTAAATCTCTTCAAAGACCTGGAGAGTGAGACAAGCAAGATCCTAACCACCTCTGATTTACGAGCTTATAAAAAAGCACGGAGAACAAATAATTGGAGTCAAGCCCCTTTCGTAAACATTGGAAGCTGCTCTCCCCTTGTGAACGCATTCAGCCTCTAAGCTACAAGGAATGGGTTTGCCTGATTCTACCTTATACTGTAGTCTATCTGAAGAGAGGAAAAACACGTGAACACTACACGAAATTCTTTACTAAGATTTAATATCTTTAACGCAAAACCCGGCAAAGGAATTTTTTAAATTGCACCAATGCAAGCAGTGGCGGATCCCTGTCTTTTTTCACTGATTTTAATTTTTTATTCGTCGAAGACAAAATTTAAACAAAATCGTGAAAAACTAAATTTTCTTAATGGAAAGAGGCATTAAAATAGAAAGTCGTAATCTTCGTGTAGCCCCAGAAGGCACCCAACTCAAAACATAACACAAACACGCAAGTTTCTAAAAAGTTTTTTTCTTTCTTTCTTTCTTTCTCCTTTTTTTTTTTTTTTTTTTTTTTTTTTTTTTTTTTTTTTTTTTTTTTCTTTCTTTTTTTTTTCGCGACACTGATTTTCAGGGTCGAACACAACACTTCCTCTACCCCTACTACAAGTAGAGGAAGTTAAAAATAGGGACCCTCTAATGGTAAAGGCTAGTTTACATGACACTAGGTTTCGTAACCACTTTCACGTGAAAGTAATTACATCTATTTTCTTCAAAACTAATTCCAATGCAACCGCACGTTTCACCTTAATTCTCAAGTACAAGTTGTTGAAATCCCACACACGCGCATTTCACAATTTTCTCACTTTCCCACTTCATTTCACGAAATGCGAAAAGCTAAATATGCGAAAAATATCAAAATTACTATTATAAAGTCGGGAAAATTTGGAATCAGCCGAAACTGCGTACTGTCGTAATTCAGTGTCGCTAGTAGGCTACATCTCGCGCTTGCGCATTCAAGCAAAAAAGTTGTGAACTTTAGTTACGAAACATAATTTCGTCGTGTAAACTAGCCTTACGTTAAATTATACTGACAACTCCCGGATAATATTTCCGCTTGTTTGGAACAATTTACTTTGTAGATCTAGTTTCCGCAATAAGATTGGGCTGTCGCCCGCCTCAACGACCAGAAATTTCGTGCCCCGGCTTACTCTGTTATCATATTATGAAGGGTACAGGAAATTATGTGAATGCCAGATATAGTAATAGTAAAATAAAATACAGGTTGAGACTTAGATATTCCGCACATGAATTTGGTAAGGTTGTTAGCCATACGCACTGGTCGCAACTACCAGGACTGACCCTGGCCATAGTGCCACCAGAAGGATTAGGCCAATGGAAAAATCCCACCGACCTCATCGGGAATCGAACCCGCGGGTAGTGCAGTGCCTCAGCAACTATGCCACCGCGTATCCTTTACATAATTATACAGTAGTTTATAAAATTGTAAAACGTTTACAGTAGTAAAATTGACCGCTTTCCGCAAACTGTAGCATAAAGGACTGTAGATGTAGATATCTCGTCCTGTAGATCCTGTGTTGAGTTAGGCTCAAGGATGTAGAACACGTCAATTCAAAATATACATGCATGTTATAACAATATACAGAACTACAAGCTGCCAATCTTATTCAAGATGGAAATATTCATCCATATTGTAGAATGTGTGAGTTATTAAAAATTCCTTGAGAGATCTTTTGAATGATTTGCATTTGCTTTTAATGCACGATAATGTAATGTTTCTTGGAAGTTTATTGTAAATCTGCATTGCAGAATAATAAGCACCCTTCTGAAAGAGTTTTAATGAATTAGCTGATATATGTAAATCATTCATGTTTCTAATAAGTCCACGTACACTGCAATTAGTTTGAAATTTATCAATATTATCTACCATAAAACACATTACCGAGTATACATACTCCCCAGTGAGAGTGAGGACTTTTAATTTTTCAAATAGCGATTTAGGAGGTTTTCTTTTTTCTACATATTATTCTTATTGCACATTTTTGTAATCTACATATTTTCTCCCTATGGGAAGAGTTGCCCCAGAATATGATTCTGTATGCCATTACAGAGTGAAAATATGCAAAATGTTCGAGGCGCGTCCATAATGTAAGTTTCCTTGGGGCTGTTTACAGAAACAAAACACAATTTCAAGGAAATATTTATTGCAACAGACACAGCCAGTGTTCAGCTATTTTTCAACATATTCCCCACCGGAATTGAAACAATTGTCTTACCGTGGCACCAACTTTTGAATACCTGTGTCGTACCCCCAGGTATCTGAACCATTGTGTGACAAACATCTCTGCCTCTCTGTCATTCTTTGCCACTTATCCAGGTGTAGGAAAAGATGGAAATCACTGGGAGCGAGGTCCGGGCTTTAAGGTGAATGTTTATAAACACCTCCCAGCCGAACTTCTGCAGCAGACTTGCTAGGAGATGTTCAAACATCCAACCTACAGCCCGGACCTCGCTCCCAGTGATTTGCATATTTTTCTACACCTAAGGAAATGATAGGGAATGACAGAGAGGCGGAGATGTTTGTCACACAGTGGTTTAAATCCCTGACGGCAGACTTCTACGACATAGGTGTTCAAAAGTTGGTTCCAAAGCATGACAATTGTTTTTCAATTCCGGTGGTGATATGTTGCAAAATAGCTAACACTTGCTGTATTTGTTGGAATATGTATGTCCATGAAATCGTGTTTTGTTTCTGTAAACGGCCCCAGGGAAACTTACTTTATGGACGTGCTTCGTACCATGAGTAATGCATCCTGTTGTAATATATTATCATTCAACATTCTTAAAGCGAAACACGCTGAACTCAAGTTTCCTCCAGCTACAAATTGAAATGAAAGCCCAAAACTATGGTTCATAGTCACGTTCCCTGTGGCATCGCTGTATCAACCCTCTGGACTAGGCAGGCTCAAAGGTAAGAGGTATCACCGAATATTTCTACAGATTTCTTAAAGGGGTGTGTGTAATTCGTACACTGCATTCAGGTAAAACCTGTACTTAATGACTTGAGGAATTAAAAAACGAAGCAGGAAAATGAGATTTGCCTTCCCATCCCACTTCGTTGTAAGTAAGGAGAGATTTCTTCTCGCTGAATGAAGATCAGATGCGATACAATGGACCACGGCCTCTTAACGATCCGAGATATAAGGGTCTGTCGGCTTACCTTTGTGACGTCAACACAATCTAACATACCAACAACAAAAACAAAACCTTGCCTGCAATAGCGGCACAAGCAACAGCATACCGAAATATTATTACTATTTAAATAGCCTTGTTAAACATGCTATGCATTTTTCGCACCTTTCAACGGAATTTAATGCGGATTCAAGCGTTACACCTAATAAATTCAAACTAAAGGAACTTTTTACAAGCATCAAGCATACCATTTCAGTGAAACCACACAATTCAATTTTCTAAAGCAGATGACCACTAGAAGTGAGCTGCTTGAAAACAAACCCACGTAATGTGACAGTTCTTTAATGACATACCGGTAAATTAAAGTGTCGTTGATGTTATTCCAGCTATAGATTTCCAACTATATAGGTAGGCCTACATCCGATATCGGTTAATATTGAAACAATCTTCAAGTCTTGACGGCAACAACCTGCATTTAAAATAAAATCAGGTAAACTGATGTAACAAAGTGCCAGAATGCTTTTGTTTAATCAGTGATAATTGCAATTATGGCATGCAGAAAATAAGTCATTTTTTTAATCGATCTCCAGATCGATTCATTAAGCATGGCTTGTGGAAGAACAAAGGTCCAGTTTCATAAGCATATGTGAAGGAATATGTGGGCAGTGTTATTTGTCAAAGCTAACTGTATTGCAACTTCCAAAGCCGTATATGAACACTGTAAAACAATATGTTGTCATGAGAACTAATTTGCATGTGATAAATTCAGTCTAATATATTACCATAAAATAGGCACTAATTCGGGCAGTACTCCGATACCGGTCAACCGATTGGGTCCAATATCAATAGGCTTCTTCCCATAAACATTATAAATGTTCATGAAAATCCGATAAAGCGTATTTGAGTTGCCGAACTTACAGACACACAGACAGACATTTTCCCGTCCACCACACAATCTCATAAAGTACCATTCTGGCCCTTAAAATCAATTCTGTTCATGCTAATTTTAATATGATTATAAATAATGATTTATTAACAATAATTTCGCGGGCTATAAGCCGAGTCAAGGGATTTAAAATATCCAAGCTTTCGGACGCTGACCTCTGCGGCTTCCTCAGGAAAATGATTTTAGAACCCTTCACTCGGCTCATAGAAACTGTTATTAATCATCAGCTTCGAGACAGCATTAAATCTTATGTATAAATAACTGAGTTCATTTCGTACGTTCTAATGTGCGTTGCTTAGAGGTTTAGGCCTAAATGTCCAAGCGAAGCCCTGCTCCCCGCAATGCCTTAGACGCCTGCCACCTATCGCAAAAGGCAAGAACAAGTAACAGCTAAATGGTCACTGAGAGTGTCATTTCTTTTATAAATCACTCTAAAAATTGAAATTAGACATTTAATTATGATCTACGCTCGTTTCATACACATACTCGCATCTTAATGAAGCCACTATAGGCTAGTTGCATTATATACTATTATTTTTTTATATTTTGATGCTGCTTGCTAGACAGACGGACATTGCCAAGATAGTGCCAGAGAATGTGGCAGAAAGTATAGAATACGAAAACGGATCTTAAAGAGAAAAGAAATAAAAGCAAAATCTTCCACGACGAGACCAGAGATTGTGAAACATCAAAAAGTGTGATCAAATGGGATGGAACGTAAAACATTAGGAGCATTTCACAATTAGTGTATTCTACTGGCAGGCCCTATGAACTACTTGATTCTATCGTTGGGGTCTTACTCAAAGATTTCAATTTTCCCAAAAAATATTTCATAGCTTAGAGCAGTGGTTCTACGACTGTAGTATGTGTATGCTCAAGGCTATATGCATAGAAAGACTTTGGAGGATACCTGGTAAAATAAATTTTGGAGGAAATAAATTTTACAGAACCAGTAGTGATGAGCAAATGCAAGACCAAGACCAAGACTAAGGCGGTCTTGGTCTTGGTCTCGCACACTCAGTCTTGGTCTCGCACACTCAGTCTTGGTCTTGGTCTCGCATCGGTAACCCTGGTCTTGGTCTTGGTCTTGGTCTTGCATACTCGGTCTTGGTCTTGGTCTCGGTCTTGCATACTCGGTCTTGGTCTTGTTGCAAGAGTCTTGCATTTTTCTTTTACGCATCTTACTGTGATTGATGGAGTTTACGTGATTTACAGTTACACCGATTACATGTGTGTTATTGCTTGCGAAAGTAACGAAAGCTAATTGCTTTTAGTTGCTTGAACCGTGAAAACAGTAACAAAACAACTGAAAGCTATTTCATCTTTAGCCATTAGTTATTAAGTGACAGAATGGTACTTTATGAAATTTGTGTGGGGGACGGGAAAATGTCTGTCCGTCTGTCTGTCTGTCCATGTGTCAGTACTCGCGATAACTCAAATGCGCTTTATTGGATTTTCATGAAACTTGGTATACGCACTTACAACATCCATAGGAAGAAGTCTATTTATTTTCGCTGTTGCGTTTCTACTGGCTGCAACCCCTGCAAGTGATTAGCAAAATACCTTCCTTTCAACTTGCAAGCAGTCGCACAGACGAGTTACACGTTTTCATTCCTTAGAAAGTAGAAACAGCTATCGTTTCGTTGTGAAGTTGATTGTTGTAACGTAGTGTTTCAACATGAAACAAAAACGAGTAACCGTAACAAAACAAGGTCTGTGTGGCGTTACTTTACATATAAGAGATCAATTTTATAAAATGACTGTAAATGGATATACCATTAAAATGGTTTGTGTCCCGTTCCTATTTTAAAATTTGAAGAGTTCAGACTACAGTATAGTAGGATTAAGCCACCCACACAGCAAGGCCCATTTAATGTCCCGGTCAAGTACATATTTAGAAATCAGTTTCCCGGGGGTCCTAAACTGATGAACCAGATACTACTGACATCTTCTCTTCCTAAGTAATACAACAAATATTTTTTTAACTAATACTTTAAAAATCTCATATTTGGGTGGGGGGGGGGGGGTGCGGTCCGGACCCACGTCCTTGCCTCCTGTCTATTGCCTTGCCTCTTGTCTATTTTAAATTCATAAAAAATTGTTGGTCTATACCTATCAAATTTTGCTGTTTTATTGCCATTGATATGCATATTTTAGAATTTAAAAAATGTTTAATTGGGAATAGGTGGAGCAGTTGATTTTATACAAGCATTAAAACTATCCGTCGACCGGTGTCTGAAATTTCTTATATATAAATATTAACAATAACAAGTTATGTCCAAAAAAATTAAGTACAATGTCATTTGAAACGTAATATATTTTTTTTGGGTAAAACTTAAAAAGGTATTAACAGTATATGCATTTAAAACGTGTTGGATTTTTACTTTGCATTTTATTTCCTTATAGTGACTTGTTCTTTTTCTGTTACATGTAAACATTAATTTAGGTATTGGTTAAGAATTTCAATGTATTTAACTTTTTTATTAAGTAATTTCATTTAAAGTACTAATCAAGAAGATTCATTATTATGCTTGTATCAATGTGAGAAAACATTTTAACAGTTTTTCCAAGTTAAGGTAATTAGAAAGACCGCTGTGTGGGTTATGTTGGCACTGAAGTTATAAAACTACCCTGCCGCTATTCAGCAGGTAGCCAAAAGTTTGTTACTCACTCCACTATCCCACTGGTTGGAGTAGGGCAGTGACCGGCATGTTCCGTGCTCTGTGACGTCATACTACAGAGCAGCCGAGCTCTTTGCTCGGCAATATCTCCGTACTGAGCGTGGAGGAAGGGTTCAACTGGCCAGTGGCGGAACGACGCCTATGCATTGACAGAGTGCGCTCCGATCTTCGTAGATAGTATGGGAATAGCACAATTACAATGCATTTGTACGAAAACAAAATAGTACAACTGTGATAAATCAATGTAACAGAACAGTTTTGTTTGTAATGAAATTTAATATAGGCCCTACTTACACTAATCTGAAATGCATTCAGGTGCGGAAGCGTCGGGTTATTTAAATGAGGCTCCGAAACTACTATAAACATACAAATACATAAAACATAAGAATACTTTAAGCAGTACTGCAAAACTTTGTCTACTCGGAAACTGAAAAATGTTAAAGTATACAAAATATACAAAATACACAAAATATACAAATTAAACTATACACCTTTGTGAGCACTATGCCAAGTATAGGCCTATTCAGACTTTTGATACACACCCTTACTTTGTGTCACTATCGTGCCCAAGCTCAAGGCATTGTCGAGATTTTTTCCCTCTTTTCTCGCGCAGTAATTTTGCAATAGCCTATTAGGAGACATAGTCTGGCTAACACACAAACGAGAACATTTTTCATGTTCTGATCAGATAGGCGGTTTCCATGTTGTGGTTTGCAGATCTTCATACAAGAAAAGAACTATTCACATACATACGTCGATACAAATATACTCAACATTCTAGCAGAAAATATATTATGTAGTTGCCTGGGGATATCTTCTATAAAATATAGATAGATCCTTTTTGTTTTGAAAGCGGTCTTTCATTTCAATATTCTTTTGCAAATCAATGACTTCTAGTTGCAATGACGTTGGAACACTGTCAACATCCACAGAAAATGGTGTCGCAAATATGCAAATATCGGATTGGAGTTTTGCAAAATCTTGAAATCTGTAATAAAATATCCTGATCCAGTTCTTCTAATATTTGTACATAATTATTAATGTCTGCAATTGAATGACATACTGTAGACAACTTTGGAAAATGTGGCGTGTCTCCGAGGGTGACCTGACGTTTCCGTAAGTCTAGTATTAATCTGAATGCACTAAATTTACCATACATTTCACTGATTAACTGACCTCTGCACCCTTGCCATGGTTAATGCACGCAATTCAATGTACCATCACGGCTCACCTTAACCCTACTGCTGCACTGAACGCCACTGCGCTAGTGCGTATTAACAGGAATGCAACTCAACTGCTCGCTCTCTCAAGCTCTCGCGAGATGATCGGCTCTTACGTCACAACTGCAGCATCTGCCGGACACTGGAGTAGGGTGTATAGAAAAAATGGGGGAAAACCATAATTTCGAGGTTTAAATAATCGCCAGATGTGTTTAAGCAGTCATATTGTCGTTTAGGAAAGAGATGTGGCGGCTTCTTACTGTAAATGGTGTTTATGTTAAGTCCTGATTATACAAATTCGTGAAGTGAGTAACCTTTCATAATAGTATGTTTCTATCTCTTTCTGTTCAATTACTGACTTCTGCCAAACATCTTCTGTCTCAATTTTCTGATCCGTGCCAACTCACAACAAACAGACTTTAGTGTCGGCATTACACCATGTCATAAATTTCTCAAGGGTCGGCGTAGCATATCTTTCAAATGAAGGTATGTGATTTACAATTGTCCTTGGAGACAATTTTCCTCTTTGCTATTTGGGAGGAATGTATTGTTCCTACCCCAAGAAGTAGTTTAAAACAAGTTCTCTGCAGGGCCGTGGAGAGAAAGCAAAGGACCTCAGTAAAAAATTTCCCGGGCCCCGTCAAATATTAATTTCACCACTGAAACCCAAAGTATGCAGCAAAAAGATTGTATAAAAATATTACATAAATATTATATAATGTATGTAATGGTATGTAAGTATCCTATTACTTGAAGACATATGATATTTTTGTTAATCACTAAAAAGTTAGTCATATTTTACAAAAAATAAAACCATGTAAGTTTAAAAGCTTTTCAGTTGTACACACAGAGGTAATAAAACGTGTTTTGGCAAAATGCTATCAATAATCATAAAAACTAATCACTGTACAACTAGTGTCTTACTTTTCAACTATAAATAACAACATTTAAATTATATATCGGTACCCAACTATGTTTAATCACTATGAAAAATTTGCTTGTTTTGAACTGAAGATAAGATAAACATATACGATTGACAATAAAACTTGACACAATGACATAAGAACTCTTATTAAGTACCAGAATGGTACTTTCTGAGATCATGTGGGGGACGGGAAAATGGCTGTCCGTCCGTGTCTCTCCGTCAGTCTGTCCGTGTGCCTGTATGAGCGATAACTCAAATAAGCTTTATCGGATTTTCATGAAATTTGATATACATATTTATAACGTCCATAGAAAGAAGCCTATTAATTTTGTACCAAATCGCTTGACCGGTACCGGAGTAACGACTGATTAACGGCCACATGCTTATTAAATGGCAAATCATCACTATACTACAAAGCCGCTTAGCTAATCACTGAGGGCCTTCACAACAATGCAGTCAGATGTTTGTAAATCTCTATATATATAAAAGGCTTTGTCCTGACTGACTGAATGAATGACTGATTGACTGAATGACAGGAATCAACGTACAGCCTAAACTATAACAGGTAGAGACTTGGAATTTTGACAGTACCTTCGCTTCATAATGTAGGTGCTCACTAAGAAAGGATTTTGAAAAATTCTGATTCTAAATGCCAAAAATTAAATGTTTTTGAGAATACTTAACCCCTTTTTACATAGAATTATCAATTCCAAATCACAGAATATATTGTTGCCAAATGGTATCAGGTGGGCTTGGAAAAAACAATTGAAATGCACTTTTGAGAAATAAGAGAAGTTATCAAAATAATTCATGTTATAAATAAATATTACAGAATGAAATCCACTAAAATAATGGAATCACATAACTTTCTCTACCCTGGACATAGAGAAAACAAAACGAGGTATGGTAATGTGTATATTATTATATTATATCGCAAGTTTTTGGAGAGAAAAGTATGAAAGTGATAATACTTTATGGTAACATAAGAGTGGGAAATTTCCCGCCTCGATATTACAATTTAATGTTACAGGAATTTCTGTTTCTTCTTATTTAAACCTCTACCAGGCTTGCTGTGCACTGTACAAGCGATGGGATGCAAAATTCTAGATCCTCTATGAGCCATAAAAAATTATATCAAGCGTTTTCTGAGGGAATAGTTTGAGTGTAATAAGTCGTTCTTCCTATTTCAAATTATAAATGCCTATATAAGGACCTAGAATTTAAAATTTAAAATCCTTCATAAGGTAATTTCCAATTACAAAATACAAAACCCGGGCGACGCCGGGTCTTTTAAGCTAGTTTATTATATCACATCTTGCTTTAGATGTGAGGCATTCGTTCTGTTGTTATCCCACTTATTCCTTCACATGTGTTTAACGAACTTTCTCAAGAGTTCGGTCTAAAACTATATAGTTTCTGAAAAAAAAAGACCAATTAACTACATCTGGCACTTTTTTGTATCAGTTTACCTGATTTTTAATTATATTATGGCACAGTCTATCTTATGCCGATATCAGACAAAGGTTGAGCTAATAAAGTATTCAAAAGGAAAAATGTTATTGTTACTGAGACATGTAACAGGCTATACTACAAAGTAATTATTAAAAGAATGTCTTAAGAATCCACCGTCTTAAAAAATAGCTTTCCTAGCTTTTTACTTTGCAAAAGTATCAATAATACTATTATAATTCAGTTGTCTAGCAAAGATATCTCCAAAAACGTCAATGCTATAAGAGGTCATGAATTTCCTAGGAATCCCGGGGATAATTTTGCAGAGATATGTACCAATTTTATATGTATTCTATGTATCAAAATTAATCATTTGAAAATTATTATTTTAAATGCCGAACGTTAGTGAGGCCTACTGTTGAGTCCAAAAGGATTTCTGCTTCTACTTTTAAAAAAATAATTTTTCTCCAAGAATAATCCGCTACAGATTACCTGATTAATTCCGTGTCACCGTTATGCGACAGGACAATGCAGATAAAAAATAAACACATAAAACATAGCTTAAGCTGTTTGTTGACTTATAAAACATTTAATTTTAGAGTAAATTAGAAAGTAAAAAATAAAACCTGGTCGGCCGGGCCGGGGCCCCAAGTCTTTAGTCTCGGCTGCTCCCCCTCTCGTCCTTGCCAGCCTAGCCGAAACAGTTCCAACAAAAATGCAAGTGAAACCGGTCTTTTGCAACCGTTTCATAAAACTGTTATGTGCGCGTAACAGTTTCGGCTACAACCTTTATCTAGAAACAGCTTATTTTCCCACCTCTACCGGTAACGGTAACGGCACCTTTCAGTAGTGGTTGCTGGCTTGCTGCGTACACAATCGAGCATTTAAAACATTTTCAATATAGCAAGACTGCAAGAGTCTTGCAGTTCGGTCTTGGTCTTGCCCGAGTCTTGCAGACTTGGTCTCGGTCTTGGTCTTGGTCTTGCACACTCGGTCTTGGTCTTGGTCTTGCTAACGCAGATGCGGTCTTGGTCTTGGTCTTGCATTTTCTGCAAGACCAAGACCAAGACTGCAAGACCAAGACTGGTCTCGCTCATCACTAAGAACCAGTATGTTCATCAGAGATGCTGATTTGTTATTTTACTCCCTCCAACCCAGAACCAATATATCCAGAGAGTAACACATTCTTTAGATGCGACAAATGAAGATCAAGCAGCCATCTTTACTCCTCTGAACTCAGAGTAACACAAGGCCTACTGAAAAATTTACCAGTACATTCATCCTAAATGTATCTCTAGCACAGTGTTTCCCAAACGTTTTTGGCCACAGTCAAACCGCTGTATAACGAAGATCGATATAACTATGGCAAGGCATTTAATGACCATAAAATAGTGGGGAAAAAATGCAAAATAAAAAATGCATTTATGACCTAAAAATAGTGAAAAATGGCACAATTTTTTTTAAATGACCAAAAAGTTTTCCATTATTACTTGTAATTAGTTTTTTTTTTTAAAGCAATGAATTTATAAAAGCAATTTAATGGAAATGGTTGACCTAGCATTACAGCCTATATGAATTTACAATATGAAACATACTTATTTTGTTACTAAAGAAGTAAGTAAGTTTATATTACAGTACCTGGACACCCTTAAAGAAAAATGAATTATTTCTGAACTGGCAAGCCCATCAAATTGCTCCTAGCAAATATGTGCCATTTAAAAAGAAAAAAAAAATCTTTACTGCTACAAGACAAACTGCTATGGGGCAATTCTCTGAGTGACGCACGAGACATTTGCAGGCATTCAAATTACTTTAATTTTATTAGTATATAAGGTAACTGCTGTCAGTCAGCTCACTGATCAGTTGCTGTGTAATGTGTACTGTACCAGTGGCGACTTACAAGCTTAATGTTGTACTGGCATGTTGCCATGGTAGCTCAGTTGGTTAGAGCATCGGCACGGAGAGCCGAAGATCCTGGTTCAAATCCCGGCTATGGCATTGAATTTTTCATTCTGACTTCACGTGTCCATCTTAGCCTACACACGGCCAGTGTGAAAGAATTATCATTCCTATTATTGATGAGTTAAATAACCTGTATTGATGTTCTGACAACCTGGAAACAGTTTATAATTTGTATTTAATCCCTCATACCTTCATTAACAACAACATTAAGACCCTAACAGTAATAGCAGAACAGCAAATGAACTTTTGTTTTGCATCATTAAAATCAGTGTCCAAATTATGTCCCACCCGTAATAGATTTTGAAAAACAAATTTAAAATGTTTAAAATAAATTTTAAATAATGCTTTGCATGTAATGTGGAGGAGAAGGCACTGTAAATTGTACAGAATGTGAAGAACCAATTCTAGTTTATTATCTATGAAATGTAATAAACAAAAACAGTTTTTATAATTTGCTAGACTGTCCCACCCGCAATTATGAAATGGCTGTACATATTGTTCAATGTATTTTATTTTCACTGAATTAAACTTATCTGGGTATGGGGTATAAGATGCTAGATTTTTAAAATAAGAGGGTTGTGAAGGCTACTCCCTCAAATGGGCCTAGGTCTACTAGGTAAGGAGGCTTCATCTCGTGGAATGCTGGTTGCATGAACACTGCAATGTTTTTGTTTTTTGTCAAAGCACAAAGACCAACTATGGTATGCTTTTTGAACATTGTGCATCAGTACAATGACCACTGCGCTGCACTATACCCACCACTGCATTAAGGTAAGTGGCAATTAGATTCTAGGTTAGTGGGAGTTAGGTTAGATGCAGTGATAATTTTGCAGGGGCATACTGAATTGCTTGCATTTTGTAATGTGCCATATTTTAATCTTCTGTTAGTCATACCATAATGAATAGAATGGGAAAGTGTGATGAGTCCGCCGTTAATACAATGGTGGGTATAGGGAGAGCGGCGGTCCACCGAAACACTGGCAGCACCTTCGTTTGCGTTTCAACTTCTCAATGCTGCATCATGATAGTTTGGCATATTATTATTAAACTCGCAATCTTTAATTAACCCTTGGTCCTATTTCTGTGAAATTTGTGCAGAAATAATCTGCACAACACAGTCCTTCTGATGGTTAAAACAGAGACTTAAACAATGCGGACATAAATGTTTTTATTTCATTATATAAACATCACCAATTACACAAAATTCATGGAGGGTGAAACGGAATTTGACTATGCGACAATTTTTTTCATTTTTGTGTCCCGTAAAAACTTCAAGCGAGAAAGTTTTAGTGAAATATTTCAACTTTATTTTATATTCAGTACCACCTTTATATCTTGAATGGTTTACGAGTAATTGAGTGGTAATTATTCCGGGCGCTAGCTGTCTGAATGATGTGGGACGATCGTGAAATGTTGAGGGTGAAGCAAATTTGACTATGCGGCATTTATTATTTTATTTTTGTGTCCAGAAAGAGATCAAGCGAGTAAGGTTTAGTGAAATATTTGGATCTTATTATAAATCGAGTACCACCTATATATCTATAATGGTTAACGAGTAATACTAATTACTCTAAAGCTAAAGCTATCAGAATGGTATTGAGGTATTAGCAGGCATCTTTTCCATAAAATACCAGCAATAACGTAATTTTTTTTACATAATTTATTCGTGGATTCAATAATAATACTATATTAACTGACTACTGATCCGCTGGGGAAAAGGAGTGAATGAAGCTTTTTTCTAACTTAGTAAATGTGTACTACTTTTATTTATGCATTTATTGGATTATTTATCATATTTTCTGTTCACTTATGTTAGTAATTTTTATGTATAATTATCATAGCAAATGTCTTATTAGTTTAATATCTTGTTCCTTTTTTTAATAATATAATTTAACAACATAAGACGTACATCAATTACAGCGAACGGCGAATGGTCGAGGATTTGAGCAAATAGCGGGCTGTAGTTAAGGCAAGAGGATTTAATTTTTTTATGAAAAAATCAGGGAAAATGCTTTGAAATATTGTGTGATATATGTAGAAGGCATTGCAAAACAATTTTTTGCGTATGTGCGTCTTTATCGGATGTTTAGACGCCAATTTTAAAGATCACGCGCCCTATTTTTGTAGTGCTGCTTATGAAATTTTCCGTACCCTGCAATTCACAAACCATCCCTTAGTTTATATTATCTCTGTTCACATAATTTGTACACAGATCTACACTTTTGACCGTGTTTCACCTACATAACTTACCCCATACAGCCAGGAGAAAATTAATATTAATATAAATAATATTACTATTAATACAATATAATTACAAATTAATATTCAGTAATATTCTATACAATGTAAAGTTAATATTAATTTATAAAATATCCCTTAGCTGTTTTCTACCCTAATTATACGTTGTTATTTCTATACAAATGTACATCCTTTAACAAATTCTCATCAAATTATACTAACATACCCTCTACCCTATTTTCTAGGCAACAAAATATTAGATCAAATCATCCCTTAGCTGTTTCATACCTATATTATATAATTGTTCATTGCTTGTGAACATCTTCGATTTTTGGAAAGGTGTGGAACGAAATGTTACGGTCAAGCTTCTTGCAATCTGAGAAATTACTGTTACACAAGGCCATGTTTATTTATGGAGATGAGATCTTCCAAGACGTGTAAAGCAGCCCGAAAATTGTCAAAAGTATCTAACAATTCAATTTAGATAAGGTGAGTCATTTTGAAATAGATTAATGTATTATTTTGTTTAAGAGTGTTTGCAATTTTTCCTATACCGCCCGTAGTAATCTTGCTCCCGCGAATCTCAAGCAGAGTAACTGCTACCTAGCGGCGGAACCAGTGAACTACCTCAGTCATCACACTTTCTCCTCTATTCATTATGGTCATACTGTTACCCTGTAGGCCTATTTTCGCAGGTAAGATCACATCAGCAAGATCCTATCACAAGTTTGTCAGTTCTGCATAGCAAATATGGTGGAAATTTTGCCACTATCAGCCAGATCGTCATACAAAAGATAGCTATTATTTAGGGTGGGTGAGCTGGATTAAATGACCCATCAAGACATCTTTTCACAGAATGAAATATGTGTGATTTTAGTTATTTTAAGAAGGGAATCTCGTTTTAAAATCTGTGGTCCTCTTAGCTGCATCTTTACCAAAAAGTTATCTTACCAATTGTCATGGTTAGCCTAATATTGGTATTTGCAAAATTAAAAGAACCCACTCCTTTTTCACCAGCAACTAGGGTTACATGGGTGCAAACTTATCCAGCGTCATTGAGTGACCATGCTAGGCAGTAGAACTTTGAGGATCATGGCTAATAACTTAAAAAGATAAAACTTAAACACAAAACAATATAAAATTCACAATGGATATCTCTAAAATATTAATATTACGACGTTTATTAGTTAAATATTAGTTGGAACTTTCATTCCTTCTATTTTAGATGTACCTGATGAAGGCCTAGTGGTTTGGGCCGAAATGTAGTAATATTAATATTTTAGTGATATCCATTGTGAATTTTATATTGTTTTGTGTTTAAGTTTATCGTGCATACAATGGAAAAAGGACTACCTGCAATTTTGTGTTCTAACTTAAAAAGCTCTGTAACTTACAAGCTATGTGCAATTTCGTATAATAGCTGTTATGGGTCTGTCCATGAGAAGAGGTCCACATTCTCCAAAAATTGAAAGTAATAATACAGTGTTGATTGGTACACCAAAAGAAAGCTAT
The DNA here is from genome assembly GCA_964059195.1 of Ectobius pallidus. Taxonomy (NCBI): domain Eukaryota; kingdom Metazoa; phylum Arthropoda; class Insecta; order Blattodea; family Ectobiidae; genus Ectobius; species Ectobius pallidus. Next base: position 133,791,884 of record CAXKWD010000009.1, read on the forward strand.
AATACGCTATTTTTGATAACTCAATTTTAAAATATGTTATTTTGGGTATTTCTCCATGTTTTTGAAGCCCAAACTTACATTTGAATTTTGCAGCAAGTAATTGACAAAATTTGTATACTAAAAAATAATTATATTTTAATTAAACTACCAAGACATGGGACAAAAACATTTGCTGAATGTTTCTCTGTGTTTTTAAGGTATGTTTAATAACATTTATTTCAGCATAAGATTTATTCAAAATGCAGAAAACCCCACTTTGAAAAATGACAAGTATTTGCTGTCCTGATACTAACAGAAAATACAAAAAACTTGTGTTATAATGTTTTCACTGAGGCCATGTGTACAAGATGCTAGGAACTGCTAGTTTATGACCCAGGTAATAGTTAGCAGTAGACACATTTAAAAAAAATTATCTAGATTTTTTTATAATGTTTTGTATTATGTCCTGATACTAACGACTTCTGGAGGGAAACTCAAGTGCACACTGTTGGACTGCTTTTGTGTGCATATTTTCAATATATTCATATAATTTCAAGAGAGAAAACTGTAGCCACATATCTGTCAACAAACAGATATACTTCTGAATATATTTACAAGCCAAAAATATTTTATTTCCGTGAAATTATAAGCTGTACGTATGCTTTTTTCAACATGGGCAAAACAAATTGTGAAAGGCAGAAGTTATTTATGGAAAGTCACAAGACTGATGAAAAATTTAAATTGAAGAGAAAGAACATAATAAAGAATTATACAGGGTGAAAAAACTGAAAAAGAAATAACAGCACTAGAAGCAACATTAAGGAAAGGAGGCAGAAAGAAAAAGACTAAGCCATGCTACTAAAAAAGCAAGCAGATAAAATTTCACCATCTGCTGTTGGTAAAGCCTATAAAAGAACTGAAAGAGCAATGCCATGAAGTTCTAGAAAAAGTGGCAGATATATATATGTATGTATATATAGGCCTACAGTGTGTCCCACGCAAGAGTTGGCCAATGACGCGGGTTCCTGCGGCACGGCGGGCTCAGCTCCAACTCCCGAGCGATCAGGTGAAATATCTATGCTAAAAGAATATTAGAATATTATAGGAGAAAAATTCCTCCGACACTGGGACTTGAACCCAGGACCTTTGGCTATTCGCGCCAATGCTCTACCAACTGAGCTAAGCCGGAGTTCAATTCACAGTGCCGGATGGAACCTATCTCCTATGACTGATTGCCCTAATGGTCCACCTCACAGACAGACAAGTTATGTCATATACATATTGGCGCCGTATGCATATTGGCACGAATAGCCAAAGGTCCTGGGTTCAAGTCCCAGTGTCTCCTATAATATTCTCATGTAATGTCCAACAGAGACAATAATCTGTGGTTCATGAAAGCTTGTATATCTATTATGCTAAAAAAGCCGCGATCGGTGCTATGATTCAGGTTCTCACATTTACAGTTAAAATTACAATGAAAATAAACATGTACCTCATCACAAGAGTTGTTGAAAATGTCCTCCTCTTGCATCCACACAATACTGACACCTTTTTAGGAAATTTTCTTTCGCGCGCATATAAGTTCAGCTTCCGAGACTGAGTTCATTTCTCTTGTCATAGGCCTATGTGATAACGTCTTTAAGTTCTTCTAACAGTATGTGAATAAAGCATATTTGAGTTATTGGGCTTTTGTTATATAATACCATAACAATACACTAAATTAGGCATTATTCCGGTACCGGCCAACCGATTTGGTCCAATATCAACAGACGTCTTCCCACGGACATTATAAATGTGTAAACCAAGTTTCATGAAAAACCGATAAAGCGTATTTGAGTTATGGCGCTTTTAAATAAAAACACCAAATTGGGTTTGACGCCGGTACCGGTGAACCGATTTCGTTCAATATCAACAGGGTTTTTCCCATGGACATTATAAATGCATATACCAAGTTTCATGAAAATCCAATAAAGCGTATTTGAATTATGGTGTGCACAGACACACGGACAGACAGACAGACAAACGGACAGACATTTTCCCGTCCCCCACACACAATCTCATAAAGTACCATACTGGCACTTAATAATCACATTAGTTACAATTATAATTTGACTGTAATATGTTCATCCATTTGAAAGACATTTTGTCCTGATACTAACTGTCCGGATACTAACGCACATGCAGTTACAATTACTACTAGTATTACAAAGTATTAAAATTAAAAATCCATAAAACAAAATATACCAACTGAGTCTTGAATAGTGTATGATTCAACTGCTTGAAGCAAAATTTGAATACATGCAGTAAATTAGGAGGAACTTTTACAATAATTCATTCAAATTTTTTAACCTTATTTCCTCGTCCGTATACTAACAAAATAAAAATGAACAATAAACAGTATATTTTTGTCATCAATCCCAAGTAAGGTACTGGGAATAGAAACTAAGAGTGGTATTCAAGATGTATACAGCAAAATTGTTTTCTGTAAGTCAAATATCACACTGTACTTCAAATTATGAAGTTTAAATTTCAACCAAACTATCCTGATACTAACAATGGACAGTCCCTTATCGGCACTTCCTATCAGCACACTGCCACTTATCAAACTTCTGGCTACGGGACAGAATTTAGAATGGGTCCCTCAAGACTTTTCGTAAGTCCAAAAGTTTAGGTACATATAACTTATGCAACAAAGGTTCCTTGAAGTGCCGAGACTAGCAGTGTAAGCAACGTCTGAAATCACTGCTGCCAATATAGCCTATGCACCAAAACTCCACACATGTGTTCTGCAGATGGATGTGAGTCCCTCTGTTACGAAAAACCCATTGTTCGTGGAATGCTGGAGTTTATCTTGAAAATGAATCTCCCATCTTGTCTCAGCTCTTCACTAACTTTTAAATTTTTATTTTAACTCTGCCCCTTTGTAAAGGTTATTTATTGGCAGTTATTCTGTTCATTGGGGTTTAACTTATTTCTAAACTCTTATTTTTGCATTACTTTTTAATGTAGACCTACTGTATGAATTTTAGAGGATAGGTGTCACTGTAAGTTAGATTGTTATTATGAAATTGGATTTATAATTAGCCTACATTTGTATAAGAACTGCAATCCTACATTCATTTAAATCACAAATAGCCTAGACCTAGGCCTATGTAAAATTAAACTGTGAATATAAATGTTGGTACGTTTAATTAAAATTGCTACGGTAGCTGCAGCTTCATCAAGAGCATAACTCTAAATACAGTATTACGAAACTGCATTGTGCATAGATGTATTAAAATAATGAGTTTTCCACCCCTACTATGTTTGGTGCAAGGGTCTTTTTTTATTGTGAAATATTATTACCAGCGTTGAGCAGCGGCCAGCAGGTGGCTAGGAGAAGATAGGGGAAGCGGCAAGTCAGGGAAGCAGCCATGGTGAGTGGAAGGGGGTCTTGAGTGAAACATAAAGTTCCAACCTGCCGTCAGTTTCTTTATGCTGCAAGTTGACAGCATGACCTAATGTAGGCTACAATTCCAGCGCTGGAAGAAATACATCATATCTCCTACATCCAATGATACATGCATGGTAACAGTAACTGAAGTTTCGCAGAAACAGAAGTAGCTAATGTATCTACGGTATAAGTTTATATTACGTTGCACGTAAGATTAGGATCAGTGGAGTTAAAAAAATGTCTCAAGGGATAAATTATAAACAATAGCCGGGCCGGGATAATAGAAAAGTGGTGGGCTATTTGAACTGCTCAACCTCAAATGGACTGTCTCCAGCCAGGAAGAAGAACTCTATTTACAGACTACCGGTAGCCTATACAAAAATAGTGATTTTCGAATATAATATAGGCTGCAAGCTACTGAGACTAGAAAACTAAAAATGATTATTGTTAATAATACCATTAAAAAATGAATGAACTATTTGAAACATCGGTCTACCAAACACCTTAAAAGCTCAGGACTTCAGTATGTTCGTGACATATTACCATACCATTTTAGACTGATAGTAATACTTTGCCTTATCTCCTCTATCAATATGTTTTTTTCAATCTCATGACATAATTCGAAGTCATAATATTTAAAATTAATTGAAACACTAGGTAAGAAATTATTTTAACACTTACCATAGCTAGTTATCAAGCAACTTATTAGGGCGATGCACGACGCCACTAGCATCCTACTGGTAATAGGATAGATCTTTCCACATAACTAGTACCACACTTTATGGAAGTTCCAATGGAGTATTATCACATTACATAAGACTCTGCCGAACACTTATTATTTTGATCATACGATTTTCGGTTCCAGGTTTCAGTTCACTGTCGTCCACAGCTAATACGACTCCATGAACCAAGAGTAACCGATTGTGTTTATATTGGCAAGAAAACTCTATACTACCTCCACACCCTTCATAGAAGCACTCCCATTTATCATAAACAGAACGCAAGTCGTACAAATAACAAAATCTACTTAACGCTTCACATCTCTGTTATTTCACAACGTCCGAGATGTCATTTAACCAATAACCACATAAACGCGACAGGCATTTCACTTCGTCTCTTTCTTCTCGTTCTCAACTTTACGTTTCTCGATTTCTCGCACGTTCATGCCCTCTCCTGGTATAAAATGTAAGCTGAAACACAGTGGACCAACAAAATTTCTCAACATTTCCTTTGCATTTCAAGAAATTTCATGAATGGCTATAGGCAACATTTTTTAAGTGAAACTTCTTTAGCCGCGGTAAGTGTAAATCGGGAGCTTGTGTAACGCTCAAAATCGTCACGAAATTAGTGTCACGGTCAAAACCGTCACGATATTAGTGAGGTGTGACGGAACGGACTGCACAGAAAACAATGAACTCAATGATTAGGCTTATCCAAAATTTAAAAAAATTCGAAATTAAAAAATAAAAAACCCAAAATAAAAAAAAACTTAACATCCAAAATTCCAAAATAAAAAAAATCAAAGATCCAAAATTTAAAAAATAAAAATCTAAAATTAAAAGAATCCAAATATCCGAAATTTAAAAAATCCAAAAATTCCAAATTAAGAAAATAAAAAATTTAAAAATAAAATAATCTAAAATTAAAAAAATTAAAAATCTAAAATTGAAAAAATCCGAAATTAAAAGAGCAAAAATAAAAAATCCTAAACTTAAAAAGTCCAACAATCCAAAATTGAAAAAATCCAATAATCGAAAATGAAAAAATCCAAAAATTAAAACAAGTTTCACTTCTGTCGCGTGGCGTTCCATGCACACTTTTTTTTTAAATAAAGTACACCCAAGGACATGCACCCAATAAAAAAAAAAAAATTGCTATTAACATACTATTTACCATCAATCTTGTAGGGTTATTTAGTTGTAGAATTACGATCCCTTAATCTACACTGCTGAAGTTTCTTTGTTTTATTAAAGTTTGAAACTTCATATAACCATCTGCCTTCGCTTTAACTCTGTACACCACAGTCTATTTGTTTGCAAACCATGATGGAGGGCTGAATTCTGAAACGCCACTGGTAGCCTGGTTCAGCTAATATCATAAAAAAATAATTTTCTACTCTGAAAGTAAAGCTCCATCTCTTGTTGCATCACCAACAGGCAGAAAGTAGTCTCTTAAGAAGTTGAAACTTCCTCTTTCAAATCATACACATTTCTTTAAAATACAAGGACTTATATCCCTTGTTCTGCTGTATAGGATTTTTTTTTTTTAATACAAACTAGGGATGGGTCCTCGATACTCTCGATACTTGCACGGTATCGGCATCGAACGATACTTCAGAAAACTCGCTCGATACGTTTTCGATACTTTTGTAATTCTGCAATTAAGTGAGAATGCTAGTATGTTTGAACAAAAACTTGTAAGTGGACTGTTTCAAAAATTAATTTTTGGTTTAATGTAGAGTTTAAAAGTAATTATAGGCTACTGATGATATTAAATTTTGTCTCATTAAATATGCAGACTTGATTAATTTAGTTGGTAGTACACAGTTCTCTCAAATTTTAATTTTTAATGTACCTATTTATTGAAACTGGAAATGTTGAAGGTATCGAGTATCGAAGTATCGAGGAAAAATCATGTATCGGTATCGAGTATCGAGAAAATCTGGTATCGACCCATCCCTATTACAAACCAATATTGTCTAGCCAGCTCTCAAGAACCTCAAAAATGCCCCAGTAATCACTTGATTAATAGAGTATTAACTGAAATCTATTCAAAAACATTTTAAGCACTGTATTTATCAGACCATGAGAAGCATTTTTTACCTTGAAAACAGAGCATTGAAAGTTGGGTACTTCTAATGGTCCGAAGTAAAAATAAAAAATTATGGTAATTTCTGCTGGTAATAAACAAGGTGTTGTATAACAATTAGTTAGTTGCAACTTGAGGCACAGACTATATGTCAGTACACTTGTCACAACCGTAAAATGAGGGTAGTGGGAAGCCACGTCAACAATGCAAAAGGAATCTGGGTTCTTTCATACAAAAAGAGTTGTCCCTCTGGAGTGGTCTAAATAAACATAGTGATCTTTAAACAGCCTAGTTCCATTACATTTACTATATGCTGTATTGAGCATGAAACTGTGCAAAGGTATTTTCAGTCAGTTGTTCAGTAAGGGAATATCAAGTATATAACATCTCTTAAAATTTACGCAATGCCACCTGTACAGATTCCATTGTAAAATGTTATGATTTGTGTACGAAAAGGAGGATATTAACAGAGCATCAAACTTTTTGTTTAGAATCACATTAAATTGGTATGCTATCCCAAAAATTTTCCCTCACATACCTCAATTTAAAAAAGCACATTCTCTCCTTTACAAGATAATATGTGGTATGCAGGATATATGATATCCACCTGGTGGTGTTTTTAATTACCAGTAACTTCCTTCATGAGTAAACCAACCCTGCTTTATAGATGATTGCCAAATAGGAGCACAACACAAGACTAGAACATCATGTACTGTCGATTGACAGACCTTTATTTATACAAGTAAGAATCAGCTTGAAAAATTTTATGTCATAACCGGGATTTGAACACGGATCTCCAGCTTAACGCGCTGATGCTCTACCATTGAGCTACCATGACAACATGCCAGTACAACATCAAATTCCTCAACTGATTCAGAATACAAGGCAAACCACGGGAGGTTTCTCCGTTGAGAACACAATGGTAGAGCATCAGCGCGTTAAGCTGGAGATCCGTGTTCAAATCCCGGTTATGACATAAAATTTTTCAAGCTGATTCTTACTTGTATTAATATCCCAGACATGGATTTAATGTCTATTTCCTTTCCCTCCACTTAATTAATAGTATATAAACAATAACTTGGCTTCAAAGTACCTACAAATGTAGGACACCATTGGATGTGTGTTCTCAACGGAGAAACCTCCCGTGGTTTGCCTTGTATTCTGAATCAGTTGAGGAATTTGATGTTGTACTGGCATGTTGTCATGGTAGCTCAATGGTAGAGCATCAGCGCGTTAAGCTGGAGATCCGTGTTCAAATCCCGGTTATGACATAAAATTTTTCAAGCTGATTCTTACTTGTATTAATATCCCAGACATGGATTTAATGTCTATTTCCTTTCCCTCCACTTAAGACCTTTATTTATTTCACATCATGGAAATCATCAATAGCAGCAGTGGTTGTCAGCATGCTGACCACATGCCCTCAATCCTGCCATCTATGGTAGATGAGCCGCGGTCAGGTGGTAGGCCAGGGATGTAGAACAGTCGAGTTGAGTTTAGTTTATTTACTTCATAGAATCTAGTGTAGTCATTAAGATGGCAACAAAGACCATCACAAGTTATAGCGACAATGGCTACCGATGAAAGTGTACAAGTTTGTGAATAATCATGAAAAGTAATTATTATATTACGACTCAAAGGTACATTAACCATTTGTATTAAATAGCCACTGATTTTCAGTGCCGGTATGCTATTTCACCATTGAAACCAGTGCCTGTATGACTTTGGACCTTTTAAAACCAGTGATGGTATTCCATACCGCCTCACTGACAATGGCCATGAGTTTTACTCACACTCTCATAGCAATAAGTACCAAGAGCAATTGGAGGAAGCTGGCCAGTGTTTAAACAACCTTACCACTTTCAAGAACTGATTGTCTAAAATTTCAAGATCCTTAAGAACCAAAGTGTCTGCATACTACATACAGTATACGAGGGAAAAAAAAAACCAAGTTTGGTAAGAAGAGAAAAAAGAATGTAGTCTGCACAATTTCAGTCGTATCACCGGCAGAAGCTCAATTCAAATATTAAATTTGGCTTTGATGTGATTTTTCATTTCCTAGCTCTGACTCCCCCCTCAAATTCACGCAAAGAAATTATCCTAAAAATTTGTTTGGACTCTGAGATCTCAAAAACTTTTAAAAACTTACCAATACTGTTACAGCAGTCAACGGCACTGACTGTCATCTCATACTTACTTTTGAAATGACTTTAAGATGGCAACTACAATTTAGAGAAAGGAAAGTGCTAAACCTAAAGGTGAATTCATAGGAAAACAAGTTTGATCTCATGGTGAAACATGCTATTTCTATATGGAACAAGTACCTCTGTTCAAGATGTGATCACAATCAAGGATAAAGAAACTTACATTAAATAATTACATGTAAATGAGTAATGAGCAGGGATCCTATTTTTGGGTGAATAAAAATGTTGAATTTCGGTACAAAAGTTGGTTTAATTTTGGCATTAATTAAGGTTACAAAATATTTGTGTTTCGAAATTAAAAGCAGGTAGACTATGGCTCTTGTGGTGCAAAAACACATCTTGAAGAAAACTTCAGGCATTTGGTTTTGTAGTTTTTAACAATTCTTATCAGTTGAATAGTAAAAATCAATTTCCATGAATGTCTCTACATATAAGATTATTGGTAATATTCAACTTGGCACTATGGCCTGAGGTTGACTCAGCTTCCAACAGAAATAAGTACCAGCAGCAATCCTGTGGGTCTAGGCGACCAGTGCAAAAGGCTGACAACCTTACCACCTTCATGTGCCCCCCCCCCAAAAAAAAAAATCCAGGAACCACCTCCTTCTGGGTCTCACTAATAATCAATAATATTTATACCAGGAATGTAAGTCTCTGCATGAACGACTGAAATCTGCAAGCCAGTACTGGTAAAACACACACTTTACATGACACCTTTGCTTAAACTGTACGTAAATAAATAATAATAATAAAAAAAAGGCTGATATATGTAACAGCCGTTAGCTTGACAGGAAATTGCGATTGAATTTTGAGGTTATGCATCCATTTTTAGGGCAATTTATTAGGAAACATTGCTACCTGCTTTTACGGTTTGTTAACGAGATTGTTTGTGGATAGTGTTTTCCTAATTTTACCCATGGCTAGAGCTTTCTGAAGTCAATTTAATGAAATAATAAAACTAGATATTCACGGAATACTGCTGACTCATAGAATACTGTCACAAGTTTCCTTCCCTGCCTTGAGCAAGAAACTAACAATGCATCCGCAGATATGTATCTGCTAATGAAACAACCGTGTGCATACCTATTTACTTGCATAATGGACGTGCCCGAACTTTTTGAGTTAAAAAGTACAAATTCCCCATTTAATAGTCTCATCTAATAAAAAAAACTGTTTAATATCTGAAGTCCTAAGATTGAATGGCCTGCTTATATTTGAAAAACGTTTTTCAAAAATGTATGGAAAGTGATCATGATTGGTTTTTATTAATGCACAAAGTAGACTCAATGATTGTCAATTAACATTGCAGTATTCTTAGGACATCTGCAGTAGACAGCTGTATTAATAACTTGTACTTGAACAATGGGTAAGAACCGACCAACATATATTCAAATTATAAGGCGAGTTTTAGGCTGAAAGTTATCACATTTACGGGAGAACACAGTAACAGAGTTGCTGCACGAGAATGTACAGTGTCTGAGTGTAATGTGCATAAGTCAAGTGTTTGTTTATGCAACTGCTACCAATCATAAGTGCAACACAATTGATACATAAATTACTTATAGCTGTTATATTGGTACCTATGCTATCAATCGTTGGCTGGCGCATCTTTTAATGTGTTTTTTCCTTGCATAAAGCATTCACTTTGGTTTTTTTGTTATAAAAATTTGGAAAAAAAGTGGGTCTATTAAGAGGATAAATACTGTAAACTCGGGATAAAAAAAGGGAGGTAAGGAAAGAAAGAGTATTCCACATACCTGTTTAACACTTTACTGAATACAGATAAAAAAACTTAGATATTAATTTTGTTATTTACATTCATTGCTGTCCTCCTCGCTGACCTCGTCCAAAACCACCACGCTAGAATAAAACAGACAAAGTAATTACTTAACATATACCCAGATCACATCTGAAAGAATTTACTTCATTTGTTCAGCAATGTCCTTGATTGAGGAAAACAGAAACTACTTTCACACACACACAAATCAGACTAGACTCCGTAACTGCTTACGGGTCAATCCATATGAAATCATCCAATAATAAAATAATTTGTTGCTGACCTATTTTATTTTATTTTTAAGTATATATTTTCAGTTTCTATGTGTATCTGGGAGTACAAAACAATTTCTTTCACATTTTTATCACTAACGCTTCGGCAACTAGTGGCCATTTTGCTTAGAAGGATCTGTCATTTTTGGCATTTTCAAAGGTTAGCGGTAAGTTAAATAACTATTTTCTTTAAGAAGATATCAACTTGAAGTAAAAACCATCTTAATCTACAAGAAACATTCTACAATTCATGTTATGACCAAAAATTTGTTAGGTCTTAAGGAAATTATCTAAAACTTTATTAGAAAATGCAGTTCCGATTAGAAAAAATTAACAACTTTATAAAACTTTTTTTCATAGAAGGGATGAAAACACATGTTTATTATTTTCCCCCCACAAAGATATAGTAGATCACTAGATGCAAGTAAAATTTGAGATCATTTATATAAATCCTTTAGGTTTTATGAGTCTTCAAATATCGAGATTTTGCAAAATTGTTGATTTTAAAATTAAAATATCTCAAATGGGACTGAACAGAAAAATCTGAAATTTTTTTTAAATGTTCTTCTAATGCCTATTAATCAACATATAAAATTTCATCACTGTGTTCTGACCAGAAGTATTTTATTTTTAATAAAGAAAATGCTAAAAAATAACACTGTCAAATGAGCGAATAACGGTGTTAAAATACAATAAAAATTGTCAAAAATAATATAATCATTTGTTGTTACTAGTAAAATTAAATCTATATTAATAAAAATGAATTTTCAAAAGGGTTGTTGCCGCATCACTTGAGAACGGCTCGACCAATTTGGCTGGTTTTTGTTTTGTTGTGATCGTAATTGTCTGGAGAAGGTTTGTATGAAAGAAAATTTTTGGAGAATCCACGGGGAAAGTCGGAAATGTGATGAAATGAGGCAAAGTTAGACAAAGTTAGATAGTTCTGCTGTCAATTGTTTACATAAAAAAATTGAAGTGTGACAAAAGAAATGTGACATATTCACAGCTTGAGAGTTCTGCTTTCACATGTTTTCATAATAAAACAAACAAACAAAAACATATAAATTTCAGTGGATAGCGAAATGTGGCACTTATAATTTATAACCCAGTCTTCGAGAAGCATTAATCATAATGACTGAAATTCAACCCGGTCTGAGTGGCATAATTAAAATTAAGAGAGGTAAGTCTTTGCGAAGTGGACAAAAGGAAATAATATTGAATGTGTTTAGTGGATTTCTTAAAAAATATCCCAGACTTGCAATAGAGGACATTGTAAAATTGACATTGGAATTCACCGATCTGGAATGTGACTGGAAAGTGGGTAGTGAATACAGAGACTCCGATTTAGTGAAAACTCATCCAATAAAGCCGCATAGTGTTTTAGATAACATTTCTTGACCAATTTGCACGACATTTTGCACACATACCCAGTTAAGCCCGGGAAGTAACGCGGTGAACACTAAAATTCAAACAGACCACTCCTTCCCTTTAAAATGTATACAATTTCTGAATATATTATACTGAAAAATGAAATGCAATTCAGTTATAATGACAACAGTGTATTGTTTAGAGTGTTCACATAGGGCTTTAGGAATTACATAAAACTGGGCTGTATCAAATTTTGATGCTATCGATGTAATTAATACATTTGTGAAAATAATTCTTGAAGAATGAAATCCAAGAAAATAAAGCACAATGTGAAGTAGTCACATAACTTTCTCTACCCTCGACATGGAAAATATTTCCTCACTTCACATTTTGATGTAGAATAAGCGGTCGTAATGCAGGGACAGCTTAAGTGTGTGCCAGTGAGTACGTACATCAGAAGTCTGTAAAAAATCCTATCCACTGATATGCCACTCATAGCTGTAAAGAAGACAAAATAGGGTGGAACATTTTCAGTCCTATGCCCGCAGTATATTATGTCCCAGGTTTTGGGGGAGGAAAGTATGAAAGTGATATTGGATATTTTTTTTTTAATTTCAGCTCCGAAACGGTTCAATGGTAACATAAGAGTGAGAAATAAAAATTTCCATAAAGACAATACAATCTTATGTAATCGGAATTTATGTTCCTTCTTATTTCAACCCCTCCCAGGCATGGTGTGTAGAAGCAACGGAATGCAACATTCGACATCCTCTGTGAGCCAAAAAAAAAAAAAAAAAAAAAAAAAAAAAAAAAAAAAAAAAAAAAAAAAAAGGGGCTATGACTAGCGTTTTCAGAGGGAATACTTTGAGTGTGATAAGTCGTTCTTCCTCATTTCAAGTTCTACGTACATGTTATGCAAGACCCTAGAATTTGAAAATCGAAAGTCCTTCATAAGTTAATTTCAAATAACAAAATGAAAACCCGGGCGACGCCGGGTCTTTTACGCTAGTATGTCATAAAACTAACATATTAAATGTTCCATGATAGTAGTCATAGTGATCAATACTCCAGCAGAAGGAGACCATATTGCCACATTTGCTGAGCAAGCCAGAATATGCTGACTTGAAAAAGGCCAGTCTCTGCAGACTCCTCTGTAGCTCCTTTGTTCAGTAATCAGTAGCTGTGCTTGACTGAAGATATAAAAAAGCAGCCCCATCAGTTAAAAAAATTGTTTATTTTAGCGATGGAGATGGTAGCCAGTATAAAAACAAAAATAACTTTTTGAATATTTGCAATCACTTTGAAGCTGAATAGCATTTTTTTGCCACTTCTAATGGAAAGAATGCTTGCTATGGGTTTGGAGGAGGTACAAAGAGGGCTGTCTCGATGGCTAGTTTGCAAAGACCATATTTGGACCAGATACTTCAGCAGAAGAAGTGTTCAAATTTTGTTCTGAAGAAATTAAAGGTATTTCCTATACACTTGTATAAACATTTTTTAAACCTTTGGTTCAGCTGTGGAACAAACTTCTAGCATCATAAGGTGTTACATTCACTCAAAAAAGTGATATTTATGGTGAACACAGTATTTCCATTTTGCCCAAATTTGAAATAAGACCATTCGAAGTAAAGGACATTGTTGCCTGCATTATGATCAGAACTGGTGGTGGTTTGATGAAATTCATATTTTTTTAAGTGAAGGGGCAACTTTTTTGCTATTTTCAGTCAAGCACAGCTACTGATTACTGAACAAAGGAGGCACAGAGGAGTCTTTATTGCTCAGCAAATGTGGCAGTATGGTCTCCTTCTGCTGGAGTATTGATCACTATGACTACTACCATGGAACATTTAATATGAAGATATATAAGCATTCATGAACCACAGATTATTGTCTCTGTTGGACATTACATGAGAATATTATAGGAGAAAAATTCCTGCGGCACTGGGACTAGCACCCAGGACCTTTGGCCAATGGTTTGGCCAATTCTCTACCAACTGAGCTAAGCTGGAGCTCAATTTACAGCACCAGATGGAACCTCTCTCCTATGACTGATTGCCCTAATGGTCTACCTCACAGACAGACAAGTCATGTCATATGCAGTCCGGCTTAGCTCAGTTGGTAGAGCATTGGTATGAATTTTTCTCCTATAATATTCTTTAATATGTTAGTTTTATGACATATTTAATTTTACTAGCAACAACAAAAAATTAGGGAAAATAACACATTACGACCCGACCGAGCCCCCCACCACTACGAGAAACCTAGCGGCGGCATTAGAACTACTAGGAAAGTAGCGACGGTGGCGACATCTAGTAAGGAAATGGTGAAAGAGAAAAATAATTTATTATTCCTTTATTCTCTTCTTCTCTTCCTTTCCCGTCTCTTTCCTCTCTTCCTCTCACCTCCTCTTCACCCTACCTACCTATTCGAGACCTATTCCTAACAGTAAATTTTGGATCGAACGGGGATCGAACGCATGACCCTTAGCATCATAGCCAAGAGACTTATCCGTTACGTTACGAAGGCAGTTGAGCAGTGAAGGAAGTTCCGGTATATTTTAGTTATCTAATTTAGTTGGCGCTAGCGAGTGTTAACGCAAGAATCGGGTTTTCTAATTTTGAGATGGTTTGTTTGTTATGAAAAGAGTAGTGTTGGTGCAAGGGAATTTTTCTGCATCAATTAACACGGCGTTTTTTAAAATTGGGAAATTTTTTGTGTAAATTTCGATTTTTTATATATTGTGAATTTTTTTTTCTTTCAAATCGGTGTTTAAAGATCGTGAAATATGATGTTTGGTACAAGGGTATTGTTTTAATATAATTCGTGAAATTTTATTTTGTTTTTATAATTGTTTTTAAACATTGTGAAATATTATGTATGGTGCAAGGCAATCATTAGAGTAAGCTGCGGCTTAACACAGGAAGCTGCATTACCGGCGCTTAGTAGCGGCCGGCAGCGGGGTAGATGTGCGGTAGGCGGAGGGAAAGCCTGCCTGGCGGAGAAGGCGACCGGGCCGATGGAAAGGGGAGCCGCTCGGGTCGCAAAGTGTTAACTTGCCAAAAATTATATTATTTTTGACAATTTTTATTGTATTTTAACACCGTTATTCGCTCATTTGACAGTGTTATTTTTTAGCATTTTCTTTATTAAAAATAAAATAGTTCTGGTCAGAACACAGTGATGAAATTTTATATGTTGATTACTAGGCACTAGAAGAACATTTTGAGAAAATTTCAGATTTTTCTGTTCAGTCCCATTTGAGATATTTTAATTTTAAAATCAACAATTTTGCAAAATCTCTTTTGAAGACTCATAAAACGTGAAGGATTTACATAAATGATCTCAAATTTTACTAGCATCTAGTGATCTACTATATCTTTGTGGGGGGAAAATAATAAACATGTGTTTTCATCCCTTCTATGAAAAAAAGTTTTATAAAGTTGTTAATTTTTTCAAATCGGAACTGCATTTTCTAATAAAGTTTTAGATAATTTCCTTAAGACCTAACAAATTTTTGGTCATAACATGAATTGTAGAATGTTTCTTGTAGATTAAGATGGTTTTTACTTCACGTTGATATCTTCATAAATAAAATAGTTATTTAACTTACCGCTAACCTTTGAAAATGCCAAAAATGACAGATCCTTCTAAGCAAAATGGCCACTAGTTGCCGAAGCGTTAGTGATAAAAATATGAAAAAAATTGTTTTGTACTCCCAGATACACATAGAAACAGAAAATATATACTTAAAAATAAAATAAAATATGTCAGCAACACCCATTGGATGATTTCATATGGATTGACCCTTACACATTGATTGGCTGCTTATGGCAATTTAATGATAAATAGGAGACTGATTTTTGGTGAAATAAAATTGCTTATCTTGCTGTTAACTTACTTCTTATTTTGGTGGATATTTTGCAAAATGAGTTATTTGGTATATTAGATCTATTATATTTGACGTCGTAGAATTTTACTACTTCATTTACTTTACTGCTCAAATATTACAGCAGTGAGAAACTCAATAAGGGTTATTTAATTAATGAAGGAAGTTTACACAGTGAAAGATATGAATGGAGAAATAATACATTACTTCACTAGATGTTAAGACTAACCTGGACTAGTTTTGGAATATGCCTATATCCCATTTTCAACGTACTCCAACTCATTCCAGATATTGTTTTTATTTCTTTTGTTTTTTGAATTTTGCAAAATTCAATTAGTAAATATTCACAATTAGTGAATAATCTTCATCATATGCCTCCTTTGATAATGGAAGGTTGACCAGTCTATGGGTTGGATAATTTTAAAAGCCACAGCATAAAGAACTTACGAATTCCATATCGCCTGTGCCTGCTCCTACGTCTGCCTTCTTATCAGGACCACCTGCACCAGCACCAGGAGTACGTCTGTAGGCTGCACGGTCTTCTGCTGGCTTGGCACCTTCGGATCTTGGTGCTGATGGTCTAGGACGAGCTGTCTCTGGTCTTGTCTGCCTTTTCAAAGTTGCTGGTACAATCTGTGAAATCATACCTCAATTTTATATGTGCCTTTCAGAAGCCAGAACTGATTAACTCATTAAGTTATTAAACCATGGAAAAGGATTTCTTCTGCAAAAGAATTAACTGACATACAAAATAAATCAGCTGTTAAAAAATGCCAGATAGAGACATACACAAACACTAGGTGTACTTGTAACACTGAAAAGATCAAGCAAGGACTGCTAAATGAAACCCAATACGGGTGTACAGCGTCCCACATAATTTGTCTCTGCCTATAGTATAAACTAAAACTAAACTCCGTGGCGCTACATCCCTGGAGGGACTTGGCCTACCACCCGACCGCTGCGTCATCTCCCGTAGGCAGATGGCAGGATTGGGGGGCATGTGGTCAGCATGCCGACACCCACAGCCGTTAATGGTGGTTTTCTTGACCGGATCTGCCTATAGTATAGGGCTACAAACTGGAAGGTCGTGGGTTCGATTCCTGACGAGGTAATTGGCATTTTTCAATTGACCTAATCCTTCTGGTGGCACTATGGTTCTGGGGTCGACTCAGCCTCTAACAGAAATGAGTACCAGGAGCAATCCTGGGGGTAAAGGCAGCCGGTGTGTTAAGACCGATCTTACCACCTTCATGTGCTGAATGTCTAAAAATCTGGGAGCCTCAACCTCCTGGAACCCTAAGGGCCTTGAAGCCCTGTATAGGGATCACTTGACTTTACTATAGTATATGAATTATTGATGCATGCAAAACATATTTATAATAATTAAGGAATCGCGCACAATGTGCATTATCTTAACCTACTGACAAATACCCAGTTCTGAACCCGGGAAAGTGATTTTTCACTACTGAAAAATCCCCGACCCGGCCGGGAATCGAACCCGGGCCGCTGGAGTGGAAGGCAGGCGCGCTACCGACTCAACCACGGCGACGGACATATTTTACAGATCATAATAAAGAATGCTGATGCTACCAATCTGATCTGAACTTTAGACACTGAAATCCTGGAATTAAGAATTTATATTACAAAAAAGGTTCAATGCCATTTTTTGTCTTAAGAAAATAAGACATCAGGGCACAGCTAATAGAAGACAATACGTGCCCAGGTATGACTCATATTTACCAGGATGACCTATTGGTCGACGACGCCTAGATTCTGGCTTAAATGTTTAGGCTTTCATCTGGAAAGTCACATGTTATAATTATCCAAAAATTAAATAACAGGACTTCAGGGTCAATTTCCATTTCTTCTCAATAGACTACAAATTACTGGGTCAATTTCCATTTCTTCTCAATAGACTACAAATTACTATGTTCATGTAAAAAAGAAAGGGAAAAAAAGCTTATCGCCTTTACAGGTTTCTAGTTTGAACATTGACTTTACTCCCCATGTATCTAAGTTGCAATTTTCCAACTTTACAGCAACACTGTCTATGGATCACTTTCTGGCTATATCTAGAAACAAAACAAACAAGCAAGCAAGCACAGAATTAACTAATGACTCACCTCTGCTGGCAGGTGAAGGTAGTTTCTCAGGTAGCTGATACCATCATTTGTCAAGTACCAGTAGAAATGTCTCCAAGCAAACTGTTCTGACACAAATCCTCTTGATTTCAGAGACTGAAATAAAAAAAAAGATGTATTTATTCTGTCAACTACAGTTTCGCCAATACGTGTTGTACAACATAAAAATACAATACAATAAATGAATGAATGTGTGAGGATAAAGAAGAAAATACATGAATGATTTGTAATAACTACAATTAATTTAACAAGACAATCTAAAAACTAAGCCAAATCATATGGAATATGACGAAATCATATTTAATGATAAGTCTAAATCCAGAAAAAGAATTGCAAACATCTGTCGAAATCAGAACAATTTGTGTTATCACATCTTGCAAATTTCTAGCTATAGGAGATCTAGCACATCAACAGCTACTGACATGATTAAAACCACAGAGAACAGTATCTCACTTCAATTGGTCAGAGAGTAAATCCACAAGAAGAAATATATGTAAACTCACCTGCATTGCTTTTATAACATGCAAATTAGGAATGGTCTCCAGTTCGGGATGTTTAGGTGCATGGAAATCTTTCTTAGCCACCATTACTCCCTCTTTAAAGAGATGTTCATAGATAGCAAAACGATTTTTCTTTGGCATCAACATCTTTGATGACCTGTAAAAAAATAACAGCCTTTTTAGCCATAAGTAGAATAAGTTCAGGGACAACCACTAATACGCCAATAGCGATCTACTATCCAGTGCATGAGACGAATCCATTGCTAGTTTAGTAGTGCTTCTTCTAAAAGCAGTTACAATATTTTAACCAGGGTTGGAAAAAAACATGTTTTTTTAAAAAAAAAGAAACAAAAAAAACGTTTTTTTGTTTAAAACTTTTTTTATGTGAACAACAATGTTGGTTGTTTTAAACGTGTTCTTTAAAACGTTTTTTATGTTTACAAAAATGTTGTTTGTTTAAAAAAAATTTAAATTGTTCATTTTGTTTAAAACAACCATTTTAATGTATAGGGCACAGGGTTGAAATGTTTAAAACATTTTAAACAATATGTTTTAAACATTTTTTAGCATATGTTTATAACACTTTTTAATTGGATGTTAAATTTAATTATGCAGACAATTTACATTTTGTCAAGCCAATGACACCCTGTGCTAAGATGTTCAAGATTACGAGTCATAGACTTAATAGTATTTGAAAATTCATTTTGTACCTGTAGCATTTGTTTATGATTTAATAGTTCATGATTAATGAAAAATAATACAAACTACTGTTTAATTACTGCCATTACTGCTCAACTGATGATTGACTTTCACCATGCTTTACGTGGCCTTAGCTGCCATACATTATCAATTACTTCGAAATCAGAAACTGGAAGCTGGCGGCAGAGGATAGAGAAGTCTGTAGGAAAAGGATACAAAAGACACCACCTCACATGATTTTTCTGGTATTCTGGCCCTAGTTTTTTTTTCTTTTCTTTCTTCTGTTTGCAACACTAACTGACTTGACAAAATGTAAATTGTCTTCATAATTAAATGTAACACGGAATTAAAAAATGATTTAAACATATGCTAAAAAAAACGTTTAAAACAGATTGTTTAAAACGTTTTAAACAAACTTAAAAAAAAACACAAGCACTTGTTTTAAAAATTTTGTATTAACCATTCCAACCCTGATTTTAACTGGATTTTAATAATAATGAGAATTGCGCACATTGTGCATGTGTTACTGAAGGCTTCTTTAGTCTCATTGACAAAGTTCGCTGATTGAGCACTTCCTTGCAGTACACTTCTCCATATGATACCTTTCACACTTTTTATCGCACAATCTGCAAATTCATGTGTCCCTTGGGTCATGGAACGTGTTGTCCGTGCACATCTTGTAATGAAACCCATGGACCGCTAAACCTGTCACAATGCGCCTCATCTCATAATTTGTCTCCGTCCATTCTCGATTGATCATTGCTTCCGTCGAGTAGAACTCCTCCCATATTTCAGTCTTTTTGTGTTCTAACTCTGCGAGTAGCGTTTTGTAGCTGCTCGTAGTCGGTAGTAATGTTTGATGCCTCAGGTCGTCCACAAAATGTTTCTCTCGCGAGTAGATAAACTAGTCTCGAGGGGGCATACTTTGATATTCCCAGAATCCTCTTGAGAAATCTAGCTTTAACTGGATTTTGGGAGTTGATAACGTATCACCTGAGTATTGGTGAGTACCAAAGGCCATGCAACTGCACTGAGCACCTTGCAAGTAAACCAGTTACAGTCAACTGCCGATTATCCGGGTGCGGATCAACCGGTTTGCGGTTTAAAAGTTGAGCTAATCCTTTAAAAAAATCTTTTTTTTTTTTTTAATTTACTTACTTACTGTACGTAATTTATTTATCTCGCGATGTTATGCAGACTCCGTTCCGATATTCGCAAGAAGGAAAATGCGGTCAAAAAACAAAGTGTTAACAGACTATTTCAGCCAAGTGGTCTCCCACTCCTCCTCTCAATCCCTCCCCTAGCGGCAGCATTTGAACTACTAGCAGCCACCGTAGCACCATCTACCAGTAATTTGGTGAAACAAAACTTTATTCTCTTCTTCTCTTCCTTTCCAGTCTCCTTCCTCTCTTTCTCTCACCTCCTACTTACCCACCTTTCTATTTGAGACCTACCTATTTGAGTAAATTTTGGATCGAACGGGATTCAAACTCGGGACCCCTAGCTTTGTAGCTAGTAGCCTTAACCATTACGCCAACCTAACGCTGAGCAGTGAAGGAAGCTTTTGTTTATTTAAGTTATGAGTTCATGAATTTTAACGCAAGAATTGGTTTTTATAATTCTGATATATTTTGTTAGTTATGAAAAGAGTAGTGGTGCAAGGGAATTTTCCTGCATCAATTAACTTAAGCCATATTTTATGTTATAATAGTGTTTTCTTTTTAATAATTGTGAAATTTTATGTGTGGTGCAAGGGTCTTTTTTTATTATGAAATATTATTTTGTTTTTTATAATTATGAAATGTTCTGTTGGCATATATACGGTATAGCGTTTTTTTACTGTTGTGAAATATTATGTTTGGTGCAAGGGGAAAATGGTAACATCTCAATTGTATGCAATAGGCTACAACTATAGTGCAGCATAACACAGCGAGCTGCAGGCAGAGGCTGGCAGGTGGTTAGGAGAAGACAGGGCTAAATCAAAAAACAGGTCGCCCCTTATGCTCCGCCTACTCTCAATATTCCGTTGCCATGGTGATACCAGCTGACGGCCAGCGACAGCCCACTCGGCACTCTCAATCGTACCAAACACGAGAGTACCCCTTGTAACAATTATTAAACATACGTAAATAAGAAACTGAATAACCCTTGTACCATACAATACGCCAACATAGCATTTCACAATTATATAACAAACTATTCTTCTAAAAAAACTGCTATTTATCATGTACATGGGTTGGTTTTTTAGTTTTGACACCATAGTTATAACTGGATTAATAACTCAAAATAGATGGTTCCAAGTTTCATAGGCCCTCGATGTAGTCCCCACCGTTGCGTACAACGTGTTGCCAGCGATGCGGAAGTCGTTGGATCCCGTTGGCACTGCCCAATCTATTGATGGTGCGAAGAGAGCGCTCGGCAGCCTGCTTAACGTCTTCAATGGTACGGAAGTGCTCCCCGCGCGTTGTCATCTTCACCTTCGGGATGAGATCATAGTCGCAGGGACTGAAACAAACAGTTCGACCAACCCCCACCAATGTGAAGGTAATGTTGATTCTTGCCTATGATTGGGATGGTGTGATTATTCACCATACCGTTCCTCGAGGGCAAACCGTTAATGCGGCGTACTATTGTTCCTTTCTGCAAGACCATCTCCGAGGAGCTCTGAGAAGGAAACGGCGCCCCTTATGCTAGTAGTTCCGTTACCTCATAGATGTCTACTCCCCACTCTAAACCCCCCCCTTCCTGGGCGGGGGCATCCCAATAGTGAGTAGGAGGAACTTAAGCGGCGACCTGTATTTGGATTTTCCCTTGGGCAGTGTAGTGGCCAGGTGGGGAAGCGGCCGAGTGGAAAGGGGACAAGAGTGAGAAGTAAAGTTCCAGCTTGCCTTAAATTTTTCCCCGGCTCCTGCTAGTGAGCTGAGTGGCCGGAGGGTACTGGGCAGAGCATTAAGGGCAACCTGTTCTTCCTTTTTCCCAATAGAATTCTTAATGATTGATACCGAGAATATCGCTTTAGTCCTACAAGAGCGGCAGGAATAATTAGTGAAAAGCAACGTAAGATCAGCTGTGTTATGTAAGTTCGTATTCAAACCTCAAAGCCTACCTCTTTTTCAAACATATTCCAAATACTATTGCCTATTACACTGCAGATGTAATCACTGACACAAGCATCAGAATAAGGCCTACAGAATAAATCTACAGCTTCACCTAACCTCAAATGAGTTGAATCAAGGTATGAATCTGGGAATTTGGACTGCTATACCAAAATGAAATGACAGCTCGGTTACTCTTAGAGACTGATTTTCTGTCTGTTACCATAAATTATTTGCAGAGAAAATCTCGCTTCTAGACCGACAGGTTATTGCCACTTGCGCAAACAACACACAGGTCTATGGAAATAAATAAGCACAAATAAACATTCCAACTGAAAACGTAAGATGTAATTATGAAACAGATAATAACACAAGATGCGATATCAAAGGATGGTTACTTACTACTTCGATAACTAAATCCAAACACAGTACACCTTCACTGTCAAGTCAACAGCTTTACGACAACGCAACACGCGGAAAAGAAAGGAAAGATGGCCGTCCTAGTCGGAACAGGAAATGTACAAAATCTGTCAGAGTAGCCAACCAGCATTAAGCTCACAAGAAATACAAGCATTTCATTGCAAAAAATGGACCAATTTTTAACTCAAAATTCCAGAGGAAAAATCGTACATATTCACAGCACACAAAATAATTACGCAATCATTACTCCAGATGTCCCAATCTCCTATCCTCATAACTTGAGATCTGCAACTGACATTTTAGATGTTGCTCGTAAGTCGGTAGCGCGCCTGCATTCAACTCTGGCGGCCCGGGTTCGATTCCCGGGCGGGTTGGTGATTTCTCAGTAGTGAAAAATTCCTTTCCCAGGTTCAGGACTGGGGGTGTGTGTGTGTGTCTGTCCTTAGGTTTAAGTAGGTAGGGGACTGGCGCACCCTGGTAACAAATCCGCTGTGAATATCCCCTTACAGGATCACCAGGGGTTGCTCATGAACCTGAGGATTACCTTTTCCTACACTATTTCATGATTCTATCAATCACATCTCAACTTAATCCAGATCACTGTCCAGTTCTGATTACCATAGACTCAAGCAATTTCTATCCTTTGTTAAAAAAATACTAAACGAATTACAAGCTGGAACTTATACCAGGAAAATCTAACAAACTTACTACCTGGATATCCAACAATTCAAAAAATATTGATTCAGCTATTGAAATATTTACCAATACAAAAATATGCTTTTCAAAACAATAACGCAGTATCTAACAATATAAAACACAGACCTTGAGTCATTGTTGTTTGCTTCGATTTTGTTACCCCACTCTACCCATTTGTTTATAGTTTTACTACATGCAGAGATTTAATTTTTTCTTTACATAGACGAATGGAAGAGAAGTAATGTATGTAGGCCAAAATGGGAAAAACAGTACAGTACAATTTTCTCTACCTGACCCTGCTGAGAGAAATGTACAGTAGCATGGAATAGTCTGTATTAAAATATTGTCATTTGAAGGGGTGATGTTTCATTCCTATGCCAGTCTTCATGGGAGTCACATGGTGCTGACTAAGATATATGGCTATGGCTGTCATGATTTGTGGGAGAAGATTGCTTGTCTCTCTGAATCAAACTCCCACCTCTGAATGCCCTTCCCTTAACACGCGTTTTGCTCGTGACAGGAAGAAAACGAAACTCACCTGGCAGGGAAATCAAATCTGAGATCATTTTTCCTGGACGGCACATCCAATTGTGAAATGCACCTTCAAATCGAATTTACAGCTTTTTCATTACCATACTTATTAAGGGTTTTAATCTTTTTATGAATGAATGTAAGGGTAAATTCATGAATCTGTGGTTCATTTTGTTTCATTACGTATTACTTTTAACAATTAATTTTTGTAA
This sequence comes from Ectobius pallidus, assembly GCA_964059195.1. Taxonomy (NCBI): domain Eukaryota; kingdom Metazoa; phylum Arthropoda; class Insecta; order Blattodea; family Ectobiidae; genus Ectobius; species Ectobius pallidus. Next base: position 133,815,905 of record CAXKWD010000009.1, read on the forward strand.
TTCACACAATTTATATAAATCAATGTCAGTTTTAAAAATTTAGTGTTTTAATTATTTTGCTGTTAAAACATTTAGTGGTTAATAAATGGAGAAGCCCGGACCTTAAAGAACTTACAGATTGTAAGTCGCTGTGGGGTTATCTCAGATTGAGAATGCCTGGTGGTATACCGGGATATGAGAATTTAATGTTGTACCAGCATGTACGCCGTAGCGTAGTGGTTGAGGTGCTGCGCTACAAACCAGAAGGTCGTAGGTTCGATTCCCGATGAGGTCGGAGTTTTTCAATTGGCCTAATCCTTCTGGTGGCACTATGGCCCTGGGGTCGACTCAGCCTCCAACAGAAATGAGTACCAGGAGCAATCCTGGGGGTAAAGGTGGCCGGTGCGTAAGGCTGACAACCTTACCACCTTCATGTGCCGAATGTCCAAAATCTGGGAGCCTCAACCTCCTGGAACCCTCTGGGCCTTCATGGCCTGTATAAGGATCACTTTACCTTTACCAGCATGTTGCCATTGAAGCTCAAATGGTAAGAGCAGCGGACAGAGAGCCGATGAACCTGGTTCAAATCCCGGCTTTGGAATTGATTTTTTCAGTCTTACTATCTTTCCATCTTACCCTACACATGGTCAATGTGAAAGAATTACCGTTCCTACTCATTATCTGTTCACCATCCACCATTATGCTGAAATGAATAAAATATACTATCAGTATTAGTTCTGGCCAGCAAATACGATTTTAACTCTAATCCATGTTGCCATTGAAGCTCAAATGGTAAGAGCAGCGGACAGAGAGCCGATGAACCTGGTTCAAATCCTGGCTTTGGAATTGATTTTTTCAGTCTTACTATCTTTCCATCTTACCCTACACATGGTCAATGTGAAAGAATTACCGTTCCTACTCATTATCTGTTCACCATCCACCATTATGCTGAAATGAATAAAATATACTATCAGTATTAGTTCTGGCCAGCAAATACGATTTTAACTCTAATGCAATTAGGAAATTAACTGCTAAAAGGACAAAGAAATGTCTTACCTGCAATAAATTGACCCACAATAATACATGCACATGGATTGATACTCCATACCTTACCAATATGCCATTTCAAGCAATAATGACTGACTGCAATCATCTGCCAACGATTAATTAAGGAAGGGAAAGTAGAAAAAGACACTAAGAGAAACGTTGGAATTCTAATAAAATGCTGATAGAAATTTAAAACTAAGGACCCATATTCCATGCAGCAAAGAGTTAATAAGAGACTCCTAAAGTCAGTCCTTACTTACCGTATTGGCCCGAAAATAAGATGACCCTGAATTTTTGAAGAGTAGTTACGAAAAAATAAATAAAATAGCTTATTGGTACATTTTGCTTCACATAAAACAGAATTTTGAAGTTCATGTCGTAACTTCTTCTCTCACCTTTATTGAGACAATGAATATGCTTTCTTTTCCATATGGTCTGCCTGCGCAGGCAAGTAACAGTGCAGTCAGGATCAGAAGGTCCTGGTGAAGTACAAACAGAAGCACGAAGTCGGGGAAAATTAGTTCGGTCAAATTCGTGAATTTCCACGCAGCTTTGACCTTGGGTCGGATGCACGTCATTTACTTGGGGATACCCACTGCACACGTGCACAGCTGCTTTCAGGAATGGAGAGTTGTTGAGTCTTAGGCTGCGCGTATAAGACTAGTATAGTTTTTAAAAGCACATTTTCAGGGAAAAACATAGTCTTATATTTGGGCCAATACGGTACTTACTCCATGGCAATAGACAATTCCTAAGCAAGCTAAAGGAATATTATCTATTTTATGGAACCCAAAGATTCATTGCCATGCTTACCTGAGCCCGCCATTCAACCCTATTCTGTGCCAACCCAATCCAACCGTCTGTCTCAAATCCCACTTCTCTTAAACTATCCTAATATAGTCCTCCCACCTACGACTAGGTCTTCAGTGTCTTTTCCCTTCATACCTCCCAATCAATATTTTTGAGATGTGTATTTCCACCCCTATGCGTGCAACATGTCCAGCCCATTATATGCTGGGTTATTGGGAAAGGTTTTAAAAAAGAATAAGTACGAGTGTTTCCTCAGAGAATCCAGTACTTGTATGTATTGGTTGCTTGAGAATACATAAGGCATAAAGCTGTCTATAATGAAAATTAACTAGCCAAAATGCAAAAACTGGCTACATTTTTTTAAAGAAATGCGTTGAAGGGCAGTTTCGTTAGCCTTTAGTCCCTCACTGGGTGTGGCCGATTTATCCGGAATGCTAGGTTATCTAGTGCCGAGTTTCTGGGACTCTACTGTATTGTACATTGCTGAAAGTTTCATTTTTAAGGGTTTTATTTCCAACTCAAATGGATTGTGTTGTATTAAATGTAACGGTACTCACAGGATGACTTGTTTGAGGGGGTGGCATTCCTTAATTTCTCTTTTAAGCAATGAAACATGTTTAGCTGCAGATTTGATTTATGAAGATCACAGTGTTCACATGCAGTGATGTCTAATGTAAAACAGAAAGACTTGAACAGACAGGCTTTAGATGTTTATGCGACACGGTTCATCACAGGTCAGCAGACTTCCAAAAGCATTAGAGTATGAAAGATTGCCTAAGGACTCCTAAGGGAAAAAACAGAAACAACAATTACGAACTGATTGAAAATATAGTTGCTTGCAGTCTAATTCTGTATTATGAATGGATCAATGACTCATAGTTATGTATTCTCTTGAATAAATAACCTTCAGTTCTTTTGGCTACTGATATAAGTAGGTTAATATTATCAGATTAGTTGCATCCCAAAGTGATCACAATAAATGGCATGCACTGTAATGCTTTAAGAAGGATGATTGAGGATAAAATTGGAGGCAAATATCTTAGTATTAAAAATCACGGTTCTAGAATTTTATTGAACAAAATGATATAATTACATTAGGAAATTGTGTTTAGAATCTCAGCTTCTGGAAAAACCATTTGTTTTTTCCAGACTTATACCTGAAACAAAAGAAATAATTTGTTATGAATGGTTGATCTTCGGCTTCCTCTTCTGTAAAGCTCCAAGCATCCTGCTTCTTCAGAAAGTTTTCATATTCGTCAGTTCACATTAGTTAATTGGATCTACCGTATTTACCCGATTATAAGACGAGGTTTTTTCCCAAATTCTTCATTTAAAAAGTCCGGGGTCATCTTACATTCGCAGATTAAGCCAAATCAAACTTTAGTAGTTATGGCAACAGAGTAGAAACATGACATCATGGTTACAGCGATGTGGCCAATATGATAGGGAAAAATACCAATATAAATTTGCGCTAGTTTCATTGTTTTCGTGAAGGAAATGGACAGAAGATGTTAAGTGTTACTAAATAGAGGTTTCCTTTTTGTTTTATAGTAATAAGCACGAGGTGTTTACAAGCATTGATCGAATTCAATTTACCGATAAACATTGTCACGTTGGCAGTAATGGCGGACCAGAAACATGCTTGCTCCCATGCAGCCATTGTTCTCTATCACGTTTCTTATCCTTTTCGCGGTGGGTAAATCTCCACGTGATTGTCACATGCTCGGCTGATTATTAGAGTTTGTTTTCCTTTGAAGTTAATGTGAAATTTGTACAGTTTGCTTCCACAGCCATCAAGAATTGATCCAAACCACAGGCCCCGTGACTGTTCACGCAGACATTATGACGCTAATTTTAAGTTAAGTGGATGATGAAGAGGGCGGGCTTACGCTATGACGCAGAACAATGCTAGCTCAGCGACTACCCGCGGCATTTGATGAGAAATTAATTGCATTTCAGGGTCATGTAATTTCTTTGCGGAAACAACATGACTACGGTATTAGGCCATAAGGGAAATGCTGATCAGTGATACTTCAGACTAAGTGCTGAAAGTGAAAATCCAAGCAAACTATTTGCTTTTATTTATTTATTTTTAATTTTTAATTCATATAAATAAAACCATTTGTAGTCAGAATTTGTTAAAAATAAAATTCTCAAAAAGCCTCTTCAAAATAGGGGATCGTCTTATATTCAGGATCGTCTTATAATCGGGTAAATACGATATTTAAGTTCAATCAGACAATGGAAATAATGACTAATCATCTGATGTACTAAATCAAATATTATCAAAAATAATAATGTTATAAAATTTATTACAAATAAATTATGTAAATTAGTTCAATAATACATAGGCCTATTACTTACATATGTATGAACAGGGTGTCCACATACATTTCAAAATAAATTTCCTTGACTTTTCCCTGACCACATGAATCAATGGCCATTAACGGCCGTGGGTGTCGGCATGCTGACCACATGCCCCCCAATCCTGCCATCTGCCTACGGGAGATGACGCAGCGGTCGGGTGGTAGGCCAAGTCCCTCCAGGGATGTAGTGCCACGGAGTTTAGTTTAGTTTTTACATGAATCAATGGCTGATATGCATGAAAGTAAGCAAAAAGTGAGAGCTTCTTCTTGCTGAGAAGTGAAGTCACCAGTGCTTTAGTTGGGCCGGTACGCACCGGTACTGCGTACTGGTATAAAATTATTTTCCTTCTACCATACCGGGAAAAATATGTGCTCCGGTACGTCGTACTGGCAGTACAGGAACGATATTGTCCTAAAATACTTATTAAATGTCCAATTCACGAGAGTGTATTTGCTAATAATGACAAACACTATTAAATTCGCAATAGATATGCGTTCTATGGAAGGTGAGTACCCCCATAAAATATTTTCCAACTAAAGCACTGGAAGTCACTCACTAGTCATATGTACAAAAAATCGCAGCAACAGGATAGTGCCGACTCAGAGCAGGCTACCCAGCCAGAACATCCACTTGCATAAACAAAGATATGAAAACAAACAAGGGTCTTCTTCATAGTGGAGGACATTTAAATCACAGACACATCAGCAAAAAGGAAGAGGAAGAAAATAATTCTATCAAGTCTCGTTTAAATTTTAAAACTTTGTATAAAGTAAAGTAATATAATAAATGAAAATATTTATTTCCATAATATTTTAGGATTAAATTAGTTAAAAAATCACTATAACATACTTACAATATGAAATATAATTAATATTTTTAAAATATGATATGAAATAGTCACATAACTCCCTCTAGCCTTAATGTATTCTGGTGTAGAGTACATGGCTGTATTGCAGAAATGTGCATTAATTTATGTCAGCCTCGTTAAAAGTCGCATTATTCGAGAGGCAAGATAAAAAACCCAAGTCTATGTATGAAATGGCTTATAACTACCCTTCAGAGAATTTACTGGGAGAAATTTTCAAATAAAAGTTTTAGCTCTTAGTATGTTATGTTATAGTAGGCCTACATAATGTACCTATAAAATCGTTAAACCTATTTTGAGAAAATTAAGAAAAATTTAATTTTCTTCAAATACCGTATTGGCCCGAATATAAGACAATGTTTTTTCCCTGAAAATGTGCTTTTAAAAACTATACTAGTCTTATACGCGCAACCTAAGACTCGACAACTCTCCATTCCTGAATGCAGCTGTGCACGTGGGCAACGGGTATCCCCAAGCAAGCGACGTGCGTCCGACTCAAGGTCAAAGCCGTGCAAAAATTACCGAACGTCGTGCTTCTGTTTGTAATTCACCAGGACCTTGTGATCCTGACTGCACTGTTATACTTGCCTGCGCGTCTCTATTATCCACGCGTAAATCTTTTGTTTGACCACCAGTCATGGCAGACGATGTGGAAAAGAAAGCATCTTCATTGTCTCAATGCGTAAATAAAGGCGAGAGAAGCAGTTACGACATGAACTTCAAAATTCTGTTTTATGTGAAGCAAAATGTATTAATATTTTTTTTTTTTTCCGTAACTACCCTTAAAAAATTCAGGGTCGTCTTATTTTCGGGCCAATACGGTAAAGTACTTGTAAAATTGAAAAGCAATCCGTTGCCTTACTTCGTGTCGCATCCCTGAAGGATATACAACTCAAATAAAATCTTATTTAATGCACTCGAATAGTTTTCTATAACCTAAGCATGGGCAATACACCTTTCTTAAAATTCTGACATAGAATAAGAGGCCAAGTTGCAAAGAATAGGTATTCTTGATGTGTGATGCAAAGCTTTAGCAAGACTGAGTTTCTATGGATGGCCCCTGCCTTGTAACTATTCATCAGAGAATTTTGCGAAAAAATATTTCAAATAAAAGTTTAGCTCTTAGTTTAAGCATCTCAATTACAAAATTTAAAAAATAATAATTTTCGAGAATGTTGTGAAAAATGAACTTTTCTTCGTGTAAACTGGCCAATCTTCGTGTCACATGACCAAAAGATACGTAACCTAAATAAAAAATTTTGTTTTTACACAATTTTTCGTTCTCGAACTATACAGACCAACACCTTTCTGAAAATAATATTTTTGTATTCAGGGGACCTCAAAACATGTTGGAAACGTGACATCAAATTTCGGAGTTTACATAATACTTCCTCTATAGTACCTAGTACTGCTAGAGGAAGTACAGTCAACTCCCGATTATCCAGGTGCGGATTAACCGTTGAGCTATTCCTTAAAAAATCTTTTAAAAATATTCACTTAGTTCATTTAGTGATAAGTTGATGTTATGCAGGCTCCGTTCCGATATTTGCACTAAGCAAAATGCGGTCAAAAAACAAAAAGTGTTGACAGACTATTTTAGAAAAGTGTAAAAATTCCTTGAAAGTGCCAAAACCAAACTGTTAATACAGTAGTCTTAGTGTTTTATTGTTGTGACCTCGGATGGTGAATGATTCTAGCACTGCAAGAAATTTCCACATAGGCCTATGTAAGTTTTAAATAATTTTTCAACTACAGTAAGTTTAGGTATAATTTTGTTTTAACCGTGTTTTCGTTTATCCGTGAGATGGCTACCACCCATTATCCTGGATAATCGGGAGTTGACTGTAAAGATAAAAATTAAAGTATTTTATTTTTGCAAATTTTCATAAGGAAAAGACGCATGGTTTATTTCCAGCTCATCAGCAATGCCAAGGGGGCTGTCCCCTTGTAGTTTTCCTTATTTCTGTAATGTCCATATATTCCATGCGAATCACCCAAGTAGCATGTAGTAAGTGTCATATTTGGTAGCTCACAAATTTCCTAGTAAATGCTCCAGCTGCTCGGTCTTTATGCACACAGAAATGAAGCGAGTGCTATGCGACTGAGTACTTATCTTCTTGTCACGTGGACGCAGTGAGTGGGAAGTCTGTCTGGTTTTTATGCATACGACTGCAAGCAGAAACTTGAAATCTGCGAGTAAAAACTACATACGCTTTTTTATGCATATCAGCCAATGTTCTCAAGGTCCTTTGTAAACAGAACAAAAATTCAGCCTCTTCCTTCCCCATTACAAAAGTAAGAAATGGTTAGCTCAAGTACTGAAAAGAAAATTGCTTACACAGTCTGGGTTACAGCGGACTGGAGCAAAACAAATGCCCTTCACATTTTGCTCACTGGGGCTAGCTATTTTCCCAGACTACTCAATTTTTTTTTTTTTTAATTTTCCTGACTTTGTCCTTTACTTTACAAAATTCCCTGACTTTCCTTGACCTGACTTTCCAGAATGACAATGACCAAGGACTTGAAAACTTGATCAAAGCAGAACAGGTATAATTGGAAATCTGTCTTCAAGTGTACAAGCCCAATTTAAATAAAAGAAAAAAGAGTTGAAAGCAGAATTCCAGTGTTCTACCCATAATGTGGATTACCATTATTTTTCCCCATAGCCTTCAATTATTTATCATTAATTTTCATTACTAATGACATCCTGTTATGTTCACCTGATTGAAATAAATAAGCAAACACAATTATGCTTACCTTTCTTCAAATTTGACCTTGGCTTGGAATCTGGCTTTCTTCCTCTTCATTGGGTCCTTAAGGTCCTTAACACCTGTCTTCTCCAGAGTGAGGTCAACTGTGTAACGAGTGGGCATCAGATGATTGTAGTTCAGCACCTGTCATGACCAGTACATCACATAGGTTAGGTTATCACAATATAATTCAGAGCTCACTAAGTTACAAGTGTTAAAATGAAAGCAGACAGCATTTCCACAAAAAAAGTTTATATCAATACTAGCTTAAAAGGCCTGGCGTCGCCTGGGTTTTGTATTCTGTAATTGGAAATTAACTTATGAAGGACTTTCGATTTTCAAATTATAGGTCCTTAAATAGATAGGCCTATTTAGAATTTGAAATGAAGGACAACTTTTAACATTCAAACTATTCACTCAGAAAACGCTTGATATAGCTTTTTATGCCTCATAGAGGATGTAAAAGTTTGCATCCCATCGCTTCTACACACCAAGCCTAGAAGAAGTTGAAATAAGAAGAAACAAATTCCGGTAACATAAAATTGTACTGCCTGTGCGGAATATTTATTTCTCATTCCCATGTTACCAAACGTTCAGGGATGAAATTAAAAAGTAATTCAATATTACTTTCATACTTCCCTCCCCAAAAACCTGGGGGCGAAAGATAAATATATGCTGCGCCCCGGCGAAGCTCCCCCTGCTCTCGCCCGCTCGTTTCCCCTGCTGACCCTCGCTTCCGAGCCAATGCGCACGCTACTGCTTGCTTCCCCTACATCTCCTATCACGGCTATGTACTTGCTCAGTTACGAAAATTACAATTGTACCGTAGTAAAATTACTTTATTAATTTAGTAGGGCATTCTGAATTCTCGCGAAATTCTAATTCAGTGGCAGTTAGGTTATGAACAGTGATATTATTTTAGGAGGGCATTCTGAATTTGGTATTCAACTTGAATAGCCCGCCAGTTCCTTCCCCTTGCTTCCGAGCCTGCGCACGAACCTGTTGTACCATGCATTTCTTGCTAGTCGTAAGCTCGTAACGCTGTTTTATGAAAGGTGTGGAAGGGTAAAAAGCTTCCATTTAGTTAAATAATGATAGGTAAATTCTAGGTCAGTGACAGGTTTTGTTAGGTTAGCAACGTTATGTTAGTTTAGGAGCAATGTACTGAATAGCGTGAGGTTTATTATGCCTCACAATGAATGTCTTCTGCGATGAAACCCTAAGCCCCGCCTCCTGAGGCGGGTCGCATTAGACAGTTCGTGGGAGAAGCCTAGAGCGCAGCATAAAACTGTTTTCCCAACCTGGGATATATTAATATACATATTACCATACCTTGTATGGTATTCTCTATGTCCAGGGTAAAGAAAGTTATGGAACTTTACGTCCCACTCTTCTCCGTTCACTTGCTCAACACCGGTAATAATATTTCACAATAAAAAAAGAGCCTTGTACCAAACATATTTCACAATTATAAAATAAAAAAAACGTATATGAAAAAGAAAAGACCCTTGCACCAGTAGGAGTTGGAGTGAGAGACTCGCATGGGGCGTAAAGTTCCATTTTCCCAAGTTATGTGACTGCATCATATTGTGATTTATTTTCATGGATTTCATCTTCAATATTTATTTACAGCAATGAATTGTATTGATACCTTCTCTAATTTGTCAAAGTCCCATTTCATTTATATCAAAACCTACCTGAGACCATTGCCAACAATACACTGTTGTCATGTGAACTGTGATTTGGATTTGATAATTCTGTGTAAAAAGGGATTAAGCAGGACCGATAAGTGGTGGGGCCACCCTGTTTTGCTCAGAAACAAAAAACATCACATCGCCCTTACATGTATACAGTACATATCACATGAATGGGCCTTGCATTGCTGGATTATGCCAAAATCAGAAATAGCTAGCCAATAGCTGTTTAGGTGCAGGGGTCACTTTGTTACGTGGCAAGTCCTGAGCAACGCCAAAGCAGAGCTCTGGTGATTGTGGATGCTGTTTTGATAATTATGGTACATGGATCGTTTTTGGTACTGGTACAATTAATAGCGTATAGTAAAACAGCAAGGTTAGGCAGCCTGGGGAAGTAGGTGAAGCGGGGCGGGGGGGGGGGGGCGACAGTGGGAGGAGCTTCGCTGCTGTGCAACCTGAAACTATCTTTTGCCGAAAGGAACATGAATAAACTTCGAAAAGCATTTTTTTGGCCAACAAGAACGTAGGCCTTAAGTACATACCTTTACGAAGGGCTTGATCTTCGACCTCTTGTGTATCTTCGCCTTGCCCATCCTCTTATGTACCTTCCTCGGGTATCGATCAATGCCAGCTACCAAGGCATGTCCATACTGTTTGTCTGATGTTCCATCATCGAAGTTCCTTACTACAATGGCCTTTTTTCCTGCGTACCTGCCACTAAGGACAAGTACGACTTTGCCTGCTTTCATAATCTTCCCCATTTTTATCTGTAACAGTAAAAATGCATTAGAACCATGCAATCAAACTCAACTCAACCGACACTGTTCTCTTGTCACGTTTACAAAAGAGCTCATCCGACATGTGAAACTACAACTAGCCGAGTATAAACATGATTAAATATAAGAGAAAGCTAATATTTCTGTCAAAGTTATAGCTCTGAATAAAGATTAAAAACAAATGTAAAAACCTATATAATATTAATAAGTAATATTAGATGATTGAAGATTACATTTAATTAAACATCCAAACAAAACACATACCCGATGTTTTACCGGAAAAGGAAGGTGAATTACGGTGCACGGGTGCAGTTTTGAAGGTTTACCACCAGCTAGCGCTGCTGTATTGAAATCAGTTTGACCAACAGTATCTGTAGAAAAAGTTCATGTCCCTTCTTCACAAGTAAAATTTACGGCTGATACCTTCAGCAGTATTCAAAAGCAAATGAAGACTCACGGAGAGAATATGCTTAATAAATTTTTATAAATATTTTAGCATAGCAAACTATACAACTAGACGCATAACTGGAAAGGTAGAGTCAGTCTGAAAAATGCAATGCCATAGCCGGGATTTGAAACAGCATCTTCAGCTCTCCATGCCGCTGCTCTACCATTGAGCATGTTTAATTAATTTGTCTCATTTTAACGGTATATTTCTTTCAGATTTTAAATACTGTGCATATGTCTGTTAATTCAAACATTTAGATCTATCTCAGGCTCTACTATGAGATGTAAACTTACCCATATTGTACCGAAAGTCTCGCGAAACTATATGATCATATTTGGATTAAAGGAATGTTTTGAGAACTGACTGTACAATAATTTACAGCATATAATTTACTTTTTGGAACTGACTACATATTTTTTAAGCAACATTTTACTTCTTTAGTTTTCAATTTACTAAAATTTGTTGCATTGACTTTTTAAAACGTTTTGCAATGTAAACTTCTACTATTTGTTGTAATTTATAATGAAATTCAGCTACCAAGGGAACATATTAATACAACATAAATGACAGAGTAGACTTCAATGGTTCCAGAGCATATTTAGACATTTTAGAACATATTAGCATGCCTATTCCATCTTCTGGTACAGCATTACCTTCTGGGCATTCGTGAGTTGAGCAGTTTTGCTATTTGCCATACACTACTCTAATGTGAAGAAAAAAGCGAAAGAATATGCTTACCTCAGAATTAATCTTCTGAAACATCCTAAAAAAAATTTAACAGTCAACTCCTCTGGAAAATAGTTCTTCTTACTATCAAGTTGACTGTCTTGGTTGGTTCTACACTCAAGGCCGGTATTCATAGTTGGCGACTTAATAAAGCTAAGCTTGTTCATTGAAGAAGTAGACTTATATGTTTTTCGTATTCATAGTCTGCCAGCATGGTGGCTCATGCTGTAGTGTGTGAGCCTGGCATGCTAGTGGTCCTGAGTTCAAATCTCGGGACTGATGGGTGTGTCATTCGTGGTGGATGAAGCTGTGCCTTGGGGGGGGGGGGGGGTTTCTCAGGGTTCTCCCACTTCCCCCTTTCATCCCACCAACACTCTCCACTTCATCCCATCTTTCCCTCTTTCATCCTCATCCTGTTTCCACTTCTGTTATCGGGTCTGCTTCGGCAGTCAGAGCCCTTTGGGGGCCTCTCCCGTTCTTCCCGCTGCTTGTGGTCGAGAGGTTGTTGGTGGTGTGTGTGTCGCAAATCTGTCAGGGCTCCCGGTTGGAGGTACCGCAAGGGGTGGTGCACACGTGGCATGGTAATAGGCTTGTTGGATGTAGGGGAGCTCCGTGGGGGCTCTGCAAATCCGGGGCGGCCTGTGGGCATGCAACTCATCCCATCCCGGAGGAAGGTACAATAAGCCCTCATGGCTGCGATGGATAGGGGTAGTTCCCAAACCGCCTCCCTGCTTTAAGGGCACCAATGTAATATAATATATTCATAGTCTACTTTGTTACGTTTCACTTCATAAAGCTCTACTTGTTCTATTAAAGTCGAACATGATAATATGAAAAATCGCATGTTCACTGCCGTAAAAATTGAATTAGCAAATCGTATTTAAGATTTTTTCATATTTTGTGTAATGCAAAGCCATCTGAGTACGTATTGCGCTGTTGTGATATAAAAAGACAAACGGCACTGTGTATTGTAAAGAAAGAATTCAATAATTCATCCATACATATTATGCAGCATTTAAGTAAGCCGATTAATAGTTTCTTGAGAATATTCTGTGTATACATTAGTTTGGTCATTGTTCAGAATTAATACCGGTACGCTTATGTATGAATGTATTCACAAAGTGTCACATGATCAGGTGAGAACTGTTATGAAAGGGACTTATGGATGATGACTATTTGTTCAATAATGGAACATGTATTAAAAAAAGGAAATGTTTAGTCAGGATGTTTTGGACTTTGGATCGCTTTTAAAATACGTACACAATATATTTTTACTGTAATTTTATTTCAATAGCATCAAAAACTGACAACCAAACAAAAATAAACATTTTTAAATAAATGGTCCCCATAGGGAATAAGTATGAAAGAAAAATACACAATTTTTTTTACATACATTTCAATCTTGAAGTGTGTCAGCATCGTGGTATTGAACTGAAAATATAGCATGTCGACGCAGGATGAGAGAAAATATGATCTGGAGCTAGTAAAAGATTTACTGGAAGTACGTTGTGTCAGCAATGATTTTCTTTTATATGTAAATAGTGTTTTCAGTTTGTATTGTGCAGTCTCCTCCAAAGGCATAAAAAGATTGAACTTTTCATTTATAGTAAGACAAAACACATGAAGTTTCCTGATTTAATGAAGATCACAATAAATAATTGGAGGAAAAGATAAGAAATCAAACTAGACTGTATCAATACTAACTAAGGATTGTGTATGCAACATGTTAGAAAATTTAGCAGGAAAGCTAATGGAGAATTCAAATATAATGAAACAGTCTTTCTATAAAGATATGGAAACATTGCTAACACATCACTTTTGTACTTATGGTATTTTCTAATATAATATTTCAAACTGTACATATATTTCTAAAAAGTACTACAGTGAGACATTAAATACCACCCCCCCCCCTTAAAGACCAATTTTTAAGAAACGAAGATTAAAGCTCATAACATCAATTTGTACCTCAATTAAAGTACCACCCCTCTCCCCGATCAAAGACCAGACAATGAAAGCTGTTTCTGGAATTTTTTTTTTTTTTTTTATGAAAAGAATAATTAACAAAACTGCGGGGATGGTCACACAGTGTTCTGGGAAAAACATGTTCTTCAGCTTCATGTCAAGGAAATATGATGCCACAAAATGGTGGAAATAGGCACAAGGGAGTGGCAAGATATTTCAATTCCCCTTCCTTAACGGGACTGTTCATAAATATAAGCCAACTGTGCTTTGGGCTTGTATTCTTTTTCTACGTAACCATTGTATTTTTGATGCGCTAAAAGAAGATTGGGAATTGAGATAGTAAAAAAAAAAAAAAAAAGTAGTAGTAGTTTAGCATAGCATATTGTAAATATAAACAGAGAATCACTAACAATTCTTTCACACAAACGGATGAATAGGAATAATACAATACACTGTAATGACTGCAATCAAGTTCACATCTTCCGGAACATAAAGAACTATGATTTAGATAATGTGCAGCTGTGGCTCATTTTTTGATTAAAAAACCATGACAATGAACCAGAAGCAAAATTGCTGAAAACCGCAAGAAGCCACACAGAACTGAAGAATTGGAAAAAAAAAAAGTTCATTCACAAAAATGAAGGGAAAGTAATGAATTTTGAATTTCCCTTTTCCAATTAATTCATCATTTAAAAACCAGGTGGCACCAGTGCAGTGCAGGGAACAGGAATCGGCCATTAGCAGAGGATGAAAAAGAATAAAATTCTCCGAAACTAGTTCAATAAAACTTTAAGTGAAATGAGCGTTACAAACCCCGACTGATTATTATATATTCTGTAATTAAATTAACTTTAAAAAATAATTAATAGCATGTTATGTTGTAATATTTGTGTATTTTAAAGCTCCATAATTTCACAAAATTGCATTCCCCTATTAAAGAGACCAAACCCTCAGAAAGATTGATTTACTCTTGAGTGGTCTTAAATAGAGGTTTTACTGTACTTAAGAAATGCCTATACAAGTACATAACTTGGATCTATACTTATTGGAGTTTTTGAAAATATTTTCTTACCACCAAACTGAGAACAGAGGAGAATTGAACGAACATATGATAAGGGAAAGAGTATTGGTTTGCTTTATGGTTAGAAATAATAATTTAACGAGATAACACTCTGAGATTATATAGGGTGCAAAACACTATACGTTTCAGTCATCACATTATTTAATAATACTTAATACTTATTTGTGCAGGCATTAAAATACTAATAATACCTTTGCAAAGGTTCAAATCTTTATTTTATCTGACCATAGGCACAGTGATAAATGCATGCACACATGTTATTTTCTATCCAGTGCATCCAACATGCTCAATCAATGCTGACACAATCCCTTCATACAATAGAACCTCAATTTAACACAACTTTGGTTTAACGTTTTCCCAATTTTATATCAAATTTTGAACCCTAAATATCAGTTACCAGTATAACTAATGTATTAATACTTTCGATTTAACATTTTCTGAAGTTTAAGTCACATTTAATGTAATATAAATAATGAAATTACAATTATTAATCAAAAACATGTATCCAAGTATTGCTGACAGTGTAAAATTTTGTATATTGCAAAATTCCACAGTCTGACAATAGAAAGCGCTTGTCACTCTCTCCTGTATGTAGGTGACGTGTGTAAAGAATCCTGGCAAGTCAATATGTAACTTACAAACCAGTTACACAATGGTTTTTTTCTAGAGGGCCTTAAAACTTAAAGTGATAGCATTATAACGGAAAATTGTTTATTATATGCAGGTTTGGACAAGTAATTTACCTGTAAGTACTGTATATTTCTGCAGTTAAGGTGACCTTCAGATAAGACGAGCTATAAATTTTCGACATAGTTTTATAGTTTACGCATATATCTGTCTTATAAGACAACCCCCGAACTATCAACGGTCTGCAATTCCGTATCAAGGCGATGGATTTTTCCAGATTAGTTCGGTGTTTGCCTATTCTGTAACTTCAAGAGAGATATAATTTATTTCTATACAAATATATCACGATTTAGTATTTTCAGCAAATAAGAAAGTATGTTCAAATGTTTTCATATGTAATTTGTTTCAAACAAATTGTTGCTAACCAAAAGAGCCTGAATTCCGCTACATATGAAATCACTATTCTAAGCACAAGCGAACTGAAATTATTTTCCTTTTCAAAATAACATAAAATGTCACTAGTGCTCGCCTGTTAAGTTCATTATAACAGTCTTACATCATAAATAGCTATTATGCATATTTTACATGTCAAGACTAACCCTATTTTTCATTGTGATTATATGCGAAGTAGAAAGATGTGACAATTAAAATATCAGAAATCGTTTAATGAGAATATTCAGCAGTTACTAATAATGTCTAATGCTAGATAGTAGGTAAAGAAAATAGGTTTTAGTAAATTAAATTGGAATTTTGCATTTTTGTTTTATTTCTTATTGTCTCCCCTCTAGGTAAAACAAAATGCCACATCCCAAACTACGTTAAATCATGGTTCTACTGTAATGTAATGGAACTTTAGACATAAATAAAATGGTTCATTAAAAATAGTAATAATCTATTTACATACTTTCACTCATTACGATGACATGAAAAACAGAAATCATTACATACATCTAATTACACAACGTAAAAATATTTCTATTAGACTATATTTGTACAAGAATACTGTTACGTTACTCTTATAAATAATTTACTATCTCTGATAAAGTGTAATGTTTTCTGCAGTTAACGAACATGAACCATGACACTCAAAAGACTAATGAAAAACAGAAAGATAAAAGGTAACTTACGAATTAAGCAAGGGGTTCAAGAACATAAGAAACACAATGATTCAGGCACAAAATTGTCAGTCATAAACATGCACTCTTCACTCTATGAATTTGAAGTGTACTATTCATTTTTCATGCAAATGAATAGAACTTTTTGCTATGTCTTAACTATTCAACAGCATTTCACATATTTCAGGACTTTTCTTATTCAAGTTGGCAATTTTTACAGCATCCAAAATTTAGAATACCAAGAGCTAATAAAACATTTTAGAATTTCTCTTTTAAGAATTGTAAGTTATTGAAAACATTACCTTGTAAAGATATGTCTTAAAAAAATAAAAAAAAAACAAAAAAAACTTGTTTCTTTGTTGTGTGTTCAATTAACGGAAATAAAAGTACATGAAAGTCATTTCTATAATCACAAGTGTTTGAATTAAGAATACATTATATCTCAATCAATAAAAAATTCTCTGGTTTGAACACAAAACTGCAGGTAGTCCTTTTTCCATTGTATGCACAGTAAAATTTAAACACAAAACAATATTAAATTCACAATGGATATCTTTTTTTTATATTAATATTACGACGTTTCAGCCCAAACCACTAGGCCGTAATATTAATAAAAAAAAAAGATATCCATTGTGAATTTAATATTGTTTTGTGTTTAAGTTTTAAAAAATTCTCTGGCCTCAGTACTCTTTAAGTATATAGGAGGACGAGAGGAGGTAAGCTATTCACCTGTGACCTGATATTTTCTTTTCAGTATTCGTCTTTCTTATAGGCAGGGCCGTAGCCAGGTCCTTCTGCGCCCTTGGCGAGTTTGACAAATCTGCGCTTTCCAATACTGGGGGTCTGAACAATTTTTTTAAATTTCTGTAAAATTGTTTATTATTTTAATATAAAAACACTGTTATTATCAAAGAAAACCTAAACCTCAATTTGACAAATGAACTAAGCGTTGGACTTTCAAGGTACTAAAACCTTATTTTCAGATGATTGAACTACTTAAAAAATAATTAAATCATAAAATCTAGTATCTCAATAATAACGTACATTTTAATTTTTATTGTCGTTATATCTTTCCATACTGTTCATGATTTATGTTATCATACTCTGTCAATGAGAAATGTGTTAAAGAACGTTGTATGACTGCTTTTTGTTTGTAGATAATCAGTATAATACTACAGATAGTTCACATGCAGTATTATTTAATAACCTGAAAGATTTCTTCCATTAACGTGGAATTTTTATTGCTTCATAAATTGAACCTGTCTAAAAAAAGGATTTTTCATGGTTAATTTTGCGCCCTCTTTGTACCTGTGCCCTTGGCGGGGCACATCTTGCCACTGCCTAGCTACGGCCCTGCTTATAGGTAAAGTTACCTAACCTTCCCTTGTCCTCTTCTATACACTCAGAGCAGTACATGAAGTACTTTCTATATAATATCTTCTTTGAAATTTCCTTTACGTACACCAAATGTTATAAAGTATAAAAACTAGATAAATAAAGACATAAAGAACACATGAGAGCAGTTTTGAAAATATGAAGTAGTCATTCTCTAACTCCTTTCTCAACTATGATGCTTTACAATGACTAGTACATTCATTATAGTTTCTGCCCCATATTTTAAGCATGTCATATATGAAAAATATTATTAAACAATGAAAAATCTTAAATATTTTTAAAATAATTAGTTCTCTGGTTACAATGCTGGACATGAACTGAATATGGCAAAATGATTTATTCCTTATAAAGGAGAAATGAAATCTTTTTCATTATAATAGTTCTAGCTGTGAGAACAAGGATTTCAGAGGAGAGTCATAAATATAAATTTATCCTTCACAATCTACAATTGAAATTTTGAGTTACAGTCTCATGTACCCGGTAGCACCATCTTCAGAGCTTCCAGTTTTACATAAGCAATCATTTATTTTTAAGAATGATTGAAACAAATTATCCAATTCTTAGTTTAAAAAAAAAATTAAAATTAATCATGCTCTTCAGTACAAAAGTCTTAGATATGAACAACACTATTATTAACAGTCAAGGTACAATTTATATTGAACTAACTGATGTCTGTAATATGATGAAATATCATACAAGCTTTATACTGTTGGAAGAAATACTTTCCTATATCATGTGAAAATGAATTCTATGTTTCTTATTATTGAGATCTCTGAAAATCTCTAAGAGAATGATAATTATGTAAGCATAGACAAATGTCAAAGCAAAGTGAAGTAAACTTTAATTGGCTTGTACTGAATTTCTAATAATTGCAATACTGAAGTGCTTATTCAATATCAATGACTTGTTAAATTACTTTTAATAAAATACATTTGTGTTATTACTGTCTGGGTTGAGAACGAGTACATGCTAAACCTTTTCTGGAGAACTACTTCTAACGTGCCACCCACCGATTCGCTTGGTTCCTGCTTCTCACTGTCTAAAATGCCAGTGCCAATCAGAGCGGAATTCAGTTTTACAAAATAATATACATATTTTTGAAGCAGACTGTACCTTTTAAGATATGACGAAAGATTTTGTTTCTGCCCAGTTCTCAAAGATGTACTTTGTGAGGGCTTTGATCTTCAGGAAGGAATATTTTTGTGTGTGATACATGTCATTTCATTGCAATTTCTTTGTTTGGTTGTAACCACGGGAAAATGTTTACAAGGCATATTAGCTGGTGGAAAATGTAATGAATAATTATTAGAGTAATTTCAACACGTATGATTTACCCTGTGACAGTAACAGTGATTTATCTGATAGCAGCAATGACAAAGACATCATGAATCAAGATTAGGGTTAGGATGTTTGTGACATGTTTTTTAATCCTGAACTCCATCTCGCTGCAAACACAAAATAAACACAAACTGCACGCTTGTTATCCTAATCGTACTGTTTTTATTTTGCATATAAAATCATATTTTGGTATTTTTTGTCGTCTTGGTCATATTTTGGCCAAATTTGTAATTTAACATCATATTTCAGTTACAGATTCGGTAAAAGAGCACAATTATACAATGTTTGTACTGCACGGTCGAGTTGAATTTGAATTTTATTTCATAATGTTTGTCAAATTAATAGTAACTTAAATTTTAAAATTAATGCAATTGTTCATATTTCATAGGGACACGCAAGGTCTACAAAATGTTACAAATATTTTTGGAGCTGATGAAGCGAGCAAACAGGAGAAAATTCTTTAAAAATAGATGTTCATTACAAGTAAAACTGTAAATCACCAAATTTGTTAAAAATTGATTATTTGATTGAATTTGTATGATGTAAGGATTTTGTGTCTTTAAACCTATTAAATTGAAATACTTAATTTTTTTAAATACTTTCATTAGGTTATACTTTGGATTTTTGGGTTATATTTAGTCATTTTAAGGGCATATTTGCAGTCATATTGTCCACTTTTTTAGGTCATAAACATCCGAACCCTAATCATGATCATACCGATGTTATATAGCGATAAATATAACAGAAATATAACATACTATTATCGTACCTAAATTATGTGTATTTCTGTTATTATAATTAGAAAAATTAGTCTGTTCTTTATGTATATTTTAAACATTGCATTTTTGTTTAGAAAGTAATGGCACTCTTGAGCAGGTATAAGCAGTACAAACCCTGGCACTCAGCAGACGAGGGCAAAACCAATTGTATCGGCACATGGTACTGTATTTCGAAGATGCTCTACAAAATTAGGTATGCTTAGTTTTGATTTTCAAATAAAGTACTCTAGAAGATAAGACAAGAAGAGGCTGACAACTAGTTACTAATAGGTATTCTGCAAGATAAAGGGAAATTCTATGTGATTTTGATTGTGAAACACACGGAAGCATTCATGTGATGTTTAAGTGAGATGACTGTAAACAGCCAAACCTGAACTAATGTTTGATATTTAAAATTGGAAATATATGAAAATGGCCTAAACAGACCCTCTAAAAGTAAAGCTCTACTAATGAATAGAAAACATAGGTATCATGGTAAAATCTTTAACTTGCCTAATTTCACAATAAGATCCAAATCATTCAATTACATACCATAATGACAAACAAAAGAAAATCCCATGTGAAAATTATAATTCGCAATTCACAGGAACTTCAAAGGTTGAAAATCTGATACAATTACTGAGAAGAATAGTGTTTATGGGTATGGTAATTCATAACTGAACACAGTAAGAACAGAGCAAAATAGCAGCACAGAATATTTCAATTATTTTCATTTTTCTATTGAGCTTATTTGTTTTTAACTTATAATTTCCACCAATGCTCAACTCCTACGACTGAAGGCTGAACATCCAGCCCACATCACAACAGACGTCTACAGTTTATGCAGAAATTACCTGAAGATAACGTATTAGCACCGAAACATGCGGAAGAAACAACATCTGCATTTTAGTACAAGACTTTATTATATTGACATTAAGCACTCTTTTAACAATTTTAAGAAATATTTAGTAATAGTTATGACTGACTCATTGTTTGTGCAAGTTTCTATATTACTGGATTCGTGGCTTCTGCTACTTATGTAAGTTAAAATATAACAGGATATGTTATGTTTAATAAAGTAGATTAAGTTTCTACTGTTTTAAAATTATTGAGCATTGGTAGAAATTATAAGCAAGATAAAGTGGCCACAGAAAAAGAAGAAAGGACAAAAAGTTGCTGGAAATAAATGTAAATTCAACTTTAAACATGAAAGCCACAAAGAATATGGCTTTATTTTGTACATTTCGGGCAGCTTATTTTAATTTACTTTGTTTCCTCAGTAAGGTTAAGAACCTATTCATCTCTCCCTTTACATTAGGTTTGCTTATGCTAGTCTTGTGAATATAGGTTCATTTTCTCTTGTGTCTTAACTATATTACCATAAAAACATCAGTAAGACAGGTAGATGATCTTTTATATATTACTGCCCAATATTTCCATCTCATATAAAATTGTTACGAAGTTACAGAAGAAAATCTACAATCATGCAAAATGGTAGTTATTCCCTTGTAAATTGATATAAAATTATTATGGAAGAAGATATATGAAATATATCAACAGTAATTAATTTTATAGTTTCTAGGGTAATCTATCACTGTATTATATATACCTATTGAAACCACTCATCAGCAGTCTCATATTATGGATCACTTAAAAAATAGGGGCTCCATATACAAGGAATAAAGTGTCAACTATGTTCAAAGTAGAAACAGTTTAATATGCGATAGTTTTCTTTTATACTTAAAATTACTTTTTTTTTGTGGAAGGAATCTATTTAAGTTTTTAATAATTATATCAATGGGTTAATATACTGTCTTTTTGTTATGAAAGGTGCAACTGTCTGCTAGTTAAGCCAGACACTGCTCCCACTAGACCCAGTAGAATTTTAAGTAGAAGTGTTTAAGCAAATCTTTTGAGAATCGGATATGTAAATCGTCCTGCGTGCAGACTTATAAGCGCAAATAAGATACTGCATGATGTCTACAGGAGAACATGTACGATGTTTGATACCTTACACGTAAAAAATATGCGTTTTAGGTACGACACTTTGCGTAGGGAATTAAACTTTCAAAGTACAAGAAAGTTGGGAGACATATTACCGAAGACCATGAATGATGAGTTTTCTACAGCTTAAAATATAAAGAATATTTTAGAAGAAAGTTATATGGACGATACATAAATTACTTAATGTAACTATTGCTTAATTGCCAAATATGAGGTTCCAGCCAAAAGTTCCCGACGTTCGTAAATAGCATGCAATGGAGTGGAAGTGCAATAAAATTCCGCTAAGTGAAACGTTACCTATCTCTTGTGAGTAAATGTGACAAAATGCATCATTCTGAGTTTACGCATTTAGTATTTGTGAGTATTTTTATGTTTTGCATGTTGCTTACATTGCGATTTTTACAATGATGAAAATAAGGGAGCATCACATCTGCGTGAAGTTTTGTTTTAAAACTTGGGGAAAATGCTGCAGTTTTTGCAAGACATGTTCAAGTAGGCCATATTCAAACCTACAAGTGGTTCAAGCAGTTTAAAAATGGCTGAACATCGGTTAATGAAGATAATTGTTCTGGACGACGTTCAACTGGCATTACACCCGAAAATGTCCCTGCTGTTTGGGATGTGATCTTGCAAGGTTGCAGACAGACCATCAAAGACGTCTGCAATGTTGTTTGGCTATGCCAGAGGATTTTGTTCGATGAACTCAACATAAAAAAAAAAAGTGGCAAAGTTTGTTTCGTGACTGCAGACTGCTAGCAGAACCAGCATTGCCTTGGGTGATTGCAAGATCTTCAGAATAGCTTCATGATGACCCACACTTCCTTTCCAAGGTTGTCACAAGTTTTTTACAGTTTAAAACAAAATTTTACGTAGAAACACTGCATCCCTCACATGTCAATGTGAAATCGCAATGTAGGCAAAACACAACAATGTAGGAGAAAATATGCTCATAAATATTAAACTCATAAACTCAGAACAAAGCCACTTGGCATAACAATTCACAAGAGATGTATGAAACGTCACCCAGCTGCATTTTCTCAAACTACCACTGGGTCACACACCACTTACAAATTTCGAGAAGTTTTGGGTAGCACCTCATACATTATACAGGGTGATTCAAAAGTCACTATACATTTTAGTGATACAGTTACTGTATTCTTATTTCTTGCAAGTAATGTGACAGTATGCTCAACAAAGAAGAAAGAATAGCTGTTGTTTCTGCTCGTCTACATGGTATGACGTATGAACAGACGCGAGCAGATTTCACTCGTAAATTTAGGAAACCAGGCCCCACCAGCCTGCCTATAAAGAACCTGGTCAGTAAATTTTGGCGTACTGGTAGAGTTACAGATGAAGAATGTCCAGGGAGACTCACCGTATCACCAGAAGCCGTGCAAAATGTACAGGATGCGATCATTCGTAGCCCCTCTGCATCTACCAGGAGACTTAGTAGGGAGCAAACCACTAGACCTTACATCCTTAGACTTTTTTGCCTGGGGGTTTATAAAGTCTAGGGTGTACCAGGTAGAGATCCACAGCATTCAACAGTTAAAACAGCGGATTAGAGCCGCGGCTGCTGAGATTACACCAGCTATGCTTAAGAGAGTTTTTCGGAGTGTAATGGAGTGTTGGTCATTGTGTCTAGACGTGCAAGGTGGTCACATTGAAATGCATTGAAATTATGTCCTACTGTGGTATATGTTTCAGTACTATTACATATTGTGTAATAATACCTGTTTAAATACAAAATGTATAGTAACTTTTGAATCACCCTGTACTTCCTCTCAAAAGCAGTTTTTGTTAGAAAAACTTCTATAAAATACAATCGAAAGGAAGGATTATAGGTAACATACACTCATCAGCACTCTTTTTCAGCACCTGCTTGCACTTTTTAAACATTTATGAGATCTTGAATATCTTCAATCTCGATAATGAAATATAATGACAAATTGTCTTGGCTGCACTTTGCATATTTCATGTAAAAGATTCATTTTTCACTGGTATTAGTTATTGACTTTCCACTTTATCCGATCTAAAGGGAAGAATACGAACTTGGGATAGCGAGTGATATGAATTCTTAGTCTGTATCACCTGCAAGAGCAAGTGGTGTTCAATATCATTTAATTACTTGTACAACTTTTTTAGGCTGTTTTAAACTGATACTGGTTTTACGATAAGAATTATTTTAATTCACGTAGTTGTACTATTAAAGGAAAGGATTTTATAGTCTTTTTTAAAAAATAAAATGCAATAATTTATAATTGTTTTTAGGACTTTTTTATTACTTCAACAGAATGCCAGATATCTAGCCTTCAGCGAGTATTTCTGTTAGAAGTCGCTTTAAACTGTCGAGACCAGTGAGGAACCCACCGTCTGGACCATGATGGACAGTGCCGTTACTAGAACTGCTGCCACTCGCTCTGCTGCTGAAAGTCACGTTTGCAAAGTCAATCATACGAATATCGACCTGTGTATTCCCAGAGTTTCTAGGCAAATTCATTTCCCGCATCCTACGCTGTGCTAAAGCCTGAAGAGTTGCCTGATTATTTGCTTGCAATTCTGTAGAGCTTTTCCTTACCCGCTTGCTTGAAGAAGTGAACTCCTGGTCTTCTTCCTCTTCATCTTCATCTTCTCCATCTTCCACACATTCAGAATTCTGACGAATTCTTTTAACTGTTGCACTACTTGGCTGGTAGAAATCTGATGACATGTCCCCAGAACTTTCATGCATTTGTAGGAAAGAGCAGTCACTGTTATACAACGTCCAACTATCTAATGAAGCTGTGTTTGATGCATGCGTAGCTGGATCCATAAAAACAGTTTCCTCCGATATAGGGTAGAATCGCGATGCAGCTTTTGCCCCTCTAGCTGCTGCCTCTCCAAATCCTCGCTGATGAGAAGCCTGATTTACCTCTTCATGCGATGAACAAAGAGCAGGGAAGTCTGATGAGTTGCTTGTTTCTGCATCGTAGTAAGGAAAACCCAAACTCCCACGAGAGCACTCCTCGGACTCTCTGGTTCCTTCATCGCTAATAGCAAAGTCATCCACTTCCTCTGTCAAGCGGTTCAAGTCCTGGAGGCAGAAGCAGTTGTCAAGATCAGACGGTGACGAGCTGCAATGCTGGGAGGTGGTCACGTCATCCATATCCCATTCGTAGCCTTCGTACACTATGAGAAGGGAGCTGTATCAAACAAAATATAAATATGTTACAATCAAAATAACATCATGTAAAATATACATATTCACTCGTGTATAAGCAGTAGGATGAGACAAAGAAATTTACTTAATCGTAATACAATAGAGTCCTGGATCCCATTCATTTATCATCCAGTTAATCTGGACGGGATTTTTAAAATGGAAAAATAGCACAATTTACTCATTTTTAAGCACTAAACAAACGATTTTACCCATCTTAATAAAACACTAATATTAATATTAACACCGAAAATTGTATTATAATTTTTTTTTTAACAAAATAAATAATTAACTATTCCTTATATTGACACTCGAAAAGTAGCATGAACAATTGAGATATTTACCCTTTAGTGATACAATTATTCAGTACACCATTCAATTCACTTCCGATTTATATAAATACGTAGACTGGAGTGTCAGGAATTTGTTCCTTTTATATACTTCTCTGTTGTCGGTCACAAACTTGTTACTTGAAAGTTGAAAAGACAATGGATTAGTTGCAGATTTCAAAGTATTGCAGACGGCTCAAGTTTCATTTCCTGCGATGGCGAGGCAACACATTTTCAAGTTACAAACACAAATGACAAAGTGAAATATACATTGTTAATTTCAGTGCGCTGTGTAAATTATTTTTATTATGAATTTTCTTAAAATGCATAGATTCACATATTTATTTTCATTTGCATTAATTCAAAAATCTATTTAAAAATAGTGTTTTTCTGCAAAAGTAATCTTTAGCCCCAGTTTTCAGCAAAAGTCCTCTTTAGCCCAATTTAGGCCCTTTAGTCCGATTTAGCCCTTTTTAGGTTCTATAAGATTCAAATATTCAGAAACGGAAAAAATGATGAAATGTTCTCATTAGGAAGCTGGGTAAAAAATAGGTAAAAACCTTCAAATCTGGGCCCTAATCATCACGGTACCTTTCTGAAGACTTACTTCCTATTACTCATCCTGTGATCAAACACAAAATTCTTTTTTCCCACCCCAAACATTTAATGTTTAAATTAAATTTAAAAATAGATTTACAATAGAAGATACATGGTAGAAACTGCAGGAGTGGCAATACGGTAATATGTCTGAAAAATTCTTCACTTCATGCTACAATAACTCACCAGGAGTAGAACCTATAACTGCTCTGACGTTCAATAGCCCTTCGCAGTTCTTCAAGTCGAGTGATCACTTTGCGTATCACTTGACTTCGTAAGTGATATCCATTGTAAAAGAAG
This sequence comes from Ectobius pallidus, assembly GCA_964059195.1. NCBI lineage: Eukaryota > Metazoa > Arthropoda > Insecta > Blattodea > Ectobiidae > Ectobius > Ectobius pallidus. Next base: position 133,842,069 of record CAXKWD010000009.1, read on the forward strand.
CGGTACAGGGCTTGTTTGAAACCTTCTTCATTGAGTTCACGTCCCCAGTATTTATCTTTCTTCATGTAGTGATCAGTATCGGCTTGGTAAACCTGCAACACACAATTATATCAAACTTAAATAATAATTCTGTTGCTACACTTTTTCTTATCTTTGACTATTTCATTTATACAATGCGTATTTGAAACTGACCAATAATGTTTAGTTATTCCTTGGATATCAACCAATCATGATCGTTTGTCTCATAATACACTTGCTAGGTCCCAAGAATGCAATTCTATCTGATAAAATGTATGTCACATGCTGCCAGTGTACAGAATAAAAATACATTATTTTGTACTACATAACTTGTTTTGAAATTAAAATAATATAAAAGTGCATGTTAGGGAATTAACTGGCTATCCAGCCAGTTTTTTCATACTTATTGGGAAGCTAGAAACACCAAATTTTGCATGCGTATGGCAGTTAGATGTGCCCAATACTCCTGCCAAATTTCATGATTCCAGCTGTCCTATAAGTATGTAAAAAATTACATAATGTGAAATAAAAAAATCTCTCTTTTTAAAGTATAACCTATGGAGATTTGACAAATGCCATGGGTCTCAAAATCTAGTACTGCTGGTGCAATTGGTTTTCTTATATGACTTACCGTTTAGCTACTATAAGACTCCAAAAAAGGTCGGCACAGACCTTAAAGTTGAGCGTGCCATTTTGAATATTTTTCAAGAATAAAAAATTAAAATGCATAAGTTCACATGTCCTCGTCAATTTTCTTAATAACTAATCTAGATCTACTAATAGTGAAATCTTATCGAAGTTACTGGAAATTCTGTTGAATTTGTTACGTAGGTAAGTAGAATGTGTGTTTCGATACTGTTAATGGATTGCTTACGTATTACATTTTCAGTGTTGAGATTGATTATCACTCGTGTACATGAGAGCCATCTGCAGTGTAATAAAGCAAACTTTAGATTTGATATAAAATTGTCGGGTTTATAAAAAGTGTTCTTTTCAGTCTTACAATTTACGTTAAGTTGCCTGTAATGTAAGGAGAATTTGTAATATTTATGAAATATACAAATGTGATGACATCTTGATAAACTTGTCATATTTGACGTAATTGTCGTATTTGTAACACCTGTAGAGTTTTATGAAATAGGGCCCAGAACCAGCTGAAAATAACATACTTTGATGCAGACATCTATGAGAGTTGTTACCTGCATGCCACAGAGCCTAACTCCAAGGGAGGCTGAAGTGCTAGCTGCACATTTAGCTATTTGCTTGCTCCTCTTCTCAGCTGATGCATCATCTCCATGTTGTCTGGTCCCCATTTTCAAATCAAGGATGCATGGTTGTGTATAACGAGATGTGATGTTCTCCAGCATCAAGAAATCTATTATGTATGTTAAGAAAAAATAACAATTCCAAAGAAATACCTTATATATTTAATTGACAATGGTCACAAACTTACTCTCGCATGGCATTAGATATCAAATTATGAATATGCAGAATGTGAATGATAAATATACAAATGGAACAATAAAACAAAAACTGCAATGCTTCGGAAACACCTCCTTGCCACTAAGTTTTACCTGCATGTATTGCCAACACAGCAGGTTTGTAATGCTCTTCAATGAAAAGTGCGATACATTATCCAAAATATGTAGCTACAGATGGTACAGTAGTAAATTTAAATCTTAGATATGTCTGTCTATCTGGAATCCTGTATCCCCTATGTTGGGGCGAAGAGCCTCCAAGTGGAGGTTTCAGTTACCTATGGGAATTTTGTTACGTTTATTTTCCAAGAGTGGGCAGTGGGACAGGTGGTAAGCCCATCGCCCCTTAACCCCCCTCCGGAAACTAGGGTATTACTTGGAAGTGAAAGGACCGAGAACTTTTGTCCAGAAGCTCTAATTTAGGCTTGGAGTTCTTTTACGTGTCGTAAATCTATGACACGCTCCCCAGCTTAAGTCCATTCCGGAGGACTCTGTGCCCAGTATTTTTACGTTCTGAAAAATCCAATGACCGCAGCCCAGTTTGATCCTGCGACCTACGGATCTAGAGGCAGGCACGCTACCTCCAGACCACCGCGGCCGACTAAATCTTAGATATAATTTTATAATCCAAAACAGGAAACAAAATTATTAATACTTTCACTGCTACAACTGTACATATGCATCAGCGTGCTTCACTGCTGGCCATCTATTGATGCATAAATACAACACACCACTTAGCATGCTAATAGATGATAGAAATTTTCCATTAGAGCGATTCAAAGTGAATCAGTGTCTAGTGTCATTTGTTGTGTAAATCTTGACACCATCAGTTCCCTGCTCTCTGCTTTGGACTGCCATCTGTAGCCAGAATTACTTGAACTGTATTATTATTTTGACACAGTATAAAAGGAATATTATTATTATTAGCTTATGAAGTAATCTGTTGTAACATATCAGTCTGCGACAAATATTTATTATAATCAAGATGTGTTGAAGGATACATTGCTTGTTGGAGTTGGTATTATCCACATGCATTATGCTGCCCAGTACATCCCTTGCACTGCCCTTCCGGTGCACTTTCATCCTATAGGAACAAGAAAAAGCAATCATCAGTTACTCGTCCTATGCATGTAGTATAAAGCTATACTAAAGGAATAGAAACCTTGAATTGTAAGGCCACCGTTATGTAAATCTTACGAGATAATCATGCCTCTTTGCAATTACCTTATACATTATGTAATGTTAATACCGTACAATTGAGGGGGTCAGCGCAACAACTCCAACATTGAAAATTAGATAGCGATGCCATTTGCATGACTTGAGTGAGCTCTATTCTTATATTTATGTTGAACCGATCACTTGTGGTTTAAGTAGTTTTATAAGTCGATAATCTGTTCCCTGAAATTCCTCTTAATTGAAACAATAAAAAGAACACATTTACAATGGATGTTAACACTTAGAAAGTTTAACATGACATTTCAACCCTCCTGTGGGTCATCTTCAGATAATAAAAACTGATAACTAAACTACCATAGTTTAGTTATCAGTAATAAAAATCAATAATAGTTATCAATAAAAACTGATAAATAAACTACGGTAATTTAGTTATCAGTTTTTATTCACCTGAAGAAGACCCACAGGAGGGTTGAAACATTGTGTTAAACTTTCTAAGTGTTAAGATCCATTGTAAATGTGTTCTTTTTTTTTGTTTCAATGAACTGTAGACAATGGAAAAAGGGTTAGTCATAAATATAAAATTCCTCTTGTATAAGTGCAGTAAAAATTTTGAAAACAAAGATGAATAAATGCAAAGAAACTGGAGGCTATTAATGATATTCTCAAATATGTACCGCCCATTCATCATTAATTTCATGGTAATCTGATTTTTGTAACTGAGGCTGGTGTGGATGGCAGTGAGCCTTTTCATGTCTTCATGGTTCGTAGAAACTTACAAATAAAACTAATACAAGTCCACTGCTCTTATAATGTTTTATCATATGTTCAAATCCAACATTTTTATCTAAATTATTTTTTCTCCTCTATCAAGTAGAAATAAATATCAGTGCAACAGTGATCTAACCAAGAAAAGTGTTGCATGGTCTCACAAAAATAATAGCTCTGAATAGTAGACTATATAACATTTACCACGTTTACATGCAGGATTGAAATCTATCTGAATCCGATCCCAACTCAATACGTTCTCTGTTTACATGGAAAGTAGCCTACTAGGAGTGTACTGAGATTTGCTATACTATTGGCTAACTTGGTTTTGTATAGCTATTTGTGAGGATAACCTGTGTAAACAATTGCCGTGTTTATTCCGTGATTTAAAATATTTTTAAGTGTGCATTCTATTAATAATTTCTAGTCATCATAAACAAATTACGGCATAAAAAAGTAACAACAATATTAATATTATAGTGTGAGTGAATGTTTTAGATCAAATTGACAATAAGCTGACGGAACAAATGAGGAATGCTGTGCAAGTGTGTGCGCGTGTACAAGGATTGAGTTCGCTAGCCTTAATTCAATACAACTTGCATCTGATCTGTTCCTCCATTTGCAGATCAAAAATTCATTCCGGACTGAGTCCGCGTTCACATGACAATCTCAATACGGGGATCGGACTCAGATCCTGCATGTAAATGTACTAATTGTAGTTAAGTTGACCAAGCACTATAGAATATCCCACTACCAATAAAACTGTATTTTTAAAATGATATTAAATGCCACAAGTGTAAAACTTGCTTTTTCTCTAAACTAAAGTTCAAAGCCCTGCCTAACTTATCACTCAAATGAAAGTACAGAACTAAATGAAACCAGAGACACAGTTTTGTGGTAAAGAAAAAGGTTTCAAAGTGGTATAAAAACAAAGGCCAAAACCGGATAAAAATAGTGAAACAAATATTACAGTGCATCTCACTAATCATCAGCAATTTTCATCTATAAACAGCATGACCTCATTCTAAACCAAACTGGAATACCCTTATTCTTTACAAATAATGTATTCAAAGTGTTATGATTAGAAAAATAATAAAGTACTTTGAAATCAAACATGGGTATTAATTACTAAAAGTAAGCCGGGTGAAACATCAGGTTTTAAAAATCATGAACTACGGTCTAATAGCCTGGAAAATTAATACTTTCATGACACCTGCCCTGAAAGCCTCAGATTAGTAAAAAATAGGGCTGAAAATCGATTAAATTAATCGACTGATTAATCGACAAACAGGTCGGTATTTTAAACGAAACCAAAGTGTACATTTAATATTGTTTTACACGTTTAATAACTACTACACTACAGATAATCAGAAGAAATCCTGAATTAATGAATACAATTATTAGTTAACTACTGAAAAAATATATACAAACTTACATTTCCGGTTACTTTTTCAGCCAAGACTTGAGACACGCGAGTTTGTTGTCATTTAGAATGTTCAAGAGACAATCTTAGTGTGTTTACAACAATACCGGCAGCACTAAAAACTCTCTCACTCGGCACTGAGAAAGAAGTTTGGTCATTTGACCCATTTCTCGAAAAACGTTTTTCAGAATTCGACTAAACCGATTAATCGGAAAATGTAATTGATCGATGATTAAATGTTTAATCGATTAATCGGTACAGCCCTAGTAAAAAACATTGCTTTCGGCCAGATGTCAACTTAAATAAAACTTACTGTAAGAATGTAACAAAATTAGTAGCATTTACAGTCCATTAAATTCATATCAGATTAGTGATTACCATATTGGCCCGAATATAAGACAATGTTTTTTTCCCTCAAAAGTGTTTATAAAAACTATACTCCTCCTATACATGCAGCCTAACACTTTCAACAACTCTCCATTCATGAATGCAGCTGTGCAGCGGGAATTCACACGTGGTGACGTGCGTCTGACCCAACATCAAAGTCATGCGGAAATTCACCAAACTTGACCAAATTTTATTTTTCCTGATTTCTTCTGCTTCTGCTTCTGCTTGAACTGCACTGTTAATTCTCTATTCTCTACGCGTAAAGCTTTGTTTGACCACCACTCATGGTGGACCATGTGGAAAAGAAAGCATCTTCATTGTCTCAGTGCATAAATAAAGGCAAGAGAAGGAGCTACGACATGAACTTCAAAATTTCTTTTGACGTGAAGCAAAATGTACTAATAGGCTATCTTATTAATTTTTTCGTAACTATCCTTCAAAAATTCATGGTCGTCTTGTATGCGAGGTCGTCTATATATAGCCCATGATAACGTTGCCTGAAGCTAGAATAGTAATAATTCTAACATTAGGATTATATATGTTTTCTATTAATTGTGCATGCCATAGTCCCAATTAGCATGGATAATCAGGACCTTGCTGTATTTCAGGATTTCATGATACACCACAAAATTGTGTCTCTAGGCTTGATAAATAAAATTTAAAAAAATTAAGTTTGATAACGCCATGGATTTAAAATGAAGTGAACTGAAGTACCATACTGAAGAAAACTACACAAACAATATTTTCGTAACAAATATAATCTGGTTTTGTTATTTAATATTCTCACAGCATCATAGCTTCTTGATTTTTTTTTGTAAAAAACAGATAACAGTAATAATTACACAATATTAAATCCATGGTACTTACAATTACCACTCTATTACAGTATAAATACATTTATATTTGAGTGGTCTTACCCAATGCCTGCAGTCTATTGATCGTTAATACCAATTTGCCGCTGAGTTACAAAGCACGACTGAGATGGATGAATGCAACACATGGGAAACTGAAAGCATTATCATGTTATGCAAGAAAACACATGCCTATTTGCTATGATAACACACTTCCTTATTAAATATTCCCCAATATTACAACAACAAAAATTGTTATAAGGGCTTACTTTTCCCTAGAGGAAAATAAGAGTTATTCCTATTAAATTGTATTTGAAGTTAACACAGCAAAGTTACTCAACATAATATTTATATAGAGAGTTGAAATCTGTATAATAAGAAGACGTGCTTGTATGTCTGTGTGTGATCCTCAGCCTATGTGGATGTGCATATGGATGCAAGCTCTCTGGATGCCAGAAGAAAGAACATATCAGACATCAGAAACAAAACAACACTGACTACTCCGCCAAAGCATCTCATTCTGATAAAACAGGCCACAAAATACTTTTTGAAGACATAACTCTACTACAGTGGCGGCTATTCAGGTGAAGTAGGTGAAGTAGCACTTCACTAGTATTTTTCCTTTACAATACGTTTATTTTTAAAGTTTATTTACAATATTTACAATATTTTTAAAGTTTATTTCAATATCACGAATGTTGGTTTTTACTATAAATGCATTTATGTAATTTTGTATTGCCCGCCACGAGTGGTGTCAAAGGAGGAGGCGCCAGAGAGCTCCCGAGTCTTGCAAGCAAGCACGAAGCAGAACAAGTTATTTACTAGCCTTGATTCACTTCCCCTGTTCCATGGGTAGTCTGGTCCACTAAAAATGATGCTGGCTCATGCTGCAAGCAGCATTTTTCTCGCTTATCCCACATCCATGCTGAGGGGATCAGACTACCCAAGAAGGTGTCCAGCTCCTCCTGCACTTGAATATAGAGCGTGTCGTCCTTCGGCTTCATGATGGCGCGCGGTTACCACAGCAAGCTGCTACAATGACAGTGTCTGGCGGGTTTCATACCTACTCCTCTTCTGCTAACAGCTCCATTAATAACAAAGCACCAATTTCACTTCCTCTACCCGTACCAAAGGTAATAAATGTTCGAAATCAATGTTTTTAACATAAATACCTGTTTTGAATTCTCCTCTGTCCATAATATTTTCAGGAACGTGTCTGTGTGGCTTGAGAGCTAAACATCGTGTATAAATAAAACGTATTTGGATTAGATATCTTCTGGGGAGATTGACGACTTTTTCTTACTTTTATACGGTATCCTTATACTTTGAAGGGTAGTTATAAGCCAGCTATCGTTTGTACAAACTCAGGCTTGGTATATGGTGACACACATTAAATAAATTAACTTCTAGTTTCATCCCTATGCCTCACTTTTGTGCAATAGAATCGAACGCCTATAATTTTTTTTTCCGTTAATATTTAAGTTTATGAGGAAGAATCCAAGCTCCTCTACCGTTCATATTTCAATGAAGTATATGGTTGTTTATAAACACCTTTTAAATAATTAATTGAAAAATGTTAAAAATAAAAATTCTAGCTCTTTAGCGTCTAGCAACCACTCAACCCCACAACATATATCTGGAGCAGGGTTCACAGCTTGGAGCTGAAGAGGAGTCAAAGCCCTTGGATTTCCTCAACATGGTTGCCATGGAACACAAAGAACTCAAGGGCATGAAAGCCTCAACTGCAGAATACTGGCTTCTCAAACAAACATCGGTCTTGGACAGTTTTGGAGAAGAGTTCTTTCACAGCAAACCAAGTGGTGAAGGAAGTGTTGGAGCTTGTCTTGGAGTCGGTCCTCATGGCATTTCACTGTATCAGGGTGAAGATCTGTCTCAAAAACTAAGCATTCCATATACAGCCATTCAGACTGCAGCTTCACAGCGACGATTGTTTCATCTGTCATATGCTAATGTTGATGGGCATGAGGCATCTCTGCAAATAAAGCTGGAGTCTTCACAAGCGGCGAGTGGGCTGTACAGAGCAATAACCGAGAAGCATGCCTTCTACAGCTGTGAAACAGTCAGGAGTGCTGTTACAGCACAGTTCATTAGAGATCTCAAGGGTACTATTGTGTCCATTTTTAACGAGGATACATCTCTGGGTAAGAAGTATGTGTTTGACATACGTCGAACTTGCCGTGAAGTGTACGACAATGCAAGACGTGCATTATATCAGAATGCTGAAAGTGGTGGAGATGGATCTCAAATTTCACCTTCCCCCTCTGTTTCTTCCGTTGCAACTACTCATCCTTCAGTAGCAGGAGAGGAGAGCAAAGCAGAATGTGTGAGAGAGGACTGTAAGGAATTGCGCATGAGATTGTCCAGGTTACTGGAAGCAATGTATTGCCGAATATGTATGGACCGTGCTATTGACACAGCTTTCTTCCCTTGTGCACATGTAATGACATGTTCAGATTGTGGTGCAAGATGTGACAGATGTCCTATCTGTAGGGCACCCATTCAGTCTGCTAAGCCCACTGTGATGAAAGCCCACTGTCACGTGTCACAACACTGAACCATCTTCGGAGATCGTCTCCGATAGGACGCCATAGGACGACAACGTTGAATCACGACGTTTCATTCCTACAATGCATATTTTTTCATAGGCAATCATACGACATGTGACATATTAATCACTGCATATTAATGCCTTGAAGTATCCAGTAACGAGCAGAAGTTTATCAGATAAAATTGCATCTTTCCGACCCTTGCAAGCATATTAACTTATAAGATAAACAACAGTCATTGGTCGATATCCGAGGCATTGCTAAAGATTATTAGTCAATTTCAAGTCCGCGTCGCATGAATGGAATATTCTGAATAATCTGATTAGGAGAATAATAATTACGATAAACATCAATAGATTCGCGGCGGAAAAGCAGGATCGAATTTATCTCATGAAACTCATAAACTCATTAAGAGTATTCCATGAATAAAATGTATCAGATTTTATAAATAATAACTATATTCTTACCCGCATTGTTTAAAATCAAATCATCATTGTGCCAGCTGTCAAATCACGACGTAGGCCTACTAAATGAAGGATCAAAAATGTTGCCAGACAAGTATCTTGTTTAGCGAATATTTCAATTCAGAAAGAACTTTTACTGCAGCTAGAAGAAATGCAGCCATTCTATGATGATATCACCGACAAGTGTGCAGCCTTAAAGGACTATCGAAGGATTGATTTGCTATACAAGACATAGGTGAGTTGGGTTATTAACATAAGCATGTGGCATTTTTTTCCTCTTCACCTAATTTTCCGGCCACGAGCCGCCACTGCTCTACTAAAACATGAAAACCAAAGATTCCCTAGACTTGTGACAGAAGCCACAGAACATAAACAGGGAAGACGGGTACAAGATCAGTGACATCTGGCAGAAAACTATCAAAACTTTAAAGAATGCACCCAATGACATCATGACAACAGCGACTGTTGATTCTTCATTACAGGCACTTCGTTTTAGTGTGAATCATTCTTTGAAGGACACGGCAGGACATCTGAAACATTAGGTACTAAAAACACGATGCAGCCCAACCCGGATAGCCAATATAATCAGTTTATAGATGACAACGGCCGTGGAAGCCTACAAACTTATTTAACTGCACAAAATGTAATATTATGAATGATTCCCCAGTAAGTGCAAAATACACTCTCTTTCCTTGCTTGGGAAAAGTAAGCCGGAGTACAGCAGAACACCGATTATCCGAAACAATAGAGGCAGACATGACTTTACTGAATTATCAAAAAATCAAATTACTGTATAATAGTTTCTCGGATTCCAAATGAATCAGACTGCCATTCCAATCAATAGCAGCTTCTCCACTAGTTTTTCCTGTCTTCTGATTGGTTGCCCTCTACAACTCAGTTAAAGTATACAGGACCTCCATCAACTCCCTAATCCCAGAAAAAAACTGAAGAGCTGGAAGCAACCGAAAGTCTGGACAACATAAACCTCTTCACCCGGTTGGAATCCCGAGAAACTAATATAAGTAACCAAGCTGGGAAAGCTTCAAGTCTCTTATTACCAAATTACTATAAAATAGATGGTTCTGCTGAGATATCTTATTATAACCTACACGGCTGTGTTAAAACTATAACCTACACGTTCAGTGAATCATATACAAACATCATTAATTGCCAGGGCATTCTATGAAATCAGCATACATTTTTAAGCATTTGTTATGTGAATATATTACACAGCCCAACAAAAAAGAAGTTTTTGTTTGGTGTCTCAGATGTTTTACCGGATTTTGGCTATACTTAGTAAATACTTATACTTATTCCAAATATGTAAACAGTTTTTCTCTATCAGCTCTACTTTCATATAGAGTGCCATTAACTTATAACCTCTTTCGCGAAACAAAATCTCATTTGATAATATAGCTAGTGAAGGTTCTTTACCATACTTTGGACCGTAGGACGAAAACTGTACGAAGTACAGAAAAAGTAAAAGCTGGATTATTTTTTGGCCCTTAAATTGGCAGCTCGTAAGTCATAAACGACCGTACAATATGTGATAATATCAATTTTTTGACAGACCCCATGTTATAGTGTTATTGTAAAGTTAATGTAATGTTAGTGTGTTGCTTTTTTCTTCACATGATTTAGAAGCTAAAAATAGGCACTGTTTATTATTTATATCAAATATAAAATGGGATAATATGCATAATGGTAATACCATATCTCACAAACTAAAGCTGATAGGGCAAAACTAATGGCACATTTGGCATCAGCGACCTAAATATACCCAAGAATAGGTACAAATTCTAAGGCACCAAAATGGCTGTTGGTCTGTGTTATTAACTGGTATGTTATAATCTAGCTTTCTGTAGCATAGTCTTTTAGTGGTTGTGTGATTATAAAAGACTATATAATGATGAACCTAATTACTTAGCTAAAATTCCAGTTTTTCAGGCTATTATAATAAAGGAGGAAGTGCTAATGGTTTGCATGTGTTTTCTAGTAATATATCTGGATAGCTATGGATTTAGTTAACTGAAGTTCAGATAACTGAGGTTCTACTGCATTATGCAACACAAATAATAACAAAAAAGAAAATATGAGTTGGGAATAAAAATTAACATCACTCACCCACGACTTTACAATCATCTGGAATAACACAAAACAGAAATAAAAGCAATACACAAAGGTTAATCAAAAGAGCGATATATTCCTTCACAAACCACAAATGGCACAAACATCTATCGTAGCAAGGACATGGTCCAATTGATGAAAGATTTGGCAGATCAGATATCAGATACTAATGCTTCCATTTATCTGGGTACTTACCGTAAGACATTATCTCTTTTTCGCTTAGATGCCGCCAGCTTTCCTCCGCTGGGGTCATCTCGGAAAGTTGGTCTGAAACGATTGTTCGATTGTACACCGGCACTGTTGCTGGCTTGCATAACACCTGAAACAAGTGTCGCAAAACTATATTTAATACCTGCCGTCATAAACATATCTGCAAGAAAATTGCTTTCTCTATACTGGCAACTTAACATGTTCTAATTTAAGATATTTTTTCTCCAAGTAATAGAAACTATAATGAACGGAATGAATTATCAGAAAAAAATAATTTGCACTTCTGCATGGTTTATATGGAATATACAAATATTCTATGGATGTAAATTCAATATATAACAATTTGTTTAGACTAAAAAAAAATACTAAACACTGAACGTTGGACATAGTTCAGTTGAATGTTCTATTAGCAGTGTATCTTCTTATGGATCTAAATACCTCAGTAAATTGGAAGTAATACTAATATTATGAATAGGGCCCGGATTTTGATGACTTTACATTTTTTTTCTGAGTATGTTCAGTGGAAAATAAATGTGGCTCATCCCATTCTGAGTGAAATTGAACCACTTTTATGGCTCATTTTTCCTGCATTTTTAGAAAATTTTCTCTGATAGGGCATTTTTTCGGATTATAAGTAATTTTAAAGTCACTTTTAAAAACAATCCAGGTTTTTGTCATTTTTAGTGAGTCTGGTTGTATTATTCTCATAATAATAGCAGAATCTACTTTTAGCACCTCAAAATCTAAAAATTCTTGGAAATCTCTTGAAATGTAGTCTTCCATATTCATATTTTGTTAAACATTTTGACTGTCCAACTAAACAGTTCACATCTGTCGCATGACGGGTTACTGTGTCTACTGGTTACAATTGAATCATTCACACAGCAGAAGTTAGTGGCTGTGGTTGAATACTGAAGTGATAATTTTATTTCAACATGCCATAAGCAAAAACAAATATTTCCACAAAATTAAAACAACAAATTTGTTTTTGAGTATGGTGACACTGTTTATGATTTATTGCAATGCAATACTGAGTGATAAAGTTTAAGAGATAATCAACAAATTAAGGTAATTAAGTGGAGGGAAAGGAAATAGACATTAAATCCATGTCTGGGATATTAATACAAGTACAATTACTTGTATTAATATCCCAGACATGGATTTAATGTCTATTTCCTTTCCCTCCACTTAATTAATAGTATATAAATAATAACTTGGCTTCAAAGTACCTACAAATGTAGGACGCCATTGGATGTGTGTTCTCAACGGAGAAACCTCCTGTGGTCTGCCTTGTCTTCTGAATCAGTTGAGGAATTTGATGTCAGACTGGCATGTTGTCATGGTAGCTCAATGGTAGAGCATCAGCGCGTTAAGCTGAAGATCCGTGTTCAAATCCCGGTTATGACATAAAATTTTTCAAGCTGATTCTTACTTAAATTAAGGTAAGTTTTAAGTCATTCTTTTTTCTCTTTAGGTAATCTTTAATTAATTGTAAAGTCATAAAGTCATTATCTTAAAGTCATTTTGTTGTATTCTTTAGGTTGTCAAAATCTGGGCCCTAATTATGAAAATGTAAAGGACTTAAGAATTCAAGAACTTATCAGCAAACTAGTCCATTGAACAGTATACAACTCTGGGATGCAGCTAATCTACTTTTAAATGCGGTAATGGGTATTTTCATTTGTGATCCTCCTTACTTTGAAACTGTCTGTTCAATTCTCTCTTCTTTAACTGAGATTTCATTTTTCTCCCTTCAATTACAATAGCCTCTTTGTTCAATTTCCTCCCTTAAGTAGAATTTAACTTCTTACTCCTTTCATATCTTTAAAATCGGTCTTCTCAACTTTATACTTACAACATTTGATGTAAAATTCCACTTTGAACTTTTGAATATCTCATCATAGAGCCCTAGCACACCTACACCTGGTGAAATAGGGCTCCTTGCATAGGAGAATAATAATAATATCTAATTTCACAGAAAGAAAAGATTATTTTATCCATAAGTTTTATAAAATGAAAAATTTCATGAGAAGTTAAAAATGATTTAATGACCTAGCAATGATTATTTAAAAACACACATTGCAGTTTTCCCACAAATACACAACAGAAAGCACAGTAATACTGAAGTTTCTATTTCAAGGGTCAAATTGTCCACTAATGATTCTCAGTGATGTACCAACAACCTAAACTTGAATACAATAAAACTGCATTTCTTATGTATAATAAAAATAAAGGGGAATTACCACCACAATTACTTTATTTCTGTCTTTATTATTACTGGAATAAATAAAAAGAAAGTAAAACTAACTTCTTTTACGTTATTTTGCATCATAAACATTGTTTAAGAGAACTATCTCCATCTATGTAAAGTTCCATTTTACGGAGTGAGCCCATCGAGGTAAATAAAGATAAAGGTGATAGCACGTTATAGATACAGTAGAGTCCTGCTTTTCCGAACTAATTGGGACCAAACGCTGTTCAGTTTAGCGGGAATTCGGAATAGGTGGATTTCATGAATAATATCAACGTTCTGGTGGAACATTGCATCCTCAAGTTGATTCAGTGCTCTTCGTCAGAAAAAATCACTGACTTAACTTCTTAAGTGTGTGTAAATCAGTTATTTTTTGTGCTTAGCAGTGATTAAAAATGATTCTACAGAATTGAATAAATGGAGCCGACATGTGCTGTAAGTAACCTGCTTTCATTCCAATTTGGAATAGGTGGATTTTCGGAATAGCAGGGTTTGGAATAGCTGGGCTCTACTGTATTATACAGATCCTAGAAATTATGCAGGATATCCCCAGATGTCAATGTCGTTCTCTTCCCTTTTGACCAAATTAATAATTATCGACTTCCTTCATTTTAAACACTACATATACTATTACTCCTATTACTACTATTACCGCGTACTTACAATCACTTACAAATCAAAATAGCACAAACTATTTTGGGAATAAAAATTTGCTTTACAAAATAGATGCCGGCAGTTTGACAAAACACAAACGTAAGCCAACACAATACTTAGTTCCGCTCAAAACATTACTTACGTCTTTCATTTATCCCAAATTGTTCAAAGTCTGCAATTCATCGTAGTTAAGAATTTGTCAATATTAGCTCCTCATTGCCTTTTCTACAACTTCCAAGAAAGATATAGGACTCTGTTTCTTTACAAATAGGTAAATCTTTTACGAATTGTTTCTGCTATGTTTAACTGTTTCAATCAGTGATTTGCTTTAACTGTTGCCAACCAGAAAAGCCTGAATTCCTGTAGAGCTGTCACCATATAATTTTGCTGCAATGCACAAACCAATTTACGTGAAGACTATGAAGGCACGCCTATTTCCCAACACGTCATCATTCTTCTCCCCGCATTTTATTGATTATTACCATGTGTTCCAACGGGGAATCACAGTCTAGGGATATCTGACTTTCGTTCTACAAAGCATCAGCCTTATTGATTGTAGGTGTTTCTTTTGTTGATATCGGTGAATGTTTGTGCTGTGTTAGAAAATGTTTCTACGTATGTATGAACATAATGAAAGTTTCTTTAAAGCATAATAAAATTGTTGTTGTTGTCAGCTGGCAAGAAACCTCACCCATAGGATATCTCTAGTACACTGAATCATCAACAAACTCCGTAACATTTTGTTGCATAGCTCCACCTTCTAGTGGTCCCGTGCATATTGCGGCAGAATTATTTGGCACCAGCTCTACATACAAAATTACCAAAAAGATTTCTGGTTACTATTCTGAGCATAAGCAAACTGAAATTATTTTCCTTTTACAATGTATGATTCAAAATAACATAAAAAGTGGTATGATGTTCGACCGTTATAAGAACTTAACATGCTCAAACAAATAACAAAACTCACTAGCGCTCGGTTTGTTAACTTGGTGCTTAACTATTAAGTTCTAAATAACGGTCTTACATCATAAATAACTATAATTAATTGTTAGTTTATTAAAAATATCCTAATTCATATGCAGTGAGATTTCATTAGTAGCAAAGCATTGCAGAAACACCATTGGTACATCACTAAGGCAAAGCAATACATTGTTGCCAACATCTATACAAACCCTTGAGTGGGTGACCATGGCAGCGTGACATTAGCCCCCCGTGTTTGCTGCATAGGACTCTCACCGGGGATCACACCACTGTACTGCAGCGTCTCTAGTGGGCAGCACTGGTATGCATCTCCTTAATATAACAGGAATAAACTAGTTTTGTTTTGACATCGAAGGTGCTGTGGAAAAACACTTGCTTTCTTTCTAACCAATTCTCACGGCACAGCAAAATTCTAAATAAGCCCAATCTCCCAAATATCTACTCACTCCATTACCTATTTTTATCATGAGAAAAGAAGGATTCACTAATCTTTAAAATTCCATACATACAGTTTGTTTGCTACTTAATGGTTTTAGGTCATATTCCTTAGGTAATTCTACATCAACTTAAAGTAACACCCTTCAAAATTCTCTTAAATTAGAAGATACCCAAACCTATACTTGGAGTTTATCTAACAATTAATATTAGGAAAATAAATATTGTATTACAAGAAATAAGTTGACACCTGTTCTTATAATTTAAAATTTGGAATTTACACTACATAGTACTGCTATGTGAAAATTTAAACTGCATAGTACTGCTGCCTGAAAATGTAATCTGTGCAGTACTGCTATAAGAAAATATTAACTGAACAGTAACTGATAACATAAGGATTCAATAATGCCATTATAGTACTACACAAAAAAAATTGGCGTTACATGGCTATTAAATTGTACAATACCACACCAGCAGAGTATAAGCTATTAAATATGATTATCTTTAAAAACAAAAACGAAGAATATATTTAAAACTGAACGTATAGACAAATTTTTCTCAATTAATTTAAATAATTATTAAAGTGTCTTAAAAGAATTGAAATACTGATTAATTAAAAAATAAACTTATATAGATTTCATTAAATGATTGTAAGTGTGTCTGAATTTATGGAACTCCTGAGGAAGTTAGTCAACATGTAATACTTTTGTATAATTTTCTTAGTTCATGTATTTCACTACATATTATATTGTATTATAGGTTAAGAAATGACAAAGCCTGATGACGAATAAGTTCTTGATTCTTGATTCTATGTGAGAACTTGAACTGCACAGTAGTTTTATGTAAAAGAAAAACATAAAAGGATAATAATGAGGTTCTGTCAAGTTCTGGGTAACGTAATTCACCTGTGACTCACAACGTGTGGTCTCACAGACCGTGAGAGACTTTTCAAACTCGCTCTTCAAGGCAGTTTCAAGCAGTAAGCTGCTTAAATCACAAACCTAAAAATGTCTAAAGGTCAGAGGCATTCTCGCTGCCCTGGGTTAATACTGTCGCATGTTATGATTTTCCTAGATAGGAAGTTAACTTCATTACAGTAAAAAAGTAAATTTGCAAGAATGTTCAATGTTATCAATCAAACCATGAGGACGTGGCTGCTATTTGGGCAACAGGCAGGACAAGAAAATACATTGTTTGGTAAGTCACGAGCTGAAACAGATTAGAATCCTTCACTCGAACCTCCATTTCGATGACCATTAAGATAAAGCTGTACGAGTGCCAGTTGAACAAGCAGAAACTATATCTGACATTTTTGCTAAATTTGTTGAAAATTGCCATCACTTAAACTATACAGAAATTGGTTCGAGGAAGGTTTGAGGGAAACGTTGCGCAATTACATCTTAAGTGTATCCATTTTAGATGAAGTGTATTACAACATATTTTTATTATTATTGTACAGAAATTGACGGTATATTATATCAGTAATTACAATTTTTGAAATGTTTATGCCTTTTAAAATACGAAGGTTTTCACTGTCAGTGTCATGACAGTGGAAATCTTCAGGGCTATTAAGCCATGATCTCAATAATCCTGGACCACAGCTCCCAAGGAATTTTCCATCTCATTTATGTCTTTGTTTCACAGTTTAAACATAAGAGTACCACCTCATAGTATATGTTAGAGATTCGTCCTCATAGTGAATTATGGGTTAAAAGATTGTGTAAATGAAATTGTCTCTTCGATGACTATGAGCTGAGCGAGTACTTTGCAATACTTATATTTATTATAGAGAAATGTTAAGTATAACTTATCTCTAGAATGAATCAAGGAATATGCCTTATATTGTGAACCATTAGGTAACGAACATGCTATATCTATATTTTAAAATGCCATTTCAATTCAATTCTATACACAATTTTAAAATATTATGTTTATCTATGCATCTACATAAATTTACTTGAAAAAGAAAATACTAAATCTCTCCCCACCCTTGAAGACCATCTCCCCATATAATCTAAACAAAGCCATAATAGGATTACATTGAATCCCTGAATAGTTTGAATTTATTATTAGCAATAGAACTGATGTTGTTTGCCAAGTAACTTTACATGTTCATTCAAGAGAGTAATTTATGAGAAACCCATTATGAAGATAGCCAAAGGACACAAGCATTAGTTGTTACACATGCGGTCCATAAGAAAATAGCCAATAATATTTTCTCACCAGTCAACTAACAGAATTTTCCTTCAGAATTACTTTTATATTCAAGGTAAGACAGTCAGATTGTACTGTGTCAGATTTTTTAAGGTTTGCAAAAATAAATAAAAATCTAGTTGACTCAGCTGGTCGCATATTGACCTCTGAACTGGAGAGTTATAGGCTTACAAGTGATCAAAAGTG
This sequence comes from Ectobius pallidus, assembly GCA_964059195.1. Lineage (NCBI taxonomy): Eukaryota > Metazoa > Arthropoda > Insecta > Blattodea > Ectobiidae > Ectobius > Ectobius pallidus. The sequence goes on from CAXKWD010000009.1 coordinate 133,860,256, forward strand.
CAAATTTCTCAGGAGAGAAACATCTACTGCACAGATCTTCCAGGAGAAACTTTTTAAGTCATGGGTCTTCGATCATTATTCCAAGTTCGTTACAACATCTCAAACCTGAATCATACCTTGAGGATGTTTCCTGTTTCTTAGTCTGACTAAGATGATAGGCAACAACTTGCTTAATGTAAAGCTTATCCTAAGTATTATGCAATAAACTAAATTAAAAGTGTATGGTAAAATAGGGTCATAAGATCCTGACAGTAAAACTTAGACCACCCTATTCCATTTAATGAAACTTAAGCTGCCCAAAGCAAATTTCTTTCTTATATTGAATTGCCTGATTATAGTAATGAACAGAATAATTTTAGAATTTTTGGACCAATATTTTTTTATGATAATAATAATAATGATTAAAGAAGAGAGTCATTGTTAACTGACGTTAAAACCATTCATTAAAAGCCGTTTACGACCCAAGGCAGCCTCATTCTTCATCCTAAATTTAAAAAGTGTCTATTAAGGCAAAATAAATATTTCATAGGGCTATTTCTAATATAAAAAAAAATCTGCGACAGCTTGTAATACAACTAAAATTAATACATACAAACTAAACTAAACTGAATTCAAATTATGTTCATTTTTAAATCTTAACCTAAAAGTGAAATGCGCTATTAATGACTGAAATAAGCTGGCTGCCCTATCCTATGTCTATATGTCACATTTAAAAACATTTGTATGCAGAAATGTATTAAGATGTGTTCAAATTTATGAAGACAAAAAAATGTAATTGTAATTGTTCACAGAAATGGCCAACTTCTGTGTGAACGAAGGTGAAGTCTTAGAGAGCAAGTATATAACAATCACTATCTATTTCCATGGCAAAAATTGAAGGGGTTGGCTGTGTTCTTATGGACATGCAAAATCAGGCAAAAGCAAAATAAAACATTCATACAGTACAGTTGACAGTTATCTTTCACAGAACATGCTGCAATCACAATCCAAACACTGTATATATGGGAACAATTTATTGGGGTTGATAGGATTTTTGTGATACCACAGAATTACCAATTTACCATTTTTTTCACCTAAAGCAAAATGGTTTCTTTCTCTATCTTTCTCTTTCTTCATTCTAAGGAGACTGTGAACAGTGTTCAATACCGATATTACAAAAAAAATGCTAAGAGAACAGGTAGGAGGAAAATGTAATAAACGAACTCCTCTCCGTGGCACTACATGGCCCACGACCCGACTGCCGCATCATCTAACATAGGCAGATGGCAGGATTGGGGTGCATGTGGTCAGCATGCCGACACGGCTGTTAATGGCGGTTTCCATGACCGGAGCCGCCACTTCTCTATCAAGTAGCCCCTCAATTTGAATCACGAGGCTGAATGCACCTCAGAAAAATCTGAGGAGGTATTGGGGATCGAACCCGGGTCGATGGATCTGTAGTCAGCGATGCTAACCACAAGACCACACCGACGGTGAATAAATGATGAGGAAATATAATTTTAAGAAAATTCAAAGCAAATGTTTCTATAAACGAGCGTCAGTGTTATAAGAAAGTAATTTTTTGTCAATCAAAATTTTCAATTCCAATGTTAACAATTATATTGCAATTTACAAAGTCAAATTTACAGAAAAGCATTTTATTATTTATCTTATACAAAAATAAGCTGACACCATTGGAAATTTATGTAAATAAACGGTTAAAAACTGGCAGATTGTATTTTCCAGATAAAGCATACAAAGAGCTGGGCTCGGTAAATTTAAGCCCGAGAAACCAAGAGGAGATAGGGTGCTACTAGTACTACAATACATTAGATATTAATTACCTGTAGATTTATTTAGTTGAGTAACGCAGGTAGAATAAAAATGGGCAATATTTGCAGATTTATCAGATCTGCATTCGGCTTTCTTCAGAAAGAGTGCTCCTAATTTTTAAAAATCAAAATCTAATTTGCTATATTCCAATACAGCTGAAAATAGAGGCAAGCAGAGCAAAGCAAAATAACATCATGATGGAACCTTGAATGGGAATGATAAATTGAACTTTGTTGGAAATCTGTCTTACAAGACTTTGGCAATTGCCTATGAATTATCTGGCACTGCAGATGCAAATAAGCAAAACGTTGGCACCAATAACATGCTGGGCCTGGAACTACAGTAATCACTCTTATGTACCACTAACATCAAACAAACAAAAAACAAATAATAGGATTTTGAACCTTTGACCTTCAGTCACAAATAAGTAATGAAGAATGAATGATTAATGGAATGATTCTTGAATCACTTATTTTTCGCTCTAACCATAACAGCAAAGACTTCAGCATATTCAAAATAAAACATAATACATTAAGATTTTTTTAAAATTTATTTCAGCTGTGTTTAAACTCCTTTTAGCTACTAAGCCATATCAGGAGTTCAGGATATGTGTCTATACAGTAGGGTTGGCCATGGAACTATTGAATGTCAATTATTTCTATTATTGGTGTATTTTATGGAGTAAATTTCAACTGATATTAATTTAAATGGACATAATACAAGATGAAATGGTGAGGATGATTCATAGTATGTAAATATCCAATTCGGCATTTGCCTTTACAACTGGGTAAACCATGAAATAAACCATGTCAAATTGGCTGGCCATGGGATTTGAACCTGGGACCTTCCGAATGCGAGTCCAAGATGTTACTATCTCGGCCACCTCGCTCGGTAGAAAACACTTTGTGCACATTTCTAGTTGGGATCACTCCTGTAGCAACCCGCCATCTTGCACTGGCTGCAGTTCACTAACCATTCACTGTGGAGCACTGAATATTGGCTATATTCCAGTCGACATGTGCTGCCACCTTCTAGAAACAAATGGGCACAAAATTTAAATCGATATGCAGCATTCTGGCGTTTGGGACTTATTTATTGACTCACCCTATAATAACCTGCATGGGCCTATAACTATTCATAACGTGTAAAGGGAAAAATTTGTGTTAACTTTCTACTTAGTGTAATGATTCACAGAGTAAAATAATATAATTAAAAAACTGCTTTTCTAACTGTGGTTCCAAAATGTTGTTCACCTGGTTATACAAAAGGTTTTATGTAATCATGTGTTCCCCTGCTCAAGGAGAACAAGATTTGCATGCTAGGGAAAACTGATGAAATATTCATAATCTTAAGGCAAACATGCTTTTGAAGAGCAACTTACCTTTATACTCGGGAACAAACATCTGGATGTCTTGAGGAATGTTCTGGTAGAAATCCAACTCTCGAGGATTAAGTGGTTTACAGATTGTTCTTTCATTCAGCATTAGTAAGCGTGTATGGCCACCAACCTGTTTTAACAACCGAATAATTATTTATATAGTTTTGTATGCGTTGCAAAACCCTTATCTAGTGATTATTACATTATATTCAATGCCATACACAGTGCACGCTGCTTATTGTGATCACTTGGGGAAGCAGCTAACCTGATAATATTAACCAATTGATACCAGTAGCCGAAGGAATTAAATCAAGGTTATTTATTCATATATGAGGGGTCTATTAGCAAACCCGGGAATCTCCAATCTGAAAAAAAAAAAAAAGATAGAGATGCTAACAAACTTCTAATGAAAGTTTAATGCATTTCCTATTTCATATTTAGTGTATGTGTTGCAAATCTGACTTCCCACATAAGGTAGGATCTCAGATTTGCAACAAATATACTAAATATGTACTTGGAAATGCTTGAAAATTTAATTAGAAGTTAGGATCTCTATCTTCTATCCAAATGGAGATTGCCGGCTTTGCTAATAGACACCTCATATAAGAAAATACACTACAAAACAGAATTTAAAATATGTATTCATAAAATAATACATAACTGTGAATCATTGAAACACTCATAGGCTAATACAGTAATAGACTGCAAGCAACTATTTTTTCAACCAGTAACAAAGTTTTTAATTGTTTTTTTATTTCCTTTACGAGTCTATATTTTCATTATAACAATGGTGTGGTATCTATTACTGTCAAACACAGAATGATCTTAAAACTTTGAGAGTATCAAATGAAACTGCATAATAAACAACTTGTATTTAAAGTAAAATCAACTCGCTTTGCTCGTTTCATAAACATGCTCATATCTTAATGATATTAATATTAATATTAGGCTAATATTATAGGTGAATTGCTCTTCTCATGATAGGAAAGTTCATGTACCAGTTTGCACAAAAATGGAAATAAGTACTGGTAAGTTATGTTATTACCTGATTGCCAAGTGGTATCAAGGACACCTCATTCTCATCAGAATGCTGACGCATGTACGGGTGAGCTGACGTAGCTGTAGCATAGTGGTTAGGATGATGCTGAAGTTCAGAATCTCCCATACCCCAGCCTCCCAGGAGGAACACCATTCCCACGCTCCTGTGTTGAACTCTTGTACCAAAAATGTGGCAACAATGCACCAGTAGTAATCACCACCTACCAACACAAGAATGGAAAAAATACTGCTCACCTTTTACCAAGAAAATAACATGTATTAAACAAATCTTTGTTTACAGAGTTAAATTATTTGTGAGTGTTCAATACTATGAGTATAGCATACAATATAAGACTTTGACTGCATTATAATCATGTTTTAAAATTGCCCTGTTTATCAATAATTGGTGTATAAATTATGTCATTTAATTATAACCAGGGCCCGGATTTTGAACACCTAAAAATACTTAAGCTATAAAATGACTGTAAAAATAAAAAAAATGACCTGAAAAGTAACAAAAATGCTTCAAAAATTTGTACGAAAATAATAGTTTATTCATCAGATTTGTGTCTATTCTGCATTTATGTTGTTGATCCAATTATAGGCTTGTCATTAGTTAATTGGTACATAAAGTTAAATGCAAGCAGCAAACACCATCTTTCAGTATACAATTTAGAATTATAATTAGATCTATTTATTTATGCTATTTAGAGTTGTGATAATATTCAATGTATGTAAATGCACAAAGACTCTATACAGAGTGAATCACCTAAAACTTGCACCGCAGATATTTCGGACATGGAAAGTGCTATTGATGTACGGTTTTAACAGCACTGATTGGCAATCAGGGGCTCGTATGTTTAGCCTATAAACAGATTTGAATAATACTTAGAAAGTGTGTTTTTTGCAAACATACAATTTTCTAAATGGAACAATGCCAAGTTACATCAACAAAACAAAAGTAGAGTAAATTAGAATGTCAGTGGTGTTTGTCGCAGGATTCTAGTGCCAGTCGTTTACGAGACTGGTTTACGAGAGGTTGATAAATAATTGCCGAGATGGTTGACATCTATTGGGATATGTTTCTGCATACACCATACAAGAATAAACTGCATTCTTCCTACACTCTCCATACACCATGAGCATGTCGGCTTTTTCTGCATTGGTAAATCCCATCTTCACTCACAACCTACTGCTTGAACTATCACAAACAAACTGACTAGAAAGTCGCAATGAACAAATGGACAGAAAACACCATGTAAACAAAACATAACAACATCATATCTAGTGACTAAGCAGGTTGAATGGAACAAATAATTGTAGGTGTGGAAACTTTTCAAAATACGATTTCTCGTAAACTACTGACACTAGAATCCTGCGAAAAACACCAATGACATTCTAATTTAATTTACTTTTGTTTTGTTGATATAACTAGGCATTGTTCCATTTAAAAAATTTTATGTTTGTTCAAAAAACACACTTGCTAAGTATTATTCAAATCTGTATATAGGCTAAACGCACAAGCCCCTGACTACCAATCAATGCTGTGACACAGTACATCGATAGTATTTTCCATGTTTGAATATCTGCAGTGCAAGTTTTAGCTGATTCACCTTGTATAATGTGAGGAACAACACAAAATAATAACTTTGTATTTTAAAAATAACCTAAAAATATGAAATGTACAAAAACTGACTGTAAAATAAGCAAAAAATGACCAAATAATGACAATGGATTCTAAAAATGACCTAAAAATAAAAAATGAAGGAAAATTACCAAAAATAACATAAAATTACCAATTTTATAATCTAGGAGTCACGATCAGAATATAGCTTTAACCCTAAAGTACTGTGTAATGTACCATCAAATTCTTACCTTTTGGTAGTAGTTTGACATATGACACAGGCTCTGAACCCGTGGAAATATGCTGTCTGAGAAATCAGTTACGACTGCCTCTTCTGAAGCAAATCTGCAATCAAGACATACACTACAATTATATATACTCTGAATCAATATCACACACACAACATAGGAAGGGGATTTCGAAATGTACATTTGTACAGATTATGTCACTAAACAATAACCAATACTGTTCAAAAACATATAGATATTAACCAAACATGGTAGTGAATTTTCACTTTGAATTTTTTTCATTTTAAGAAAAGGACTCTATGTATTACTTCAGCATGTAAAATTAAATCTTAAATTAAGAAGGCTACTGATAAATTGGGATTATCATGAAATAATACATAGTCCATCCTAAAACCATTTCATTACAGCAAAAAAATTGGTCTTGAATTTTATTCTGACTATTCCATATAAACAGCGCGTGTTTGATAATGACCAATAACATTTAGCAATTCCTCAGATATAGACCAATCATGGCCTTTTATCTTACAATATTCTTGTAGGAATTGCAAAGATGCTGTTTTATTGGGGTAAAATTGTCTGCTCGTTACTGGACACTTAAGTATCAGCGTGCAGTGATTAATAGTCACATGCTGCCACTAAGGGGCATGAAAACAGATTATTTTATGAAACATAACTTGTTTGGAAATTGAAATAATAGAAATGTACATTGATTAAAAACACAATTTTGATTCAGTGCAAGCCAGTTTGTGTGTTTTTATTCTGTTCTGCTGTTAGTTTACCTGAATGAAGTTAACTATGTCTAATATGCACCACTGGTAGCACTGATCACAACATGGTAACTCTAATTGATTCATGGATGGTTGATTCACAGTATGCCGTGATCTTGCAGCTGTTAGTTTTGTTTTTATACAACAAACAATGAAAGAAATTATTGTTTGTATAATCCGTTATATTTTTATTCATGGAATAGTCTTATTAAATCCAACTCGAGTTGAGGAGTTTTATCAGATAAATTCTATCTATTTATAAACTCGTCAACTCAGATAAATTCTATCTATTGATAAACTCGTCAACTCTCGTGGGATTACCTATGATAAACCAGAATTAATAATCACAAATACCGTAACAAAAAACTGATGTGAAACACATAACATTCTCTGACCCAAATAAAAGCCTTGTCTCTTAAGTATAATATAATACTGGAAATTTCAACAAACCTGTTCAGCCGTTTTCGAGAAAATATGAAAAAAAATTGCAGTCTCTTTATGTAAATTTGTTGTAAAAAAGAAGAGAAAGTAGTTACCACGCTCCAAATCACATCCCAAAAGGATAACACAACCCAAATAAAATCTGATAAAATGTACTCACGTAACATTCTCTATCGTAAGCATGGGCAATACACCTTTCTCACTTTGCAATCCGACATAGAATAAGAGGCCATGAAAGAGCACGGATTCAGTTGTTCCAACCTGACGCAAAGTTTTATTGTTCACCTGTCAAGACTGAGTTTCTACAAATAGTGGCTGGCTTATAACTACCCTTCAGCGTATACTTGCATAAAAATGTTTGAAATAAAAGTTGTAGCTCTTAGTTTAAGCTCTTCATACACAAAATTTAAAACAAAATCCTCAGAACCGTTTTCGAAAAATCGCGAAAAACAAAATTTTCTACTTGAAAAGTGGCATTACATGTAAGAGAAAGTTTTTGCCAATCTTATTTTCACACCCCCGAAATTACCTAACCCAAATACAAAATTCCCTTTTAATAGGACTTTCTGTTCTGGAGTTGGGCTGTTTACACACACACGTTTCTGAAAATAGTATTTTTGAATTCAGGGGAACCTCAAAACGTTTACCGTATTTTAAGGACTATAAGACGTTCCGAACCATAAGATGCACCTTGATTTTAGGATGGAAATTTAAAGGAAAAGAAATTTAATGTGATTCTAAACAAAAAATTTAAAGGGAATAATATATTTCATTCCATAAACAATTATAACCTTGTACAATGGAATCAGTGCAAATCACTTCTAACCTAAAACCTGTGTTGAACGAAAATCTCTTCTGCACAGGTGGCATCGCTAAATTTTAACAACTGAACTGATTTTTCATAAAAGACTGAAAATACTTTTACACCCTCTAACCTTAAATTCAGCATCAAGTAAGTGTAATGGGACTAGGTTGTTTAGAGGCAATTTGCCTTTATTTAAATCACCCGGTGGAGAAAAACTCCTTTCATATAAAAGAACTCAACATTCCCTTTCCGCATTGTATACCTGGCTTCCAGCTACCCTCATTTTACGATTGTGACAAGTCCACTGATGTATAGTCTGTGACAAATTTGTAACATCGTTTATAACACCTTGTTTATAAGCATAGGCGTACCGAGGGGGGGGGGTTCCCATTGATTTAAAAAAGGAAAATTATATAATTTTTTTAAGTCTGCCCATAAATTACTTAATACAAGTATAAAGTGTGGGAAGCTTAAAACTCGTTATTTTGCGTCTTAATTTTTTAAAATTGTCCGGGGGTGAGCCCCCGGAAGCTTAAAACTCGTTATTTTGCATCTTAATTTTTAAAATTTTCCGGGAGAGGACCTCCGGACCCTCCTCTCCCTGGGAGGTATTCCATACCCCCCAGATCCCGCGGATGTTTTAACCCCCCCATACCTGGTTACGCCTATGTTTATAAGTATGGTATTATCGGCAGTATTTACAATAATTTTACTTTTTTTAGTGTACTTCAGACCATTAGACGCACCCAACTTTCAAGACTCTATTTTCAAGGTAAAAAAGTGCGTCTTATGTGCCGTAAAATACGGTATATATGTATGTTAAAAACTCAGCTCCGAGTTTCGGGGTTGAACACAATACTTTCTCTACCTAATAGGCATGGTATTATGGTACGGGCAGAGGAAGTAAGACTTTGTTAAGAACTGTTTAATAATATTTATTTTTAAAAAAAAAGTAAACCGCACTTTCACGTGGTACATACCTCGCATACATACTATGCAGGAGTATGGAGACCCGCGTGTAGCGGTAAGATATGCGAAAGAAACATGCTGTTTTTTTTCTTGGAACTGGGTGCCGATATAGCATAGCTCTTTAATCTGCTTAATTTGGCGAGGCCCTTCCGCACCTGTTTCCACCCGCAAATCTATTCATGTTCCCTCTGGGAGAACTGCACATCCAAAATAAAACATGGGCCGGCCGGCGCGGCCGGGAGCCAAGCAATAAGCCTATTCCTTTGTCTTTCCTGAGCCTATACGATCTTCTCACAACATTCTCTTTCGCAAGGTACACATATACAATTATACTAGTGACGCAATGTTTCCGAGCTTGACAATCACCTGATTTCGATTGCAGTATATCCATTACGGCCGGGATTTAAAGGTTTTAACCAAATTTTTTCCCCAGCTTCCGAATTAGAACATTTTAACGTATTTTTCCGTTTCATGCCCCTTGCTTCCTACCCTCCCCGAAATTATTTTCCGGCTACTTCATTGTAGCACTTATATTATTGTAATATTAATATATTACAAAGTAACTCAAGAAGTTAAAGGGACAAAAAATAAATTAATTAAAAAAATCCCCCCCTAGAACATGTAATATGGGCGCCCTTGATGAGAGGCCAATGAACTTCTGTTCAGGTAATTGAAACCAACATATGTACAAAATAAAAAACAAAGTGAAACAGACTATTATATAGGCCTATGTTGTCTAATAACTAGCAGCTAAGGTAAAGAAAAAATAGTTAGGCTTACCAAACTTGGAGAGTGGAATGTCTTACATATACCCAGTGTGTTGTTTACTGGTTAATTGGGTAACAAATATTAGAGGGTAAAGGATAAATATTATCTATGTGAAATTATCACTATGAATCCCTACACAAAATAGTGTTCCGTTCCTCTCGCGGATGATATAATTCTGGACACAAAACTTCACGGAGTTTGGTTTAGTATTGTGGGGGGATAGGCTTAAAAAGATATACAAAGCTGCGCCTCGTTTACATTTACAGTCACATTTGAGTATGTAACGTTAAAATTTCAACTACATTTAAACAAGTATATTTTATTTGAAACAGTGTATAATAAAGGCATTTGAAGGGATAAATTTAAGTACAGTATTACACACGGATCTAAAAGCCAGAGAATTGAATCCCGGCTAATGCACGGATTACGTAAAAGCAGGAAGCTATGCGACCTTGAATCAGTGAAAGAGAGTCTGTTGGCACAAGATGACGATAAAAATGTCACTGTTTCGCCAGCAATATAGGCTGGCTAGGCATTTGTAAAATTCAAGTTCTGTGCAAACCAGGAGTGAGGTTCAATATCCAATATCAATAGGCTTCTTCCCATGGACGTTATAAATGCGTATACCAAGTTTCATTAAAATCCTATAAAGAGTACTTGAATTATCGTGCGTACAGACACACGGACGGACGTACGGACAAACATTTTCCCGTCCCCCACACATTCTCATAAAGTACCACTCTGGCACTTAATGACGTCAATAATAATAATAATAATAATAATAATAATAATAATAATAATAATAATGCCTCAGAAGGCAAGGAACTGTTGTTAGCAACACCGTTATAACTTAGTTATTTACGACTTAAGACCGTTATATACAACTTGAACGTGCCAGCAAGAAAGTGTTATCTATATTAAAACTGATTAAAATCTGGATCGGACTTTCGCGACATTACGGGCTTTTTCCACTGACAAGGATGTCTTGTGTCAAATTGACGAGGACGAGTCGAGATGCTCAAGGCTGAGGCAGATAAGAAAGTCCATGTAATATTGCGAACATTCTGTCGAGATATGTGTGACTTGAGGCTTTACCGGAGTTGAGAATACATTAATTTCTCGGGCTTCCAACCGGGTGAGTTGGAGGAATGGGTTCAAGATTTCGGCAGCTACTTCGCTGCCATCTTCTGGGAGAAGTGAGATGGATTGGTTACGAAACAGACATTTCCCAATCTATTAAATCTATTCTAATATTGTTCTGCCACCTACGTCTAGATCTTCCAAGTGTCTCTTCCCTTTGGGTCTCCCAGTCAATATTTTTAAGGTATGTCTCTCCTCCCCATGCCCACTTCTTCCTCCGTGATTTAGGCCCCCTTACTACATTCAGTTGCCACCGGCGTGGTCTTGTGGTTAGCGTCGCTGACTACAGATCCCAGGTTCGATTCCCGGTACCTCCTCGGATTTTTCTGAGGTAGGGAGGTCTGGAACGGGGTGCACTCAGCCTCGTGATTCTAATTGAGTAGCTACTTGATAGAAAAGTAGCGGCTCCGGTCACGGAAACCACCATTAACGGCAGTGGGTGTCGGCATGCTGACCACATGCCTCCGATCCTGCCATCAGCCTATGATGGGTGACGCAGCGGTCGGGTGGTAGGCCAAGTCCCTTCAGCGATGTAGCGCCAAGGAGTTTAGTTTTAGTTTTTACTACATTGAGTGAGAGTACAGGTTATGAAGGTCAAACAAAATTGTAAGAGTAAAATGTATTACACTTTTTTGGCATTCTTCTATCCCAAGAGAATTTACTTTTTTGCGTTTTCAAGGCGTTGTGATCACTAAAAGGTGTGTTCCTGAGCACATGTTGTCTGCTCCTAACAGAGTACATTAACATCCTGGCTAATACCGCCTTACGTAGGCGGCTTTGCTACTGTATGCTTCACATCACAAACAGATGGCGTACGAAAGCAAGGCGAAATAAAAGAGCTTACCATGAACAAAAATCTGAATGAGTGTAACTGGAACACAGCTTCGCCAGACAGTCAGGCAACAACAACTGACCACCAGACGAACTGACACCGGACAACCTCCACAGGAACCAGTCCGTCGCAATCTAGTACGTAACACGACGCCTGGGGCACAACACAAGCCACGCGATCCTGCCTGGATCCTTTCTTTAAGCCCTAACTGGAAGACGTGCAAAAATCATAACATTACTGGTGACATGATGTCTGCCAGACACCCACTCTTTTAACGCTTGTAATGGACAATTGTTTCGTCTGAGTGCTATGTTGTTATTTTTATAGCAAAAAAGCTGTCCAAGGAATAATCTTATTATGACTCAGTCTAAGACTAAACATTCACTATTAATAAAATAATCAGTATATGCAAAAATACTTATCCATTTATATGCATAAGTTGAACTGGATAATATTTTAGTTATATTCCCTAGAAATTAGACTTTAAGGGATGACAGTTTACAATATAAATTTAAACTAAATGTTTACATTCCAAATTTTTTGTGATTTTTTAAATCAACTTTGAAATCTAACTCCTCCATCAGATATTAAAATGGGTGCTTAAATTTTGTATGTGAGATTCTTTCACGCTTGTTTTACAAATTGTCTGATGGATTTTTCATACTGTTTATACTTTTTGTTTTAAAAATATATTTTACCCAGGAAAAAAACTGCCCTGGGTTTTTATTATATACTTATATATATATAACTTGCTTTTGAGATAACTAACTTTGAAGCCTTTATGGAAGTAACATTTTTTGCTGAGAACTTCCGACATTGGCCACTTAAGGTTTCTGTATTATGTTTATTAATAGCAACAGACATTGGTACTTTCATTATACGAAAGATAACGACTAGCCGAGCTCAATAATGCATAGATCTCAATTTTGCAAGAAATTATATATATATAACTAAGGCCTACACAGAAAATGTTATTACACATTTTATTGGACAGATTGTAAAGCACATTGTGAAAATGTTTCATAGCCGTATCTTTCTTTTGCGGGAGAATATAGTTTTGAATGTAGCAAAATAGCTTGCAGACGGAAACTGAGAAAAACAGGCGATTCAAGTTTGCATGCATTGGCAGTTGGAAGCGCACTGAGGTTTAAAAATGGTGTCAGCAGCACCGGCTCCAAACGCCCAAGCGGCTTAAAATTTGGCAAAGGTGTACTTCAGAGTATGCTTAATTTTTTTTATATTAACTTGAAACCAAAAATCTTAGTTTTTAATGAAAATGGCTAAATCGACACTTCTGTCATCCCTTAAGTTAAATAACGATTTCTTGAATGTTCACTCAAGATACAAGAAAGTGCCCTGTTTCTAAACGCTGGATACATTTTCAAACTAATTTACCCCTTATAAATTCCCTTGCCCTCCTCAACACATGCTTTACCCTCATGAGCTACCAACTTCTTCTACACAATATAATTTCTGATGTTCGAAGTTAGGACCACCTGGTATGACGGATCGAGAAATTTACAAAATTGTTATAAGTTCTGGTTCAAATGAATTATTACTAAAATTCTCCATTATATGAAATATCAGTGATGTACAAACACGGAATCAGATTTCGGGCAGGTCGTATCACTTCCCTACTTTCACTGCCAACTTTCTTCTTCTGCTCACATAAGCATGTCTCAGTTTCTTATTCCCGTGATGGAATTCTTCACTGCTACATTATCGAACTTCACAATTCCAGGAAAAAAGTTACATAATAAATCAGGTTTGTGACATGAAATTACATCAAAAGTTGAAGTTCATCAAAATCAGAAAACCTTGAAGTAAATTCCTTTTGAATCCCTGTCAGAAAAACAAAAATATAGACTGTATTGCCGCTCGCAATGCTAGATGACAGTGAACAATTTTGTAAATAGACTGTTATTTTTATTTATTTGTCCATAATTAGCCCTTAGTCTCACAGCCGTAGGCCATACTTCTGGGCAGAATAAATAAACTACATAATATTTGTTTATACTTAACAATCATTTAAATTAATGTCAGTTGAAATTTACTCCATAAAATACACAAAAAAACTTTTCTTTAAATTTTGCACATGGGCTGCTTATTCTAAGAGCAAAACTTTTAATTCTAACATTTTTTCGAAATTTTTTTAAGGATAGTTATAATTACTATAAGCCACCTACTTTAAATACGCGCTCTTTGCAATATGTTCTATAGCAGAATGTGAAGTGATAAAAATGCATTGGCCATGCTTAAAGTAAATAAAGTTATGAAAGTACATTAATAAGATTTTATTGGGTTATGTATCCTTCGGGGATGCGATGTGATGTGGTAGGATTTTGTCTTCGTTTTTACAACCAAATTACATGAAGAGAATTTCATACATAATAAATAATAATTATATTATATTAACAGGCTAACATTTATCTGGGCAGAGGAAGTTATGTGAATTTTTTTGTACTGAATTCTGAATGACGTGTCATAGCGAACAGGTGTAGAGTGAGACCCGCCTCGAGTGTGCAGAGAGAGATGCTGGGGATTTTCCACTTGCAGCTGCTAAAGGTCAGCATTGTTCCTATCGGATTTCTCAGAAAAGTTCAACGTAACAACCAATCTGAATGACGGACGCACTCATGCAAACTAATGTTACATATACTGATATACGTGCATTCATGGGAATGTCATCTACTGTTCATAGAAATACGGATTCTGTTTTGTGAAGAGATTAATTCTTCACTAGGAATCTCGATAAAAGGAAACAGATCTAGTGAGTCTCAATATGCAGCATTTTTTTTTTTTTTTTTATAAATCAGGTTAAACAGGACAAGAAAGAAAGCAACAGATGGTAACGTCTTGGATTCGCATTCGGGAAGTACCAAGTTTAAATCCCGTGGCCGGTCAATTTGACATGGTTTTTTTCCATGGTTTTCCTAGTCGTAAAAGCAAATGCCGAATTGGATATTTACATACATGATTCATCCTATATCATATCCAACCATTTCATCCTGTATCATATCCATTTAAATTAATATCGGTTGAAATTTAGCCTACTCCTTAAAATACACCAATAATAGAAATAACTGACATTCAGTAGTTCCATAGCCTACCCTACTGTATAGACACAGATCCCGAACTCCTGATATGGTCTAGCAGCTAAAAGGAGTATAAACACATTTGAATTAAAAAAACTGAAAGATTTAGTTTTCGTACTGAAACAATTTCTCTTTGTAATTGAATAATTGCAAAGTGTCTGCATTGACTTTCTAACAATTACTGGTAATTATTATATTTATCACCGGTTTCTAACCCGTCAAGAATGAAAAGGGTCTGCGAAAAGTACTTATTTAACTTAAATATTCTCTGTTTCTCAAATGTTCTCGTAACTTTTATCAGAAACGTACGAGTACCATCAGCTGCCCGCAAAAACGACATGAGTGTTAATAAATATGTTTTTTGTTCGACAAAATTGTAATACGCTTATCATAGCCTATGTGACGTAACATAATCATAATGACATCGATTCAAGTACAGATATCCATTCAAGCATTGAGAGCAGCAAATGAAAGTGCGTAATAAGCAACCTGTATTTAAAATACAATCAATTCTGTTCATGTTAATTGTAATATTATACTAAAGCGAGTTCATTTAATGTGTTTAAATAAGCGTTATTTGACGCTAAACCATCAAGAGAAGCCCTGCGACCTTCACGCCTAATAGCCTGTCATCTATCGGTAAAGACGAGAACTACTAACAGTTGATGGATGAGAGTCGTTTGCTTGATCAATTACAAGTTATTCTGAAAACCCAAAACTTAGGCATTTAGTTTATTATGGTCGAACAAAAACAGTCGTATGCAACTTGCCTATTATGGTTTTTGCACGACGTAGCTAATTAGTGGTACTTACGAATATTGTTGCCCTGGATCGTAACTTAACATTCCCGCAAGCAATCTGGTTGCTATGAAAACAAAAGAAATCTCCGTGCGGTAAAAATTACAAAAAAGTCAAGTGCCGTAAGTAAAATATCATAATACAAGCCTTTATGGAAGACCGGAACCAAGGCCCCCCAGTTTGTGGCGACTTCAACAGGACAAATATTCGGTCTCCATAACAACCAACATATGCGAATCACTTTGTGAAATATAACATCCATCTCAATGGTGTATAAACACTTGGAGGTGCCCGTGGCTTCACCCACGATAATTCATTTAAAAATTAAAAAAATAAGAGTAAAATAATTATTAAAGCATTATATTTATTAACACTCGCACGCGAATCATTCATTAATAATTAATGAAACAGCTAAAATTCCTGCTTTAGAGTACATTCCACGACATGAAAGCGCCCCCTGGGAAAACTATATCAGAATCGATTATGCAGTTCCAAAGAACCTGTGAACACATAATACGTATTGTTTCTCAGCTGTTTATTGACATGAATATGATGTGAATTTTATTTTATCAATTCAGTGTAATTTTCAGAAATTATATAATGTTTCAAGGGAAGGAATGGTTTGTTTGGATTATTATTATCAGCGATATTTCAAGAGATAAAACCATCAATATTTTACAGCTGTTGCCCCCGGCTTCGCCCACCATTATTCATTGACTCCAGGATTTTTAAGAAAATTACACTGTTAGATTATTAAAAATGTTTGTGGTTCAGAGCTATGAAAATTGTAAGTAAAAATAAAATTAGAATATTTGTTCATTGTGTTCATTTCACTTAGGCCTTATATAATAAAGAAACGGTTTTCCTTCCGAATTTTGTAGTCGTCATGAAAGTTTAGACTGCGAGAGACGAACATCGCCGAGTATACCCGATGTCTCACGAAGCGGGCGAGCAAGCACGCTATTTAGGGCCGTTGAATTGTATAAGAGTAGATAATATTTTCAGCTAATATCTCAATTAATATAAATAAATTTATATAAGTAATCATCGTGCAAAAAATAGCATGCAATACTCGTGCCGTAAGCTCATAACGGATCTCGGAAATTAAAAAAAAAAACTCGCCTCGTTTTTTCAAACTCTTTTCTCGATCCGTATGCACCGCTCGAAACTCGTATGAAAATTACGAAACTAGCTTTGCTCGTTTCATAAACATACTCGTATCTTAATAAATGCCATTAAAGACTCTTGCATAATGCACTATTAATTATTTTACTGTTTAAGAAATTATTTATAAATTCTAGCGGTTAAATTAATGAACGCAGGTGAAGCAGGGGGTATATACCTCCGAGTAAAATAATAAAATTAATTCGAGCCCATATGCAACGGTGCACACTATGGGATATGAAACAGTACTTCTAAACCCAGCTCCCCACACAAATCGATACCGATCCTGAAATGTTTCAACGCCGCTCTCCAGGCAGTGACAGGCAGGAATGGGAACTTCACCAAACGAGATATACTGAAGTACCGGTAAAACTCCAATACCCATTTTGTTTTTAAAAGTCACGAATAATAATGTACAGAACTGTAATAGTCGCCGTTCCGTGATTGGGCCAAATACTCCTGGGCCCGCCCCCTCCCCAAGGGAACATTTTTGGTCACACAACATAACTTCGATATAACTCTGTACATCATTGTAAACATTGCAAATATTTTCCCCACTTAACAAACTACGTACAAAAGACAAGACACACCCGGATATGTCTTCGTGGTGCCAGGATGACCTACTGGTCAATCCCGATGCCGAATTCTGGCTTCTAGGCTAAGGATTTCGAGAACGACTGGTATTCACCTAGTTTATTATGAGATGGCATTGAGGACGCGGGGGTCTATTGCATTTTTTATTGAAGAGTAGGTGCGACCTCCCATTCGTCATCACAAAGCCACAGAAATCTCGCATACGACAATCAGCAGGGCAAAAAAAATCGTTCACAGATGTATGAGTGAAGAACATTGTAAAACCAATGGGTTGAGGACATGGAATAATGTTTTCTGTATCTTTACAGCTATCACTGTTTTTCTCCTCCCCCCTTTCTTAAATTTTCTAACTCCTCTATTTATATACTTCATATTCAGTTATAAGTAGTTTAGAAAACCTATGTTAATTACAATTTAAAATTTTTACAGTGCATAAAGAGGCCTCTGATAGATATCTAGGATAGGGGCCAATAGCTATTAAAAATATCACCAATAGCATATTCTTCATTTCTCTTAGCCCAAAAACGCTCAATGTTATATATTTCTGCACATGTAGAAATAATAGACGAAATTACTTACTGAAGAGCACTGTTTCATTTTCAGAAGTTCTATCCCGCTGGTACTTTACATAAACTTTATTGAGACTGCGAGTTTGTACGCCTTCAGATGTTTTGGCAAAAATAAAGGGACATTTTTGACGTGAGGAATATGTTGTGAATTCATTTTGTTAACATTCTGGTTGTTTCTTTATATAATATGCTGATCAAACTTTCTCAGTTAAATATATAAAGATAGAAAAAAGTTTAACAATTTAAGAAGAAAAACAAAATCATGGATAACTTAATAATAAACTAACTACAGTAAGTGACGAATCCGGGATTTTTGTGGGTTTGTGATGAAGAATGGGAGGGGAAAAAGAAGCATTATACATTTCAGTTGCTCTTATAGTAAGTATGGGAATTCTGCCGCAGTAATTGAATGTTGCAGTCATGACAATAAATCTCTTTTTACTGGCCAAGGTCGCCATGGCCTGTACTGATCTACTTTCCAGGCGTCTAAACAGGCGACATGTTTGGGTTGAACTAGATATTAATGTTCTTTCAGAAGTGTTTGGGTAAAACATCCCAGGGTTGGGAGCCCGAGGGACCGCCCCACTGGCTATGGCCTAGTTCCAGTCAATCGAATTGCATCAGCTCGCATACATTCCAGAAACCCCCATATCTGTACGCATAGGGTAGCATACAAACAATGCATACCATTGATCCATGAATGGAAATCTTTCATCACAATGCACAGTTTGCTTACTTATTACTGCATATTCCAATTAGGTCTTACGTAAGCATGTCTATCTTTATTTGTTCCAAATTACTGACCAGCAATCAAAGAAAAAGTTTGATTTTAACGTAACCATTGCAAACTTGGATGAATTTGAAGATGAAGGTTTAATACCACACATCCGCAAGTACTATACTATTTCATACAACATAATCTAATAAGTAGGGCAAGGCATTTGATGATTTTGCATCTTTTTTATATGAAGGTTAAAAGATAGCGCGTATACACATAAATGTATATAATGAAATAATTGATTAAATAAGGGCAATTTGTTTTGCATTTTTCGTCATTTTAAAAGATAGGACATTTGTTGGCAATTTTCGGCATTTTCAGTGGAGGTAGGCCTATAGGAGTTTTTCCATGTAGAAATCGTTACTTTCAGACAACAGACAATCGTTTTTATTTGAGAATCTCTGCCAAGTGTTCATAGTTCATTTTAATTCAGGTTTATTGCAAACATCATAGCAGTTCGTCTTGTAGAGAATTTTCTTTCTTTTTAAATGGCATATTTCCATTTCGAATTTGTATGCCCATATGGCAGAATAAGATTAATTTTGTTTGATTATTTATTTATATTTTTAACGTTAAACAATATAATTAAGAATAAAATTATGTAATTCCTGCAATGTATGTAAAAATGTCAGCGTTAATAAATAATATGTTTTAATAATTTTTCTGTTAAATAAATGATTTGAACAAAACATGTAACAGTTGAGTAAATAATCGCAGGCGAAGCCGCGAGCACCTGCTGGTCATATTAGATTCACACGGTCCCTATGTACACACTTGACCCCACATTAAATCGGAGTCGTTCTCATTGAGGTGACTAACTCTTTGTTATTATGTTTGCCACGTCAAGTTGGCAATGAGTCAAATTCACACTTGATCGACATATTTCGCCACGATTTTACTGTAAAAGGATCTTAAAATGTAGAGTGGAACATTTCTTTTTTCAGTTCTTTAAACAGAATATGGCATACTTCATACCGAACTCGTTTATCTTGGAAGAGAGGCTAAACCTAAGGTACCATTCCCTTTTTAGTATCGATACGTCACGAATATTTCTGTTAACATACATGAGAAACTTGAAGTAGGAATTCAGTCTGCACGTGTCAGACAAACTGAATATGTTTACGGCTCTGCATTAGCTGAAGCAAAATGCTTCAGAAATAAACTCGCAGAAGATAGCCAAGTGACGTATTAATAAAACCACTCAGAAAACACAATGGATGACGCACAGTGTTGCTAAATCCCCCTGATTTCATTCATGGAAGAGATTACAAAAGAGCAGTGTTTATCAAATCCTTTAGTCCCAGTCCCCAAAAAGCTAATAAGATTAATACAATTAATACTCCACTCATCCCATGAAAAGCTCCCCAATAATAATAATAATATCAGAAACTCTAAGACACAATGAGGAAAAGAATTGATTTTTATGGACACATCCTCAGAATGAACCCAAATAGACTGACCAAAAAATCTTTTAATATTTCCGCAACAAAAAGAACAAACTAAATTGGTTTAAGGACACGGAGAAGGACTTAAAAGAACTCAAAATCGCAGAAAAATGCTCATAGATAAAACTGAAAAAAAAACCATAGTCAAGAAAGAGAGATTCCAAGTCAAAATCTAAACCAAACGAATGATCCAGATCAGTGAATACGAAAGAAAAACATTGAGATCAGAAAGAATGAAGCAATACTGAGCTAAAATTAAAAAACAAAACATTAAGAAGTGACTTATTCAACGTAGCCTACCCCAAAGTTGGGTGAAACGGAGAATAATAATAATAATAATAATAATAATAATAATAATAATAATAATACAAGTTATTTGAGCAACTAGATTTTTAGGATTTACGGAGAATAATAATAATAATAATAATAATAATAATACAAGTTATTTGAGCAACTAGATTTTTAGGATTTACATTTAAAGTTACTCTTAGCGCCTACGACCAACTCGTCAGGCTATCAGTTGATACACTGCCCACTATAAAGCCCCTATAGACCTCGCTGTGCAGAGGGGCATGAAATAACTTGTTAAATAAATTTTAAATATTTATGTATCTGAAAAGATACAATATGAACGAAACTGTAATATTAGAATACCACTATAATCGGAACACTAGTCTTATTATCATTGTTTTCATGTGTAACCTTATACGCTCGTACATAAACGTGTCTTCATTAACGAAATTCACAGTACACCTTTACAGTACTTAAGACTTACTACATTATATTACACGTAAGTTTCCTATACCGGTATAGTTCTAGTCAATAGTAAAATATATGTACTTCATTGATATAAAATATCAAGAACTTAAAGTTTCCCCAGTCGTAAAGGCAAATGCCAAATTATACACCGTGAGTCAAAAAGGACTTTACAACTTTGAAATCTTATAGAAATTTATTGATTAGACTTACAGAATCAGTAACGGTGTCATTTTGTAGCAAAACACTTAAGTTTGATTCACGTTTATTGTAAAGTTCTCATTTTCGTTCGATGTGACTGCCATTTGTGATTCGGCAAACATCCCACCGAAAATCAATTTCTTGCCACACTCGTTCTAACAAATCGGGCGTAACTTCATGAACTGCAGCAGATATTCTGTTTCTAAGATCGTGAAGACACTGTGGTAGGGGTGGAATGTACACTTTATCTTTAATGAAACCCCAGAGGAAAAAGTCCATAGGCGTCAAGTCGGGGGAGCGAGGTGGCCAATAACAATAGAAAATAATTGACAAGCAATAGTTCCATGGCCTACTGTATAGACACAGATCCTAAACTCCTCATATGACCTCGAAGCTGAAAGTATTAGTATAAATACAGCTGAATTTAAAATACAAAAACTTAAAAATCTAAAATTAGCTTATGAACTCCAAGAAGTGCAACTTTCATGTTTTAGAAAGAACTACATACTTACAGTCCATACAAATAAAAGGATATCCCAGGATATCAATCAAGAGTATTCGTTCCATACTGGAAAACTGACGTATACACGAAGATGGTGGCAAAATAAATTATATTTTCAAATAGAAAATAGGCTAATAGGCTGTTTCCCTTGATCACGGCCCTGTTTCATAGAACTTGCTAATAATATTAGTTAATAATAGTAGAACTCACGATATTATTTAATAGTTAAAATCTTGTTTCATAGAGAAATGAACACTACTCATAAAATATTCACTAATATTATTAGTTCATTAGTCAGCTGATTGATTTGGAGGTAGTCCTTTTGTCAATACTATTTCAAAGCAGCACGGCCTACATATATCTTAATAAATGTAACAAATAATAACTAGCTCTAAGAAATGATTAAATCTACCAGACACTTATTCAAGGTAGCAGTAGGCTTATGTACTAATATCTAACCTCAAATCCTAAAAACTTGCTCTAACAAAAATTCCTTTGATAACGTATGTAAGTTTTTTCTGAACTGATAATTAAATCAGAGCGATCCATTTTCCACAAAAGATCACGAAATCTGAATTACATGGGTTTGAGAATAAGTTATGGTCCTAAAGCAATTATAGAACACCTAATATTATCAGTAAATTTTATTAGTTCTGCAGTCGATGAAACAGTTTACTAATAATATTAGCAATATTTACTAATAATTTAGTGCCATGAACTCACAGCTAATACTATTAGCTAATATTCTTACGAAAGAGAAGACTAATAATAATAACTGATATGTGTTTGCAAATAATACGAGTATGAGTGTAAAAATTACCCCACTGAGATTTCAATACTTTACCACTCTGATGTCGAGGTTCTCACGACATGCGATGACCTTTCAAGGTAACAAGAATTTGCTTACACAGCCAGTTCTTCGTGCAGAAATTAAATGCCTGACTCAATAAGTAAAACAAAAATGGTTGACTAGAACGCGATAAGACGCGTACTTTGCTTGAGCTGATAAGCTATTGTGGAGGAGTGGTCGTGCCCATTATGGGATTTTACAAACATAAACATGCAATGCAGCCTTCAGGAAAGAGTTCACTGAAAAGGGTAATCCAATGCTTATCGCAAAACCAAAAATACTTCTAGTAGTGTTAAATGAAACGGTCTGTTGAACAGATAAAATATATTTTAAATGTATACAGTATGTACAATAAGAGTGAAAACCTGTTCACAAAAATCACTAATTAGCGTGCCTCATGATACTGCATAATCCATGACGTAAATGTCTTTGAGTGTTGTGGACCATCAAGGGTAATCACTAGGGTTCGGATGTTTATGACATGTCATATTTTTGTCCTAACCTCCATTCTCGTCGCAACACAAATTAAACATGAATTGCATGCCAGTTATGCTAATTGGACCGTTTTTATTTTGCATATAAAGTCATATTTTGTTCATTTTTATGGCGTTGGTCATATTTTAGTCATGTTTGTAATTTAACATCATATTTCAGGTATAAATTCGGTAAAAGAACACAATTGTACAGAGTATTCAGTAAATGGCTGGGTTAAATGTGAAATTTATTTATTTATTTATTTATTTAATTAATTTAATGTTATGTCTTATTAGGTAACTTAATTTTGAAATTAATGTAAGTATTCACATATTATAGGGGCACGCAAGGTCTACAAAATATTATTTGGAGCTGATGAAGCGAGCAAACAGGAGAAAATTCTTTCAAGTTAAAAGCTATTTACAAGTAAAACTGTAAATCGCCTGTAAAACTGTTAAAAAGTGATTATCTAATTGAATTCATGTGATGTAATAATTTAGTGTCAATAAACGTTTTAAATTGGAACATTTAATTTTAGAAAAAAATATTTTACTCCGTCATATTTAGGACTTTTGGGTCATATTCAGTCATTTTAAGGGTATATTAGATGTCATACTTTCCACCTTTTAAGGTCATAAACATCCGAACCCTAGTAATCACTATCAGTTAATAGGAGAGAGATTCCATCTGGCGTTGTTAATCGAACTCTTGCAAGCTCAGTTGGAAGAGCATCGGCATATAAAGCCGAAGGTCGTGAGCTCGAATCCCAGTGTAAGGATTTTTTCTTCTAAAATGTTATAATATACCATTATGATTAGAAAATTTAACACAACATAAAGAGAGCAGAGAGTCTTAAAAGTATTTTGAAAGTGGGAGAGTTGAGTGCTAAAACGGTCATCGGTTCGGACTTATCTCGTTCGGAAGTGACGTCACTGATAAAAAAAAAACTGACTCAGCAGTCCGTGATCTCCATCCTCTATGTAAGCCTACACAAGAGTATCAAAGCTTACTTTATCTTTTTTGCAATGCAGTTAGCAGAAATTTTCGTTGTGTGTAGTATATCCACTTCACAAATAAGAATCAAAATAATTGAGAAATAATATAGAAAGTTACGAATATAGTAATAAATACAGCGTACATAAATAATACAATCCGGGTGCGTAATTTTCTCCATTCATTACATGGATGAAAATTGTTGTACTTTTTATAGTGAGCTTGAAATGAGTTTGTTGCTTGGAAAACTGTCGAACTTAGTACGGTAATTTTACTGGATTTGCTTTCAAAAACGTACTGAAACCATGCGAGATGGCAGAGATGGTAACATCTTGGACTCAAATTAGGGAGGTCCCAGGTTCAAATCCGTGGACGGCCAATTTTACACGGGATTTTTCATGGATTCCCTAGTTGTAAAGGCAAATGCCGATCTGGATATTTACATATCATGAATCATCCTCACCATTTCATCCTGTATCATATCCATTTAAAATAATATCAGTTAAAAATACCCCATCAAATACACCAATAACAGAAATAACTGACAATCAATAGTTCAATGGCCTACCCAACTGTACAACACACATCCCGAACTCCTGATATGGCATCGTAGCTAAAAGGATTATGAATACGGCTGAATTTTTTAAAAAGTACTGAACTGCACATTGATAGTCCTTCTAGAGCATGTAGTTTCCCATATTGTGTTTGATCAGTTATTTTCAGTTATGTTTGAGAAAACTTTTAAGTGTGCCAAATGGTAAACTGATCAGTATCTTGTTTCTGCATTTCCGTGTAAAGAAGGTTTCGTCAGCTGAAACTTTCACTTTTGTGTTGCAACATGGCCACGCGCGTGGAAAGTGAAGCCTTGGACAACGTGTTAATGGTTGACCACAGCAGGCCTTGGCTGGATGAGACGTGATTGTATTTGAAATCAACATTCGTAATGGCTACTAATGTGTGACCTCACAAAGCTTGCGTGAACCACCAAGCTCAAACATTCATCACATCGAATTTAATCTACATTGTACAAAGTAGCCTATTGGCTTCCAACCTGCGGGCCTTTAGTAGTAGTAGTAAATGATTTATTTTGCCTGGCAGAGTTAAGGCCATAAGGCCTTCATAACAAATTAATGGATAAGAGATTAATGACTAATACTAAGATTTAGGATAATCACATTAATTCATAAATTTAAAAGCATAAGTTTCATTAAAGAAAAATAATTATACAATCAAAGCAAGGAAAATGTCAAATTAAGTTATAATGAAACTTTAAGTTTGTGAAATAAAGTTATAGGCAGTTATATACGAAGAAGAATCAAACGAAAACGGCAATTATTTTTTCCCCACTATTTTACTGCAGGAAGAATGTTTGCTTGTACGTTATTTTCTACATAGCCACATCCCAGTTCAATGCAATTATGCCAATGGATAGGAAGAACTTCGATACCGCATGAGAAAAATTATTTTGGTGACGCTGCAGCCACTCCTACACCATCGATTGGACGTCTTCGTCAGAATTGAACTTCTGCCCTCCAAGGAGATCCTTTAACGGACCAAAGATTTGGAAATTTGATGGTGACAAAGCGAAGGGAGTTGCTGAGAGCAGGTGTTTTGCTTCAACATGCCCGTCCTCATGCTGCTCGTGCAACCATGAAAACCATCGACGACATATGCTTCAAGTGCCTCCCACATCTGCCATGCTTGCCAGGTTTGGTACAATCAGATTCCCACATCTTTAGCCCATTAAAGGAGCTCCTTGGAGGGCAGAAGTTCAAGTGCGGTGCATGAGTACCTACAGTGTTAACCAGAATAATTTTTCTCATGCGGTATTGAAGCACTTCCTATATGATGGCATAAGTGTATTGAACTGGGAGGTGGCTATGTAGAAAATAACGTACAAGCAAACATTCTTCGAGCAGTAAAATAGTGGAAAAAAAATTAATTGTTGTTTCATTTGATTCTCCCTCGTATATAAATTATAAGAAGGTAGACTCCCAAAATAATGTTTTGGGTGGTGACCATGTCTAATGCCCTGAGATGAATTTTATGCCCTTGGGTCATTATATCACTTATCGTGAGTAATTGAATTGCGAAATAAACGTGGATTTGCCTTTGCTCTCTTGGTGTGTGTCTACCAGATGAGACAAATCCTACACACTGACAGAATCTGCAATATATATTGTTCTCCAGGTTAATTAACTAGACACACATCATACTAAACAGATTTTGAAAAAAAAAATTAAGTATTCACTGTTGACTAAATCGATAGAACAACTTCCTCCCTAACCATTGCGCCTGCCAGCAGAACGACTAGACTACACGCATCACCGCGGAGCTCGCCAAGTAGGCGTATAATCACGGCGGTGCTGCGGAGGGAAAACTTTCTGCATGCTTGGAAATGGCGTAAAGAATTTCCAAGCCAAAAGCAGAATAACTGACAAAATCGGCAATCTCTACTTTGAAAAAAGAATCAATATGTTAATGATCGTAATGAACAGGGCCCGGATTTTGATGACCTAAAAATACTTTTAAAAATGAGCTATAAAATGACTGTAAAATAATAAAAAATAACCTCCCAAAAATTCGTAAGGAAATGCTAGTTTATTCATCAGATTTGTGTCTATTCTATATTTATGTTGTTGTTCAATTATAGGGTTGTAATTAGTTCATAGGTATATACAGTTAAATGCGATCAGCAAAGAGTCTTTCTTTGTATCCAAATTTAAACTATAACAAGATTTATCTATTTATGCTTATTTAGAGCTGCGATAATATTCAATGTTAGTAAATGCACAAAAACTCTATATAATGCGAGAAACAACACAAAATGAAAAAATAATGAAAATAATATTTTAAAAATTGCCTAAAAATATGAAATGTAAAAAAAACAGTAAAATGGCCAAAAAATGACCAAATACCGAAAAATAAAAATGGGGAAAATGAGCTTAAATTACTATTTTTATAAAAATATTATAAATAATCTAGGATTCATGATCAGATTATCTGCACTAGTGGGCAACGTCCATGACGTAGCAGTTAAAATATGACATGTCATCAAAATCCGGGCCCTGGTAATGATTAATGCATTTCATACCACTAGTTCGCTGTATGCGTTGCAAATCTGACTCCCTTATAAGAAGGAAATCTGAAGTAAAGTAAGTAAAAAAAAAAGGTATGTCTGTCTCACTCTATCACATTACTTGTATGACCTAAGAGAGAAACAGACATATTAGTTTTTGTTTACTTCAGTTTTCCTTTTTACTTCGTCTCGGGTATAATAGGAAATGCATATAATCTTCATTATTCAATAGTAGATCTAGGATTTATTAGTAGTATCAATTGGAAAATATGTACATAAATATTCAATGGAAAATGATGGAATATGTCGAAAAATAGTTAAAATGATGACCGTATGTAATATCACAAGTTTAATACCATTTACTTATCATCGCGATTAGCATACAATCATGAATTAGATTTGTCTGCTCAGTAAACAATTAAATACTCTTCTAAGTTCTCTGGGGTCATTGATTGACGCTGTCTGAAAGAATGTTAATAGGCAGAAAATGATCCTTAAAAGGGTAGTGTCGTTCTATAAATTTCTTCATTAGCAATAAGTCTTCTTGTTCCAGACAAATCACTATTGCATGAGCGGTTTAAATTATGTAACAATAAACAAGAAAGAGGACTGGGAAATACTCGATGGCTATAAATAGCTAATGCCTTCGTTCTAGTAATAGCAACATGTTGTCAATTATAACTCGTATCATCGACACACTAAACAGAATAACATCCTCCTCCTAATGGAAAACAAGATTGTTACTCCCCCGCAACTTATTATGTAACAGTTAGTGAGAAGGTAGCAAGAAATGGATGAAACCTTAGGCTACATCAACACACAAAGGAAACTGTGTAGGCTTCTGGTTTTATTAAGTGCCAGAATGGTACATTTAGATTAGTTTGTGAACGTGAAAATGTCTGTCTGTCCTTGTGCCTGTACGGGCGATAACTCCAATAGCCTACGCTTTATCGGATTTTCATGGAACTTGCTACACGCAATTATAACGGTTATAACCGGTTGACCGGTACCGGAGTAATGTCCAATTTAGTGCCTATTTTATGGTTATGTGTTAGAAAGGATTTATCAAATGCAAATCAGTTCTCATGGCAACATATTTAGTGTTCATATACGGTTTTGGAAGATGCATTACAAGTAGCTATGACAAATAACACTATTCCTTCACATATGCTTATCAAACTATACCGTCAAACTAAGCGAGGTAGCCGAGATGGTAACGTCTTGGATGTCCTTAGTTCAAATCCCGTAGCCGGCCAATTTGACTTATTATTATTATTATTTTCTTGTGAGTGTGCGATTGTCAAGATATAAATCTGTATAGTTCTGCTGATGCTAGATGATATTAATATGATTTTTTTTTAAAACTAGATCTTTGTTCTTACGTAAGCCTTGATTAATGAATCAATCTGGATCTTAACTCGGAAATTGATTTAAAAAAGCTGCATATCATAATGGCAATTATCCCTGATTAAACAAAAGCATTCTTACACTTTGTTACAACAGTTTACCTGATTTTATTAAGTGCCATAATGGTATATTTTAGATTAGTTTGTGAACGGGGAAAATGTCTATACGTCCGTCTGCACGCTCGGTAACTTGAATACGCTTTATCAGATTTTCATGAGACTTAATTTACACATAAAAATTCCATAGGAAGAACCTTATTGATTTTGGACCAAATTAGTTGACCGGTACCGGAGTAACGACCAATTAACGGTCACTGCTTTTTAAATACGAAATTTGCATCAATCGGTAGAACTGAATAATATGCTGTTTGGAACTGAAAACAAGTGACTGCGTATTTGTACGCCTTCAAATATCTTGGCGAAAAGAAAGGGATATTGTTGATGTGAAATTCGTTCTGTTAATATTATGGTTATCCCAATTATTCCTTCAGATATGCTGAACACTTTCTGAAGAAACCGTGGCCTAGAACCCAATTATTCCTGAAATATGGCCTATTAACTCCATCTGAAACTGATCAGTTTACCTAATTTTATTTAATTCTTCTGACATTCATTTATACGAAAACAATGCCAAAAATACCCTCCATCGTACAACTTTTTTTCTCAATCAACACTCCCAAAGAAGAGCAACTCAGGGTCTACTCACTAAACCTATCATTACAGCAAGTACATTGCTTTCCAGATAATACGTGCATCGAGGTGCCATAGTAGGTCTTAGTCTCTTATAAATAAATAATAAAACATACCTAACATTTCTGCTCTTTTTTCTGCAGCTAGGCCTATGTAGGCCATGCATGCTACCAGATCTAAGGAGCTAACAGGTATTTCATAAAACAATGAGTTTATTCGGCTCCATTAAAATAAATTGTGATAAGATCAGGCGAGCGCGAAGGCCAGGAATCAGAAGATTCTCGACCCATCATCCAGTGATAGCCTTGTGTAGCTATAAGATCACAAGTGACCTCAGGGGATAAATGGTGATATTAGTAGGATTTAGACAAAATGGGCGAGAACATAACAAACACCTTGTTGCACTGAAAAGAAATGTCGCAGTCCATGGGTTACCGGTACTTTACAAAAAAGTGTTTTAAAAGATTCCAGAGTATATTCATTGAAATAGCTTGCAAGGAACGATAAAGTTCTACTGTTGAAGGGACGTGCCTTTGTTTGAGATTGCGCTACAAACATTACGTAACTCAAGCAACTTGTCGAAACGGCGCTGTATTGATTTCTCGCCTGGAATTCAGTGTTCAACGCAAACTGTATACCAAAGAGGTGAATAACCAGAAAACGTCAAATGCTCTACCGCAAGAAAGGTCATTAGTCGTCACACTATGCGGTAATGTAGGAATGCATAAACAATGATTATATTTTTAAATGTAAAGAACTATTGCCAACAAGTTCAAACCATGTTTAAGAATGCAAGTTTTCAGTGTCCTTGTCTAATACTTATAGTAGGTTTTAGACAAGATTGGTGAGATCATTATCAAACACCCTGTTGCATTGAAAAGGAACGTCGCAGCCCATGGGCTTAAGTTATTACTTATCATTACCGAGCTTAGTGGTCGATGCCTTAGCATTGCGGACTCGCATTACGGAAGTCCCATATTCAAACCCCGAAGTCAACAATTCGACTTTTTTTCGCGGTTTTTCCCGTCACAAAGCCAAATGCTAGACTGAATCAAAACTGAGTACCAGCCAAAATGAACTGAACTCAAATTACGAGGGCCGTCCATAAAGTAAGTTTCCCTGGGGCCGTTTACAGAAACAAAACACAATTTCATGGAATGTTTATTTGCAACAGATACAGCAAGTGTTCGGCTATTTTTCAACATCTTCGCCACCGGAATTGAGACTTTTTCATTCCGTGGGACCAACGTTTGAATAACTTACCTGTGTCGAAGAGGTCTGCCGCTTGGGATTTGAACCATTGTGTGACAACCATCTCCGCCTGTCTGTCATTCTCTGTCATTTATTGAGGCGTAAGGAAAGATGGAAATCAATGGGAGCGAGATCCGAGCTGTAGGGTGCACTTTTAAACACCTCCCAGTCGAACTTCTGCAGGAGACTTGCTGGGAGGTATTTAAAAATCCACCCTACAGCCCGATGACTATCAGCTGTAGAATTAAAGTATGTTTAAAATAATAATTGCCCTATTAAATAGTATGATACATTTTCATAACTTATGTCTAAATGTGGCATATGAATTCTCACCAACAATTTTTCGGCTAGCTATTTGACATTAGACGAGCCCTTCAGGAATTTGGTTTCAGGTACTCTTTTCACTGGAAATAACATGGCCAGATCAAGATAAGAATAGATAAGCTCATTTGCAATGGAGAAGATACAATTAGCCTATTCTTAATGTACCATCAGAATGGTGGACACCAGAAAATTCCATAAAAGCGTGAAGTAGGTTTGCAGTGATTGGCGCCCAACTCACAAACAGTCTCAACAGGTTCGGGGCAAGTTGAGAATGCAATGTATGGTCCAGTATACAGTGTGTTAATGAATAATACCGAAATATTTCGCCTGTGTATGGAGGGGAAACAACTATTATTATGAGATTTTTGCTCTTTGACGTAAAATGTGTATGCTACAGGGCATTAAAGTCATTACAATTTGGTGCTCGTAAGTCAATAATGAAGCGAAATAGGCTTAAACTTTTCATTAAATTGATTTCACGCCATCTTAGGGATCGATAAAAACCTGATACATACATATCACCTATATCGTAAGTTAGTGTTTCCATAATTTGTAGAATTTCCAAACTAATCACATGACTGGCCGCCATTGCATTCGTTTTTACTTCCTCTGCCCGTACCATAGGTAGGCCTACTATAGGTAGAGGAAGTACCGTATTGTTTTCGACCCCAAAATTCGAAGTTGAGTTTTTAGCATATATACAGGTGTCAAGGCCCCCTGAAACCAAAAATACTATTTTTGGAAACATGTCTGTGTGTCTGTCCGTCTGTGAACACTCTAGCTCCAAAACGGAAAATCGTATGAAAACAAAATTTTGTACTTGGGTCAGGTACCTTCTGAAGATGTGAGGATAAGATTGGCGACTATTTTCTCTTATTTTTAAGGGGACTTTACATGAAGAAATTTTCGTTTTTCGCGATTTTCTCGAAAACGGCTCTAACGATTTTCTTTAAATTTTGCACAAGTGTAGCTTATAGTGAGAGCTAAAACTTTTATTTGAAACTTTTTTTCGAAAAAATTCTCTGAAGGCAGTTACAAGCCACCTAGTGTTCACCCACTGTTTGTAAAAAGTTTGTGTTGTGTGGTGAACGATTGAATACACACTCTTTCACGGCCTCTAATTATAAGAATGAAGTGAGAAAGACATATTGGAGGGAAATATTCGATAAAGTTCGGAAATTATTCTTAACGACGGAAGTTTCAATAAATATCTGCAGTCACTTGTTTTTCTTTGCTATATAGTCTGCACTTTTATTAGTCGCATCATTTTCAAAGAAGAGGTTATCAGGTATTTATTGTATAATTAGCGTTAAATTGTGTCTTGCGTTTCTGTACAAGGATATGTGAATACTCCTAACTTTTATTTGGGCAGAGGAAGTTATGTGACTTTCACATCAGATTTTTTAATCATAATTGCTGTGTTAACGGAGTTCCTTTGTTTTGCAATTGTTCAAATGTTAGAAGTCAGTGGCAGTCATGCTCTGGAAGATTTATGCTGTAACAGGAAAAATTGAATCCACAGAGCAAGAAACTCCTAATAAAAGTTGCTTGTTTTTTGGCCCCCTCTATACACAAGTAAAATATTTCGGCATTAATAATTAACACCCTGCATAATATAGACAAAATGACTAGCCTGTAAAACAAAATCCTTTTTTTCTCTTTAGAAAATATCAGAATAAAAATCTAATAACAATAATAATAGTAGACCAATCTAAGGGAAAGGGACCGTTCGGCAAATTTTCGTCTGTAAATTTTTCTGTAACATCTAAAATGACGAGAACATGATTTTCAAGTATGGAGATATACCAGACAGGTATCGTTATATTAAAATCATTAAACTCCGCGCATGCGTAACAAGGACTAAGCTCCGATACGTGAACAATCCATAAAGTATGAGCTTGGTAACTCTTTGACGTGATCTTCTGTACACCCGGTCAGGGAATATAATGTATAATATCAGCTGATGGACAAAGGCAGCATGTCAAGAATACTTATTGCATTATGTTAATGTGTGTAATTTTAGAAAGAGACTATCCTTCCATTCCCCTGTCATTCATCGTCAACTATAGTACAAATTCCATTCGCATTCCGAATTATTAATAATAATAATAATAATAATATGTCGTTCCAGAACCAAGCAATTTTATTCTTCTTCGAATACTTTCTCGGGTTAATTAATTTTATTATGTCTACACAGGCCCTTCTTCAAACTTCAAACACTATTTCACTCCCAGTAATGCCACTGACAGCTTACAGCGGGCCCGGGATCGATTCCTGTTCGGGCCAAATTACCTAGGTGGGATCCCCCTTTCTTGTAGGATATTCCCCACGCCCCCAGTACTTGAACCTTTCGCTTATGACGGCCCCTTCCTTCAATAAGTTCTGGGTCCGCCCCTGTATATAAGCCTGTTCACAATGCCCGTTAAAAAAATCCAACCTCTAAAACAAACCAGGTGAACGACTTGGTAAGGTAACTTGGTTTGAATACAATGGCCAGACATGGGAAATAAAACTAACTCCGTGGCGCTACATCCCTGAAGGGACGAGGTCTCCCACCCGACCGCTGCGTCATCTACCATTGGCAGATGGCAGGATTGGGGGGCATGTGGTGAGCATGCCGACACCCACGGCCGTTAATGGTGGTTTCCATAACCGGAGCCGCTACTTCTCTATCAAGTAGCTCCTCAACACAGTAGGAAACAAAATTGTAATTGTAAAGATCAGATTCTGGAACAAGTTCAGCACTTCAACTACCTAGGGAGTTATATTACTTTCAATGAAGATTAGGATGTAGATATTAAATTACACAGATATCAGAGTACATGCGGTATTATAAGTACGACGTTAAAAAATACAAGAAGAGGTACAAAAAAGAAATTCTATAAGGTGATGGCTGTACCTGTGCTACTGTATGGTAGTGAATCCTAGGTTATGAAGAGAAAAGATACGAGCCAAGTTCAGGCGGCTGAAATGCAATAATTCTTATGAGCAGGATAGGATTCCTAACGAAAACATTAGACAAGAACTAGATATTTTTGCAGTAAATGAGAAAGTAGAAGAACATAACAAAAATTGAAGGAACATCTAGAGCGGATGGAAGAAACAAGGATTCCAAAGATGGCCTTACAATATAAACCAAAAGGAAAGAGGGACATAGGACGTCCAGTTAAAAAGATGGAACTGAGGCCAGTACAGGACGATAGGCCTAATCAGTGAAAAGCAGAAGAAGAAATAATACAAAAAATTAGGTAGGAAGAATACAGAAGTTTGCCTGAAGTGACCTTTATTCTAATTTTATAATAGAGAACAAATTCCATTGTTACATTAAGCAGGGAAATGGCCTTCTACCTTCCTCATTGTCAGTCATTGGCGCATTGGTATAGGAAGGAGCAAGCCTACTTTACAGTTCCGTATGATACAAATCTCATTCTATAAAGTGACAGTTGAAAGGGCTGGTGCAAGAGGGGGGTTTCATTCATTCTAAAAGAAATCATAGGCGATATATCGAGAGATCCGGACGTCGAATTAAGCTACAGTTTCTCTTGCAACTACTTAACGAATACTCATCAGAAATAAGCATGTATTACATATAACTAAAACCATGAAAATGAATACTGAAACACACCATTATTTGTCAAGGCCGATACATTACAGCAGGGGTTCTCAACCTTTTAGGCGCTGCGACCCCCTTTTAAGGTTGACTAATTTGCCGACCCTCTTTAAATTATAAAGGTAAAAAATAAATAAAAAGACGAGTAATTATTCTACTGATTCCTGAATAAACTCATATATATTAGGGGGGTCGCGACCCACCGGTTGAGAACCCCTGCATTACAGTATATCGATAGTTTCGCCGTCGGCGATAGTCGCGCTTGGTATAAGACTTTTCATCAGCTGTTTCGTTTTTAGATTAACCTCCTTGGTATAATTATTAACATTGTTTTACTAATTTTGTATTTATTATTTTATGATATTCAAAATACTTAGGCCGGTATTCATAGTCGGTATTAAGAACCGACTTTATAAAGCTGAACTTATTTGACAAGTCGACTTATGTGTTTTTCGTATTCATAGTCTTCTTTAAAGGCGTACTTTATTAAGTCTGACTTCATAAAGCTCTACTTATTCTACATACTAAAGTCGAACTCAATATGAAAAATCACGCGTTCACTGCCGTAACAATTGAATTAGCCAATCGTGTTTAAGATTTTTTCAGATTTTATGTAAAGCAAAGACAACTGAGTACGTAAGTTATTTCGCTATCGTGATATAAAAATACAGATGCAATGTAAACAAAGAATCCAATTCATCCAGTCATATTATGCAGCGTGTAAGTAAACTAATTAATAGTTTTTTTGAGAATATTCTGGGTATATATTAACTTGGAGATCATTCAAATTAATAGGCCTACCGGTACGCTTATGTATTTATTTCGATATTAATTATTGTTTTAGAGAGATTCAAAACAGCTTAGGAAGCTTTGAGCCGATATGAAATGCCAGCAGAGAGAAATGCTGATAAAAGATAGGCGATTGATGTCGTGTATAAAATAATTCCACCTGTTGTAATGGATTAACCAACAGAGTAAGATCACCAGGTGAAAGAAAATGACTTGAAGATGGCTGAATAGCCGAAATATATTGTCCAATATACGAAAATTATCTTATAAAATAGACAGATATAATTTTTAATTATGTTTTATAATATTGACAAATATAAATTTTAGAATTGACAAAGCTATGAGCTGATATTTTAACAAAAGCATTTTGTACGATGGAATAGGTGGAATTATTTTATACACGACATACAAATCCCTCGCAGGAGATAAATAACATGAAATTTATCAACACAAATAGGCGATTGATATTTCCAAAATTGTGTCTGCTTGAAACGAAATCTCTTTTTAAATTCATTGTCACTGAAGAATTTGAATAGATTCATCCTGTTTCGCAAACAACGCTTTGGGGCGTGAGTTTCTTCTAATACTCGCCAAGATCCTAAAAATTACTATCCATGGTACTGGCTTAAACTGAAATAAGTCAGGGGGAGCCTTGACTTGATAAAGTACGACTTATTTCGACAAATAAGTCGTAATTTAGTGACTATGAAAACCAATAAGCTCGACTTTGTCAAGTCTGACTTTATAAAGTAAATACGTCATAAGTCCGACTTGTTTGCGTCAGAAACTCAGGTTAAGAGAGATTAAAGTTCGACTTGGAAATAAGTACGACTTATTGCGACTATGAATACCGGCCTTAAAGATTATTTTCATATCTTATGCAGCTTATATATACCCAATCGCTGATTTAAAAAAATTAATAAACAAAAGACGCTACAAGCATGAAAATGTTTCAGTGTTCTGCCCTTGTGAATTAACATAAAAACAATTGCACGCAGATGCGATAAATTGAAAGTGATAAAAATAAAACGATAAAATTAAGAGGATAGACTTGCAGTTGGTTGAAATTCCACATATTCTTATACTGGATGAGTCGATTCACTAGCTAAATAAATCAGGAGAAATTTTAATTAAAATATATAATATGGCGTGAAAAAATCCCGATGCGAACAATTAAACAAAGATGTGACAAGGGTATTGGTTTAATTGATACGCTTATGCCATAAACATAAATATACTTAAATTATCAACATGCGTGCAGAAACTGAAAATAAACAGTAGTAAACTACGGAACTGTGTACAGTTTATTATGCTTAACGTGAAACGCCAGTATCCTGGATCAAACCACGCAGACTACTTCTGAACACATATTTGATCGCTTGTACAGTGTGTCCAGAAATTAAGTATCTATTTTGTTGAAAGAGTGATTTTACTGGCAATGGTTTTAATGGAATATGTTTGTTACACAATACTTTCAGCAAGTTCACCACCTTACATTTTAATTCACTTCCCATCTTTCGATAGTGACTCGAAAGTAGAAGCCTTTGCGGATGTTATGGTAGTAGCAGCTATTTCCGAGCTCTTGAGATTGAGGTAATGGGTCGGTAAATATGTTTTTAATTCACTAAGAATGAGGACCAGGAAACGTCCTACAACTTCTGAGGTTTAAGCATCCAACACGCAAATTGTTTTGTCTGTGACTCCATCTTGATTTAATTAAATAGTAGTAGTTCCATCGGGTCACCCTGGCGATCCCTTAGGGGGATATTCTAAGCTGATTTGTTTCCGGGGTGTGCCAGCCTACCTAAGACTTAAACCTAAAGACAACAGAAATACCCAATCCAGAACCCGGGGAAGGGATTGTCCAGTACTGAAAAATCCACAACCCGGCCGAGAAACGAACCCAGACCGCCGGGGTGGAAGGCAGGCGCGCTACAGACTCACCCACGGCGGCGGCGGGTATTTAATTAAATACAAACCAAAAATAAAATCACTTATGTACTCGCAATACTTCAACATGATTTGTAAAAGGCAAATTTAATTGTTGATATTCTAGACGCCTTATGTCAAATGTGTAGACTAACCGTGATAACAATGCGCGAGGACCCCAAGACCCCACTGTTTTTGGGTGGTATTTCATACCCCAACACCTCCCAGTAATTGTAAACTGTCCTTTATGTCAGTTCCCTTCAATAAGTTCTGAATCTGCTCCTGTTCCGTACAATAAACAAGACAAATTAACCATTTAAAACATTAATTCGGAAAGCTAGGTTTAAGAAATCAGACGAAAAACACTTCAGAACTTAATCAGTTCAACGACTGTTCAGTTCGAGTTACCCAACACATGGAGAAAATATAAGAATAAAACAGGCATTTTCCTTGTGATGTGATTTGAATACAAGAATATTAAGCATCTAAGCCACGTAGAAAAAGTAGCCAGAAAGTAGAATCTAGGTTATGTATGAAATCTCAATAACAATAATAGGCTTACCTAAATATGTTGAAAGATGCCTTAGTCTTTTGCAAGAGCTTCTAGAAGTTTACCAAATATACACTTTCACTTCCAAATTCACTAAGTCTCACATAAAATAAATAAAATAAACAGAAACAAAAACGTAGCAGCTCTATAACATAGCACTGGAACTAAATATGGCTGGCAGTCGAACAAAATATCACACACTATAAACGCTCTGCAATACAGTTCTATCTCATCGAAAATGAGAAATCAAACACGCATAAAGTGTTATAATGAGGAGTTAATCAGGTTCAAGAAGTGTAGTGTCCATATGTGCAAACAGCAAAGGAATTCTGTCAACGTCACAGAACACAACACAACATAACCTAACACACTTACATCCGGTGGGGGACTGAATGTGAAACTGAAAATGGTGGTGTGAGTGATGAATAGCTCGATGCGCAGGCGCATTCTGCTCGTTCCCTTCCGGAGCCCAGCTGGTCGATCACGTGGTGCGCCACAAAAGAGCTCCCACATAACAAAGAAAAGCAATGCCACCGCCTATACCCACACTTTTTGACCCAGGGTCACAATCAAATTGTTCGTTTTATGGCTTTCAAAATGCTGTCTGTTTAAATAACTTATATCCTAAGCAGGAAAAGGAGTAATTAGCCAAAAGATCCTAATTGCGACAGAGAGATCAAGAACCTACTAACTAACTTACTTACTCAATGGCAATAGAGAATGCCTAAGTTTATGGAACCCGAAGGTTCATTGCCGCACTTACACGAGCCCGCCATTCAATCCTATTCTGTGCTAACTCCATCCAATTATCTCTCGCAAATCCTACTTCCCTTAAATCTATCCTAATATTGTCCTCCCACCTACGTCTAGGTCTTCCAAGTGGTCTTTTCCCTTCGGGTCTCTCAATCAATATTTCTGAGATATGTCATTCCTCCCCCATGCGCGCAACATGTCCAGCCCATTTCATCCTCCGTGATGTAATTAGCCTTACTATATCCGGTGACGAGTACAGGTTATGAAGCTCGTCGTTATGCAGTTTTCTCTAGTCCCCATCTTCATCTCTATTAGGCCCAAATATTTTCCTAAGCACCCTGTTTTCAAATACTCTCAGATTATGTTCTTCCCGAAGAGCAAGCGATCATGTCTCACATCGATATAATATAACCTGCAGAATAATTCTCTTATACATTTTTTTTTTAGATTTCTGGACAGAAGACGAGAAGATAAGAGTTTCAAGCACCCACTAACAGACTAACTACACTGTTTGGCAAAAATGAGTTAGGGGCCGGATTGAGCTAATAGCTTTGCCCTGCATGTGTGGATGGCAAGACATAGGCCAAGCGCACATGGAGCTGCTAGTGGTCGCCACAAGTAGTGGAAAGGCTTTTACACGGATTTTAAATGGGACAGCCGCACACGTAGCTTCTGCAGAAGCGAGCCACAGCCACAAGCTGAGAGAGAAGCTCGTTCTCGCTGCTGGTGGTCGCTGCAAGTGGTCGGATTCACGCTCACAAGTAGCCAAGTATGTGAAATGGAATAGCTAATAACTGGGGCAAGGCATTTACTGACCAAAAAATGGAGAATATGAAGAAAAATCCTTTTATGACCTAAAGTATTTAAAAATGAATAAATTATCCCTTAGTACTGTTAATTATCTTTTTGGAAGTAATGTGTTGATTTTAGAGAGTAAATTAATGGGCGATAGGGTATTATATTTAATTTACAATAAAATAACTGATAATTATTATTATACTATCGTTATCAATTTCTTTTTCTAATATCACTGGAAGTAGCTATTTCCTGCTTTTCATGAATGTAAGTTCGTTCCTCCCCATTTTGCTTTCTTTTAGCACCTTTTCCCTTCCATTTTGTATATGCATACAAAAATCCTAACCCTGGTAGTCTAGTTGCTAAACCCTAGCATACAGTTAATGACTGCAGCTTTAGAAAATGAATTTCACTTTCCCCAGTAAAGATATAGTGTGCCTATCTGCTAAAATCTTGTTAAAACATATCACTATACCCGTAACTATCTTATCAGAGTCCAGTTCACATCTGAGAATTCACATTTAAAATACAACACATATGCCAATATATTAAAAAGAATGGTCAGTCTTGAAACGAGCACTGGATTATACAGTATCACCTGTACAGCATAGGCGTACCGAGGGGGGGGGGGTTTGGGGGTTTGAACCCCCCCCCCCATTGATTAAAAAAAGGAAAATTGTATAATTTTTTTAAGTCTGCCCATAAATTACTTAATACAAGTATAAAACGTGGGAAGCTTAAAACTCGTTATTTTACGTCTTAATTTTTAAAATTTTCCGGGAGAAAACGCTCAAAAGCTTAAAACTCGTTATTTTGCGTCTTAATTTTTTTAATTTTCCGGACCTCCCTCTCCCTGGGGGGTATTCCTTTATAACCCCCCCCATATGGTCGGCCTGGTTACGCCTATGCTGTACAGTGATGTCATTTGCTGCTTTGGCAATGTTAGCACATGTGTCTCCATGATCTGGCAATTTTTCAGCTAACTTTCTTAACTGCTTCCAGAATCTGATTCTTTCGTGGAAGAAGAAATTCTAATTCGTGAGAATCAATATAATTTTCAAATTCCCCCCATAAAAGTAGCTTTGGCATATGTAAACTTGGGAAGACCACACCCGAGGAGAGAGGTCAACGTAACGGACAAGTTCTCACGAGCAAAGTGTACAAAACAACTACGGCTGCCAAGCAGTCTCACACACATTGCAGTGAAAGCCAGAAATGTTAAGATGGGGTCAAATTATCAGCGGCATCTCTGTATAGAATGAGCCACTGACCACCCAAACTTCTTCAGTCCATTGGCTTAGCCAGAAAATAATTTCGGGGAGGGTTAAAAGTGTCGGGGGGTTCGGGGGTATAGAATACCCCCCAACAAACGGAGATTTGGGGGCTCACCCCCGGAAAATTTTTAAATACTGAACTAATGAAAATCACATTTTTCGCTATTTTAGCAGTGAAAAACTAGTTAGCAAATTTGTTTACTATACTCTGACATTCCAACTTAAACAAGAAATCGTTACCTAAGTTATAACACTTACTATTATTTATAAGAAAAATTAAAAAAACACATGGAACACTGGAAATTATTAAAAAAATAATTACATATTTCACAAAATAAAGCTTAAATAACTTGAATAGAATTTTAGATTTTGATTTTGGGGGAAGATCCGGACCTAATAAAAGTTGCTTGTCTATGTCCCCTCTATACACAGGTAAAATATTTCGGTGTTATTCATTAACACCCTGTATATAAATAAATGAGCATGCAGTGCAGAACGTATCAAATATGAAACCACCGGCCGTCATTTCTTTGACACTTTCATGTAGCGAGAAAAAATCAGAAATCTGAGGAGGCTAATAGTCTAATTCTTATTTTGCCTAGTTCTCATTTTACCTAACTTTATTGGTATTGTTGAATAAATTGATTATTGTATGAATAACCATCACACCATGTAGAAATATACTGTAGGCTATGTTTTCCTTACGGGCTTCCTGAAGGTGGTTCACATAGCTAACTGTGAACTACTATGTTGTGCTTTTTGCGTGCCTAAAGTTATCAGGGGCTATGCAGCTGGCATGGGTGAAAGGATCACATTTCATTCGTGATACTGATCAGTAGGGTTTGGATGTTTATGATCAAAGAAGTGGAAAATATGACTGAAAATATGCCCTATAAAGGATTAAATGCTACTCAAAAATCCTAAATATGCCTTCATAAAAAAAAGTATTTTCTAAAGATAGATGTTCCAATTTAAAATCTTTAATGGCACTAATGTCATGTTAATTCAATCAGATAATAGCCTTTTAACAATTTTAGAGGCGAATAACTTCTAATATTAAAGAATTTGCTCCTGCTTGATCGCTTCATCACTTCCATAATTATAATATATTGTAGACTTTGCGTATCCCTATAAAATATGAACAATAGCATTAATTTTAAAATTAAGTAACCTATTAGTAATTGGTCATAACATTAAATGAACGAAATCAATTGCAAATGTAACTGACCACTTAGAGCTCATACTGTATAACTGTGCTCATTTACCGAATTTATAACTGAAATATGACGTTAAATTGCAAATATGGCATGAACCATAAAAATTACCAAAATATGACTTCATATGCAAACTAAAAACGGTCCGGTTAGGATAACTTGCCTGCAACTCGTGTTTAATTTGTGTTTTCGGCGAGAATGGAGATCAGGATAAAAAAATGACATGTCACAAACATCTGAAACCTTACTGGTCAGTGATTACAATGTTTTCAAGTGGTTGCCTTGAAGTCTTTAAGTGGACAGCATCGATCAGCGCATCTCTAGGGGATTGACTAGCCACTAAGGCGCATAGAACATCACGCTAATGTGGCGAAATAAACAGGCCACAGGTCCTATAAACAGAGGAAGAGAACTTCATGCAGTATCAGAAAATCCTTTCAAAAATGTTTTTATAGTAGTTTCTTTTTCTTCTAAATCTATTGAAATTTCGCTTACGAATAACTGGAAAAAATATTAGAATAAGAAATGCCGAATTTTGAACGTTTTTTTTAAAACCAGATTTCAGTATTGCCAATACATTATACGAAGAGAAGACATAGACATAATAAAAAAAAACTAGTTAATTGGAGAAGGCAGAGTATGCTACAAACGTGGCAGGAAATCAATGCAACTTCCCTAACTAGGGGCTTGAGGATTTTGTTGCTCAGGTATGAGCGAGTGACCATGAAAATTTGTTGTAAAGAGAAACATCGACATATATGTAAAACAAGGGAGTTTTAGGTTAAACAATGTAAATCAGTCCAATACATACTCATAACTAACATTTATAATCCAACGAAATTAAAATTAAATGACAGACATTTATTTTCAGAAAAACTGCAAATAGGAATTTCTCATTGAGAGAGAAAAAAGTCTATATATTGAAGTGGCGTTCTTATCGCTTAAGGGATCCATCCAAATATAACCACCTACACAATGACAACAATTAAGCTGAACTGGTTTCCTGGGAATGCACCACTGAGATTTGTTAAAAATTATGAAAAATCGTCATTTTTCATTTTTGTACTGATAAAATTTTACAAACATTCTAGTTTCAGAATCTATTTTTGTTTATGATATTATGCGTGTTTAAAGAGCGTCAGGTGACTTTTT
Organism: Ectobius pallidus; assembly: GCA_964059195.1. Classification (NCBI taxonomy): domain Eukaryota; kingdom Metazoa; phylum Arthropoda; class Insecta; order Blattodea; family Ectobiidae; genus Ectobius; species Ectobius pallidus. Next base: position 133,903,113 of record CAXKWD010000009.1, read on the forward strand.
AAATGGCCTTGCGCACGTTCCTGACTGCTACCTGCCTGCCTTAAAGATCGTTTATCTAACTATCTTTTTTTCAGCATTTTTCATAATTTAAAACACTCCACACGATGAAGTCTTTATGCAATTTCTCTTAAATTTTCAGCACACGTTCTTAAGGTGTAGTTATAAAAATCTGTCATATGAATTTTTGAAATTATGAATATTTTATTAGTTATGAATTTTCAAAATAAATATATTTTTGAAATTTTGAAATATAAATATATATAACTTACACTTTTTTTTATCTCAGGAACCATAAACCTTAGAAACAATCATATGATAAATTTTTTCTTCATAGTTAGATAAATAAAGTGCATTTGTAAAAAAAATAATTTTTGAAAATTTTCATCGTGTGGAGTATTTTGAAGATCGCTCTACTTTTATACTATGAAAATTAATAACTCAAAAACTTTTCAAGATATTAGGATGAAATTTTAAACCTTAAAATAAATGCACGAGACAAGTGTATGGTAAAATTTTGAGCTATATTGCTTGAAAACTTGCGATTTTAGTAATTTCAGTGGTGCATTCCCTTAAACTTGGTTGTTTGCTTGATTGTTTTAATTTTCTTGTTGTTATTGTACGTTTGACAACTTTAATGATTAACTGAAAGTTAATGTAATTTTTGTATAGGCTACTTCTTTTTTGTTCATGTATTCTTTTTCTGTAATGAAATCTGCGCTGTGCAGAAAGATTAAGAAATAAATACATATTTTCATATCAAGTCGTTCGGAACAATCGCTTTTGCCTCATTACAGGCAAATAATTCAATTACTGTATGTAACTCAAGTTCCCTTGCCTTCTCAACACACTTGAGTGCACTAAGTCTTTGTTGACTCATGGTGCATCTTAAATAGTTCTTAATTTCAACTTTAAAAATGAACTTTCAGCAGTAGATACAGTAACAGGAAGTGTGAGGAATAAAAGAAATGCAATGCATAGGTCGAATATGCTAATACAAATCAGATTTAAGCGCACGATTCAAAACACCCGAAAAAATTCTCTACGACGAGACGTTTGGGCCCCTTCCAGCCCAGCGGGGGTGCAAGTTAAACCACTGCCTACAGGCCTATACTAAAGTTTACGAAGAACCTATCTTTAAACCTCAAGAAGCCTTGTATTCAGATACAATCAGTATTTCCTAGCCGTCATTGCAGGGTGGAAAAATGCATTACCATGACTGCCATTATCATGATGAGGAAATGTGAAGCAATGCGTCAACGCCAAGTACAATAGTGTAGTTCTATTTACATGACTCATACTTCATACAGCGATTAGTCATGTCAGATATTGCAGCAACGAAGGAGTTTCGTTTTTGCAATAATTATGACAACCCAAGAAACATGTGCTACCATTTTTACAAATTACGTGCAAAAAAATGGACACGCAGCATTTATAGTTCAAGTGCGGAAAGGCTATAATATTTTGAGCTGAATCCAACTCTTGCTAGCTCAGTTGGGGAGCATCGACACGGAAAGCCGAAGGTTATGGGTTCGAGTCCATGTGTCAGAGAAATTTTTCTCCTAAATATTTTCCTACTGTAATTATTTGGCGATTTGACAATCAGCCAGGAATATATATATAAATAATGAAGTGATTATTAAAAACACAGAGAACTACAAATATTTAGGCATAACGAATCATAAAGATGGTGGAATAGAGAAAGAAATTCAGACTAGAAACACTCTGGTCAGAAAAGCGATATCCCTATTAAATGGAGTACTGTGAGACAGACAAAAAACAGTATATTTATGATTCAATAATTAAGAAAGTAGTATAATACGGTTCAGAAATTTGGCCAATTAAAGAAGAGAGAGCGGAAAGATAATTATTAGCAACAGAAGACCCAAACAGAACTTCAAGGATTGAAGAAATTAGAAATGAAGAAAATCGGGAGCAAATGGAAGTACAACACACTATAATAGATGAAATTAAAGAAAAGCAACTCGTGTGGTATGGTCATGTGAGAAGGATGGGGGAGGAGGGATTACCAAAGAAGATCTTCAGATGGAATCCTCCGGGCAGAAAGAAGAGAGGCAGACCAAAGAACATGGTTTAATGAGATACAAGAAGACATGAAGGAGAAACATTCCTGTGAATCTATGGGAGAATAGAGAGGCTTGGAGTTTGCGAATACGAAAGATGTAGACATACCTAAAAAAAACCGTGATGATGAATTACTTGGCAAGAAGTTTGGATGCTATTGCGTTGTCACACGATGTGTGTGAAGCACAATGAAAGGTGATACTAGTAATGTGCATCACAACACTCTATTCTGTATGTAAACACGATGTAACCTTGAGAATAGTACACGTGGATTCACAGAAATACGCTGCGGAATATTTAGGCACTGTTGGATACTGCTTTACACCAGAGCTCTGTAATATTATTAGTAAATACATACTGTACTTACTTACTCAATGGTAACAGACAATTCCTAAGCAAGCTAATGGGATATGATCTATTTTATGGAACCCGAAGGTTCATTGCCGCGCTTGCCTCAGTCCGCCATTCAACCCTATTCTGTGCTAACTCCATCCAATCATCCCTAGCAAATCATACTTCCCTTAAATCCATTTTAAGATTGTCCTCCCACCTACGTCTAGGTCTTCCAAGAGGTAATTTCCCTTCGGGTCTCCCAAACAATTTTTTTTTTTAAGGATATGTCCCCCATGCGCGTAACATGTCCAGCCCATTTCATCCTCCGTGATTTAATTACCCTTACTACATCCGGTGAAGTGTACAGGTCATGATCCTCGTCGTTATGCAGTTTTCTCCAGTCCCCATTTTCATCTCTCTCAGGCCCCAAAATTTTCCTAAGCCCCCAGTTTCCGAACACTCATATTATGTTCTTCCCGAAGAGTAAGCGGCCTAGTCTCACATCCATATAATACAACCGGCCCTGCTGGTTTGAAATAGTACTGACAAAAAGACTAAGAAGGGAAAAACACAAACACAACAAATGGATCAGCTGACTAATGAACTAATACAGTGTGTCCCACGCAAGAGTTGGCCAATGACGCGAGATCCTGCGGCGCGGCGGGCACAGCTCCAACTCCCGAGCGATCGGGTGAAATATCTACGCTAATGAAGCCGCGATCGGTGTTTTGATTCAGGTTCTCACATTTACAGTTAAAATTACAATGAAAATAAACACGTACCTCATCACAAGAGATGTTGGAAATGTTCTCCTCTCGCATCCACACAACACTGACACCATTTTAGGAAATTTTCTTTCACGCGCATAAGTTCAGCTTCCGAGACAGAGTTCATTTCTCTTGTGATAGGCCTATGTGATATTGTCTTTAAGTTCTTCTAACAGTATGTGAATATTATTTATGGAGAAACTTGAAAAATAAAGTGTATAGGTCAACTTCCCGTACATTAAAAAGGAAACGGGTGAAATATCTACGCTAATAAAGCCCGCTGTTGGTGTAATGGTTCAGGTTCTCACAAAGAAAAACATATGTGATTTACTACATCATCTTGCAAGGACGCAAGACGTCGGTTTTTAGCAAAATTCCCAGGTGTACGTCCTCCAAGCAGAGAAGCCGTGCGAAAACTTGTAAGCAAACTTCGGGAAACGGGTTCGATTCTCGATAGTAAACGAGGGACCAAGCGGCGCGTACTTACTGAACAGAAATTAGATCAAACCCACACACATTAGAAGAACTTAAAGACAATATCAGAAGAGAAATTAATTCTATCTCGGAAGCTGAACTTATGCGCGTGAAAGAAAATTTCTTAAAAAGGTTCCAATGTTGTGTGGATGCAAGAGGAGGACATTTCCAACATCTCTTATGATGAGGTACGTGGTTATTTTCATTGTAATTCCAACTGTAAATGTGAGAACCTGAATCATAACACCGATCGCGGCTTCATTAGCGTAGATATTTCACCCGATCGCTCGGGAGTTGGAGCTGTGCACGCCGCGCAGCAGGAACCCGCGTCATTGGCCAACTCTTGCGTGGGACACACTGTATATTAGTGAAGAAATTTTATTAGTGCTCATATCTCTATCAAACAAGATTTTTATAACTAATGAATATTATGAGTTCTAATATTATTAACTAATATTATTAGCAAGTTCTATGAAACAGGTCCATTTATTAAGAACATACTAAATGAGACGTATATTTTAATTTAGTGAAATGAAAAGGAGTTGCACAATGATCCATTATTATATATTTAGCTTTAGTTATATTTTATTTAAAAGTGAAACAGTGTATTCATAGTGACTAAATAAGACTAACCTTTAACTCTCAAAATATTTAGGTCTATGCATCTAAAATAGTATTATACAAAATGGCAAAAAATGTGTTAAGCTAAGTTTATACAATTAATCCAAATTTAATTTGACAAAATAAACGTAGCCTATTTTAGAAATAACTTGGTTTAATGGGCTTAACTAATGAAACACTTTAACGATATTTCAGCTTAATCTTATTTCAAACTAAAATTTTTACCTATTCAATTGTTGGTATTTTCTTAAGATTTTTTTACATTTCGGGGGGACTTGGGTCCCTCGGGCCTCCTCCTGCTTCACACCATTAAATTATTATAGTGATTTTTCACTACTGCTGTACTAATTGTCCTGCTTCAGAATGTAAAAGAGAAACCCTCAGCAGTCGTAAGTTAAAATTACGGATATAAGCTCCGGACCTCAAATAGGATGACGCATGCCGGTAGCACAAACCTCTTTCTTTCAGCCTGGCACGCGACAGTCTGAATAGAGCAAGTTGCTCTGACACCTGTGAGAACAGGTGTATGTGTTAGAACAAGGTTTCACCAAACCAGAAGGTTAAACTATCATCTAATGTACTATAATTTGTAATCTCACGTTTTCTTCTGTAGGAATTAAGTTTTGAGTGTATCAGTTAAGCTACATGAAAGGCGTAGCCCTAAACGAAATTCCCAGTTAGGTGCCACGAGGAAAGAAGACGCTGACCTCGGTCTACGTGGAAAACAATGTCGAAAACTGCCAAGAATCTAAATAAGACAAGACGAGACAGCTGTTCGGGAAACAACTGCCAGTTAAGTATTGCAAATGAACACCCATGTTCATATTGCACTATGCCATTTTTGCATTTCTTCATTCACAGCTTTCATGCTTTGTTGTAAACGAGACTCTACGGCAATGGTGGTAAACCCGCGTTATCTCAAGCCACTAAATGCTACTTCACTGAAATTAATTTGTATTTAAATGCTGACATGATTCCAGAATCTAACTCCCTAACATTTTTAGGTCTGAACATTGATTAAAACTTAAATTTTAAAAATCATTGCAATCTAATATTTTCGAAAGCCACTAAATGCTACTTCACCAATGAAATGAATTTGTTTTTAAATCCTGACATGATTCCAGAATCTAACTCCGTAACATTTTTATGTCTGAACATAAAAACTTTAATTTTAAAGATCATTGCTATCTAATAATCTCGAAAGCCAGTAAATGCTACTTCAGCACTGACATGATTCCAGAATCTAACTCCATTACATTTTTAGGACTAAACATGAAAATTTAAATTTTAAAAATCATTGCAATCTAATAATTTTGAAAGCCACTAAACGCTACTTCAGCACAAATGAATTTGTATTTAAATGCTGACATGATTCCAGAATCTAACTCCATAACGTTTTTAGGTCAGAATTTAAAAACTTAAATTTTAAAGATCATTGCAATCTAATAATTTCGAAAGCCAGTAAATGCTACTTCAGCACTGAAATGAATTTGTATTTAAATGCTTATCTGATTTCCAGAATCTAATCCGTAACATTTTTAGGTATGAACATGAAAACTTAGATTTAAAAAATGATTGCAATCTAATGATTTCGAAAGCAATAAATGCTACTTCAGCACTGAAACGAGAAATGCTGACATGATTCCAGAATCTAACTCCGTAACATTTTTAGGTCTGAACACGAAAACTTAAATTTTAAAGATCATTGCAATCTAATAATTTCGGAACTTCATTCTTAACATAGGCCCTATGTCTTTAGAAATTTAAGAACTGTACTCACTCAAAAACAGCTTATATCCTTATATTATTCATAATATTATGTTGAGAGTCGTATAAGGTATAGTATTGTTTTTTGGGGCTGGTCTACCTCAGCTTTAAGTGTTTTTCTGGCAAAAAAAAAAAAAATTAGATGCATGGCTGGTTTACATTTTTACACAATCAAGTAAAGGACATTTTAAACTTTTTAATATCATGACTATGCCTAACTTGTTCATATCTGAATTGTGTACAAATATATTTTATAATCGTGACGCATTTGTACAGAATAAGAGTCTTCATGCTATTAACAATAGGCAATGCAATGATTATCATTTGTACAGGTAGGGGAAAAAATGCGGGCCGAATCTTACATAGCTGATTTCAGAGCCTTGTGAAACGTAAATAAATGTAAGAGATGTAACGGAAACGTTTATTTTCACAAGCAATGCAAATTCCGTGAAGTTATTAATCAATTCAAGCAATGTTCATTTCAATACATTTCCTGCTATCCTGTGAATGCCGCTACGCATGCGCAGTGGTTCATACAATCAACTTAGATATTTTAGTCGGTTCTCTCTCCCCCCCCCCCCATCTGTACCTTTTAATAGGCAAAAAGTAGGATGTAAATCTCCCAATGTACTTGGGCTCAAATTATTTAATAACCTCCCGGTAAATAATGTAAGAATGTAAATAAGGCTTCATTGTTTAAGAAGGGACTAAAACAATTTTTTATTGAGAAATGTTTTTATTCTGTAGAAGAATACTTAAATTATCATTAACTATCACTGCTTTTGACTATTTCCTATGCAATGTATGTTGTCTCTTGGAAAAAACAGAATAATTGATTCAAATTTTAAAAAAAAATCTTATTCGAAGGATATGATTTTCAAGGTATATTCCATCTTCTCCTGACCTATTTGATCTGGTGATATAGCAAAATCTAAACCTTGACAGTTGCTTTATCGCAGACTTGATAAGAAGTAAAAAAGTGTCACGTAGCTATCAGCTGATCAGAAGATGACTTATTTGACCTAGTTCCAGAAACAGACTGGACAAAAAAAATTCTAAATATTATAACCTGCCTATGGGCTTAACTAATGAAACACTTTAACGATAATTCAATCTTATTTTAAAACTAAAATTTTTACCTATTCAATTGTTGGTATTTTCTTAAGATTTTTTCCATTTTGGGGGGACTTGGGTCCCTCGGGACTCCTCCTGCTTCACACACCATTAAATTATTATAGTGGTTTTTCACTATTGCTGTGCTAATTGTCCTGATTCAGAGTGTAAAAGAGAAAACCCCCAGCAGTATTTTAAGTTAAAATTACAGATATGAGTTACAGATATGAGTTTAACTTTTTAGAAATAGTTATTATGATTATAGGTGTAATTGTAGCGCAACATTTTCTGTATTTGAATGGTTTCTGAATGTTAATAGTAACCTTGCAATACAGTAATGTTTGCAGTGGCGGACGCAGAAATTTTTTTCGGGGGGGGATTTGAATAGCTAGAAAGAATACTAAAAAAAATTAATCAACTTACATATACAATTAGTTTATAAAACTGGCCACTTAGAGTACTTTTTTCAAATTTGGGGGGGGGAAGGATGTAACCCCCCTATCCCCCCTGCGTCCGCCACTGAATGTTTGTGTTGGCTTTATTTAATTTATACAGTGGTCTGGCAGTTTAAGTTTTCGTCGGGGGCGATGTAACAAATCATCAAGTAGTGCATTAGTGATACAAAGATAGAGAAATTAAAAAGCAAAACAGAACGATTGTCTTCCCACCTACGTCTAAGTCTTCCAAGTGGTCTCTTCCCTTCGGGTCTCCCAGTCAAGATTTGTCTTTCCTCCTCCATGAGCGGAACATTTCATCTTTCGTGATTAAATTACCCTTACTAGGCTATATTCATTACCGCCTCTGTGGTCTCTTAGCGACGCCGGCTACGGATCCACAGGCCTGGGTTCGATCCCCGGTACCTCCTCGGATTTCTCTGAGGGAGGGAGATATAGGATGGGGTGCACTCGGCCTCTTGATTCAAACGGAGGATCTACTTCATAGAGAAGTATTGGCTGCGGTCATGGAGATCATCATTAACGGCCGTGGGAGCCGGCATGCTGACCACATGCTCCCAATCTGCCCTTGGTAAATGATGCAGCGGCCGGATGGTAGGCCTAGTCCCTTCCGGGATGCAGAGTTTGGCTTTTTGTTTTGTTATATTCGATGAGCTACAGGTTATGAAGTTCGTCATTTTGCAGTTTTCTCCAGTCCCCGTTTTCAGTTCTGGGAAGCACCCTGTTTTCGAACACAACCCGTATGCTTGGGCGTGGATTTTTAGTTACGGAGCCCAAATTAAAATTTGCAATTCGGGTCAGCCTTTCTCAGTTAAGCCACTAGCAGAAAGCATAGGCGTAACCAGGCCGACCATATGGGGGGGGGGGTTATAACATCTGGACCTCCCAGGGGGTTCGGGGGTCCTTCCCCGGAAATTTTTAAAAATTAAGATGCACAATAACGAGTTTTAAGGTTCCCACGCTTTACACTCATATTAAGTAATTTATAAGCAAAGTTAACAAAATTGTAAAATTTTCCTTTTTTAATCAATGGGGGGGGGGGTTCAAACCCCCAAACCCCCCCCCCCTCGTTACGCCTCTGGCAGAAAGTAAGATCCCAAATTCTAGTCGGTGGGTGTAAACCAATTTAAAATATCGCTGCAAGGGCGATGTGGAAAATGGGCAACCACTCGCGCATGAATGAACCATTCATGAAATTTTGGAGAAAATCGATACCGGAGCAACTTCTGGGAATTTTCCATTGTGAAGTTGCCCTCCTTCCGAGAAATCGTTACGGAACTAAGAGCCAGAGGCTCCCTGCTGCAGTACGTGATGGTGATATCAATGCGGCACCTAAATTCTCGCTAACAATATTGTCACACAGCAACTTGTCCAGGATGTTTTCTTTCCTGGTATTTCATTCATTTTAGTAATATCTTGAATCACTTGACAGTCTTCTCCAACAAACATCTTGTCATCTTCTTATATCTATGCCTAAGGTTCTTTATTTAGTTTATCTAGTTAATTGGCGACAGTTGCGTAGCCAGAAAATAATTTCGGCGAGGGTCGAAAGTGCCGGGGGATTTGGGGGTATGGAATATCCCCAAGAATCAGGTGTCCAATGGTTCACTCCCGGAAAAGTTTTAAATACTGAGCTAATGAAAATCACATTTTACGCTATTTTAGCACTGAAAAACTAGTTCAGATATGTTTACTATACTCTAAGGCATGCCAATTAAACAAGAAATCGTTACCTAAGTTATAATATTTATTACTATTTATTAGAAAAGTTAAATAACACAAGGAACAGTACATTTATAAGTTCAGTATTTTATCATTGAATAAAGTAATTAAATAGCCTACTTAACAAAAGGGATCTTAAATAACTACAGCACTAATCTAATATAAAAATAGAATTTTAAGTTATGATTTCGCGGAGGGGGGGGGGGTCCGGACACCCCCTTTTCCTACGCCACTGATTGGCGAACTATTAGCCATTTCACGAATGATCCTGGGAATGGTGGCTAGCCACACCGCTAGGAGATAGGGTGACAAATGAAACGCCGACATCAAAGTAGACGGTCATTTGGCCACTACTCCAGTCCGAACGAGGTTTTTGAGGGGTTTCCCTCGTTCTTACGCGAATGCCGGACTGGTCAATAATTCCCTCAAACAGATACACGCACTATAAATCTCTAGAATACATAACTACAAGTATATATATATAAAAAGCTCGGGGAAATATTGCACATAAGACCTATTCGCACTTGGTCTATCCTGCGCCAAAATACAAAGACACAAGTACACAGCCCAAACACGTCACACCATCAACATCCCCTACGGATGTACATAAGGGCACAATAGGTATATTACACACATCACATATGGTTACCAAAATTTGGTTTGACCGGAGGTTTAGGTTTAATTGCTTGGCACTCCGGGGGTAAGGGTGGGCACAAAAAAAAATATATATATATAGCTTAACATGGTTTTGTCGTCTAGTCGGCGAGGAAATCTATTTTAGACAGTGGGTTAGGTAGGTACTGTTCGCTCTATAACCGACCCTAAAATAACTGTCTTAGGCCAGTACAGTATTTCCCTACCAAAGTTCTTTGGTCAAATTGCTTTGAGCAAAGAAAATGGCCGGCCTTTGCTTCTACAAGTTGAAAAAACAAACCGTATTGGATGATTCTTTGAAGGTTTTCTGCATGTTGTTACATTGGATCAGTGGCGGACGCAGAATTTTTTTCGGGTGGGGGGTTGATTTGAATAGGTAGAAAGAATACTAAAAAAAAAATTAACTTACATATATAATTAGTTTATAAAACTGGCCACTTAGAGTGCATATATATAGCCTTTTTTTTTCAAATTTCGGGGGGGATATATCCCCCCTGCCCCCCCCTGCGTCCGCCACTGCATTGGATCAAAGATTTCCCGGCGTTCATACCAACGGGTTTAAAACGGCGGATAAACAAGAACTGTTTAGGACAAGGTATTGAGAAGTAATCGGCACCAAAACAGTTGGTAATAGTCTTCAAGAACTACCACTACTGTTATGTTAAAAATTAAATTCTGGAAGTCCTACAAAGAGGTTTGTAGAAAAAGAGCTACTTGACGAAATTAGTCGTGAACAGAACAATTTTAGACAACCATAAGAGGGATGTTTCAAAAATTTATAAATGCATGATAAAGTAGATCCGATTTACTACCACACATGGTTATCCTGGAAATTTACCATGGCTTCATCACTCAGTCTAAGTGGTCTTTTCCTCTTTCTATTAATTCATTGATCCATTCAATAATTCTTCGCATTTATTAGCGGATTGCCTTTACATATCAACTATGAATTGCCGGGGTAGTGAATGAGCTGTGTGGAGGTCGAGGGCAAATATCTCCATGGAAACCAACGCATCGCGACCCTGGAGTTGCTTCCATTGATTCTCCTCCCACATGTGCAAGGACGTAGGCGTTGCTGCTGTACAGAAGTGGCCCAGTTAATAATAATAATAATAATAATAATAATAATAATAATAATAATAATAATAATAATAATAATAATAATAATAATAATAATAATAATAATAATAATAATAATAATAGTCGTATAAATATACTGTGTGTAGAAGTTAAGGAATTGTGGCGACAAGATGAGGTAATAACAATTCCGTTAATAATGTCTACAAATGGAATTGTACCTAAATGGACGATGACAGGACTAAAAAAACTAGGAATGGGGACAAAAGAGCTTTAATTAATGCAAAAATCAGTAATTCTAGGCACAACATCCATAGTCAGAGCATTTCTCAATGTAACAATACAATGCTGCATCTTGCGAAAAACGCCGATGGAACAGAAGAACTCACAAACAAGTGATGAAACAGAATAATAATAATAATAATAATAATAATAATAATAATAATAATAATAATAATAATAATAAAACAATAGCCACGGGGTCATCCATTTGTAACTCCCTACGCAATTTTAAAATTACTTGTTTAGTACATATTTAAAAATTTGTTCGTTGCATATTTATTGCGTGAAAAACAATTAGGAATGGTAGGGAGAGGACAACAGTAGGAACTACAAGTAAAATAAAAATAAAATCAGGCTAACTGAAGTAACAAAGTGCCAGAATGTTTTTGTTTAATCGCTGATAATTTTCATAAATATCAATATTTCTGAGTGATTCTTTTTTATTTCCATTTTTAAATATCATATTAACAACATAAACTAGAATCTTTGAATTTCCTGCAGTATAAAAACTTAAAAAAAATCCATCACTTGTTAATTCTTTTTGGAAATTTTTACATCAGACATACTTAAAAAAACCATTAAAGTTACATCAAAGACAAAAACTCCACCTAGGTAACTTGTTCCGACCAGGAATCGAACTCTGGACCACTTCGTTTACGTTTCTGAAATGTTATTAAAATCACTGCTTTAAAATAACCTGCATTTTCATTCATAGGCGTAGCCAGGCCGACCATATGGGGGGGGTTATAACATCCGCGGGGTCTGGCGAGTATGGAAGGAGAGGGGGGTCCGGGGGTCCTCCCCCGGAAAATTTTAAAAATTAAGATGCAAAATAACGAGTTTTAAGCTTCCGGGGGTTCTCCCACGGAAAATTTTAAAAATTAAGATGCAAATTAACAAGTTTTAAGCTTCCGGGGGTCCTTCCCCGGAAAATTTTAAAAATTAAGACGCAAAATAACGAGTTTTAAGCTTCCCACGCTTTATACTTGTATTAAGCAATTTATGGGCAGACTTAAAAAAATTATACAATTTTCCTTTTTTTAATCAATGGGGGGGGTTCAAACCCCCAAAACCCCCCCCTCGCTACGCCTATGTTTTCATTGATGAACTTCATTGTGAAGCTTAAGGTTTATCCAACTAGTACATGTTATTAGAAGTCTATATATAAATGTATTTCCGCCATTGGCCATTGTTGAATTATTTTTTAAAAAAGTATGTATACTGCAGATAATCCAAAGATTCTAGATTATGTTGTTCGTATGCTACTTAAAAATGACCTGCATTTTATTTAAAATATGCCTATAAAAATAAGTTAAATAATAACTGTGAAAAGTAATAAATGTAGCCCTGACGTCTGAGATTTTATGTCTGGTCGTATAACTTTTCAGAATAATGTAATCTCTGACGTATGCGATAACCTATTCACTTTTATGGCCATGTGGTTACCTGAGTCACATGGACCGAAACGTGGCGCAACTCACTGACGTCACAGAGGTGATCAGACATAAGAATTGATTCACTGATAATACTTTTCATTTCATCTCTCTCAATGGAAGACAGAAGTTATCTTGAGGGCAGCACCAAAATTAAGCATTACGTGTTGACTTTACCAGTTGGTTTATCATAGTTCATAGGTAATCCCACGAGAGATCACGGATTTATTGATTTATATAATTTTTCTTTGTTTCACGGGCCTAAATAACAAATTCCAAGGACCGGGCCACTTGCCGCCGTTGGACAGGCCTGGTCCAGAAATTTCAAGGGTGTTTTGAAACGCTGGGAGCCCTGAGCCACAAACTGACTTGAATCACGAGCCACGAACCATGAACCATTAGATCCGCCACCGAGTTTCATGAAATCTAGAGGTCCCCATCAGGATTTGAACCCAGCGTTTAGCTAACCGAGGACCTCAAAATTTCCGGTCACTGTGTTTGAACCCGGGTCCTCCCAAATGAGAGTCGAAGACTCTACCGTCTCGGTCACCTCGCTTGGTATTGTAATGAAAAGAACCCATGACCGTGATTATAAAACAAGGTATTGCACTCTGCCAAGAACTTACTGGACCAAAGTGAAATGAGTCATCTGAACAATGCCATGCAGTTTCATCAGATGAATTAGTAATACGTTAGTTATTAAGGGTTGGGAAATGTGTCTTCTTGGAAATTTCTAGTGAACCGATTACTAAATTTCTAAGTAAATAAAGAACCTATAACCACACAATCAGTAGAAACAATTAGATTATACAGCACAGAACACTACAGATTTTACTGGCGGTTCAAACAAGCTTTGCCGAAATCCGTTTAAACATATTCAAAACAATATTCTAATTTCTGTTGCAATATTCGAAATATATAAAATAATATAATTAGCCTTAACTTTAATAATAATAATAATAATAATAACTTTAATCATCATTGCGTACTTGGAGTACAATCGAGACAGGACTACAAAATGAAATAATTGTTTTAAAAGGTGCATTTAAGATAGGTCTATGTATTCACGCTGTCAGGCAAAGTCTATATTTTGTAACATTTTTTTACATTAATACCAGACAACCTATGGTATAAAATTAACATAATATTACATCTTTTGTTCGTTTGCTCTTTTTTTAATTAATTAATTTTTTTATTTGTTATTCTGAAACTTAGTTTTCACATTTTGGTTCCCTAAATTTCTCAGGAGGAAAAATATGCTAATTTTCAAAATATCATAGAATTGCCAAAAATGATACAATCTTGAAATCTCTTTTGCTGATTTTGCCTATTCCTTTTTCCAAAAATAAAAAAATCTACGTGACAGTTGTATTTTTTTCCAGAGTAATAGGAAACCCATAGTTCACAACATTCCCCTATTCATAAGCTTTCGTATGTATAATGCACTTTCTAGCTCAATTTATGGTATAGCATTGTTAGTTTGAAGGGTAGAAAATATGATATAAGAAAAAAGATTTGAGAGTAACAAGGACAAAGTTGCACTCAGATGGAAAACGACTGCAGACTTTGACATTTAAACGTATACTTAATGACTTCCTGTTGGAATTTTCATGTAAACTACGTATCGTTTTGAAGCAGACAAATGTGGCTCTTTTATGCAATAAGAAACTTTTTTTTACCCAAAATGTCATTTTAACGTGAGTATATAACTAAAAACAGTAAGAATATTATAGGAGAAAAATTCCTCCGACACTGGGACTTGAACCCAGGACCTTTGGCTATTCGCGCCAATGCTCTACCAACTGAGCTAAGCCGGAGTTCAATTCACAGCGCCGGATGGAACCTCTCTCCTATGACTGATTGCCCTAATGGTCTACCTCACAGACAGACAAGTTATGTCATATGCAGTACTGTGAGGCACAATAATTAGTGATTTTTGTGACCGGGCTCCCACTGTTATTGTACAGTTGACATTCAAGATATATATATAAGCTTTCATGAACCACAGATTATTGTCTCTGTTGGACATTACATGAGAATATTGTTGGAGAACTGGGTTCAAGTCCCAGTGTCGGAGGAATTTTTCTCCTATAATATGCTCATGTAATGTCCAACAGAGACAATAATCTGTGGTTCATGAAAGCTTATATATCTATCTTGAATGTCAACTGTACAATAACAGTGGGAGCCCGGTCACAAAAATCACTAATTAGTGTGCCTCACAGTACTGCATATGACATAACTTGTCTGTCTGTGAGGTAGACCATTAGGGCAATCAGTCATAGGAGAGAGGTTCCATCCGGCGCTGTGAATTGAACTCCGGCTTAGCTCAGTTGGTAGAGCATTGGCGCGAATAGCCAAAGGTCCTGGGTTCAAGTCCCAGTGTCGGAGGAATTTTTCTCCTATAATATTCTCATGTAATGTCCAACAGAGACAATAATCTGTGGTTCATGAAAGCTTATATATCTAAAAACAGTAAGCCTACAACAAAATATGTCAGCAATAAAATTATGAATTATTAAAATTTCAAACAATTCCGGGGTGCGCGAGCAAAGATAGTTAAGTCCACTTTCTTGTTACTGAGAATTAGAGTGACTTAACACACTATACCAGCCCAACATAGCTTTAGAGATGGATAAACCCATGAGGCACACATCCATAACTACCGTACAATTTTGAATATGACTTACTGGACTTACACAAATGTAGAAAACATTTTTATCTATAACTCTATGGACATATCATCTCAATTTTTTTTTTAGGATGGTGGACTTAACTCTCTTTGCCCGCGCACCCGCGAATTTTTTCAAGAGTAAGCGTATAGATAGTGCCAAAAGTCCAGCAAATATGCTTTTGTTTCAACTAAGGATGGATCGATACCAGATACATGATTTTTTCCCTCGATACTCGATACCGTCAACATTTCCAATTTCAATAAATAAGTACATTAAAAATTAAGAGTTAAGGGAACTGTGTAATACCAACTAAATGAATTAAATGTGCATATTTAATGAGAAAAAAATTAATATCATCAGTAGCCTATAATTATTTTTAAACTCTACATTAAAACTAAAATTAGTTTTTTTAAACAGTCCACTTACAAGTTTTTGTTAAAAAATACTAGCATCCTCACTTAATTGCAGAATTACCAAAGTATCGAAAAAGTACCGAGCGAGTTTTCTGAAGTATCGCTCGATGCCGATACCATTCAAGTATCGAAAGTATCGAGGACCCATCCCTTGTTTCAACTGTTTCGAACGTGATTTTTTACAGAACGATGCAATTTTATAGGTATTATGTTTTACTGTATAAAGCTTGATGGTATTTGTGTGATAAAGGGGAACTATCAAATCAAATGCGTCACTTCAGAGTACCGACTGCAAGTATAGTGGACAATCCATAATATTCATATCCTTATTAAGTTTCTCAAAGTAATGGTTGTTTATTTTTTGTAGACTTAAGACGTCAGGGGAAGGCGTTTTGAATTCACTGACGAGCGGTCAATCCACAAAGAGTCATGCAGGCAATTGATTGATAAACAATTACATAACAGATAGGAAACCAGCTGGTGCCTTTTTGACGTCACGCACATGTTATGACATCAACATGATGACCACAATGAAGTACAATTTGTGTTAGCTCTCTGCTGCGAAAGGTCACGACTGTTGGAATTTCTTACAATGCGATGCTTTAATTTTAATGTTTAGACAGCTCTTTTGTATTCACCTATTGGTATTGATTATATTACACAGCCCAACAAAAAAGAACTGTTTGTTTGGTGTCTGAGATGTTTTACCGGATTTTGGCTATACTTAGTGCTTATTTCAAATATGTAAACAGTTTTTTTTTTCTCTACAAGCTCTACTTTTATATAGATTTTATTCGTGAACTCTTAGTCTAGCGAAACAAAATCTTGCTTGATAATATAGCTAGTGAAGGTTCTTGACCATACTTTGGACACGTAGGACGAAAACTGTACGAATTACAGAAAACTAAAAGCCGGATTATTTTTTGGCCCTCATAAGTCATAAACGACCGTACAATATGTGATAACAATTTTTTTTTTGGAAGACTCCATGTTATATTGTTATTGTAATCTTGGTGTGTTGCTTTTTTCTTCACATGATTTAGAAGCTAAAAATAGACACTGTTTTTTTATTTATATGAAACGTAAAATGGGATAATATTCATACCATATCTCACAAAACTAAAGCTGATAGGGCAAAACTAATGGCACATTTGGCATCAGCGACCTAAATATACCAAAGAATAAGTATAAATTCTAAGGCACCAAAATGGCTGTTGGTCTGTGTTATTATTAGCTGTTTACTGACAATCCTAACACTTGGTATAAACTTATTAATGAGCTACCTTTAATCTTAATATAATTCTGAAGCGACTGAGGATGAGCCACGTTCGGGTCGGCCATCTTCAAGTCTTTCCTCCTCCATGCACGCTACATGACCAGCCCATTTCATCCTCCGTGATTTAATTACCCTTACTATATCCGGTAAAGAGTACAGATTATGCAATTTTCTCCAGTCCCCATTTTCGTCTCTCTCAGGCCCAAATATTTTCCTAAGCCCCCTGATTTCGAACACTCTCAGATTATGTTCTTCCCGAAGAGTAAGCAACCATGTCTCACATTCATATAATACAGTGTTTCTCAACCTATGGACACCGGACCACTGGTAGAAATAATTTAAAATATCATAAAGCAAATGGGCAGTAAAGAAGTACAATTTCTTCACATATTTCGTTATAATGACCTATAATTAATACCCAAAATATTAAGAATATCAAAGTGGGATGTAAAATTAGGGGTCCATAAATTTTTTTAGACATTTTAGAGGTCCTCGGGTTCAAAAAGGTTGAGAAACGCTGATATAATACAACCGGCAGGATAATTGTTTTTTTTTTTTTTTTTTTTTTTTTTTTTTTTTAAAGATTTCTGGACAGAAGACGAGAAGATAGAGTTTCTGAAGTAAAAAGTAAGTAAAAAAAAAAAAAGCCATTTCCTGATTTGAGTCGACACTTAACTTCTACCTTAACAATATTTGTATGTGTAATTATTGTTCCCAGATATTTGAATTTCTCCACTTGTTCGAACAACTTACCGGCTATTCTAATATTTTGACAATATTATATCGTTTAACAATACAGCCAAATAAAATCTAAAGTTTAATTCAAGTTTCAGTTTAGATTTTATAGTCATAGCACTGGTTTTCCCCCCTTGGAAACGTGATTAAACATTAATAATTCATTGTGCTTTGTACTCATCGCTTATGTTAATAACAGACCCTTTCTTGTGGAGTGAACGGATGCGTAGGACATTCTTACACGATCTTAATTAAATGTCAGCTTTGATAGCTAAGGAGGACGTGTTCCGACTGAGCAAAACTTGAAATAAGACAAATTACTGTAAACAAAGCCTTTTGTCTTGACCTCGTTTAACTCACAAGTGCTAGAGTCTGACGAAAGCTCATTACTTCACGACCAAGCTGTCAAGCCAAGTACACTCGAATCTCTCTTCCTGAGGAATACAATTAAACATTGTTTCATCAAAAATATAATGCAATGTAAAAAAAAAAAAGTCATTATTCTTTAATTAGTCAAGTCTATGTGACAAAACTCACAGAAAGTTATAAATTTCAGCATTAACCCCACATGAGTGAAAAAGTATAAAATTAAAAAAATTATAAATAAATTGAAATAGCAATTTTGTAGATTTTTGCTCAACCTAGCCAATGAGTGTAAAACGGAGAATATTCCAGTCTCATATCTAGGGTCCGGATTATTAGGTTCTAAACTATTTTGTTCCTTGCTAGCTAATGTGATACTTTAACATAATTATCCGCTTCATTGTCAAGCCCCAGTCACATACTCCAATCTTATAAAACCAAAAAAATTGAAAAATAAGAAGTTAAAAATTAAAAATGGCTAAAACTGCTTTTCAAGTAAAATACGAAAATATAACAATACTAATTATAATAATTAATCAAATTAATCAATCAAATTAATTATTATTGTTCTACTAAAATTACATTTTAAATATCTGCTTACATTTTGCATCTTGCTCACTGTTGCCAGTATATTATTTTGCAAGATAAAATATAGCACTGTATTTTGTAATTTTGTCATTTTGTACCCCATTGTTTTGGTAAAACAAATCTTAACTGAACCGAAATCCCTGGTTTATGTATAAGCAAATTAAAGGCATTCTTAGGAAGCTTACACTTGCAGTTTATTCACAGTGTTTGTTCCAGCAAGACGCCGAAAGTACAGCATTCTAAAAGTTGATTCATTGATTGAAAAGCGTTCTTGCTGAGTTTGTGGTGGAGTTGCAAATGACAGAGGTAGTTCTAAAACTAAGCAGAAAGTATTCCGAAACTTTTGTGGTCCAGAGCCATGGAAATTTAAGTGAAAGTGAAATGAATTAATATATTTTTTCAATGTGTCTATTGTACTTATTAAAGTGAAACTTTATGTCAAATTGGCCGTCCACGGGATTTGAACCTCGGACCTCTCGAATGCGAGTCCAAGACGTTACCATCTCGACCACCTCGTTCAGTAAATTAAAGTCTTACAGCAACTACTGATAATGTTTCTTCAGTACGCTATAAAGTTTATGATGAAGACAAGTGAAGAGCGTTTTTTTCAAAAGCCGATATCTACAATGTAGATATCGGCTTTTGAAAAAAACGCTCTTCAATTATTGAATAACGTGAAAGTAAATTTGACTCACCATGCGAGGAATTTACCGCCATCTGACATCCATTTCCGCAAGTCCAAGCCTGGTGACACCTGGAAAAAAGGAGAATGAGGAACTATACTTGCAGTTCAGTGAATTGATGGACGGAATGAGATAAACTATCTGACGTAAAACACAAAACTTCCTTTGCTCAAATAGAAGTTATCACATCCCATCCCCGAAGGATACGCAACCCAAATAAAATCTGATTAATGCACTAATACAGCTTGCTTTACCCTAAGCATGGACAATACATCTTTCTCACTTCACATTCTTATAATATATTATATATTATAGATTAAGAGGCTGTGTTGCAAACAGCGCGTATTCAGTTGTTTCAACCTGACGCAAAGCATTATTGTTCAACAGGCAAGACCGAGTATGTACAAACTGTGGGCACTTTATAATTACCCTTCAGAGAATTAAAAAAAAAATGTTTCAAATAAAAGTTTTAGCTCTTAGGCTAAGTACCTCATGTACAAAATTTAAACAAAATCGCTCAAACCATTTTCGAGAAAATAGCGAAAAACGAAATTGTCTTAATGTAAAGTGGCATTAAAGTAAAAGAAAGTTGTCGTATCACATCCCCAGAAGATACCTAATCCAAATGTAAAATTTTGTTTCCATAGTACTTTTCGTTCTGGGGCTAGACTTCACAGACACACAGACATTAGTACCCGCGCGTGATTTCTTGGGCGCTCGGCTCCTTAGTCCTCATTCGGTAGGTTTCGTTCAACTTCGTAGGTAAAGCTGACAACATTGAAACACGAAGAACGCTATACACCCTGACATCTAGTGGCTTCAATACTAAGCTTTCATTCTGTCTCAGGATTCTTATCTATTTATTGACATTATCTTTTCTGACGCATGGAGTTATGGGGAAAAATACAATCTTTCGAACTGCTGATTTCACAAACACTTCATTGTTCATCCAGCACTTTCCTCACCTCTTGAAGAATTCCGTATGTGCTAATTTCTGACGATCCCGTGAACTCTGATATCAATTTCATGGACTGAACGTTGAGCGAACTTTTCACAAAACGTAATAAATACGTTTAAAATTAGGCCTATAGTTTTCTCCACTTTTAGATGCCTTACCTCTCTTACGTTTTACAACACGAAATGGTGAAGCATGTTCTGCTAAGACTCTTCATTATGCTTAAAATTAGTCATCAAGTGTAAAAATATTGAGCCTATATTATGTATAATATTCTTTTTTGATAACCAAACGCTTATGACGTGTAATTAATTGTTACGCAATACCGTCACCACGTTATATTATTGGACTGCATTAAAATCGTTGTATATTAAAGTCACTACATAAAATACCATACGCGCAATTCTGCTGAAACATTATTTCTTTGGTTGACAACACTGCAGAAAGGCTGGCGGACCAGCTATGTTTTGTTCCCCCCGATCCTCACTTCCCCGTAAATCCAGCGCCCAAGAAGTGGCGCGCGGATAGTACATACATGTTTCTGAAAAAGAGCATATTTCGATTCTAAGGATCTCAAAATGTGTATCTATGTTAAAAACTCAAATAAGAATTTTAGAATCTAAAGCAATACTTCCTCTCTCTCTCTCTCCCCCCTCTCTCTCTCACACACACACACACACACACACACACACACAAATAATGTAAAATATAAATATAGGGCTGTGTCATCCATAAAGAATACAGATTCACAATCGACGTTTATTATTAAGTCATTTAACATAATCAAAAACAAGAGTGAACACAAGATTGATCAGTTCGGACGCTGTCTGAATTATTCAGTAAGATCAGATTGTGGCCATGAACCAGCCAGTTTCCATTCTGATCTTCAATTCTCCAAATGAACACAATTTCACGCTGTCTGCATAGCAGATATCTTAAAGGAATTTCTAAGACACGCTGGGGAATGTCTCATTTCACGCACATTAAACGTTTATGTGAGACGGCGGCAAACTGTAATATTCGCAGGCATTTTACAATCACTTAATTAACCCTTATGTTCATAATATAATCAAGGGCTATGCGATACGGTAGTTTGTGTTCAATCATACACTTATATAAAAATCTAATGGTTCGTCTTTGTTCCAATTTGTCGCAAAAACTACTAATCTGGTAGAGCTGAAATTCTGTATAAACATAGCTTTTACACTGGGGGTCCCGTGTCGTAGATTTACGGCACGTAAAAGAACTCCAAGCCTAAATTAGAGCCTCTGGACAAAATTTCTCGGCCCTTTCACGTCCAAGAAACACTTAGTTTCCAGAGGGGGGTTCCGAGGCGATGGGCTTACCACCTGTCCCTCTACCCTCTCTCGGAAAATAAGCATATCAAAATTAGTGTAGGTAATGAAACCTCCACTTGGAGGCCCCTTCGCCCCACCTGGGGATCATAGGGTACCAGATACAGATACAGATAGCTTTTAAACCTGGGAAAATTATAGGACTATATTCGTTGACTCATTCTCTACATTTCACAGAGTACAGTATTACAAACATTAAAATTCAACATCAGTTAACTTGACTACTAACCATGATGCAATAAAATATAAACAGATGAACATCATTATCCCATGACCCACTAGTAAAACCACTGTGGTAAAACCAATAAAAGTAGATAAGCCTACTTGGTTACAGCACTTGACGCGATTATTGTATCGAAATAATTATCAAGAAACATTCATTAAGAGCAATGGGGTAGTTTGTCACATAATTTTTAGCTCAAATATTGAAGTAACACTGCACAAATAAACTAATAAACTGGTTCACATGGAGTTAGATGCAGAAAGGCGTCATTCTTAAACTCCGGAAAAACGTCAAACTCACAAAATAAAAATGAGTTACGGTTACTTCCTCGTGTTGTTTCCCGGGTAAGGCTTAAAACCGTGGAAAATATTTTTTCACCCGTACGAGGGACGGGTTATCAGACTTAAATTACATTTTGCTTAACGGGAGGTCAGCAACTTTTATAAATTACTAGCTGAAAAGGCCCGGCGTTGCCCGGGCTTTGCATTTTTTAATTTGAAATTAACTTATGGAGGACTTTCGATTTTGAAACTCTAGGTCCTTATATAATATGTATGTAAAACTTGAAATGAAGAAAAAGCTTTATCACACTCAAACTATTCCATCAGAAAATGCTAGATATAGCTTTTTATGGTTCATAGAGGATGTGGAATGCTGCATTCCGTTGCTTCTACACACCATGCTTGGGAGGGGTTGAAATAAGAAGAAACATAAATTACATAAGATTGTATTGACTTGACGGAAAATTTTATTTCTCATTCTCATGTTACCATACAACCGTTTCGGGGCTGAAATAAAAGAGAAATGCAGTATCACTTTCATACTTTCCTCCCCTAAAACCCGGGACATAAAATACTGCGAGCATAGGACTCAAAATGTTCCATCCCATGCTTAGGGCCTATGATAAACATTCCTATTTCTCAACTAATACAAAGCATACAGCTATGGATAACGTATCAGCGGAAAGGATTGTTTACCTACTTCTGATATAGCATACTCACACTTAAGTTGTCCCTGCAATACGACCTCTTATTCTACTACATCAAAATGTGAAGTGAGAAAATATTTCTTATGTCGAGGGTAGAGAAAGTTATGTGACTGCATCACATTCAGCTTTATTTTCGTTGATTTTATTCTTCAAGAATTATTTTTACAAATGTATTACATCGTTAGCATCAGAATTCGTTAAAGTTCAATATTATGTAGTGTCCAAAGCCCTATATGAATTGTGTAAACAATACACTGTTGTCATGTGAACTGAACAGCATTTCATTTTTTTCCAGTATAATATTCTCAGAAATTATATAATTTTGAAGGGAAGTACTGATTTGTTTCAATTTTAATGTTGACCGCGTTACTTCCCGGGCTTAACTGGGTATGTGTGCAAAATTTCGTACAAATTGGTAAAGAAATGTAGATTTGTATAGGGAACAAACATACATACATACAGACATACATACATACGTACATACATACATACATACATACATACACACTTTCGATTTTATATATTAGATTGTAAAAATTAATAACATTCCATTTCGCCTTTCTGCAATGTTTAGACTACCATGCACAACACGGTTCTGCGGGTAGTCTAATCAGTTCAGAAAGGCGAAATGCAACTTTATAACTGCCTAGGCTCTCCGGGTGGTGCCACGTTGAGTGTTGGTGTGCAACTTTTATAATCATCACATCATAATTATTATCATAATGCAGTGGATTCTTAGTAATTCGAACTACAAGGGAATTAGAAAAAATCGAAACACATTTCCACAATAAAATGCACTCGACAACATAGGCTAGAGAAATTCGTCGCTTCTCTGTTTCCTAATTCCATAGTTTTGTGCAATCCAGCTCTCCATGATTTTGTCCATTTGTCTTTATTAAGTGCCAGAATGGTACTTTATGAGAGTGTTCGAACTGTGACTGATAGAGTGTGTGGGGGACGGGAAAATGTCTATCCGTCTGTCTGTATTCGCGATAACTCAAATACGCGTTATCGGACTTTCATGAAACTTGATATACACACTTATAACGTCCATGGGAAGAAGTCTATTGACTTTGGACCAAATCGGTTGACCGGTACCGGAGTAATGGCCAAATTAGTGCCTATTTTATGGTAATATATTAGAAAGAATTTATCGAATGCAAATCAGTTCTCATAAGAAGATATTGTTTCACACTGTTCATATACGGCTTTGGAAGCTGCGATACAGAGAGCTTTGACAAATAACACTACCCACATATTCCTTCCCATATGCTTATCAAACTAGACCTATGTTCTTCCGAAAGCCCTGATTAATGAATCAATTTGGAGCTTAACTCGGAAACCGATTTAAAAAATAGCTTATTTTCTGCATATCAAAGTTGCAATTATCACTGAATAAACAAAAGCAT
Organism: Ectobius pallidus; assembly: GCA_964059195.1. Taxonomy (NCBI): domain Eukaryota; kingdom Metazoa; phylum Arthropoda; class Insecta; order Blattodea; family Ectobiidae; genus Ectobius; species Ectobius pallidus. The sequence goes on from CAXKWD010000009.1 coordinate 133,927,556, forward strand.
TCTGGCACTTTGTTACATCAGTTTACTTGATCTTTTTATGTAGGCCTACGATGATAAAGTTTTAGGTAAGGTACCATATTCTTTTGCGATGTCACACTTTTTTCTTCCCCCTTTCTCCACCTCTCTTAACACTTCCAATTTTTTTCGCGAGCGTTAAACTAGTGTAAGCGTCACTCTTCGACATTTTCAACACATTAACACTTTGAGGATGGAATGCACTAAAATTTTCATAAAGTGATGAATCCCTCCAAGACTACTGACCATGTAGCAGAGAGGGTAAAGTCACGTTCCAGTGAACAAAAGCGGCCATGTATTCAGGGCCGTAGCTAGGCGGTGGCGAGATGGGCCCCCGCCAAGGGCGTAAAATTAACCATGAAAAATCCCGCCTTTTTTTAGACTGGTGCAATTTATCAAGCAATAAATACTCCACGTTAATGGAAGAAATCTTTCAGGTTATTAAAAATTACTGCACGTGAACTATCTGTATTATTATGCCGATTGTCTACAAACAAAAATCAGTCATGCAACGTTATTTAATTATAACGACAATAAAAATTAAAATGTACGTTATTATTGAAATGAAAGTGGTTCAACTATTCGATTTTTTTTACCTATATTAATGTGTTAAACATTTTAGTAGGCCTCAGGCCTATTATGTAATTTACTTTTGATACTAGATTTTATTATTTAATTCTTTTTTAAGTAGTTCAATCGTCTGAAAATAAGGTTTTAGTACCTTGAAAGTCCAACACTTAGTTCATTTTCAAATTGAGGTTTAGGTTTTCTTTGATAATAACAGTGTTTTTAAATTAAAATAATAAACAATTTCACAGAAATTAAAAAATAAATGTTCAGACCCCCAGTATTGGAGGGCGCAGATTTGTCAAGAACTCGCCAAGGGCGCAGAAGGACCTTGCTGCGGTCCTGCATGTATTCTGCACTAGAGAGATAATGAATTCTTGCAATCCTTACAACATTAACATGAGACAAATTCTGGCTTCCATTTTTCCAAATGAAGTTAAAAATCGAAATAATTGATATTTTTACACACATTTATAAAGGAATTACAAGGGGAATGAATATTTATTCGAATTATACAGTATTTTGAATTATCCATTATTGAATTAACAGAATTCTACTGTGTATCATGAATGATCTAATGGCTCATCTCTGTCTGTTCCGAATGTTTGCAAAAACTACTTACTTACTAGACCAGAAAATAATTTACATTCAGGTATGACCAGGGATATAGCCACTGGCAAAGAACCCTGGGAATAATAAATAGGCAGAACAAATGGTAGAGCTGAAATTCTGTATGAACATTGTTTTGATACCCAGAAAAATTATAGGACTATAATCGTTCATTCATTCTCTATAATTTATTTATTTATTTATTTTATTATTATTATTATTTTTTATTTTTTTGAGAATAAAACAGGCTCATTGCTCAATTACAATATTCTCTTTTAATAACTACGCCAGTTTTACAACACTAATATTATAATGTGATACTAAAAATATTTAAACTAATACAACTAAAAAAACATAGAAAAAAGAAATAAAAAAGAAATAAGAAACACATACAATATGAAAAATTACACAATGAAGGGAACAGATCAAAACATAAGTAATATAACAGTTTTTGGAGGAAGAAACGAAAGACTTATTTAAAAGAAAATGACATGGAGCAAGTTTTAACTATCACTTTTTAATTACTACTAATTTAAAGTTTTCAAATTTTTATCACAGATATTTTTAAACCACTTATTGTTAGTATTAAACTGCATTTGTATAAATTATTTGTTTGTCGCATCTATGGCATTAAGTTATGCACATTTTTCCTAAAAGTAAAAACCACCAAATCCTTCTTAACGTAGGCCATAAAATAAATGCATACCGGTATTAAAATTGTCATGATTTTAAGTTCAAATAAAAGGCTGTTGTGTGAGAACGGATTTCACACGTGTTGGACATTGTGGCACGTGCAAGCTCATGTGCTCCGAAACAAGTCAGTGCCATGGAATGGATGGAATATATGACACCATACCTTTCACAATCACTACGACATGCACAACAAGTCACCGTGCATTCTGCCAAAACCAGTGTTATCCAACTGCAAGTAGGCTGAGTCACTGATAATTAGGACTTGGAAGTTAACGAAATGTCATTTTTTCTGCGACATCACAGAAATACAGGATGTAGTCTAAATTCGTCTCGCCTCAAAACGAACACAAATTAGGCTAAGTATTTACTACATAGACTGTAATTAACACACCAAACATGTAATATTGCGCTATGCAATGGAATATGTAGCAAATAAAGGATTTAAAAATAATAAAAAAATAAACCTACCTTTTATTTTGCATTCTTCGACATTTTATTCTTTACTGGCATTTTTATTCATTTTTAATTTTTATTTTCTGAAATGATCATTTTTTCGTCAAAACGAACCAAAATAGCCAACTTTTATTTTGCCTTTTTCGACATTTTATTATTTACTGGCATATTTTTTAAAGGAAATATTCATTCTTTCGTCAAAACGAACGAAAATAGCTTACTTTTATTTTGCATTTTTCGATATTTTATTCTTCACTGACCATTCATTTTTTTAGGAAATGTTCATTTTTCGTTGCATTTCCTTATTTTGTCTTCAGAATGGATTTTTCCAACATTACAGACAAAGCGATCTCCTGACTTTTTAGATGTGGGGCATGCATTAATAAATATAATAAACATAACAATAATAGTAGAACACATAATAATAAAAGTAGCAATGTAAAATATTTAAATCTTGTACATTGTTTATTATTATTATTATTTATTATACTACTACATATTTCCTTTCTTAAATACATATTTAGAAATATTGAGTCAATTTTTAAAATTTTTCACGTAATATTTTTTTTATACGTTTTAGGTCATTTTATGGGTCTTTTTTCAGGGATTTTTAGGCCATCAACTTCCGGGTCCTACCCATAACTAATCAGGACTAGGGTTTACATGTACTAGCAAATGGCCACGTACATACATACAGACTAAATTACAACAAAATGTGAACTTAAAATATGTGAAAAATGACCTAAAACGAATTTGAGAAAAAATGCTTCACAGTGATTGTGTAAAGTGCGTGTGATTTCAAATAAAATAAACTAATACAGGCAAACCTTCGTATAACGATATTTGTGGGCCCCAGCAGATTGTATTGTTATAAGAGGGTTATTGTTATTGAGAGACTGTGGTACACCACGAATTAGAAATATTGCATGCAGAACACTGCGTAATCTAAAGGATAATTTAAGGAAAGGAGGTGTGGAGATTCAGAAAATAATGAATTACAAATTCTAGTCTTTAAAACCCGTTAATTTTTTTTTTAAATGGTAACTATATGCACTTCACAACCAGGCACTAAAACTCCGGTTTAACATCACGTTTTGAGCCCGGTTGGGGCCTACAAGGATGAGTAGATAAGAGGCTGACATTCCTATGGTTATTTTCCTGTATTGCTGAACACAGGTTATCAGTTTTCTTGACATGAAACTTTGAAGATATTGCTTCGTGACACGGTGTGTTTATTTTTGGTATGAGATAGAAATGGTTGGTACGAGACCTTGCGCGACTTTGTAAATAGAATCAGATAAATCAATAGCTTGAAAGATACTTGACTTATTCCGAGGATAATTCGTGGCGCCTGGTACTAACAGATGAGGTATCATTAAATCAGCTGGGTCACTGCACAGTAACAGAAAATCATCCGCCCAGATAATTGACGGAACTGGGATTTCAACTGTGTATAATAGACAGGGCAGTTAATAACAACACTAATTACTAGGGTTCGGATGTTTATTACCTAAAAAAAGTGGAAAATATGACCGCAAATATGCCCTTAAAGATGACTAAATATGACAAAAAAATCCTAAATACGCCCTCATACAAGAACTTATTAAAAAAAATAATATTTCAATTTAAAACGTTTAATAACACTAAATTATTACATCAGATGAATTCAATCAGGTAATAACTTTTTAACAATTTTCGTGGGTTACAGTTTTACTCTTGTAATGAACTTCTAGTTTTAAAGAACTTGCTCCTGTTTGCTCCCTATTCTTAATGTGTTGTAAACCTTGCTTATCCCTATAATATATGAACAACTGCATTAATTTTAAAATTTAAGTTACCTATTGATTTGGCATTTTACATTAAATTAATTAAATAAACTTCAAATTTAACTTGACCATGTAGTTCATGCAATGTACAGTTGTGCTCTTTTACCGAATTTATAACTGAAATATGACGTTAAATGACAAATAGCCGATATCCAAAATATGACTAAGACCATGAAAATGACCAAAATATGACTTTATATGCAAAACAAAAACGGTCCGATTAGGATATCAAGCGTGCAATTGGTGTTTAGTTTGTGTTTGCGGCGATAACGGAGGTGAGGAAAAAATATGACACGTCATAAACATCCGAACCCTACTAATTACTTAGTCAATGGCAATAGACAAACCTAAGCAAGCTAAAGGAATATTATCTGTTTTATGGAACACGAAGGTTCATTGCCGCCCTTACAAGAGACCGCCATTCAACTCTATTCTGTGTATACTCCATCCAACTATCCTAATATGGTCCTCCCATCTACGTCTTGGTCTTCGGGTCTCGGTTTAGACATGCCTTTCCTCCTTCCATGTTCAGCCCATTTCATTAATTATCCTTATTATATTTGGTGAAGAGTACAGGTTATGAAGCTCGTCATTATACCGTTTTCTCCAATCCGCATTTTCATCTCTCTTAGGTTCGAATATTTTCCTAACCTCCTGTTTTCGAACACTCTTACATTATGTTCTTAGATTATGTTTTACTTTTCACAATCCCAAGTATGTTAATAGGTTTTCTTTAAACAGTTTAGGGCCCTGTTTCATAGAATTTGCTAATAATATTAGATATTAATATTAGAACTCATAATATTATTTATCAGTTATCAAAGTCTTGTTTCATAGAGATATGAACACTACTCATAAAATCTCTTCACTAATATTATTAGTTCATTAGTCAGCTGAGTGATTTGAAGGTTATGTCTGGATTATTGTTTGTGTTTTTCCCTTCTTAGTCTTTTTGTCAATACTATTTCAAAGCAGCAAGGCCTACATATAACTTCATAAATGTAACAAATAATAACTAAAAAATGAATAAATCTCCCAGGCAGTGGCGGACGCAGAAATTTTTTTCGGGGGGGGGGGGATTTGACTTTCAACTTACATATAAAATTAGTTAATAAAACTGACCACTTAGAGTACATATATAGCCTTTTTTCAAATTTCGGGGGGGATGTAACCCCCCTATCCCCCCTCTGCGTCCGCCACTGCTCCCAGGGACTTATTCAAGATAGCAGTAGGCTTATGTACTAAACTCTAACCTCAAATCCTAAAAACTTGTTATGACAAAAATTCCTTCGATAGCGTACGTAAACTTTTTCTAAATTGATAATTAAATCAGAGTGATTCATTTTCCACAATTTTAAGTTCACGAAATCTGAATCACATGGGTTTGAGAAAAACTTATTAGCCCAGATACACTTATACAGTGAGTCCCACGCAAGAGTTGGCCAATGACGCGGGTTTCTGCGTCGCGGCTGGCACAGCTCCAACTCCCGAGCGATCGGGTGAAATATCTACGCAAAAAATGCCGCGGTCGTTGTAATGATTCAGGATTTCACATTTACAGTTAAAATTACAATGAAAATAACCATGTACCTCATCACAAGAGATGTTGGAAATGTTCTCCTCTTGCACCCAGACAATACTGGCACCTTTTTAGGAAATTTTCTTTCACGAGCATTAGTTCAGCTTCCGAGACAGAGTTACTTTCTCTTGTGATAGGCCTATGTGATATTGTCATTAAGTTCTTCTAACAGTATGTAAATATTATTTATGGGGAAACTTGAAAATAAAGTGTATAGGTCAATTTCCCATACATAAGAAGAACTTAAAGACAATACCACAAGAGAAATTAACTCTATCTCGGAAGCTGAACTTATGCGCGTGAAAGAAAATTTCCTAAAAAGGTGCCAGTGTTGTGTGGATACAAGGGGAAGACATTTCCAACATCTCTTGTGATGAGGTACGTGGTTACTTTCATTGTAATTTTAACTGTAAATGTGAGAACCTGAATCATTACACCGACCGCGGCATTATTTGCGTAGATATTTCACCCGATCACTCGGGAATTGGAGCTGTGCCAGCCGCGACGCAGAAACCCGCGTCATTGGCCAACTCTTGCGTGGGACTCACTGTAGAAGAACACCCAATATTAGGAGTAAATTTTATTACCTTTGCAGTGAATGAAACATTTAACTAATAACACTAGGAATATTTACTAATAATTTAGTGCCATGAACTCATAACTAATAGTATTAGAAAATATTCTTATGAAACAGAAGACTAACAATAATAACTAATATTATCATGCATTTGCTAATAATATGAGTGTAAAAGTTCTATGAAACAGGACCCCGGACGATTTTGAGTGCATATATTTTGTGGGGATTTCCAAAAACAATAGTAGAGAGTTTCAAGGGGGCCTTGACGCTTAAAGGCTGGGAAACGCCATGTAGACACGTCAACATTTTCCCTTATAAAATACATTATTGTGCAATTCATTGAAGGCCACGGTATCCGGGCACCTGCATCTCCGCGAGCTATCGTTGCAAAACTGCAATTTCACGAGAACTTTTCTCGCGGGGATTTCCCTTGATCTACAAAGGTTGCAAGTGGAATGACATTGAACATGTTGCCGTGCAGTCTGCTTGTTGTCATGGTCACCCTGCCAGAGTAAGTCACCTGTGTGCATGTTTGTGTTTTTTCTAATTCACTTAACTATGACGGGAAATCCCGACAAAGGACGTAAGAGCACTTACAGTGGAATGTTTCTCAGGGTCGCTTAAACTGCTGTCCACTTAAAAAAAAAAGTCAACTGAACATTTGTTAATAACAATTTTAATGTCTTGTAAACGCGTTTTGCTCCCATTTTTGTAACAATTGCGCTATGCTTCCCGACAAAAAAGTTTATAAAAAGCAAGGATAGCTGGGGATGATCATTATAGGCCTGTAGTGCTTATTCAGATAATTAATATGGCATTATAATAATACTTCTAAAGAATACGTACCTTTTCAGCAATCCGTAGTGTGTTGTGGTGCATATACAGAGTGTTTCAAAAATATTTTTACAAACTTCGGGCATGGGTTCCTTACACCAAAAGAAGGAAAAAAGTTCATATGAACATATGTCCCATAATCCTTGTTTTCTCGTTAGGAACTGCTCAACATATCGGTTATGCACTCATAACACGTCAACACACAAAACTCAGCAAGAGGAGGACATTTCGAGCACTTGTTATGAGTTTTGTGTGTTAACGTGTTATGAGTGTTCCAATGTGTTGAACATTTCCTAACTTGAAAACAAAGGATTATGGGACATATGTTCATATGAACTTTTTTTCCTTCTTTTGATGTAAGGAACCCATGCCCGAAGTTTGTAAAAGTATTTTTGAAACACCCTGTATATACATACACACAAACACGATAGTGTGCTCCAGATAATATGTTTCTTCGTGTGGCATGTAAAATATTTAAAAATAGTGTTAAAAGTTAATGTAACTTTGCGCAGATAATTGATTTCACATAACATAGAAAAGTTAAATGTTATTTTTTTAAACGGAACATGCCTGTTCTCTTTGGTATTCATAACAGGACATATATACGAACTCCATGAGGGTTCGAATAATGGTTTGTCAGATACTGAAGCCACCAAAGGCGTCACATAAGGGTGCTGCGGGCTTGTTCCTGTGTCCATTATTACTTGTTTATATGCTTCTATAAGATAGCCTATCAATTTTCATAGATAACTTCCGAAGAAAGAACAGACGCCTTAAAAACATTTTTCCAGCCTGAGAAGCGTGGAAAGCTACCACTGAAGAAATTCCCTGCAGCTGGGAACGAAGCGTTTGGAGTTAAGTACTCATTGACACGACCTACATCGCGAAAAAGATGTCTGTTAGTGCAGATTCCGGTCGTGAAAACTTAAAATATACGATATTCAGCAGACAATTCATCCCTTCTACAACATTTCTACGAAAATATAGCTATTTTAAAGATACAGTAGAACTCAACTATCCGGATCGCTTTGAGGCAGTATTCAAGTGTGTGAGCAGCATCAAGCATTGGGAAACCAGGTTCAGGGCCGATTATTTGAAAAAAAGCAAAACTTTTAGCTGACAAAAATCGACAGTTTGTTCGCAAAACAACTGATTCTGACCGATATGTTCAAGGTGTGACACTTTATTATTATTATTTTATTTTATTTTATTTTTTATTTTTTTTAAGAAATGACCTTTTTTGTGATTTATTTAACTATTCGGATCGGGTCCTGTCCCAATTAACCCGGATAATTGGAGTTCTACTGTATCTTGAAAACCTAGTTCATTTCGTCATTTCCATAATAGCATTTCCTCGAAATTATAGGCATTTTAAAGACATCCTGAAGAAACCATTTCTTCCCAGCTCGTGATGATTTTTACTGGCTAAAGCGTGAAGAACGAAAGAACGTGCAATTCCCATCCTATAGTAAAATTCCACTCGCGATTCCATGAGGTAAAGGCACATCAAAAAGACGCAAAAGAACCTACCCTATATTATTGTGCGTCCTTGAAGGAGCCTATTTTGAGACAATATTAAAGACTTCAACAAGAAGCACCAGCTGGCGATAAGTTAGTAAATTCAAGAGCCCATCTATAGTCCCCCAAGACTACTTGGCGCGTGACCTAGTTCCCTAAAAACAGAACTCCATAAATTGTGACGGGAATGTAACATCTGTAGTCTTACGCATTGCGAGTATAAGTCAGGCCTTTCTCATAATCTTCTACACCAACCACGTTATTCAGTGCCAGAATGGTGCTTTATGTGATTGTGTGGTGGACGGGAAAATGTCTGTCCGTGTGTTTGTACGCACGATAACTCCAATACGCTTTATCGTGTTTTCATAAAAGTTGGTATACGCATTTATAACATCCATGGGACGAAGCCTATTGTTACTGGACCAAATCGGTTGACCGGCACCGGAGTAATGCCCAATTTAATGCCTATTTTATGGTAATATGGTAGAATTTATCAAATGCAAATCAGTTCTCATGACATTGTTTTACAGTGTCTATGGCTTTGGAAGTTGCAATACAGACAGCTTTGACAAATAGCAATATCCACACATTCCTTCACATATGCTTATCAAACTAGACCTGTGTCCTTCCGTAAGCCCTGCTTAATGAATCGATCTGGAGCTTAACACGGAAATCGATTACAAAAATAACTTATTTTATGCATATCATGATTGCAATTATCAGTGATTAAACAAAAGCATTCTTGTACTTTGTTACACCAGTTTACCTGATTTTATTCTAATCTGGGGTATCTATAACCAGTTCATGTGATGAGCAAAATCTCCAACTAAAAATGACTTACATTCGGCCTACTTTGCCGAAACCTGCTACTTTCAAATCCCTATAGTTAGTAACAAAACTAATTCTCCAAGTGTGTTATTTAGCAAGTATGCATTTCTTTCAGACTTCTTGCAAGAAGAAGTGTTTCTCATCATCATCATCATCATCATCATCTTCTTCTTTTTCTTCTTTATTTCATGGATTAGGCATCTAAGCCCATTCTGGCTTCACAGTTGTCTCCAGTACGGCCTGGGTCGTCCTCGATATCTTCTTCCTCTTGGCACATAGTCCAGCGCTGCCTTGGGAACTCTGACGTTTTCCATTCTAAGTAAGTGAACAGTCCAATCTTGTCTATCATTTAATATTTTACTATGTACTGATTCCTTACGTAGTTCTTTCCCAATATCTTCATTTCGTATCCTATCCATCCTCCTACATCCCTTCTCACCCCTTAGAAATTTCATTTCTGCAGATTGGATTTTGCTCAGTTGTTTTTGAGTTAATACCCAGGCTTCGCTGCCATAAAGCAATGTAGGTAAAGCCATTACTTTATAAAATTCAATTTCAGTTTCTTTACTTTCTTCTTAAAAGTTCTTTGGATGGTCCCACATACTGCTTGAAACTGACTAACTTTTTGTTCAATGTCCTATCACTATAAAAGCTTACGTCATAGCCAAGATATTTAAAATTCTATAGACCTACTTGTTATAAAATATTATTTTCTAGTACAATCTTTGATCTGACTGAACCCTTTCCTCTAAAAGCCATGATTTTTGTTTTATTAATTGAGATTTTAAATTTGTAATTTTTACATAAATTATTTAAAAGATACATGGATTTTTGTGTTAAAGATGGGGTAATAACCAGAATCGAGTAATTACTCGTTCGGGTAATATTTTAATGTATCTCTCTTGTGTTTCATACAATAAATAATAATAATAAAAAACGCAATCTTTGCAAAATGGCTTATATCATATTATATCATAATTTGAAGTCAGAAAGGCTTCGTGTAAAAAGTTACGTGAATGCATTAATTAGATTTTGAGTTTTGTATCCTTCGGGGATGTGGCAACTTTACAACCAATTTACACGAATAGACTGTCATATATTATAATACCCGGCAAAACTTTTATTTTGGCAGACGAAGGTATGAGTATCATAACAGATTTTTTTAAATTCCGGATTTTTCTATTCACTGGAAAAGCAAACTTTTTTTTTCAATGAAGAGAAAATCCACTGAGAAAGGAGAAATAAAGAAAAGAACTGGGGCATGTAATTGCCATTTGCGACTGTCTGTAGCTGCCTGACTGATGCTACAAGTTGGCAATGATATAAATACACTAATTTGTGCTGCATTAATCACTGCAAAGCAGACAAGGATCTTGACCTCAGTGTGCTCCACTTTGCTGCCTTTGTTTACATGCTTCTATTCAAATTGTAAGACAATCGTCCAAGCGAATATGCCAGTTGGAAAGGAGAAGACCTATGCGATGTTTGTATTTAAACTACTATAAACAGTTCATCGCGGGATAGTTTTGTTGCAGATTTTATATTTATTTCTCACAAAGCATTGTACTATATAATAATTCGGACAGATGATCATGAACATAACTACAACATAATGATTTTTTTTTTTTAATTTATAAACTCATTCCATGAATATAGATATATATATAAGCTTTCACGAACCATAGGTTATTGTCTCTGTTGGACATTACATGATAATATTATAGGAGAAAAATTCCTCCGACCCTGGGACTTGAACTCAGGCCTTTGGCTATTCGCGCCAATGCTCTACCAACTGAGCTAAGCCGGAGTTCAATTCACAGCGCCAGATGGAACCTCTCTCCTATGACTGATTGCCCTAATGGTTTACTTCACAGACAGACAAGTTATGTCATATGTAGGCCTAGTACTGTGAGGCACAGTAATTGTACAGTTAAAGAAACTTAATAAAATCAAACCAAGATTAAGTTTTCTTGCGCAAATTATCTCTTCCTTTCGTGATTGGTTTTACAGGTATTTAAGTCAGGGTGGCGCAGGGGTTGCATTCGCTCCTTTCACTCGGGTTCGATTCCTGGTCGGGATAAGTTACCTAGGTGGGATTTTTGCTGGGGTTTTCCTCACCTGTGAGACAAATGTCGGGTAACTCTGGCCCTTGTGGTCGCAGATATTATCTGGCCGCCATTATCTTCATCCCATCCTCGCCTGGTTTGGAGTGAGTGTGTGTGTGTGTGTGTGTGTGTGTGTGTGTGTGTGTGAGAGAGAATGGTGTGTCTCGTCCTATGTGTTCGTGTTGTCTCGGAGGTGGCCCCGGAATTGGGCTGATCACTCATCCGGGGAGGCCCTCCATGTCCTTGTCTGATCAAAAAAGTATGTACCGGTATGTGATCCAAAGATAATCCCTCTCCCGACAGGTCGCGGCCCTGTAAGGCCCGGGCGGCTTGAATCGCTTAAATCCTAATAGGGAGAGGTAAAACTAAGATAAAGAAAGAAAGAAAGAAAGGAAGACAGTATTTTCAGGGTCTATAACAAAGAATTGAACGTGATGACTAAACAGTTCCTTAGTCAGCTTTGCAATTAATTTCATTATCATGACCACTTCCTATCTTGATCACACCAAGGTCGACTGCCATAAGCACACGAATGGTTTCCGCACTCCACTATTTCCGCAAACACATGCTTACACATGCTCGGGTTTTCAATAACATTTTATTTTACACTTGATAAAGAACCGTACGTTTGAAAGGGAGATTAAAAGCTAACTGAAATTATTTTAATACAGTTTTAACGCCAGTTTCATTATACCTTCCAGATTGGGCCCTTTTCATTTTCAACGATTTGCCAGCTGTTTCTCATGATTAGACTTCGGATTTTAGGTGAAAACCTATTTTAATCCTTAAGTGATATATGGATGAAAACTTGTATATGCATGTTTCGTAAGTGACTACGCCTAAAACTGATACTTTTATAGGACCTAAAACAGCCTATTTTTACGTTAGAGCTTAATATTTGCCTTGTTTGCTTGTTTTTCCTCTATAGTTCAAAATAAGTTATATTCTAGCATTTATTTTCAGTTCATACTAATTTTTTAGCTCGGAATGTGCAGTACATGACACATTTGTGACGTGGTTAGATAGTAGGAATGTTTCGTCTTCAGTAGAAAAATTCCTTGGAATTCCGACTCCCACATCCAGTAAAAAAAATAAAATAAAAAATCTTTGATTCACTGAGGGATACAAGTGGTTGACTATGCCAGCTTGCGTAGCTTCTGGGCGCAGGGATTAGGTTTTCACTGTTATGGTAGTAATACAGACCCTAGTAATAGGTCTATATAATTCAGTGTACCACAGGCCTATATCTGTGTTTTATCACGATTATTGATTAATGGTGACTTCAATAAATATAATATTCTGCATTGCAATTGAGATATTTCAGAAAATTGGCACCTTAAACGATTTTATAAGAGACTATTTTACGATTTTTAGAACCTATTTTCCAATTTTTAGAGCCTATTTCAGGTACCTAAAACAGCACTTTTAGCGACCTAAAAGTCCGAAGTCTACTCATGATAAAATAGCTTTATACGCTGATGACACCACTATTATGAAATGGATCGACAAGCATGAAATAAACATGGGTGATTCTTTAAAACGTGTTGAATTCGTCTTCTACCCGTGCCTATCCGTTCCGGATATTGATGACCATCATAGCTACTACGCCACCAAGTTATCTCTGCATGCAGAAAATATGTTAGGAATGTGCCTTCCGTCTCGATCTCCCTCCTTTGACGTTGCCACTTCCTATTCTTTGAGTTGAGTCATTTGGCTACAAGAGGGGTGCTGAGAATACTGTGTTTTTAAATGACCTGACACCTTCGGCACTCGTTCTCGAAATGAATAATCTGGCAACCATGTCCCTACTGGGGAAAATGCGTAGAAATGATCTGTTGAAGGAACACCCCCTGCCGCCACGCTGCCACTTCCTGTCCACTGTGTTGGGTTATTTGGCTGGAAGAGGGGCGCTGAGAATTGCTGTGTTTTTAAATGACCTGACACCTTCGACAGTTATTGTCCAAATGAATAATCTGGCAACCACGTTATGATCTTTCGCACGTGTTTAGGTATTCGCCACCCACTGCTTCCCCTACATCCCTTCCGTACAGTGGTAGCTGAGCGACACTAGCGCTAAAACACTTCCCCTATCGCCGTGCAGATTTAACTTGGTGGCATAGTATATCACTTTTGCTTGTTCGAAAAGTTCCTCGCTCGTGTGTGAAGTCCATGTCCTTAAGTTTCCAAGCCAGGGATCTTTCCTTGAAGAATGTTATGCAGCAATTTATACCCGTTTCCGTTCCTCATTATATGGCCAAGAAATTGTAGTTTTCTGCATTTTACTGCATTTAGGACTTCTTTCTTCATATCGTTATGTTATCTGTCCATGTCACTCTTATCATTCTCCTGTACAGCCACATCTCAAATGCCTCAAGTTGAATAACTGAATAAATGTGTTGAATTATTTAATACAAATGGATTATGTTTAAATTTAGATAAAACACAGACTTTCGTGTTCAACCTTTGTAACAATATAAGTAGTGAAAGCTCTCAGCTAAGTTTTTAGGATTTTTTCTAGATAGTAAACTTATTTGGAAGCAGCATAGCCTATTTGTACTAAACTTTCAAAACCAATCTTTCTTTTACGTAAACTTAAACAGTTGGTAATAATTTGTGCTTTATTAAAAGCATGTTATGGATTCTTCCAATTCAAACTAAGTACAGCCAAAACCCGTTTATAACGACCCCGCCAATTTATGGTCGTTATAGCCAATAGTCGCACAAACCAGATTTTTCCCTAAACATTTCAAATTCGTAAGTTTTTTAATATTTTAATCTAGGCCAACGTATATATACAGTGAACTTCGCTTAATGTAATCGCGAATAATGTTATCAGTCAGGTAATTTTATCACTTTTATGAAGTCACGTACGGATTAATACTCATACATTGAAAAAAATGTTGTTTATTGTGATAAAAGATTCTGTTTATGTTATCACATTTTCCTTTTTACGGCTTTGTTTCCAAGTACTTACGCCATTCAATTTTTTTTTAAGATTTCGTTTCAAATTCAACTGTATTGTGTATTGGAAGTAGCTGTTTCCAGCTCACAGGATGACCAGGTCGAGAGGGTGGCATACCTAACTTTCTCTTTTCAGCAATAAAGCATGTTTCACCCCTCAGTTAAGCCTTAAGCTGCAGCTTTTTATTTTTATTTTTTGAAGTCCCAAAAATACAGAACCCTATTTTACCAGATGACATATTAGGGTTATAGATTAAACATATATACAGAGAATACAGTAAACTACATATACATATTACAATTTGGCAAAAACACTTAACTTAAACAACTTTGTAACTTTGCTTATTTAAGAAGAGACGTTAGATCGGTGTAGTGAAGTAAAAATTTAAAAAATTTAATGTAATATTAACTGATAACGTTCAAGCGTAAATAATTGACATTTAAATAAGAGATGCCTAACAGATTGACTTTCCTAAAGTAACATCGCTATTCCAGGCCCAGGAGTCTGAAGGAAACATTTGCCTCACAAAACTGCGTCATTTGTCTTCCCACCTACGTCTAGGTTTTCCAAGTGGTCTTTTCCCTTCCGGTCTCCCAGTCAATACTTCTGAGATATGTCTTTCCTCCCCCATGCATGCAACATGTTCAGCCCATTTCGTCCTCCGTGATTTAATTACCCTTACTATATCCGGTGAAGAGTACAGGTAATGAAGTTCGTCGTTATGAAGTTTTCTCCAGTCCCCATTTTCATCTTTTTTTAGGCCCAAATATTTTCCTAAGCACCCTGTTTTCGAAGACTCTCAGATTATGTTAGGCCCCTGAATGATTGATAAATTTCATATCCGTTTGTGCAATCCAAAGCCGGATGTTTAACTGTTTCATTATAATTATTAATCGTATAGTTTATGAATGATTCGCTCGGAAGTACCAATGTTTTAATTATTTTGCTCTTAATTTTTAATCTTCGAATTATCGTGGGCCAAGCCGCTGCCACCTGCTAGATGTATCATAAAAAAACCATTGCTTTTTGTAACTTTGTTTCACTTTATCCACATGATAAAATATTGCTTCCCACTTTCAACGTTAGTATTATTTGGCATTATGGAAATTCCCGATTGCAATAATTCAAATAAGGCGTAATAGTCTTTACTATCAATGATAAAAGTTATAATGAACTCTCCTTCGCCTGTTTAAGATGCAAGATAACATTTACACATGTGGACAAGTAAACGTGCAATGACTTGCACATGGAAAGAAACAGAATGCTGTAAAATACTCAGATAAGGATTGAATAAGTCACTAATTATTGACAAAGATAATTACCATATCTACAGCTTAAGTTCTCATTTCCTATTGTGCTTATGTGGGAATAACTTCACCTGCTCATAGTCTCTGACTGATTCGATCTATAGACTATACAGTGATATGACGGACATTTTCTGTGAAATCTCCAGAAGATATAGCTACAAATTAGGCAATTCAGAGCTGAATTTATAATGTAAGCGTTCATCAAGAGATATTCTGAGAACTAGGGCCCAGATGTAGAAGCAAAATGTAATAGTAAAATAAGCAAGAAAATTAGCAGGTGTTAAGAAATAAGCAAACGTCTTGGTCTCGCATTCGGGAGGTTCCAGATTCAAATCCCGTTGCTGTCAACGTGACATTAATTTCTTCATGGTTTCCCCAGTCGTAAAGGCAAATGCCGAATTGGATATCTACATACCATGAATCATCCTCACTATTTCATCCTGCATCATATCAATCTAAATTAATATCAGTTGAAGTTTTGTCCATAAAATACACTAACAATAGATACAATTGACAGTCAATAGTTCCATGGCCTACCCTACTGTATAGACACAGATCCTGAACTCCTTATATGGCCTCGTAGCTAAAAGGAGTATAAACACAGCTTAGTTTAAAAAAATAAGAAAAAACAAATTACATGAAAATCAAATAAATTATTAGTTTCGTAGAGTTCTTATCTTATTCACAGCTGTTACAGTATGTAAGGAAGGCCATTCGCGTATTTTATTGTGTGAAGCTTCTGCGTCTATCAGTGAAGAACGATTTGTAAAATAAAAATGTTCTTTCAACGTCACAGGTCCAAGTGAAAAAAAAAAAAACACAGTACTTCTTCGATGAATTCTTCAGTATCTATTTATTCACCAGAAAGCATTTTAGAAATATTTCAGTGTTTTATAGCTCGGATTTTTCAGTACTTCTATTAACCGACGAAATAAAGGAAACGGGCCTTAATGACGTCTAGGAGTGAAATAAGCACTTTTAATGTGACATTTTTAGTAAAATATTAAAAAGAATAAAATAAAAATCAAAATTTTTTTTCTTTCACAATAACTAAAATAAGCACTATCAATAAAATTAAAATTATTTGTCAGGGAGGGGTCAATCCATTAGAAATGAACCAAATTTAATAAAATTTGTTGCTCGACATTTTTGATTTTCCTAATTTTTTTACCAGTTATTTCCCAACTAAAGGTGAGTTCAAAACTATGGTAAAAAAAATTTTGGGGCTCATACTTTTTTTTTGGCGGCCATTTTAAGTTTGCTTTTTAACCATATTTCAGTCGAAAACATGTTTTGCACAAATGTATGTAACTCCGTTAATTTTATAGATAACAAGACAAAATAAACACCAAAATTATCAGAATGAAATGCTCTACATTTTTGTTTTAACACAATAATACCTAAGTAGTGAGGAAAGTGAAGAAAAAAATTCAAAACTACAAATTGAAAATTGACTCAAAACGGGAGTTTTAGTGCCGCAAAATTATTAGAAGGAAGAAAGACTCGCCCTTAATTTTTTTTTTCTGGTGTAGATCTACTTTAGGACTACTCGCTGTAGAAGTTTAAAGCTTGAGAACTTTGCGGTATCTTTTATACAATTTTTCAAAAATGCCCAAAACCGTATTTTGGCAATATTTGAAGTAGAATATCTCAAAAGGGACTGAGTGAAAAATTATGAAATTTATACAGATAACACCTCTTTATGATATAAAGATGTGATAAAAATTTGGTGACTGAGACTCAACTGGTTCCCGAGTTACAGTGCATCGAATTTGGCCAAAAATTGCGTTATAGGCACACGAAATTTAATAGAAAAAATTCACTTTGTAATTTTAAATATAAAATTTTTCTGAGCCTAAGTTTGTTACACAAAAGAGTTGTTTATGTAGGCTACATTTCATCAGTTAGCATGACAAATATTTGGTTTCCTCAAAGCTTTGAAGAGTGTTGATATTTCGGTGCATAGTTTGCAGTTATGGCCAACTTCGATGCACTATAACTCGGGAACCAGTTGAGTCTCAGTCACCAAATTTTTAACACATCTTTATATTATAAAGAGGTGTTATCTGTATAAATTTCATAATTTTTCACTCAGTCCCTTTTGAGATATTCTACTTCAAATAATGCCAAAATACGGTTTTGGGCATTTTTGAAAAATTGTATAAAAATACCGCAAAGTTCTCAAGCTTTAAACTTCTACAGCGAGTAGTCCTGTAGTAGATCTACACCAGAAAAAAATTAAGGGCGAGTCTTTCTTCCTTCTAATAATTTTGCGGCACCAAAACTCCCGTTTTAAGTCAATTTTCAATTTGTAGCTCTGATATTTTTTCTTCACTTTCCTCACTACTTAGGTAATATTGTGTTAAAACAAAAATGTAGAGCATTTCATTCTGATAGTTTTGGTGTTTATTTTGTCTTGTTATCAATAAAATTAACAGAGTTACATACATTTGTGCAAAACAAGTTTCCGGCCGAAAAACTGTTACAAAGAAAACTTAAAATGGATGCCAAGAAAAAAGTATGAGCCTAAAAAATGTTTTACTCTAGTTTTGAACTCACCTAATATTGGGGAGTAACTGGAAAAAAATTAAGAAAATACAAAATGTTGAGCAAAAAATGTTATTCAATTTGGTTCATTTCTAATGGATTTTGGCATTATTTGAAGTAGAATATCTCAGAAGGGCCTGAGTGAAAATTATGAAATTTATACACATAACACCTCCTTACGATATAAAGATGTGATAATAATTTGGTGACTGAGACTGAACTGGTTCCAGAGTTACAGTGCATCGAAGTTGGCCAAAAATTGCAAACTACGCACCGAAATTTCAACGCTCTTCAACGCTTTGAAGAAATTATAAATCGGTCATGTTAACTGATGAAATGTAGCCTACATGTACAACTCTTTTGTGTAACATACTTAGGTTCACTAAAATGTTGCATTTAAAATTACAAAGTGAATTTTTACTATTAAATTTCGTGTGCCTATAACGCAATTTTTGGCCAAATTCGATGCACTGTAACTCGGGAACCAGTTGAGTCTCAGTCACCAAATTTTTATCACATCTTTATATCATAAAGAGGTGTTATCTGTATAAATTTCATAATTTTTCACTCAGTCCCTTTTGAGATATTCTACTTCAAATATTGCCAAAATACGGTTTTGGGCATTTTTTAAAAATTGTATAAAAAATACCGCAAAGTTCTCAAGCTTTAAACTTCTACAGCGAGTAGTCCTATAGTAGATCTACACCAGAAAAAAAATTAAGGGCGAGTCTTTCTTCCTTCTAATAATTTTGCGGCACTAAAACTCTCGTTTTGAGTCAATTTTCAATTTGTAGTTTTGAATTTTTTTCTTCACTTTCCTCACTACTTAGGTAATATTGTGTTAAAACAAAAATGTAGAGCATTTCATTCTGATAATTTTGGTGTTTATTTTGTCTTGTTATCTATAAAATTAACGGAGTTACATACATTTGTGCAAAACATGTTTTCGACTGAAATATGGTTAAAAAGCAAACTTAAAATGGCCGCCAAAAAAAAAAGTATGAGCCCAAATTTTTTTTTACCATAGTTTTGAACTCACCTTTAGTTGGGAAATAACTGGTAAAAAAATTAGGAAAATCAAAAATGTCGAGCAACTTGGCCTGGTTCATTTCTAATGGATTGACCCGGAGTGTCCTATATAATTTCTGCCTATGTTTATGAATCTGAAAATAAATTCTGTATGCATCTGGCTTAGAAAATACGGCTTCAACCTCATCGAGATTCGAACTCGGGTTTCTGGTTGCGCTTTTGTGAAGATCCGCCCGGACAGGAAATAAGTATAATGTATTAGAGTAAAAGGGACCTTCTGTAAATGTTAAATGAGTTTGTCATTTGATGTCAAGTTAAGTCAACTCTAGAGACCTTGAAATCCGGCGTGCGCGTGTTCAATATCACACTGAACAAATCCAGACTGTTTTCATAACAATAAATATTAGGATAAATTTAAGGGAAGTATGATTTGCGAGGGGTGGTTGGAGTTAGCACAGAACAGGGTTGAATTGCGTGCTCTGGTAAGCGCGGAAATGAACCTGAAGGTTCCATAAAATAGATAATATTCCTTTAGCTTGCTGAGGAATGCAGCGTTTCTCAACCTTTTTGAACCCAAGGACATCTAAAATATCTAAAAAAATTTACGGACCCCTAATTTTAATCCCATTTTTAAAAGCAGGCTATATGTAGGCCTACATCCTTAATATTTGGGGTATTAATTACAGGTCATTATAACGAAATAAATCTAAATACATTTTTTTAATTTGACGGAAACACAGCTATTGAATTGGGAGAGTATTAAAAGCGGAGTTTTACTTCTTTACTTTCCACTTGCTTTATGATATTTTTTAATTATGTCTGCGGACCATCTGCACCATCTTCGCAGATCACCAGTTGAGAAATGCTGGTCTAGTGCCATTGAGCAAGTAAGTAAACTTCAGGGGGTTATCCATAATAATCTAGTTGTCTTGACAACTTTGTATGAGGCCATGTTACTCAGTTGGCATTCCACATAATAATTATACATTTGTAAATTTATTATGTTGGAGTAATAAATGCCTTTAAAATCAATATCACTAGAGTGCAAACCAGTTCAGTGGGCAGTAAAAAAGTTTCTTCTAAACATCACATGGAGGGTCAAGTGTCAAAGACATCAATATTAGAACAATGTAAATGAAAGTGTACTACGCAGTTTCATAAAAATAGTTTACCCTCTGGAACAATGTTAAGATAAGGATTTCAGGTCTTTGAACCAGTGTTGAAGAGTGTAAAGTTGCTGCGTGGAGAAAACGTATACTTAAACGATCACGACATAGATTGGGACATCTGTTTTACAGATGGAATGCGAGAAAGAAACGCAAATATTTGCATTCCACGAACCAGATGATAATCCAAAACAAACCACGCAAATCTCACAAGGACACTTTGCATGTTTTCATCTCGTGCAGTTTTATTCCATAATATCTTATATCCTTTTCGCACTAATCCAGTTGCAGCTATAAAAATTGAGCCAACAACTTTATTATCGCATTGTTCTGTATGAAACATCCGGTTTAAGGTAATTCCTTTTTTAATAAAAACGCTTTTATCCGTATATGGCAGAAATGGGATTACACACAATAATAATAATAATAATAATAATAATAATAATAATAATAATAATAATAATAATAATAATAATAATAGTAATAGTAATAATAATAACAATAATAATAATAATAATAATAATAATAATAAAGAAGCATGTAATCGAGCAAACAAAAAATGCTATTGACATTGTTATAGTATTGAAATTAGGTCTGTATTTCTACAATCAACCCTCCATATAATGCCACCATTCTTTCCCTAACATTTAATGGCACAAAGCGAGTGTGGCACTAAAACGAAATTTAATTTTTTAAATATAAATGTCATAATGCAGTGCTGTATCAATTTGCTTTACTGTATTGTGTTAGAAAAATTAAATAAAAGGCAAATAGAAAACTTTAGCACAAAATTAAATACTGAACAGTAACTCAGTTTATTACAGTATATGTCCAGTGCTACAGTACACAAATTGGTTGAAAATCATGTGGGTCCATGCAAGTGATTAACTGTAACTGAATAATTGTAGTGTAGTGTTTAGATCTGAATGGACACTGGACTAAAGGAAGTGAAAGTTTGGAATATCTCATTGTATGAAGGGCTCTATCTACCTGCTCCACCCTCATGCAGGCTGTCTGTCAGACTTTTTAACATAGCTTCCTCATTTACAGTTAGTGGCAGGGGAACACTCACTTCTTGGAAATACAGTACAGTATGTTTCCTAAATAATTTTCCAAACATTCACGCCATACCAGTTTTAAAAGAATTCTGCAACTAAAAACATATGCAAGCTATATTTTGTAAAAATCTGGTCTTATACTCACTGGCACTAAATGAATTGGCACAGTAACGAGGATTCTTATGTATTTTATATGGGAGTAGATCCGTTCACTTGGCGCAGTGCGAGGGTGGCACGTAAAGAGGGGCATTGTATCGAGGGTTGACTGTACCTGTATATTTAAAAATTCGTCAACATTATCGAAAGCCTTCTGAGTTAGTCAATCAGAGATACGACTTCTTAATCTTTTTCTATCCCATTGATAGATGTCGTTTGGAAACTTGTTACCTATTTTTATGGCCATTCCTGAAAAATTACAAAGTGTTTTATTTAATCTGCAGTTGGGTGCCTCAAAGTGAATTTGGTGTCTAAGTATGAGAGATAGTTCTGACCGGAATGACAGCCAAATTATCCTTTACGAACAAAACAGAATCTAAAATATATAGGCTTGTGAAAGTCATTAATTTCTGATCTATGAATAATGGTCTGCAACGAGTTCTGTGAGGTTAACGGTAAGTTACATCAGTAGAGGCCGGATGTAAGCCTATAAGCTAAATAAAAAAGTGAAATAGGTATAAAAAAAGGCACGAAAATCAAATAAATATTATACCCTTAGCAACCAGGGAAGGCGGTTGAGGCCAGGTAGGTTCCTTCGACCCGCTAGCACCCTCACATTTACAAGCAGAGGGAATTAGGACCAACCGTAATTTCCTACCCATGAGTCACCTAGTCTACTTCAATCAATCAATCTTAGATTTTTTAAATATGTCATTTTATCTTAAAATGTTAGTTATATATCAATTCTACACATAATTACAAGAAAAATGACACCAAACAATGTATAATTTACTTTAATAGGAACATTTATAACAAATACATAAATAAAACTTACGAGAAAACTGCTTTCAAGTTCTATGTTCCTATTAAAGTAAATTATACATTGTTTGGTGTCATTTTTCTTGTAATTATATGTAGAATTGATATATAACAAACATTTTAAGATAAAATGACATATTAAAAAAATGTAAGATTGACTGATTGAAGTAGACTAGGAGACTCATGGGGAGGAAATTACGGTTGGTCATAATTCCCTCTGCTTGTAAATGTGAGGCTGCTAGCGGGTAAAGGAACCTACCTGGCCTCAACCGCCTTCCCTGGTTGCTAAGGGTATAGTTATCTTACTCACGGCTTTTACAGTGTGTAAGGTAGGTCATCCGCATATTGAAGCTCCTGCATCTGTTAGTGAAAAACAATTTTTAATTTTTTCCACATGTCGCAAGACGTACCGTAGCCTACTAGATGAGATTGTGTGGTGGACGGGAAATGGCTGTCTGTGTATCTGTATAGGCGATAACTCAAATACGCTTTATCGGATTTGCATGAAACTTAGCATACGCATTTATAACGTTCATGGGAAGAAGCCTATTGATATTGGACCAAATCGGATTACCTGTACCGGAGTAATGCCCAATTTAGTGCCTATTTTATGGTAATATATAAAAAAGAATTTGTCAAATTAAAATCAGTTATCATGACAATATATTGTTTTACAGTCTTCATATACGGCTTTAAAAGTTGCAATACAGTTATCCATGACATATTCCTTCACATATGATTATAAAACTAGTCAGATGTTTGTTAATTTTGTTGATCAAGTTGAAATGAGTACTGTTATAATATAACAGAAGGTATATTGCTGTGAAAAATAATTAGGCCTACGTACATTAAGTGGAGTTCTTTGCCAGTGTATTTTGTGAAATGTTGACATATTTTAAGAATTCCTTATATCAGTGTATACGAGTTTGAATTAGGCTAAGGTTATCAAACTTTAGACCTTTGTTCTTCCGTAAGCCCTGCTTAATGAATCGATCTGGAGCTTAACTCGGAAATCGATTAAAAAAACTTATTTTCTGCAAATCATAATTTCAATTATCACTGATTAAACAAAAGCATTCTGGCATTTTATTACATCAGTTTACGTGATTTTAATTTACTGTTGTATGGGATCGTTTGGCTCTGAAAATATCTGACGGTGGAAATATCCAACAAAATGGTAAGAACTGGATTTAGGAATGAAGCAAGGCAAGTTACGCACCTCGGAATCGTGCCAAAGTTCATGGAGAAAGGTCTCAAAATCACTGTCTTGGACGATTTTTCTTTGTATCCAAGGTTAAAATAAATCAAGAAACAACACTTTATATTAAATATAGGGTGACTAGACATTTATTTTATTCTCGACAAGTTCTGTGCTATCTGAATATTAAAGTGAAAAAAGACACACAAAAAGGGACCTTCAAAGTCATGAAAGTTTCAAGTTTGTTACTAATTGGACTCTTTCCTATTAATGACTTGTATCTGCCAAAGAGAAAATAGCATTAAAAATTATTTATCCTGCCATTGCATGCTTGAGTCGAACAGTATGCCTTGAATTGGCCTCGGCATGAATATTTCAGCAATAATTAGGTTAAAAATTAACTTCATTAAAATTTATTCGAATAGACTTCTTTCGCGATTATAACTTATTTCGAGATTTACAAAGTAGAACGAAAGTTCTGATTGCGATAATACATAATGAAACCCCGAAAATGAAGGTCTTGCTCATTGTCAAAACATACTTTAATGGAGTAATATGAGATGACTTTTATGATAAATTATAAGAAACAACGCACTTCTTGATAAAATACATAGAAGTGAAATGACAATGAGGCATCCATTTCTGTGGAATAAATAATCTATACCAGCCTGCAGAAGAAATGTAAGAAGTCATCTGGGATAATTTGTGTGCAGGAGAAAAAGGTAAATTGTAAATAGGCCTGTACCCTTTTTCCTTAATTGTCCCAGATTTTCTACAAAAGAATTAAAATGTCCTATTTTATATAAACATTATAATCTGTATCTGGTACCCTATGATCCCCAGGTGGGGCGAAGGGGCCTCCAAGTGGAGGATTCATTACCTATACTAATTTTGATATGCTTATTTTCCGAGAGAGGGTAGAGGGACAGGTGGTAAGCCCATCGCCTCGCAACCCCCCTCTGGAAACTAAGTATTTCTTGGACGTAAAAGGGCCGAGAAATTTAGTCCAGAGGCTCTAATTGAGGCTTGGAGTTCTTTTACGTGCCGTAAATCTACGACACGGGACCCCCAGCTTAAAGTCCCTCCCGGAGGACTCCGTGCCCAGGATTTTTACGTCGACCGCGGCCGGGTTTGATCCCGCGCCCTGCGGATCTAGAGGCGGGCACGCTACCTCTAGACCACCGCGGCCGACAAACATTATAATGGACACATTAAAATCATTTAACCATATATCTGCCATCCCTTTTGCGGAAATCGCTAACTAATTCAAGAGATACTGTATTTGACTTTCACGTCGAAGAACAGGCCATCTCTCTAACTGAGAATGGAACTCATCCGTTATCTTGTTGTAGGGTAAATTTCCATAAGATAGAAATAATCCAGGGATAGTTTGATTTCAATTCCACTTACATACAAATTTACATACTGTGATCTTAAAATTGTTTTTCCGGAATTCCATACGCAATGAAATAGGTTTAAATTTTGTAACAGCAAAGTGGGGATCGAATGACCCAGTTTTAGGCAAGAGTTATACCAGCGGATCAATCCTTGGTGGGTGCCTATTGTTGGATCGGAAACAAGGTTGGATAATTTTAAGGGTGTCATACAGTTTAATCTGTAATATGTGTCACATTCAGATGTCGTGCAAAACACAGCACGCATGAAGCTAACAAACGAGGCTTGGAAGTGAACCAAACAGAACGCATTCCGCACTCGATATCAAGGAAGGAAACATGTATTCCAAACAAATATAGAAAATGTGTATCTTATATTTATTCATATTACTGTCATGGTAAAATGCTAACCAAGCCAATGCCAGTATAATTTCTGCTTTACACCGCTATCGTATAAGACAACATTTCATCAAAACAGTTTGTTGGTATATGGTTATTTAACGACGGGGATGTACTGCAACTTTGGCCTGTGACCGTCGCCGGTGTGCCGGAATTTTGTCCCGCAGGAGTTCTTTTACATGCCAGTAAATCTACTGATATGGGCCTGTCACATTTATGCACACATAAATGCCATCGACATGGGCTGGCACAGATAATTAAAACAGTGACACATTCTTTATTATGCAACATATTTACGTAAAATGTTGTACGGTAATAGTTTAATGCATGATCTTATTTCATTGTCAATTATTTACGGATGAACGTTATCAGTTAATATTATATTTAAATTTTCTAAATTTTGACTTCACTACACCGATCTATCGTCTCTTCTTAAATAGGCTAAGCAAAGTTACAAAGTTGTTTTAAGTTTCATGAATAGTGTTTTTGCAAAATTGTAATATGTATATGTAGTTTACTGTATACTCTGTATACATGTTTAATCTATAATCCTAATATGCCATCTGGTAAAATAGGGTTCTATATTTTTGGGAATTCAATAATAATAATAATAATAATAATAATAATAATAATAATAATAATAATAATAATAATAATGAGATTTACAAGGAATTTAAATATGTGTTATACTAAACCCAGTAGTAAAGGAATATACTACTCTTTTCAATTTTTGAATCAAATCATATAATAAAAGACGTGATTTGTTAAAAATTATTAAGCTTATAAGCTTCAATTTTTTCCCGTAGTATCTAACACCTTAGGCTAGAAGTCAAACTTTGTAGGTGCAATCAGATAACTTTAAAACATTTTTAACTTAAAATACAAAAACATTAAAATTTCACTCCCTAAACAGATAAAAAAAGGGCTTATTTCACTATGTAATCCTTTTCTTTGTGGTTTAACTTCTGAAGCATGGCCAATGAAGTGAGCCTGCAAAATTTCATGGAAATTGGATCAATAGTTTTAGAGTAATCCTGTCTAAAGTTGCCAAAAAAAATCGGGAATATCCAGTTACAAATTAGACGGTAAGTTAAAATGACCACGGGGACATAAATATCGAAGACTTGTTCAGAAAAAAAATCTCTTTCGCATAAGTAAATAAAAAAATGTTGCAAATAAAAGTTTTAGCTCTTAGTATAAGCACCTAATGCAGATAATTTTAAACAAAATCATTAGAGCCGTTTTCGAGAAAATCACGAATAACAAAATTTTCTTCATGTGCTATTAAAAGAGAAAGTCGTCACCAATCTTCGTATCACATCCTTAGACGGAACCTAACCAAAATAATAAATTTTGATTTCATGCGATTTTCGTTCTAGCTAGACCCACACACAGACATGATTCTGAAAATAGTAATTTTGGATGCAGGGAACCAAAAAACATGTATTACTCACACTGCTTTGAAACCGTACAGTTCAGCGCAATCTTATTCATTTAAAGCCAGGAATGAATATTAATAAACTTCATTGTCCAATGAGGGTAAACTTGTAAATTTAGTAATAAAATGTCCACCTTATACCCTCAGTTATATAAAGAAACCCACAGTTTTGTCATAAGATTTATTGTTAAAATTAAAATGTTAAAAACAGCTCTTGTGCTTACTAAATGACTTAAAACCATTAAAATATTAATTTATTTTATTTTATTTGAGAATTAATATTTTAATGCTTTTAAGTCATTTAGTAAGCCAAAGAGCTGTTTTTAACATTTTAATTTTAACAATAAATCTTATGACAAAACTGTGGGTTTCTTGAGGGTATAAGGTGGACATTTTATTACTAAATTTACCAGGAATGAAATTAGCATGTCTACTTAGTTTCCTGTGTACAAGTCTGCCACATTTGCCCTACTGGAAAGTTCCACAATGCCAGAACAGTGGCAACTGTCCATTAAATTCATCATAATTACTCAAATAAAACGTCTGCTTTGCGTAAAGGACTTTCTTGATGTAAGTACTTTATGGCCGCTATAAAGCACTCGCAAGGTTACATGAAAGGCTTAGTTTCAGACGCTACACTTAAAGGCACGTGTCCAATTCATCGCAAAATCAGTGGCACAATGGGATTACCAAGTCATTTCAGTTGTATTTATTGCCCGATGCTTGGCCTCATTATTAGGTATTTGTAATCACTTTTAGGGTTTCCTGTGTAATCGTTGCTCCAGCTCCTCTAGAAAAAAAAAAAAAAAAGAGAGAGAGAGAGAGCGAGAGAGAGGAGAAGAAGAAGTGCTGTAGATTGTGTTTGGCCTTTGTTTGTAAGAGCCGTTTACAACCAATTGAAATGCTTCCAAAATATTTAGTAAGTTTTAATGATTTGTTATAAATTAGTTATTACCAGGCTTTAAAACTTAGTGCCCGATCGAATATGTTAATAGCAACCGTACCGTACAGACTTTGCTCGGCGTATGCCCTAGCTACCATATGCTAGTTCACGTGATAGTAAACAAACCGAAATACAGATATAGGAAGACCACAAAATAACTTCTCATTATCTAAACTCACATTACAAGCATGCAAAACGATACTTTCTCCTGTTTGTGTATAATAGTCCCTCCCAAATGTTTCAATATATGTTTGCGTTTTAGAACACTTTACTTTCGGCATGCCGAACACGTATAAACACGCACAATGACAAGGTACACTGTTGACCAATTTGAGAGGCACCGTACCACAAGCGCATTCACTTCTCAGTACTGCTATCAGCTACTGTCTTATCAGCCTACGCAATCAACCCCCACCCCCTATACTCAGGTTGTTGGTAACCTGAATCAACTCCCTCTGTGTGTTCGGGCACTAAGTTTTAAAGCCTGGTTATTACCAGGGCCCGAAATTTGATGACATAAAAATACTTAAAAAATAAGCTATAAAATGACTGCCAAAAAAAGACCCAAAAACTATAAAAGTGTGTGAATACTAGTTTATTCATCAAATTTGTGTCTATTCTACATATATGTTGTTTCTTCAATTATAGGATTGATGGTTGGTTGGTATATGGTTATTTAACGACGGGGATGTACTGCAACTTAGGCCTGTGACCGTTGCCAATGTGCCGGAATTTTGTCCCGCAGGAGTTCTTTTACATGCCAGTAAATCTACCGACATGGGCCTGTCACATTTATGCACATATAAATGCCATCGACCTGGGCCGGGATCGAACCCGCAACCTTGGGCACAGTATAGGCTTGTATATTGATACATACGGTTAAATGCAAACAGCGAACACCGTCCTTCTGTATCCAAATTAAAACTGCAACAAGATTATTTAGTTATGCTTAGTTAGAGTTCCGATGATATTCAATATAAGTAAATGCACAAAGACTATGTATTGCAAGGAACAACACAAAATGACCTAACAACATTAAACGTCGATAAAATGACCGTAAAAGAACCAAAAATGACCAAATAATGACACTGAATTATAAAAATGACCTAAAAATAAAAATAGAGGGAAATGACCAAAAAATTACCATTTTTATAAGCTAGGAGTCATGATTAGAATATCTGCACTAGTGGGCAACGTCCATGATGTACCAGTTAATAGATGACATGCCATCAAAAACGGGGGCTCTGGTTTTTACCATGCAAAAAAAAAATCCATATTAATATTTAATCTCATTAAATGTTTACAATTATTTATGTAATCAATTTTTCATATTTGGATATATCCTGTAGTACTTTATATTTAAAGAATAAATAGGGGAGAGGGCAGCTCTTCATGATTC
This sequence comes from Ectobius pallidus, assembly GCA_964059195.1. Classification (NCBI taxonomy): domain Eukaryota; kingdom Metazoa; phylum Arthropoda; class Insecta; order Blattodea; family Ectobiidae; genus Ectobius; species Ectobius pallidus. Next base: position 133,956,975 of record CAXKWD010000009.1, read on the forward strand.
TCAAAATTAATGTTTTATCTTACGTAACAATAATGGTGACAAGATTATTGGTTTGGCTACTGCCTTAAGACTTGCAATTTCATGCCCAGGGTTAGTTAATTCATATCCAAGTGAACTCCGTGAACTTCAATTGCATTGAAAATGAGTCATTATCATAGGAATGTGTGAAGTAAATAGTCCATACGTCACCTTCAAAACATTCTTTTTGTGGCTCCTCACTTGAGCCGTTTCTATTGTTAATGGTTAATAAATTACGCATTGGAAAAGCGAAATATTGATATATTTACTTAATGGAAATAGGCAATTCCTAAGCAAGCTAAAGGAATATTATTTATTTTATGGAACCCGAAGTTTCAATGCCGTGCTTACATGAGCCCGGCATTCAGTCCTATTCTGTGCTAACTCCAGCTATTCCTACTTCCCTTAAATATATCCTAATATTGTCCTCCCACCTACGTCTGGGTCTTCAAGTGGTCTTTTCCCTCCGGGTCTCCCAGTTAGTATTAGTGAGGTATGTATTTCCTATCCCATGCGCGCAACATGTCCAGCCCATTTCATCCTCAGAATGACAGAGGATAGAATACCCAAGAAAATTTTGGATTGGAAAGTAGTAGGAAAAAGAAGAGGGAAGCCCAAAGAGTGCTGGATGGATGGGGTGAAAAGGAGTATGGAGAGAATAGGGTTAAGTGAAGAAGATGCTATGGACAGGGACTTATGGAGGCAGAAGATAGTTGTGGAATGAAGGAAAACCATTGTATTGTGGAATATTCCTTCATAAAAAAATTATTAATATTATTAATTCCGGTAGAGGACTTCAGGCCCTCCCTCTTTTGAGGATGTTCCATACCCCCACATACCGCAGTAATTGGAAACTTTCCTTTATGTCAGACCCCCCTTTTCAATAAGTTCTGGATCCATCCTTCTTGTCGCGTGAGCCTGATAAATAGGGTTTGGATGTTTATGACATGTCAGATTTTTATCCTGACCTCCGTTATCGCCTCAAACACAAACTGAACACGAATTGCGCATTTGTTATCCTAATCGGACCGTTTTTATTTTGCATATAACGTCATATTTTGGTCATGTTTGTGGTATTGGTCATATTTTGGCCACATTTGTAGTTTAACGTCATAGGCTATTTCAGTTATAAATTCAGTAAAAGACCATTGCATTTACAGTTAAATTTGATATTTATTTCATTAATTTAATGTTAGGTAACTTAAGTTTAAAAATGAATACAACTGTTCATATTTTATAAGAACACGCAAGGTCTACAAAATATTACGAGCATTTGGAGCTGATGAAGCGAGCGAAGAGGAACAAGTTTTTTAAAACTGTAAATCACCAAAATTGTTTTTAAAAAGTTATTATCTGATTGTTATCATGTGAGGTAAGAATTTAGTGTCTTTAAACGTTTTAAACTGGGATATTTATTTTTTTCAAAACACGTTATTTTATTAGGTCATATTTAGGATTTTTGTGTCATATTTAGTCATTTTTGAGGGCATATTTTCCACTTTTTTAGGTCATCAACATCCGAACCCTACTGATAAACATGTGGATTTTCTGTTGTGGATGGCATTGGACAGCGAAGCACTTTGCAGTTCCGCCATCAGGTTAAACGTTACATTTATCACGTTGAAAGTCAAAACTCTCACCTGATGAAACCTTTGAGATGATGTCACGTATGTGTTGCACAGCCTTGGCAATGGTAATGAACTTAAATAAGAAGTAAATTGCATAATTAGAAATAACTCAAAGTATCTTATCTGTTTCAATTAACAAGTACGCATAATTCTATTTTCAAATTTGTTGACGTACTAAAATTAGCACTGTAGAAACAAACATTTCAATCTTTCTCTATATATAGAACCCCACCTTTTCGCAGCATCCAATCAGGAAGAATGTCAGGGGCATTTGCGTCATCAGCCCTGTAGAAATATCTCACTACTCTATCAGCTATTCATCACACTTTACTGGCGTCATTTTTGTTACAAAACATAACTACGACCTACTAACATTATTATGATAAGCTGGACATAGATTGATAAGGCCTAACTGATAGCGGGGATTTCCTCAATTCCTCGCCCTTCCTAAACGTTTATATTCCAGAAGAGGAGTTTTGAAATCCGGTAAACGCGTATAAGCTAACACAAAATAGATTGTCAAAAATGCTTGATCGGTATGCTGTGTTTGTGGTCCTGATCGCATCATTTGGTTGGGAACAATTCGACCACCCTCCCTACAGTCCGGATTTGGCACCAAGCGATTTTCATCTGAAGAAATTCCTCGGTGGAAAAAATTTCAACGACGATGATGTGAAACAAGAAGTGCAGACTTGGCTTTCATAACAGGCGGCATCATTATTTAACAAATGCATACAAAAGCTGATTTCCCGTTAAGATAAGTGCCTGAATAACGACGTCGACTATGTGGATAAGTTGTGTAAGGTGTAGGTCTAAAAGGTAATGAATGATAATAAAAAGAACACACCTCGTACGTTAATTCTTACATATATACCTGTGAGAAATACAATCAAAATTATGAAACATCATTTGGCAATGAAAATAAATTTTAGCTTGCCTTGAAAGTTAAAACAAAAATTATTACAGTATGTCTTGGCTTAATACGTCTGAGATATTTCAATATTCACTTTATCCTAAGTTCTATTGTTTGTACAGTCAAATCTCCGTATAACGAAGATCGACATAACGATAAACCCAGATAAAGCAATAGTTTTGTTTGGTCCCGTCTTAATAATGTCAAATGTAACTCACTGTATTATTAATATTGACTTATGATAATTCATCAGTAGGGGGCGGATTTCTATGACATGTCATATTTTTCCCCTTTGCATTAATTCAGGTTTCCGACTAATTTAAACCCGATTCCAAGCATCCTGGTGAAATTGGAACGGCTTTTATCGTGCATATAACTGCATATTTAGTAAATTTTAAACTATTGTAGCATATTTAGTATGAATATGCATATTTAGGTCATATTTGTATGCATATTAAAGAAATTTTGAAGTTTCATATCATATTTTGTAGATTTTGCATTATAATGATACTATTTGAGAATTTACAGATATTTTAAATAACTAACATTATATTTTAATAAAATGAATTGTACTGAAACTTTAAAAAAAATATACACATTGTGTAAGTGCTAAAGTCATATTTTAAATTTTATTGGTTAAATTTTAATGTTTTTTAGGTCATAAATGCATGCATATATCCTATTTTTTAGGTCATAGAAATCCGCCCCTATTCATCAGACAGTTATGATAGGTTGGTACCAGCTACTGCCTACGCATGAACTCAAGTACCGGTAATTGTTTTAACGATTGCCACTCAGATTTAGTTTAATAAGATGCATTTAATATATGCATTCATGGGCCACAAATTATTGTCTCTGTTGGACATTACATGAGAATATTATAGGAGAAAAATTCCTCTAACACTGGGATATTCTCTAGTTTTATAAGGTTGGTATAGCAGTGCAAGTAAGTCAAGAAGAAAACAGCTACTGATTGTGATTAACTACCATATTCTTTTTATTCTCCGGGGGAGGACCCCGGAATTTAGGTTATTCCATACCCCCTCAGCTCCCAGTAATTTCAATTTTTTCTTTATGACGCTCCCCCCCCCCCCCCCCAACACTTGAATAAGTTCTGGATCTGCTCCAGTAGCCTTCTTTCGTTTCATATCCTGAATGGTCTTTGTTAACTCTGATTTGAAAATAATCGGATCTTTGTCATCTTTTCATTCTTCTTCTTCTTCACCTATTTGTAATTGTTGTGGGCGTTTTCCAAATCGAAAATAGGGCAATAGGCTATTACACTTTAAAAAAATGACATTGACAGGTATAAAAATTCACTGGGATAAAGAAGTTGGGATTAAAAAATATCACTGGGCACTGGGAACAGTTGCCAGCAGTCTTCTACTGTCCTTCGCCAATCGTCTGAGAGGCGCCTGGCGAGTTCCAGCCGGAAACTTGAATAATCCACAATTCCCTTGTGCCGAGAATATCCACATATACGGAAACATGTGTTAGGGAGGTCAACTGTTACCTAAGTGGCGAGATGTGTGATTTATAATGCCACTTCCCAGTTTGCGTATTAATACATTTTTCATTGAGTAATCAAAAGTTGGTTCAAGGAAAGGCATAGGTTTCTAGAGATTAATGAATGATGATCTATATGTAGAGATTCGTGAAGTTCACGAGACGCGATATCAAGAATTGTTCTCTCATTTCGACACGTGTTTGCACACTTTCCTTTTACCACCTCCCATAACACCAAAAACGTACTTCTGAATCTCCAAAAATAAACATAATCCCATTTTTTAAACGAATTCCAGAAAAAAAGGTTTTATTTGAAGGAAATCTTAATTCATTTTTAAGGGATATTTTTATAACTTCCTGTACTTATTACCTCGTGATTTTGTCAATAAATAAATGCGTCAGAATGGCAATTCTTTCACACTGGCCGTGTATAGGATAAAGTGGGAAGGCTGACTGAAAAATTCAAATCCTGGCTATGGCATTGAATTTTTCAGTCTGACTCTGCCTTTCCACAATAAATGCGTCAGCCATGTTGCCATAGAGTGGCAATAAAATTATCCCCCCAAAACGAACTGATCACTGCACTTTATGCAACCAAGAAGACACAGGTTCAACCTGCATGTTGAGGCACAGACTGCTCCATAAATTATAACTTCTATGCTTCCCAACCTTTTTTGCTATACTGTTTTATTTAAGCTTTCAGCGAATATCATCTTCAGGGCCCAGACATGTCATCTTTTTATTGATGCTGCTTAGACATTGCCAACTTGTAGATAAATCCTAATCATGGCCTCTAGCTTATAGAAATACATTTTTTGTCATTTTATGCAATGTTATACTTTTAGGGCATTTATTTCAATTTTACGTCATTATTTTGTCATTTTCTTCCTTATTTAGTCATTTTCATGTATTTACATTGAGTGTATTAACTTTTTTCCGTCGCTAGCGGTGCTGTCTTTGAAGTGTTGTTTGTTTAATGCAAGAAGGAAAAATTCGGCGTTATGTGTTGTCATGTCTCAGTCGGAAATGAGAATCAAAGAAACGCCAAAATTTTGTATTATATTACTATTGCTATTAGATTGGCTTGGCACCTGCTTGGATTTGAGAGTGCAAAGTACTGTTTACCCTAAGCTAAACAACAATATAATTCAGCAGACCACAAAAGGAAATGCCGAATTTTAACTCTCCAGTGCCTCAGTACCTGTATAAATTTTCGTGAGAAAAGAACATTCACAACTTTACAGTTATTTACAGCTTTTACAATTATGTACAAACTAGTCTATAACTTTGTGCGCAGAATAATAATTTTTTATAAATAAAGTATCAGTTTTTAGGTCATTTTTTATAGTTATTAAGTCACTTTCTTTAAAATTTAGGTTCATTTTATAGGTCATTTTTCAAGCAATTTTAGGTCATCAGAATCCGGGCCCTGATCGTGTTATAAGACTTCCTTTTGTACCTGTCAGCTCAATTTCTGGTCTTTTATGGTAAATTTCGGGCGGCCCACACAAATCGTAAAAAGCTATAGTCAATTTAATGCGTTTGAATGGACCAATAAGAGCATTTAGTTCTGATATGTTGGAGATTCGTACGATTGCGATGCGGTAACATGCGGGAGGATGGCGATGTGGCTTCTTTATTACTGGAACAAGTCGATACATTATATGCATATTAAACGGAGATGATTATTATGATGGAAGTGGGGTAGGGGAATGACGCCCAGGACTGTACTATGAATGGATAGAGTTAAGAATAGCATCAACATCTCGTACGCTTCGCTTCTGCAGGTATGTGTGTTTCCGTCCTGGCAAATACATGCGTTTGCAGAATTATATGGCCCACGATCACTTCCCTCTCCTGACACTGTTTCTTCTAAAATTGCTGGAATTCTTCACTACACAGTAATGTGTACACAAAGCAATCATTGTATCGTAATTTATATGAAAACTGAATTGACCACTAATTAAAATATCGGTTTTATGATCTAAAAAAAAGTGTGCGTGAAACGCCACGCGACAGAAGTGAAAATTGTATTAATTTTTGGATTTTTCAACTTTGGACTATTGGGTTTTTTGAATTCTGAATTGTTGGACTTTTTAATATTAGATTTTTGGACTTTTTAAATTTCGGATTTTTTAATTTTGTATTTTTTTATTAAATTTTGGATTTGTAATTATTTTTTTTCATTTTGGATTTTTTGTTTTAAATTTTGGGTTTTTGGACTTTTCAATTTTGGATTTTTGGACTTTTAAATTTTGGATCTTAGAATTTCTTTAATTTTGGATCTTTTAATTTTGGACTTTTTAAATTTTGGATCTTTGAATTTTTTTATTTTTTAAATTTTGGATTTTTTAATTTTGAATTTTCGGTTTTTTTAAACTTTGGATAAGCCTAACCATTGAGTTGATTGTTTTCTGTGCAGTCCGTTCAGTCAGACCTCACTAATTTCGTGATGATTTTGAGCATTACATTAAGTTCGTGATGATTTTTGAGCGTTACACAAGCTCTCGATTTACCCCTACCGCGGCTAAAGAAGTTTCACTTCAAAAAGTGGAAAACATGACTGCAAATATGCCCTTAAAATTACCAAATATACCCTTATAAAATAACGTACTTTCAAAAAATAAATGTTCCAATTTAAGACATTTAAAGACACTAAATTCTTACATCACATGAATTCAATCAGATAACTTTAACAATTTTGGTGATTTACAGATTTATTTGTACAAATACTCCTAATATTCTGTATACCTTGTGTGTCCCTATAAAATATGAATTACTGCATTAATTTTAAAATTTTAGTTATCTATTAATTTGACATAAACAATAAATTAATGAAATAAACTTTAAATTTAACTTGACCATGTGGTACATACACTGTATAACTGTGCTCCTTTATGGAATTTATAACTGAAGTATGACGTTAAATTACAAATATGGCCAAAATATGACGAAGACCACACAAATTACCAAAATATGACTTTATATGCAAAATAAAAACGGTCCCATTAGGAAAGTGTCACGGAATGTGAGAAGTTCTGTGATAAGGTGCTGAAAGACCAGAATTTGCAAGATTACTTCATCAGAGAAATATTCATGGTACAGCAATGGTGAAATACGGTCTTAATTTTATGTAAGGGTTCTTTTCTCATTGCCGAATAACGGTAAGTTTAATATGTTGATGTAATCAGCATTGAAGTTGGAAATTTTTCTAGGGGGAACCCATAAATTTATATGCAGGTATTTATTTATTACTTCCTCTGCCCGTACCATAAGTACTATAGGTAGAGGAAGTATTGTTTTCGACCCTAAAATTCGAAGTTGAGTTTTTAGCATATATACACGTTTCAAGGCCCCCTGAATCCAAAAATACTATTTTTGGAAACATGTCTGTGTGTGTGTCTGTGTGTCTGTCTGTGTGGAAGTTTGTGAACAGGCTAGCTCCGAAACGGAGAATCGTATGAAAACAAAATTTCGTATTTGGGTCAGGTACCTTCTGAAGATGTGATTCGAAGATTGGCGACAAATTTCTCTTATTTTTAAGGGGACTTTACATGAAGAAATTTTCGTTTTTCGCGATTTTCTCGAAAACGGCTCTAACGATTTTCTTTAAAATTTGCACATGTGTTTCTTTTACTGAGAGCTAAAACTTTTATTTGAAACTTTTTTCGAAAAAATTCTCTGAGGGTAGTTACAAGCCACCCACTGTTCACCCACTGTTTGTAGAAATTTTGTCTTGCGTGATGAACAACTGAATACACGCTCTTTCATGGCCTCTTATTCTATAAAAGAATGTAAAGTGAGAAAGTTGTATTGTTGGCCATGCATAGAGTAAATATATGAGGGAAATATTCGATGAAGTTCGGAAATTATTCTTTACGGCGGAAAGTTCAATAAACGTCTGCAGCCACTTGTTCTTTTTTTTTTTAAGTTTGTTATATAGCCTTGCGCTTTTAGTCGCATCATTGAAAGAAGAGGTATTTTATAGGATAATTAGCGTAAAATTGTGTTTTGAGATTCTGTAAAAGGATATGTGAATACTACTTTTATTTGGGCAGAGGAAGTTATGTGACATTCACATCAGATTTTTTTTCATTTTATGATACCAAACACTGTAGTAAAATTATCTTTTTAAATCAATCACATAGAAAATACATTACAATAACAACCAATGCAACTAACTATGTGACATACGCATTGAATCTACAGCAACCGCGCAATCAAGGCAACTGTGGTGACAAGAACAGGAGATCATGACACTAATAATGGTTTTTTATTAAATAGGTGTTTCTAGAATATACGCTAATTTCATATATACGTTTTCCCTCCCTGCATTTATGTTGGAGTGATGAAGAGTACAATTTTACTTTGCCGGAGAGCCGTTCCGGCCCAACTTCAGCACTGAATGTAATGACATATTTTCATGAATACTGAATGTCACATAACGCCACCCAATTTTTAACACCCCACTGCCCTGTTAACGACTCAATGTAATATGGTCAGCCTCAATATTGAGAAGTAAAAAAGAAGTATAAAGAGGTAAGACCGAAATAAATTGTCAACTTCAACTAGCAAAAATGATTATATTCCATGCATGCAATAATAAATATAAGTTAGTGTGGCAGTATGGTAAGTTAGGTTACCAGCACTAAGTATACGAAACTCGACTTTCCATCATGATAGCATGAATGGGAAATGGATGGGGGAGGGAACTATCATAGAAAAATATTTATAAATTATGGATATCCTGAAAAAAAATTCAGTGACACCAAAAGTTTAGGCACAGATAAAATCCTAGGTTGAGGAAAAGGTGTATCACATAATTACTTTATTGACCGGGCTCAAGGTACCAAAAAACTTCATTTTTAACTCCTCCAAAACTGAAATTCTAGCAAAGCTTAAAAACAGTATCAGAGCATAATATACAGTGTGTACAGAAATATAATTTTTAGTTGTAAGGTGTATATGGTAACTCATTGCAGGTATTTTGTATATGTTTATCCTTTGAGTTCTGATGAAGTTCATAAACATATTTTTTGGTACTTCTAAGCAAATCTACGTAACGTTCAGCATCCTGGAGAGGGTACCTATTGTAATCTGGGAGGTGTGATGATATTAAGTTGAAAATTAATAGCGATTCCATCATGTTGGACTCATAGGCAAAACAATTTGCATGTTGGATGCATAGATCCCAGAAGTGGATGGCGCGTTCCCTGGTCCTCATGCCTAGGGACTGCTTTGTAAAATAATTTTTTTTTACAAACAAGTATTTACCCAACCTATTACCACACTGTGAGACTCTGAAAACAGTTGCCATTGCCATAACACCCGTAATGCTTTATAAGTATTTTCAAGTCACTATCAAAAGATGAAGTGAATTACGATGTAAGGTGGTGAACTTGTTGAAAGTAATGCGTAACAAACATATTCCATGAAAAACATTGCTGGCAAATCACTCAACAAAATAGATACTTAATTTCTGGACAATGTATTATTTTCAGAATAAGTGGGACAGTTAGTGAGAGCTGAGGGATGATTGGTCATCTCTGTAATGCATGTGCTGAAGGCACGTCAAACTGAAATCATAACAACAACAACGATAATAATAATTACAACAACCTGTTTATTGTGGGTGCTTTATTTCAAGCAACATATAAAGCTTTCTGTAACAAAATAATGAGAAAATGTTCTACACTTTCAATTATCCTGAGCATTCTCACTGAATTTTCTCTTTCTGTTACCAGTGAGCATTTCTTTGAGTTCTAGGAAAGTGTTTGTAATTTTTTCTGTCTGTTGCAATTGTTCTTTCAACAATGCTTCAATCCGATTAAATCTCTCCTCTTCTCTCTTTTCTCTTGCTTCCTCTCGTAACTTCCTATCATTGTCGAGACTCTGTATAATTGCAAGTACTTCAGCTAACTTAACAGACTGAGACGGTGATGCCTGTGTAAAGGGTTTTATAGGAGAAAATAAAGAAGTTTCTCCTTCGTTATCAGACAGTTGATCATCAGACCTGCTGTCCATTCCGTCATCACCTCTCATGGGCTTAATAAGTTTTCTGGTTGTTTCCAAAGCCTTCTGCAACTCTTCCATATATGGAGGTGGGGTTCTGTTACCAGGTTTGGTTACATAAACTATGTATGCACGCTTCAGGTTTCTCCATTTTTGATGACAAGTCTTCCCACCATTCGGTCCAAGATCAAATCCCTCTTGCAACAGTTCTTCTGCCACTTGATCCCATATAGTCTTTTTTACAGTGTTTCTATCCAGGAGCATTGACTGAATTCGTTCACTTCCAACAATTCTGATTAAAGCAGAAGTTGCTCCTGGTTTATCTAAATGAGATCTCCACACAGTGGTTTCTATGGAAGAAGAAAAATTAATTAATTTCAGCTAATTTCAATGGGTCGATTACTAAAATGAGTTTTGATCGTGGTTCAAAGCAGTGATTTTCAATCCCTGACTGAGCTCTAAATCTGTGTGATTTATAAAACTAATACCAGGCACGGTCCGGATAGAAATCAAGTTCTCTGGTTTCAGAGCTGAAAAAATAGAAAATAATCGATATATCTTAGTGTTATGTCAATATACTGCTGCAGAAACATTTAATAATATTTAATAGTATGGAGCCAGTAAGGTTATACAACATAAAAACACGCCTAAAAGGTTATGCAATGTAAAATTATAAAAGGTTATACAACATAAAAATACGCCTAAAATTTGTGGTTTAAGGAAATTATTCACATCGAAATATGAAATAAGTTTACATATTTTAAACTTAACCATATTATATTATCACTGCATCTTTAGCATCACGTTATTGGTTATGATACAGATATAGTTCTTTCAAAATATGAAATATTTTTTGAACTGATCATCACTACAATCGTGTAATAGATTCCACTGCCCTCAATATTTTAACATGCTAATTTAATGTCCCCAAAAGATCAATTCATCTCTGATTAGGTTCTAGCTGATTGAGTATATCCATCTTAAATATCTGCACACAAGGTTTTAAAACTACCATAGCTGTGGTTCGTGTAGGAGGCCTTGGTTTTGAGCCAAGGCTTACAAAAATGAGATACACTTTGTTTTAATAATCATAACATAGTTTTAAATCATGGCAATGGATAAAACCCTGCTTTAGCAATCGACCCAATGAGTTGTTAGACAGCACTTGATTTCGTTTATAGACATTTCTGGGCTATCATTGCTCAATTGAAAGGTGTATAGTGAATTATCTCAAACGTTGAGTTTTGTTAACAAAGGCATCCTTGAGTATCCTTGAGTATCTAATGAAATTTATTATTATTACAAAAAATGAAATTATCTTCAAAATTACACTGACCTTGCATTGAGCAAGCACTGAACGTTGAGGTTATTTTCATTAAAAAATTGAGAGATGTATGCGGAATTTCTATAATGCTGGATAATTTTGTCCACTGGGTAAATACGATATGAAAATGACAGCTAAAGTGTTTCTACAAACTTGAGATTGTTCTTTCCAAGAGTAAATCACTGGATAAATTCCGGGGTGCGCAGGCAAAGAGAGTTAAGTCCACTTTCTTGTTACTGAGAATTAGAGTGACTTAACACACTACACCAGCCCAACATAGCTTTAGAGATGGATAAACCCATGAGGCACACATCCATAACTACCGTACAATTATGAATATGACTTACTGGACTTAACACAAATGTAGAGAACATTTTTATCTATAACTCTATGGACATATCTCAATTTTTTTAGGATGGTGGACTTAACTCTCTTTGCCCATGCACCCGTGAATTTATCCTTTCATAGATGGCTGGATAAACTCAGGATAGTTCTTTCCAAGGATGGAGTCACTGGATAAATTTATCCTTTCATGGATGGCTGGATAAACTCGGGAGAGTTCTTTCCAAGGAGAATAATTTATCCTTTCATGGACGGCTGGATAACCTCGGGATGGTTCTTTCCAAGGATGGATCACTGGATACATTTATCCTTTCATGGATGGCTGGATAAACTCGGGATAGTCCATTTCCAAGGATAGATCACTGGATATATTTATCCTTTCATGGATAAACTTGGGATAGTCCATTTCCAAGGATGGATCACTGGATATATTTATCCTATCATGGATGGCTGGATAAACTCGGGATGGCTCTTTCCAAGGATGGGTCACTATACATTTATCCTTTCATGGAAGGATGGATCAACTCGGGATAGTTCTTTCCAATGATGGATCACTGGATACATTTATCCTTTCATGGATGGATGGATAAACTCGGGATATTTCTTTCCAAGGATGGATCACTGAATACATTTATCCTTTCATGGATGGCTGGATAAACTCGGGATAGTTCTTTCCAAGGATGGATCACTGGATACATTTATCCTTTCATGGATGGATGGATAAACTCAGGATATTTCTTTCCAAGGATGGATCACTGAATACATTTATCCTTTCATGGATGGCTGGATAAACTCGGGATATTTCTTTCCAAGGATGGATCACTGAATACATTTATCCTTTCATGGATGGCTGGATAAACTTGGGATATTTCTTTCCAAGGATGGATCACTGAATACATTTATCCTTTCATGGATGGATGGATAAACTCGGGATATTTCTTTCCAAGGATGGATCACTGAATACATTTATCCTTTCATGGATGGCTGGATAAACTTGGGATAGTTCTTTTCAAGGGCAGATCACTGGATAAATTTATCCTTTCATGGTTGGCTTGAAAATCTCTTGTTGGATTAATATGGCGAATCTACAAAACTGATTGCAAAGGCCTATGGAAATCATTTTGTAAGCACTGAATCATTATGTTATCTAAATTATTTGATTTGTTTTCTCCATGGTAGGATATTCAGAATAATTTTTTTATTTTTATATGTTTATGTACTTTATATTGCACTTGGCGGAGTGAATTTGCAACATTCGATGAGGCTTCTGGTCTCAAATCTCATCTCCCACATATTAAATTTCCATAATATTTGTATTCATGGCAAGATACTATTATTCTTAATTAATTAGCATAATAAATATTTTACACACGTCTCACTGACTTAAACCAAACAGTTCAATATTAATATGGGAACCACATGAAGAAATCATACCTTACATATGCCTTATTCAAGTCAAGTCATCAATGACTACAATAACTCAATGCCAGCATGCTTGAATGTGGTTCAAGAGGTTGTGGGATCGATCTCCAGTAAGGATTTTGAAGTCCCCTGCATTAAAAAATAATATTTTCAGAAACTTCTAAGTCTGTGATGGACGAAAAATTGTATAAAACCAAAATTTAGTGTTTGGGTTAGTTATCTTCTGGGGAGTGACACAAAGATTGGTGATGTCTTTTCTTAATTTTACTACCACTTGACATGATTTTCTCAAAAACTGCTCTAATGATTTTGTTTAAATTTTTTTCACTAATCGCATAATAGGCTAATTATGCTTAACTGTTACCGGTTTTATTTCAATAGATATTTTACCCAATTGCCCGAGAGTTAGAGCTATGGCTGCAGTGATGCAGAAACTTGCATGATTGGCCACGGTGTAGTTTATATAAAAATTGCTACAGGAATCCTTAAAAAGTTTAAAGAGGCAAAGAGTGCCCACATTTTACTGTATGCGTGCAACTTGGTCTTTGTTTTCTTTTCTTATATTTTCTACCTCTCAAACAAACAAAACCTATACTAAAAATTGAGCTAGGATGTTTAATTATACATCAAATTAAAGCTCATGAACAAGGGGAATGTTTTGATCTATGAGCTTCCTGTTACTCCGAAAAATACAAATGTGAGGAGTATTGTTTACAGGACTTATTACTGATATTTCTTTCAATTTTGAACAACAAGCCTTTAACTAATTATTCTTTCTAGTAATGCTGAACATGTAGGTATTTTGGGAAAGGAAAAAAGTATTTTCTTTTAAAAAAATTTGAGTATTAGTCTTAAAACCTATTATCCTGCTGGTTGTACTATATGGATGTAAGACATGGTCGCTCACCGAAGGAAGAACATAATCTGAGCGTGTTCGAAAACATAGTGCTTAGGAAAATATTTTTACCTAAAAGAGATGAAAATGGGGACTGGAGAAAAATGCATAACGACGAGCTTCATAACCTGTACTCTTCATCGAATATAGTAAGCCTAATTAAATCACGGAAGATGAAATGGGCTGGACATGTTGCACGCATGGGGGAGGAAAGACATATCTCAACAGACCCAAAGGGAAAAGACCACTTGAAAGACCTAGGCATAGATGGGAGGACGAAATTAGGATAGATTTAAGGGAAATAGGATTTGTGAGGGATGGTTGGATGGAGTTAGAACAGCATAAGGTTGAATGACGGGCTCAGGTAAGCGCGGAAATGAACCTTTGGGTTCCATAAAATAGATAATATTTAGCTTGCAGAGGAATTTTCTATTACCATTGAGTAAGTAGTCTTAAAACATTTTTTAGATAATGCAAGAGTGCAGAGCTGGGCAAGAAAGGGTTAGTTATAGTATTTCAGTTTGGTGTTCATGGAAATTAATTACTGCCTTCCTTTCACAACATTCTAAACATAAAACGGAAGAAATCAGTGAACGATAGATTTATCTCATGAAACTTGTAATCTCGAGTATGATATATTAAGACTAGGCTACTCCATGAATAAAATGTAACGGATTATAAGCCTATAAATAATAAATAATTTCTTACTTTGTTATTTAAAATCAAATCTGTCAGCTGAGATATTACCCTATACTATGAATCAACAATTGATGAATCGAATGAGTTACCAGATTCTAACCAGTGCTACTGAAAATGTGTATGAAAAATTAACCTAATTCAAATATGTTAAAATCAGAACAGAAGAAAAACGCATGAACTGCCTTGCACCGAATAAAAACTCTGCTTTTGGCATAATCCCAATTACGGGGACCAATTCACACGATATTCACATTTCCACGGACTGTGTGATGTTTTTTGTTTATGAGCGATACACGGTTACCAACTGTTAGGTTAGGAACGTTTATGTTAGTTAAGTAGCAATGTACTGAATACCTCCGATGTTTTGTTAGGTTAGGAACGTTTATGTTAGTTAAGGAGCAATATACTGCATAGCACAACCACCATTTCTTACGAGCAGCTAGTGGCTTGTACCTTTGTAGGTTTGTCACTCTGTTCATCGAGAATCATATCTTGTTTAGCGATATGACGTCACACCTCCAACGTCCAATCAGGAGGACGAGGACAGAAAAATGGTGGAGAAGAAGGGAGTTTTCGCTAGATTGTGATATAAAAGGAAGTGTATCAATTAGGGCGGGTGGGTTGGACCAAATCATTCGCCAAGACAACATCTCTTCACACATCTATCTATAACAAAATTCGTGTGATATAAGTGTTTTATGAAGAGAATCTTGGTTCTAAAAAATGGTCCCCGTAGATGGGATTTTACCCTGCTTTTAATCAATGCACATTTAAGAAATTTTAATTTCCAAATACATTATGTTGCATAAAATAATGTGATTTCATTCTGTTCATATGATGTATTAATCATTGCATAATAATACCTTTCGTTTCCAGTAACAAGCTGACCTTTTATCACATAAAATCACATCCTTGTGTTCCTAGCAAGCATAATATACCCTAAGATAAACAATGTGATTGATATCTGAGGTACTGTTAAATGTTAATGATCAATATCCAATATGTGTTGTATGACTGGAATAGTCCCACAAAATATAGAGTACGTAATGCACTACTCTTGCAGAGGACAGATTTTACTTTGTATTTTTAACATCAGCAGTTAACCCCAAAATAGTGTAAGCTTTTCTGGGTAGAGCCCTATCCCCTCGACATTACAGTTTTAATTTTTACGAAATGAAAGAACATTAAAAATGTGTCCCTAGATGCAAGGATTATAATTAGGTCCGAAATTTGTTAATATATATAAGAATACATCCTGTAATTCTCTTAAGTTACTTAAAATACGTAATTCATGATAATAACATATAACTGACGGCCATGTTACCGACTTTACTTAGAATTCTGGGTATCAGATTGACCAAAACAACAAACCTTGGAGATATATATGGCACATTTTCAAAACCTACAAACAGTGTATCGTACATCATTCAAAAATGCAAGGGCACTTTGCTACGGCTGCCGCCTCCGCTTCGCATGCTTAACTATGTGATTAGTATTATGCATTATTTAGATTATCTGCAGACAACTTATCTTAATGCAGAGGTGGGTACAAGGCACCTCGCCTGCTGCAGCATTATACGAGGACAGTTGGTATCCTGCTTCGCTCAGAATTATAATATGCCTGGCGTGTTTTATGCGTAATAAAAATGAATTGAAAGTAGGTAAAAATACATGAAAAAGTTTAAAATACGACTAGTTTCGCCTCTTAATAAATTATTTTAACAAAAGTAAGTACGTGTAGATTTCCAAAAAAGGAAAATTGTAACATCGAGGAGATAGGGCTCTCGCCGCTTTTCTTTTGCAATTTTGGAAATTCTTGCTTCAGATCATACAGATTAAATAAAGATAGGCAGAAAAAATACAGGGCAAAGTAGCAATGTAGGGGGGGGGGGCCCATCTTGCGATGTGCGCAGTTTTCCATGGACGGGTGATGTTTTTTGTTTCTCATCGTGGCAGGTTGACAAACATGACGCTTCTTGTACAATGCTTATGAACAGTGATATTAATTTAGTAGGGCATTCTAAATTCTCCTGAAATTCTAGTTTAGTGGCAGTTAGGTTAGGAACGGTGTTGCTAATTACTGACAGATTCTGTTAGGTTATGAACGGTGATATTAATTTAGTAGGGCATTCTGAATTCTGCAGAAGGCGAGGTTTGTTGTATTGGTGAACCTGTTTCCTAGAATCAAACGTCTTCAGCTGGTGTGACGTCACACCTAAAAAGTCCAATCACAAGTTTCTTCATATAAAATATGGTGGAATTCACGCTACTTTTCGCTAGATCATGTTATAAAAGAAAGTGTAATGTTTAGGGCGGGTGGGTTGGACCAAATCATTCGTCGAGGCAACATCTCCTCTCCAGAGAACTACCTATAACAAAATACGTGTGATATTGTTTTATGAGGAGAAATTTGGTTTTCAAAGTGGGCCCCTCTACATTGCGAATTTACAAAATACAGTACATAAGTCATCCCCTGCGTGAAATATAAGTTAGGGGTACTTACTACTTCCGTCACTTGGAGTACATCCACTCATGCTCTCTCTCTACGGGCTTTCCAATTAATCCTATGTACCTGTAATAAACACAATCATTTGTTCAGTGGTTCCAAAAGATAATGAACACAAAAACATAAGCTTATATTTTAATAATGGGCATATTGGAAAAATTTAGTCTATTAGGAACGGGTTTCTCAAACTGGTTCACAACTCCAGGGGATAGTATAAAAATTCTGAAATAACCAATTGTCATTGCTATTCTAAAATATTATGAAAAATAATGCATTCAAACAGCGAATTCAGCAATACAACACTAGGCCTATAGAATATAGCCTATTTTAGGAATGCATGCATGTGTACATCAACGACCTCCCGGCTTATCTACCGCTCTGACGACACCAACATCCTAATTTCTGATATAGACAGCGCTCAGCTTCAAGCTAAAGCTAACAAAACTTTGGAAAATCTCCAGGTTTGTCTAAATTACAATAGACTGCACCTCAATATTTCCAAAACTAATTACATAAATTTTTGCCCTTTCTCCCTAGCAAACTTACAAATTATGTTTAATAATGTTTGCTTAAAAGAAGTTGTTTCCTCTAAATTCCTGGGTATTTGGGTTGACTCCAAGTCATCCTGGAATACACATATCTCCCACCTCGCTGAAAAAGTATGTAAAATCACTTATGCCTTGAGAATTTTAAGTAGATTCTGTAATATTGAACTGCTCCGTACTCTTTATTTCGGCAATATCTACTCTGTAATTTCCTATGGCATCCCTTTCTGGGGAACCTCTCCCAATCTAACTCGGATATTCAAACTCCAGAAGAGGATTATCAAAATTATGATGCATGTTTCCAACCGCACGCATACCAAGCCTCTTTTCAAAAAATTAAATATTCTTCCTGTCCCTTGCATCTTCATTCTAGAGACTGTCTGCTTCATACATTCAAACAAATCGAAATTTCCAAAGAACTCCCATCACCATAACCACGACACGCGAGGAATTCATGATTTTCACCTCTCATCCCACCGAACCTCCAGAAGTTTAAAATTCATCAATCACACGGGTCTAATTCTGTACAATAAACTTCCCCACTCTTTTAAGCACACCAGTCCAAAACTTTTCAAAACCAAAGTGAGAAATCTTCTTATGGAGCATGTTTTCTATAGTACTCAAGATTTCATCTCCGCCAATTTACTGACTCTATAAATTTAATTTATGGAGTAATTGGAGCTACGTGATTCCTCCTGATCTCTCCTCTTTCTCTTTTCCTCTCCATTTCTATAAGTCAAAATTGAATCACAAGTAAAATTCTAAATGTCCGTGTCTTATTGTACTCTGTATTATTTTGTTCTAATGTCTGCATTTTGTATGAGTGTGTACTGTATGTATATGTATAGGTATGTATAGGGATGTTTTGTTTAATATTTTTTTAGTTCTTAAGTATGACGAAGCCTTTGGATTCTTGTAATCCCTAATGGTGAATAAATATTATTATTATTATTATTATTATTATATAAACCAAGTGGAACAGGATTTGAACAACAAATGGCATCATCTGAATGATCACCACACTGGATATAGTGAATACGCCACTTCCAGCTATAGATACCCCTAACTAAACTAACTAAATTCCGTGGCGCTACATCCCTCCTGAAGGGACAAGGCCTACCACCCGACTGCTACGTCATCTACTTCTCTATCAAGTAGCTCCTCAATTTGAATCACGAGGCTGAGTATACCCTGTTCCAGACCTCCCTACCTCAGAAAAACTCGAGAAAGTACCGGGGATCGAACCTGAGCCGACGGATCTGTATTCAGCAATGCTAACCACAAGACCACGCTGGCAGTCACAGATACCCCTGGTAAACTTTAATCACCAACTCATCTATTATATAAAGTCCAATGTTTGGTGCCCTAAAGCATTTTGGTTGTCTCTCGAAGACAACCAACTAACGGCTGAGGTGCTACAAACCGGTAAATGAATTGCACTTCTGAAAGCAAATAACTTAGCCTACTGGATCATTACGTACGTGAGAGGTTAATTTTCAAACTATAGGATGGACGAAACAAAAGGAGTGAGGATTTATTTCCAAAGTCAATTCATGTACCACAAGGCACGCATAGTCAGTTTCGTTGTGTGACGTATGCACATGTCATTTTTCAGTGTACCGGTACTCACAATGTGTGTAGGCATCGTGGTATATGAAATGTATGACTTAGCATTAGGAACAGACCTTATGTTTCAAGTCAATGACATCATGAACATGATCACATTCTACGAAATTAATGTCCAATGTCCATGTGTTTCTTGTCATGTCTTGGAGCCGAATTTTTCTTAATTTTGTGTATTTTTAGGAACAAACTAGGCAACAAACGGAGTACACATTTTATACATTCTACAGAACGTTACAAATTCATATGGAATTTTTTTGTTATAAAAAAAGTGCACAGTCGTACCATCGTCCTGCATTCTACTAGTACTTGTAACTTAAACCTCCTGAATGCTACCTACTTCTTCACGATTTTACTTAAACTTCTGTAAGTTAGAGAGAGCATTAAAACAAATAATTTTGTCTTTTGGGCAACTAGTTACGTGGAAAACTTAGTACCAAACTCAAATACATAAACTCATTCTCGACCGTGAAACGCCCCCTTATTCTGCGTACCCGTCACAGAATCCCGAACATGAGCACATATTACCCTTCTACTCATCCCTCATTTTTGACTTCTCAATTTGATAACCAACCTTTCTCAGAAATTTCTCAAACCAAAAGACCTCCTTTTCAAACGATTTTCACAATCCACCTTATGTCACAGAACACATTAGTCTCGTACACAGATATATGGTCTCGTATCTCGTTCGCTAATCGATCGTCAACTTTTCAACTCCGCCGACAGTGTCGCCAATGGTAGTTAGTTTAAATGGTGTCACCAAATGAACATTCTAGGGACTTTCGGTTCCTAACGTAAATGGCGGTTAATTGAAATATGCTGTTTCTGTGTTACTTTACTGTAATCGTTTTAAAACCTAAACTGATCTGACTTAATGATAATCGTGATGCTTGTTCTTATCCAATTTAAAAGAACTAATTAGAAAGGAACCACTAACGAGCTTATATTGAAACTTTCTTCTTTGTCGTAGTTTTACCTCTCCCTTTTAGGATTTTTAAGCGACCCAAGCCGCCCGGGCCTTATAGGGCCGCGACCTGTCGGGAGAGAGATTACCATTGGATCATATACATACATTTTTAACTAGTCAAGGACATGGAGGGCCTCCCTGGATGAGTGATCAGCCCAATGCCGGGGCCACCTCGGAGACAACATGAACACATAGGACGATACACACCATTCACACACACTCTCACTCAGAACAAGGCGAGGCTGGGGATGAAGATGATAATGACGGCCAGATGATATCCAGGGACCCCAAGGGTCTAAAACTACCTGACATTTGTCTCACAGGTGAGGGAAAACCCTGGAAAAAACCTCATCTAGGTAACTTACCCCAACCAGGAATCGAACCCGGGCCCTCTGCGTGAGAGGAGTGAACGCATCCTCTGAGCCACAGCGGTGGACGATGCTTGTTCTTATGCAATTTAAAAGAACTAATTACTAAGGAACCACTAACGAGCATATATTGAAACTTATCAAATTATACTTGACACGCCCTGACAGAACTTTCATCCTATAAGCTCATATACCAAAAACTAGCTGAGATTTTAAATCGGAAGTACCAGACAATTTGTATTAAAATAATAAAAAATTGGGAGAACTAGTGCAGCATTTTGAGTCTGGCAGCTTCAACTACTGTAGGAGCTAGCACCTGTAGATCACATGAGGCATCTCACTCTGTTCAACAGTCTGACACACTTTAAATCAGTCAATTTCTTATTGTTGTAAACTGGGAAATTAATCACACATCTTATTAATATCTTAATATTGTGATATGATATTTAGAAGAAAACTACGGGTGAAATAAATTTAAAAACAGAACAAAATGGATATAATTGAAATGACTGGCCTTGTAGAATTTTGGTCAGACTACTAATCATGAGATTCTGGGTTCGATTCTCGGTCCGGCTAAGAGCATTTTATCTTATAAATAAGATCCCCTTGCCAACATGGCCGGTTAGTTATTAATAGACCCGGGATTTTAAGGCAAATGCCTGTTTTGTTCCTTATGAAATAACAAGAATTTTTAAAAATATGTTGACATTTCATGATATATCACTTATACTTATGGAGTTTTATAGTGCCCTAAAATGCCTATTTGGACCTTTGGAGCCTATTTTTACTATTTTAGTGCCTAAAATGCCTATTTTGTACATTTAAAAAAAAATCCAACGTCTGTAACTTTTACAATCATTTAATGGACATCCCTGAATAAAGAGCAGAACAGCAGAGGGTGGGTTTTTCACAGAAACTTGATTTTCCCTAACAATTGTCGCCAAAGGAATGCAGACTGACAGGGGAGGATTCGCTCAAAACAACAGGTAGCAGGTATATATAGTAAGAAGGGACATACTGTGTCAATTTTTCATATAATCCAAAACTGTTTTTGATAAATGTATTTTTAATTTTGTCTTAATTTTGCAACTATTTCTGTTAAGAATAGGTACACCACGTTTTTTACAGTAAAAAAGATCACGTTAAAGTTAAGGGCATATTGTAGTATTTTAAAGGATATTTTCTGTCTACTTACACATTTTTAAAGCTTATATTAAGTGCCTATTTACTTGTTTTAAAAGCCTATTTCAGGTGCCTAAAACTAATTTTTTTAGAGCCAAAAATCCCAGGTCTCGTTATTAAGGATTTAATTTAAGGACCTTCCTGCCACTCATTTATTTATCTTTATCTTATCCCATATAGAGAAATGGGGCTACTACAGCACCAAGCTGGGGTAATACCACAAACCATACCAGGGTACCACAAACCATACCAGGTGGCATGTTATAAAAAAAAAATAATAGTTTAACTCACTGAAAACAATCCCACGGTGCGAACACTGTTTCAGAGACAGTTTTATGTACTGAAGAAAATTATCAAAGTGAAAGTGTTATCTGATGTTTCCAAAATAAATATATGTTTTAAGACCCCTTGAATAAAAAAATGCTATCTTCAGAAACATGTCTATTTGTCTTATCTGCATTGCTTGAGAACGAAAAATCATATAAAAACAATATTTTATAATTGGGTTATATATCTTCTGGGGTATGACATGAAGAGTCACCTTATGTGATCAAAATTCCATTTTTCATGATTTTCTCAATTTTGTTTACGTTTTGTACATGAGATGCATACAATAAGAACTGAAACTCTTATTTGATACACTTTTTTCATTTAAAAAAGTTGAAGGGCAGATGTAAGCCACCTACTGTTCGTAAAAAGTGAGTCTTGTAATGCGAACAAGAGGATGAGACAAATGAATATGCACTTCTGCAATAGTGTTTCTTATCAGAATATGAAGATAGATTGTATTGTCTTTGCTTTGGGTACGTACAGAAAGTACATGAATGCATTATGCCAGTATTTGGGTTGTTTATTCTTCAGGGCTGCAACATGAAGCACGATAATGATTTTCTCTTCATTTTCACAACCACTTGAAGAGAATTTCATTTTACATGATTTTCTTGACAATGGCTCTAATTATGTTTAAATTTTCTGATCAGATTGCACAATATATTATAATATAACATATATGTTATAATATATTATACTAATAGTTAAAACTTTTATCCAAACTTTTTTTTTTCAATAAATTCTCTGAAGAGTTGCTGCTCATTCCATACACAGATTTAGCTTTTTAAGTCCTGCCTTACGAATAATGTGACTTTTAATAAGGCTGAGATAACTGATTGTATACTACTGCTATACAGCCGTGTACTCTACGATGGAAGAATATCATCACTGTTATGTCAGAACCACGAATGTGCAAAAAATAAAAAATCACAAATGGGTTGCATTTGTTATTGCAGCATAACAAACAAAGCAGAACTTGTACCATCATGGAAATAGAACTATTACTTACAACGGAAAGAAAATACAACGTTCACAGTTCCTGCAGAACAAAGATTAGTGTAAACAGATGCCAGCGATGCAGTGAAGTCAAAATCTGAAATTTAGCACATTCGTGGTTCTGACTTAACAGTGACGAATGTTAAGGGTACAGGAAGTTACACATCAGAGGTTTTCAAAACACATCTTGTGCTTATATCGAAAAATTAATAAGAATTATTGTGGAGTATCACTAAGCAACATTACTTATACAGAGAGACTCACAAAATTTACAAATATAGAAATGGATTGTTTAACTCCACAACCATATGCTAAGGAAGATGTAGAAGACAGGGGATACTGGCCAGCTGAGAGGTACAATCCTTGTGTCCTTGTGGGAAACTGGTTTGAAGAGAGAGGCAGATACTTACAACAAATCCTCAGGCATAAGAGCACATATGATACTGACTATACTCCTCCTTGTCCACCTCTAGCACTGGATCCTAATTTTGTAGCTGACAAAGTTATTGAAAATCGTGTAAGTGATTTCTTAATCTCTGAATCATGCATGACGTAGATTGGTGAAGCGCATAACTTTGTAAGCCAGATATTATACACAACTACAGGACAACTGTGCTAATTTCCTTTTATTTAGATTTACATCAACTTACAGAAAATGCCTGTTTGGTTTATTTATTATTATTATTTTTTAATTCAGCTGTATTTATACTCCTTTTAGCTGCGAGGTCATATCAGGAGTTCGGGATGTGTGTCTATACAGTAGGGTAGGCCATGGAACTATTGATTGTCAATTGTTTCTATTATTTGTGAATTTTTATGAAGTAAATTTCAACTGATATTAATTTAAATGGATGTGATATAAGATGAAATGGTGAGGATGATTCATGGTATGTAAATATCGAATTTGGCATTTGCCTTTACAAACTGGGGAAACCATGAAAAAACCCTTGTCAAATTGGCCGGCCACAGGATTGAATGCAAGTCCAAGACGTCACCATCTCGGTCACATTGCTCGGTGTAATGGTTTTTCTGTACTGATAACTAGCAAATATTTAATTTCAAGATAAAAATTGACTAATATAATTGATTGATTTAACTTGGGATAAACACATTGAAGAAATTTATAATCAATTTAGAAAGGAATTTAAAGAACTTAAAACTTGCAAGTATGATTGTATTAAAATAGTTTTGTTTTAAATTATTTAGCCACATAAATTTTACACAATTAGTTTCTAAACCCACAAAAGATGTATGAGAATTTTAAAAAATATAGCCTGGATACGAGATTGCCAAATGTGTTTGAAAAAAT
Organism: Ectobius pallidus; assembly: GCA_964059195.1. Lineage (NCBI taxonomy): Eukaryota > Metazoa > Arthropoda > Insecta > Blattodea > Ectobiidae > Ectobius > Ectobius pallidus. The sequence continues at coordinate 133,981,560 of CAXKWD010000009.1, forward strand.
CTACATATTCTATTATTATTTGCTATTTTGATATGCTAGATTTAAGTTACAAATACACTCTCACCACACTCCAATTTCCATAGATACTTGCAACTCAAAAAGAGGCTCAAAATCATTCCAGTTCCACAAAAACCAAACATTGTTGGTACAATAAATGAAAAATATTTAGAAACAATCCGATTTGACTAAACTTCATCCCTTAGTAAATTCTCTATTTACATATTTACATGTTGGAATTTTATTCATTTAAAGCCTTCTCCTTCCATTTTACAATTAATTTTATTTTGTGTTTTGCACATTAATTTTGTTGTTGTTCTGGAAGTCTACTTTCATGAATCGCTTTAAGCTTTTCCTTGGAAGAAAATGTAACAATTCTCATCTTTTATGTCTATACACCTAAACCTGCCCAAAGGGACCAGTTGTTGTTCTGTAAAATGACTGTTGATACAAGTGACTGCTACATTAAGGTTATGAAATTTTTTAAATTGATGAAGGGCCTGGTTCAACAAATGATAGTCGCTTTCCTGTCCCCAAGGTCAATGGTGCAGTCTTTGAAGTGTTGTTTCTTTAATGCAAGAAGGACACACTAGTCAATAGTCGCATGTTGAAGTGTATTCGCAATGTTTTACGTGTTAGCCGGAAACACTGAAATTTTGTATTATTATAACTAGGGCTAGGATTTTTATGATATAGCATGTTTTTTCTTGGTAAGACAGATGTTCCTTAAATAGTAATAAATGTTTGTTATGAAAAAAGTGATTAAATGTGACTACTTTGTTAAGTCATATTCTTTTTTGCATATTTTGCCATTTTCGTGTGTTACAGCATATTTTAATAATTTAATGGTCATATTGGTCATATTTTCACTTTTTCAGGAAGTAAAGAACTTTTCTCATATAATTTCTTTCTTCCATATTCATTTGAGATGTTAAATTTCACAGAATTACATAAAGCATTTTGATTCCTGGAAAAATAATAAATCTACCTTCTTCTCCTATTTAGTTTGACCTCGATAATATGGATCCTACCTTAGGTATTAATTAGAATCTATGTATTGTTGGCGACAAGCAGGTAGCTACTAAAGCATGTTGACTGGACTGCAGGTGTCTCAGTTATTGTGTTATTGAATCTTGTTGAAGTTGAAGTGTGTAGGAAAGTTCAGGTAAAATGCCTAAAGTGAAGGAAAGTGTTCAAGTTAAATTAATACAGTACGTGTCTCAATATGCTGAGAAAGTGTTTTCAATCGATAGAAAAATACTGTATTGTAAACTGTGCGACGTAAGAGTAACCACAGAGAAATAATTGTTTAACGTCCAGCAGCATGTGGCAACAGCAAATGCTCCTAGGGGAATGCCACCAATCTTATTCACCATTCTGCTTCAGTTGAAGTTGAAAGAAGTTTTTCTAAGTACATGGCTTTATTGTCTGACAATAGGAAATCTTTTTTTTATTTTTGTATTTAATTTGCACAAGGTATTCGTTGCACACTGCAACTCGGGGCTCATAAAGTGAATGAAGAAAGAAGCGTAATCATATCAAAATTTCTTTCTTTAGCTTGTTTCTCATGTGTGCATTTTATTCTTAAATAAATGATTGTCAGCTGATTTACTTGTTTATTTTACAATTGAAATTATTACTAATTTTAGTAATTACTGTAATATTTTTAGGTCATATTTGTTTTTTTATATAACATATTTCAGTAACTTTTAGGTCATAAGTGCATATTTTATTTTGCATATTTTGAAGGTTTTTAGGTCATAAAAATCCTAGCCCTAATTACAACTATAGTAATTCAATTGACCTGGCATCAGAACCTGCCACATGCTTGGATTTGAGAGAGCAAACTACATTTCTGTTTTGGGCGAAATGCACTCTTGTGTGCACAGCCTGAAATAATTGCTCAGAAATGCTAATTGACAAACTTTTTGAATAAAAAAATTTATTGTGGGACATCAGTAATAAATTTGTTTCTTTATGTATTAATTTTCAGGGTCTCGGATCTGAAGTTCTAATTGAACACGCTGGAAGAGAATATTACAATAATTATTCAACAAGTTATGACCTTCAGTTTCAGTATTGCCCTCAAGGATTGACAGGAGCAAGACCCAGAACATTCAACAATTATTACAAAATATATGAACCTCAACAGGATTATACTCTCAATTATGTGAGTCTCTAATCTATAATATAACAAAGTATTATAAGTACAATAAAACTTGGCAATTTTCCAGATTAATGAGACGTGGTCAGGATGATCAGGGCCCTATTTCATAAAACTCAACAGGTGAGACTAATATGACAATTTTGTCAAGTCTAACATATTTGCCAATATGTCATGAGAACTGTATGTTTCATAAATATTACACATTCTCCTTAAATGCCAGACAAATTAATGTAAATTGTCAAACTAAAAATAACACTTTCCGTAAACGTGACAATTTTATGTCAACCCTAAAGTTTACTTTATTACACTATAGATGGCACTCATATACACGTGTGTCATGTGATAAACGATCTCAACATCGAATGTTAGGTTATACTGACATGATCTCATTTCGATTCCTTTATCACTGCTACTACTAGTGTTCGTTATCAACAAGAAAGTTTAAATAACATAGTATTCACAAAACCAAACTTAATTTTTTAAATTTCTTTAAGTGATCAGTTTTTTTTGCCTGTAAGTGTAGGAAGATGCCTGGCACCAGTGAGAGTGATTGAATGGAATGGAAGTCTGCCATTGCATTGCATTATACCTTACCAGAGCGCATGCATAGGTGAAGTAGGACTTCACCTACTTCCCTTGAATAACTGCCACTGTATATAGATAGAATTGTAAAAACATGTTTTTTTCAGGGAAATGTAAGCAACCATAGAGTAACTGAAGCCAAGAAACAACAATGGTACAATGAAATTTTCAGTTGGCGCACTCATTCCACCGAGTACACTGAAGCTTTTCCACGCTATGCTAAGGAACATCTCAACTTGAATAGGATAGCCGTACCAAGGCAAGTCTAAAAGATTTAGTTATTCAGTGTAATGAATGATTATCTAAAAAATTCTCTCTAAGCAACTGAGGACCCTAGAAAATACAACAAAACAGTTAGTAATAATAGTACATATATTTAAATAAATTATGTTAATAGAACGCTACGAACATCACTATTTATTTACTTAATAGAAATACATGTTTCATATTTATTTATCCCGGGATGAATTATTAGGATCAAAACCACGTTTGAATGGTGATGATTTTTCTCGATGGGATTGATCATTTTGAAAGTTATATGTTACAATGTTAAAATTTTTAATATTTGTTGTTTTTATAATTCCTTTATATTTATACAGTGAGTCCATTTTATGAGGAAACCTCGCATCACTGCCGCATTGCCGCGCTAGCATTGTACAAAGCATAGACCCTACAAGCGGTTAGTTGCTTCGGTGTCTTGTAGTGTCTTGTAGTGAGACGCTCGTCTATTGTTGTGTGTTACGTAAGACAATAATCGAAAATGTATACGGTTGAACAGCGAATTTATTTGGTGGAATGTTACTTATTGAGAAATAACCATAGAAGGCGCGTTCGGAGATTTTCTCGTAAATATCCTGACTGTACCATCTGTACAAAATGGTGAGTAATAAGCCTCTACATGTAGGCCTATTTTGATAATAAATTGGTTGAGTTATTCTATTTTGTAGTGTTTCTAAAGTCTTGATTTGCCGATTTGCCGGTAGGAACGGAACACGGTCCTGGCCGGTGCAAGCTCAACAGCGGGGAAAGTGTGAGCAGGGGCAACGCTGTTAAAAAGTTTCCGCATAAAATGGATTCCCTGTATAAGAATCACTTGTTACATAAACAAAAGATCATTGTTTGGAGATTTTTGTGCAATCTGTTGTACGTTTAATTTACATATTTTATTTAAATATTTAATGTATTGCTTCACTGCAAAAAATTCCTCTGGTTAAACAAAGTTAACAGTCAAAATTGAATACTTCAAACTTTTAAAATTCAAAATGGTGAATAACTCGTACTTTTAGCACAGTTCCTTAACACCCCTATAAAAACAACAAACTTTTCTAATTCGAAATTGTGGTAATTTCAATTTTTTTTACTGGTCCGTTCAGTTTCAAATTATCTACATTCGACTGTAGTAGTTTATTCACCCTATAAATCAAAGACATGCATAGGCGAATAATGCATTCCTACATTACAATGACCTCCTTGTAGAATTCTGTTATTTGTTAGTACACTTCAACAGGTACACAAAATAAACAGAAATTTAAGAAGCCTTTAATAACATTCTATCAGATTTTTTGTTTTAAATCAAGTAATATTTGCATTACTTGAGAGTTCTATCTTGGAAGAGGAAATTACTTTACTCTCAAATGTGTGTGCTGTTGTAAGAGATTCCTGTTGTTCTCAAGATGAAAATGTGTCCTTTATTGTGTTTCAGGCATCTTTCCTCAGGACTGAGTCCATTAAATAGAGACAATTTTGATGTCACTCTCAGAGGCAAGAAAATGGGTGTTGTTCCAGACTGTCCAATAAAAGTGCCGAAGAAACTGTCTTGTGGAGTTAACTCTGGTTATGCACTGAGTCCAAAATGCGTGTGAATCAAATCCTTCAACATTGAGATAAATACAGGGGACAAAATTCCAATAATAAGAGACATACAAGAAATTTTGAAAACAGCAGTGTGATCATTTCTTATAGTTAGGGTTTGGATGTTTATGACATGTCATATTTTTATCCTGACCTCTGTTCTCACCGCAAAAACAAATTAAACATGAATTGCACATTTGTTATCCTAATTGGACTGTTTTATTATGATTATAAAGCCATATTATGGTCTTTATTGTGGTCTTGGTCAATTTTGGCTTTATTTGTAATTTAACATCATATTTCAGTATAAATTCGGAAATGGAGCACAATTATAATTATAGTGTATGTAGTACACGGTCGAGTTAAATTTGAAATTTATTTCATTATTTTAATGTTTAAGCCAAATTAATAGTAACTTACGTTTTAAAATTAATGCAATTGTTCATATTTTATAAGGACACGCAAGGTCTACAAAATATTAGGAGTATTTGGAGCTGAAGTGAGCAAACAGGAGCAAATTCTTTTAAAGTACAAATTCTTTACAAGTAAAACTGTAAATCACCTGTAAAATTGTTGGAAAGCGATTCTCTGACTGAATTAATGTGATGTAATGTGGTGTAAGAATAAAATTAGTCATATTTAGGATTTTTAGGCCATATTTAGTAATTTTTAAGGGCATATTTGCAGTTATATTTTCCACTATTGTAGGTCGTAAACATCCGAACCCTACTTATAGTATATGCCAGCAGTTCCCAAGCTTTTAAGTTTCACAGCTTCCTTGAAACAGTCCTTCTTCCTTTCTTTTTGGGAGACCCCATAAATTTTTGCATAACTGAATGCAATTGGCTATTAAATATTTATTTGTTTGTCTGACTTTAGCGCTGTATTAAATTCACTCAATTAAAAGATACTGAGACCGCAAGTACAACTAAACTATGCAAGGGCAGCAGCAAGGTGGCATCACCACGTCAACCAAAAAGAAAGTCAACATTGCAAGAGAAGAGTGGAAAGCTGTCAGAATGAAATGCACCCATGGGAAGCAGAATGTACTGAAAACAATATCCGATGCTCAAGTCCAAAAAATAATAAATTTGATGACTCCCCATGGAAAAGGGCTCTGAGCCCAGAAAACAGCAAAACTCAAACCAAAGAGTTATACTAGGGTTCAGATGTTTTATGACCTAAAAAAAGTGGAAAATATGACTGCAAATATGCCCTTATAAAAGACTATATGACCCAAAAATCCTAAATATGACCCAAAAATCCTAAATATGACCCAAAAATCCTAAATATGACCTAATAAAATAATGTATTTTCAAACAATACATTTTCCAAATTAAAATGATTAAAGACACTAAATTCTTACACCACATGAATTCAATCAGATAATCACTTTTTAACAATTTTGATGATTTACAGTTTTACTTGTAATGAACTTCTATTTTTAAAGAATTTTCTCCTGTTTGCTTGCTTCATTAGCTCCAAATACTATTAATATTTTGTAGACCTTGCGTGTTCCTATAAAATATGTATAACTCCATTAATTTTACACTTTAAGTTACCTATTAATTTGGCATAAATATTAAATTAATGAAATAAATTTCTAATTTAATTCGATGATGTAGTACATACACTGTATAATTGTGCTCCTTTAGAGAATTTATAACTTAAACATGACGTTAAATTACAAATATGGCTAAAATATGACCAAGATCACAAAAATGACCAAAATATGACTTTATATGCAAAATAAAAACAGTCCGATTAGGATAACAAGCGTGTAATTCAAGTATAATTTGTGTTTCTGGTGAGAACGGAGGTCTGGATAAAAACATGACATGTCACAAACATCTGAACTCTAGTTATAACAAAAAGCATACTAAGATGCATGTTCGACAAAGAAATTCAAGCCACTCTCGTGGGCCAGAACTCGTACGACAGCAAACCTGGAGGCAGACTGAACTAAAATCCACACTGGGGAAGAGGTTTGATGACCCGTGATCAATGGGTGAGTGAAGTTGTTAGAATATGCTCAACAAATTTTATTTCCCACAAACACTTATCACAGCAAGTTGTACCTTAGGAATTTATGAATATCTTACACTGTTTTTAAAAATAAAGTATATACACAATCAATCATCAAGACTTTAAAACTACATCCTCGTTTTTTACATACTGTGGTTCTGTAAATCTCCTCTCGAGTCCTCTTAAAGCATCCCAGAATACAAAGCATAATACTGTGTGTGGACCTAGACGAATATAATTTGGCATAAAACCTTTGTAGTATCCCAGAATGCCTTCTGTTTTCCACATTTTTATAAAACAGTCTACCACTCCCTTGTAGAGTAGACCCTTTCCTTTGGAATCAATACCTAGAACAAAAATAAAATAAAATAATAGTATTTAGAAGGAAATTGAGACATCTACTTTTTACTTCCTCTGCCTGTACCATAGGTACTATAGGTAGAGGAAGTATTGTGTTCGACTTCCCAAATTTGAAGTTAAGTTTTTAACATAAATACACGTTTTTAAGTCCCCTGAATCCAAAAATACTATTTTCAAATACTTGCCTGTGTGTAAGTATCTGTGAACAGCCTAGCTCCAGAATGGAAAATCATATGAAAACAAAATTTTGTATTTAGGTTAGATATCTTCTGGGGATGTGACACATAAATTGGCAATGACTTTTTCTTATCTTTTATGGGACTTTACTTGAATTGTTTCTCGCGATTTGCTCGAAAACTGCAACCAAAAATTGCTCAAAGATCAATAAATAAAATAAATAAATATAGGTACAGACAGAGATAGAAACAGTATGCATGTTATTACCTTGATTGTATAACCGTGTCATGACTACATCAAAAGGAGTCATGAGGGTAACTATGGCCACGCCACCCACGATGCTGGAAGCAAATGTGTTGAGTAGGGGATTGCCTGCAAAAATCTGCAATCAAAGATATATAAGCTCGTTAATAAAGATTATGATATAAGGGATCACAATTTAAAAAAAATCCACTTCTTGTGGCCCACAAAAAGTAAACTAACCATGCTAATAAAAATTATTAACTCTTGTGGCCATGTGCATCATTCTCAATAAAAAATTAAATAATTGAGGATCCCAGAAATACGGTAAAACTATTAGCAATGTCAACATGTGTTTGTGCTGCATTTATAGGAAACCTGGTCACAGAGTCGCATTCAACTGATCATCCTCTTCATTGAGGCTAACTCAGATGTTATATTTTCGAACGAAGGCATCTGGAGAAGAGCTGAATAAATCTGAATGTTATGCACTTTGCCTCTATTAGCCTTCTCAGCTTGATTCTTTTATTTATAACACTATAGAAATATAAGAAAATATGCATATGTCACACACTGAGAATAATTGTTTTGGTTTTCTTGCTGTTTTCTAATGATCTATATGAGATTTATTTGGCGTAAGGTGGCTTTACTGTAGTTCTGTTAATTTCCGTCAGAGAGCACTTAGGGTATGTCCTTATAAAATCCTACCTTTATTTTCAGAATACAAAACTTTAAAACACTCCTGTAAAATTTAGTTTTTCTCAGTGTGCGACATGTGTGTTTCGAATATTATCCATGTTGCTCTGACGCATTTGGGATCTATCCTGACACAGATAGATGGCAATAGTATGACCCATTTTTGAGACATGCATTACTTGGGCGGTGCACATTACATGGTGATGGGTAACTGGCAGAAGTGAACGGTATGAAGACGTAAGTGTGTGTAGTGTTTAAACTTCATCCTGATCAATTCTAGAGGCTACCTCCATTACAAGCAGTCAATATTTATCTCATTCAACTACCCTACTTAATTTAATCATGGTTAATGCAATGAATACTAGGGATGAACAGGATTAAATGTAAACTTAATTAATTCACTTTGTACTAATCACTTTGGATTACTCCCAAAGATTAACCCTCCTAGAGCGCAGCCTACAATATATGGGCATTAAAGCACAAAATAAACTTTTTAACGAAACAAAGACATTAAATAGTATACAGTTCAAAATTAAAATAAAAACTGGTTACTACAGAAGACTCATACTACTCAAATAAAAACTGGTTACTACAGAAGACTCATACTACTCAATTATGAGGTTACTATAAAATTACATTCACTACAGATTATCAAATGGAAATTAATCATGTTAAGTTTACTTAGATACTCCAGACGCTCATTAATAACTTCAGAGATATTACTAGAATTAGGCTATTTAGTGTTACATTCTTTCCTCTTTCTTGTAATCACATAACTTCATATATTTCTACGCATAACTACATATATTTCTGTTCACTGTTAAAACTATACTAATTTAGTAATGTTTTGTACTGGCAACAAATTTTGTAAGCTTAAGCTAATGTTTTCTTAGTTTTAACTTTAACAACTAAATTCAAACTCACAAGTCACCAATTTACCATCTCAAGCTTAAAAACGTAAACAAACTTTGTGACAGTAAACTTACATTTTCATTTAAACAATACTGGAAAATTGCAAATGCCTCACCTCGTATTTTCCAAGATACTCCTTACACAACGAGAAGGAAACCAATTGGGAAGCAGATCCTACACCAGCCCGTGGCATGGAACTCCCAACTCCTCGCCACAACCCCACAATCCCATGTTCCCTATAGATCTTGAGTAATGCACTCAGACTTCCGGCGTGTTTATGTTGATAACCCACTGCCACGCTCTCTGCTGCTTGTGACTGTAGATGAGTTTTCACCTGCATCACAAAATCAATGTTTCATGAGATCAGAATCAGAGAGTTCTATCTGACTTTTTATAAATTTATCAGGAGACATTTAAACTTTATAATCACAAATAGTGTAACATAGAAAGACAAGCAGGTGCCAGCAGCTTTATTCATGATTACTTACTCAACTGCTAGAGGTTTTATTTAAATTAAAACATATTTATTAACACTGACATTATTTTTACATAAATTGCACGAATACACAATTTGATTCTTAATTATGTTGTTTTACGTAGTAAATATTGTATGAATAATTAAATGAATAAAATAATAATGAGCTGCCATATGGGCAAACAGATTAAAGATGAAAAGATTAAAACAGATTCATGAACCTTACCAAAATCATGCATAAACAATTAAAACGATTGATTAAAAAGCAAAAAACCTGGCTTCGAGGCTTATTTCACGATTAAAGTGTGCTGCTTGGGGGAAAAGAAGACCTGAGATTCAAGTTCCCACATAGTGAGTTTCGTCCAAATCATTCAATGTTTTCTCATTTAAGCATACATTCATGATCCCCTTCTGTCCGAGCAAGGCCACTTTCAATTAATTTCACAACTGAATATGGTCATGTTAGGTGGCATTGGGTCTACATGGAAACACTAGTTCAGATATTAGATTAGATTATATTTAATAACATGTTCCTTCTATAAAGCACTGCTTAGCTGTTTGATCCTTCTTCCCAAGAGATTCCTGACTCCTGCTATAGGCCAATATTATGACACCATATTTCCAATTGGTGGGATTTACATGTCACTGGTGGCACTGACCTGTATTAGATAACATCTGTCATCATGTGTGTACCCTGACCCATCACACCATGGAGAAGAGAGGACAAAGGCCATGACACACAGTAGTTAGGTGCTTTAGGGAGAAATTCATATGCTGGAAGCTAATCTATTAAATATTCTTTTACTAATGAAAAGTTTAAACTATTAAAAGTGAAAAAAAATATCACAATAGAATCATGGTTCTGTAGCTTAGATGTAATATATTCGATATTATTATTATTATTATGAGAATCAAATGAAAACAGCAATTAATTTTTTTCCACTATTTTACTGCAGGAAGAATGCTTGCTTGTACACTATTTTTGCACATAGTTCCCACCCAGTTCAATGCACTTACGCCATCTGATAGGAAGTGCTTCGATACCGCATGAGAAAAATTATTTTGGTTCACACTGTAGCCACTCGTGCACTGCCGATTGGACAGTCTTCATCACACTTGAGCTTATGCCACCAAGGTGCTCCTTTAATGAACCAAAGAGTGGAAGTCTGATGGTGCCAAAGTGAAGGGGATTGCTGAGTGCAGGTGTTTTGCTTCAACATGATAACGCCTGTCCTCATTCTGCTTGTGCAACCATGAAAACCATCGATGATATTCGCCTCAAGTACCTCCCACATCCGCCATACTCGCCAGTGTCGTTGTCTTCCCTTGTTTGTTGTACAAATAAATATCAATTTCCTTCATTTTAACCAACTCATATTCTGTTATTCCCACTACTACTATTAATGTGTATCTATTAATTTTTTTGAAAATTCATTTGAGTTTATACTCCTTTTAGCTGCGAGGCCATATCAGGGGTCTGTGTCTATACAGTAGGGTAGGTCATGGAATTATTGGTTGTAAATTGTTTCTATTGTTAGTGTATTTAATGGAGTAAATTTCAACTTACATTAATTTAGATGGATATGATACGGGATGATTCATGGTATGAAATATCCAATTCGGTATTTGCCTTTACGACTGGGGAAACCATGAAAAAACCCATTTCAAATTGGCCACGGGACTTGAACCTGGGACCTCCCAAATGCGAGCGCAAGACGTTACCATCTTGGCTACCTCGCTCGGTAACTATTAATTATTTACAATTCAGAACAACATAAATAACCATTTCAGTAATGGAAATTTAGTCCATTGTTTAAACGTTTTTTGACAAAACACAGACACAAGCCAACACAACAGTTCATTTAAAACATGATTTACAACTTTTTTTCCCTCCATGCAACTCCATATCATGGTGAACATCATATCATTAACAGTTTCAGTATCTTCAAGAGGGATATCCAATTCTTTATGAACAGATCACGATTTATTCTTTTTCCACAAATGATTCAGGTGTTTTCAACCATTTTCACACAATGATTTGTTTTTAACAAATTGCTGCTAACCAAAAGTGCCTGAATTCCACTACAATAAAAAATTACCAAAAAGTATTTCAATAACTATTCTAAGCATCTGAGCACAAGTGAAATGAAATGAAATTTGTTTTAAAATTTACAGTTCAAAATAACATACGACATCATACAACTTTCGACACAATTTCACACGAATAATAAAACCGCTAGAACTAGTTTTTGTCAAGTTCTATATTGTATCATTAATACTCATACAGGTAAAAGTCCAAAATAAATACTTTTTTCATTAAAGTCACCAGAGCTAATCTTTTTTAATTTAGCTAAACAATTGTCTCATAGTAAAAGTGATATAATGCTGAACCTTACAAAATATCATACTGTACCAGATAAAATGGGCTCCCAGTGAAAGCACCTGTAATCCCCGCAAATGATCCCACAATGATGCACCTTGCAGTGGATATGTTTCCCTTCTTGTTTGAAGTCAGTCGTTTCTTTTCGGCAAAGTCATATATCCCAAACCTAGTACCGTTCAAAAACAACTGGTACCATAATGCCGGAATTAAACCTTTCTGTAATGCTAGTATACCATCAGCTTTAGCCACCATATAAAAACCATGCACAAAACCTTTGTAATGCACTTTGTAGAGTCCTCTCTCTTTTAACTCTCCTTGTAATTGAAGTCTGGTTTTCACTACATCTAAAGGATTGGTTATAACCCCAGCACACATCGCAGCCACCCCTCCTAACACAAATTCCATTACTAATCACACATCTGAATGGTAAGAGTGACCACTACACATTGCTGTCACATGTAGAACTATAAATACTCCTCCTCTAAAGTGAAAATAGATGTCTGACCTTGGCATTGGTCTTCCGCTTTCTACACATGCACTCCTGACATCTTGGTAACAACCAGTTTAACTGAACTAAACATATTACTTAACTATTAAGTAATAAAAGTCATTGTAAAAAACTGGCAGATGTCCAATTTTAACATAATTAATATTACCAAACAAAATCAGTCATTACTGATAGAATGAACAAATGAACATCACACCATGGCAGTTGTTTCAGTGTTTCCAACTAATGCATGATTTCATTTTTATAAGTGGTAAATTAATTTATTCCAAGCATCATGAATTGATCACACGTTTTCTTCTTACAATTTTTCTTAATAAATGCTAAAAAGGCTCCAATAATATGGCTTTATGATTCTCTATTTTTTCCTGACAATATTTTCCCACAATACCTATCAAAATGGATTCAGTGGAAAGATGTGCCATGGAATTCAACAGAGAAATTATTTTTTGTTTATGCGATCATGATCTTAAAATTAACTCTTTTAAAAGGAAGTTAAAGGCTTTCCTATTTAAACATGTTTAATATAACTTTAATTTATATTTTGTTAATTATTCTTATCCTTGGATGAAATGAGCTCTAGAGAAAGAAAAAATAGGCTATTTGGTTTTACCAATAGGACATGAAATATTGATTTATTCTGTCATGACTTGTGTTCATTTTAACTGATATTAAATTAATGTTAATGACTATGATATTAGGTGAAATAGTAGTGATGAGTGAACGACTATAGTACTATGTTCTTTCCGGCTATAAAAACTATGGTTACGTAAAATTTCAACTCTGTCCATTTAGTAGTTTTTGCATCAAATCATTACAGACATGACACGAACCATAATACTTTCATATAAGTACAATATATGAGTATGATTGTTTAAATGATTTGTTTAAAGAACAATAAAACGTTCAACAATTATTTGCTCAATACGGCTACCACCTTTTTTCAGGACTTCCTGTACACACAGACTCATGAACTTCGGCAATTTTTTCTAAGCATTTGTTGATTATGTGGTCTTTCACTTCCCTGTTTGCATCTGTGTTCCCAGTACTGGTGGTACAAATCTTTGTCATTAAATCTTGTATCGTTTATTTTTTAGCCCAATAAAATGGAAATTAAATATACAAATGAAAATACAAAAACAGAGTTTACTGATCCATTCTTTAGTTGATCTAATCATAATTAATCATTCTTAAGATGTTTTCTGGAAGTCACGTTAACATTCTCTAACCACAATATGACAAAATAAAGTGCTGGAAATTCAAAGCGAAGTGCGGAAAATTCAAAATTTCGCACCCGGCCATATCCGTATTCCACTCACAAAGAATCAAAGAGGGAGCAAGAACCCTGCATGTATAATCTGAAAACTGGACAAGGATAATCGGAAGTTTGCTGTATGTTGAAATAATTTTGGGGTTACATAGCTGAATTTACACTCATTTCTGCAGGGTATGTGGCGGAAAAATGTTGAATACCAGTGCCCTATACAACTCACAACAGATTTACTACCATTTTACTTGTTTAATAATAAAAGAAAACTTACCAAATAAAATGGACTTGCTACATAAGCACTTATGCACCCAGTAGCTGTTCCTGCTGCAACGGATTTCACCATTGATGTTTCTCCTTTCTTATTCGCAAGCCATCCCTTTTTCTCAGCAAGGTCATAGCCACCCAATCTGACCCCATTCATTACTAGCTGGTACCATAATGCTGGAACAAGACCTTTCTGCAGGGCAAGAATTCCATCGCCCTTTGCAACTGCATAAAATGCATGGAAGAATCCCCTGTAATGCACTGCATGCTGTCCCCTTGCTTGCAGTTCTCCTTGCAGTTGCAATCTTGTTTTAATGACATCCAGAGGATTGGAAAAGAAGCCTGCTCCAGTTGCAGCGATTCCCCCTAAAATAAACTCCATCACTTTGTACCTCTTTATCAAAACTGAAAGGTCTTCCTCCTGTCAACAGAAAGAGATAAGTCTTATCTCTAGAAGTCAAATTAACATCCATGCACGTAAATAAATAGTTCTCTTATTTGTAGGTCACGTTATATAATAGCATAAAAGGAATAGCAAATAGGAGTATGTTTTAACTATTTCACTGCTAAGATAAGATGACATACTCTGCTTGTTGGGAGATTTTCACAATTAAAAGTATTTTAAGTTATGGTGTACTATACAAAAATTAATACAAATATTTCCACACACTTACCATATTGTAGACTCTTCCAGATGACTCACACTTCAAAATATACATTTCAAGACAGCAAACCATTCAAGTTTTGCAGTGTTAAAAATAAAGTATCGGATGGTAATATATGAGGTGCAGTAAGAATCCTCTCCTCCGAAAGAGGTATGGCTGAAAGTTCTCTTGTCACTTTTGAAGCCTTTTTAGAAATAAATAAAATCCTCTTCCTTCTAAATTTTTGACATTCCCGGATCCTCCATCTAAGGAAGATGATGCTGTTCTTATAATTACTAGAGACCGGATTTTAAAGTGAAAATTTTCACCCAAAAAAGGACGAAAAAAGGGAAAATTATTGCCAAAAAAAAAGGTGGGAAAAAAGGGAAAATTATTGCCAAAAAAGGTAGGAAAAAAGGGATATAAAAGTAAGAGAGCGTAAAAATTCAGCAGAGAGATACATGTTTGTTTTATGTAAAGCCTTTGCTTGCTCTACAGCTGCTGATTCTGTAACATCTAATGACTGAAGAAATTTGTTGATCTTGTTGAAATTCTCACAGAGGAAAATAGGACACGAAATCCACGTTCCCCACCTTGTTATAATGGGAAACTTAGGCAATGGCAAGCCTGTGATTTCCCTGTAACGCTTTATTCTGCTGGGAGGAATTATTTTTTCAATGGTGAATCAGTGAAAACAATTTTTAATGTTTTCATATTACCAAATACTAAGTAATTTACGAATTTTTCAAAATTAATTAGCAAAAAAAGGTACTGGAAAGGGAAAGTTCCTAAAAAAGGGAGATGAGCCTAAAAAAGGAAAAAAAAGGACGTTAAAACCAGGTCATTTGCAGTTAAAACTTACTCAGTAATGTCCTGTTCAATTTTATCACGTTTTGTGATGAAGTATAAAAAAAGGAATTCCCTTTAAAATCCGGTCTCTAATAATTACTTCATTGCTTGTTTTGAAAGGAGTGAAAACTTTTCCTAATGGATCGGCTCCAGATATTGATGGCATCAGCCCCCCAACACCTGAAGGATCTTCTATTCATATCTACAGGCAAAGCTGCTGAAATGCTTTTGGAAGCACCAATCAATTTCTGTAATTTCATTCTACAATGCTAGGTATGTAATGTATGTTCTCACTTCATTGGAGCCTCCTTAATTGCGCTCAAGAAAAGCAACGGTGATGTGTGGCCTATTCCTATCAGTAAGGGTACGTCCAGACAGCGCGATAAAAGCGTGCGTTGCGTTCTATACGTTGCAAGTGGCTTACGCGTTTCCCGCTTATGCAGTCAAATGAATGATCATTCTATTCGATGGCCACACTGGCAATCGCGCGTCATAAGAGTGCGATACGAGAATCGCTATACTCGCCAGAAATTCAAAGTAGTTTGATATTTTATCGCTTAACACGCTATGTCAGTTGAGAGTTGCTGCTAGTAAGGAACACATGCACCATGTTTTGATCCTTTTTTTAGTTCCTGATAATGCACATTGCTCCTATTTACAGCCGTCTATTATTCCATCTTGATAGGTGTTTCTTCCTTGTGAATTAAAATGTGTAATTTAACGTTTTAAAATAAAAAACTTACCTGAGAGTAACAACTAATCTTTCCTCTGGTGAAATAGATCTTCTGTAATTCAATTCCTCCTTTTCCAGTTTCTTCTCAATCGCCTTCAAATCAACTTGAATGTGCTTTTCGACATCCGACAGTACTCATAAAACTTTTCCGGATACTCACATAAATTTTGAAATAAGGTATGGTATTCCCCATATTCCAGTCTTTGTCTGTTAATTTTATGAACCCACCCTCTCTCTGGTATATCATCTAGTTTCCACGACAAATTCTGACTATTCAAGAATAATTTACGTGCTCTCTTTGATAGCGTCATTCTACTGTAGCAGCGAGCGAGATTCCAACACGCTTCTTCTGTTTGGCCAGTATCGCAAAAACAGCTTCTCGCTAAAACGTATCGCACTACTTTATCGCTTTCTGTCTGGCCGTAGACTAACACTTTTCATTGTCTTGTTGCTAAATTATCCTGTATGTGTATACAAGATGAAATGAACAACTATTTCCATCAATATCATTACTCAGTTGCAGTGCTGACCCTGGCCCTGGCGTATGGGTTTTTTTTTATAAATTTATTTTTATTTTTTATTTTTTGCTCCACGTGTGCTGTGCTTCAAGACCATGTACCATATTCTTGAATGTGATAAAGTGTAGAATTAGAGTAATATCGTGTTTTCAGCTAGTCTATTTGATTAATTTTTTCAGTTCTTTTATTTAACAGAAAACTTTAACCATGGTAGATCGAGGAGAAATTAAAAGAAGAAGAATGGATTTCATTTTTAAACGAACAGATCAAGCTTGACCTGTAATAATTTAAAGTAAATAAAAAAATATATATATATTTTTCTTTCAGGGTTTTATCAAGTTTCTGAATAAATTTTCATTTTATATAGGTATGTTTCCTTTCACACAATTTTAAAACAAAGACTAAACATTTTCTGGAGCAGCACCTCCACTAATTTTAGCTACAAGCTGCCACTGCTCAGTTGAAAAGTTAACTAAATTTATTTTACCTTGATGATGGTACTTTGGCAGATAAAACAGAAGCTGTTCAGAGCTGAATTTGTAAGCAATCATTAAGTGAAATCACAGTGGGCTCTAAATGATTTGTTTAATTGATGAGGGCAATTTTAGTTGAAAAACTGGCATCTATGAATGACAATCAAAGCAAGAGGGAAAAATCTCAAATTTTACATAAAACAATAGTCTTTTAGTCTTAAGCCAATGTTCCATGATCCAATCCTTTGTTTGGAAAGGTTGGGTCAAGTAGCTTTTCTATTCAATTATTTCTGGCTGTGCACATGAGAGTGTGTGATAAATGATAAGAGGTAAGGTAAATGCTTCGAATACGGTGCTGACTATAGAGAAGTAGCCAATGAATCTCTGTAAATATTGCAATAAATATTTCTTGTGGATCAAAATGTTTAAAAGTGGATGAACAAGCGTAACACAAAAGGGAGCTTGGCAACCGTCAACCTTGACTACAGCGGACAACATTCAGCAAGCTCGAGAGATGGTTCTGGCAGATAGGCGAGTTACCATAGATGAGGTCGCATCGTCTTTAAACATCAGTCAAGGTTCTGCCTATCAAATTTTCCACGACGAACTCAAATCCCATAAAGTGTGCGTGCGATGGGCACCACGAATGCTTAACACAGTAAACAAAACCAAATGTTTGGACATCTGTCAACGTTTACTGGATCACTTCCACGTGGAAGGCGACACATTTTTAAGCCGAATAGTGACCGTTGATGAAACGTGGGTTCACCACTACGAGCCCGAATTGAAACGCCAGAGTATGGAGTGGAAACACCCAAGATCCCCTTCAAAGAAAAAATTCAACACCTCGCCATCGGCTGGGAAGGTGATGCTAAATTTTTTACTTACCCTCATAGTAATTAGTGCAGATACTTTGGTAGGGCACAAAAATGACTAGCGGGCTGATGTTATAGAAATGCAACGGCTGGAGTGGGCGGAGCTTAAGGGGCGACCTGTTTTTTAATTTTGCCTTCAGATTCACACAGACTATTTTCAGAAGATGTTATTTTCTGATGAAAACTCAAATCGCATATCATGGTGAAATACAAAAAGCTGGTTCCTGAGGAAGTGATACCTATGGTGGAGGGGGGCACTGGACATCATGTCAGGCACCTATTAAGACAAATCCTGTTATAATTTACTACTTTTTATTTTTTCTCTATATTTTACTTCTAGTCCTCTTAGAGCATCCCAGAACACAAAGCATAATACAGTATGTGGCCCTAGACGTATATAATTAGGCATAAATCCCTTGTAGAATCCATAGACACCTTCTGTTCTCCACATCTTTACAAAGCAGTCACCCAAACCTTTGTATAAGAGACCTTTACCATGAACATCAGTACCTGTAAAGCAATTATATGTAATCGTCATACTTTGAGGTTTCCACAAGAAAAAAATCACCCTATATTAATGCTCCAGCTTTAAGGAATCATAATTTTTAAGTCCCTGATTAAGTACAGTATGAACAATGTATTTAATTCCTACTTTTAAGGAACCACTTTAAAGGAAATCTTGCATCTAAGTAAGAAAAAAAAAAAAAGAAGAAAAAAAATATATATATATATATTTTGGGAAAATCAAGTATTTACCCTGTAGTACTGAATTTTTAAACTGGTAAAACTAGTGGCATAGTTTGGTATTGTGGTCTGTTATGGAAGCTTAGAGGGGCAAGAAGAAATTTCGAGAAAGGTCGTTGCCCATTATGTCTTAGTAATGAAGATGCAGGGCATATAATTTTAAGGTGTCCCGAAACTGAAACACTAAGACATAAGTTTTTAAATAAAAAAATGTTAAAGTTAAATAAAGAAGTGGCATATAAGAAATTGTCTGTAACAAAAAACACAAAAACACTAAAGGAACTGGGGAAACTTTTATACATAGTCAAAATAAATTGGGAAAAACAAATTAGCTGCTTGAGGGAAATTGGCTAGAAATGGTAAGTGGATATACTTACAAAAGGTAAACATTTATTAGTAGTAGTACTGATTTTAGATACGAGGGCCATCCAGAAAGTAAGGTTACAACATTTATGAAGGATCGAAACTTGCTTGTATTTTATTTAAATTCACAGGATGTTTCACAAATATATTAAACTATTTTTCAACATAATCGCCGTCGAGATCGAGACATTTCTGTAGTCGGGGCACCAGCTTTTGTATGCCAGTGTCATAGACCTCCGCCGCCAGCTCCTTCAGTCACTTCTTCACAGCTTCCTGGACCTCCTGATCGTTGGAAAAACGTTTCCCACCCAAAAACTCCTTTAGTTTAGTGAAAAGGTGATAGTCCGAGGGCGCCAAGTCGGGTCAATAGGGGGGATGGGTGACAATATCCCATCCAAACGATATCAGCAGCTCCTGTGAAACTCGCGCGGTGTGGGACCTGGCGTTGTCATGCAGGAGGCTGACTCCCTGGGTCAGCATTCCCCTTCTGTGGTTCTGAATGGCTCTTCTGAGTTTTTTAAGGGTTTTGCAGTATGCCTGTGCATTAATCGTAGTCCCTTTAGGCATAAAATCCACCAAAAGGACCCCCTTACGGTCCCAAAAAACAGACGCCATGACTTTTCCGGCTGAATGGGTCCTCTTGAACTTTTTGGTGGCTGGGGAAGATGAGTGACGCCACTGAAGTGATTGTCTTTTGGATTCTGGGGTATAGTGACACACCCAAGTCTCATCCCCCGTCACGATCGAGTCCAGAAAAGCTTCTCCCTCCTGTGCAAAACGATCCAAAAATTCATGCGCGGCGGTCACGCGATTTTGATGGTGCTCCGGTGTGAGCATTCTTAGGCACCCATCTCGCACACAACTTCTTAAAACCAAGTTTTTCCAACACAATATCACCCAGGAGACTTCGTGAAATGTCAGGAAATTTTTCGTGAAGGTCGTCAAGTGTCACACGGTGGTCATTTCGCACTTGTTCTTCAATTTTTTGCAAAATTTCGTCAGAAATCACTGATGGTCTCCCACTCCGTGCCTCGTCGTGAGTATCAGTACGGCCTTCTCTGAACAACCTAACCCACTTTGTGACATGTTGTCGACTCATCACATCATTACCATAAACTTCCACGAGTTTCCGATGGATATTCGCGGCGGTATTCTTCTGCAAAGTCAAAAAACGGATGACCGCGCGAATCTCGCACGGACGGGAGGTGGCGGGAGCGCGCGACGACCTCTCCATCGGAAGAATTTATTGTGACTGAACTAAATAACCGACAAACACGCGGGACCAAACAAACTGACCGTTAGGTTCCCCCCTACGCGCCAGGCGCGTCAAATTCGAAACAAAAAATTTCCTCGGCCTCAGGAGCCCTTGTAACCTTACTTTCTGGATGACCCTCGTATATGAGTTTTTATGTATTCAGACGCCCTCTGGTGAAAAACTTTCTGTAACACCAGGGGTGATCATTTGTACAACTCCAGATACAAGAATAAATCATTCATTCATTCATATTGTGGTCTGGGTAACGGTCAATCCATATCAAATCAACCAATGGGTGTTGCTGACATATTTTATTTTAGTACCTAAGACTTGAGGCTTTCTCAGCACTGATTATTAATAATAATCAATGCTAATCATTTCTCTGAGGAAGACCGCAGAGATGTCAGTGACCGAAAGCTTGGATGTTGTAAATCCCTTTACTCAGCTTATAGCCCGCAAAACCATTATTAATATTTTATTTTATTTTTGAGTATACATTTTCTGTTCCTATATGTATCTGGGAGTACAAAACAATATTTTTCACATTTTTATCACTAATAGTTTGGCTTCTAGCAGCCATTTTGTTTAGAAGGATCGGTTATTTTATTATTAAGATATCAACTCGAAATAAAACTGCTCTTATTCTACAAAAAACAGTCTACAATTCATGTTATGACTAAAAATTTGTTAGGCTTTAAGGAAATAATGTAAAACTTTATTAGAAAAATCATCTTTCAGTCAGAATGAATTAACGACTTTATAATTTTTTTTTTAATAGAAGGGATGATAACAAACATTTAATATCTTTTTCCCACAAGATATAATAGACAATGATGCTAGTAAAATTTGAGATCAATTACATAAATCCTTTAGGTTTTATGAATCTTCAAATATTGAGATTTGGCTAAATTCAAATTGGAATATCTCAAGGAACTGAACAAAACAATCTGAAATTTTCTCAAAATATTCTTCTAGTGATTAGTAATCAATACATAAAATTTCGTCAATGTGTTCTGACTGGAAATAATATTTTTAAAATAAAGAAAAGCCAAAAAATGAGCTGTCAAAAGAGCGATTGCCACTGTTGCAAGTGTTAAAATTCAATAAAAATTGTCAAAATAATATGATCCAATTTTAAATTTTCAGAAAATTTGGATTTTCATTTACTACATCCTCCAATCTTCAACAGTTTGAAAATAGAACTGAAGACTGGACAGTATTAAAAGGATGGGATAAGTCAAATGAAAGCTGCTTCCATACCTTGTGACTGAAGCACCGCCTACTAGATCACATTTACCAATAGAATCAAGGTTATTGAATTATGTTCTTTGCTCACATGCGGTCATGACCCATATGTTATCATGACATGCACTGCATCTAGGCTTAATTCATTATACAACATTGTAAATATTCCCGTTATTATGACATGAAGTAAGCTGAAATTGTAAATAGACTTAAAAACTAGACACTAGACCTGATATATCTGGGTTTAATTAGTTTACTATTATAACCAGATCTGTAACCTATACTAGACTTAAGTTTATTGTAACACACAGATTTAGTCTGTAAGATAACATGACAATGCCAGAAACTTGTAAAAAAGTCTATTGGCTGCAAATAAATATTATTATATTATTATGTGAAATCAAAATCTTTTAAGGATGATCTGTAATGTCTCACTTATTAAAAACATGTTTCGCATGAAGGTTTGTATTAATACGGCTAGTAGCATTAAAAAGCAGAGAACAATGTTCAGTTTTCTACAATGACTGGTCAGACACCAGACAAAGACCAGACATATGGACGTCTGGTAAACCTAACCATGAGAAGTTTTACAGAGAGTAGTGAACGATCATGGCAGTACACAATTGTCAATTTCATTCTGAGCGTGCAAATGGCAAGAAAAGTATACACAGGAACTATCATTTGAAAATGTAAGACAATTCCATATATTACCTTGGTTATACAGTCGTGTCATGACGACATCAAAAGGAGTCATAAGCGTAGTTATTGCTATTCCACCTACTAGACTGGATACAAATGTATTCAGCAGTGGCCTTTTCTCGAATACCTGGAAAACAGAATATCGGATATTAGTAGTGAACAAGCAACTTCATCTTCTTCAAATAAATATTTATATTATGATAGCATATTCTATTAATATTAAAAATGCCTTTTTAAGAACAGCTATGACATTTATATTCCAAAAGCAACAAATGATTATAAGTAGGATTCGGAAGTTGATGACCTAAAAATGCCTGAAAAGTTATCTATACAATGACCTTAAATTAGAAAGAAAGAAGAAAAAAAGAGAAAGGAATTTCAAAAAATTACTTATTTTTTCTAACCATGTATTCAAAAAAGTTAATACTTAACAGTAAATAATAAATAAAATCAGGTAAACTGATGTAAAAAAGTGCCAGTATGTTTTTGTTTAATCAGTTATGACTGCAATTATGATATGCAGAATATGTTTTTTTTTTTAAATTGATTTTCAAGTTAAGCTCCAGATTTATTCATTAAGCAGGGCTTACGGAAGAAGAAAGGTCTACCATCTCGGCCACCTGGGTCATTTTAACGGTCGTTGGATAAGCGCATGTAAATCAATATGTTTTTTGTCATAGCTACCTGTATTTTAAATTCCAAGGCCTTATAAAATCACAGTACAACAATAGGCTATGTTGTCAAGATAACTGATTTTCATTTTTTTAATATAAATTCTTTCGAATACGTATATTGCCATAAAATAGACACTAAATTGAGCATTACTCCGAAACAGATCAACCGATTTTATCCATTATGAATAGACGTCTTCCCATGGACATTGTAAATGTGTATACCAAGTTTCATAAAAATCCGGTAAAGCGTATTTGAGTTACCGCGTCTTTAAAATATACACTAAATTGGGTTGTACTCCGGTACCGGTCAACAGATTAGGTTCAAATTCAATAGGGCACTTCTCATGGACGTCATAAATGGGTATACCAAGTTTCATGAAAATCCGTTACAGCGTATTTGAGTGATGGTGCCTTTCTATGAGAAAGGCGCCATAATCTATTAAAATAGGCACTAAATTGGGCATTACTCCGGTACCGGTGAACCGATTTGGTTCAATATCAATAGGGTTCTTCCCATCGACATTATGAATGTTTATACCAAGTTTTATGAAAATCCGAAAAAGCGTACTTGAGTTATGGTGCGTACAGACGCACGGACAGACAGACGGACAGACAGACAGACATTTTTTCGTCCCCCACACAATCTCATAAAGTACCATACTGGCACTTAATAATACTAAACGAAGGACAAGATTTAAGTACTTTATATTACTACTTTTATCATTGCATTTTCTATTATTATTGTTGTGTTTAGTATATTTATTAATGAATGCCTCATAGCTAAGGTACTATGAGATCACTTTGTCTGTACTGTTGGAAAAGTTCACTCTGAAAAGAAAATAGGGAAAAATTCAAAGGAAGAATGAAAATTTCCTAAAAAATATGTAAGTGGCAGTAAAGAAAAAAAACAATGAAAAATGCAAAATAAAAGTAAGCATTTTTGTTTGTTTTGAGGTGAGACAAATTTATAGCTCTTCCTGCATTGCCTGTGATGTATCAGAAGAAAGATGACATTTATCAACTAACAAAAATTTCAAGTGGAATCAAATTCCCCAGCAAAGTCTGGCTATTTTATTATATGTCATTTTCATCTGGCACTTTATTTTAACAGTTTACCTGATTTAAATGGAATTATAGTACTGTGAGTTTTACATACCAGTTGTCCAATCGTGCGGGTTTCTGCATCACGGCAGCCACAGGAGTGATCGGGTGAAATATCTACGCAAATAAAGTTGTAACAGTGTAATGATTCAGGTTCTCACAATTACAGTTAAGATTACAATGAAAATAACTACATACCTCATCACAAGAAATGTTTGAAATGTTCTCCTCTTGCATCCACACAACACTGGCACCTTTTTAGGAAATTTTCTTTCACACACATAAGTTCAGCTTCCAAGATAAGAATTAATTTCTCTTGTGATATTGTATTTAAGTTCTTCTAACAGTATGTGACTATTATTTATGGGGGAACTTGAAAAATAAAGTGGTTAGGTCAAACCCCCATACATCAAAAGAACTTAAAGACAATATTACAAAAGAAATTAACTCTATCTTGGAAGCTGAGTTTATACATGAGAAAGAAAATTTCCTAAAAAGGTGCCAGTGTCATGTGGATGCAAGAGGAGGAGATTTCCAACGTCTCTTGTGATGAGGTACGTGGTTACCTTCATTGTAATTTTAACTGTAATTGTGAGAGCCTGAATCATTAGACCATTAGTGGCTTTATTTGCATAGATATTTCAGCCGATCGCTCGGGAGTTACAGCTGTGGCCTTCATGACACAGAAATCTGCATGACTGACCAACTCGTATGTGAAACACACTGTATATGGTCAGTTTTTGTAACACTCAATTTCACTTATGTTTTTTTCCCTCAAGAACCATGGTTTCAATCAGCATCCTGATCATCCTCAGCTTGTGTCAGACATGTAAGTAAGGTTGAGTGCAAAAAACTTACCATATACTATCATTCCCCTCTTCGCTATAAAAAATCCCACTTAAAATATTGTTACCAGATTTACTTTCATTGCAATAACTGTAACAGCAAGAACCAGAATCACTTGCGAAGATACTGCATCCGTCCTGCCAGGAGGACTACCCGAAAAGCCAGTCATTGTCACACTGGGCAACACGACTGCTCAATGTACTGTATATTAATAATGCTAACCTCATATTGATTTAGATGTTCTTTACAAAGGAAAATTGTGAGAAGTTGTGAAGCAGAACCAATGGCAACTCGAGGCATGGAACTTGTTGCACCTCGCCACAACCCAGTGATTCCATGCTGTTTGTAGATTTTCCATAATGCACTGAACGTCCCATCATGCCTATGTTGGTACCCAACTGCGACAGTCTCTGAAGCTTGTGCTTGTAAATGTGTTTTCACCTGCAGAACAAACGGAAAAATCAAAAGTGAGACACTGACATGAATTTCTTACCCTAAATACAGTAATCGGAGGCATAGGCGTAACCAGGCCGACCATATGGGGGGGGTTATAACATCCGCGGGGTCTGGCGAGTATGGAAGGAGAGGGGGGTCCGGGGGCCCTCCCCCGGAAAATTTTAAAAATTAAGATGAAAAATAACGAGTTTTAAGCTTCCGGGGGTTCTCCCACGGAAAATTTAAAAAATTAAGATGCAAAATAACAAGTTTTAAGCTTCCGGGGGTCCTTCCCCGGAAAATTTTAAAAATTAAGACGCAAAATAACGAGTTTTAAGCTTCCCACGCTTTATACTTGCATTAAGTAATTTATGGGCAGACTTAAAAAAATTATACAATTTTCCTTTTTTTAATCAATGGGGGGGGTTCAAACCCCCAAAACCCCCCCCTCGCTACGCCTATGATCGGAGGTGAGGAGAGGGTGAGAGTGCAATACCTCAATACCTCCTTAAGAGGCCAGAGGGTGAAATGTTGACATTCATGTGTTTGTTTTTAGGTTAAACAATACTACTGGTACAGGTTTGTATCATCTTAGACCAAAAAAAAGGCAGCAAAATTATAAGTTCTCCTCAGAACATTTTGTTTGGGTTCATGAGAGCTTGGGTTTACATGCTTAAAAAAGATTTCTTGCACACCTGGAGAATTCAGATATTTGAATAAATGAGTGGAAAAACATTGCAAGCGACAATTTTTCCTAAAGCAATATTTTAATGGAAAATGGTGATTGAAAATTAAAGTACAACCTTTGAATATGCATGGTCAAATATAGAAGGTTGTGGAAAAATGTTAGGTGTGGCTAACACAAAGAAATATGCTCTCTGCTTTGACAGTATTACAAAACAGATTACCAGTAATAATAAGAAAAAAAAAGTCTGATGTGAAAGTCACATAACTTCCTCTGCCCAAATAAAAGTTAGCAGTATTCACATATCCTTTTACAGAATCGCAAGACACAATTTTACGCTAATTATCCTATAAATACCTCTTCTTTCAATGATGCGACTAAAAGCGCAGGCTATACAAACTTAAAAAAAAAAAGAACAAGTGACTGCAGTCGTTTATTGAACTTTCCGCCGTAAAGAATAATTTCCTAAATTTATCGAATATTTCCCTCAGATACTTCTTTACTCTATACCTGGCCAACAATACATCTTTCTCACTTCACATTCTTATATATAATAAGAGGCCGTGAAAGAGCGTGTATTCAGTTGTTCATAACGCAAGACAAAATTTATACAAACAGTGGGTGAACAGTGGGTGGCTTGTAACTACCCTCAGAGAATTTTTTCGAAAAAAAGTTTCAAATAAAAGTTTTAGCTCTCAGTAAAAGGAACACATGTGCAAATTTTAAAGAAAATCGTTAGAGCCGTTTTCGAGAAAATCGCGAAAAACGAAAATTTCTTCATGTAAAGTCCCCTTAAAAATAAGAGAAATTTGTCGCCAATCTTCGAATCACATCATCAGAAGGTACCTGATTCAAATATGAAATTTTGTTTTCATACGATTCTCCGTTTCGGAGCTAGCCTGTTCACAAACTTCCACACAGACAGACACACAGACACACAGACATGTTCCCAAAAATAGTATTTTTGGATTCAGGGGGCCTTGAAACGTGTATATATGCTAAAAACTCAACTTCGAATTTTAGGGTCGAAAACAATACTTCCTCTACCTATAGTACCTATGGTACGGGCAGAGGAAGTAAAAATGAAAGATTAAGTTTTGAAATTGAGAGAAGAGCGACAGAGATTGAAGGATAGTCGGAAAGCATAGTCAACATACCAGAAGACAGTTGTACCTCCCAAAGACCAGCCTGATATTGTAAGTGGGAAAACACACCAGAAGTACTAAATATTATTTTAACACAAGGCTCTTTCCATACTATTTTGAGCAAACTAAAATTAAGTTTTGTTTATTACCTAGTAAAATCCCGAAAATAAATACCAATACAACATGCATTTATTTTAGGTTTTGGTTAACATTAATTCAGAATTCATAAGGTACTATGTCTTTTGTAATGTTTATCCATTATAAAAGGAATCAAAACGGACTGTTTTCCACAATACATTAAAATCTTTATTCTAAAGTAAGGAGTTTTGTTCTTGAAGGATGTTGAATCCTTTAAAATTATGGTACATGTACCAGGTGTTTGACCCTTTCCTACAAAATTTACAATTCTTTGCTTGCAACACTTTTCCACTCAGGTATTCTGAACTGTTCAAAAGTCCATAGTTTATAGGGTAACACAGCAGTGTAGTAATGGAGAAACTGTGTGTTCACAGAAATCTCAACAATCTCAGAAATCTCTCAACACTGGCTTCATTGCGTCTCTTTGCTTTGTTGCATTTTTTTTATTCTTTTGGTGTGTTCAGAATACCATACGATGACAATTATTAGGGTTTGTAACGAAGCATATTACGCACATACAAAATAATAGTTCTTTCTCTTTTAATGAAAATTACTGGAATTAAATAGTTTCAATAAATAGGTTTAAAAAATACTGACACAATAATTAGGCTAATTATTTACAAAGACATGTGCCTTCTATGAAAAACTGAACCTAATTTCTTTCAAGAAACAAAAAAAACATTCTTCAATATGAGATGTGCAATTCCTCCATTTCTATCACTACCTGTATCACCAGGGGATATTTCCCCAGAAATAATATGCTGTATGCCATATGCCTTGCAATGGAAATAATTTCAAGTTCAGCTAAACGGCGCACGGTTTTAGAAGGCATATCTGGCGGGACTAGTATGGTAAAACATCTACGTCTAGCCTATCATAGTCATGCGCTGTTGCCTAGTTTGGATATACAAAGCACGAGCATAAACAACAGATATTCCTAATTTTCATGTGTCCAAAAATACCATAGGAAATTCATTTTAATGTGCCTAGCTATAAGCAGCAAGAAATTTTGAAGCAGCCTGTCACATGAAAATGTTATCAAGAAATTGAAGAAGGTTCTCAGAAGGGTGCAATACTGTTTACCAAAAAAAACTAAGAAGTGCTTATTTGATACAATAGTTAGGCGTCATATGCAATATTGTAGTACACTGTTTGTGAGAGGTAGTAGTGAGACACTAAGAAGAATCCAAGTGATTATAAATGAGTTTTAATCCAAGTTTTAGCGTGCAGTTTTGAATAAGTGTTATGATGAACCAGTCAAAAATATGTGTAAAGAACTGAAAATGCTATGTTTTTGTGATCAGGTATATTTGGACTCCATGACGTTTATTTATAAAATTGAAAATAATATGTTACCTTCTTGAGTTGGCCTTCTAGTGCAAAAGCAACGAAATCAATATTTTATGACAGTGTGTCTAAATATAACAAACTTAGTTTTGAAACAAGAACCTCTACATCGGTTAATAGTTTTAGAAACAGTATTATTCAGAAGTTCAAAGACAGTTACGAAAATTAGATGAGAAATGAGGAATATGTATAAATAACAATTGTAATGTGAATTAGCAAATCTTGCTACCAAAATATACAACTGTAACTGTAACTGTAACATTTCTGCACCATAAAGTTCTCAAGTTATCATGTTATCGTGTTATTGCTCAGAACAGGGTCCAGTCCTATCTCCTTAGCATTACAGTTTTAAATTTTACTAATCGAAACGTTAAAAATGTGTCCCTAGATGCAAGGATTATAATTAACTTACCGGTGGGTCTGAAATGTTTCATATATAAGAATACATCCTGTAATTCTCTTATCTTATAATTCATGATAATAACATATAATTGACGGCCACCTTATCTGGGTAAACAGGTTGACCAACATAACAAACCTCACAGGAGATGTAATATGGCACATTTTCAGAATGTGTGAATTCGATATGCCCTACAAAACTATGTAATAAAAATGAACTGATTGAAATGGGAAAAAATACAAGGTTAAGTTCTAAAACCTACTAATTTCACTCCTTAATCAATTCCTTGAACAAAAGTAAGTATACATTTAATGAAGTTTCCAGTTCCAGGAAGGAAAACTGCAATGCTAAGGAGATAGTGCTCTACCCATCAGAACGCAACACATGGCAGCAGTGCAGCTGTCGCAGGCATGTATTAGCTCAGCTCATATGCCTTCTAAAATTGTGGGTCATATAGTCGTCTTATCTCAACATGAATTCCATTTCAATATATGGGGAAAGAGGAAAACAGGTCGCCCCCTAAGCTCCTCCCACTGAACTCACAATGAGAGACATCTAGGTAACAATGGTGGAACTACTAGCAGTGTTGAAAATTGGGAATTTTTTTTATTTTCCCTTTCTTCTCTTCTTTTTCTCTATCTACTATTTGATCCCTTCTCTCCTTTAACCTACCTACCAGTACCTATTTCTATCCTCCTAATTTATGCACCTAACAGGATTTGAACACGGGACTGCTAGCATGATAGCCAGTCATCGTAACTACTACGCCATCGAGTGATCATTGCGGTGTGAAGCGAGAATTCATCTATTATAGTTTAGAGCTACATGAAATAGTGAAGATTGATAATAACGCCAAAGATGCTCTGGTGATGATTTGATACAAGGGTTATTTTCATATTGCATTAATTACTGTACAAAGTACAAGGGTTATATTCGAATTCGGCACGAAAAGAGCGGAGGCTAGGGGAGCAGAGTAAAGCATGCTGTTGCCATAGCCTCGCAATGGCAGGAGTGTGTGGAGCTTAAGGGGCAACCTGTTTTCCTCTTTACCCATATAGAAAAATGGAATTCTGTTTCGCTCACTATATAAATTCTGAAGGAGACTTTATTAACTTACAATGAAATGATGCAATAATATTGTGGTTGAGGTAAAAACTATATAGTTATGTAACTGCATGCAACAGCATCAATTAAGAGTTTTTACGAAAGAAAACTATTATCTTCAGTTTACCCAGTAACCTAACTTATGCAACACATTTTTTTTTCTTTCATTATTATTATTATTATTATTATTATTATTATTATTATTATTATTTTTATTTTTATTTTTTTTTCAGATCTTGACCTTTAAAAAAGTCAATATGCGGTTGGAATTCCTAAAGATAATTAAACATACCAAGTAGAAAGGACTTCCACTGAAGGCTCCAATTACTCCAGCTACAGCACCGACTACAATACATCTTGGAGTGGACACCTCCCCCTTCTTGTTGGAAACCCATCCTCTTTTCTCCGCGAAGTCGTACGTACCTAACCTCACTCCATTTAAAAACAGCTGATACCACAAAGCAGGAACTAAACCTTTTTGGAGAGCTAAAACGCCATCTGCTTTGGCAACTACATAAAACGCATGGAAAAAACCCCTGTAGTGCACCGTGTAAAGTCCTCTAGCCTGCAATTCACCTTGTAACTGCAGTCTAGTTTTAATAACGTCCAATGGATTTGTGAAGAAACCAGCACCTATAGCAGCCACGCCTCCCAACATAAACTCCATCACTGACCCAGTCCCACTTCAACTGAGATAAAGTGTGACTCGGGGAAATTACATTTTGCTTGTCAGTCAAGAATAATCTTTTGGCCTTCACATAACACTTCCACTTTTAATTAGAACAGTACGCATGGCACGGCTATAAAACTCAATGATGCAATTCATGACCGACCTTTGCTTGCACGTGAACACTGTCGGTGTCTGACAGTTCACTGCGTGGGCGGGTATTGACTTTTGGAAGTGGTTGTGATTATGGATTTATATTTTATGTCAATTTCAGACTGACAGCTGAATCCTAGTGTAAACATAAGGGCATATCCTGGGTTCTTTGGTTTTCAGAACGTTAAGTCCCTTCACAGAGGAACTAATTTGAATATAATAATTATTGCCCCTTCCCCCCAAAGTCGGCGCTTACGGGCTCTTTCAGACTATCCACTCCGCAGATATTTTGAGTCCTATAATGCTTTCTTATGAGCAGGTTGGTTAGTTGGTATATGGTTATTTAACGACGAGGATGTACTGCATCTTAGGCCTGTGACCGTCGCCGGTGTGCCGGAATTTTGTGCCGCAGGAGTTCTTTTTACATGCTAGTAAATCTACTGACATGAGCATGTCATATGTATGCACACAAATGTCATCGACCTGGACCGGGATCGAACCCGCAACCTTGGGCACAGAAAGCCAGCGCGATTTCTTATGAGCAGGCTTCAAATGTTTGTACAGGGATTGAAGATCCCAGTTTAGTGTGACATGTACCCAGCTTGACGTCACTGTGTAATGTGTACGGACAGTCACTCCACAGCATAAGCAGTGTGAGCCTCGAAAACGATAAAAGGACAATTTATTAACATTCATTATCGTCACTGGTCGCCATTTTTATGTAGAATATGGATCTGAGATAATTTATATGATCATGCCTTCGTTATAAAACCAATATGGAACGTGTTCACTTTTTATCTCTACCTTATTATACCTGAGCGCATTCTTTTTGTCAACGCGTGATACACTCCCCGACTTCTTCCCACAGTACAAGAGTAGTGAATCCTCCTTGTACAAACATTCGAAGCTTGCTTATGAGCAGGGCCCGGATTCTGATGACCTAAAATTGTTTGAAAAATGACCTATAAAATGACCCTAAATTTTAAAGAAAATGACCTAATAATTATAAAAAATGACCTAAAAACTGATATTTTATTTATAAAAAATTATTATTGTACACACAAAGTTATAGACTAGTTTGTACATAATAGTAAATAACTGCAATGTTGTGAATGTTCTTTTCTCACGGAAATTTATACTGGCACTGAGGCACTGGCGAGTCGAAATTCGGCATTTCCTTTTGTGGTCTGCCGGATTATATTGTTATTTAATTGAGGGTAAACAGTAGTTTGCACTCTCAAATCCAAGCAGGTGACAGACTCTGGTGTAAAGTCAGTCTAATAACAATAGTAATATAATACAACATTTTTTAGTTTCTTTGATTCTCATTTCCGACTGAGACATGACAACACTTAACGCCGAATTTTTCCTTCTTGCATTAAACAAACAACACTTCAAAGACAGCACAGCTAGCGACGAAGAAAAGTTAATACACTCAATGAAAATACATGAAAATGACTTAATAAGGAAGCAAATGACACGAAAATGACAAAATAATGACCTAAAACTGAAATAAATGCCCTAAAAATATAAAATGGCATAAAATGACAAAAAATGACCTAATAAAAATTCATTTCTATAATCTAGGGGCCATGATTAGGATTTATCCACTGGTTGGCAATGCCCATGCAGCATCAATAAAAAGATGATATGTCATTAGAATCCGGGCCCTGCTTATGAGGAAGTGGCTAAAACGAGAACACTTCATTAATAAAGAAATATGTAGGCAAAACAATTTTTTTTAATTTTTTCAATATAGTCAATGTTGTGGTCAAAGAAATATGTAGGCAAAACAATTTCTTTTTATTTTTTCAATATAGTCAATATTGTGGTCAAGTTGCTTCTCACTTCCCAAGTAGAATACTTGATTCCTATTTCTTGAATTTAAAAATAAATAAAAAATAAAATAATAATAATATTTATAATGCTTGATTCCTATTTCTTGCATTAAAAAAATAAAAATAATAAAAATAATAATAATAAAAACAAACCGCACTTAGAGAACAATACTTTCTACGTCAGCTGTAGTAATTTGTATAGTCAGGGATTTGCATAAATCCGATACCAGCCCTAAGTCAATAAAAGATACAAAGAAAAGCTGACTGCCGTCTCCGTTTGTTTGACGAATCTAAAACCTCAAAACTTAAACACTTAATATGCGGTTGAACAAAAACAGTCTTATGCAACTTGCCTATAATGGTAAATAAAACACTCGTACAAAAACGAACTAGTGTCTTAAACAAATGCCATTATATGCTCGTTGAATAATGTGCTACAACAAAAACTGCCGAAAACGGAACGTGATCGTTCCGGAAATTTTTTTCGTTTTCACAGGTTTCCGTCTCACAAAACTTTTCTCTGGGAATTTCAGCTATATCTGCGGGTTACAGAATGACTTGCTAGGCAACAGTTTTACACGAAATTCCTCGGCCAAATAACTTATTACCTAACATGAAATGAACTTAAAGAGAAATTTAAAACATATCTGCTGAAAATTTGATGTCTACCTTTTACTACCCGATTTTACACATGTTTCCCATACTTAAATAGTACCTGCTTTATATTAATGTAACTGTGAAAAATTCTTCTGGTAAAAATGAATGTTTCGGCTCTGCAGCCAACGAGAACAGTGAGATTTCAAGGAATGTTTGGTGACCCCGTTCTGCCTGTTTTGCAAAGAAGAGGTTACAAATTGGGTAAGGCTATCGGGGAAGGATCTTACTGCAAAGTCAAAGTCGCCTACAAAGCTTATGAAAACGGGTATGTGAGGAAAATAGCATGCAAAATAATTAACAGAAGAAAAGCTTCGAGGGATTTTGTGAATAAGTTTCTGCCTCGAGAGCTCGAGATAATCAAAAACATAAGTCATCCTCATATTGTTGGTATACTCGATATTCTGGACACTGATGACCAAGTTTACATCTTTATGGATATCTGTGAAAAAGGAGATCTTCTGGATTACATACGGAACAACGGGCCTCTTGAAGAATACAGAGCTAAACTTCTTTTCAAGTATGTAATTTCAAAGGATGGGATGTAATTATTCTCAACATCACAAACGATGCCATGTATCCCATCTATATAATTTTGTTTTCTGGTATTTGAGCTTACCTACTTACTTAATTACTCAATGGCAATAGACAATTCCTAAGCAAGCTAAAGGAATATTATCTATTTTATGGAACCCGAAGGTTCATTGCCGCACTTACCTGAGCCCACCATTTCAACCCTATCCCCTGCTAACTCCATCCAACCATCCCTCGCAAATCCTACTTCCCTTAAATCTATCCTAATATTGTCTTCCCACCTGCGTCTAGGTCTTCCAAGTGGTCTTAAGCCCTTCGGGTCTCCCAATAAATATTTTTGAGATAAGTTATATCTTTCCAGCCCATTTCATCCTCCGTGATTTAATTACCCTTACTATATCCGGTGACGAGTACAGGTTATGAAGCTCGTCGTTATGCAGTTTTCTCCAGTCCCCATTTTCATCTCTCTTAGGCCCAAATATTTTCCTAAGCCCCCTGTTTTCGAACATTCTCAGATTAGGTTCTTCCCGAAGAGTAAGCGACCATGTCTCACATCAATATAATACAACCGGAAAGATAATTGTCTTATTTTATATATATAAGACAATTATATATATAATTATATTATATTTATATAATTATAGTATATATATAATTATATTATAGGCTATATATAATTTTTTTCCATCGAAGACGAGAAGATAAAATACATTCGGCACATTTGGTATTTGAGCTTGTGTTTATAAATGTGTTTCCATTCATAAAAGAAACTTTGGCAGAAAAATAGGCCCATGTGTGGATTACTACAGGTTGAACCTCTGATAAACTATAATGTAAACTACGGTATACTCATTAGCTGTACTCATAATTTTCATACGACAATCTTAATTACCGTACATTAAGTTATAGGCAAGTTGCACACGAATGTTTTTGTTCAACCATGTTCAACCATGGCTAAATTTCGAATTTTTAGAATATCCTGGAAGTCATGAAACGACTCTATCCCCGCGGTCAGCGGTTAGTAAGTTCCCGTCTTTTGCGATAGATGGCAGGTGACGGCATGCAGGGAGCAGTACTTCTCTTTCAAATCCACTCATTAAAGCATTAGCTAGAATACAATTTTTTTTAAAAATAATCCTGACATAAGAAATTTAGGGGAAAAATGTGATTTTAAAGGGAACGTTTCAAAATTCTGTATAAGTAAAAGCCTAATAACAGACTGAAACTTATTTTATATAAGAGATTATGACAGTAAAGACAAGTCTCTTGGCGTTTTAACCTTAACGCACATTAAAACACATGAAATTAACTGAATTTAGTAAAATATTAAAATTAACAGGAACAGAATTGATTTTATTTTAAATATAGGTTGTTATTGTGCAGCTTCAATTGCCACTTTCAAGGCTTGGAGATTGTTCCGTGAGCAGTATTAATCGATAGTTGGATAACAATGTTATAATGAAATTATGTACTTTAATGCATATCATTAACTAAACACAAGTAAAAACTTTGTTACTGGTTGAAAAGATAGTTGTTTGCAGTGTATTGATTCACAGTTACGTATTATTTTAGCCATAAATATTTTAAATTATGTTTTGTTATGTATAAATAACCTTCATTTCATTCTTTCGGCTACTGTTATCAATCGGTTAATATTATCAGATCAGCTGCTTCCCGAAGTGATCACAATAAGCGGCGTGCACTGTATTAGCATCTTTTTCTTGAAAGTGCACAGTTTCTAAATTGCAGCATTTCCTTCTCATAGGTTTCTATATTTCTGTTTCTAGCTCACAGGATGACATGTTCGAGGGGGTGGCATTACCTAACTTTCTATTTTAAGCAGTAAAACATGTTTCACCCCTCAGTTAAGTTGCAGCTTTTGATTTATGAAGATAACAGTGTTGAGATGCAGTGACGGATAGTGTAAAATGAAAAGACTCGAAAAGACAGGCGTTAGATGTTTTGCAATGCAGTGTTCACCACAGATCAGTAAATTTCCAAGAACACTCGTAACTGAGTGTGGGGTACTGGTTAATGCACTCATAAAGGAAAATAAAAACAGTTAAAATCCTTGTTACTGGTTGAAAAAATACTTGCTTACAGTCTCTTGCTGTATTAGCCTATGAGTGGTTCAATGATTCACAGTTACATATTATTTTATCAATACATATTTTAAATTCTGTTTCGTAGTGTATTATCTTATATATGAATAAATAACCTTCATTTAATTCCTTCGGCTACTGTTAATATTATCAGATTAGCTGCATCCCGAAGTGATCACAATAAGCTGCGTGCGCTGTAATGGAAAGTTTATCTCAAAATATCTCAGAACAGTAGCACACTGAAAAACCTGCAGGTGGAGTGCACATACAGTAATAGCGTGTAACATGACTACAAAGGCATGGCTATCGGTATTGTTTATCACGACCGAGCTGGATCAATGTATTTATAACGTCATAGGTAGAATCCAACCTTGAGTAACAGGACAGTCTTTCAAGATAATGTACAATTAAACACTATCATTCTCATTCATTCATTTCTCCCACTCAGGTATTAAGTATCCCATACAAGGTAAAAGAAAATTGCAATAAGTTTGTGGGGGGAGTTGGTCGTCGAGGGAAAGATGGTAACGTGGCTACCCTTCATCTTGACGGCTCGGGTTCGACTCCCGGCTGGGTCGCGGAAAATTTCCTTCCCTGTGTCGTGTTGTCCCTTCATCCCCATCCCGCGAGAGGCAATGGCAAATCTTCGCGGTATCACCCTTGACTGAAAGAGCCTTGGAGAGTCGTGGCCATCATCCCATGGCTTCGTTTCGGGTCTGCACCAGCTTCGGGCAGAACACTCATTATCATAATTAAAACCCGCAAGTTAATGCTCTATCAGCAGACGAAATATGCATGCAAATATGCTCTGATATTCGTAAAATATGCTCCGGACCCAATGAAGTATGCTCAAAAATAGAAGTTGTATAAATTACATTGCACATAAAATATTACAAGGTCAATGCAACAAATTTTATTAAATTGAAAACTAATGAAGTGAAATGTCACTTTAACGTTATACAATCAGTTCCGAAAATATTAGCCTATGCACTGTCAATTACAGTCGGTTCTCAAAATATATGCTATGTCCAAATGTAATAAATGAATCAAGTATGTACAAATATTTTACTATCAAGGAAACATGATGCATTATCGCAAAACTATCAGAATATGCAAAACAAAATGTCGCCATGAGAACTGATTTGCATTTGATAATATTTTACCATAAAATAGACACTAAATTGGGCATTACTCCGGTACCGGTCAACCGATTTGGTTCAAAATCAGTAGGCTTCTTCCTATGGACCTGGAGACTGTACATTAATTTTTGAAAGGTACATACTGGTTTTTTTCGTCAACCTAAAATCCTCAATAATACAGATCTTAACACGTATATGTGAGAAGGTTTGTACAACATATTTTGCACCGTTTATTTAGTGTTTTTCATGAAACTGTAGTCTACACTGAGGTGCCTTGTTGCAGACAGCTTGTGTCAGCCGTAGACCACCTCCACTCGCTGGATATCAGCCATCGGGACCTCAAGTGTGAGAACATTCTCCTGGCCACCACTGACCTAATCAAGTTGACGGATTTCGGGTTCGCCCGGTGGTGCAGGGATGAGAATGGACGCCGAATTCTCAGCGATACTTTCTGCGGGAGTGCAGCCTATGCAGCTCCAGAAATACTCCAAGTATGTATACAGTATTTGCAAATCACACTGCTGTCCCCACATACAGAGTGTTTCAAAAAAATGTATACACACTTTGAAGTGTCATAGAAAATCTATTTTCCGTTCTACAGGGTTAAATTTCTGGAAATGGAAAGCTTAAAGTCCAATTTGAAAAATAAATGACTTTCTGATGAAAGTGATTAATGTTCAAATGTTCAAAATGGTGGGGCCTTCAGCATCAATACATTTCTGAGTACGAGTCACCACTGATTCCGTGCATCGTACCAAAGTGTCCAATGAGATTTCTGCGCACACCGCTTGAATCTCATTCCAAAGTGTGTCTAGGTTACGTGGTTTAGGTTTGTACACCTCATCTTTTACTGTGCCCCATAAGAAGAAATCCAGCAGCGTAAGGTCTGGAGAGCATGCAGGAAACTCGATTTGCCCCCTGCGTCCTATCCACTGCCTTAGCAAATTTCGATCCAGGTATGCTCGTACGTCCCTATGATAGAGCGAGTGGCAGGACCCCATCTTGTTGGTAATAAAACCGTATAATGCACGAATGGCAGGGAGTATGGAATCAGCAAGCGTTGTTAGGTACTTTTCATTTTTGGATGATTATGGCACGATTGTTGGACGATTCTTGAAACTATTCTGCTGCCACCTGTTGAAGAAATATAATACTGCTTTCTCCCAAAAATTTAACCTTGTAGAACGGGAAATAAATTTTCTATGATAGTTCAAAGTGTGTATCTACTCTTATACAATTCAACGGCCCTAAATAGCGTGCTTCCTCGCCCGCTTCGTGAGACATCGGGTATACTCGGCGATGTTCGTATCTCTCAGTCTAAACTTTCATGACGACTACAAGATTAGGAAAACCGTTTCTTTATTATATAAGGCCTAAGTGAAATGAACTCAATGAACAAATATTCTAATTTTATTTTTACTTACAATTTTCATAGCTCTGAACCACAAACATTTTTAATAATCTACCAGTGTAAATTTCTTAAAAATCCTGGTGTCAATGAATAGTGGCGGGCGAAGCCGGGGGCACCAGCAGTAAAATATTGATGATTTAACTCTTGAAATATCGCTGATAATAATAATTCAAATCAATCACTCCTTCTCTTGAAAAATTATATAATTTCTTAAAAATACACTGAATTTATCAAATAAAATTCACATCTCATTCATCTGTCAACAAACAGTTGAAAAACGCCATTATCCACCGCCGTCTCGAGAATTACGCACGAGAATTAGCCTATACAGTTTAGAAGGCAGTGGATCACAGTTATCTTTGGAACTACATAATCGAATCTGAGATCGTTTTCCCAGGTGGCGATTTCTAATCGTGGAATGTACTCTAAAGCCGGAATTTTAGCTGTTTCATTAATTTTTAATGGTTTAGTTTAAGAATGATTCGCGTGCAAGTGTTAATAAATATAATGCTTTAATAATTATTATACTATTCATTTCTAATTTTTCAGTTAATTATCGTGGGCGAAGCCGCGGGCACATCCTAGTGTGTATACATTTCTTTTAACACTCTGTAGATTGAACAATGCAGTGAAACCTCCGTACAACGATATTTGTGGGCCCTAGCAGATAGTATTGTTATACGAGGGTTATTGTTATATTGAGGTGTTGTAATTTACCACATATTAAAAAGACAGCATGCAGAAAACTGTGTAATCTACTGGATAATTGATGGAACGGACATGCAAAAAAGTGGAAAATAATTAATCACAAATCCAAATCTAAAGAAAGAAAAAACAGCTACTTTACAATCGCACACTAAAAAATTATTATTCAGACTGGTTTAGCATCACGGATCATTGCACGCTTTCAGCCTAGCCATATGTCAGAAATTTCAAACTCGTAGATGGTGGGAAGAGGGAAGAAATAGATAAGCAAATTCATCACAGAGCTAAGGCAAAACTAAAACAGTTGCTCCATAGTGTGTTTTAATTGCATAATATGTACATATTGATGTAACGACCTATTCACAGTAAGTTTTGGCACACTTAAGGGATGGTTTTAGAATCAGTGATCCTATTTTCCACTCAGCATGTACCTTTTTCTTCTTGAATTTCTAAGAAAACAATATTGGTGACTGGGAAGGATATTGACTTATACCACCTATGATCCATAGGACTAAGCTACTGGTTTGCAGTAATAAATCAACCTCCAAATATCGTTATAAATGGTATTTCTAAAATAGCTTCATCGTTATAGTTAGTTACATTTAACATTACTGAGGAAGAAATTCGCCGAGACCAAACAAAAAATATTGCTATATGCGGGTTTATCGTTATATCGAGGTCTGGCTGTATTGTTATAGGCTTAACTAAAAATATATTGTAAGTGCAGATCGTTATCCTTGTATTACAAACATCACTCGTAAAACAAGGTTAATTTATTGACATTTTCCTCAGTGATTAAAAAATTAAGGGGTTGAAATGACCACCAGCGTGGTCTAGTGGTTCCCATTGCTGACCACGGATCCGCAGATGTGTACATTCGATCCCGGGAAATCCCCGGATTATTCTATGGCATAGAGGCCTGGGACGTGGTGCACTCAGTCTCTTGAAGGTAGTGAGGAACTACTTGAAAAATAAGTAACGGCTTTGGTCACGAAAACCTTCAATATCGGCCGTGGGGATTGGCATGTTAACCATACGTCTCCCATCCTACCATGTATCTCGTAAGGGATGTAGCGCCATGGAGTTTGGTTTAATTGAGTTTAAAGAAGTGAAATGTCAGTATATGCAATATCTGTATTGTGCACTCTGGATTCCATTATTCTCTTTGAGAGAACATAACATACAGTTCAGCCGTTCGTTTTTGGCCCGCGCCTTTGGTTCACTGTTACTGGAAGTGACTTTATACATACTCCATGCCAGGCCATCCCCGCTCACTTACCGATCCGCCCTGGCAGGGAGTATGTATAAAGTCATTTCCAGTAGCAATGGACCAGGCCAAAAACGAGTGGACGAACTGTACGAGGGCCTATTCTACACTCGCTTTCCTTTGTTTTGGGCTCACAGGGTATGCCATACAACCCGAAGATGTACGACGCATGGTCCTTAGGCTGTATCCTCTTCATAATGCTAACCGCCACCATGCCTTTCGACGACTCCAACATTAAACAAATGCTCCAGATACAGACTTCAGGGAAGTTAACTTTCCCCTGTCGCTGTGAAACTACCGTCAGCAATGCGGCCAGGAAACTTGTCAAGTGAGTCTCTGTCTTTTATACATAGTCCGCGTCCTAAAGCTACACTTACAGCAGTAGAAGTGAACCAGATAGTAGATTTCATGTCAGAAATCATGATCCAAAGGTAAATAATTAATAACGATCAAATCCTTAGCAGCTACTGAAAGAAAATGTAGTCACTAGCATGTAGTTGAAGACTTCATCTTAGATGAGAGTCTCTCGGGCTTCCAATCGGGTGAATGGAAAGGTCGGTACTAATAAGTCCATTTATCTGACTGGAAGCTCGAGAGACTATCTCATCTATTATTAACATCGGAAAGCTTAAGTCATATGCGACTTCATTTTTGTACCAAAATTGTCTCTTTACTTAACTAATTCACTGCCAATTATTTTGTTTTTAGACCATTTTAAGAATTTTACACGAGGGATGGAGCATAAGTCATGGAAACTATTTTTCCTCAAAGTAACTCAATAATATCATGAGATGTATGTCACGGGAGAGTGTGGTATCTCTAGTATATGCATAGGCGTACCGAGGGGGGGGGGGTTTGGGGGTTTGAACCCCCCCCCCATTGATTAAAAAAAGGAAAATTATATAATTTTTTTAAGTCTGCCCATAAATTACTTAATACAGGTATAAAGCTTGGAAAGCTTAAAACTCGTTATTTTGCGTCTTAATTTTTTAAATTTTCCGAGGGCGGACCCCCGGAAGCTTAAAACTCGTTATTTTGCATCTTAATTTTTAAAATTTCCCGGGTTAAAACTCGTTATTTTGCATCTTTATTTTTAAAATTTTCCGGGGAGGACCCCGGACCCCCCTCTCCCTGGGGGGTTTTCCATACCCCTCAGACCCCGCGGATGTTATAACCCCCCCCATATGGTCAGCCTGGTTACGCCTATGAGTATATGGACACATCATTTGGTAGCCTTGTGATGTAC
This sequence comes from Ectobius pallidus, assembly GCA_964059195.1. Lineage (NCBI taxonomy): Eukaryota > Metazoa > Arthropoda > Insecta > Blattodea > Ectobiidae > Ectobius > Ectobius pallidus. The sequence goes on from CAXKWD010000009.1 coordinate 134,023,453, forward strand.
GGTTATACGAAAAGAGGCTATGGTAATTTAGTTGTGAGCCAGACGCTGTGCAAATTGGACACGGCAAGATGTGAACAGCATTCTTACGTCAAAACAGTCACTATCTAGGTGAGAAATGCCAGATAAATCCACAAGGAGCTGATGGAAGCTTTGGGGAATGATGCCCATTCGTACCGAACTTTAAAAGATCATGGAGTGGGTGTGTGTGTGTGTGTGCATTCATGTTTCCAACTACCGCAATACATTACAGTGGCACGATGCGGTCACGTATGGATGTTTGCGGGTATCTGTTTCCTTACTACCCTACTTCTAGTACCGATAATCTGCAATGTACACACATTCCATACCCTTGCCCTTCCATTTGTATACAGTCAACCCTCGATATAATGCCATCATCCGTTCTCTAACATTTAGTGGCACAAAGCGAGGTTGGCACTAAAACGAAATTTAATTTCTAAAATAAAAATGGCATAATACAGTGCTGTATTAATTTACTTACTGTATTATGAAAGCAAAATTAAATAAAAGGCAAATAGAGAACTTTAGCACAAAATAAAATACTCTACAGTAACTCAATTTATTACAGTAAATTTCCAGTGCTACAGTACATAAAGGGGTTGAAAATCATGTAAGTGATCAACTGTAACTCAGTAACTGTAGTGTAGTGGTTAACAGCTGAATGGACACTGAACTAAAAGAAGTGAACGTTTGGAACGTCTCATTGATTGGCTCTTTCTACCTGCTCCACCCTCACTCAGGCTGTCTGTCCGACTTCTTAACATAGCTTCCTCATTCCACCGCACTACATTTACAGTTAGTGGCAGGGGAACACTCACTTCTTGGAAATACAGTTCAGTATGTTTCTTAAATGATCGTTCTAACATTCACGCCAGTTTTAAAAGAATTCTGCAAATGAAAAAAATTAACTGCAAGCTACATTTTGTAAAAATCATGTCTTACACCCTGTACTCAATGGCACTAAATGAATTGGCACAGTAACGAGGTTTCTTATGTAGGCCTACAATATATTAAAATGGTCCCACATTTTCAAGAGAAAAATTAGTTGTCATGACCTATGCCCCATCCCTCGTATTTTGTGTTTAAAAAGTATGGAAGGGATGTTTGTAACGTTTACTCTTGCTAACAGGCACTTGCTAGAGCCAGACATAACGAAGCGGGCTACCATCAGGCAAGTGACAAAAAACCCATGGCTACGAGAGACTGAACACCCGCCTGCTCTGAGAAAAAACCAAAGACCAGCTAGCAGCAAGCGCTGAGCACACTTTCAAATTACAGGAGTCAGATATGGGCGATGTCTGTGTGTACGTCCTGGTATTTGTACTGTTTTGTTTACAATGATTTTTGACATAATACATTATTTTTCGCTGATTTTATAACATGTCTTTTCATTTAATATGTAGAAGGAGTTTCCTGGTTTTCTTTCTTTCTTTCTTTCTTTCTTTCTTTCTTTCTTTCTTTCTTTCTTTCTTTCTTTCTTCTTCTTCTTTACAGGATGGTCCTCATTCAGGGTTTTTCCTGCAACCAAATAATCCAGTGCAAGCATGATATGTACATTCAATTTCGTCTTTCTATTTCCCTTCTTCATCGAATCCTGTTTTCCGCTTCTTCTGGTGCTAGGCCAAACTTCTCCATTGAACAGTAGACATTGTCCTTCTATATAGTCAATGGTCGTCCTCTTCTTCGTCGCCCCTCCACTTCCCATTCTTCATTAACACACACTGGGTGTTAATGAATAACATCGAAATATTTTACCTGTATATAGGAGAGACTTAGAGAAGCAACTTTTATTAGGAGATATTTGCTCTATGGATTCAATTTATCCTGTTAAATAATAAAATCTCCCAAAGCATGGCCGCCACTGACTTCTAACATTTGAAAAAAATGCAAACAAAGGAAGTTCGTTGTTAACACCGGAGTTAAGAATAAAAACTAATGCACTGGCGGCCAGTCATGTGATTATTCTGTAAATTTTGCAGATTATGAAAACTCTAAATTATGATATAGTTGTTGATGAATTATTAAGAATCAGGTTTTTACCGATCACTACGAAGGTCAATTTAATGAAAATTTTAACCCTATTTCACTTTATTATTTACTTATGAGTACCAAATTGTAATGACTTGAATGCCCTGTAGCATATACATTTTACGTCACATAGCAAAAACTCCTAATAAAGTTGCTTGTCTTTGTCCCCTTTATACACAGGTAAACTATTTTGGTGTTATTCATTAGCACCCTATAGGGCGATATATATATATATATATATATATATATATATATATAATGGTGGCTGGGAAGGGCACTAATCCGATACCAGCTCCCATCCACAGGGCTAAGCAATTGGTTTATAAAATAAATTTAACATCAAAATATTGTTATAAAAGGGTGTTTCTAAAATAGTTTCATCGTTGTACTAAGTGAAATTTAACATTATTAAAATATCGTTATATCGATCTTCGCTATACAGAGGTTTGACTGTATATACAAAGCTCCTGAACAGTAAACTGGCCTATATGCAGGTAAAGCGTGAATAAATAAAGTAAATAAATAAATAGTAAAAATATAATTTGGAATCATGATGTAGCACTTTTTTCAGATACACTTCACTACAGACTAAACCAAAAAGCTGGCTGAATAGAAGATCTGTCACCACTATTTGAAGTAGGGTCTTTGAGTTTAACATTGCTTATATCATTCACCAGCAACTGATCACCTGTATTAGTTGGTACATCGTCACTGTTGCGATAATACAGTTTCTGCACTCCCGTTTCGTTTCCGCTGGAGGCTGTACTTGCCGTTTGAGGGAAACTAGAACGATGCTGTCCGTAAGGGAAGTCCAAGTCAGTCAAATCTTCTTCTACGATGTCTTCGGTAGGCAGTCTTGGTCCAAATACGATTGTGGCAGAAGATTCTTGTAGTGGATTGGATGTTTGTTTTTTGTTTGTATTGTTTTTGTGAGGATTACCTTTGTTGGCGTTTTTCTTAGGTGACTCGCGAGTACTTTTAACAAATTTTGGTTTAAGTACGTTGTATGTTCCTTCCCTTACGAGCTTAGGGGTGCTTTCTTCACTCCTATTACTATCTCCCATATGTGTCTTATCCCTAATATTTCGTTTATCGTCTTGAAAAACAGAATAATGTTGGGGAGATTTTGAAGTATTGTTTGTCTTTCGAGTTTTTTTAGAACTGTCTTCTACACCTTTTTTAATATTTGTAGAATCACACTTTTCTGAAATATTCTTAGTAATACTTGACTTATTTTCATTATCTTTTCGGTCTCTGTTTGAGTTGTCTGTGTGTCTGTTTATAGAAGTATCGCTAATATTTGCACTGATTTTACTTTTGTTGTTGTTCTTTTGCACAAAATTGCCACCGCGGACAGTCGAATCTTCACCACCATCCTTCTTGTTAGAAACTGTTTTATTTTTATTCTTGATTGGCTTATACTTGGTCCCTATTGCCGGTAAGGGAACATATGGAGAAAGTCTTTTGGACTCGCCGCTAGAAGATGCTGGCCTGGTTTCATGGAGGATCTTGTAGATGTCGTCTTGAGTAGGAACTCGCCTCATGTATGACTGATGACGACCAGTCAAGTAGATCCCCTGGTTACTCATTGCTTCATGCGTTTTCTTAGAACTGGTTTCGATCAAAGATTTACTGCGCCCGGGAACTTTCTTACTCTTCTTCCTCGGAGGCGACTTTCCACTGGCGTCCTCTGTAGATGGTATTAGGGTCTTCCCTTGTACACGGAGTTCTTTCATGGAAGCACTTTTTCCCTTTATCATCATTTTGGGAGCAAGAACTCTTCTACTCTTCATGTACAGTTCACTGTGTCTTCAAGTTGAGTAAACTTTAATTGGTTAGAATTTATAAAATTCTTAGCAAAATCACAACAATTTTATTCGTTTCTGTTTTCACTTAATTGGGAAAATAATTTCGGAACATTTCCGGGAAACTGTAAACATTTGCACACTGCTGTACAGTTAACTTCGCTTTCAGTTATTGAAGCACACGCTGTATACATAAACAATTATCCAAATGCAGAATCTTTTGAATTAACTCTTGGAAATAGAATTTTCTCTACCTATTGCACCAATATAAAATTAATACCACTGAAAGATAACACATTTTAACAAACCCAAAGTTTTCGACAGCTTTGATATTCACAATAGTAGGTTATTCAATTTCCTAAACAAGTTCATTTGTTGTTCTTTCTGTCATGAACACTTCTAGTTTATTTACAACATTAACAATTATCTGTAAATTATTAAATTAAAACACCGTATAACGACCGTTCTTGAATTTCTTATTTTACGGAATTAAACATTCAAAAGTTCCAGGTAATAAGAACCACAACAGAATGTCAGGAGGTTCAAAATTATTACGACTACCTAGTATGAACACATTTATTCCCGGCTATAAGCAGGATCACGCAAAGGACATCCTCACCGGGGTTGTCATGGTAATGCACAAACATCAACACGAGGTTTGATCCTATGGCCATTGAATTCGTCTCATTACTAAACAAAACACGGTAGTCTTGGTGATATAGCAACCCCTACCATGCATTATACTCATGCTCCTCCCTTTGAATATCGAATAAACAATAGCCAACCAGCTTCAAGCCATTGAATTTACCTACAGAATACGTTAATAACAGTTATTATGTTTTCCAAACGCATATATCAAGGAATGTATATGTCAACCAAGACATGTCGGTGTAGGAAATTACATTACCGTCAAGAGGAATAAAGAACTATGCTACCAGTGTTGAGAAAATTAACTAACCAATGTAGCATTAATACACGTGATTTGAAATCCAAGTTATAAATTCATGTAGATTTGTATTCATGTTTCCATACTGATTCTGTTGTCTCTACATTTAATTTAAAAGGAAAATTCCTCCTACGCAAAGATATGAAGCAGGGACCTTCGGTTTTCGTGTCATTTTACTATTTCAACAAATCAGAGTTCGAGATAGGTGAAAGAGCGAAATAAAATTTGTTCCGCCTGAAAAAGCTTCCAATTGGAGGAAATATGGCAAAAAATGTGAATAAAATTAAATAATTTAAAGGTATTGGCAAAAATATTTTTACCTGCATTTTCTAATAGTCGTAATAATAAATTACCAGCTATATTTTGCTGGTACAGCTAATGTTCCAGGAAATACGAGAATCACATAATGAATTAAGAAAATGATTGGAGCTGAACTTAAAAACGATACCTAACTTAAAATTATCAAAACAAATTTATCCGAAATGATTAAACCACAGAAAACTTATCGGTGCTCTACACCAGATCCTAATGTTCAAAGAACAGACTGATTCTTTCGTACATTAGGGAATAATTCAAACTTTCGCATTTTTTCCCCAATATTCCAGCCATCTCTTGCCACATAAAATCTTTCGCTTGACTGTCTTCATAGGATTTCGGACTAGTATCATACAGAATATCATGTTTACAACCTTTTATTATTTCGTATTGTTCGGGAGAAGTTACAGAAATTTATCTATTTGGTCACAATATATGCTAATCCTTGATTTTCCTGACGTACTATACACATTATTGGATTTTTCTCAAAAGGAATATTGCTGACGAACTTAGACAGCTCCAGCGATCTTCTTCGTAGCAAAAATGCCCATGTTGATTTTACAGGGTGTCCACACAACTTTCAAAATTAATTTCCCTGACTTTCCATGACCAGAAACTTACACCTGCCTGACCACAAGAATCAATGTTTTCAAGGTTATTTGTAAACAGAACAACAAAAAATCCAGCCTCCTCAATCACACAAAAAAAAAAAAAAAAAAAAAACAACAACAACAGGATTAGCTTAATTATTACTGAAAAGAAAATTGCTTACATAGTCTGGGTTGCAGCAGACCATAGGCGTAACCAGGCCGACCATATGGGGGGGGGTTATAACATCTGGAGAGGGGGGTTCCGGGGTCCTCCCCCCGGAAAATTTTAAAAATTAAGATGCACAATAACGAGTTTTAAGCTTCCCACGCTTTAAACTCATATTAAGTAATTAATAAGCAGAGTTTCAAAAAAGGTGATATATCACAATAATGAAATAAATAGTACAATTTTCCCTTTTTTAATCAATGGGGGGGGGGTTCAAACCCCCCAAAACCCCCCCCCCCTCGTTACGCCTGCGGCTTGCTATTTTCCCTGACTATTTCATATCTTTTTACAACTTTCCCTGACTTTTTTCTTTACTTTACAAAATACCCCGACTTTTCAGAATGTGGACACCCTGTTTTAATTTGAGAGGAACGACAGCGAAGCACGCTGTAGACAAACTGTACGGGGAGTGTTCCATAACATTGAATGAATGAAACCAATTTGATCCCATGAAGGGCAATGGTATCCTATAAGGGAAAGATCATGTGAAGAGCTAATCCACATGAATTGTAAATTTCTGGCGTATGAGCCCTATTGTTCATTCCTACATTGTGTACATTAATTGTTGGTTGCGATAACATTACATGAAAATATATTCTGACGAAGGCAGCTGGGAATTTATTTACTACTGTAACCTTCAAAAGCCCAATCGATAAAAAGCGTGTTTTATCTAGATTGGTGTTTTCGTGTCTAGACTTTATCCAAAACACGCACGTTTTAATTAATCGATGTTCATAATCATCAGTAAGACAACGAGTGTATTTAAAAATTAAGTATGTAATAACTTACATATTATTAAGTACCAGAATGGTATTTTCTGAGATTGTGTGGTGAACGGGAAAATGTCTGTCCGTCTGTCTGTACGCGCGATAACTCAAATACGCTTTATCGGATTCTCATGAAACTTGACATACGCATTTATGACGTCCATGGAAAGAAGCCTACAGATTTTGGACCAAATCGGTTGACCGGTACCGGAATAATGCCCAATTTAGTGCCTATTTCATGGTAATATATTAGAAAGCATTTATCAAAAATGCAAATCAGTTCTCATGGCAACATATTGTTTTACAGTGCTCATATACGGCTTTGGAAGTTGCAATACAGTTAGCTTTGACAATAATACTACCCACACATTCCTTCACATATGCTTATCTAACTAGACCTTTGTTCTTCCGTAAGCCCTGCTTAACGAATCAATATAGAGCTTAACTCGGAAATCGATAAAAAAAAATAACTTGTTTTCTGCATATCATAATTGCAATGATCAATTATTTAAAAAAAAAAAGCATTCTGGCACTTTGTTATACCAGTTTAGATGGGATTACCTATGATAAAAAAATTAAAAAATTGGAACTTTCTGGAATATTTCCTTCGACTGCAGGCTATAAGTTTCTGGCTCACCTAGAAGTGAGTGAGTTAACCTTGTAGATTTATGGTATAGTGAAAGCCTATATTTTTCATTACATGGAATTCGAGGTTTTGAGCGTGGAAATGTATTGTTTTCTCATTTCCGTGAATACACTCGGATCTGACGCGTTGGAAACCTACCACATCATTTATTATTCACGGGGTCTCCATACGCCTACTGTAGGCGACCAGTGGAAAGTAATTTTCTTATTGATTGTGATTTAAAAATAAAAGCCAGAAAGTTTATTTCAGTATCCTCCTGTTTGTGGTATTCATCCAAACCTACATACTTATAGTAGCTTAAAATACCCATGCCCTCGATTTGTGTTTTGCTTGAGCTTCCAAGTAAACTTATGGAGTACTTCCGAATTTCAAACTCTGCAATACTCTTTCTTTTCTTCGGAGGCATTTCAATAAATCTGGAAAAGGGAGACATTTCGTGAAATAAACACGGCGATAAAGGGGGGAAGGACCCGAAGCTAAATGAGCAAAATTTCATCCAGATCAGAATACAACTATAAAAAGGTAAAATGATCCCTATGCAGGCCTATAGGGTTCCGGGAGGTTCAAGATCCTAGATTTTGAGACATTCGGCCCGTGAAGGTGGTAAGGTTGCCAGCCTCTTTCTCCACGATTACTCCTGGTACTCATTTCTGTTAGAGGCTGAGTTGACCCCAAGGCCATGGGATTAGGCCAATTGAAAGGCGAACTAGACAGCCACCTAGGGCGGGAAGTTTTTAGAATGATTGAGATGGCAATGTAGGATGGCGTCAAAATACATACTTAATTTAGCCTATATTCATATCTACTCCATGGGAATTTTACAACAAACTTCCGCTGCAATGAAGGTAGATCTATCCACCACAGAGGTATCTTTAAAATGAGGGAAGTCGTGTGGTCAGCATGCCGACTTCCAACGCCGTTATTTGATGGATTTCGTAGTGACCCCTACATAGGATAGGCCACGGGGGCCCTTAGATTTGCTTCTTTGTAGCAATTTATAGGCTAGCTCTCCAATATCGAAACCATAAACATGAACTAGGTACCTGCATCATACGAAAAGAAATTACTGTAATTAAAAATGTCGCATTTGTAAGATACTTTAATGCACAGAAACAATTTTCGCGCAAAGCGACTATTTCTGTGGAGAACATCCGAATCAACACACCAGTACCGAGCGAGGTGGCCGAGATGGTAACGTCTTTGATTCGCATTTGGGAGGCCCCAGGTTCAAATCCAATTTGACATGGTTTTTTTTATGGTATCCCCAGTCGTAAAGGCAAACGCCGAATTGGGCATTTACATACCATGAATCATCCTCATAACATTTTCATCCTATGTCATATCCATTTAAATTAATATTAGTCGAAATTTACACCATAAAATACACTAACAATAGAAAATAATTGACAATCAATAGCTCCATGGACTACCCTACTGTACGGATACAGATCCCGAACTCTGATATGGCCTTATAGCTAAAAGAAGTAGAAATACAGCTGATATAAATTTAAAAATATTGTAATTAAATCACGGAGGATGAAATGGGCTGGACATGGGGGAGGAAAGACATATCTCGAAAGTATTGACTGGGAGACCCGAAGGGAAAAGACCACCTGGAAGACCTAGACGTAGGTGGGAGGACGATGGTAAGATAGATTTAAGGGAAGTAGGATTTACGAGGGATGATTGGATGGAGTTAGCACAGAATAGGGTTGAATGGCGGGATCAGATAAGCGCGGCAATGAACCTTCGGGTTCCATAAAATATATAATATTCCTTTAGAGGAATTGTCTAGTTAGTTATTTAGTAAGTAAGTAAGTAAGTATCGTAATTGAAATCTTCGCAATTGTAGGTTTCTTCGATGCACAGAAACAATTTTAGCGAATTAGCACATTAGTTTCAGTCACATGAAAAATCCTAACTCAGTAATAGGTAGTTGTTAGTGTCAACATACAGAACGACTATATTTTTATTTCGGCCCTGACGCCGACAGTTGCTATGGATACTTCGTATAATGACTGTATTGCGTGTTGCATAGTCAACCTTCGATAAGGCTGTTCAAAAAGATGTCACATCAGACGCCGATAATCCTTCTTGAAATGTGGATATTTTTAAGAATTGAATTGAATTGATTTCTGCAGTTTTTTTCTCTGTGTGCACCAAAAATACATGTTTTGAGGTCTGCCTAATCCAGTGGCGGATTCAGAACTTATTCAAGGAGGGGGGGGGGCACATAAAGGAACGATTGCAATTACGGGGGTATGGAATATATTAAAAAAAGAGGGGAGTCCAGGGGTCCTCCCCGGGGTTTCTAAAAAATTACCAGGTTTAAAATGCTACGTTTTAAATCCTCTGGGCGATTCCTCAAAATTTCTCAGTAGATTAAATCTCTTCTTGCCCAGAGTTTTAGTTCTGCTGATAAATTTGTCAGTTTTACGTATTACATAATAATTAAAATCATTAATCAAACCTTTAACCTTCAGTAAGTGCTGGTCTGAAATAGTTCACAAAAAATGAATTAATCATATTTTATAACTAGCAGGTGCCCGCAGTTTCACCCGCAATAATTAATTCAGAAATTAAAAATTACGAGCAAAATAATTAAAACATATTTATTAACGCTTGTACGTGAAACATTCATAGGCCTAACTAAATGATTAATGAAACGCTAAAAATCCGGCTTAGAAGAGCATTCCACGATTAGAAAGCGCAGCATGGGAAAAATACCTCAGATTTGAGTTCCCTGGCCCAGAAAACTCGTGCGTAGTTCCATCCAAATCAATCAATGCTTGCCCATTTAGGCTTATATTCATTATCCCTCTTCCGTCTATGTTGAAAATTTCAGACGTCTACGTGCTTTGACATTATGAACAAATGAATCGACCAGGGTGGGCTTACAAAACGAAGCGGTTCTTTTATTTCCAAGATATAACAAAAATAGGCAAAGCCAACTGCAACTGATTTTACAGTTGAAATGTATTACCGAAAAGTGATGCTTCGATAGCGCAAAAAAAATTCACGCTTTCTGCCAGTTTTTCACTTGTAACTCGCGAACGAAAGCGAAAATTAAAAATCTGGCTTCGAGGTGCATTCGGCCACTCTTCACTCCTTAAAAATATATGCTGATTTCAAAGAATGTATTGGCAATTTATGATGTTTGTATATGATTCACTGAACATGTAAGTTATAGCTTTAGCATGGCCGTACAGATTATAAGACAACACAGCAAAACCATCTCTAAGCTGTAAGTAATCCATCAGCGAATACATTGATGCTGGATCTTAAGTAAGGAGTGTTTAAAATTAAATACTGGTTACTCACATTAAACCTTAATATAGTTTTAACATTCACTTCAGAGTCAGAGTTGGCCATAATCGCTAGCATTTATCATTTGTTATGAACTGTTCATTCAATGGATTGTCTATGGGGCTTTGGATTGAGATATTGCAATGAAATTTTCTGTTCAACTTTAAAAAATCATCTTTATCTTCATCTTGAAGTTCGCCTTGAAGATGAAGGCAGGCAGCATGGGCTTCGAAATGGCCGGAATAATTGACTTGCACACCCGGATGATACCCAAGAAACATTCAGTCAGCTACTTCTGTTGACTCACGTCTTGTATTCAAAGTTTTACTTTTCTCTCTGCTTCCTAGCAAGAAGTTACATGAGAACTATAGACATAACTAGGGTGTGCCAATATAAAACTTAATGAGCAGAGTTAGCGAGAGGGAAGAAATACCCACTTTTTCCTAGTGTGACAGCGTGAAACATGACTTGGAACAAATGGCTTCATGTAGTACACCAGTGTTGACTTGTGGAAAAATGACTAATCTTTAAAATCTACATTACAATATTTTTGTTTTCTTTAGAATACGTCTCGAGTACCATCTTTCACGCTCGCTTTCCACCTTTTAAAATCCAGGTGGTCTGAAATATGGAGACTTTCAAAACATTGGATATGGGCATGCAGAACTGATAATCAAAACTCAAGCTGTAAACTGTCGATGGGCGTATGCCGTTATTTTGGAGATGTTCATTTCTGAAATCTTCTCACCACAAATTTAGCACTTCACTCTTGAAGACTGTACTAAAGCATTGCATACTTTTCCACCTATCATTGATAGTATTAAGGAATACTGCACTTCAGTGTTATTAAGTGCCAGAATGGTACTTTATGAGATTGTGTGGTGGATAAGAAAATGTCTGTCTATATGTCCTTGTGTCTGTATGTATGATAACTCAAATACGCTTTATAAGATTTTCATGAAACTTAGTATATGCATTTATAAAGTCCATGGGAAGAAGCCTATTGATATTGGACCAAATCGGTTGACCGGTACTGGCCTAATTTAAACAGATGCCTTGCTCTGTTCAAAATAACCATCACATTTTCAGCAATGGTGCATGTCATAAAAAATAATTTTAAAAGTATATACAATACTATTGAGAACCCTGGAACAGTGGAATATATAAAATTTGCATTCCGTTTGAAAACATATTTTTTTTGCGTGGAGGGTAAATTTCCACATGGTATTGTCACATGCTCGGCAGAGTGATACATTAGGGTTTGTTTACTTCTCCTTGGAACTTAAAGTGAAAACATAATAGAATTTCAGTCACGCTAAAATTTAATACATATCATTTTTTAAATTTAAACAAATGAAACAAACTTATTACATAGCTACTGCATACCATAGTGTTATAAATGAATAAATCAAGCAGAGTGGGCTAACAAAATCAAAGCGATTGACAATTTGATGTGTTATGTTTAGGTTAGACTGGGCCATGCATATTATCATAGCACCATACATTATATCATTTATTAATGTGTCTATGCTGTCAAGTGGACAAATAGTAATGTTTATGTATAGCACCAGCTGACTAGAACTTTTTGAAATAAAGAATAACTTTCAGTAAGTAATTCCACGTATTATTTCTACTGACAAAAAGTGATACATTGGAGCTTGCCTTGTATACCTTCGTTACAGATACATATGTTTGTGGCAGCTCGGCCACTGATTAAGTGTCCTCGAGAGCCAATAAAAATGCTTGGGGGTTTCAAACATCGCAAAATATAAATTTAGAAAGAAAAAATTAATATTGGTATAAACTCTTGGTGAAACAATACAATGTCTGACTTTGATCACCTTAATCCTTGCTTTCGATGTCTTAATAGTATATTGTGATACAAGTGCCGTAAGGCACGTTTACGGGTCGAGAAAACAGATTGAAAACCCGAGGCTGTGCCTGCGGGTTTTTAAGTTTTCGAGACCCGTAAATGCCTTTACGGCCCGTGTGTTGCATGCTATTTTTTGCATGACGGTTACTTATATCAATTTAATTATATTAATTGTGATATTACCTGGAAATATTATGTGTATACATTCTTGAAGAGAGATGTTTATTTCAGAAAGTGATTCGCATGTGTTTGTTGTTATGGGAACCGAATATTTGTCCTGGGGGCCTTGTTCATAAAGGCATGTATTATGAAGTGTATCGTAATGAATTATGACGTAGCGCAAGGACCGTAAGTAATTTAACATCATCGCAACGGTCTTAGCAACACGATTGTGTGGGAATGTCAACTTACGATCCATGTAAACAACTTTCGTAAGTAACACTTACTAGCTAAGGAGTGCAAAAAAAAATTGTTTTGTTAAAACTGTAAAGATACTGAAAATTACATTCATCTCTACAACTTTCCCCCCTTTTAAGGGAAACCTTTATTAAAGGAAACTCTATCCCATTGAGATTCATTAAAAAAGGGGTTTTACTGTATATTTTGTTCCACTAGAACAATGGCCAATCCATGATTGGCCAATCAAGTAAACCTGGAAAGAACACAGTTATTTTTAAGGTATGTATTATGTAAACCACCATTAACAGACGTGGGTGTCGGCATGCTGACCACAAGCCCCCCCAATCCTGCCGCCTGCCTATGGTAGATGACGTAGCGGTCGGGTGGTAGGCCTTGTTCCTTCAGGGATGTAGCACCACGGAGTTTAGTTTTAGTATTATGTTGGAAATTCCATTTTCTGGACAACATTTCCCCCCCCCCCCATAAAGAAGCCACATTTGTCTGCTTCAAAGTGATACCTAGTTTATATGAAAATTCGAGAAGGGAGAAATATGTGGATTGTTGTGATAAGCATGGAAGGGAGGGATATGCATGGATGAGAGAAGGGGTGGTATATCTAAAAGGGTTAAGGAAGGAGAGAGAGGAAGGTTGTGTATTATGTAGTAAAGAGGAAGGAATATCACACTACTTAACAGAACGTGAAGGGGGTATGAAAGTGGAGAGAGGAAATTTGGGAGACAAAGTGACAAAAATTTCATAACGAGATAATAGGCCTAGTCATTAAGATGTTGAAATTCAGAGGAGAAGAAAAGATGAGGAATATAGGGGAGTATTTAAGAAAAATGAGAGAGAAGTAGATGAGAAAAATTAAGAAGTAGATCAAGAGCAAAATAAAATCAGGTAAACTGATGTAACAAAGTGCCAGTATGTTTTTGTTTAATCAGTTATGACTGCAATTATGATGTGCAGAATATGTTTTTTTTTTAAATTGATTTCCAAGTTAAGCTCCAGATTTATTCATTAAGCAGGGCTTACGGAAGAACAAAGGTCTAGTTCTTTAATGAGATTAAAATCTTCCAGCATCACCTGAACTGTACAGATTTGAGATATCATGACAATCGCACACTCACATAAAAATACCAAAAAAATTCAAATTGGCCGGTTTCGGGTTTTGAACCATGGACTCCAGAATGTGAGGCCAAAGCGTTACCAACTCGGCCACCGGGGTCATTTTAACGGTCTAGTTGGATAAGCGGATGTAAATCAATATTGTATTTTGTCATAGCTACCTGTATTTTAATTTCCAAGGCCTTATACGATCACAGTAAAACAATAGGCAGTGTTGTCAAGATAACTGATTTTCATTTTTTTTATATATAAATTCTTTCGAATACGTATATTACCATAAAATAGGCACTAAATTGAGCATTACTCCGAAACAGGTCAACAGATTTTATCCATTATAAATAGACGTCTTCCCATGGACATTATAAATGCGTATACGAAGTTTCATAAATATACGGTAAAGCGTATTTGAGTTATTGAGCCTTTAAAGTAGACACTAAATTGGGGTTTACTCAGGTACCGGTCAACAGATTAGGTTCAAATTCAATAGGGCACTTCTCATGAACGTCATAAATGAGTATACCAAGTTTCATGGAGATCCGATACAGCGTATTTGAGTTATGGCACCTTTCTATTAGAAAGGCGCCATAATCTATTAAAATAGGCACTAAATTGGGCATTACTCCGGTACCGGTTAACCGATTTGGTTCAATATCAATAGGGTTCTTCCCATAGACATTAAAAATGTGTTTTCCAAGTTTCATGAAAATCTGAAAAAGCGTATTTGAGTTATGGCGCGTACAGACACACGGACAGACGGACGGACAGACATTTTTCGTCTCCACACACAATCTCATAAAGTACCATACTGGCACTTAATAATCAGGAAAATAATCAGAATCCCCAATCATACATAAAACCTAGCGGTTAAAGTATGAGCGGATTCTTAATGGATAATGCTAGACTTATAGACAAGATATAAAGTGGATGTAGTTAACTATGTATGTATGTAAAAGTATGTGGAAATAAAATTCTATTCTATCCTATGTGAAAATTCAAACAGGAAGTCATTAAAAAAAAAGTTTAAATGGCACAGTTTTATTACCATTTGAGTGCAACTTTGTTTATCTCTAAACTTTTTTTTCTTATATCTTCTACTCTTCAAATGAACAATTGAGCTAAAAGGATACATCAAAAGAAGGGGTCGGCAGAAGATAGTGCTAACCCTCTTTTTGTAAAAGTTGAGATTGTTGCACTATTTATATTTTTTCTTAGTCACTATTTATTCCAATGTTTCTGAGCACAGACTAATGCAGTCAATAAGTCTTGTTAGTAACAAAATATGTAGCAAAATAAATAAAAATAAGATTTGCAAATTAGAGCTAATTTTAAAAATGTAATATCTAAAATGTTTGTAATGGGTTAGCACTATCTTCCGCCGACCCCTTCAAATTAAAACTAATGAGTGAAGGAATGTTCTGACAATGTGTTTTCTGTTTCTGAGGAATAAAAAAGAAGAAATTTTTTTTTAAAAAGTCTGTCCTTTCAAAACACACACACTTCAGTAAAAGAGTTTTTAAGTTTGTGTTGTGTTGTGATATTTTTAAAATTAGAATGTTTCTAGGGAACAAAATATTGAAAACTACCGTATTTTAGGGACTATAAGTTGCTCCGGACCATAAGACGCACCTTGATTTTAAGATGGAAATTTAAAGAAAAAGACATTTAATGTGATTCTAAACGACATATTTTAAAGGGAATAATACACTTCATTGCATGAACAAATTATAACCTTGTACAATGGAATCAGTGTAAATCACTTCTGACTTTAAACCTGCGTTGTACGAAAATCTCTTCGTGTAAATTTTAATTACCGAACTGATTTCTCATGAAAGACTGAAAATACTTTTACATCATCCAACTATATGGTAAATGTAATGGGACAAGGCTGTTTAGAAGTCATTGCCTTCATTTAAACCACCTGACAGAGACAACTCCTTTTGTATAAAAGAACTCAACATTCCTTTCTTTTTGCATTGTATACCTGGCTTTCAGTTACCCTCAATTTACGACTGTGACAAGTGCACTAATGTAAAGGTAGGGGGGAAAAAAAGCAGACAGACTAAAATTTCTAAGTTGCCGATACCACTGCGCATGCCTAGTAGCATTCACAGGATAGAAGGGAATGTATTGAAATTTGTTCTAGTGTCGACTGTTGACTTAGCCAATTTCGAAACCCATTAGAAAATAAATTAGTACAATTCATTTTCTGGGAATAATCCATTAATTAAGTAGCTAAATATTGTGGTGTATGTGACAATTATTATTTCTATGATACACTTAAAAAATCTGTCAGTCATGGGTATCGAACCTGCGACCTTTCGCATGAAGGTCATGTGCCACAAGCACCTGAGCTATTCATCTAAGAAGAAAGCAGTAACCAGCTGCGTGGCTGTTGTCCAACTACACAGGTCTAAGGAATATGCACGGACACTGGTATGAACAAGGCTCTGAAATCAGCTACAAGAGTCGGTCTGCTTTTTTCCCCCACCTGTACAGTCTGTGCCAAAATTTGTAACAATCTTATTGTTTAAAACACCTTGTTTATAACTATGGTATTCTGGCAATATTTACCATATTTTAAATTTTTTTGTGTACTTCGGACCATTAGACATACCCAACTTTCAAGGAGTTGTTTTCAAGGTAAAAAAAAAGTGCGTCTTATGGTCAGTAAAATACGGTAAGTTTCAGATATAGCATTATGTTAGTCCTAGGCCATAGGTTGCTTGGTAGAAATCTCATAATCTGAGGCTTTCACGGCCGGAATCATAATATTTGGTTATAATAAGTGGATTTTATCCTCCAAAATGAGCACACCTTAAATAAATAAAATATTATTGAAAGAAATACGAGGTGTGTAAATAAAGTAATGAAACTGGTATTTTTTTTCACCTGTTTTATTCTAATAACATTACAATTCAACATTGTCCCCTTTAAACTAAATGCCTTGAGGAAGCCACACAGCACTGGAGATGGTTCTTCCACTTCTCATAGCAATGCTGGAACTTGGAGGCTGGTATAGCCTTCAGCTGATCAGTTAGCCATTTGAATGTTGTCCAGGGCTCCAAACTGACATCCCTTGAGGTGTGTTCTAAGTCTTGGGAAGAGGAAAAAATGACAAGGACTGAAATCAGGCGAATAAGGAAGCTGAGGAGCCACAGGAATGTTCTTATTGGCCAAAAAACGGTTTACTGAAATTGCTGTGTGACAAGGCACATTGTCGTAATGCAACACCCAGATCCTTTTTATGCCTGCTCTCACATGTATGACTCTCCGTGCTCTGGTGCTTGGTTTCCAGGTCGTATTCAAACAGTCAAGTCTCTTCACCGGACATGTTCCAGAAAATGGGGATCTGAAGAAAAACCTGATTGCACAAGGTTACTCAAAATTCTTGCCCATCCATTGTTAGAAGGCACAAGCAAAATATGCTTCACTAAAACTATCGCTACGGACATCAAGAATGACACTGGCGAGTTCCAATTCAGACTGATGGTGTATCATAAGTTCACCCACCTCCTCTCCAAATCACATGGCACCATTGTTGCCCGATCGAAAACTATGCTACCAGTCTCATTACTCTATTCATACACCTCGTACGCTGTTGTTGTTGAGCCAATTTTATTTTAAAAACATTTTTTTTTTCTGGTACCAGAAACATTTTAACTGAGTTTATTTTGTTCTGATATTTACTCTCACCCCCACACATCAGAAAACACCTTAAAGTGACTGACTGAATCACTATTAACTTCATCTGGATAAACAACACCGGTAATTCCCAGACTCACACAAGTTGTTTGAGAAAATTAGTTTGTTAACACACTGAATTTATACATTATCCATGCTATCTGTGTAAGAAGGTTCAAGATATGCTTCCACCTGGACTCCCAGTCTGAATTTTCGTGATCTCAGCTTTAAACTTAGCAATTGTTTCCTTTGCAAGTTTCAATCGTTCTTTGAGATCGTTAATTTCATAATGAATTTTATTTTTAGCATTCAAGATGTTCTGCAAGGTCTTCTCCTTTTTTTCCTCAACTGAAAAAAGAAATGTCACAAATGGTTAGTGCATCAAATGAATAACCTACAATGAAAGCTTATGTTCTCTAATAAAAGAAAATTCCACTTGAGCAATGAATACTGTACCTGTAAACAAACATCCATTAATTCATCTTGGACAGTTCGGAGTCCAGTCATTTTGTATGGTAGGCAGAAAACCCGGCCAATACTTAACTCATACATCATTACTTTGTGAATCGAGTTTAAGCAAAAGTTCACATATGCCATGTGTATAGATAGGCCTATGCTTGAAATCACTAGGTTTTTGTAGAAGTCACGAAAGATTACATCAAAACTTGACAAACGGAATATATTATACCGTATTTATAGCTGTGATTATTTTTGTTCCATACCAAATAGTAGATGGTATCGATTCACATACAGGCCAGCCATTCCATGGGAAGTGAACCTGAAGTGTCCAGACCATAACAATATTAATTTAAACATATATGTAATCATTAAAAATTAAGTAATTAATTTTCAGTACTAGTCTACTAAATAACTCATTCTGAAAATTAATTTCATAATTTTTCAGTGATGACATATACATTTAATTTAATATTAAAAGGCTGTTACGGTCTGGACGCTTCAGGCTCACTTTCCGTGGAATGGCTGAGGCACATATTCCTCTGTCTGACCTTACATGCAGAAATTAGATGTCCCAACTTTGAAGACCTACAGCCTGGGTCTTACAGTGCTTTAGAATTTGTAAGTCGCCAATGGGTTGGTATCTCATTCTGAGAATGCCTGGTGGTATACTGGGACATGTAAGCCAGTTGGAGAATTTAATGTTGTACTGGCATGTTGCCACGGTAGCTCAGTTGGTAAGAGCAGCGGCATGGAGGAGCCGAAGATCCTGGTTCAAATCCTGGCTATGGCATTGAATTTTTCAGTCTGACTTCACCTTTCCATCTTAGCCTACAAACGACCATCGTGAAAGAATTACCATTCCGGAATAAATTATATTTATAGCTGTGATTATTTTTGTTCCATCCCACATAGTAGACAGTATCGATTCACATAAAGGTACAGACAAGAAAAAGTAAGATTCCTCTGTCTGATGTCACATGCAAAAGTTAAATGCCCCAATTTTGGAGAGTTCTTTTTTTCACAAGCTGTTGTATATGCTAAACTAAAAACATTGGCATTTGAATAAAGTACATTGACTGTACCTTTGAATTCCGTTTTATGTGATATCTTCAATTCCAAATAGCCGACCACCAGATATATCGTGGAATCTATTATAATTATTGTTTGCCAGTTGTGGCAAATAGCTGGTAGACTCCTAGCGGTCTGCTTTAGGGTCAATCCATATGAAATCATCCAATAATAAAATAATTTGTTGCTGACCTATTTTATTTTATTTTTAAGTATATATTTTCTGTTTCTATGTGTATCTGGGAGTACAAAACAATTTTTTCACATTTTTATCACTAACGCTTCGGCAACTAGTGGCCATTTTGCTTAGAAGGATCTGTCATTTTTGGCATTTTCAAAGGTTAGCGGTAAGTTAAATAACTATTTTATTTATGAAGATATCAACTTGAAGTAAAAACCATCTTAATCTACAAGAAACAATCTACAGTTCATGTTATGACCAAAAATTTGTTAGGTCTTAAGGAAATAATCTAAAACTTTATTAGAAAATGCAGTTCCGATTAGAAAAAATTAACAACATTATAACACTTTTTTTCAATGAAGGGATGAAACACATGTTTCATATTTCCACCCCACAAAGATATAGTAGATCACTAGATGCTACTAAAATTTGAGATCATTTATGTAAATCCTTTAGGTTTTATGAGTCCTCAAATATCGAGATTTTGCAGAATTGTTGATTTTCAAATTAAAATATCTCAAATGGGACTGAACAGAAAAATCTGAAATTTTCTCAAAATATTCTTCTAGTGCCTAGTAATCAACATATAAAATTTCATCACTGTGTTCTGACCAGAAGTATTTTATTTTTAATAAAGAAAATGCTAAACAATAACACTGTCAAATGAGCGAATAACAGTGTTAAAATACAATAAAAATTGTCAAAAATAATATAATTATTTGTTGTTGCTAGTAAAATTAAATATGCCATAAAACTAACATATTAAACGTTCCATGGTAGTAGTCATAGTGATCAATACTCCAGCGGAAGGAGACCATATTGCCACATTTGCTGAGCAAGCCAGAATATGTTGACTTGAAAAAGGCAGGTCTCTACAGAATCCTCTGTAACTCCTTTGTTCAGTAATCAGTAGCTGTGCTTGACTGAAGATATCAAAAAAGTTGCCCCTTCAGTTAAAAAAATTGTTTATTTTAGCGATGGAGATGGTAGCCAGTACAAAAACAAAAATAACTTTTTTAATATTTGCAATCACTTTGAAGCTGAATAGCATTTTTTTGCCACTTCTAATGGAAAGAATGCTTGCGATGGGATTGGACGGGGTACAAAGAGGGCTGTCTCGATGGCTAGTTTGCAAAGGCCATATTTGGACCAGATACCTTCAGCAGAAGAAGTGTTCAAATTTAATTCTGAAGAAATTAAAGGTATTTCCTATACACTTGTATAAACATTTTTTAAACCTTTGGCTCAGCTGTGGAACAAACTTCTAGCATCATAAGGTGTTACATTCACTCAAAAAGTGGTATTTATGGTGAACATAGTGTAATGTATGTAGTTGAGTGCCTGTGTGGGTATGACTGGGTGTGTTAAAATGTAAGTTGGCAGCATTGAATAAACCCGGCTGTCAGGTGTTTCCCATTCACCAATGGCAGCCTACCTTCCTTCCCGGGACAGGACGCTGACAGAAAGAGTCTGTCATGGAACCTGAAGTTGTGAACATCGATCCTTTACCACTAATACACCGACAGCCTAGTTACACATTTATAGTGAGTGTTATTTCAACACCTATCATACTAGTAGTTAGAATCACCATAAAGCACAAACACTGCACATAGTATTTCCATTTTGCCCAAATTTGAAATAAGGGTCATTCCATGTCAAGTGAACCAATTTTTTGTCAATTTTGAACATGACCATCTCCGATTTTAGTCATACTTGGTTGTCATGAAGTACCACCTGAGATATGTTAAAGTGCAAAATATCAGATTTTTATGTGTTGTAGTTTTCCAGTTATACCCTTCTGAAATATGGAAAAAAACCAAATTTTCTGCATAAGTGCAATCACAAAATGACGCATAAATCAAGCTGGAATTGACATAGATGAGTGGGAAAAGTATCAAAATGTAGCTTATATTATGAGCTTTAATTTGATACGTCACACGAGTACTTTCGAAAAAAAATATTTTCAAGGTTACCCAAAAAAAATTTGAAAACTGAATTTTTCAAAAACCTATATTTTGAAAATTTTGAAACAATTCTCATAGAAACATACATATTTCAGCATCATGTCCTACAAGTTTTGATAAGGGATCGCAATGGGATCATATTTTTTTACATTTATAACAAATACTATGCACGCTGGGTAAGAATATATGGCACCGTAATCTTGCACTTAATTCTAAAATTTCATTACAATCAAAAAGAAAAACTTACAGAAAACATGTTACCTTCCCTTCTTCAATGACAAAAACGTGAATTTATTGTCTACAGTAATTTTCTAGAGCCATGGTTGCCGCATCCATCTCTTCCTTCGAGAGGTAATAACTACGGCCAGTGGGACATGTAGGTTGCACAAGGGTGAGGATCTGAGAGAGAGGCACAGTCAGTTTATTTGGACAGTCACTTTTGAAAGTAAATGATGGAGAAGGACCTGCAGGGTGCAGAAACATCAGTTCCACTATCTGTGCTGTCTCATTTTTGTCCACAACTACACCAAGCCACCAATGATTGTTGTTCTCACATGTAACATATCCTTTTACTTCTGCTAGCTTCAGCCTCTGTTGCACACGTGGTCCTAACACTGAAAAAGTGGATGACTGTTCACTTCTTGAAAATACCTTTGTCAACAACACTTTATCTGACAATGGGATGAAACTGTGGAACTTCTGTGTGCCTGGTATTGCTTTTGTAGACAGAAATCTGTCTGCAAGTATTTTTTCCTCTTTGTTGTATTGTGCTTCATTGAAGAAGAAGAACTGCATGGAGTCGATGTTTTCCTCACTCCATGTAAACAGCTGTGCTGGTGTCATGATTTGATGCTCGTATGGCCGCTGTAGGCTTGCCTTTCCTGCAAGTCTTTTCACAGTACCACCCAGACCGTCACATACTCCTTTCCCATGGGCTGTTGCATAGAAATGCCACTCTGCCTCAATTCCAAAATCATGAACATGGTGGCATAAGTTTGAAAAGTTTTTTCTGTTTTTAAATTGCGCAGCTGCACCATCTGAGAAGTAGTAAATTTTTTTCAAATCTCTAATTACTTCCAACTTCAAATGAGAGATAAGCCTTTTCTGGAATAAATGAACAGCAGTGGTGTCATGCTGTAGACATTCAGAGATACATACAATACTTTTGTAGTGTATATTATGATCATTGTAGTAGACTGCTATAGGAAAAATAGTTGCTTGATCATTGTTCCAATGAAAAGACTGGGCTTCATCCTGTAGTACAAACGAATAATTTTCTGCAAAGTCCATACATACCACAGCTTCATTTACTCCAATATTCTGCTTCAAGTGATTATAATATTCTGCCTGTCTTCTTGCAATAAAAGAATGTCTCTTCAAAATCAACAACTGTTCACACAAAGTTTCTATAAACTCATCTGCAGTTTTGATGAAGGTTACTAAATTACATCTGTCAACAGAAACCCACTGCTTGTATGTAATGTTGTCCACCAGTTCATTATCTAGCAGCAACTGTAACTCATCTTTCAAATTATCTACACCTGGACATGAAGGACATTCATTAAGGTGGCATGCTGTGCCTGGCTCTTCACACATTAACTTCGCTAAACAGGAATTATAATTACTTATATCTGTGCCATCATTCAGTGTAATTTGTTTGGATTTCAACACTTGTAGCATTAATTTAACATTCTGATGCACTGTACAAACGCATACTGTGTGGGTACCACTTCCTCCAGCCAAGACGCAATGTTTAGGTCGTAAATCAGCAAATTTCGAAAATCCAATCTTATCAGTAGGATTTTTGTTTTTGAACAGCTCGTACACTTCCTTCAAGTTGCCCATCACTAGCCTCTTCTGTACATGAATTCTACTACTGTCACCCGTTTTCACAGAAACAAAATCTTTTTTTCCAGGCATAAGACGGCTGACATCATCACTGTTGTAGAACCCTATTACCTTCTCAATCACAGATTCATTTAAAACCTTTCCTGGTTTAGGATTTGGTGTTGCCAGAATACCCTTCGCTTTCACCAATGCTTTAGCTTTTCTTGCCATTCTGTTGCTAACCTGAAATTCATTTTGTATTTCACTGCATGACCAGCTTTTAGGTAGTACTGTTAAAATTTGCAATTTTTCACTAACACTTATATTTTCTTCTTGAAACTTTTCTTTTAGCTGACAAATGACTTCACATGATTCTGATTTATGGTCAACAGTTTTCTCTGTATTTGTACTTGCTGCTGTTAGTACCTTTTCTGTCAAACATTTTTTTATTTTACTGTATTTTTTATCACAGTATGATTTCATTTGCAACTTCCTCTTAGCAACAGGTGACTCCTCTAGAGAGCTTAGAGACTTATTAAGGTACTCTAAGGTAACATCTAAAGCTACAAATGATTCATCAACATTAGTAGGCCTAGTGGTATTGGCTACTGGTACTAAACAGTCATCTGTTGTATCTGTAACCTGTTTCTGCTTTGATAGTTCTTTCCTACAACTGTCACAAATTTTCATACCTACCACAATGGTGTCAAACATGTCACACATCCAGTCAGTAACAGGCCTCACACTTCTTTTCACACCCTGATGTCTGTCTTTCTTGAAAGGGTTGCAGCAGAAAATCTTTGCTGTTTCACTTACTTTTTCAGCCATACTGGGGAAATACACAATGCCTATTTTAATCACTGAACCCACTACTTTACATGCAGCAATACAGTCTTTGTACAGCCTTTGAAGAAAGGAAGCACACTGCATGAGAGTCAAGGCACAACTGAAGCCAGGTCCAACAGGTTACAACTTGCATTCCCTGGCTGACTCACATGCTTGCAGACTGTGTTTACTCATACCCATTTGACCACTTGCACAAGTTGGTATATGCATGTTGGTAAACAACTCCCTGGACAAAGGAATGGATTTTAGAATTAAGTGCAATATTCCTGTGTCATATATTCTTACCCAGCGTGCATAGTATTTGTTATAAATGTAAAAAAATATGATCCCATTGCGATCCCTTATCAAAACTTGTAGGACATGATGCTGAAATATGTATGTTTCTATGAGAATTGTTTCAAAATTTTCAAAATATAGGTTTTTGAAAAATTCAGTTTTCAAATTTTTTTTGGGTAACCTTGAAAATATTTTTTTTCGAAAGTAGTCGTGTGACGTATCAAATTAAAGCTCATAATATAAGCTACATTTTGATACTTTTCCCACTCATCTATGTCAATTCCAGCTTGATTTATGCGTCATTTTGTGATTGCACTTATGCAGAAAATTTGGTTTTTTTCCATATTTCAGAAGGGTATAACTGGAAAACTACAACACATAAAAATCTGATATTTTGTACTTCAACATATCTCAGGTGGTACTTCATGACAACCAAGTATGACTAAAATCGGAGGTGGTCACGTTTTTCCATTGGTTCACTTGACATGGAATGACCCATAAGACCTTTCGAAGTAAAGGACATTGTTGCCTGCATTATGATCAGAACTGGTGGTTTGGTGAAATTGATATTTTTTTAAGTGAAGGGGTAACTTTTTTGATATTTTCAGTAAAGCACAGCTACTGATTACTGAACAGAGGAGCTACAGAGGAGTCTGTAGAGACTTGCCTTTTTCAAGTCAGCATATTCTGGCTTGCTCAGCAAATGTGGCAATATGGTCTCCTTCCGCTGGAGTATTGATCACTATGACTACTACCATGGAACATTTAATATGTTAAGATATATAAGCATTCATGAACCACAGATTATTGTCTCTGTTGGACATTACATGAGAATATTATAGGAGAAAAATTCCTCCGACACTGGGACTAGAACCCAGAACCCAGGACCTATGGCCAATGGTTTGGCCAATGCTCTACCAACTGAGCTAAGCTGGAGCTCAATTCACAGCACCAGATGGAACCTCTCTCCTATGACTGATTGCCCTAATGGTCTACCTCATAGACAGACAAGTCATGTCATATGCAGTCCGGTTTAGCTCAGTTGGTAGAGCATTGGCGCGAATAGCCAAAGGTCCTGGGTTCAAGTCCCAGTGCCGGAGGAATTTTTCTCATATAATATTCTTTAATATGTTAGTTTTATGACATATTTAATTTTACTAGCAACAACAAAAAATTATATTATTTTTGACAATTTTTATTGTATTTTAACACTGTTATTCGCTCATTTGACAGTGTTATTTTTTAGCATTTTCTTTATTAAAAATAAAATACTTCTGGCCAGAACACACTGATGAAATTTTATATGTTGATTACTAGACACTAGAAGAATATTTTGAGAAAATTTCAGATTTTTCTGTTCAGTTCCATTTGAGATATTTTAATTTGAAAATCAACAATTCTGCAAAATCTCGATATTTGATGACTCATAAAACCTAAAGGATTTACATAAATGATCTCAAATTTTATTAGCATCTAGTGATCTACTACATCTTTGTGGGGGGGGGGGAAATATGAAACATGTGTTTTCATCCCTTCTATGAAAAAAAGTTTTATAAAGTTGTTAATTTTTTTCTAATCGGAACTGCATTTTCTAATAAAGTTTTAGATTATTTCCTTAAGACCTAACAAATTTTTGGTCATAATATGAATCGTAGAATGTTTCTTGTAGATTAAGATGGTTTTTACTTCAAGTTGATATCTTCATAAATAAAATAGTTATTTAACTTACCACTAACCTTTGAAAATGCAAAAAATGCCAAATCCTTACAAGCAAAATGGCCACTAGTTGCCAAAGCGTTAGTGATAAAAATGTGAAAAAAATTGTTTTGTACTCCCAGATACACATAGAAACAGAAAATATATACTTAAAAATAAAATAAAATATGTCAGCAACACCCATTGGATGATTTCATGTGGATTGACCCTTTAGGATAAAATCTATCAAGTCCTGCCAGCTAGCAGAGGGATTTTACAGCGATATGGCAACTGCATAAATACATGACGTCAGGCTAAACTGTCTACATCATAATGACCAACACAACAGAGGGAAAGTTACTATAAATTTTCACTAGTTGTTTTGTTTAACATTTAGGAGGGATACTAAACATTTTCTCAACAATATCTTCTAGTATTACCATTATAAATGACTATCTTAATAGTAATAAGAATAAGAACATTGTGTTATTGAAAGTGGAAGTTGGTAATAGTGATGTGTTTTGAGTGACGCTTGGAATATCTTCTGCTAATCTTCTCCTAAGAATGCCTTTCGCAAAGATCGTAGAAAACACTATATGTTCAAGTGAACCAGTCTGCTCCAAATTACAGTTGTAGGTGAGGCTTAGGACGTTGCAGCCCTTTATAGATCATCTGTTGGACAGCTGGCAGAGAAAGCTTTCCTGCCAGTGACTTATAGATACAGCGGATAGTCTCCTTCAGAATGAGAAGAGTCGGAAGTCAATAGCAGTGTCCTCTAAATTATATTAATCTGTCCATGTTATATCGATAACACCTTCTTGCTCCATACATTCCTTTAGCATTTTCTTAACATTAACATACACAATGCCCTACTCTCTTTCCCCCATACCACTAAATGTTTACTTCTTACAGTAATTAACATCCTCAATTTTGAAGGTGACATTCTTTGTAGTAACTCACTGTTTTACTTGCACCCAAATCATCTTGATAGGTTTCAAATCAGGGAGGAAGGCAAAGAACAGTATACACTTGTGATGAGAGAATATGGTCAACAAAGCACTCATGTTGTTATGATGGTCAACAGCTACTTATGAGCTGAACTTAAACTCTCATGAATTCGTGTGTTTATTAACATTTTCTATTACTATCCTAAGATTGGTTAAATGCCTTTCTAAGTACAGCTTAAGTCCCCACCAAACAACATAGCTCTTTTTAAAAACATATCTGGCCAACCGTTCAAACTTCTTATACATTACCAAATTAAAGTGTCTCATATACATTTTTGACGGCTTGTTGCAGACATATATCACCTAATTTATGTTTCCTCTGAATTATTACCTTACCAGAATGATATCACTGTAAATACTGAATAGATTTACCACACATTGTTGAACTTGTTAAAGTAACAAAATCTGCACCCATTGTAAGAAGTTAAAACTACAAAGTTTCCGCACAAAATCCAGTTCTGTTTCGCATGAATTCAACGTCTTTAAAAAGATAGAAATGAATCCATTTTGGGTGGGGACTTTCTCCCCAGAGACTGGCACCAACCTAGCTCTATATGTCACGAACACTAATATCACTCTTCCTAATGGGAGGGAATGGACACATGCATTGCTAAACGAACTGCAACCCCAGGGAGGGTGTCTGGGGGGCTGCAGCTATACCATAAGCAGGGCTACGGAAGAACAATACTTAACCTTAATTCAAACTCTTATAGGCTATACTGATATAAGAAATCCTTAAAATATGTCAACGTATCACAAAATGCACTGGCAGAGAACTCCACTTAATGTTTGTGGGCCTAATTATTTCACAGTAATATATATCTTCTGTACATAACAGAATTCATGTAGTACTCATTTCAACTTGATCAATGCAATAAACAAACATATGACTGCATTGGAGTCAAGGCCCTCAACAATTAGAAACGCGGCATTGTATTACACTAATGATGTCCCATTTAATAAGCATGTGACCTTTAATTAGTCGTTACAGGTCAATCGAATTGGTCCAAAATAAATAGGCTTCTTGCCATGAACATTGTAACATGATAAATGTTTCATGAAAAATCCGATAAAGCATATTTGAGTTATTGCACAGACAGAAATTTTCCCGTCCCGCACACAATGTCATAAAATACCATACTGGTACTTAATAAAGGACAATCCTGTTCAAACTGGATGTCTAGTCACTGTAACTTAGTATTATAAGTAAAATCTCTGTACTATTTTCACAAATGCAAAAATATCCCATACTAAAAAAATAAGTTATTTATATTTTACTTACAATCAGTTTCATGTTTCCATGGACCATGAGAAATTTGTCGTGTTGATGTGAGTAAATGTTGCATCAAAACTGTTGGATCTTGAAATATAATCTCTTCATAGAATTCTGAAACCAAGGTTTTCTTCCCCTGCATTACGTCTGGCCCCGACTGGAAGAGCTTCAGGATATGGTACAGAGTAACCTGAAAACATTTCAATTCACAGATTAGACCTGCAATACTTATGAAAAACATTATCCAGTGTTTTGTATGGATAGTTAAGCCTACTCATAGGTAAAAAGACAGTACAAATAACTTGCAGAATTATAGCTAATGGTTTCATAATATTGCTGATCTAATTGCTCTGAGAGGTATGACTGCACAACCTAAAAAAGTACATCAAGGACTTTCTTAAAGTAGAATTCTCTAGACCAGTGGTCACCAAATTGCAGATCGCGAAGTTTTGTACAGACTGTGATGAAATTGTGTATTTTCAGAAAATAATAATGATTCATTCTCAGAAAATAATGGTTCATTCTACAACCCATTTTCTCTGAGACATCTGAAAGTACTGTAAAAAACTTAGAACAGTCTCTTAATAAATAAACGTCTAATGCATTTCAAGCAGGTTGTTCGAAATAAAACATGCCATTTTTCCCAATGAACATTAACCACGATGAACTTGTGAGAAGTCTTTTTGAATTTATATGTACTTTAAATTGATTTTTTTGCAATCTAAATAACATAATTAAAAACTTGATGTGATGTTTATATACTTCATTTCACTGGTGTGGAAGGGGGCGGTAGAAGGACTTGAGGGGGGAGGGAAGACTTCAGCTTTCTAGACCGCGAAAGTTTGACAATGTTTTGAAATGGGCCTAAAGGAAAAATAATTGGTGACCACTGCTGTAGATACACAAAATAGTTAAATGTATTCTCACCAGGAAGCCTTACTTGTATATGGCATAAAAATAGGGTTCCCATTCGTCCTGTTTTTCCTGGGACAGTCCCTATTTGATATAAAACCCTGGTAGCTAGACTCTTTTCTAAATGCCCTGTTTTTTATTTTCAGAATTGTGGAATTTGTTTCATTTTAAATATGCATGCCTCCTGGTGGTGAATTCATAAAACTCTGTTGAGGTATATTATGACGTATTTAATTCTAAATAAGTAATAATGCTTCTGCTGACAGTATTACATGCACATGGTTGCCGGTTGCATATGACACGACGTCAATTCAGTGCCAGCATTGTAATCATGAACTTTAATAAGGCATTGAAATTCTGTCCTTTTAATTGCTGTAAGTGTGACTGTTATTTATAATACAAGTACGAGGCTTATCCATAAAGTAAGTATCTCTGGGGCTATATACAGAAACAATACACAACTTCATGGAAATGTTTATTGCAAAAGATACTGCAAGTGTTCAGCTATTTTCCAAAATATTTGCTAGCGGAAATGAGACATTTTTCAACTTTTGAATACCTGTGTTGTAGAACTCGGTCGCCTGGGATTTGAACCACTGTGTGACAACCATCTCCACCTGTCTGTCATTCTCTGTGGTTTCTTGAGGTGTAGGAAAAGACGGAAATAACTGGTTCCAGTCGAACTTCTGCAGGAGACTTGCTGGGAGGTGTTTAAAAATCCCCCCTACAGGCCCAGACCTCGCTTCCATTGATTTGCATCTTTTCCTACACCTCAAGAAATGACGGAGATTGTCAAAGAGGCAGACATGGTTGCCACACAATGGTTCAAATCCCAAGTGGCAGACTTCTCCAACACAGGTATTCAAATTTTGGTCCCACGAAATTAAAAATGTCTCAATTCCAGTGGTGAATATGTTTAAAAATAGCTTAACACTTGCTGTATCTGTTGCAATAAACATTTCCATGAAATTGTGTTTTGTTTCAGGAAATAGCCCCAGGGAAACTTACTTTATGGACGGCTCTCATATATGCATGGTGAATTTATTTATATTTTTTTCATTTCTAATGTGACCAGATTTTACATAAAATTTTTCAAGTGAAAAAATGTATGTCTACTATTTTTTTTACAAAAATTTGAGGTGCTACCCAAAAGTTCTTGATATTCATAAGTAGCACACCAACGAGTGGTACCAGTAGTGTGAAAAATGCAGCTAGGTGGCACTTTAACATTTTTTGTGAGTCAGTGTGTCAAGTGTTGTAGTTCTGAGCGAACACATTTAGTGTTTGTGAGCGTTTTTCCATTGTTACATGTTGCTAACATTGTGATTTTCATGACAGACGAGAGGGGCCAGTACATATCTGTGTAAAGTTGTTCCAAAACTCAGGAAAACTCCTGCATGCATGAGATGTTAAAGCAAGCATTTGGAGGCAATGCTATAGCCCAGATCTAAACCTACGAGTGGTTCAAGCAATATAAAAATGGCTGAACATAATCGTTCTGGACAGATTCAACTGGCATTACACCCGAAAATGTCGCTGAAGGATCGCAGACAGGCCATCGAAGACATCTGTGATGTTGTTGGACTATCTGATGGCATGTTCCAGAGAATTTTGTTGGATAAACTCAACATGAGAAGGACTGCAGAGCCATTCCATTGTTACGTATGTTACATTTGGATGCACTTTAGATCCCTACAACGATTAAAATATGGCATTAACTGGAACTTTGTACATAACAGAAGATAGATTCAAAGATGTACTTTCAGAATATATGAAAGTTTTATTAATCAGTAATATACATTAAATATTATTATCAATAAAATGGGTGTTACGTATGTTACAGAAATCGGACACAGAATTTAACCTTATCTATCTTACATGGAAATCTCTGTGAATTATGTAACACAAGAACTCCAGGACATTTTTTTCTGGGTAGCCAAGATACACTCATTAACTTAGTATCTTTGTTTCAATAGTTCAGGCTGATTTTCAGAAATTAACATTTTTTTCTTCTGTTACGTATGTTACAGTACTTTGTTACGTATGTTACACTGTGCAAAATAGTAAACAAGAATAATGTTTTATTGTGCAATATTTAAACAATTTGAATGTTTTAAGAACTTTTACATGATAGTTCACTCATATTTAAGTTTTTATAGTCTCACATGTCATCTGTTTGCGACTGTTTATTCAGCATATTCACAGCTACCCTCCATATCTGGCGACCATATCCTCTATCCACAACCTTATTATGCACCATGCTGTGGTGACTGAGACCCACCCCTTAGATATATTATATGTGTATTTGACCGCCTGATTGGTCTCGTGGTTAGCGTCACTGGCCATGGATCCGTAGGACCAGGTTCGATTCTCGGTACCTCCTTGAGGTAGGGAGGTCTGGAACGGGGTGCACTCAGCCTCGTTATACAAATTGAGGAGCTACTTGATAGAAAAGTAGCGGCTCCAGTCAGACCACATGCCCCCCAATCCTGCCATCTGCCTATGGCAGATGATGCAGCAGTTGGGTGGTAGGCCAAGTCCCTTCAGGGATGCAGCGCCAAGAAGTTTAGTTTATATGTGTATTTACACATACATATATATGAAGCAAGGTGTCTTCCCACACACTTTAGTATAAATTTCCTTGGATTGTTAGTCAGATATTGCTTTCTACTTTCTCTTTGTTTTCCTCTTTCTCTATATTGGCCTCTTTATTTTGTTTTATCCTGTCTCTCTATTCCTTTGAACTCTTTTCAAACTACAAGCCAAATAGAATATCTTTCGTTTATGCTTAATTTTATGCAATTTTGATTAAATACCGGTAATAAGTAATAAGGCCTATATTAATTATATATTTATATTCAAGAGACAAACAATTATTTTATTAATTATTGAATTTTACACTTAGGCCTATACAGTGGTGCAACCAGGATTTTAATCTGGGGTTGCTAAAACTTAAAATGCATGCTAACATTTTTTTAAAAAGATAATTTATTATAAGCTGGGTGCATAGGACTAATTTTTCAATTTTCTTTACAACCCATTCTTATTCAATGAAGTTACTATCCAATTGCAAACATCATTAACATTATTACTATCATTATCTTCATCATCATCAAATTGGATATCAACACATGTTTCCATATCACCTGCTGTTTATAAAAAGTTTGGTATTCCATTTTTAACACATCACAATTCAAAGCATTTCATTCAACTTTTGAAATTATAGTTATCGTACCATTAGGTCTAATCAGAACTGAACCTGCTCCCCCATAGTATTTTATTAAATGTGATCGTATAAAGCACTGTAAAAAGTGTTTAAAAAACAGCATTAAGACAATCTAGTCATTGAATGATGGATTGATGGAGAATATAGCACTGGCTGTTGTTACTGCAGTAATATACAGAACTAAACATACTACCGGCAAATTGTTTCAACTTCTGTGATGACTTGAAATTACTGCTATTATGGTACAGAAGATTTTAACATACTCTGCCAGTATGAATTCTGTAGCAAACATGGTGCAGTGGGATTTGGACTTGATTCAGCAAATGTAAAGTGAGGCTGCAAACTAATGCATTTTAAATCGATATAGAATTTCTTTATGTATGGTGAAAATTAATTATTATTATTAACCCAATTAACAATTTCAAACACTGTAAAACATTTTAAGTAGGCTAATCTTGCATTCTTATCAGTTATCACTAATTTAACTTAAGTGAAAGTGGTAAACTAAAGAAAAAATAATTCTGATCTTGGGGGGGGGGGGGGTGGGCTTTAGCCCCTTAGTGCCCCCAATGGCTGCACCACTGGGCCTATGTATATAAAATCAGTTTCAGCACTCAAATAGGCCTAACTGTAGGCCTATCAAAGAGGCAAATTCATATTTTATTCCAAGGCAGTAAAAGTGTTACGTATGTTACACTTATTGTTTACATATTTTTTTAAGGAAATAATTGTTCTTTCGGTGAAAATAATTTTGCAATCATTAGAACTCATGACTAATCTTACTTCCACAAGGTAACAAAGAAATCCACCAGCTCTTTGCAATTAAATAAAAACTTTTCGAAGTTTTTTGTTATGTATGTTACATTTATGACTATGACAACTTAATATGCATTTTAAAATAAACTCATTGGATGGATTAAGATGAAATGCAGGTAACATATAGAGCAAAAGACGCTGTTAACAATGATCTGAGCAGAACTAGTCTCTGCTGGTTCTGGACAAGCTGTCTAGCCAACTAAAAATTGTGTTCTTTAAAGATAACAGAGCAAGTTCAAAGAGAGCCAACTTTAACTCCATATTTCTTAAAGTAATTCTTCTTATTGTGTTTTTGGTACTTTGTATAATAAAATATAGATCTTCAAGAAATGTTTGCTGCAAAAATTAACATTATACACCAAATAATAAAAACCACCCCTCATGTCCACTTTCTCATGGAATGGCCCTGCAGCAAAGTTTGTTCCATGACTGCAAAACAGAATCACCTGAAAGTCTGCAGAGATTTTCAGAATCAACTTCATGATGTCCCAGACTTCCTTTACAAGGTTGAGACAGGTTTTTCCGAGTTTGAAACGAAACTTTATGCACGTGTTTCAATCACGTGTCACTGTGAAATCGCAACAAAAGCAAAATGCAACAATATAAAACGCTCACAAATATTAAATGATCAGACTCAGAACGAAGCTGCTTAACACAATGACTCACAAGAGATGTATGAAGTGGCACCTATCTATGGATAGAAAATACTGAAAATTAACTGGATTGATAAAATTACCAAAGAGGAAGTTTATGAGATAGCAAAGCAGAGAAAGAAATCTGGAATCAAATAGGAAAAAGAATAAAACTCATAAGGCATATACTAAGGCACCAAAAACGTTTGAAAATTGTTATCGAAGGCACAATTGAAGGTAAGAATAGCAAAGGAAGAGCAAGAATACAGTAGCCTATATGGTACAAATTAAGGAGGACATGAAGTGTAAAATGTATGAAGAATTAAAATGGAAGGTAGAAAGAAGATCAGAATGGAGAATCGCTGCAAACCAATCCAAGGATTGAAGACTAAAGAAGATCCTATATCTAGCAACCATAATCAGCATTATACATATATTCCATACCCTGCCCTTTCATTTGTATATTTCAAAATTTTAAAATGGTCCCAGAATTTCAAGAGGAAAGATAGTTGCAAAGTTTTATGTCCCATCCCTCGTAAGTAACACAACACTTCATATTAGAATGTGTTTTTAAAAATCTGTTGTATAGAAACTAATATTGGGAAGAACAGATGTAAGTTAGCTGAGGATAGTCACAAGGGTGACTGAAACTACGTAGTCCTAGGTAGGCCTAAATATTTAATAGTGAAGTTCAAGTGTGAAATATAGCCTTAATAATATATCTGTTGTATGTTTATGCAACTAATATACAACAAAATAAAATAAAATAAATAAATAAGATTTAAAACTTACAGTAGGTCGTTCATTGCGATCGTGGAAGTAGATTTTAATAACAATTTCAAATTCTCCCCAACCAGTCTCTGTGACTTCATATGGAGGTTTTACTACCACTCGGTTTGGCTCCGCATAACTTTCATGCAGTTTGAAATGTACTTTTTTCACATATGTTGACATGTCCTCATTGTGAAATGGTTTCACATATACTGTCCACTGATGTGTGTGCCCATCCTCTTCTCTTTTCTTTCCGAAGTATCTTGCAATGTTTCCATAAACTATTGGCTTCACAATGCAGACACCCTAAAAAAAAACAAAGGTATCCCTTATTAAGTGCCAGAATGCTACTTTATGAGATTGTGCGGTGGATGGGAAAATGTCTGTCTGTCTGTGTGTGCGATAGCACAAATACACTTTATTAGATTTTCATGAAACTTGGTATACGCATTTATAACGTCTATGGGAAAGAGCCTATTAATATTGGACCAAATTGGTTGACTGGTACCTATTTTATGGTAATATATTAGAAAGAATTTATCAAAGGCAAATCAGTTCTCATAACAACAAATTGTTTTACAGTGTTCATGTATGGCTTTGGAAATTGCAATACAGTCTGCTATTCAAAATGTCACTACTCATATTATTTCATATATGCTTATCAAATTTTAGACCTTTGTTCTTCCGTAAGCCCTGCTTAATGGAGCTTAACTCGGACAATGATAACAAAAATAACTTATTTTCTGCATATCATAATTGCAATTATCACTGATTAAACAAAAGCATTTTGGCGCTTTGTTACATCAGTATACCTGATTTTATTTATCCTCATAACAATACGTAGTCATCCTTAATACGTTTTCATGCAGAATTCAAATTGATCTGACACAATCCCATTTTTATGCAATTTTTGTTACCAGTAGGCTACACTATTGGGGAAAAAGGAAGGGCAGGTTGCCCCTTAAGCTCCGACCACTCAATCTACTAACGGGACCTGAAGAGACATCTAGGAGGCATTGGGGGAACTGCTAGCTGCATTGAAAATGGAGAAAAAATTCAATATTTCCCTTTCTTCTTCTCTTCCTCTTTTCCCTTCTCTCACTTATTCTTCACCTTACCCACCTATTTGGGACCTATTCCTATCCTACAAATTTACGCACCGAGCGGGATTCGAACACATGACCACTAGCATTATAGCCAGTTGTCTTAACCACTACGCCACTGAGTGATCACTGTGGTGTGAAGCAAGAATTCATCTAGAGAGCTACATGATATAGTGCAGATTGATAATTTTGTATTAATTGTAATTGTGAAATATTGTTTTGGTTCAAGGGAAGTTTTAAATGGCACAAACTCTTTTTTGGTTTTATTAATCAATTTGTCTTGTGGGTGGCACACCATTCAGATCTAAAAACTCTCATTCCCTCTTCTTCCCAAATCAACCTCTACCATCATGTGGGTCTTGAGTAATGCTAAAGAGGCTCTGGTGATGATTTGGTACAAGGGTCTTCTTGTGGGCTGAGAGAATAGTGCACTATAACAGCGAGCTGCAGTGCAGGCATGGAAAGGCTGGTGGCTAGGGGAAGCAGGCCGTCACCATAGCAATGCATGACCAGTGTGGGCAGAGCTTAAGGGATTACCTGTTCTTCTCTTTTGCCTGTATGTAAACAATATTTCAAGAGAATACACAAAAAGCATCAACACTACATAGGCTATGTGATGACCAATGAAACGTTTCATGCCACACATGCGAGGACAATTCCTGCTATCGTATTGAGATCAAATTGAATATACCGGTAGCCTAGTTGTGTTTTCCAATATGAACACACTTTTTTTGTGTAACGACCTTGAAACTCAAATTGATCTGAATTCCCATTTTCATGACAATTTCAATACAGTAAGCAGCAAAAGACAGAGTTAGGTCGTGCACAGTCAAGCTCCACCCGACGGCTGCTTCCCCGCACTTCCGAGCCTTGCGTGCGCACCTCATTATTGTACCATGGCTTGAAGGAAGCCATCATTGTATCCTTCATCTTATAAGCATAAAAATATACAAAATCACAATGTTACGAAAATGACCCTTGCTCCATATCAAAAGTACACAAACTAAAATATTATATTCCGAAAATGACCCTTGCACCAAAACTGTTATTTCTCATGTAGCCTACTATAATGCTCTCTAAACTTAAAAAGATGAATTCTCCCTTCACCGCTCAGCAATCTCTCGTGGTGTGGTGGTTAAGGCTACAGATTACGGTGCTAGTGGTCACAAGATCGAATCTCAGTCAATCCAAAATTGGGAAAATAACACATTACGACCCGACCGAACCCCCACCACTACGAGAAACCTAGCGGCGGCATTAGAACTACTAGGAAAGTAGCGACGGTGGCGACATCTAGTAAGGAAATGGTGAAAGAGAAAAATAATTTATTTTTCCTTTATTCTCTTCTTCCCTTCCTTTCCCGTCTCTTGCCTCTCTTCCTCTCACCTCCTCTTCACCCTACCTACCTATTCGAGACCTATTCCTAATAATAAATTTTGGATCGAACGGGGATCGAACGCATGACCCTTAGCATCGTAGCCAAGAGACTTATCCATTACGCTACGAAGGACAGTTGAGCAGTGAAGGAAGTTCCGGTATATTTTAGTTATCTAATTTAGTTGGCGCTAGCGAGTGTTAACGCAAGAATCGGGTTTTCTAATTTTGAGATGGTTTGTTTGTTATGAAAAGAGTAGTGTTGGTTCAAGGGAATTTTTCTGCATCAATTAACACGGCGTTTTTTAAAATTGGGAAATATTATGTAAATTTCGATTTTTTTATATTGTGAATTTTTTTTTCTTTCAAATCGGTGTTTAAAGATCGTGAAATATGATGTTTGGTACAAGGGTATTGTTTTAATATAATTCGTGAAATTTTATTTTGTTTTTATAATCGTTTTTAAACATTGTGAAATATTATGTATGGTGCAAGACACCATAGAGTAAGCTGCGGCTTAACACAGGAAGCTGCATTACCGGCGCGGCAAGAGCAATAGCGGGCGGAGGGGAAGCCTGCCTGGCGGAGAAGGAAAGGGGAGCCGCTCGGGTCGCAAAGTGTTTACTTGCCCCAAAATTTACTGTTAGGAATTGGTACCAAATAGGTAGGTAGGGCGAGGAGAAGGTGTGAGAAAGGGAGAGGAAAAGGAATGACAAAAACTGAATAAAGGAAAATAAATTTTCCCAGCTTCATCTTGTGCATTACTAGCAACTCCATCTAAGAGTAGCCATTCGAAACCCTTTTGCAGTTTTTTTCCCCAGTAAAAATATACAGCAACCTAACATGACTCCATTTTCTAGTGGAATAAGCATTCCCAATAGTCATCGAAATCATTCCAGGTCGGCACAAACACCATCCAAAGTTTTCGAGTGCACTGTAGGATCGAGGGGCCTGCTATAACATTTTAACATAACCTTACCAAGTTTATTCTCACCTTTACTCTTCCTCCAGAGTCAGGTCCATAATCAGCAGGGCCAGACATTATTATGATGCTAAATCTACCTAGCTCTTTATTACTGTGTTTGTAAACAGTACACGCTGTATTTATTTATCCATATTGTTTCTTGCACAACTAACAAGCCAATTCGAACCACCATACAAACTTTTATGAGTTACGCCGGCAAATGGCAGACAAGAATCCAAGGAGAGTAGGAAGTTAAGATGGGCCAATCTCTAGCGGCAAACTAGAGTGAGCGCGTGTCGTCACCGGAGTTCCACAATGACGCGAATGTCTTAAATCATAATTTGTTTAACAATTTGTCTTTAAAAAACAATGCAATTTGTAATATAACCCATCTTTATGACACTTTCCAGTATCTTCTGAATTACAGAGAAATACATTATATATATGTAATTTTTTTTTTTTTAGTCATAGCTTTCTCGAAACGGAGATTGCCAAAAACAAAGCATACTTCACCAAACATATCTTTAACAAAACATATTAAGGTGAAATATGAACTAACGAAGTATCATTTTCGAAGGATATGCACTGCCATTATAGTGACTATTCCATTCATACGCCGCGTATTTGATAGTAACCAATAACATTTAACGATACATTGGAAAACGACCAATCACATAAGGCCAAAAAACTAATGCTCTATCAGAAGACGAAATATGCACGCAAATATGCTCTAAACTTTGTAAAATAAGCTCCGGAACCAATGAAGTATGCTCTTTCATCTAAGTAATTTTATATTTTCTTGTTAGCTGAATTACATTATGAATTTATATATATATATATAAGTTGTATAAATTACATTACAAAACTTAAAAAATCAATTTTAGTAAACTGAAAACTAATGAAGTGAAACATTTATGTAATATTATACAATCAGTTTCGAAAACATTAGGCTATGTACTGTCGGTTCTCAAAACACTCAGTCAAATATGCTGTAAATGTTTAAATTAACAGATATATGTACAATATTTAAAATCTGTCTAAAATGTATCAAATTGATAAAATATGCACATATTTTCATAACAAGCAAATATGCTGCTGGACGCATTATCACAACACCAACAAAATATGCAACATTATGCAAAATGAAACAAATTTTTCAATTATTTCTTCCATGTTTTATACATATTTAAATACTAGCGTGCAATAGAGTGCATTATTAATAATACGGGTTTTCATTAACTTCCGGGTCCTTGAGCTTATATGCTTGCAAGATACCAGTTATATGCTGTCAAGATAAAATAAAAATGCTACTTTAACAACTTACTTGGAAATCAAAGATATTTAATTATGCATGGTTGAAAAACATAATTTGATTCAATGGAAACACTTTTTGCCATCGAGCTTTCGCATATACAGTACATGATATCCTGTACAGTAAAGCTCGGTTCATTTAGTCGACCGTAGCTATTGTTTCTGGCCCACGGGTATTGTGGAATTGTGTTTCTACATAATCTAGCCTATCTCCAAATTAGAATTCTACATCAGCGGATTCCAGTTATAATTTTTAACTGTTTGTAAAATTTATAAAACAGAAAAAGTCGTGAGCTTTTTTTAACGTATTTTACGTTAATATTACTCGTTTTTTTAACAGGCAATGAGAACTTCTTTCACATCAAGTCCCAACCCTGCTGGTGACTGTAAGGAATTGCCTCTGGAGAATTTTAAAACTGAAATTAAAAAACATACTAGTTGGCAAATGTTTCTATTCTATATTTAAATCTTAGACCATACATTATACTCCATGTCATTCAATATTTTTGCAAAATGATTATATCTACACCAAATTGCAATTCTTCCATATGACAAATAAACAATTTAGAGGAGTAACTCATTTTCACATGTATTGGTTGAGAAAACATCAATATTTTTTGTTTGCTTACACTGATTATTTATGGAAACAGAGAGGGAAGACCTTGTCATGTGGTTGGCAGAGACCAGTGCAGGAAGCTGTATGCGAGTGTGTGCATGGAATTAGATTAGCTCACCAAAAGCTGTTATCTGTGGTCTTTCTCTTGCTTTCAGCTTATCGTGTTCAATTAATTCTAAAGCCAGCTGTGCCAAAGTGATCCATTAGTTCGTACGCAAGCAACAGAGTGAGTGTTGTCTAGTGAGTTGTGCTCAATGTGATCACTATTATTGTAGTTATAATAATAATAATAATATTATTAGTATACTATTATGATAGCCTATAGTAATAGTCCATTCTCTGGTATTTGGACCGTCTGGTTTGGTGAAACCTTGCCGGTTACTTCAAACCTGCCAGGTGACAGAATAGCGCAAGTTGCTCCGACACCCGACAACCTGTTTTTCAGAGCAAGCTTATCTGTGAGCAGCGGCGCCACTTATATAGGCCCGTGGGGCTGAAGCCCACCCAATAATTTATCTTGTATTATTATTATAATTATTTATTGCTATTAATGGAATTTGTGTTTCATTATTAAAGCTAAAATCGGGCTATTGTTGACATATAGTTTGTTACAATGTTTTGTCTTTCTCTCTCAATGCAGTTTCCACAGCCACCGCCGAAAATTATTTTTACGCT
Organism: Ectobius pallidus; assembly: GCA_964059195.1. NCBI lineage: Eukaryota > Metazoa > Arthropoda > Insecta > Blattodea > Ectobiidae > Ectobius > Ectobius pallidus. The sequence goes on from CAXKWD010000009.1 coordinate 134,064,177, forward strand.
TTGAAAATATACTTTTTTTTTTGTTTCAGAAAAACTTAATCACATTGCTCTTCTAAATATACAAGATGAGCGCAGAAAAGTTAGATTTGGAATTCAGATGATGCTTAATCACAGGAAGGAATTAATAACAACATTGTCCACAACAAGGACAAGGGTGTGGAGAACAAGACATTGGAGACGGGAAAAAGGATGATGCCAAAGTGAAACGAACATGTACAAATCATGAATTAATAAGGTTGGGTAAAGCAGCAAGGGACAATAAAGCAGAGGGAAGAACAAAGTAAGGGACGGGAGTATGATCATTTTAAAATCTTTGAGCCCACCCAATATTTTTTTTTTCAAAACTTGTCGCACCAGTCTGTGAGGTCAAAATTTCACCAAACCAGAAGATCCAGATACTAGTGAACGGACTATAGTTCTATTTCCTGTAATCTCAGATTTGATTAACCACTGTTCCGTATTAACCGGAGTAACTACAGGCTTATTTTTTTTATTTAAAATGGCAGTTCCGTGGGGGCTCTTTGAAGTGCATATACACAGTCCCATTTCTGGAGATTGGCACAATTGGCCCTTCAGGGGGCTAATCCTATCCTTATATATAACCGTGTGTTTATATATTGAGAAATATTAGTTTATTATACTTCACATTACTTTTTTCTTTCTTTCTTCAGCTGTGTTTCTACTCCTTTTAGCTTCGAGGCTTTGGGATCTGTGTCTGTACTGTAGGGTAGGGTAGGCCATGGAACTATTTCTTGCCAATTGTTTCTATTGTCGGTGTATTTAATGGAGTAAATTTCAACTGATATTAATTTAAATGGATGTGATACAGGGTGATATGGTGAGGATGATTCATAGTATGTAAATATCGAACTCGGCATTTGGCTTTACGACTGGGAAAACCATGAAAAAACCCATGTCAAGTTGGCCGGCCATGGGATTTGAACCTGGGACCTCCCGAATGCGAGTCCACGTGGAATGGTAATATAAAGGTACTAGCTTAAAAGACCCGGCGTCGCCCGGGTTTTGTATTTTGTAATTGGAAATTAACTTATGAAGGATTTTCAATTTTAAATTCTAGGTCCTTATATAGGCATTTATAATTTGAAATAGGAAGAACGACTTATTACACTCAAACTATTCCCTCAGAAAACGCTTGATATAGTTTTTTATGGCTCATAGAGGATCTAAAATTTTGCATCCCATCGCTTGTACAGTGCACAGCAAGCCTGGTAGAGGTTTAAATAAGAAGAAACAGAAATTTCAGTAACATAAAATTGTAATATCGAGGCGGGAAATTTCCCACTCTTATGTTACCATAAAACCGTTTTGGAGATGAAATTAAACAGGAAGCATTATCACTTTCATACTTTTCTCTCCAAAAACCTGCGATATAATATAATAATATACACATTACCATACCTCGTTTTGTTTTCTCTATGTCCAGGGTAGAGAAAGTTATGTGATTCCATTATTTTAGTGGATTTCATTCTGTAATATTTATTTATAACATGAATTATTTTGATAGCTTCTCTTGTTTGTCAAAAGTGCATTTCATTTGTTTTTTCCAAGCCCACCTGATACCATTTGGCAACAATATATTCTGTGATTTGGAATTGATAATTATATGTAAAAAGGGATTAAGTATTTTCAAAAACATTTAATTTTTGGCATTTAGAATCAGAATTTTTCAAAATCCTTTCTTAGTGAGCACCTACATTATGCAACGAAGGTACTGTCAAAATTCCAAGTCTCTACCTGTTATAGTTTAGGCTGTACATTGATTCCTGTCATTCAGTCGATCAGTCAGTCAGTCATTCATTCAGTCAGTCAGGACAAAGCCTTTTATATATAGAGAGAAGAGATGGATCTCGCTCGGTCATTACATATTTTACGTGTTGTAAAATAACTCGACCAACCCTGCTGCTTAAAGTGCAGAAAGGCATGTGAGTATATCATAAGATTTTGTATTATTAATATTAAAAACGTATTCACAATTAACTACATCACGGGCCAATTGACTAAAACAGCCAGCTGTTGGACACATGTCAAGGTTGACCTCGTAAAATTAACATCTTGCCGGACTGATTTTAAAAGTGATCTCATTACTGTCTGCTTCGTTCTAATATTTTGTAATTTATTCCATTCTGTAAAGATGGGCGAGAACTAATTTGTTTCGTTTCAATTATTGTTGAGCACATGTACCAACTACCAATGAAGATCCTACAGATTTCGCCCAATCAGAGCCATTTTTCAGAGCAATATTGTCGCTAGCCTATATCCTGTTTCATTAAGATATACTTTACGGCAGAAGCTTTCGCAATTAACCAGGCGTTAGTATTATGTAAAGGAAATGAATTTCAGAAAGTATTAATTTTGTTTTATTCTCAAGGAGTTCTGAAAGCTTTAAAATCACAAAAAAAAACTTCAACCTCAAGAAAGATAACTCATTACTAGGGCCCGGATTTGAAGGTTTCAACCTATTTTACTCCAGCTTCCTAATTAGAACAGTTTAACATACTTTTCCGTTTCATGACCCTTGCTTCCGAATATATTAATCTTATATTTAAAAAAATATATTATTATTAAAATGAATATATTAGTATTAATATATTATTATTAAAAATTAAATTATTACTATTGTTATTACAGAACCTCAAAAGGGCTAAATCGGACTAGAGGACCTAAAAGAGGCAAAGGAGGATTTCTGCTGAAAAACTAGGGGCTAAAGAGGACTTTCGCTGAAAAACTAGGGGCTAAAGAGGACTTTTGCAGAAAAAATACAATTTTTAAATAGATTTTCAAATTATTGCAAAGGAAAATAATTATGTGAATTTGCACATTTTAAGAAAAAACATAATCAAAATAAATTTACACAACGCACCGAAATGAACAATGTATATATCGCTTGTCTTTGTAACTCGAAAATATTCCGCCTCGCCGTCGCAGGAAATGAAACTTGAGCTACTTGATAGAGAAGTAGCGGCTCCGGTCACGGAAACCACCATTAATGGCCGTGGGTGTCGGATACTGACAACATGCCCCAATCCTGCCATCTGCCTATGGAAGATGACGCAGCGGTCGGGTGATGGGCCTTGTCCCTTCAGGGATGTTAGCGCCACGGAGTTAAGTTAAGCGTGTTTAATTTGTGTGCATACGGATCGAGGAAAGTTTTTTTTTTTCAATTCCCGAGATCCGTTATGCGCTTACGGAACGAGTATTGCATGCTATTTTTTGCACGATGATTATTTATATCAATTGAGATATTAGCTGAAAATATTATGTAGGCCTATATACATTATTGAAGATAGATGTTATATTTCAGATAGTGATTCGCATGTGTTGGTTGTTATGGGGACTGAATATTTGTCCTGTTAAAGCCGCCACAAACTGGGGGGCCTTGGTTCCGGCCTTCGATAAAGGCTTTTATTATCGTTTTACTTGACTTTTTTGCACTCCTTAACTAATTAGTGGTACTTACGAACGTTGTTGTCGTGGATCGTAAGTTGACATTGCTATGGGCGTTGCGATGCGGTTAAATTACTTACGGTGCTTGCGCCACGTCATAATTCATTACGATACACTTCATAATACAAGCCTTTATGGACAAGGCCACCAGGACAAATATTCGGTTCCCATAACAACAAACACATGAGAATCACTTTCTGAAATAAACATCTATCTTCAAGAATGTATATACATAATATTTTCAGGTAATATCACAATTAATATAATTAAATTGATATAAATAATCATCGTGCAAAAAATAGCATGCAATACACATGCCGTAAGCGCATTACGGATCTCGGAAAATTGAAAACTATTTCCTCGATCCGTAATCATGCCTTACGGCACTTGTATAGCAATATACTATTACAGCACTGACATGGGCGTACGGTAAGGGGGGGTTCAGGGGGTTGAAACCCCTCCCGAAATATCCGCAATATTTTGAAGATGATAAATCATGGAACGAAATTGAAAAAGAAAACTGAATCGGTTGTTACATATTTTACAATTTCGTACATATCAAAGCATTATTTAAGATTTATCGTAATTTATTTAAGATTCAAATTTCAAAATCTCTTGGTGTTAATAGTTTTTCAGCTTAATAACAGTGATGTATTACAAGATTCCCTTTGGAATCTGTCAAACGACAACTCGAATACTCCCGCCGAAACCCATCAGCCTGTTTGTAAAGTCAACAGTAATCACGAGCTCATCACAAAATTATCATGAAGTAATCGGCATTAATCGGGCTTTTCCACCGTTGGATTTACAGATGACTTTAAAAACGTTTCCTATGCACCATACAGTATTATGATAATTTTTCAAAAGAAAGTTTTTATTTATAGACTCTAGCTTAAACAAGAAATGGATAGAAATCTCACGAAAAACCGTTTCAAAGACTGAGCTGTATATTAATTTATTTCAGTGTAGTAATTATCACAGTACAACTGTTTGGTAATTAAAAAAGTAATAATTCACAATGTGCGCAAGGACATGGAGCTGAGATGACTTTACATCGAACCCCTCCCAAACAAAATTTCACCGTTACGCCCATGAGCACTGAGATGTATTTTGTTTTCATAGCAACTAGATTGCGTGTGGTAATGTCAAGTTACGCTGCACGGCAACAATATTCGTAAGTACCACTAATTAGTTACGTCGTGCAAAAAAGTAAACATCCGAACCCTACTCATAATCATGCAGTGTATTATAGAAACATTCAGACATCTCCAATTTGTAAACTTTGTAACAAGACAATTCTTCTTAGAAAAGTTACTATTGCAATAATCAGACTAGACTCGGAACTGCAAGAACGCCAGTACAGCTATTTAAAACTAAAGAGAAACAGAATCCTTCTTGTGAAATTGTAGAAGAAGGCACACTAGATCATATTATGTTGGCATGCTCACACAAGAAAGAAGAAGTCAATTCATTCTACAAAGACCTCCAAACACTGAAATTAAACTTCCCCATCAAGATGACCTTCTTACGAACTAATCCATCACTTCATAGCCAGAAAGCTCTGCTCCATCATATTTCACGATGCAAAATGAAAATTTAAGAAGTATACAAGAAGAAAATTAGTTAAGAACAAATCTCTTAAATTCTAATTGTAAATTATTCGATAATCACTTCAGATAGTTGCAGTGGCGTACCAAGGCTACTTGGCGCCCAGCGCCCCTAACACTAAAAGGTTTAAGGTTCAATGAGTTTAATTTAAACACAGTTTAATGTTCACAATTAATTATTTTTAGTAAGTAGTATATTACTTTAACACATTATAAAGAGAAAAATATGAATTAAATAAAACTGTAAGAATTATAAGGTTAGTTTGTTTGAAAATAAATTATTATTTCGTATTGTCTATAAATAGTTTAAAACGAAACGGTTATTTACTTCTAAATAATATTACTGCAGTATTTAACAAAGTAATAAAGAAAATTTCATCAATAAAACTGCATATTTTGCCTGAAAAAAAAAATATTTTTTTTTCTTAAACTAATTTTTTATTATGGCGCCCCACCCCCCTTTACGGCGCCCGGTGCGGCCGCCCTTTCGCCCCCTCTTGGTACGCCACTGGATAGTTGTATATCAAAAGATGCAAGTCCATCAAGAGAGTCTTTAAATAAAAGCAGCAGCAACAACAATAACTAATTCAGATACTGTCGCGCTTGTATATATATATATATATATTTTTCCCCGTGTAGTATAGTCATATAGACCGCCTGTGTGGTCTTGTGGTTAGGGTCGCTGCCTACCGATCCGTACCTCCTCGGATTTTTCTGAGGTAGGGAGGTCTGGAACGGGGTGCACTCAGTCTCGTGATTCAAATTGAGGTGCTACTTGATAGAGAAGTAGCGGCTCCGGTTATGGAAACCACCATTAACGGCCGTGGTGTCGGCATACTGACCACATGCCCCCCAATCCTGCTATCTACCTGTGGTAGATGACACAGCGATTGGGTGGTAGGCCTGGTCCCTTCAGGGACGTAGGGCCACGTATTAATATAATCAAATCATGTAGGGTGAACATAAGTCCTGTTTTCACCAGTACAGTCCCGTTTCCCGGCGTGTCCCTTCGGTTCTTCTTCTACTTCTTTAACGACGCTCCTGAAGCTTTTAGCTTCTTATAACGTCTATCTCCTGTAATTTATTATTAATGGGACAAAATTCCCTTAAGTACCCTTAACAGTGGCGCAATGGAGTATGGTTGCCCCCCCCCTGCAAAGTTTAATTTGGACTCTCTAACAAAACGATTGGGGTCATTGGAAAAGGCGATGTAGGCCTATAATTTGAGGCAAAAGTTTCCATTGCTTTACACATGTTAATTCTTCGTGTTTTTTCGATACTCAAAATTCTGAACCCACTTGAACGCGCTTGTGACATAGCGCTCGATAAACATGTTTTTATTAATGAAGTGAAACTTCTTTAGCCGCGCAAGGAGTAAATCGAGAGCTAACCCAAACTTGCGTTACGAACAAAATCGTCACGAAATTGTTACGCACAAAATCGTCACGAAATTAGTGGGGCTGCACAGAACGGACTGCGCAGAAAACAATCAAATCAATGATTAGGCTTATCCAAAATTAAAAAATCTAAAAATCCCAAATTAATAAATCCAAATATAAAAAATCCAAAGATAAAAAAAAAAAATACGGCAGCGCGCGGGGGGCTATTACTGCTTCGAGCTAGTGGAGTGGTAAGCCCTTCACCATTATAAAAAATCCAAAATTTAAAAATAAAAAAATCCAAAATTTAAAAATAAAAAAATCCATAACTAAATATCCAAAATTAAAAAAATTAAAAATCGAAAATCCAAAACTAAAAAATCTAAAAATAAAAATAAAAAATTAAAGATCCAAAATTTAAAAATTAAAAACTCCAAAATTTAAAGATTTAATAATCCAAAATTAAAAAACCGAAAATCCAAAATAAAGAAATCAAAGATCCAAAATTCCAAAAATAAAAATTAAAAGATAAAAAATTTAAAAAAATTCAAAATTAAAAAGTCTAAAAACACAATATTAATAAGTCCAACAATCCAAAATTGAAAAATCCAACAATCCAAAATTGAAAATATCAAAAAATTAAAACAAATTTCACTTCTGTCGCGTGGTGTTCCACGAACACTTTTTTTTTTCAATTCAATTGCTCGAACTAGGCTTTTATTAGTACAACACAGCAAGCGACAAGAGACCGGAATCAAACAATATGTTTCACTTCTACCACAATACTACCTAACTTGATGCAATATTTAATATGCATCTACCTAAGTAATAGTGCATTAAGAAAAAACATGCAATATTTAATATGCATCTACCTAAGTAACAGTGCATTAACAAACAAACAAACAAACAAAACAAAAAAAGCCAAAACAAAAAATTATAAATCAATACGTTCACGAATGTACCGGCGCAGCAACAAATGTCAGGCTCTAGTTATAATTTTTCAATACTCAGTTTCGCGATACTTTGACATGTTCACTAAAACCGATTTTTTTCTGTTAATGCTGTGCATGTCCTCCATTATGACAACCCATTTGCATTCCTCTATTTATTTTCATTTTGGACCCCCTTACTACCTTGACCCCCCCAGTAGCGTAGAGAAGGGGGGTCCGGACCACCCCCAAAATCAAAACCTAAAATTCTAGTCGTTATTTATGCTCTAGTTTGTGAAATATTTAATTATTTTATATAATAATAAAATACTGAACTTCTGTAGGCCTATTATTTCTACTTTTAAATGTGTTATTTAAATTTTCTTACATATAGTAATACCCGATAACAATTTCTTGTTTGAATTGGCATATCTTAGAGTGTAGTAAACAAATTTTCTAATTAGTTTTTCAGTGCTAAAATAGCGTAAAATGTTATTTTCATTAGTAAAAATATTTAAAAATTTTCTAGGGGTGAGCCCCCAAACCCCACTTTCTTGGGGGTATTCCTTACACCCCAAACTCCACCTGCACTTTCGACCCACCATGAAATTATTATCTCGCTATGCCACTGACCCCCCTGTATCACGGAGTCTTCAGTTAGGCCATTATAATATAGTCTGTTGCCTTTATACCATACCATACCGAATTTAAGTACATGTGGAATACTCTGTAAAAATCATTTCGAGTTATTCCCCAATGTTAGTCATGAAGGATGGTTCAAGAGAGGGCAGAAACTCTATGTGAATTATCTTAAACTGTGTTAGTTCCGTAGCGATTAATACTAATACTAATACTAATACTAATACTACTACTACTACTAATAATAACAATAATAATAATAATAATAATAAATTCTATAATATATTTTGGGGGGGTTAACTGATGTGCTTCGGGTGTATCTTTTTAGCTCAAAATATTATGGTCACGTGTTCATATCTATCAAACATCTGTATTTCAATTGATGCAATGTGTCATTTATAGAAGTTGGTTCATTTGATCACTTACTTTAGATATGAATAATCTAACAGACATCATTCTAAGTATTGTATCTCTTAACTAGACCTATTAAATATGAGGGTTTTAATCTCTTTTGAAAATGTGTTTCTTCTCATTTCTTAGTTTATAAAATGAAATTATTGTAAAGTAGCATTTACAATAAAATGAAAGTATTGTAAGGAAGCACTTATAATGGTGTAACACCCGTGATATTTCAGTATCGCAGGCTTTCACTACAATACGTTGCAATGTGAGCCGATGAAAAATATTAAATAACACTGACAGGATATTCACCAAATTAAATTTCAAGCCTTCATTTCTCTTTCAGGCATGGAGTACAGTATTGCTAAGATATAGAGCTCTCCGGCCACCTGTGCTGATCACTTTTACTTGCTGACATCTTGGATGCTGAATGTTGTTTGCACTTGAAATGATGATGCTACCAGAATGTCTAAAGGGCTGAGGACGATATTTGTGCTGTATCCTTTGCTCATACCTGCTCTAGTATGTTGGATATGGTTGATGATACTTGGAATAACGCTTCACCACCAGTGTCCTAAAAGATGCTGGTGCAGCCCGGATGGACGCAACGTTGAATGCTCAGATCAAGGACTGGACTACATTCCTGAGAACACGTTAGGCGAACTAGAAAAACTGAAACTCGATGGCAATAACTACAGTGTACTTAAGAAGGACACGTTTCTGAACAAAGGATATACTCGTATCGAACTTCTGTACTTCGATCGATGCAATGTGTCATTTATAGAAGTTGGTGCATTTGATCACATATCAGTGGAAACACAACTTACTTTGCGTAAAAATAATCTAACAAACATCCTGCCAGGCATATTTCGTAATTTAACAACATTGGAGGGATTGCATATGTCAAACAACAAAATAGAAGTAATTAGATCTAAAGCTTTCAAAGGTCTGAAATCATTAACGTGGATAAGTTTACAAAAGAATTCCATACGTTATTTTGAAACAGACGCTTTCTGGGGGTTATTCAACTTACAAAGTCTCTGGTTATCCTCCAACAAGTTAACTCATTTACAACCAGAGATATTTAGTCAAATACCGAAACTAGTATTTATAAATTTGAATTGGAATATGATCATTATTCCAAGTCACACAGAGTTTCTCAATTCTGACACGGTAGAAAGGATAGAATTAGAAAGTTGCAACATATCAGAGTTACATGAAAAAACTTTCAGGAATATGACTAACCTAGAAACTATTGAGCTACAGAATAATAGCTTGACCTCTGTTGACCCAAACACATTCTCTATGCTTCCAAACCTTTCTGCTGTTTATTTATATGACAATCCCTTGGCATGTGACTGCAATCTTAAAGCAACTCACAGCTGGTTTATTGAATTCAACATACAGACAGGGATAAGAGACAAAGTTCCAAGATGTAATACACCGATACAGCTAAACGGTTTGTGGTGGGGAGTACTAGCAACCGGAGAATGCCACGAAGGAGTTATGAAGTTTTACAAGGATGTAAATTCCATAGTTCACGAATACATTCCTCACGGAATGTATGATAATGATACGTATAGACATTTTTTTAATTTTGAGAAATATGTGCGAGTAATAATTGATGCCGTGTTGTTCCTTTTTGGTACAGCAGGGAATGTGACATTGATAATAATAATTCTCCACCATAAAGAACTGCGTACAGTTCCAAACATGTATATATTCAGTCTGGCAATTGGAGATTTAACATCTTTAACTTTGAATGGACCCTTAATGTACATTAAGAGTCATTCACATTACTGGGAACTAGGTGAGTTCTTGTGCAGGTTCTTCACATACCTAAGACGTCTATCTATTGGAGTGTCCTGCTATACTGTTGTAATATTAAGTATACAAAGATACCAGGTGATTGTCAAGCCTATCTTGAGCCGTGTAAGGAACAACATGTCAAGAAAAACAGTAGCATTGCACATATCAAGTGTCTGGGTCCTTGCATCACTGTTTGCCATTCCATCATGCATATCTGCGCATGTAGACCTTAATAGGTGGTGTACAATGGTTGACAGTACGATATACTATCAGAAAGTAGTAATTTTCGAACTCGTGGTCATATGCATCATGCCATTGTGCATCATAGCTGCCATGTATATTCTCACAGCTTCCCATCTGATACGGAGCAAAGTGATCGCATCTGAAGATATTCATCAGCATCAAGCAAAGGCCCGAACAACTACAGTAAAGACGATCCTCAGTCTTACTCTGGTTTTTGTCATAAGTTTTGTACCTTACCACACTATGTGGGCATATTTCACGTGGAATGAATACGAGTCTGAAGTAGCCCTGTTTTATTTGGGTTCAATATCGACCTGTTTGCTTTTCGTCAATGCATGTTTTAATCCTGTAGCATTATACTACTCCAGTAAAGCCTTCAGGACACATTTTAAGTCATTTTTGCTTTGTTGTTGTAAAAAGCAATCAAATCAATCTGAAGAATCTACTAATGGTACTCAAGTTACTTCCAGTACTCTGTAAAATTCAGTAGTCTCCATACAAATATATTTTTGGGTACTTATTTAACTTGATAATTATTAATAAACTTTAATAAACCTAATGTTTTTAATAATAATCAGCTACTTTGTAAATTCAAAGCAAGTGTTTTTTATATGAAATATTTACTTTTATATAATTCTTTCCATGTTTGGCTTTGTTTGGGTTAACAAGAAAGTTCTAATGCGCACACAGAGAGAATTTTCTCTTCAATGAATAGTTGTAAGAAATAAGTGCAGTGTTCGATTGATAAAATCAGAGTTTGTTAATGCTGTCAATTGTAATTATTCTTGAAAAGGTGCTTTTTTATTGAATCTTGTGGAAACCGATGAGAACACAGAAAACGTATGCGAATCTAATAAAAAAATATAAACAAAGTTTTCACTGGAAATAAATCTTCATGTTAAATTCAAGTTTTATGTAAAAATAAGCTAATTGTTAAATTATTGTTAATGATTTTAAATATGGTTTGCATACATGCAATCTCACCCTTACAGTCAGATTACAAATTGAGCATGAGTTAAACCGCATAGTGGAATTATGCCAATTGTACAATCTCCCTTAAATTCATTTTCATAAGTTGGGAACCCTAATTGTAGTACAAATTGATTTTCATTTTGGATGAGTTCACAGTATATTGGACCAAAACGCCTTTTGCTGTGCCTAGTCAAAATAATTGTACAGAAATGCTACTTGAACCAAAAATTGGATCATGAAATATCGGCAGTACCGTACGGTATTATATGTTAATATTACATGTATTTTACAGGTAATGGATACTTCCTTCTCATTAAGTCCCAACCCTGCTAGTGACTGGAATTGCCTCTGAAGAAATTTAAAACTTAAATTAAAAACATACTAGTTGCCAAAGTTTCTATTCTATATTTATATCTTAGACCATACATTATACTCCATGTCATTCAATACTTTTTAATAAAATGATTATATCCACACCAAATTGCAATTCTTCCATATGACAAATAAATATTAATTTAAAAGAGTAACTCATTTTCACATGTATTGGTTGAGTAAACATCAATATTTTTTATTTGCTTACACTGATTATTTATGGAAACAGAGAGGGAAGACCTTGTCATGTGGTTGGCAGAGACCAGTGCAGGAAGCTGTATGCGAGTGTGTGCATGGAATTAGATTAGCTCACCAAAAGCTGTTATCTGTGGCCTTTCTCTTGCTTTCAGCTTATCGTATTCAATTAATTCAAAATCCACCTGTGCCAAAGCGATCCATTAGTTTTTATGCAAGCAACAGAGTGAGTGTTGTCCAGTGAATTGTGCTCGATGTGATCACTATTATTGTAGTTATTATTATTATTATATTATTATTATTATTATCACTATTATCATAGCCTATAGTAATAATCCATTCACTGGTATTTGAACTGTCTAGTTTGGTGAAACATTGCCGGTTACTTCAAACATGCCAGGTGACAGAATAGCGCAAGTTGCTACAACACCCAAAAACCTGTTTTTCAGAGCAAGCTTATCTGCGAGGTCAAGTTTTCAACAAACCAGAACATCCAGATACAAATGGTAGTACTATTTACTGGTAACCCAATAGATGCCAATTACCTCAGATTCGATTAACCACTGTTCCATATTAACTGGGGTAACTAGACTTATTATTTTTTTAATGCGTGTTATAAATTCTATTTTTATATCTTTTTAAACAAAATACTGCATGAATACACAGGTTGAAAAAGTTTAAAGCGGCATTATTACGCCAACCTGGGAATTAACTGGTGTGGCAATGATCACGAGGAAAATTTGTTAAATGTGTCCATAACCGAAAATTTAACCAAAAATATAACATATATAACCGAAAATTTTAAAGCATAAGCATGCTTTATGTAATGAACAGCAGGTTGTTGTCCTTGTGTTACAAACATCACTTGTAAAACAGCTATTTTATTGAAATTTTCTCAAGTTATTTAAAAATCATCTCCCGCCGTTACAGAAGCAGATGACAGGATTGGAGGTCATGTGGTCAGCATGACGATTCCCGCTGTCGTTATTGATGGCTTACTGAAAAAGAGACACTTCTTCTTTATCAGGTAGCTCCTCAGTTTCTGTCACGAGGCGGAGTCCATACTAGATCTCCCTATCTTAGAAAAATTCGAGGTACCGGGCATTGAACCTGTTCCTCCAGACGTATAATCAGCACACAGTGATTTGAAGATGTTTTAAATTATATCACAAGAAAAACAAAACACTTTTTACAGAAGGCAGAAAGTCATATAGAAAGTGGTGTTTTTCTCGAGGGTCCCGTGCTTAGTGGGCATGAAATTGCTATTCTCTATCCCATTTAAGGACGATTCTGTTCAAAACAAAGAGGCGTGGCTGTCATAGCCTGCACGTGAGAATGCATGTCATCACCGTGTTATTGATATTTTGTTTATTCTCAGTACAACTCACCCGCAGGGTCGTCGTGAACAATGAATCCTTTTTTGGTTTGCTAATTGATATACTATAATGATGACGATGCCAGTGAGAGTTTGTTATTTCACGTGTAAATGTTGATATTATTGTTGCATGAACTTACAAACATTCGTTAGCCACACTCTGGTAATGGCGCATGCTAATGACATTAACCAATCACGTTTTGTCACATGATGCAAATTTTCCACGAACTCTCTGTGAGTTCTCCTCCCCTTTGTTTTGACTAGGATCAAACTAGAATGGGATCAATTCCAGGGTGCGCGGGCAAAGAGAGATAAGTCCACTTTCTTGTCACTGAGAATTAGAGTGACTTAACATACTATACCAGCCCAACATAGCTTTAGAGATGGATAAACCCATGAGGCACACATCCATAACTACTGTACAAATTTGAATATGACTTACTGGACTTAACACAAATGTAGAGAACATTTTTATCTATAACTCTATGGACATATCTCATTTTTTAGGATGGTGGACTTAACTCACTTTGCCCACGCACCCCGGAATTATAGTGTGCAGCCAGTGCTTAATTTCTGTGCCGGAACACCATTCCAGCCAAAATTAAATACTGTGTGCAGCCAACCTGGGGGCTCTCGCATGTGGAATGATAAAGGTATGGACGTAAGGAAGTTCCATGGTGAGGCTCTTTGAAGTGCATATAAACAGTCCGTTGCTGGAGGTTAGCAAAATTGGGCCCTTCAGGGTCTAATTCTATCCTTATATACAACCGTGTGTTTATAGGCCTATATTGAGAAAATCAATTAAATATTAGTACTTCAGTGTACACGTACTTCACATCTACGAAACTGTTTTTTCAAAATACGTATTTTGTGTGTAAAATAACCCTGCTGCTTATAATGCAAAAAGTCTTGTGAGTATATCGTAAGATTTTTATTATTAATATTAGCATATTCAAATTTAACTACATCATGGGCTAATTTACTAAAACAACTAGCTGTTGGACACATGTCAAGGTTGACCTTGTAAAATTAACATCTTGCCTGACTTATTTTAAAAGTGATCTTATTCCAGTCTACTTCATTCTAATATATTGTAATTTCTTCGAAATCTACCTATTGCAATGGATACCATGTCATCATTTTCGAAAAATTCTTTCATATCTTTACGTTTCATGTTCCCCTAAGTACGAAACCACCGCCCGTTAAAAAAAAAAAAATTGTGATATATATATATATTTATATCTTTACACGATAGCGGCCGTAATTTTGAAGATATTTGAACCAAATTTTATTATGTCATTTCTAGGCCCAATAGCTCGGATAAGTTCGTTAATGAGCAAAATTGGCCCAAGGGGGTGGTCGGGGGAGGGGGTTGAAATTTTTAAAAATGTATATTTCGGCCCCTATGAAGTATAGAGGGAAACTTTGTTTGAATAAATTAGAGTACTCCCTTTGGAGTTCACAGTGACACCAACGATTCGGGGGTTCGAGTGAGGGTGGGGGTGGGGATGGGGGTGGGGGGATGAAAATTCGAAACTTTTGAAACCACGTCTTGTGGGGTATCGTTGAAAAGCTCTTGATGAGTACTCTACAAATCAATAACTAGTTTCTTGACAGCTCTCATATGACGCGAGATTTTAATGTTTGAAAATAATAACACTTAAAAGAATTATTATAATATCATAATTTTGTCTTGTTTAGCGGCTTTGCTAATTTTATTCATTGCTGATCTTGCGCACGGCCTCCCAGAATATTATATCCTATTCTTGTTGTCAAAACAAATGATTGTAGTCTCTTCCTCTTTACCGAATTCAGTTCTTATTACTGCGGGTTTGCCATGCCAAGGCTAAAAAAAGAAGAGTGCTGTGCAGCGATAATAAATTAAACCAAAAGCACTTTGAAATCTACCTCAGCCTGTAGGCCTGCCTAAAGGGATTTTTTCATTCTATGACGATGTGCTAGAATTATTTTCCTTATTTCATTTCAATTTCTCTAAATTTTTGGTTTGAAGTTCTAGTATTCGTTACATTTTCTGTTACTGTGCTGAAATGTGCCTGAGCATGAGCTTTTCCGCATTCGGGCACCAGTAATGATTGTATTGTGTTTTACGTGGGTGAAATAAATAAAATAAAAAATAAATTCTTGTTTAGCACATATACCAAATACAGTACCAATGAATGTTAAGATCCTACAGATTTCACCCAATCAGAGCCATTTATCAGTCCAATTTTGTCGATATATCTTGTCGAAGTTGAAAGAATTTGTTTAATTTAATATATAGCCATTCCTGTACATTTCTCCTCTGTATTTTAATAAAACGCCGTAGGGTGACCATACGTTCTGTTCTGATCGGGACAGTCATGTTTTCAGGCGTGTCCCTGCCAGGTCCGCCACATGGGGGGGCGGCTGCCGGACCCGGTGACGTGATATAAATTTATGGAAAAGCGGAAAAGTTTGATAAAATGTTCTGTTACACGAGTAATGAGAAGGAAGCTCCATGGAGAAGGGAAAAGAGACCTGAATGAGGATGGTCGGCGGTCAGTTCATGATCCTGGGCCTGACCCCGTGATGTGGCAGCCCTGGCCCCTGCCATCCCTTCGGTTAACAGTGGCGGTAATGGAGTAAGGTTGCCCCCCCCCCAGATTAATTTGGGCTCTTCAACAAAACGATTAGGGTCATTGGAAGCGGCGATGTATCATTTGAGGCACAGTTTCCATTACTTCACTCATGTTCATTCTATACTCAAAATATTGAACCCATTTAATAGCGCTTGGTAAATATGTTTTTATTATTTCAATTCAATCGCTAGAACTAGGCTATTATTAGTCTAATGTAGTAAGCGACAACAGACCGGAATCAAACAATATGTTTCACTTCTACCACAATACAATCCAATATGCATCTACCTATATGATAATGCATTACGAAAAAGTAACGGAAAAATAAACCAATCCGTTCCCGAATGTACCGGTAACCTAAGTATTAGCATTGCTGGTAGAGCAGCGAGAAACGACAGGCTCGAATTTAACACAAAAATTAATTTTTTCATGATATTTGACATGTTTTGGCATGTTCATTAAAAGTTGCTTCTCACCCCCCCCCCCCCGTTATTACTGTGCATGTCCCCCATTATGACAACATATTAACACTCCTCTTTTATTTTCATTTTGGACCCACTACTACCTAACCGCCCCCTGCATCGTGGGGTCTTCAGTTATGCGATTATAATATAGTCTGTTGTCTTTTCATGAAACATAATCGATTTCAAGTACTTGTGCAATATTCTGATGTGACTGTAAAAATCAGTCAGTGTTAGTTCTTAACTTCATGCAGCATGGATCAGGAGACAACAGAAACAAAATGTGAATTACCTTAAACTGTGTTAGTTCTGTAGTAATTAATAATAATAATAATAATAATAATAAAAATAATAATAATAATAATAATAATAATAATAATGATAATAACAATAAATTCTATAATATATTTTTGGGGGTGGGGGTTAAACTGACTTACTTAGGGTGTCCCATTTTTAGCTAAACATATTATGGTCACGTGATCATATCTACCGAACGTCTGTATTTTGAACGATGCAATGTGTAATTTATAGAAGTTGGTGCATTTGATCACATATCAGTCGAAATACAAATTACTTCAGATGTAGATAATCTAACAGACATCAATGTAAAAACTGTATTTCTTAACTAGACCTATTAAATACGAGAGTAAATCTCTTTGGATGTGTTCCTCTTTTCATTTCACGGCTGCGTATTATCTATAATATTCCTCATTCCTTAGTTTATGGAATTAAATTATTGTAAAGTAGCATTTACAACAAAAATAAAATGTTGTAATAGAGCATTTATAATAGTACAACACCTGTGATATGTAGCTCAGTATTACAGTATTGTGGGCGCTGTTTACAATACATTGCAACATGAAATGATAAAAAATATTAAATAACATTAACATGATATTCACCAAAATGAAATTTCAAGCCTTCATTTCTCTTTCAGGCATGGAGTACAGTATTGCTAAGATATAGAGCTCTCCGGCCACCTGTGCCGATCACTTAAACTTGCTGACATCTTGGATGCTGAATGTTGTTTGCACTTGAAACGATGCTGATGCCAGAATGTCTAAAGGACTGAGGACGATACTTGTGCTGTATCCTTTGCTCATACCAGCTCTAGTATGTTGGATATGGTTGATGATACTTGGAATAACGCTACATCATCAGTGTCCTGAAAGATGCTGGTGCAGCCTGGATGGACGCAATGTCGACTGCTCAGATAAAGGACTGGACTACATTCCTGAGAACACGTTAGGCGAACTAGAGAAACTGAAACTCAATGGCAATAACTACAGTGTACTTCAGAAGGACATGTTTCTGAACAAAGGATATACTCGTATCAAACTTTTGTATTTCAATCGATGCAAGGTGTCATTTATAGAAGTTGGTGCATTTGATCACATATCAGTAGAAAGACAACTTACTTTAGATGTAAATAATCTAACAGACATCCGGCCAGGCATATTTCACAATTTAACAAACAACATTGGAGGGTTTGCATATGGCAAACAACAAAATAGAAGTAATCAGATCTAAAGCTGTCGAAGGTCTGAAATCTTTAATGTGGATAAGTTTACAAAAAAATTCCATTCATTATTTTGAAACAGATGCTTTCTGGGGGTTATTCAACTTACAAAGTCTCTGGTTATCCTCCAACAAGATAACTCACTTACAACCAGAGATATTTAGTCAAATACCGAAACTAGTATTTTTAAATTTGAATTGGAATGTGATCATTATTCCAAGTCACACATAGTTTCTGGTTTCTGACACAGTACAAAGGATACAATTAGAAAGTTGCAACATATCAGAGTTACATGAAAAAACTTTCAGGAATATGACTAACCTAGAAACTATTGAGCTACAGAATAATAGCTTGACCTCTGTTGACCCAAACACATTCTCTATGCTTCCAAACCTTTCTGCTGTTTATTTATATGACAATCCTTTGGCATGTGACTGCAATCTTAAAGCAACTCACAGCTGGTTTATTGAATTCAACATACAGACAGGGATAAGAGACAAAGTTCCAAGATGTAATACACCGATACAGCTAAACGGTTTGTGGTGGGGAGTACTAGCAACCGGAGAATGCCACGAAGGAGTTATGAAGTTTTACAAGGATGTAAATTCCATAGTTCACGAATACATTCCTCACGGAATGTATGATAATGATACGTATAGACATTTTTTTAATTTTGAGAAATATGTGCGAGTAATAATTGATGCCGTGTTGTTCCTTTTTGGTACAGCAGGGAATGTGACATTGATAATAATAATTCTCCACCATAAAGAACTGCGTACAGTTCCAAACATGTATATATTCAGTCTGGCAATTGGAGATTTAACATCTTTAACTTTGAATGGACCCTTAATGTACATTAAGAGTCATTCACATTACTGGGAACTAGGTGAGTTCTTGTGCAGGTTCTTCACATACCTAAGACGTCTATCTATTGGAGTGTCCTGCTATTCGGTTGTAATATTAAGTATACAAAGATATCAGGTGATTTCCAGGCCTATCCTAAGCCGTGTAAAGAACAACATGTCAAGAAAAACAGTAGCATTGCACATTACATGTGTCTGGGTCCTTGCCTCACTATTTGCCATTCCATCATGCATATCTGCACATGTAGACCTTAATAGTTGGTGCACAATGGTTGACAGTACGATATACTATCAGAAAGTGGTAATATTTGAACTTGTGATCGAATGCGTCATGCCATTGTGCATCATAGCTGCCATGTATATTCTCACTGCTTCCCATCTGATAAAAAGCCAAGTGATCGCATCTGAAGAGATTCATGAGCATCAAGCAAAGACCCGAACAACTACAGTAAAGACGATACTCAGTCATACTCTGATTTTTGTCATAAGTTTTGTACCTTACCACACTATGTGGGTATATGTCACGTGGAATGAATACGAGTCTAAAGTAGCCCTGTTTTATTTGGGTTCAATATCGTCCTGTTTGCTATTTGTCAATGCATGTTTTAATCCTGTGGCGTTATACTACTCCAGTGTTTCCTTCAGGACACACTTTAAGTCATTTTTGCTTTGTTGTTGTAAAAAGCGATCAAATCAATCGGTAGAATCTACTAGTGGTACTCAAGTTACTTCCAGTACTCTGTAACATTAAGTAGTCTCCATACAAATATATTTTTGGGTACTCATTTAACTTGATAATAATTAATAAACTTTAATAAACTTAATGTTCTCAATAATAATCAGCTACTTTGTAAATTCAAAACAAATGTTTTTTTATATAATATATTAACTTCCATATAATTGGTTGATATAATTCTTTCCATGTTTGGGTTAACTAGAAAGTTCAAATGCATACACACAAAGAATTTCTTTTTAATGAGTAGCTGTAAGAAATAGCAGTGTTCGATTGATAAAATCAGAGTCTGGAAATGCTGTCAATTGTAATTATTCTAGAAAAAGGTGTTTTTTATTCAATCTTGTGAAAAGAAATGAGAACATTGAAAACGGATGCGAATCTAATAAAAAATATAAACAGTTTTCACTGAAAATAAATCTTCATGTTTACTTCAAGTTTTATCTAAAAATAAGCTTATTGTTAAATTATTGTTCATGATTTTAAATATGGTTTGCATACATGCAATCTCACACTTACAGTCAGATTACAAATTGTGCAAGAGTTAAACAACATAGTGGAATTATGTCAATTGTAAAATCTGCCTTAAATTCATTTTCAAAAGTAAGCAAACCTATTTGTAGTACAAATTGATTTTCATTTTGGATGAGTTCACAGTACATCCGACCAAAACACATTCTGCTGTGCACAGTCAGAAATAATTCTACAGAAATGTTACTTGAACCAAAAAATTGGATCGTGGAATATCAGCAGTACGGTATTTTATGTTAATATTACGCGTTTTTTACAGGTAATGGAAACTTCTTTCTCATTAAGTCCGAACTCAGCTAGTGACTGGAATTGTCTCTGAAGTAATTTAAAACTGAAATAAAAAAAAACATACTAGTTGGCAAATGTTTCTATTCTATATTTAAATCTTAGACCATGCATTTTGCTCCACGTCATTCAATATTTTTGCAAAATGATTATATCTACACCAAATTGAAATTCTTCCATATGTCAAATAATTAATATTAATTTAAAGGAGTAACTCATTTTCACATGTATTGGTTGAGAAAACATCAATATTTTTTGTTTGCTTACACTGATTATTTATGGAGACAGAGAGAGAAGACCTTGTCATGTGGTTGGCAGAGATCAGTGCAGGAAGCTGTGTGCTAGTGTGTGCATGGAATTAGATTAGACCACCAAACGCTGTTATCTGTGGCCTTTCTCTTGCTTTCAGCTTATCGTGTTCAATTAATTCCAAAGCCAGCTATGCCAAAGTGATCCATTAGTACGTTCGCAAGCAACAGAGTGAGTGTTGTCTAGTGAGTTGTGCTCAATGTGGTCACTATTATTGTAGTTATAAATATAATAACATTATTATTATCACTATTATTAAAGCCGGTTGCTTCAAACCTGCCAGGTGACAGAATAGCACAAGTTGCTACAACACCCGACAACCTGTTTTTCAGAGCAAGCTTATCTGTGAGGTCAAGTTTTCAACAAACCAGAACAGATACCAGTGAACGGACTATAGTACTATTTACTGTTATCTCATTTGAAGCCAGTTATCTCAGATCCGATTAACCACTGTTCCATTTTAACCGGGGTTTTTTATTTAAAAATACGTGTTATAAATTCAATTTTGATATCTTTTTAAACAAAATACTGCATGAATACACAGGTTGAAAAAGTTTAAAGCGGTAGTATTACGCCAACCTGGGATTTAAGTGCTGTGGCATTTGCATTTGCTTAAATGTGTCCACATACAGTTGATAATTTAAAAACATAAACATGCTTTTATGTAATAAACCGCAGATTATTGTCCTTGTGTTACAAACATCACTCGTAAAACAGCTATTTTATTGAAATTTTCCCCAGTTATTTAAAAATCATCTCCCACTGTCACACTGATGTTAAAACTAAACTTCATGGTGCTACATCCCTTCTGGGACTAGGCCTGCCATCCAACCGCTGCATCATCTACCTAAGGCAGATGACAGGATTGGGAGTCATGTGGTCAGCATGCCAATTCCCGCTGGCGTTATTGATGTACCGGAGTCACTACTTCTTTATTAAGTGGCTTCTCAATTTGTCTCACGAGGCTGAGTCCGTTCTAGACCTCCCTACCTTAGAAAAATCGGAGGTACTGGGCATCAAGAAGATTTATAGAACAAAAACATATAACTTTTTACAGGAGGTAGAAAATCATACAGAAAGTGGTGTTTTTCTTGAAGGTCCTCCCATCCTGCCCTATGTTTAGTGGGCATGAAATTGCTGGTGTGCAGCCAGGGCTTAATTTCTGTGCTGGAACATCATTCTGGCCGAAATTAAGTACTGTGTACAGCCAACCTGGGGTCTCTGGCACCTTTTGAATTACACACGTGGAATGATAAAGGTATGGATGTAAGGAAATTCCATGGCGAGGCTCTTTGAAGTACATATACACAGTCCATGGCAAAATTGAGCCCTTCAGAGTCTAATCCTATCCTTATATACAACCGTGTGTTTATATATTGAGAAAATGAATTAAATATTAGTACTTCAGTGTACACATACTGCACATGAACAAAACTGTTTTTTTAAATTACGTATTTTATGTGTAAAATAACCCTGCTGCTTACAGTGCAGAAAGTCCTATGAGTATATCGTAAGATTTTTATTATTAATATTAGTGTATTCAAATTTAACTACATCACGGGCTAATTTACTAAAACAACCAGCTGTTGGACACATGTCAAAATCCCACACAGCACACTACGTATAATATACGTATATTATACGTATATACGTAGATTATTCGTATATTATACGTATATTATACGTAGTGTGCTGTGTGTAGGGTTGCCACCTTTTGGTAAGGCTAAGGAGGGACACTTATGGAATATATGCATATCGCCGATCTTCATACCTAAATTTGTACATGGAACAATTTATTAATAAGAGAGAGATGGTATATATTCGTTACAAAGCCAAAACGGAATAGACTATGACACAGTAACACTAACATTAGAATAGAAAAGGCTAGCAAAATAATAAATAAATAAAAATATAAAAAAACTGGGCAAATTCATGACTTGAAGCTGTATTTCTTGTTTGATTTGGCAGCTTCTAATAGTTGTTTGTTCTGTTTCACCCTCACTAAATAATCTTTGCAGGTATCTGTAACATTTGTAGAAATGATTTCACTCTTTATGAGGTCAGCTGAGCATCTATTTCTGGATTCTGTCCATTTTAGATTCAAGAGAGAGAACACTCTTTCCACAAAGGCATTGCTACCAGGGATGCTCAGAACAAAGCATTTGAGATTGCGAATGTGTTCTTTACCAATCTCCTGAATAATTTTCTTCCATTTCATACTCATCCTAGTCTCTCCTTCTGTATAGTTCACTTTAGTAGCATTTATTATATCTGAACTAAAGCAGAATACTCATATAGCCTAGGCCTAACTCATCCAAATTAGCATCAGATTCTACATTATGTGCCTTCACAGAGTCTTTGAGATGTTTGAAAGATAGTGAACTCGAAAGATTCAAGTTCTTCAGTGTGCCATAAAGATTGTTTTCTGTGAAGTCAAATACTTTCTCTAAGGAACTTAAAGCTTTCTCATAGAATTTCAAAAAACAATGTACACTCATAGACATGTTTCGAAAAAATTATGAACATTGGCAATCCAGACTCTGACTCTGACTTACCACTAAGTTTAGGAATAACAGGAGAAATATTGAAAAAGTTCTTACTCAACGAACGACACATAAAACACACAGATAACGTGGATTCAAATTACAACTGATAACACTACACACGTCTTGCTGTGCTTAATTCCAGAAGGAACTGTACTTGGCAAATCAGTGCAGAGTGTCATATGATCTGTTTTCGGTACTTCCCCGTCGGATCACCAGTTAATGGCTCGCACGCTGGTTGTACAGATCACGGACATACCCCAAGAATGCCCGCGCGACTTATACAAATGAATTACAAAGAATAACATCATGGGCGGTGATTTCAATGCTGCCAACACGATACATTTTAGCGATGGACGACATCGATATCTTGACCATGAGACGAAATTCACAAAAGACGCCACCAAGAATTGCTGTCTCATATTTTGTTTCGGAATAATTTGGCGTCCCGCAATATAATGCGTCCCTCTTAGGCATAATTCGGGACGCTGAAAAATTCCTTAAAATGCGGGATGTCCCGCATAATTCGGGACAGGTGGCAACCCTAGCTGTGTGGGAAGGTTGACTTTGTTAAATTAACATCTTGCCTGACTTATTTTAAAAGTGATTTTTAAACATGTTAAATGTAGCTTATTTCTTTGTTAAATAAATGTGTTACACGGTTTTGAAAATGAGAAACAATAAATGCCGCACCATGTATATTGTTATTTATTTCATTCTATGACGATGTGCTAGAATTATTTTCCTTATTTCATTTCAATTTCTTTAAATTTTTTGTTTGTAGTTCTAGTATTCGTTATATTTTCTGTTACTGTGCTGAACTGTGCCCGAGCATGAGCTTTTCCTTATTCGGGCACCAGTAATGTTGTATTGTGTTTTACACGGGTGAAATAAATAAAATAAAAAATAAATTCTTGTATAGCACATGTACCAAATACCAATGAATGTTAAGATCCTACAGATTTCTTGCAATCAGAGCCATTTTTCAGTGCAATTTTGCCGATATATCTTGTCGAAGTTGATAGAATTTGTTTAATTTAATATATAGCCGCTCCTGTACATTCCCCCCCCCCCCATATTATAGTAAAATGTTGTAGGGTGACCATATGTTTTATTTTGATCGGGACAGGCATGTTTTCAGGCGTGTCCCTGCCAGGGCCGCCACATGAGGGGGAGGGCTGCCAGACCCAGTGATATGATGTAACTTTATGGAAAACTGGAAAAGTTTGATAAAATGTTCTGTTACACAAGTAACGAGAAGGAAGCTCCATGGAAAAGGGAAGAGAGACCTGAATGAGGATGGTCGGCAGTCAGTACATGATCCTGGGCCTGACCCCGAGATGTGGTGGCCCTGGTCCCTGCCATCCCTTCGGTTAACAGTGGCAGTGCAAAGATTAATTTGGGCTCTTCAACAAAACGATTAGGGTAATTGGAAGCGGCGATGTATAATTTAAGGAAAAAGTTTCCGTTACTTCACTCATGTTAATTCTTCGTGTTTTTTCACACTATACTCAAAATACTGAACCCACATAATCACGCTCAGTAAATATGTTTTTATTATTTCAATTCAATTGCTAGAAATAAGCTATTATTAGTCTAACGTAGTAAGCGACAACAGACTGGAATCAAACAATATGTTTCACTTCTACCACAATACAATCCAATATGTATCTATCTACCTATGTAATAATGCATTAAGAAAAAGTAACGGAAAAATAAACCAATCCGTTCCCAAATGTACCGGTAACCTAAGCATAAGCATTGCTGGTGGTGCAGCGAGAAATGACAAGCTCGAATTTAACACAAAAATGAATTTTTCAGTACCCAATTTCCTGATACTTGACATATTTTGGCGTGTTCATTAAAAGTTGTTTTTTTTCCCATTATTACTGTGCATGTCCCCCATTATGACAACATATTAACACTTCTCTTTTATTTTCATTTTGGACCCCCTACTACCTAACCGCCCCCTGCATCGTGGAGTCTTCAGTTATGCAATTATAATATAGTCGGTTGTCTTTTCATGAAACATAATCAATTTCAAGTACTTGTGCAATATTCTGATGTGACTGTAAAAATCAGTCAGTGTTAGTTCTTAACTTCATGCAGCATGGATCAGGAGACAACAGAAACAAAATGTGAATTACCTTAAACTGTGTTAGTTCTGTAGTAATTAATAATAATAATAATAATAATAATAATAATAATAATGAAAATTCTATAATATATTTTTGGGGGTGGGGGTTAAACTGACTTACTTAGGGTGTCCCATTTTTAGCTAAACATATTATGGTCACGTGATCATATCTACCGAACGTCTGTATTTTGAACGATGCAATGTGTAATTTATAGAAGTTGGTGCATTTGATCACATATCAGTCGAAATACAAATTACTTCAGATGTAGATAATCTAACAGACATCAATGTAAAAACTGTATTTCTTAACTAGACCTATTAAATACGAGAGTAAATCTCTTTGGATGTGTTCCTCTTTTCATTTCACGGCTGCGTATTATCTATAATATTCCTCATTCCTTAGTTTATGGAATTAAATTATTGTAAAGTAGCATTTACAACAAAAATAAAATGTTGTAATAGAGCATTTATAATAGTACAACACCTGTGATATGTAGCTCAGTATTACAGTATTGTGGGCGCTGTTTACAATACATTGCAACATGAAATGATAAAAAATATTAAATAACATTAACATGATATTCACCAAAATGAAATTTCAAGCCTTCAATTCTCTTTCAGGCATGGAGTACAGTATTGCTAAGATATAGAGCTCTCCGGCCACCTGTGCCGATCACTTAAACTTGCTGACATCTTGGATGCTGAATGTTGTTTGCACTTGAAACGATGCCGCTGCCAGAATGTCTAAAGGGCTGAAGACAATATTTGTGCTGTATCCTTTGCTCATACCAGCTCTAGTATGTTGGATATGGTTGATGATCCTTGGAATAACGCTTCATCATCGGTGTCCTGAAAGATGCTGGTGCAACCCAGATGGACGCAACATTGACTGCTCAGATAAAGGACTGGGCTACATTCCTGAGAACACGTTAGGCAAACTG
Organism: Ectobius pallidus; assembly: GCA_964059195.1. Lineage (NCBI taxonomy): Eukaryota > Metazoa > Arthropoda > Insecta > Blattodea > Ectobiidae > Ectobius > Ectobius pallidus. The sequence goes on from CAXKWD010000009.1 coordinate 134,090,501, forward strand.
GAAATACTGATTCTTGATGGCAATAACTACAGTGTACTTAAGAAGGACATGTTTCTGAACAAAGGATATACTCAAATCGAACTTCTGTATATAGATCAATGCAATGTGTCATTTATAGAAGTTGGTGCATTTGATCACATATCAGTGGCAAGAACACTTACTCTACGTGTAAATAATCTAACAGACATCCAGCCAGGCATATTTCGCAATTTAACAACTTTGGAGGGATTGCATTTGGCGGACAACAAAATAGAAGTAATCAGATCTAAAGCTTTCGAAGGTCTGGAATCTTTAATGTGGATAAGTTTAGAAGTGAATTCCATTCATTATTTTGAAACAGATGCTTTCTGGGGTTTATTCAACTTACATAGTCTCTTGTTATCCTCCAACAAGTTAACTCACTTACAACCAGAGATATTTAGTCAAATACCGAAACTAATATTTATAAATTTGAATTGGAATGTGATCATTATTCCAAGTCACACAGAGCTTCTGAATTCTGCCACAGTACAAAGAATAGAATTACAAAGTTGCAACATATCAGAGTTAAATGAAAAAACTTTCAGGAATATGACTAACCTAGAAACTATTGAGTTACAGAATAATAGCTTGACTTATGTTAACCCAAACACATTCTCTATGCTTCCAAACCTTTCTGCTGTTTATTTATATGACAATCCTTTGGCATGTGACTGCAATCTTAAAGCAACTCACAGCTGGTTTGTTGAATACAACATACAGACAGGGATAAGAGACTATGTTCCAAGATGTAATACACCGATACAGCTGAATGGTTTGTGGTGGGGAGTACTAGCAAACGGAGAATGCCATGAAGGAGTTATGAAGTTTTACAAGGATGTAAAATCCATAGTTCACAAATACATTCCTTATGGAATGTATGACAATGATGGGTTTAGATATTTTTTAAATTTTGAGAAATATGTGCGTGTAATAATTGATGCTGTCTTGTTCCTTTTTGGTACAGTAGGGAATTTGACATTGATAATAATAATTCTCCGCCATAAAGAACTGCGTACAATTCCAAACATGTATATACTCAGTTTGGCCATTGGAGATTTAACGTCATTAACACTGAACGGACCCTTAACTTACATGAAGAGTTATTCAGATACCTGGGAACTAGGAGAGTTCTTGTGCAGGTTCTTCACATACCTAAGACGACTATCTATCGGAGTGTCCTGCTATTCGGTTGTAATATTAAGTATACAAAGATATCAGGTGATTGCCAGGCCTATCTTGAGCCGTGTAAGGAACAATATGTCAAGAAAAACAGTAGCATTTCATATTTCAAGCGTCTGGGTCCTTGCCTCACTATTTGCCATTCCATCATGCATATCTGCACACGTAGACCTTAATAGTTGGTGCACAATGGTTGACAGTACGATATATTATCAGAAAGTAGTAATATTCGAACTTGTGGTTGAATGCGTAATGCCTTTGTGCATCATAGCTGCCATGTATATTCTCACTGCTTCCCATTTGATACGAAGCCAAGTGATCGCATCTGAAGATATTCATCAGCATCAAGCAAAGGCCCGAACAACTACCGTAAAGACGATCCTTAGTCTTACTCTGGTTTTTGTCATAAGTTTTGTACCTTACCACACTATGTGGGCATATTTCACATGGAAAAAATACGAGTCTGAAGTAGCCCTATTTTATTTGGGTTCAATATCATCCTGTTTGCTTTTTGTCAATGCATGTTTTAATCCTGTGGCGTTATACTACTCCAGCATTACGTTCAGGAAATACTTCAAGTCATTTTTGCTTTGTTGTTGTAAAAACCGTTCAAATCAATCTGTAGAATCTACTAATGGTACTCAAGTGACTCTCCGTACTTTGTAACATTAGTAGTCTCCATACAAATATACTACTTATTTACTTATTTAACTTCATAACTACATTCTTAATAATAATAATAATCCACTTTGGAATTCAAAGCACACATTTTTATATGACATATAACTTCAATATAATCAGTAGATATAATTCTTTCCATGTTTGGCTTTGTTTGGGTTAACAAGAAAGTTCAAATGCACACACAGAGAGAATTTTCTCTTTAATGAATAGCTGTAAGAAATAGGAGCAGTGTTCGATTGATAAAATCAGAGTTTGAATATACTGTCAATTTTAATTACAGTACAATACCCGTACAACAAAATTTAGCTGACCTGAAATTTTACAGGTGTACAAGGTTCTGGACTTAGTCAAAATAGTCACCAACCACTGCACATGAATTTAAAACAAAATCTGGTATAATGCTTTGTGATAGAACAAAATCTTGAAGACTATGTGCTGTGTGTTGCCTGCACAAGAGTCAAACTCTATTGATCACTGTGTCGCACACCTTTTATCACTCAAAATGTCTGCCACAATTCCATCATCTGTGATTTCTTGTTCAAGTATCACATCACAGTCCTCACTGACATAGTCATTAAGATTCACTCTTGCAGGCTCATCTTACTTTTGGAGTTTTCTCTTTCTATGTCATCTAGGACTTCACTCCAGCTTTTCTAAAGCAGTTAGCAATTTATTTCTTCTTTAAGCTATTTCCAATCAACATTCACCGCTCAGTATTAATATCTCTCCCTGAGGCAATATTACCCTAGCTTATGCCAGAAAAAAAAAATTTTATACAGGCAAATAAGCAAAATTTTATTTTGTTATGCTGAAAGTTCTAAATTTGTTATAACAAAATGTTTTAACACACATTAAATAGGTAAAAGGGAAGGACTAATACATAATTTTCTTGTCAATACAGATGAGAACAATGAAAATGAATGAGAGTCTAATAAGAAATATAAACAAAGTTTTAACTGAAAATATATCTTTGTGTTAAATTAAAGTTTTACCTAAAAATAAGCCTAATGCTAAATTATTGTTTCACGCATGCAATCTCACACTTACAATCAGCTTACAAATTTTGCCAAGGTTAAACAGCATAGTGTAATTATGTCGATTATAAAATCTTCCTTAAATTCTTTTTCAAAAGTTGGCAACCTAAATGTATTACACATTGATTTTCATTTCGGATGAGTTCATAGTACACCGGACCAAAAAAAATTCTCAGCTGTGCCCAATCATAAATAATTCTACATCCAGATACCAGTGAATGGACCATAGTACTACTTACTGTTATCTCAATAGAATCCAATTATCTCAGATCCAATTAACCACTGTTCCATATTAACTGGGGTTACTACAGGCTTATTTTTTTAAAATGCGTGTTATAAATTCCATTTTTATATCTTTTTAAACAAAAAACTACATGAAAACACAAGTCGAAAAAGTTTAAAGCATCAGTATTACACCAACCTGGGCCATGATCACGAGGAAAATTTGTTAAATGTGTACACAGTCGGAAATTTTAAAACATAAGCATGCTTTATGTAAAAAAACCGCAGATCGTCGTCCCTGTATTTAAACATCATTCGTAAAACAGCTATTTCATTGAAAGTTTCCACAGTTATTTAAAAATCATCTCCTGCCGTCACAGTGATGTTTAAAACTGAACTCCATGGCGCTACATCCCTTTAGGGACTAGCCTGCCATCCGACCGCTCCATCATCTACCACAGGCAGATGACAGGATTGGGGTCATGTGGTCAGCATGCAGATTCCCACTGTCGTTATTGATGGCTTACTAAAAAGGAGCCACTTCTTCTTTATCAAGTAGCTCCTCAGTTTATGTCACGAGACAAGTCCATTCTAGACCTCCCTACATTAGAAAAATCAAAGGTACCGGGCAGCAAACCTAGACCTGCGGACCTATAATCAGCACACAGCGGTTTCGAGATGTAAATTATATCGAAATAAAAACGAAACACTTTTTACAGAAGGCTGAAAGTCATACAGAAAGTGTTATTTTTCTCAAGAGACATCCTGTCCTGCCCCGTAAACTGCATGTTTTTACTTAGCATGTTTCGGCGTGTTCATTAAAAGTTGCTTCATTTCCCATTATTACCGTGCATGTCCCCCATTATGACAACATATTAACACTCTATTATTTTCATTTCGGAACCCCTACTACCTAACCGTCCCCTGCATCGTGGAATCTTCAATTATGCCATTATAACATAGTCTGTAGTCTTTTCATGAAACATAATCAATTTCAAGTACATGTGCAATATTCTGATGTGACTCTGTAAAAATCAGTCAGTGTTAGTCCTCAATTTCATGCAGCATGGATCAGGCGAGGACAGAAACAAAATGTGAATTATCTTAAATTGTAGTAATTCCACAATGATAAATAATAATAAATTCTATAATATCATTTTTTGTTAGTAGGGCATAAACTGATTTGCTTACGGTGTCCCATTTTTAGTTTAAAATATTATGGCCTCATCTATCAAATATCTGTATTTTGAATGATGCAATGTGTGATTTATAGAAGTTGGTGCATTTGATCCTGTATCAGTGGAAATACAATTTACTTTAGATGTAGATAATCTAACAGACATCAATGTAAATAATGTATCTCTTAACTAGACCTAATAAACATGAGTTCGAATATCTTTGGGTAGTGTGTTCCTCCTTTTGTTTCATGGTTGCGTATTATCTACAAGATTCTTCATTCCTTAGTTTATAACATTTAATTATGCGAAGTTGCATTTACAACAAAATTAAATGTTTGTAAGAAAGCATTTATAATAGTACAACACCCGTGATATGCAGTGCAATATTTCAGTATCGCAGACTTTGTTTATGGTACATTGCAACGTGAACTGAACAAAAATATTAAAAAACACCGAGTGGAAATTCAGCAAAATTAAATTTCAAGCCTTCATTTTTCTTTCAGGCATGGAGTACAGTATTGCTAAGATATAGAGCTCTCCGGCCACCTGTGCTGATCACGTTTACTTGCTGACATCTCTGATGCTGAATGTTGTTTGCACTTGAAACGATGCAGCTGCCAGAATGTCTAAAGGGTTGAGGACATTATTTGTGCTGTATCCTTTGCTCATACCAGCTCTAATATGTTGGATATGGTTGATGATACTTGGAATAACACTTCACCATCGGTGTCCTAAAAGATGCTGGTGCAGCCCGGATGGACGCAATGTCGACTGCTCAGATAAAGGACTGGACTACATTCCAGAGAACACGTTAGGTGAACTAGAAAAACTGAAACTCGATGGCAATAACTACAGTGTACTTAAGAAGGACATGTTTCTGAACAAAGGATATACTCGTATCGAACTTTTGTATTTTGATCGATGCAATGTGTCATTTATAGAAGTTGGTGCATTTGATCACATATCAGTGGAAACACAACTTACTTTAGATGTAAATAATCTAACATACATCCTGCCAGGCATATTTCGCAATTTAACAACATTGAGGGGTTTGCATTTGGCAACCAACAAAATAGAAGTAATTAGGTCTAAAGCTTTCGAAGGTCTGGAATCTTTAACGTGGATAAGTTTAGAAGAGAATTCCATTCATTATTTTGAAACAGACGCTTTCTGGGGGTTATTCAACTTAGAAAATCTCTGGTTATCCTCCAACAAGTTAACTCACTTAAAACCGGAGATATTTAGTCAAATACCAAAACTAGTATTTATAAATTTGAATTGGAATATGATCATTATTCCAAGTCACACAGAGTTTCTGAATTCTGACACAGTACAAAGGATAGAATTAGAAAGTTGCAACATATCACAGTTACATGAAAAAACTTTCAGGAATATGACTAACCTAGAAACTATTGAGTTACAGAATAATAGCTTGACTTATGTTAACCCAAACACATTCTCTATGCTTCCAAACCTATCTGCTGTTTATTTATACGACAATCCCTTGGTATGTGACTGCAATCTTAAAGCAACTCACAGCTGGTTTGTTGAATACAACATACAGACAGGGATAAGAGACGATGTTCCAAGATGTAATGCACCGATACAGCTAAACGGTTTGTGGTGGGGGGTACTAGCAAACGGAGAATGCCACGAAGGAGTTATGAAGTTTTACAAGAATGTAAAATCCATAGTTCACGAATACATTCCTCACGGAATGTATGATAATGATACGTATAGATATTTTTTTAATTTTGAGAAATATGTGCGTGTAATAATTGATGCCGTCTTGTTCCTTTTTGGTACAGCAGGAAATGTGACATTGATAATAATAATTCTCCGCCATAAAGAACTGCGTACAGTTCCAAACATGTATATATTCAGTCTGGCAATTGGAGATTTAACATCATTAACTTTGAATGGACCCTTAACATACATTATGAGTTATTCAGATTCCTGGGAACTAGGCGAGTTCCTGTGCAGGTTCTTCACATACCTAAGACGTCTATCTATTGGAGTGTCCTGCTATTCTGTTGTAATATTAAGTATACAAAGATATCAGGTGATTTCCAGGCCTATCTTGAGCCGTGTAAGGAACAACATGTCAAGAAAAACAGTAGCATTGCACATTTCAAGCGTCTGGGTCCTTGCCTCACTATTTGCCATTCCATCATGCATATCTGCGCATGTAGACCTTAATAGTTGGTGCACAATGGTTGACAGTACGATATACTATCAGAAAGTGGTAATATTCGAACTCGTGGTCATATGCGTCATGCCATTGTGCATCATAGCTGCCATGTATATTCTCACTGCTTCCCATTTGATACGAAGCGAAGTGATCGCATCTGGAGAGATTCATCAGCATAAAGCAAAGGCCCGAACAACTACAGTAAAGACGATCCTTAGTCTTACTCTGGTTTTTGTCATAAGTTTTGTACCTTACCACACTATGTGGGCATATTTCACGTGGAATGAATACGAGTCTGAAGTGGCCCTTTTTTATTTGGTTTCAATATCGTCCTGTTTGCTTTTTGTCAATGCATGTTTTAATCCCATGGCGTTATACTACTCCAGCAAAGCCTTCAGGAAACGCTTTAAGTCTTTTGTGCTTTGTTGTTGTAAAAAGCGATCAAATCTATCTGAAGAATCTACTAATGGTACTCAAGTTACTTCCAGTACTCTGTAACATTCAGTAGTCTCCATACAAATATTTTTTGGGGTACTTATTTAACTTGATAATAATTAATAAACTTATATAAACTTAATGTTCTTATTAATAATCACCCACTTTGTAAATTCAAAGAAATGTTTTTATATGACATATTTACTTTGATATAATTATTTCCATGTTTGGCTTTGTTTGGGTTAACAAGGAAGTTCAAATGTGCACACAGAGAGAATTTTCTATTCAATGAATAGTTGTAAGAAATAAGTGCAGTGTTCAATTGATAAAATCGTAGCTTGAAAATGCTGTCAATTTTAATCATTCTTGAAAAGGTCTTTTGTACAATCTTGTAAAAACAGGTGACACTGAAAATGAATGCAAATCTAATGAGAAATATAAACAAAGTTTTAACTGAAAATACATTGTGTTAAATTAAAGTTTTATCTGAAAATAAGATTCATGTTAAATCATTGTTCATGCTTTTAGGTAGGTGTTCCATACATGCAACCTCACACTTAAAGAGTCAGATTACAAATTTTGCCAAAGTTAAACCGCATAGTGGAATTATGTCAGTTGTAAACTCTCCCTTAAATTCATTTTCAAAAGTTGGCAACCGTAGTTGTAGTAGATACTGATTTTCATTTCAGATGAGTTCACAGTTTATTGGACCAAAATGCATTCTCCTGTGTGCAGCCAGAAATAATTCTATAGAAATGCTACTTGAACAAAGAAAAATTGGATCGTTGGACATTGGCTTAATACATTCCAAAATAAAAAAGTTAAATATGAAACTCCTATTACTTTATTATTAATATGTACACACACCTAGGACAACCTTCATTCAAAGGAAACCTGATTTAGGAGAAAAACATCCTGAATCCCTGCTGTTCTGTTTAAGCCAAGTTTAACTACGAGGGTCATTTCAAAAGTTCTGTACACTGTAAGATAAAATTAAAGAAAATAAATTATTTTACAAAATACCTTTACCTTTACATGACAGCTTCCCAACGTTTTGGCATATTCTGTATTCCGGATAGGGCACCTTCATTGTCGAGCTGTCTGGTTACTCAGGTCACCTCACTGGAAGCTTCATCAATTGTAACAAAACGTTTTCCACGGAGTAGTTCCTTCAATTTGGGAAACAAATCAAGCCTGGTGGGCTCAAATCAGGACTGTATGATGGGTGGAAACGTTTTGTTACAATTGATGAAGCTTCCAGTGAGGTGACCTGTGAATCAGACAGCTCAACAATGAAGGTGCCCCATCCACAACAAAAAATTTGCCAAAACGTTGGGAAGCTGTCATAAGCAAGAATGAAGATTATATTGAAGGCCTGTAAAGATATTTTGCAAAATAAATTATTTTCTTCCATTGTATCTTAAAGTGTGCAGAACTTTTGAAATGACCCTTGTATTATCACTAGAGCTGGGAAAATGAAGACCTACGAAGAGCCTAAAAAAGACCTATAAAAAGATTCTCAAAAGTAGTTGACTGGAAAAAGAATGTATAAATGTGATGAAAATTAATTAATCATGTGTTTCTCATGTCCAACATGGACATGAAACTGCTTTTCTGCAATTACTTTCACCTTGCAATATTTGCAGAAAATTTTGTCTTCAAAAACGCATAATAAAAATTTGTTTATGAAAGCCTTTTGACTATTCTTCCAAATTATTATTTTCTGAATTTAAAGTTTTCAACATAGACTAAATTTATGATTACGTCCAATTGGGCTTTTTCATAAAAATCGTGACAATTATAGGTCAGAAGGTCATGGATATAACATGCAAAGGAATCAATTTAATTTACTAAATGAACCAACAAATTTATATAATTAGGGCTATTTCTTAAATTATTTCCTTACTTCTGTCATTATTGCAAATTATTATTTTAGTGTAATTCAATGTAAGTTATTGAACTGAAATGCTTTTTTGGGTGGCATTCGAATTCACATTTGTAACCGAAGTGGATTCATACACAACATCCGAATCCTCATTACCTGCTTGAAATCATTGTCATGACACAGGAATGAATCATTGTAGTCTGTTCGAATTTAGAAGGAGCAGTAAAAATATAGTCAAAAGAAGGTAAAGTTAAAAAAAAGCAAACAAGGACAAATAGAAGTCAACATTTTCTGGCTTACAGTGACTAACAAATTGTATGTTCATTTTGAGATTCGAAAAGCAGAGGATTTTTCTTCAATTTCCTAGCCCTAGTTATTACGAGGGCCGCTCAATAAGTAATGCAACACATTTTTTTTCTTAAAGCAGGTTGGTTTTATTCAGGATTCGAATACAACATATTATTCCCAAATCTTTTGACTACAAAACCCTACTTTTCAACATAATCTCTGTTCAATGCTACAGCCTTATGCCACCTTAATGGGAGGGCCTGTATGGCTGCATGGTACCACTCTACTGGTCTATGTCAGAGCCAACGTCTTGCTGCATCAATAACAGCCCCATCATCCACAAAGTGCTTCCCAAGGAGTGCATCCTTCATCGGGCCAAACAGGTGCAAGATCCGGGCTGTAGGGTGGTTGAGGAAGAACAATCTACTGAAGTTTTATGAGCTCCTCTCGAGTGCGCAGACTTGTGTGAGTCCTTGCATTATCATGGAGAATGAGAAGTTCGTTTGCATTTTTATGGCGACGAACACACTGAAGTCGTTTCTTCAATTTCCTTAGAGTAGCACAATACTCTTCAGAGTTGATCGTTTCACCATGAGGGAGAACATCGAACAGAACAACCCCTTCAGAGTGCCAGAAGACCGTAGCCATGACTTTACCAGCTGAGGGTATGGCTTTGAACTTTTTCTTCAAAGGAGAGTTGGTGTGGTGCCAAGCCATGGATTGCTGTTTTCTTTCTGGTTCGAAGTGATGAACCCATGTTTCATCGCCTGCGACAATGTTTGACAAGAAATTTTCACCATCAGCCTCATAACAAGCAAGCAATTCCACACAGATGAGAGTGGTACCATGCAATCATACAGGCCCTCCCATTAAGGTGGTGTAAGGCTGTAGCATTGAACGGAGATGATGTTGAAAAGTAGGGTTTTCTAGCCAAAAGATTGGGGGAATAATATGCTGTATTTGAATCCTGAATAAAACCAACCTGCTTTAAGAAAAAAATGTGTTGCATTATTATTGAACGACCCTCGTACAAACTTAATGAAAAATATCTTAATGCTCCAAGGTCTTTCTACAGATATAAAATAAAGGAATCGGGGGAAGATAGAGCTAACCCACAAAAACCTCATTTCAGATATTAGGTCTGCTTAAATCTGCAAATCTTATTTTTATCTCTTTTTTTGAGGGGGGGGGGTTACTTATTATGTTACTAACAAGGCTTACTAACAGTTTTAGTCTCTGCTCAGAAACACTGGAATAAATAGTAACTAAGAAAAAATATAAATAGTGCAACAATCTCAACTTTTACAAAAAAGAGGGTTAGCACCATCTTCCGCCGACCTCTTCAAATAATGACTATAACTGGGCGGCTCAGTGCCAGAGGTGACTAAGTTCCATCAAGGAAAGTGCTAACAATTTGTGTGTATTGACCAGCAAAAATAATATTCTATCTATGCCAAACATGACTAACAGCCTTGCTGCATCAGTTACAGACAAAGTTATGGCTGTTATAATTGATACCACTCAAGTTTGATCCTGTTCAAAACAAAGAGACGTGGCTGTCATAGTCCGCACGCGAGAACGCATGACTTCACCGTGTTATTGGTAGTTTGTTTGTTCCCAGTACAACTCACCCGCAGGGTCGTCGTGAACAATGAATCCTTTGATTTGTTTGCTAATTGATATACTATAATGATGACAATACCAGTGAGAGTTTGTTATTTCACGTGTAAATGTTGATATTATTGTTGCATGAACTTATGGACACTAGCAAGTCACACCCTGGTAATGGCGCATGCTGATGACATTAACCAATCACATGGTGTGAATTTTCCACGAACTCTCTGTGAGTTCTCCTCCCCTTTGTTTTGAATGGGATCAATTATAGTCATGTTTGGCATAGATAGTATACAATCTTGGCTGGTCAAACACACAAATATTAGCACTTTCCTTGATGGCATCTCCAACTGATGTTGGACACTTAATACAAACATTGCCTGATATGTACTGTACACTTAATAGACACAATAACAAAGACAGCAATACAAAAAAACAATACATTTATTATTTCAAAATATGACCAACAAAAGCAAGGAACAACTGTTATCAACAAAAGTTTTTTTTTAAATATAAAAATAAGTATAAATTAGAAACCTTGGGATTCTCAATTTTTTTTTCTTTTAATAGTCAATTGAATTCTTTCATTCATTCAGCCATGCAAACTTTTTCAGTTTGATGTTTTATTTCAAAACATCCCTTATAAATAACTAACCATTTTTGTACTTTAGATATTTACTTTTCATGTGATTTCTATTATCAGACATCAAAGTAAAAGAAAAATTCTACTCTACTGCAGCCTAGTTTTTTTCATTTCATGCCACATTAACTGTCTTTAAAGGGATCACAACACAAACAAAGATATTTAACTAGCCATGTGATTTAGTAGATGTAATAATTAAGGCAATTAAAATACTTTCAGATAAAACAAGCTTAAGACAAGACAAGAGAGTATGTGGTTCAGTTGCTGGTAATATCACTGAGCACAGTCGCACCATAGTGAAACAGAACAATTTGCACATTGTGCATGAGCCATGTGATACACATACCGGTATATAGGAAAAAATGGAGAAAAAAAGTTTTATTTCGTGGATTATTTCATTTGTGGTTTTATTTACATAATTCACGTTATTTCAAAGTGCAAATGGTACCTAACACCTTAATATATCGAGATAATATAATCTTGACATCAGAATACATCATTTTATAATGGTTTTAATTTATATAAAATTAAGATTTTTTTTTGTATCTGTCCTATAAGACGATCTCGGATTTTGGGGCCTTTTTTATGATTCAACTTAATTGAAATTAAGTGTAATACATCAGCTGCGCTGAAACATGGGTTTAATTTTGGAATAAGACTATACAATAATGTATTAAGAAAGCATCCAGATATAAATAACATGAATGTGAATAATTTTAAGAATAGAATAAGATATATGATAAAATAGTTATTCTAAAATAGTTCTTATTTTCTTGATGTATTTTCTAAGTAAATGTTAACAGTAATGAAATTTTATGTTTTATGTTCTCTTGTGATTTATGTTAGTTTTTGTTTTGTGATGTTTGCATGCTTGTGTGTGTGTGTATGATATTGCTGTACGTTTTAATACTGAACTGCATCCGAGCCCGAGCATTCTGCTCTTTCGGGTGTTTATCACTTGTATAATATTGTAATTGTATAATATTTGTATTTCACATTGTAACTCCAATTACTGGAAATTTAAAGGTAAAGGTAAAAAAAAAACTGTAGTCTTATCTGCAGAAATATAGTATAAGCCAGTATAATATCTAGAATAACATGGTTGAAAAGTGTGCTGTTGTAAAGTAAAATCATGATTTGATTAAATAGTAGAATTAATTTTGTAAACACTTGAAGGGCTAGCAGCACCTGCAATTAAAATACAGTACTTAGTTAAATGTTAATTGTGATTAGGCCTTTGGCTCATGAACTCTGGATTAAAATTTTTAAAAAGGCTACTTAAAAAATACATCTGTAACACAAAACCATTTAACACCTTTTTTAAATCAATTGAAGAACTTCTAATTTGTGAAATCATATTCCTGCCTTTCCTGCAAATACAATTAAAACATCATCTCTGCACAGTGTGGTATAAATGGCTCCAAAATTGAACAGAAAGCAAAACAAAAAAGGTTTCATACAAATCTATAAAGAAAAAACTATCAAAAACAAAGTTAAAAGTAATTATAAGGCCAAAATATTCTATTAAGTTAAGCTATATTTCTACAAAGTTAAAAGATAATGCTAATTTGATCCCAGAACTAATTCGCAAGTCAGCTGTTGCTATGTTCAAATTTGGCACTGTACATTGACAACACTGCTTGATGTTTAAGTAAACACCAGACATCATAACTTCACCAAACCGTCTACTGTGCTCTCAAGAAAATGAAAGGACTCTAACAAAATAAGAAGCACTTAAATCGCAACAAGAAAGAAAAGACTTTTTTATTACTTCGAATCGTAAACACTGTTCAATAGAACCTCTCTCCATCTACATAAAATTCCAATTTATGGGCTGGGCTGTAAAAAAGTGGAAGCCGTTAATCTTAATTTAAAAAAAAAAAAAAGTGGTAGCCAGTTATAGTGATTACAGAGGATACTGCCAGATGTTATTGTCATTCTTTTCCCTTTTGTACAAATAAATAATTATCCATTCATTTCATTTTAACCACGACAAATACCATACTATTTCATTTACAATTCAAAATATGAAACATAACTATTTAAGCTTTGAGAATTTTGTGTATAACCTACAAGGTTTTTGACAAAGCACAAATGTAAGCCAATACAATAATTAGTTTCGCTCAAAACACTACCTACTAACTTCAATTCTCTCCATACATTAAACATCTGCAACTCCCTATCATATGTAGGATTTTTCAATATTAGTTCGTTATTTGATTTTTCTATAAATTTGAGAGATAGATTTCTTTACAAATAGACCATGAGCCAGTATTTTCAGCAAATGTCTCTTCGAAGTTCAACTGTGATGTGTTTTAAACAAATTGTTCCCAACCAAAAGAGCCTGAATTTTACTACATACGAACTTACCAAAAACGTTTTTTGATTACCAAGGACAAGCAAACTTATATTAAAAGTTACGATTCAAAATAATATAAAACTTCATACAATGTTTGACTGTTATGAGAACTTATCAGGCCCACACGAATAACGAAACTCACTAGCGTGCATTCTGTTAACCTTGTGCTAACCTGTTAAGTTCTATATAATGATCTTACATTGTAAATAACTATGTTGTTACATAATTACACACATACATACAATTAGGACAGCCTACATGTCAACAGTAAGTTGTATTTGTGTAGTGATCACCTTTAAGCAGACTTCCTTTGGACAAAAACAAAAATATACAGTCAAAACTGGTTATAACGACTCTAAAGGAACCGCCATTTAATGGTTGTTAAAGCTGATAGTCGCACGAACCGGAGTTTTTCCTGAACATTTCAAATCAACAAGTTTTACATTTTGAACTTGTTGTATGTGCTATAATAGTAATGAATGAAATATTCTCGTTCTAGTTAATGTATTACAGATATCACAGTACATACTCTATACATAAAATAATTACTGTATGTACTCTCCTTTGTCATAGTTTTGTTTTAATTCAACAAAGAGCTATTAAAATCAGAAAGCTGAGAAACCAATAGAGAGAGACACTGAGATTAACGAACAGATCGAAAGTTAACTCAGAACGATGAACAGCTAGAGAGAACAGAAAGCCGAGACAGATGAACAAATTGAGAACAAATGTCGAGAAAGACGAAATCAGATGTCGAGAAAGACAAAATGAGATGAACTATCATTTGCCATAAACCTAATTCAGAAGGATAGAAATAAAGCAGCCTGAAAAGTACACAGAGAACTTACACGGAGTGTGGCCTATGTTCGGGGGTCTGGAAAACAGATATGGTTGGCCCAGCGATATATGTATGTACTCTCCTACAGTAAATGCAGTAGGCCTACTCTGAGTCACCTGACGAAGGCCCAGAAGTTCGGGTCGAAACGTCGTGAAGCTTTTTAAAAAAACACAGGATCCACTGAAGGTAATTTTATTTTGATTTGACTATATACACGTTGCATGGTGGAAATCAGGACCAAACATGACAAGTTTATTAGGCTTACTCTAAATTACGAAGGCCTACACTTACCCCTGATTCTCTTTTCACACTGTACCTTACACATCCTTTTATCCAGGAAGAAGAGAAGTTGGATTACCCAAATGACGAGAAGATTCTTTTGACTATCGCCTGAAAAACAGATCCATTGACGAACACGATTTTTAGAGGAATTTGTATCAAAAGAGACTATGTTTTCTCTCTGTCCTTCCACGTTGCAGAAATCGTTGAGTGTGATACACCCAATTCCTTCGCGATGCTGACATTTGTTTCCCTTTTTTCTAATCGCCATATTATGAGTGACTTTTCAATATACTTTCCTTTCCTTTTCTTTAGCGAGATCTTGACAGCAATGCTTTCCTTGGCTTAACAGACATACTGATTTAAAATCCACAATCTACTGAAAACAAGAGTTTGAAAATAAGCATTACATTGTTGTCAGAAATTCTAAAAACATAAAAAATATCAACATTGGGTGTTATAGCCAATACAGTTATCTGAAAATTCTATAAAAATATGTCATTTTATGCCATATGTTGTAATAACCGAAGTCGTACTAAGAGATTTTTTAAATATAGAGTTTTGATGGGACTGTTAGATTTAGCCGTTATAAACGGTTTCAACTGTATGTATGTATATATATTTTTTATAACAATTGTTTTTAAAAAGTATCTAAAATTTCATCCAAGATACTTCACAAAGTCTGCAAAGTTAAAGTAACACAATATAAATAAATTAATGTATGAAACTGAACACATCTATAAGGTGGTTTTTTCTCTTTTCATACAAAATACACAGGCATGATAATTCCACAGCTTCAAAAGATAAGAAATTAACGCCTTCAATCTTCTCTTCCCTTGCTTACTATTTAATTACCGCATTATTTACATTGAACTAAATGACCAAAACCTGTACACGTCTTTTCATTAAAACTAATGTCTAGGTATTTAAGCCTCATAAAAAAGCTAAAGTTTTACATATGAAATATTGTGTTCACTTCAGTAGCTCTTTATAAATCTCAATTCAATGAAGAAGTATACTCAGGTCATACACATATCATCGGCTATTCAGAAAAAACTAAGCATAGGTCAGAGTATTGTAACTATCGAAATAATATACAAATTTCTGCTCTTCATGACTAATAAACGTACTCATCAATCATACAAAATTTAAATATCAGCAATCAAAATAATACAGGAAATGAGACTCCAACATTTTAAAAATCTATAACTTTCACATTTTATGTTGTACAGCTGTTACTCCGGAAACAGCAGAAGCAGAAACTCACCAAGTTAAAGTGGTTACGTTGTAGTGCACATGATGTCACTGCAACAATAGACCGTTTCTAAAATGCCAAGTTGTTTAATGTGTCAATAAAAGGGATCGGTTTGTTAGATGAATTAATTGTGTTGTTTATTACTGATTTATTAAAAAGGTAAGAATTTAAAAAAATTGCATTAAAAATAAAAATAAATGCTGCTTGTTTGAGAAAAATTTCCGTTCAAAAGAATCGTGCTCAGGTTGTGCAATGGTATGCAGAAACAAAATCAATTATTCAAGTACAACGAAAGTACCGTCGTATGTACAATAAGGACCTTGTGACAAAGAAGTGGTGTGATTAATTTTTGGCGACCGGCAGAAAGGACATGATGGTGGAAATCCCGATATCTGATTGCAGAAAATGTTATGTGTGGAGATTGTTCGAATGAAGTCCACAGAAGTCAATCAGACAGGCAGTGAGAGAGCTTGGAATGAAAAAGTCGACAGTTTACAAAGTTCATCATCGACCATGCTTGACTCTGTCACAGAAGATATGCTGAACTACACATGGCATGAAATTGACTATAGATTAGACATTCTTCATGCAACCAGAAGTGCCCATGTGGATGTGTACTGAACTGAAAATTATGAGATACACTGAAAACTTGATGAGTTACATTGTCATTTCCATGCATACTAATGATAGTGATTAAATGTTTCTTTCCACTACAATTGTTTAAAATGTTGAAGTCTCATGGCGAACACCCTGTATATTTTAGACTGCACTTCAAGCTTCCCTGAAATTTTTTTTATTGCAGTTTCCTAAAACAGTTCTTCGCACATAAAATACTAGTTACTGCACAGAAGACTGCTATAGAATAAGACAATGCGAAGCATATGCTCCTTTAACGTCGCTCGCTGCTGAGATATATGGTTTTGCATGGTCTTCATCGGTTTTAGAACTGTTACTGGCAATCGAGCTCTGACTACTTGAACGGCTAAGTACATCTGGAGAAGGCAGATGCAGTTTGGATTCATTTGGAAGGCTTTTAAGTACACCTTGCTTCCAGATTGAAGACGAAGGATGCTTTAATTGTGGATAGTATAACGGTGTGATGACAGGTCTGGGTTGGGGTATCGGATAACCTGGAGGAATCATACTGTATGCATGAGGTATCACGAGATAAGGACCAGGTCTGGAATTAGCAAAGTATACAGGAGTTGTGGCATAAGGATAAATAGGTTCTGAGAGGGCAGAGAATCTATCAAAATCAACACCTGAAATTGATGCAGAACGAGAATGTGGCAGACTAGCAGCAATTCCATCGTAAAGTTGTGTGTGGCTGGATTGTGATACAAACCCTGAGCTCTGACTGGAAGACCTAGACAGAGGAACAAACCCAGCAGCCATCTCAGACACTTCACTTCTCGGAGGTTGGAAGCCACCTTGGTGAGACGGACACTGCCAATATCCTCCAGCCACCCAAGACGACTGTGTCATATTCTTCCGTATATTAAGTTGAGAAGGCCTAAGGAGTGATCGTTTCCTACTTCTTAAATTGGTGTAAGGACCTCCTTCGAATATACCAGAGCAGACATTACTGCCATACACTTTTGTCTCAAAAGAAGCTGGGGTACTGGGTTTCCCAGCTATCCAATTACTGCTCCCTGAAGTACCCAAGGTAAGTTTTCCGATTCCATGATCCAAATCATCATCATTATCTGACGTAGTTTCTATGTGAGATGATCTATTCATGGGGGAAAAATTTCTACCAGGCCTTTCCACAGTTGAAAAATTCCAATTTTGGTTTGGAAAAATTGCAGTTGGCATTAGAGTATTGGTGAGTGATGAAAAACTAGGAGTTGGTTTTGGAGTAATGCTAATCGGTGAAAAACTTTGACTTGGCTTTGGATTTATGTTGACAGGTGAAGATGTTTTAGTTTTTCCTCGATGACTAATGGGGCTAGATCTGTACATAGTGGAATTACTGTACACGCTTCTGACATCATCTGGTCTTTCGTCACCTATCGGCATTTTATTCCTGTTTTCATTACTAGCTGGTTGGCAGTGTTCTGAAGTGGGTGAGAATTCAGGACTAGAAGATCTGTAAAAAATATTTAAAACATAAATAGACTGAATAATTGGAGAATAATAAACTGTAAGAGAAGAAAACTGGGGTAAACCAAATATCAAGATCCCTACAGTCTTTTTTTGCCATTTTTAACACACTCGCTTCAAATTTCCCCTGTTTATATAGTTTTCTTTTTATATCTTTCCTCTATTTGCAAAAGCATTTTTTTAAAGTTGTATTTATTCAGTTCTTACTTTGTCGGTACTTCAGAAGTTGGTCAGTTGTGCTGCAATCATTTAATAAGAATTGTAAACTTAGTACGGACCTAAAGGGAATGCAATAGTTGGGAAATAGGTATGAGTTTTGCTACACTTGTATTTTGTTAATTATGCTTGTTATTTCACATGATACAATGGGCGTGCTATTCAGTGTAAGTAAAGATTATACCTGCCATCACATATGGGATTCACTCCATCTGGCGGCACCTCTCAATGAGCAACCTAAAAGATTTAGAAAAGGTGAAAACTACATTCCTGAAACTTGCATTATGCCTCTCAAAGTTCTCGTCATCACGGCTTGTTTACGAGCTGAGCAGAGAAACTATGCTGCTGGAAGATCTAAGACTGCAGTTATTACTGCCAATGACACCAGCTTATGAGAATGCCATTGCCGAACAACGGAGGAAGAAGACGGAGATACCAGCGGACTTCTATACCACAGATGCCATGACCAGTGATGATTGGAAGAAAGCCTGCTACGAGTTGTGACACATGGTGACCCGTTTCGCGGTCCACGGATTTCTTCAATGACACCAGCTTATGAGAATGCCATTGCTGAATACCAGAGGAAGAAGACGGAGATACCAGCGGACTTCTATACCACAGACGCAATGACCAGTGATGATTGGAAGAAAGCCTGCTACGAGTTGTGACACATGGTGACCCGTTTTGCGGTCCACGGATTTCATTTCAAGATATGTCGCACAAGAAATTTTCACCAACCCAGTGCAGACTATGTGTGCTCATTATGTGATAAGGAATGTGGAAGATACCATGTACTTGACTGCAAAAAACGCACAGTATCACTAACAAAGTTTTGCACGAGCGAGAATTGATCTCTGGACTAACATGCACATTGTGCAATTTTCTCTCTAATAATTAAGTGTAAACCAATCTGTTGTGTCTTCTCCCACAATCTCTGACAAGGGAGGTATCAGCTTTCATTTTCACATGAATGAGGACGAGTAACGAGTGTCTACGTGTTTACACCACGAAGTTGCTAATTTTATTTTCTGTACTGTATGTGGATTGTTTCACAGAGTTATGACAAATTGTATTCTAAACATCCATCATTTATGCCTAAGTCAGATAAGAAGAAGTGCAAGAAATCTATTAGTCTATCATAGGCAATCCCATAAGTTTATGAGTTTATCTGATGAAACTCAATCTATAGTGGGATTTATTAAGACTATCCCATGAATAAAATGTATCAGATTATATAAATAATAACAACTTTCTTATTTGTGTCGCTTAAAATCAAATCACCCTTGTGTCAGCTGTCAGATCACGGCATAGTAAATTATCAGGTCAGATAAATGATAAAATCAAATGTTATGTGAATGTACAGAATAAAAACACACAAACTGACTTGCAATGAATTAAAATTGTGTTTTTAATTAATGCACATTTAAATTGTTTCGATTCCTAAATAAGTTATATTACATAAAATAATAAGTTTATATCTTGTTCACTGTCAGTAATCAAGATGTGTGACGTATTAAGTCTTTGCATACTGATTCCTCGATGTATCCAGTAATAAGCTGACGTTTTATCATAGGTAATCTCACGACAGTTTACGAGATTATTGATAGAATTTATCTGATGAAACTTGTAAACTCGACTTGAATTTATTAAGACTATTCCATGAATAAAAATGCAAGAGATTATACAAATAATAATTACTTTCTTACTTTATTAAAAAAACAAAACTAATAGCTGCAAGATCACTGCATACTACAAATCAACCATCCATGAATCGATTCGAGTTACCATGTTGTAACCAATGCTACAAATGGTGCTTATAAGACAAACTTAACCTAATTCAGGAAAGCTAACAGCAGAACAGAATCGAAATTGTGTTTTTAAACAATGGACATTTATATCGTTTCCATTTCCAAACAAGTTATGTTGTATAAAATAATGTGTTTTCATTCTGATGACTGGCGGAATGTGACGTATTAATCACCACATGTTGATGCCTTACATGTCCAGTAATGAGCTGATGTTTTATCAGATAAAATTGCATCCTTGTGATCCAAGGAAAGATATTGTAAGATAAACGATCGTGATTGGTCTATATCCAAGGAATTTCTAAACGTTATTGGTCAATATCAAACATGCGGCTTATGAGTGGAATAGTCACATACAATTGCATTCTTGCAATGCTTGCAAGCATAAGATAAACAACCGCAACTGGTCTACATCCAAGGAATTGCTAAACGTTATTGGTCAATATCAAACACACGGTGTATGAGTGGAATAGACATACAATTGCATTCTTGCAAGCATATTATAAGATAAACAACCGCAACTGGTCGATATCTGAGGCATTACAAAATGTTATTGGTCAATATCAAATATGCATCATATGAATGGCACAGTCAACAACAACGGATACTGTATGTGATCTAAATCTAGTGAATGTGCTGTAAACACTGTTTTACTTTATTCCATTTACTCGGCCGTTATACTGTAAGAAGCCCATACAGAAGACGGCCATGCAAAGGACTATTGAACATTCCGTAAAATGTAAGTAGGATAAAGTACTATACTGCAGTATTAAATCTGCGGCTTGGTTCTAAAAGGGCCAATGTCATAAAACTTGCTTTTGAGATAATTAACTTTGAAGCCTTTGTAGAGGTAACATTTTTTCCTGAGAACTTCCGACATTGGTCTCTAAGGTTTCTGTATTATGTCTATTAATAGCAACATACATTGCCATTTTTATTAATTATATGAAAGATAAAGAAAGACAAGCCGAGCTCAATAATGCACAGATCTCATTTTTGCAAGAAAAGACATCTGTACAAAATTAGTAATTAAGAAAGTCATAGACAGTTAACAAAAAGATAATAACGAGTATATAAAACTACTCTCATTTTGTAATGTTGGCTGCCCTCTTCAGAGGCGTTTTCTTTTTGAATGTTATTCATTTCTGTTCGTAACAGCGCCAACACATGTTAACCTATAACATTGTAGTGGAGACAGTTGTTAATTGGCAAATCACTTGACTTGTATACATCAACAAGTTGATGATAAACATTTAACATATGTTAACTGCAACATGTCGGTGTTAAATGTATATCAATGGAGACGCAGCTTTAGAGCTGGTGTGACACGCTAAGCTTGGAGCGGATGTGTTCTACTGGTGAGGCAGTAAGAAGTTCCAGGAACACATTGAGCAAGCCAGTCTCTTAACTTAAACATCTCAGTCATGTATTGACCTATTTTGAAAATGTTTGCTCAAGGATGAATCTAGATCCTTAGTCCACAAGCGATGCTAACTGTAAATTTGCTAATGACTGAGATCGGAAATATACACACTAAACTTCACTAAATGGTATATTTACCCAGGATGATCATTTCAACAGGTCTTCCCGCCATCATCAGCTGATTCCGCCTGGTCCTCTAGCAGTGGGTGAATGAACTTGTCGATCAAAGTTCCTTGTATGCCAACTGAAGTGTCGAAATTTAAGAGATTTTTCTGGTTCTTATTAATGAATATTTTTTCCCACACTATAAGATCTATTAAAGATTCATTAAAAAGAACCGGAAAAATCTCTCAAACTTTGACACTTCAGTTGGCATACAAGGAATTTTGATCGACAAGTTCATTCACCCGCCGCTAGAGGACCAGTCGGAATCAGCTGATGATGGCAGGAAGACCCGTTGAAATGATCATCCTGGGTAAATATACCTTTTAGTGAAGTTTAGTGTGTATATTTCCGATCTCACTCTTGCTACAGATAACAACACTTCACTGTAGATTTCCATCTAATATTAATATTGTCATCTAATGACTTCCTTTTTCAATAAATATATATAAGGAGAGTATAAACTCTTGCAATGGTCAGTCTTCCATAAATCTTCCCCTACTCTTCTTGTCTCACAGAGATATTCTTTAAAAAATAAAAATAAAAGATACATCACATGGGGAAGGAGACAAGACCACAAAAAGCATTGTGAAGTACAACAAAAGAATAACAGAAGGCTAACCACCATAACTAACCACATCCAGGTAAATATTGAAATTACTTTTTAAAGATTCGTAACTTTCAAACTAACAGTTTATTTTGAAAATGCAATCATTCATAATGCTGTTATATAAAGCTGCATATAGCATTTAAATACCGGTGCGAGGTAAACTCAAAGAAAGTTCCTCAGCATTTAAACATCTGGCTTCAGGGGTTAAAATCAAATACAGAATTCAGTTTCAGGAAAAAACAGTCAGCAGATTACGCATTACTTAGTCCCAGTTGCATAAATCTTCAGATAATTAATGGTGCTGTAAATCTTATCTATTGGGCAAAGCAGTACCCATTTCCAAAAGAGAAAATGACCTCTGAATAAACATCTAATGGATAACAGGCTTAGCTTGTCGCAAATAGATGGTGACACCATGCAAATCATAATATCATAATATCAAATGGGCCTTAATCGAGTTCAGGAGCGACAGCAGCCAATGGGAGAGCTTCTCGCTGTTGTATGCAAAATGGCTGAATTTTCTGTCTGCTCTTTTTAGTCTCGTAATATGAATGTAAAACATGAGAGAAACTTTGACCAGAAATGGAACAGACCACCAGAGTGGAAGGCAGGCAGGCAGACTACCAACTCACCCTCGGCAGTGGACACAATTATGGTACCAACCCTAAAATGTAAAATTAACAGCTTCAACTGTAATAAATTAGAGATTTACTTACAGATCAAAAGAAGACTCTGAAGAACTACTGATGTTTCTGTCAGGGGAACGGTAATATTTCACTTGAAACCTCCGGCGTGGTATCAGAGCACTGCATGTGCACATGAATGAAGTTATCAATGCAACACCAACCTGAAACAAAATCAAACACACTGAGATTTACAGAACTGGCTGGCACAATGAGGGGAAGAAATGTACCCTGATGGAAAAATACAACGAACAGTAAAAGGTTAAAAATTTTCTCCACTTGTTAATGCATTTTAATTGTGTGGCTGAAGAACGGGGCATCAACTAGAGCAAAGCTGGGATATTCAGAGGAATATCGAGATTTAGGCCCCTTCTATTGTGTCTCAGGGTTTTATCTAAAAGCCACTAGAGAGTATTGGAGGTTCTATTTAGTTGAACGAGCCATGTTTCGTTACTAATGGAACAATGGGTTATATATTATTAACAACTCTTCACCCATGTCATTGTCTCATGCAAAGCATATCACATATCACTCATTAGTCTCACTTTTTTCTGCTCTTTCTGATAGATTTGTTTAGGCTTTCTCATTATGTTATTTAAGTCAATCCTGTTCGTGTTCCATGGTTAGATATGTCAGGTACTATGAAACTATCGCCAAGTGATCAAATAAGAGCCTTTTCACACTTGGACACTTGTGACTGTCACTGGCGAAGAAGCATTGGTTTAAATGGGAGACTTCACACTGGGTCACAAGTGACGGTCACCGCATTTTATGATTGCCAACAATGCTAGTTGTATATATACATAATTCAGTTGTATAATCGAGCTCAGCGAAACTAGTTTATGAAAAGGGTTCTTTTAGTCTGAGAATTTACATTAATTTACCTGCAATGTAGGGAAGAGTTGTAATATTAATGAAAAATACAATTGTCATGACTAGGGCTCGGACTTTTAGGTAAATACATATTTTTTTTTGCTATTACTTATGATTTCAGGACTTTGTCAAAGTTCCGGTTGGGACCTTTGGATTCAAAATACTGAGTTGCATATCACATAAAAGAAAATATTTTCGATATTTTTTATTTGAATAAATATTTTTAGTAACTTACTTCTTTTTTACATATTTTACCACATATCTTGTTTAGAAATGAATATTTTGACCGTTTTTGTAAAATTGCGACATACTTTCAATGTGTTGCATTGTTATGTTAAGTCAGAGAATAAATCAGGGCTGATTAGGCCTTTATTAGTGTAAATTTCTGTTTCCTCTCAAACTGCATTACTAAGTTGGAAAGAACAAAACAATTGTTGACAGAATCAATAAAAGAAGTCAAACACATTGAAAACAAACTTAACAAAATCAGTGGTTCAAAAGCAAACAAAATTAGAGAAAAATTCCTGTCATGCCTAAATAAAAATGAAGGGTTACAAGTGTTGCGCAAGATTTCAGATATTTTAATGGTTAACAATGTAGAGAACTTGGAACATCTGAGTGTCAGTGAATTATTGTTACAGTGTCAGTGTTACAAATATGCAAGATTAACATCCTGCAATGTTGAACGTACATTTTCAAGATACAAGTCTCTGTTCCGTGAAAATCGTCACAGCTTTAAGATGCACAACTTAAGACCTACTATTGTCGTTTACTGCAACAGTTCTACACTTGCTGACTAGAATGACTAGATGAGTACATCTGTAAATATTGGTTAAATAAATAAATAAAAATATTTTCATATTTTTTAAACATATTTTCGACTTTTTAACCAAATAAAAAAATAAATATTTTCGGTTTTATAAGCACCTAAAAGTCCGAGCCCTAGTCATGACATATTGATAAATT
Organism: Ectobius pallidus; assembly: GCA_964059195.1. Lineage (NCBI taxonomy): Eukaryota > Metazoa > Arthropoda > Insecta > Blattodea > Ectobiidae > Ectobius > Ectobius pallidus. The sequence continues at coordinate 134,115,443 of CAXKWD010000009.1, forward strand.
TGTCAGACTTTACATAACTGTAGTACTTGTCACAAATAGGGCCCAGGACGGAAGTTTGGCAGGTGAAAGTAACTGAGGATTAGAAGACTCCTTGAAAACATGTTGCTAGTAAGTGTGTAAGTTAAAATGTACTAGTAGTAGTAGTAAATGATTTATTTTGCCTGGCAGAGTTAAGCCCATAAGGCCTTCTCTTCATATTTCATATTTATTGACATTTTGACAGGCATTACCTGCATACAGTCATTAGTTACAAGGTTAAAATAAAAATAATACAAATTACACACTTAAAAATAAAACAGACATACAGACAATAGCTTTACAATAATAACACAATCAACCAGGTTTAAAAAATAAATACAACGTAGGTTTACATTAATAACAAAGTACAGTAGAACCCCGATAATTTGAGCTAATTGGGGCTGAGGCTACCTCGAATTACAAAAAACTCGGATTATACGGAAATTTCACTAAATCAATGGGTAAATCGCAAATAAATGTTTAATGAGCACAATAATGGTTTAAATAATAAATAAACAATGTAGTAGGCCTACATACCTGTGTTACGCCTGTATGTATACAATGTCAAACATTTCCAATTTGCTACATCGGCATCCTTTAAGGATTAAGTCATTGTCTGACCCTTAATGGAGTGGAACGGGAAAGCGATGCTACTAGGAAAACACTTTTAATTACCATTGTAGGGATTACTGTAACAATACAGTATTATTTTCTGAAAGGATGGGGAAATATGCACTGTACAATTGATTGACACGAGGTCCCGACAAAGAAAAATCGAACCTAACGGTTTCTGTCAAACTGTAATAGAAATGCATTAGCAGTCTGAAACCAAGGTTATTTCTGTGTATTGTGAACAAAAACCCAAGTGGGACAGTTTTACCTGCATTTTTGTACATGGAAAATTGAAAGAAAGCTCAAAATGTAACACATTCGGAAGTGCGTAAAACTTACTTGCGGACACCGTATAAAAACGGGATTTTACTCTAGTTTTATGGACAATTTTAATTTTCTTAAGACCAGCTCAAATTACAAGGAACCTCGAAATACCGAGGCTCTACTGTAATGGATAAGAGACTAATGCCTAATACAAACACTAAGACTAATAATTAATTAAATAAAAAGCATAGGTTTCATGAAAAGCATAACTGTCACCAAAGAGAAAAAATTATACTGTTATAAGCAAAACAAGGAAAATATCAAATTACGTTATAATGGAACTTTAAGTTTGTGAAATAAAGTTATAGCCCTGGGTAGCTATAAATAAGTTACAAGTAGACTAAGTAATGCTATGCACAATGAGATATGGAGTGACTACAAAGAGCTGTAGTGGAGAGTGTTTTTTTTTCAAAAATGTATATTAAATTTATTTATTTATTTAACCTGGTGAAGTTAAGGCCATAAGGGTCATTCCATGTCAAGTGAACCAATGGAAAAACGTGACCACCTCCGATTTTAGTCATACTTGGTTGTCATGAAGTACCACCTGAGATATGTTGAAGTACAAAATATCAGATTTTTATGTGTTGTAGTTTTCCAGTTATACCCTTCTGAAATATGGAAAAAAACCAAATTTTCTGCATAAGTGCAATCACAAAATGACGCATAAATCAAGCTGGAATTGACATAGATGAGTGGGAAAAGTATCAAAATGTAGCTTATATTATGAGCTTTAATTTGATACGTCACACGACTACTTTCGAAAAAAAATATTTTCAAGGTTACCCAAAAAAAATTTGAAAACTGAATTTTTCAAAAACCTATATTTTGAAAATTTTGAAACAATTCTCATAGAAACATACATATTTCAGCATCATGTCCTACAAGTTTTGATAAGGGATCGCAATGGGATCATATTTTTTTACATTTATAACAAATACTATGCACGCTGGGTAAGAATATATGACACAGGAATATTGCACTTAATTCTAAAATCCATTCCTTTGTCCAGGGAGTTGTTTACCAACATGCATATACCAACTTGTGCAAGTGGTCAAATGGGTATGAGTAAACACAGTCTGCAAGCATGTGAGTCAGCCAGGGAATGCAAGTTGTAACCTGTTGGACCTGGCTTCAGTTGTGCCTTGACTCTCATGCAGTGTGCTTCCTTTCTTCAAAGGCTGTACAAAGACTGTATTGCTGCATGTAAAGTAGTGGGTTCAGTGATTAAAATAGGCATTGTGTATTTCCCCAGTATGGCTGAAAAAGTAAGTGAAACAGCAAAGATTTTCTGCTGCAACCCTTTCAAGAAAGACAGACATCAGGGTGTGAAAAGAAGTGTGAGGCCTGTTACTGACTGGATGTGTGACATGTTTGACACCATTGTGGTAGGTATGAAAATTTGTGACAGTTGTAGGAAAGAACTATCAAAGCAGAAACAGGTTACAGATACAACAGATGACTGTTTAGTACCAGTAGCCAATACCACTAGGCCTACTAATGTTGATGAATCATTTGTAGCTTTAGATGTTACCTTAGAGTACCTTAATAAGTCTCTAAGCTCTCTAGAGGAGTCACCTGTTGCTAAGAGGAAGTTGCAAATGAAATCATACTGTGATAAAAAATACAGTAAAATAAAAAAATGTTTGACAGAAAAGGTACTAACAGCAGCAAGTACAAATACAGAGAAAACTGTTGACCATAAATCAGAATCATGTGAAGTCATTTGTCAGCTAAAAGAAAAGTTTCAAGAAGAAAATATAAGTGTTAGTGAAAAATTGCAAATTTTAACAGTACTACCTAAAAGCTGGTCATGCAGTGAAATACAAAATGAATTTCAGGTTAGCAACAGAATGGCAAGAAAAGCTAAAGCATTGGTGAAAGCGAAGGGTATTCTGGCAACACCAAATCCTAAACCAGGAAAGGTTTTAAATGAATCTGTGATTGAGAAGGTAATAGGGTTCTACAACAGTGATGATGTCAGCCGTCTTATGCCTGGAAAAAAAGATTTTGTTTCTGTGAAAACGGGTGACAGTAGTAGAATTCATGTACAGAAGAGGCTAGTGATGGGCAACTTGAAGGAAGTGTACGAGCTGTTCAAAAACAAAAATCCTACTGATAAGATTGGATTTTCGAAATTTGCTGATTTACGACCTAAACATTGCGTCTTGGCTGGAGGAAGTGGTACCCACACAGTATGCGTTTGTACAGTGCATCAGAATGTTAAATTAATGCTACAAGTGTTGAAATCCAAACAAATTACACTGAATGATGGCACAGATATAAGTAATTATAATTCCTGTTTAGCGAAGTTAATGTGTGAAGAGCCAGGCACAGCATGCCACCTTAATGAATGTCCTTCATGTCCAGGTGTAGATAATTTGAAAGATGAGTTACAGTTGCTGCTAGATAATGAACTGGTGGACAACATTACATACAAGCAGTGGGTTTCTGTTGACAGATGTAATTTAGTAACCTTCATCAAAACTGCAGATGAGTTTATAGAAACTTTGTGTGAACAGTTGTTGATTTTGAAGAGACATTCTTTTATTGCAAGAAGACAGGCAGAATATTATAATCACTTGAAGCAGAATATTGGAGTAAATGAAGCTGTGGTATGTATGGACTTTGCAGAAAATTATTCGTTTGTACTACAGGATGAAGCCCAGTCTTTTCATTGGAACAATGATCAAGCAACTATTTTTCCTATAGCAGTCTACTACAATGATCATAATATACACTACAAAAGTATTGTATGTATCTCTGAATGTCTACAGCATGACACCACTGCTGTTCATTTATTCCAGAAAAGGCTTATCTCTCATTTGAAGTTGGAAGTAATTAGAGATTTTAAAAAAATTTACTACTTCTCAGATGGTGCAGCTGCGCAATTTAAAAACAGAAAAAACTTTTCAAACTTATGCCACCATGTTCATGATTTTGGAATTGAGGCAGAGTGGCATTTCTATGCAACAGCCCATGGGAAAGGAGTATGTGACGGTCTGGGTGGTACTGTGAAAAGACTTGCAGGAAAGGCAAGCCTACAGCGGCCATACGAGCATCAAATCATGACACCAGCACAGCTGTTTACATGGAGTGAGGAAAACATCGACTCCATGCAGTTCTTCTTCTTCAATGAAGCACAATACAACAAAGAGGAAAAAATACTTGCAGACAGATTTCTGTCTACAAAAGCAATACCAGGCACACAGAAGTTCCACAGTTTCATCCCATTGTCAGATAAAGTGTTGTTGACAAAGGTATTTTCAAGAAGTGAACAGTCATCCACTTTTTCAGTGTTAGGACCACGTGTGCAACAGAGGCTGAAGCTAGCAGAAGTAAAAGGATATGTTACATGTGAGAACAACAATCATTGGTGGCTTGGTGTAGTTGTGGACAAAAATGAGACAGCACAGATAGTGGAACTGATGTTTCTGCACCCTGCAGGTCCTTCTCCATCATTTACTTTCAAAAGTGACTGTCCAAATAAACTGACTGTGCCTCTCTCTCAGATCCTCACCCTTGTGCAACCTACATGTCCCACTGGCCGTAGTTATTACCTCTCGAAGGAAGAGATGGATGCGGCAACCATGGCTCTAGAAAATTACTGTAGACAATAAATTCACGTTTTTGTCATTGAAGAAGGGAAGGTAACATGTTTTCTGTAAGTTTTTCTTTTTGATTGTAATGAAATTTTAGAATTAAGTGCAAGATTACGGTGCCATATATTCTTACCCAGCGTGCATAGTATTTGTTATAAATGTAAAAAAATATGATCCCATTTCGATCCCATAACAAAACTTGTAGGACATGATGCTGAAATATGTATGTTTCTGTGAGATTTTTTTCAAAATTTTCAAAATATAGGTTTTTGAAAAATTCAGTTTTCAAATTTTTTGGGGGTAACCTTGAAAATATTTTTTTTTCGAAAGTACTCGTGTGACATATCAAATTAAAGCTCATAATATAAGCTACATTTTGGTACTTTTCCCACTCATCTATGTCAATTCCAGCTTGATTTATGCGTCATTTTGTGATTGCACTTATGCAGAAAATTTGGTTTTTTTCCATATTTCAGAAGGGTATAACTGGAAAACTACAACACATAAAAATCTGATATTTTGCACTTTAACATATCTCAGGTGGTACTTCATGACAACCAAGTATGACTAAAATCGGAGATGGTCATGTTCAAAATTGACAAAAAATTGGTTCACTTGACATGGAATGACCCATAAGGCCTTCTCTACCACTCAGCCAGGGAAAAAACATGAAATACATAATAATAATAATGAAATGATATACCTGAATAAAAATAAATTAAAAAAATACAAGAAACGTACATTAAATACAAAGAAAAATTCAAACATAAGTACTTTAATATATAATACAAATAAATAAAATAAAGAAATGAAAACAAAAAAAAATGAAAGACTAAACAAATACATTTTTAGTTATTACAAAATGTAATGTAATGTAATGTTCTGAATGTAAAAGCATTTTTATTCCAGTGAATAATGTAGATGCTGAGAGAGCTTTCTCAGGATATTCAGACATTCTAACCGATAAAGAGGACAAAACTTATTCCTCAAAATGTGGAGACTGCTTTAAGTTTGTACTTTGAGGATGGGTGCAATGTAGAATAAAATAGGCCTATAGAAATACTCTAAACTTTATTTTTATGGGTAATGGTGCCCATTTTCCATTTAGGTTTTGATCATGCTCATGTACAGAAATACACAATTATTTGCACCACAAAGGCTAAAAATGTATTTAGTTTTTATTCGAAATAACACCAAAATTTAGTTCTTTTTTGTACGAAATAACACCGTAATTGACCCAATTTTTATACCAAAATTTAACATTTTTATTCACTGCATTTTATATATACAGTAAAACCCCCTTTTTACACTTTTCAAGGGACTGATTAAAAAAAGTGTAAATGGCAGGAAAGTGTAAATTGCAGGAAGTGTAATAGCTGGAATGTTATATATTGCAAAATTTAATACTTGAAAATAAATATAGATACCTATGTACACTTACATTATCTATACAAAATATGTTGCACATTGCAAAGAAATGCATTTTCTATTGTTTTATTTCAACTTCATAATACCACCAAAAATCATGCAAAACAAAAACACTGGCAATGATTCAAATTAGGATGAATTATGCTATTTGAATAACTACAATACATTAAAAAGCAATAAATTGCACCCGCACAGAAGAAAACCAACTTCACCTGGACTAACACAAATAAAAACTGACACTGCGTCTAAGAGAGTTGGCAACATAGCGGAAAATTTTGTTAAGGGAAAGCAGTTCTTCATTGAAAACCAATGTTGCCAATAAAGAAAATGTGTAAATGGCAGGAAATGCAACTGTTTGAAAGTTGTTAATGACAGGAACACTATGTATTATCGGAATAGGATAAAAGATGGGTCCAGCAGAAAATGATGTAAAAGGCAGAAAATGTAAATGACAGGAATGTAAAAGGGGGTTTTACTGTATATATATATATATATATATTACTAATTAGCATCAATTCCTAAATGTTAAATTATGCTTGTTACTTACATGAATAATGTTGAAATCCAGAAGGCTGATATAGTCCTCCAACTGACTCCACAATGCAATCCAACACTGCATATGAAGTAATGTCCACATACCAACAGAGAAGACATCAATTGGTTCATGCTTTCTTCCAAATGTAGCTGCAAACTGGACAAGTACTCCTATTCCAGTCAGAAGCACTTCATGTGACACGATAAGCATGAGAATCTCTGTTATTTGTGGAGATAGTTGATTTGCTGATGGAATATACGACCATGTAAAATTTTGTACAGCTTCAAATATGGGAAATTCTTCTGGACTGAGAAGACAGGATGCAGACAAAACAAGCACTGCAGCGAGGAAAGCAGTCAAGTAGCGAGCAACAGTCACCCATACGGGAATAAATCGATACAACTTATTTCTGCATATTGAAATTAAATCCTGAAAATAATAAAAAAATAATTAGGAATTGCAAATACGATAAAACACAAACTTAAAGAAACAAAAATTAAAAATAGTCTATGTAACAATAAAAATAACCTGTATTCCTTCTGCATAATAAATCAAGTTGCATTAGGTTCAGCCACAAATCAAAATAATAGACTACTTCGGTCTATTCCACTTGTATAATACAAATTCTATGGTGAAGATTACTATGGCACAAATGATTAACTATTCGGTTTAATAATAATCCACAGGCTTCTAGGAAATGATACAGTAGAGTCCCACTATTCCGAACCCTACTATTCCGAACAGAGTTCAGAAAAAATATATATTTTTAACTTAAAAACAGGTGAAATTAAAAAGACGTTCATGAAAAAACATACATTTTTTGTTATACAAAGAAGTTAAATAGAGATATACATAGAACCTAAGCTTGATGAAAACGCCTGAAACTAAATTGGAATGAAAGCACATGTCGGCTCCATTTATACCATTCCCTGCATTTAATTTACGCCTTAACAAGTCAATACGTTGATATTATTCATGAAATCTGCCTATTCCGAATTCCCGCTAAACTGGTGTTCGGTCCCAATTAGTTCGGAATAGTGGGACTCTACTGTACATATTAAGCTGGTCTATATTAACTAACATCTAACTGATTTCAGTTTAGCTGTTGGAACTTGAAATTGAGGGGGTCAGTGCAACAGTGGTTTAACCCCCTTGACTGTTAAAATTGGTTATTGATGCCATCTGTAGCACTTGGGGATGAACTGTCTTCCTATGCTGGGGATGGACCAATTTTGCCTCATATGGCTGGTTTTAAAGTCACCAATTTATTCCCTGATATAAAATTCCTCTTGTTCAAATGTAACCATGATGTTACAAACCAGGATCAATAGAAGCAAAGAAACTTTAAAATAGCAATGCTCTTCTCAAATATACATCTGAAGCAACAAGAAGGTTCCAGCAATGATGTGCTACTGCTGATTTTTCTGTTGCTGGACAGAAAACCACCACATTAATAAAGATATAAAGCTACTTAAACACGTCAAGAAACCATCAGAACTAAACGCTTGAGAAAAGATTTTCATCATAAAGAACGAAAACAGAGTCATGAATTTTGAAATTCCACGAGTAGAGGACTCACCACCAGGAGTCAGCATACTTATACTACCACCCACGATCGCCAGCCAATCATGGGAGAAACACTACCGAAACTAGTCCAGTTTTAAAAAAAATTGACGTACAGGGTCTGTCTGGAAAGTAATGTCAGTGAGTCAATTACAAGATATTTATTGATCTGATCAGTACAATACATTAAAGATTTCAAAATAGGTTCCTCCTGTGTTGATATGTCGCTTCCAGCGAGATTTCCAGGCATCAAAAGCATCACGGTAGGCCTTTTCCAGAATGTCCTTTAGAGACTTGGTGCAAGCCTCTTTGACTTATCAACTGTCCCGTAATGTCGGTGAGTCAATTAGAAGATATTTATTGATCCGATCGGTACAATACATTAAAGATTGCAAAATAGGTTCCTCCTGTGTCGATACATCGCTTCCAGCGAGATTTCCAGGCACCAAATGCATTATGGTTGGCCTTTTCCGAAATGTTCTTTGGAGCCTTGGTGCAAGCCTCTTGACTTTGTCAACTGTCCCAAAATGATGCCCTTTCATGGTCAATGCTAAATTCTAAGTAGAAGTGCTGAACAGACTCAAACGAATGCATCCTGACCGACAATGCGAACAATTGGAAACTTCACCACGACAACACCTCCTTCATGACCCGCTTCCAGGCCAATTCAAAGGTGCCAATGGTTCCCCAGCCGCCCTAAAGCCCTAACATGGCTCCCCCGACTTCTTCTTGTTACCATGCTTGAAAAATCCCATGAAAGGACATTATTTCGGGACAGTTGACAAAGTCAAAGTGGCTTGCACCAAGGCTCCAAAGAACATTCTGGAATAGGCCTACCGTGACGCCTTTGATGCCTGGAAATCTCGCTGGAAGCGACATATCAACACAGGAGGAACCTATTTTGAAATCTTTAATGTATTGTACCGATCGGATCAATAAATATCTTGTAATTGACTCACTGACATTACTTTCCGGACAGACCCTGTAAGTGAAGTCAAGAGTGTTTTTATTTTTCGACTTTTCTCAATATTAAGTATGCTCCACTGTTTACATCACTTCGTTTTAATTTCTTTTACTCAAACTGACCTATTGGCTTACAGAAACCACGTCTATAAATTTATTACCTAGCAGACACAGTTAGACCGATCTTGGGCATTAACGCTACTCAACTTTGGGAATTTATGGAGCATGTAGACTCCAATATATTACCTTTTTTGAATGAGAAGTTTTGCTGGATGATTGTTTTAACCTCATTCCTAGAAACATGGATTTTTGCTTGTGAAGTGTTCTCTTGAGAATATCTTCACATGGGGAACACAACCGGTACACTCGTTCTAAATGATGCCTAAAAACAAAAGCATGCAATTTTATTCATTAAACATATTATTATTACCACTTATAATGTTCATGAACAATCTCTCTATTATTACTCACTTTGGTAAGAGAAAGTACAGTTTTACGGACTATAAGACGCACCTTGATTTTAGGATGGAAACTTAGAGGAAAATTAATTTAATGTGATTCTAAACAAAAATTTTTAAAGGGAATAATATATTTCATTGCATAAACAAATTATAACCTTGTACAATGGAATCAGTGTAAATCACTTCTAACTTAAAACCTGTGTCTCTTCCTTACAGGTGGCATCGCATAAATTTTAACAACTGAACTGATTTCTCAAGAAAGACTGAAAATAAGTTTACACCCTCTAACCCTCAATTCAGAATACGGTTAAGTGTAAAAGGACAAGGCTGTTTAGAGGTCATTCCCTTCATTTAAACCAGCCAGCAGAGACAACTAGTTTTGTATAAAAGAACTCAACATACTTTTCTTTTCGCAATGAATACCCGGCTACTCGCTACCCTCATTTTGCAATTCTGACAAGTGCACTGATGTACAGTCTGTGCCAAAATGTGTAACTATCTTGTCATTTACAATGCCTTGGTATTCCGGCAACATTTACCATAATTATAATTTTTAGTGTACTTTGGACCATTAGACACACCCAACATTCAAGGCTGTGTTTTCAAGGTAAAAATGTGCATCTTATGATCTGTAAAATAGAGTAATATTTTAACTAATAGATTGGGCACAAAGCTACAATGTAAATAGGAGCAAAGCCAGTTCCCCATACACTTAATACAGATGAACTTCGACCTTGATTTTTGGACCCTTTTCAAAAATAAAATATCAGGCTCCATCATGACCTAGTTTATAAGGTCATGTGCTTATGTTTCAATTTTGTTGTAAAACAAATTTACCATTACTTAGAATTTGCGTTACAGCCAAACACTTCTTTGATGCTGATTCTTAAGTTCAGTCAACCATTCTTGTATTAAGATGAACTATACAGTAGAGTTTTTCATAACATACCCAGGCGGCTTCCTTTTGTTAGGAGGAAAAGTTTGCCCAGTGCTCAACACATTCTCTTTATTTTTACCGCACCAATCAGCTAGTTAACTCAGCCAATCAAAAGATAAGAATGTCCTGTGACGACTGTGACAACTACTTGTCTACACTGTGTGGAGAGAAACGTGAGATTGCAAAATCTAGTTATAATAAACAATAACACGAGTGAATTAATTAAAGCGAGGGAAGAACAGAAGTCAACAATAACAACGAGAGAACGTTGCAACGTTGCTCAATTAACATAAAGAAAAACAGACTGAACAGTTCATTCCTTTGAAGCAGGGTTGGAATGTTTAAAACAAAACGTTTAAAACAAGTGTTTAAAACATGTTTAAAACAAGGGCTTGTGTTTTTTTTAAGTTTGTTTAAAACGTTTTAAACAATCTGTTTTAAACATGTTTTTTTTAGCATGTGTTTAAATAATTTTTTAATTGTGTGTTATATTTAATTATGAAGACAATTTACATTTTGTCAAGTCAGTGACACCCTGTTAGTGTTGTAAACAGAAAACAACAAAAAAACTAGGGCCAGAATACCAGAAAATCATGTGAGGTGATGTCTTTTGTATCCTTTTCCTCCAGACTTCTCTATCCTCTGCCGCCAGCTTCCAGTTTCTGATTTCGAGTAATTGATTTGAATTTTTTCTGACTGCATCCTACCATCTATTTTGTGGTCTTCCTTTTTAAAGAAAGAGATTATTAATATTAAATATTGAGTGTGTCAATTTGGCAACACTGTAGTAGGATATCCCTTGTAAGTTCGATAATGTAAGGCGGCTAAGACCACGTAAAACATGGTGAAAGTCAATCATCAGTTGAGCAGTAAAGGCAGTAATTAAACAGTAGTTTGTATTATTTTTTATTAATAATGAACTATTAAATCATAAACAAATAATACTGGCACAAAATGTATTTTCAAATACTATTAAGTCTACGACTCGTAAATCTTGAACATCTTAGCACAGGGTGTCATTGGATTGACAAAATGTAAATTGTCTGCATAATTAAATTTAACACCCAATTAAAAAGTGTTATAAACATATGCTAAAAATGTTTAAAACAAATTGTTTAAAATGTTTTAAACATTTCAACTGTGTGTATATATATTATATAATAGGCCCTATACATTAAATTGGTTGATTTAAACAAAATTAACAATTTAAACTTTTTTTAAACAAACAACATTGTTGTAAACATAAAAAACGTTAAAAACAACCAACATTGTTGTTCACATATAAAAAGTTTTAAACAAAAAAGAACATGTTTTAAACAAAAAAAACGTTTAAAAAACACGTTTAAAACAACCAACATTATTGTTCACATATAAAACGTTTTAAACAAAAAAACATGTTTTAAACAAAAAAAACGTTTTTTTGTTCTTTTTAAAAAAAACATGTTTTTTATCAACCCTGCTTTGAAGTACTCTACCACAAATGTGAATGTGAACACTGTTGTTTAAAAAATTGCCTTTTGCTTAAATCCTTAGGTAGTACCCACTAATTTCTCTAGAAAACTTTTTTCATTTAGCTTTATCTTGTTCCAGTTTTTCCAAAGATAGTGTTTTATAATTAACAGTGGAAACTCGGAAAACTGAACCTCATTAATCCGTAATTTTGGATAATCAGAAAAAAATATATATTAAAATTGAAGGAAAAATAACAATTACAAATCAGAAACAAAGCTAATGTTTATTCCTTACTTAAAAGGAAAATATGACTTGGTATTGAAGAATGAATACAGCACCGTAATTAGTAGAAACAAAATAGGTTATCTCCTTTTCTCTATTTTCTAGCTCTTTCCTTACTCTTTCACAGAGTATCCAAAGTCAATATTTGAATGAATTTGTTATATCAAGAATATTTTACTCAATTTCCCAGACAACCTGAATTTTTCGAAATCCGAACAGAGGTCAGCCCCAATTAGAATTCTTGAGGTTCCACTGTACCATCACTGCAAAGCAGTACGGTAGAGCAACAAACCTCTTTGGCTCTATACGGGAGCACTGCAGTTACTGATAACTTACAACATTTCATGAATAGGCTGCAACCTTGCTTTTATGGGAAAACCCGGCAAGAAATGCAAGGCTTATTAATGAGCAAATACGGTATGTGTGAAAAATTATGCTTTTCCTCGCAAAAAAAATCTAAAAGTTATGCACTTACAATTTTTGTGCTAGAATAATGGTAGTGACTATGTGGAGAAGCAGTGTAATGTGTAAGGTATCTGGTTTGCTATTCCCCTATGTTGAGGAGAAGGACCTCCAAGTGGAGGATTCTGTTACCTATGTGAATTTTGTTATGCTTATTTTCCAAGAGAGGACAGAGGGACAGGTGGTAAGCCCAACGCCTCTCAACCGCCCTCCGGAAACTAAGGTAATACTTGGATGTGAAAGGGTCGAGAAATTTTGTCCAGAGGCTCTAATTTAGACTTGGGTTCTTTTATATGCCGTAAATCTATGACACAGGTCCCCCAGCTTTAAGTCCCTCCCAGAGACTCCGTGCCCAGGATGTTTACATCCTGAAAAATCCATCGACCTCAGCTGGGTTAGATCCCGCGACTTGCAAATCTAGAGGCAGGCATCCAACCTCTCGACCACCGCAGTCAAAAGGGTGTAAGGTAATGAATGATAATAAAGTATTTGGAAAATAATGTTCTGTTATTTTTCAAAAAATTTAAAACATGCCTAGTAATTCAAGGTATGAGTGTAATTCAAGGATGTAACTTTAGCAGTCACAAAAAAAAGGAACAAACTGATATTTTACTCTAGCATGAATTTTTATATTCACCTGAATTGGTCCACTTCTTCGTCAAAACGCATGGGGTTGAAAGGTGTAAAACTAGCAAGTTGTTGAACTTTTAGTTCCTGGTTTATGTTACATTTCCGACACAGACCATTCCCAGCTGCTTCAGCGCCCACTGTACTGGAAACTGCATGTACAGGATGGTTAAGCAATTCATTATGTTGTGCTGGTATTGCTTTATTGTAACTTCCATCCTGTAATAGAAACAAGGTAGAAATGCAGGTGAACTCAAATCTCATTAAGCAGGTACACAAGTGTTTCCACACCTACCACCTGACCGCTGTGTCATCTACCACAGGCAGATGGTAGGATTGGGGGCATGTGGTCAGCATGCCGGCACCCAAGGCCGTTAATGGTAGTTTTCATGACCAGAGCCGTATTTCTCTATCAAGTAGATCCAACAGTATGTGACTATTATTTATGGGGAAACTTGAAAAATAAATTGTATAGGTCAATTTTCCATACATTAGAAGAACTTAAAGACAATATCACAAGATAAATTAACTCTATCTCGGAAGCTGAACTTATGTGCATGAAAGAAAATTTCCTGAAAAGATGCCAGTGTTATGTGGATGCAAGAGGAGGACATTTCCAACATCTCTTGTGATGGGGTACGTGGTTATTTTCATTGTAATTCCAACTGTAAATGTGAGAACCTGAACCATTACACCTTTCACGGCTTTATTTGCGTAAATATTTCACCCGATCACTCGGGAGTTGGAGCTGTGCCCGCCGCGACACAGAAACCAGCATGATTGGCCAACTCTTGCGTGGGACTCACTGTAGATTATAACTGTAGTATGAATAGTTTGTTTAACTAAACACACATGCACCAAAATTTGTGCAGGCATAATACACCTGACAGTTATTATCTACACTAGACTTAAACAGGAGAAACCAGTTCCTGATTACATGGATGTTTACAGGCACAATTTAATTACAATCAAAATTCTAGAAAGGCCAACATGAAAATTGAACTTACTGCCTCAAATCCATTATACTGCTCACAATGTGGACAATCCCAGCAATTGCGATTTCCATACGGAACTTCTGAATTTTTGTTGCAAAACCAGCAGTTTACTTTGACAGGAAATTTGTGCCTGGAAAAAATGAATTAAAAAAGTTGTTACTACAAAAGGCTAGAAATTTTCACATAAATAAGTAAGTACCAGTACTAGTATACAAGATTCTTAACCCTTTCACTGGTACCTATAACATATATTCACTGAGTAAACTGATGGTGTGGAATTAGTTTGTAAATTTCTCAGGTGTAATCATAATCGGACAAGCAATAGTAAATAATTGGTCAGTTTCCTCTGAAAAAAGAGCAAAGTACATATATCTTTAAGTTTAGACTGATTTATGCATTCCTAGGGTAGCCCGCATGTCGTCACAACACAGCAGTGTTATAATGCATTTTAATGCATGGTACAATACATCACCTGAAATATTTAGCTACAGATGGCAGCTGAAGGCAGAGAACTGGGAACCAATGGTGTCAGAATGTAGCCTAAACAACAGATGACACTATACGCTCACACACTTTTAACTGCTCTCATAAAGAATTTCTTTCGCTTATAGGCATCCAAAGTGGTGCCTCGTATACATATATGTCAATAGCATGGACAGCAGTAATGCATGCATATATATATATATATATATATATATATATATATATATATATAGCAGATAAAGGGTCAAAGTGATCACTGACCACTAGGGCTTGGAAGTTCGTTGTGAACTGCAATTCATCATTCAAAATTATGACAATGGGAACACTTTTACTTCAACCTCTAAAGAATTATGTACCGGTACCATAAGACTATTAATTTATTATTATTATTATTATTGTTATTATTAATCATAAAGTTGCACAACCCTATTTCACCCTAAAATAGCCTATGTTAAGGTTGTAGATAATATAAAAGTATGTAACTTGAACAAAAACAAACATTTGAACAGCTACAGAATAAGAACAATGACAAAAAAGAAAACTATTTCAACTAGTGGGACAAGAAATTACAAATGTTTAAAAATATGTTGAATAAATTTCAAGAATTCAAACAAAGAACATCTTTTACAATATATCCCATATAAAGGCAGGAAGTGATTCTTATATTGTATAAGGTACAAATTTAAACCATAACGGGCTCTTTTGAAAACAGGGCATTTGAAAAGAAGATGATCTATAGTTTGACTATCCTCTGCACACAAGCATTGCAAACCATTTGATGTTGGAATTTTAAATCTTTCAAAATATACATTGAATTTACCATGGCCTGACAGAATCTGAGCTTGTAAAAAAATTGCACGTCATATTACGACATTTCAGTCAATCATAAACTGAAGGGAAGAACAACTCCCAGGTCAAAAATTCATTTTTACTGCTTTACCAAAGAATATTACAACAGACGTATATATCACTTCTTAGCATTGTTTTAACATGGGATATTGGACACTTGTTATAGTGTGTATTTAGGTGTGGTGACCTCTTATCCACTGAAAACAGATATGATTACCACAACTCAGAATGCTATTTCTACAGTCCATATAATATGGAGTTGGGTCTAGAACATATACTTCACTTTTTGTATAAATACCTGAACTAGTTTCAAAGACCATCATCATTCATAACCGTCAGATTAAACCAACTGCCGGCTGGAGGTTTGTATTGACCTCTTGGGGAAGTTTGCTGCATTCATAAAAACGGTGAGTCCTGTATATTTCTTAACAAGAGACTAAATTTTAAAGCTATTGACATTGTTGACAATTGTACAGAAAAAAACTTGTGAGGCTTGTACAGTTGAAATTATAGATTATAGATTTGGCGATGAGAAATTCATCTGTTAGAATGTCAAAGTTCATAAAGGACACCCCATCATGTAACGGACGGTAGAGGTTGATTTGGGAACGAGAGTTTTAGATTTCAATGGATGCCCTATGCCACCCTCAAGACGTGTTGATTAGTAAAACCAAAACGACCCTTGTAGGCCTACCAATTAAAACTTCAGCGAAAGATAGATATATGCTGCACGCCGGCGAAGCTCCACCCGCTCTCGCCCGCCTGCTCATTTCCCCTGCTGACCCTCGCTTCCGAGCCAATGTGCATGCTACTGCTTGCTTCCCCTACATCTCCTATCACGGCTATGTACTTGCTCAGTTACGAGAATTACGAAAATTACAATTGTACCGTAGTAAAATTACTTTATTAATTTAGTAGGGCATTCTGAATTCTCCCGAAATTCTAGTTCAGTGGCAGTTAGGTTATGAACAGTGATATTAATTTAGAAAGGCATTTTGAATTTGGTATTAGACTTGAATAGCCTGCCGGTTCCTTCCCCTCACTTCCGAGCATGCGTACTCACCTATTGTACCATGGCTTCCTTGACAGTTTTAACGATGTTTTATGAAAGGTGTGGAAGGGTAAAAAGCTTCTGCATTTAGTTAAATAATGATAGGTAAATTCTAGGTCAGTGACAGGTTTTGTTAGGTTAGCAACGTTATGTTAGTTTAGGAGCAACATATTGAATAGCGCGATGCCTATTATGTCTCACATTGAATCTCTTCTGCGATAAAACCCTAAACCCTAGAGAGTTCGTGGGAGGAGCCTAGGGCACAGCATAAAACTATTTTTCCCCAAAACTTCCAGTGAACCAAAGCTATATTTCACAATTGCAATTAATACGAAATTATCAATCTCCACTATTTCATACAGCTCTCTAAACTTAAATAGGGGAAAAACCAAATATAAGATGCATCGTCGCATGAGGCACAACCTGCCCTAACCCACCCCCATCGAAGCACTTTCTTTTATACCATGATCTAGCGAATTCTTCGAGGATAAACAGGCTGACAAACCGTTAGGTACAAGGCAAACCTGTGGGTACTCTCGAATTTTTAATATTTGGTACAAGGGGCACTCTCGAATTATTAATATTAGGTACAAGGGCCACTCTCGCAGTTTTAACATTTGGTACAAAGGGCACACTCGCATTTTTAATATTTGGTATGGTCGGGAGTGTCGGCGACAATATACAAGGATAGTTTGGTCACCCTGTTCACTGAAAAACAACATGCGAATATCGAGTGGGCGGAGCCTATTTGGCACCTTATATTTGGTTTTAGCCTTAAATAGAATCATTATCGTTTCACACCGCAATGATCACTTGATGGCGTAGTGGTTAAGACGACTGGCCATGATGCTATCGGTCCCATGTTCGAATCCATTAGGTCGAACATTTATAAGATATGAATAGGTCCCAAATAGGTAGGTAGGGTGAAGGAGAAAGAGGAAGAGAAGAGAAGGGGGAAAATATTCCCCAAAATTTTCAACACTGGCAGTAGTTTTACCGTTCACACCTAGATGTCTCTCGTATAAACAGTGAAGCGAGTGGGAGGAGCTTAAGGGGCGACCTGTTCTTGTTTTTCCCCAAATAGCACACCAGTATTTCATTTATAACCCACAGATTACTCAACCACTGCAGAGTTCAGTCCGCACAGTCATGTTTGAGATACTGGCAACATAGTATACTTGGTTTCAATTGGTGCAGTCTGGTTGAGACGGTGGTCAAGGAACTGTGCGGTATAGCGAAAAGTGCACATACACAGCCGGAATTCTAAAGGTTTGAAAAACAATATAACATCACACTTGGCCATTTCTCTTGTTTCTAAAATCAAATATCACACCAAAGTACCTGCTATATAATTCCCTCACCGAATTCTATACATGCGTGAGCATATAGAACCTCAAAGAACAATAAACTTATCTCACTCATTTCCTGTTTAATAAATCTAACCTGGTTATTTATAATGTCAAATTTAAAAATACACACCTGATTCCGAAGTACAGCGCCAAGCCGGTAAAAATTACGGCAACAAATCCTCCTGCTATAAAAGGTAAGTTGTCGATACTTCTATCAAACACCCACTCCATGGATTACTTCTTCTTCCCGAAGACTCTTATATTAAGTAAGTTAAATGAGCACACTGCTAATTATTCCAAAATAATAATTCCTAATCTAATCCCGCCACAACCCCACACGTGCAAACAAGCAGGCCATGTTTTCAGAGGGGAGGAGTAAGTAAGTAGGGGAAGTCACTTAACACTGTACTAGCCGTGGATAGCGTGACGTCACCATAGTGACTGCTGAACAAGAAGATAATGGATAAAAGAGATCAATGGAAAAAGAAAGGATTTCCGTGGCATTACTGATTTTTATTCCATGAAGAGTGCTTTACTATTACCCTATATTTTTCATTTTCCATCTTATATAATCTCAATAGATATTTGGTTGCATGTTTTTCGAGCAAACGTTTGTTTATAAGTCCAGTTCGTTATTAAAGAATCCCACAAAAGCTTGGTTTTATTAATAATTTAGTGTTCCTTTTTCACATCAGCGATATTATTAGAATAGTGGCCTAAGGGCAGTACGATGCGAACTATTAAGAGACTTACGAACATAGCCAAAATTGTCAGAAAATTGTATTTTTAAAAATCTTATTTCTATTGTTTTTGTCTTCTATTTCAGAGAAGGAAATAAACTGATATGTATTTAGTAGCATCGTCTATATGTCTACACATACCTCCAAATCAAAAAGTCTTGTGTTTTTTAAGATGTCTACTGGTAAAATGACACGCGTCGTATATAATTACTTCATTTTTCTTTTAAATATATGCATTATTTCATTGCACATACATAAGCGTAGCCAGGTTTTACGCTAGAGTGTGGTAACATTATAAACTCCACTACTTTATATATAAAAGTTCGTAAAAGGAATAACATAGCTACCATACCGCAAATGTTGATTTGTTAGAGGCATTTATGCAGACAGCATATAAAAAATTACTCTGTCGTAAGAATGGGATTTCATTTTTTGTTTTAATTATAAACGTAATTACAGAGCACACGGAAACAATAATTATTTGAATCTAACAATTATAATGCAGAAAAGCTTATCATAAAAATATGTCTGGATTGAGGATTTGATGAAATGTCCCCCCCCCCCAAAAAAAAAGCTGAAGTTCATAAGTTGATATGCATATTACTTTTATTCGACACTTGTCCTAGAAGAAAGTATGGAACTCACACCAGCATCATGATAAAGTTGATTTTTTTAAGACTGTACAACATTGCTTTCAATCAATTTATTTCTGTATTTTTATCACTGAAAGCCAGTTGTGAATTTGAAGCAGATAAGATAGAAGTTAAGGGCATAAGATTGTTTTTACCAAAATTTAAAAATTACTATACCCTCACTGGGAAAAATGACATTCACTAATACTGAACTCAGTTTTGGAATTTCAAATGCGCGTCAAGATTTTAGTCAATTCGTACTCCTAAAGATGTCATATTGCTAATTGCTTTTATGTCTTGTGTTTGATAACTAATTATAAGGTTTGAGATACATGTATGATTTGTTCTAAATTGAATAAAATGGGTCTTTTTTGACACTGGGTGGCATTTTATTAGCTCGAAACCACGTTGCAGCAGGTTGACAACACACGAGTTTACTCAAATAATATTGTTTTCATATAACTACACTGGTAGCCTTTTTATTCATAAAAGTTCTCTCAGTGACCAGTATAGTTCAGCTTTTCCGTTCATATTGGTTTGGGGGTATGGAGTCCTTCAAGTCTGTTTGTGATGGGAGGGCAATGAGAGCCATTGCCCCAGTCTTTCAGATCAGTAGAACGACTCACACGAAATTCTGCAACGAAAGAAGTGGTGAATCCCTGACTGCCATCCAGATGAGACAGAACTACAATGATTTGTCTGTGCATAGGAGGAATGGAGTCCCCTGTCAGGAACTCATCTCGAGTCGACACAATGTTCCTGTTATCGCCACAGTCCACTCTTGCATGAACCCACTTGCTGGAATTTATGTTCTCCATCATTAGTATCAGACCTCCCCACTCTCTCCCGATGGTGTACTGGACGATCCCTCCTGGTAGTGCCTGCTTCTGACCCCTGTTCACCAGAATAGTGATAAAAACGTCTGAAAGACTGCAGCCCTTTAAGTTCACCTGTTCAACAAAACAGCCCTTACTGCTATGAACAGCTAATACATACAGCGGGTCATGAAGCAGTGATCGATTCCAGTGGTTGAACGCAGTGCAAACAATGACGAATGAACCTGCCTCTAGCATGCACTCTGCACTTACAGTATTCTTAACCTTGCATCTAGATTTATGCACCAGTGGTCCTATTGTATTCTGTGAAGACATCTTAAATACTGCTAAAAATAAATCCAACTGTCCTTTCTTAGAACCTCTGTTTCTTTCCTGATGAAGTACTAATTCTACTTCCGTAGGCTCTTGAAAAGTTAAAATGGTACAATTTAAATGATCTGATGACACATACGATGGGAATGAACCAAGGACTCTCACTTCATTCCACCCTGCCCTCACTTTGCAAATATCAACGCTATTAAAATACTTCAGAACATCGTCGAAGCACATCCAAAATATGCCTTTGGAAGAACTATAAGGTAACAGTTCATTCCTTAATTCCTCAGTCCATTTCGAGCTTGAATCTGACCAATCGCCTTTCCAAGAGAAGCATCCCCATGGATTCCGCAATCTCAAAAGACGCTTCCCACGAATATCCTTTATATCTAATACAGAGTACGCATGGTTGATTTGTAGCCCCATTTGCTCAAATTCATGTCTGATGGCACCTGGCTTGCCACAAGAAATCCCCATAAGGAAACCAGAATAGTGAGAACTGAGAAGCTTTACCCAAACATAATCTTGGTCAAATTCTTCAGATGGCGACCGTTGAGTCAGAGAGATACTTTCACAAGGAGATCCTGTCAAAATACCCATCCCTTCTAGAGTTCTTCCAGCTACCAAAGCTTCGTAGCAACCAAATAACTTTGCTGCAGCTTTCTCGATTAAAGGTACCCAAAGTTGTTTTCTCAGACCTTTGGAATACACCAGTTGTCCATGTTTATCGCATGGAAGTAGATCATCCACCAAAATGGTTGTCCATTTTCCATCTTTGCACAACCTTATCAGGTATGCACCATATTTGCAGATTTTCCTAGTCACGACAACTTTCTTCAACAAGTCTTCTCTTTCGGCCAGTACAGACAAAGAACTAAGCAACCAACAATTTCCCAAAACCCCCTGAGATATGTCTGTCGGACTTGGTGTCCTAAAAACACTCCAGGTTTCTTCTTTTTCTTCCAGCATGTTAATTTGTTGTGGCCTGAGCCACTGAACGACTTTGCTATCCATATCTTCTGTAGGATTGTAATACAGTGATTTTGTTGATGGGGGGAAAGTTTCGTCAACGAACAGTTCATCATTCTGTTTGCAATTCTCTAAGATATGTTTCAATTTGTCCACTGCTTCTTGTTCTTCTATTTGTCTGAGGACATCCATAAGCTGACTTGATCTTTTGTTAGCGCAGTTGGTCTGTATCACTGCATTCCTCTTCTTCTTTGCTTTTCTAACAGAAGAACTAACAGTTCTGTATTTGTGACATACATAACAACGTTCGGCATTGCGGGTGTTTTCATGTGTACACCTAGAACAAAACCAGTTCTTCTGTTTGTTTCTCAGGAAGACTTCCACTGTGTTTCTGGAATGTGTGCTTATAGAAAGTATTGCTGAATCTTGAGGCTGCTTCAAATATTTGCAAGACTTTGGTGCTTCTGATATCGCCCTCATGGACTTGCAAGATAGACACTTTTCTGATTTTATCGTGTTCTTGATATTACATTGAGCACATATCCAGAAATCCCCTTCGTTCACAAAGTGTAGACTAGAAGATTGGTTATAACCACAAACAGCACACAAGAAGGCTGTAATGCATTGACCACAGCTCCATTTTTGTTGTGGTTGCGGATTTCCACACATTTCACAGGCTGAAGAATTCTCGGAGTTAAATGAATAACAGCAACATTCACATTTCCACATTAATTGAGCAGGCACCATTGTTATCTGAAATTATAAGTTATTTCATTAATCTTTTTGGCATAGAATTATCTTTCCTTCACCTTTCTTAGCGATCTTGGCGTGGCTATATAGGTCTAATATGAATCAACGCAGACTGTCTCAGTGAGGGCTGAGACAACTAAATACGCACTCCCTACAATGCGACTCTTATTCTATATCAAAATGTGCAGCGAAAAAAAATTATACTGTCCATGACCAAGTTAGAGTTATGCGCGTGCATCACATCGGATTTATTTACGTGGATATCTATCACTATCATTGATTTATAGGAAGGAATTATATAGATAGCCTCTCTAATTTACGTCAAATCGCAGTATCATGCAGTTACCTGTGTACTTGGGAAACAATATGGATCATAAGGGGTTTGCACATTGGCTTCATTACCAACAGTGTGACTTCAGTATAAGATTTTCAGATATGAACATTTTAAACAAAAAATGTTTTAACGTAAACTGAGTATACTATTACAAGTAAGAATCAGCTTGAAAAATTTTATGTCATAACCGGGATTTGAACACGGATCTTCGGCTTAACGCGCCGATGCTCTACCATTGAGCTACCATGACAACTGCCAGTACGACATCAAATTCCTCAACTGATTCAGAAGACAAGGTAGACCACGGGAGGTTTCTCCGTTGAGAACACACATCCATGGATCAGTTGAGGAATTTGATGTCGTACTGGCATGTTGTCATGGTAGCTCAATGGTAGAGCATCGGCGCGTTAAGCCGAAGATCCGTGTTCAAATCCCGGTTATGACATAAAATTTTTCAAACTGATTCTTACTTGTATTAATATCCCAGACATGGATTTAATGTCTATTTCCTTTCCCTCCACTTAATTAATGAGTATACTATGTCAGAAGTCGGTAAAAATTCCAGTCCACTGATAATTGATTCACTGCTGCAGGCTTTGTATCAGTTGAGGAAAAGGGATGCTGACAACAGAAAATATTATTTATAGATAACATATAACATCCATGATCGCTTAGTAAGTTCTATAGAAGGGCATATCGTAAATAACTATTTCATTTTAAGGGATGCATTAACCTCACACATACGTACAAACAAGGACCAAGTTCTTTCTGTAGCACACAGGTTTAACAAGTGACCTAAAATCTCATGTTCCGGTTAATATATAAACACTGCATAAAATTTTTAGCAGAGTACAAAACGCACTGGTACAAGTACTTACAGTGCAGGAAAGAGAACGTAAAAATGATGCCAGTTATTACTAGGGCCCGGATTTTTAGGTTTTTATAAACCTGTTTTAATTTTTTTAACATATTAAGATAGTTTTATTTTAGTTTTTGTTATTTTCTGATGTTTTAGGTTCACTCTAAAAAGTACAATAAACACATTTAAAAAATATATTAATTCATTTTATTTTTACTTGTCATTTCCAACTCCACTTCATAAAGCCAACAAGAAAGTTTTTCAATTAATCAACTTTTAGAATACTTCACTTTCGGCGTCTTGCTGGAACAAACACTGAATAAACTGCAAGAGTAAGCTCCATAAGAATACCTTTAATGTGCTGCTAAATAAACCGGAGATTTCGGTTCACTAGCGATATCCTTTACTGGGGCAATGGGGAAAAAAGTAAGAAAATTTAAAAAAAAAAAAAAAACTATATTTTATGTTGCAAAATTATATACTGGCAAACAGCGAGCAAGATTCAAAATTTAGGCAGATATTTAAAACGTAATTTTAGTAGAACAATAATAGTTAGATTAATTACGTGTTCAGTATTTTAATTAAAAAACAGTTTTAGCCATTTTTAATTTCCGTCTTAATTAGCCATTATTAGGTTTTATAAGATTGGACTATGTGATTCCCATGACAGTGAAACGCATAATTATGTTAAAATAGTACAGCTAGATAGCAAGGAACAGAATCCGGGCCCTAGTTAAAACACTTACCCAAACGCAGTTGTCATGGAGGAATAGTACCACCTGTTTGCAAACATCACGGCTTGTGACAGATTGATAAGATACAATATAGAATACAAGATAATCATGCACTCCAAACAAATTGAACCTTTCAATCATCCTTAAATTCCATTGGAGCAAATATTAAATGAACGAGTTATTTCCGTACCACAAGACACCAATAACATTATTTATTTATCCTTAAACTGCATAAAGCACAGGAAGTACTCCTAGACAAGAGTAAATAATTCTACTTTCTCTATCTTTAGACTTACTATATACGAGACGCATCCATAAAATAAATTTCCCTGGGGCCGTTTACAGAAACAAAACAAAATTTCTTGGAAATATTCATTGCAACAGATACAGCAAGTATTCAGCTATTTTTCAACATATTTGCCACCGGAGCTGAAACATTTGCCTTACCATGGCACCAACTTTTGAATACCTGTGTTGTAGAAGTGTGCCACCTGGGATTTGAACCACTGTATGACAACCACCTTCGCCTATCTGTCATTCTTTGTCATTTCGTGAGGAGTAGGTAAAGATGGAAATCACTGGGAGCGAGGTCCGGGCTGCAGGTTGGATGTTGCTCCTAGCTGAACTTTTGCAGGAGACTTGTAGGGAGGTGTTTAAACCTCCACCCTACAGCTCGGACAGCGCACCCAGTGATTTTCATCTTTTCCTACTCCTCAAGAAATGATAAAGAATGGTAGAAATTGACAGAGCAACTGAGGTTATCATACAACAGTTCAAATTCCAGGCGGCAGACTTCTACGACACAAGTGTTCAAAAGTTGGTCCCACTGTATGTTGGTCTGGTGCATGTTGAAAAATAGTGTAACACTTGCTGTATCTATTGCAATAAATATTTCCACGAAATTGCGTTTTGTTTCTGTAAACGGCCCCAGGGAAACTTACTTAATATGGTCAAACTTAAATGTCTTTTTTAAATTTTAAACTTGGATTATATTATTATTGTTATTGTTATTATTGTTATTGCTATTATTATTATTATTATTATTATTATTATTATTATTATTATTATTATTGATAGATACAGAAATTACTTTCAGGAAATCAATTGAAGTATTTTGAAAACAGGGTTTTTAGGAAAATATTAGGAACTAAGAGAGATGAAAATGGGGACTGGAGAAAACTGCATAACGACGAGTTTCACAATCTGTACTCGTCACTGGATACAGTAAGGATAATTAAATCATGGATGAAATGGGCTGGACATATTGCATGCATGGGGGAGGAAAGATATCTCAAAAGTATTGACTGGGAGACTCGAAGGGAAAAGACCATTTGGAAAACTAGACGTAGGTGGGAGGATAATATAAATAAATAAATAAATGAAATTTTCTTGGATGACTGCAACTCCAAGATTCTCATCTGTGAAAACAAGAGTGATTGTGCAGTTTTCCTTCTAGCTATCGATAAGAAGGATTAGCCTTGTGCTACAAAATCAGATAACAGGTTTATCTATTAGTGCTCAGTGGGAAAAGTTCAGTTTTATCTCCTGACTGTTTGCTGCACAGAGATATGACTAGTACAGCTCGGGTATTTCATGAAATGCAAACATACTAAGCAAGCTATAAAACTTAATTGAGTAAATAATATTAAGTCACACTGAAACTGCCTTTCCCAAGCCTAGTTGAAAGTAATGACCAGGGCCCAGATTTTGATGACATGTCAATGTCAATGTACAATAAAGTATTATTATTATTATTATTATTATTATTATTATTATTTCACCTTATCACTGGAACATCATGGATGTTGCCCATTAGTGCAGATATTCTGATCATGACGCCTAGACTATAAAAATTGCAATTTGTAGGGTCATTTTCCCCCATTTTTTATTTTTAGAATTCAATGTCATTATTTGGTCATTTTTTTTTATCCTTTTACAGTCATTATTTTACTGGAACATCATGGATGTTGCCCACTAGTGCAGATATTCTGATGACTCCTAGATTATAAAAATGGCAATTTGTAGGGTCATTTTCCCCCATTTTTTATTTTTAGGTCATTTTTAGAATTCAATGTCATTATTTGGTCATTTTGTTGTATCCTTTTACAGTCATTATTTCACTGGAACATCATGGACGTTGCCCACTAGTGCAGATATTCTGATCATGACTCCTAGATTATAAAAATGGCAATTTGTAGGGTCATTTTCCCCATTTTTTATTTTTAGGTCATTTTTAGAATTTAAGGTCATTTTTTTATCCTTTAACAGTCATTTTTCCACTGGAACATCACGGATGTTGCCCACTAGTGCAGATATTCTGATGATGACTCCTAGATTATAAAAATGGCAATTTGTAGGGTCATTTTTCCCATTTTTTTATCTTTATGCCATTTTTAGAATTCAATGTCATTATTTGGACATTTTTTATCATTTTAGAGTCATTTTTCCACATTTCATATTTTTTGGTTATTTTAAAAATATAAAGTAATTATTTTGTGATGTTTCTCGCATTATATAGAGTCTTTCTGCATTTACACTTACTTAAATTGAATAGTCGGACCTCTAAATAAACATAAATAAATAATCTTGTTACAATTTTAATTTGGATACAGAAAGACGGGGTTTGCTATTTGCATTAAACCGTATGTACCAATTAAGTAATTACAAGCAACATATCGTCGCTTAAGAAACAATACCGCGTAACTGACACTTTTGGTGAAAATGACATTTTTATACTGTTGGCATCACTGAAATAGCGCGCTTATGATGAAATATCGGTCAAGATAAAATTTTGTGTCATGACCTTGTTTATTATCCTGAAAATGTAAACAATGTACGACGCCTAATAGCAAAAATAAACAGTTTTTTGCTTCTCCTGTAAAATTTGTGTTTTGTTAGTTACGCGGTATTGTTTCTTAAGCGACGATATGTATCAGCAACATAAATGCACAATGGACACATCTGATGAATAAACTAGCATTTTCATACAATTTTTTGGGTGATTTTTCTGTATTTTTGCAGTCATTTTATAGCTCATTTTTTTAAGTATTTTTGGGTAATCAAAATCCAGACCCTGGTAATGACATTATGTTCTTAGTAGCTGAGAATAAAATTTTGTTTTAAAAATATAAAAATACTTATCATAGGTAATACAATGAGAGATCCAGATTTTATCAATAAAGTTATCTTGAGAAAATTTAGCGAATACAAAGGCGGAATCATTAACATCCTACTTTCCATCTTTTTGCTTAATGAACATTTTATTTTTTGCATTATATAGGCTACATCAAAGCCGAACAGTTGAGAAATAGTGTTAGGCAAAAAGAGATAATTTTTTCTACTTGGTGGATTTTTGAATGTGTAAGGGAAAAGACCACCTGGAAGTCCTAGATGTAGGTGGGAGGAAATTATTAGGATATATTTAAGTGAAGTAGGATTTGCGAGGGAAGACTGGAAAGAGTTAGCACAGAATAGGGTAAGCGTGGCAATGAACTTTGGGTTTCATAAATTAGATAATATTCCTTTAGCTTGCTGAGGAATTGTCTATTGTCATTGAGTAAGTAAGTTGAGTAAGGGACTACTGACTATGTCCATATTCCCATACTCTGTCCTACAGGACTTACCACAGAACTGAGTACAAATCGTAAAAAAATTCTTTTCCACCAAGATGGCAGTGATGCCAAAATGAAGATCTTGAATGTAGTCAGTCGCTAACCTGATTCGACAGAATAGCTAGGATTGTGACAGTAGTTAATTATTAGCTCAGTTGGTAGAGCAGTGGCACGGATAGCCAAAGGTCCAAATCCCAGTGTCAGAGGATTATATCAATCATTAAATTTTTTTTCTGTTATTTTGATTTTGACTTTTGTCACGAATACTACAATACTACATACATGCAAGAAAGTAAAAACTGCACATTTTTAATAGAAGAAAATCGTTCCTCTTATGGATTCATTTGGAGAAAAATTTGAGGATGTTTAAGAGGACTAAATTTTTTCCTTCTACCTTGGCCATTGTTCCACAGCCCTGTGATATGGGGATCACTGCAAACTTCAAAGAGCATTAAATAAAAATACTGGTTCAACACTACTTTAATATCACTGAGTGAAGAAAGAAAATAAATCTTGATATACTAATTTCCATGAATTTATTTTGGTTTTCTGGAAGAAGCTGTTATCCTCCACAACAAACAACTGTTTCCCTAAAGCTGGTGTTTTACTGGAAGATTCTGCCATTGTTGACGATGATGAAGTTTCGTGTGACAATGAGCGACCTCTTCCAGAGGGTTCATGTTTCAACTAGATGTGTTGCTATCTATTTATTACAGATATGTCCACTCCCATCTTACGTATGGAACTATATTATGGGCAAACAATTCCCATTCCAACTGCATCTTTATTGCTCAAAAACAAGCTCTAAGAGCAATGTTCAATAAGCCTCCGAGTAGTCATTGTAAACCACTTTTCATTGCAGCAAGAATTATGTCACTACCGTGTATTTATATATTACAATGTTTACTATTTATTAAAAAACACGAGAACAGCTTTCAATCTTACTCTGATGTTCACAATCACAACACTAAGCATCCCCATTTCAATTAGATCTTTAAGTACATCCAGATTCAAAACTACATTAAAGAATCTCTTAACTATGTCCTGTTTTTACAGCATAGAGGAATTTTTAGATTATGAAATTCAGTAATAATATGTCTGATTTTTTTAAAATTTTATTTTCCATATTGGTATTATACAAAATTAATTATCTAACTCTATATATTAACAATGTTTGTTCATGTGTAACTTATACTTTCTCTTTTGTCATGTGTTTATATTTTTAGATTTTAAGTTTCAATTGACGACGCCTATACAATCATTACTTCTGTTATGTATTGTTTAATGGGAATAAAGAGATTTGATTGATTGAATACTTATGTGCATTTTAATGACATCTGACTGTGTGCAGGGAACTACAGCATATGTGCTAACAATGCTGTGGTAATCAAGAAAATTGACAAAGAAGCAACAGTGATGGAGAAGACAAATCAAATCTTACAACTTTTAACTGAGTGAAGTGCTATGTACAATCAATGTGCAAAGTCGCTGCATCAGTGAGTCAAGTTGTAGTGAGAGCTCTGAATTCATCAATAAGTTTACAGAATGAGGCACAAGAAAAGTGAAAGACTTCAAATTATCTGATTTATTTAAAGCAGGATCAAGCTCAGAATAATACACTCAAACCTCCGTAAAAGATATTTGTGGGCCCTATCAGATTGTATTGTCATATGAGGGTTAATGTTATATTGAGGAGTTGTAATTTACCAAATATTAGAAAGACTGCATGCAGAAAACTGTGTAATCTAGGCCTATAGGATAATCCATGGAACGGACATGTGAAGAAGTAGAACTCTTAATTCTGTTACTTAACTTAACTGACTTCCGTTGAACTGTAACCGTAGCTACTTTATACCCGCACGCTAAAAAAAAATTACTAGTCAGACTGGTTTAACATCATGGATCATGGCACGCTTTGAGCCTAGCCATGTCAGAAATTTCAAACTCGTAATTGGTGGGAAGAGAGAAAAGAAAGACAAGCAAATTCAACACACAGCTAAGGCAAAACTAAAACAGTTGCTCCACAAGGATGTTTTAATTGCAGATTATGTACACATTGAAGTAACAACCAAACTCACAGTATGTTTTTGCACATATAAGGGAAGAGTTTAGCTTCAGTGGTCCTATTTTCCACCCATCATGAAACTTTATTTTCTGGAATTTCTAAGAAATGTAAGAGATATCATGCCCCCAGAAAACAATATTGGTGGCCGGGAAGAATACTGATCTGATACCAGCTACCATCCGTAGGGCTGCAGTAACAAATCAACCTCCAAATATTGTTATAAAAAGGTGTTTCTAAAATAGCTTCATTGTTGTGGTGAGTTACATTTAACATTATTAAGATAGGAAATTTGCCGGGACCAAACAAAAATAATGCTATATGCAGGTTTATCAATGTATTGATCTTCGTTATACAGAGGTTTGACTGTACTTTCCCTTTTAATACCTCTGTTGTTGTAAAGTTTACCCATGCAGGTCCGTACATACCGGGCGTTTGGAAATTCATATTACAAACTTCTAGGGCTAGTAGAGGGGACTTAGTAGACAATATTTTGAATAGGAACCCATGTCCGAAAACGTACAGTTTCCATGCTACAGCCATTACAATGTGTTGGACTTGCCAGTGTTGTTTTGCAACCAGAGAGGCAGTACATGACGTTGGAAGAGCACCATGTGAAATGAGGTGTGACGTAACGTACAGAAGTAAATGACGTTTGACTCATTAGCGATGAAAGTCAAATTTTTTGGTAACAATACCAAAGTAACAAAAAAACTTCCATTGATCACAATAACACTTGTGTCAACAGTGGAAAAAACAAATTTGTTTCTGTATTCTGCACTTGATGTGTCCCATACGAAACTGCTCACTACAACAGAGGCTCGATGTGACGACCACCAACGTCGTTGCACACAATGTACCGACGAATCATGTTCCGGCACGTGAATGGGGCTCCAGGCATGATACCACAGCAGGGTAAACGTCACGTGACGTCATGTATTGCCTATCCGGTTCCAAAACAAAACCAACAAAGCCGACATATTGTAATGGCTGTAGCATGGAAACAGTACGTTTCTGGACATGGATTCCTATTCAAAATATTGTCTACTAAGTCCCCTTTACTAGCCCTAGAAGTTTGTAATATGAATTTACGAACACCTGGTACACTATTGTGCATGTATCTAAACCTCATTCCTAGTCAGGTCCAACTGTAAACATAAATGCAACGGGTACAAAAAATGATAAGTGACCCCCAGAAGAAGAACATATCTCAATACTGTAACTATTTATTTTTTGTTTACTGAAAATAGACAATGTACAGATTAAAATTTATCCATGTTAGACTTGCAAATAACTGACTATACGATCCGACTGTCAACAAACCACACATTAAATTACAACATAGAGGTGTGTATGCCATGACGAGTTGTCTTACGTGATGTAAAAGTAGATTAGTACGCCCCAAAAATCACAAAATGCTATATTAAAATTTAATCATACTGTTCTAAAATATCATGTAATAGAGTGGTGCTAGGTGGAGCATTTGTGAAGAGGCTTCCTGAAAAACAAAAACAAAAATAAATTTCTTAAGGAACATAGCACAATGACATTTTATACAATGATCAACTGACTAAAATCATCATGGTTTCTATGTTGGTATTTGTAGGATAATAGGATAGTAAGGGATGGACCATTGCAGAAGATTTAAGGAAAATGCAATACCAATTTTACAGATACTACTGAATGAAGTAACAAGTATTTAAGTTCGCCAAACTTGACCATCAATTATTCAGTACGAACCAACACAAATGCCTCTGCAATTCGACCGCCTGCTAGGATATTTTGCCAGCGGGAGCTTCTTCTTCAGCTGTCAGCAAGGAATATTAGTCTTTGTAAAGTTTGCAATTTAGTATTCGGAACGGTGCAATTTTCTATTTAACGGCACATTTTCACTGTTGAAACTTATCTTTAAAAAACCGTATGAAAGGTGTATTTGTAAATTTCAAGAAGTTATCTAGAAAGTAAGTCCCTTTAACATCTATATAAGACCATTTAGAATGGGGCAACAAACTGAAACAGTCTTAAATAAGAAAGTCGTGCCCTAAGACAGCTCTGATTCCAGAAAATCTTCATAATATTGGTGCAAGGACTGAAATGAGACCTAGAAAGTTCAGTCACAATAGCTCAGGAAGTTGGGATTTAAAAAACTTGTGTTAAAGGACTTAAAAGCGGGACGAATACTCTTTCGCTGAAGTTTCTGTACAGTTAAAATTTTCAATTTTTGACTCGTGTATTTAATGAAGCAAAAAGATCAGAAAATCAATAATGTCTTAACTCGAACATCAAAAGTTATAAACTGATTTATCAGTTAGGTATCAGAAAAGACAGAATGGGAAAATGCAGTAAGTTGTTTGATACAGAACTAAAATATTGGACACAATTGATGGCACTCAAATTTCTCTTGAAATAATTTTTATGTTTTTATTTTTAAATAAAAGCCTCCAAAATTCTGCATGCTTGTGGTTTTATTTCTATCTGTCGTAATCTCATTTTTTTTTAATAGGTGGTTAGCAGTAGATATTCAATTATCTGAAGTACTCTCATTGTTGATAACATTGAGAGGCATAAAGAGAATATTATTTGTTATAGTTATTTAATGATAGCTGTGTACTCAAGGGCGGATCCAGAGAGACATTTTGGGGGGGAACCAAAGTAGAGAGGGAAGTTTTTACTCATAAAAATTAATTATTCCCAATTGAAATCAAAATGAACATTTCAGCATTTTATTACAAAGGAATTTCAAAATAATGAATGTCGTTGCTTTAATTTAAGCATTTGGGTTATGTTGTCTTTATAAAATTTATTAGAATAATAAATTTTGAATAACATGTGTTTAATATTACAATTTTGGGGGGGGGGGAATTTCCCCCATTCCCCCCCCCCCCCATGGATTCGCCCCTCTGTGTACTGTTACACAGGTATGTAGTCGTATCAATAGACTGCTGATAGGAGAAAACTACTGAAGTCTTAGAGGTGTAAGTTTATCATCCAAGATAAGGGTTTGACTGGCAAGAAAATCACAAGAATCTGAAAGTGACAATGATGGGAGACGATGCAGAGGAGAAGCATAATTCTGAGAATGGTTCAGTATATTGGATTCAAGTCAACTAGGTGAAGATATACTTATATGCTTTTCTGTACTGGACATTAACATACCATATTCATTTTTTTGTAATTTACAAGCATATCCATGCCAGGGAAGTCTGCTTTAACTAACTTCATAACTGTATTTAAAAAGTTACAAAATAACACAGAACTGTAGTTTCTTGCCCCTAGATCTTGAGTGGATCATGGCAATTAACCTAACCCCAATATGACCCGCTAGCTGTGGAACAATGGTAAGATGAGTGAATAGTGGCATGTTTTCAAAGATTAACTTTCACAATTTCATCTGTTGTGTAATCTTCATAATTAAGGAACAAAAGAACCAAATAATCACAAGGCAGAAAAAATCAATCAGAAGACTAACACCAGAAATAAATTATTTTCCATCTTTATCCTGTTCCACGAGATCTCATCAGAGAGTATGATGTTAGTTCTTCTGCTTTATAAGCTCTGATAAAAGTCAGAAGCCTATTTGCAGACTAACAGCTGGAATATCTATTAGTATATGTATCTGGGAACAATTACCAGACCAATCACACATCCCGTGACATGACAAAATTAGAAAATACTTCTATCCAATATTGAATATGATTACATAAAATATAAATGGTTGAAAATATGCAGCATATAATTTCTCACATATATGTGTTGTTGAGTTATTTACGGACTTATACATAGGGTGACCAGAATTTCAGATGCAATAAACAGGATCCAAGTGATTTAAGTGATCGTGACACACTAGACCAGCTATCATCAAGTAGTCCAGTTTGGAGCTTGCCTGCTTAGTACATAAGCGTGATGGGAGCAATGGAAAGCGGAGCAAGGGGAAAATGTTGACATCATTCATACTCCCCCTCATTGCAGCAGTGGGACAGGTTCAGTCCTGGGTCAGCGGCAGATCAATGTTCAAATCAATTTGTATTGCAAAATTACTCCTGTGCAGTTACAGGAACTGCCACTGAGCTTACAACTCAGCCTGCTGCTCAGCTTTCCTTGTGGTAGACGCTAATGCGAATGGAGCAGGTAAAGCCGACTTCCGAGAGCTCTATACTGATGACGGTTGCTTGCATATAAAGCTATTTTACTAAATTCTTGTTAGAGTGGTTTTGTTTAGTATTATTAATGTTCACTGTTTGTTACATTAACACTTTGAAACTAGTGTTACCATTAGCATTTAAATAGCCTTGTATCCGGCATTAATAATAATACCAGCACACACATGCCTGAGTTTAAGATTTATTGTAAGAAAACTACCTGCATTATCAACATGGAGATCGTGGCATTCAAAAGATCAACACTTACAGATTAGTTGGTAAAAAATACTGTGCGGTAAGGTAGCATGCTGAAGTGTGGTGCCACCTCAAAGAATGCACTTTACTCTGTTGTATGATAAACACGTGCTGGCAAGGCCAGCTTAAAGTGTACAATTTATGAGGTTTAATGTCAGCACTTTTATAATAAAATGAGTCTTACAATCAGCTTGAAAATTTATCTAATTCAATTAGGTGTTCATAATTCCTATGCAATGAATGTGTCAGAAGATTGTAAGCAGCAGCTGCACTTCAATAACATTCTTTCTCAAGAACCCTGACAAAGAAAAAAATTATAGAAATACTACCCTATTTACTTGCGTATTGGTTACCCTAGTTATAGGCCTACATGATGAGCAGGGCCAGGATTCTGATGACCTAAGATTGTTTGAAAAACGACCTATAAAATGACCCTACATTTTAAAGAAAATGACTTAATAATTATAAAAAATGACCTAAAAACTGACATTTTATTTATAAAACAATATTATTGTTCACACAAAGTTATAGACTAGTTTGTGCATAATTGTAAAAACTGTAATGTTGTGAATGTTCTTTTCTCACGGAAATTTATACTGGCACTGAGGCACTGGTGAGTCAAAATTCGGCATTTCCTTTTGTGGTCTGCCGGATTATATTGTTGTTTATTAAGGGTAAACAGTAGTTTGCACTCTCAGATCCAAGCAGGTGGCAGACTCTGGTGCTAAGTCAATGTAATGACAATAGTAATATAATACAAAATTTTGGCGTTTCTTTGATTCTCACTTCCGACTGAGACATGACAACACTTTAAAACAGAATTTTTCCTTCTTGCATTAAACAAACAACACTTTAAAGACAGCACCGCTAGCGATGAAAAACAAGTTAATACACTCAATGTAAATACATGAAAATGACTAAATAAGGAAGCAAATGACACGAAAATGACAAAATAATGACCTGAAATTGAAATAAATGCCCTAAAAATATAAAATTGCATAAAATGACAAAAAATTACCTAACAAAAATGCATTTCTATAATCTAGAGGCCATGATTAGGATTTATCCACAAGTTGGCAATATCTATGCAGCATCAATAAAAAGATGACATGTCATTAGAATCCGGGCCCTGATGATGAGTAACAAAGTATAAACAAAGGAAAGCTTAATTTGAATGTCATAAAGTATCATTGCATATTGCAAAACTTTCAACTGAAGAGTGATTAGAAGAATTTCCTTGTTTGTTAAGACAGTGAAACCTCCTTATAACGATATTTGCGGGCCCTAGCAAATCATATTGTTATATGAGTTTTATTGTTATATCGAGGGACATCTTAAGAAACCTGCATGCAAAACAAAAAATCAAATTATGTACTTACACAGTCTAATGGAAGAATTTAATTAAAATATACTGTTACAAACACAACACTTTCCTAAATACCTCTTCTCTTTTTAAGAAATGTAGCCAACGTAGATTGTGAAAGTTTGTACTTTTTCACAACTTCTGTCTGCATCAAACCATCACCCAAATCTTTAAAACAACACTAATTTTGTATAAAGACATATTTTGTTTTTTGTTCAGCGGAGGCCATAGCTAGCCTATTTTTCACCCGCTCACTGAAAAGTAACTTTAAAGACTGGTTAGCTGTTCAACATTGCCTAGCACACGTCGCAGAAAGTTCAGCCACAGGGGGCTGGAAAGAAAGAGAGCGGAAGGGGGGGGGAAGAAGAGAGACGGAACAATCACATTGATCAGTGACCTTGTATTCCACCCTCTATTAAGAATAAAATTTCTCTTCCAGAATTTCTGAATGTGGCTTAAAGGTTCGCACCAGCTGGGAAGGACACTAATCTGCTACCAGCTACCGCCTGCAGGGCTAAGTTGCCGGTCTAGAATGGCAGTTTCACTTCAAATTATGTATCGTTATAAAAGGGTGTTCATGAAATATCTTAATCGTTATAACAAGGGACAAGTAATGTTATCAAGATAGGAAATATCGTTTAATCCAGGTTTATCATTATATCGGTCTTCATTATATGAAGGTTCGACTGTACTGCGTTACTACCTCAATATGAAGAGTAAGAAAAGACATCATCAGGTTACATAGATATTTAAAGATGATACATTACCTACAAAATTTGGAGACCTTGTATTGTCGCTGCTGATAACCTTGCATTTACCACTTGTGTTTATTTGAAAGTCCAAGCATTTAGGCCTCTCATCGGTTTCATGCAGCATTCCTCCATGGCCAGGATTCAGGTATGGTCGACCAGAAAATGGGTTGATGAAATCTGCCCAATAACCTGCTAGCCTCAACTTTGAACATACCTCTTGAGCAGCTAAAACAAACTGATGATACAAAAAGATGAGCATTTTGTGAATGCAGAAAGACAAGAATTGACTTGAAACTCTACTCAGTTCACTCAAGCCCATGTATTTGCTTTAAGAGAATCGGCGGCAGAAAAAATATCAGAATCTAACAAATGGAAAATAAAGTACTAAAAAAAGTAAATTAAAACTGTGACTAAAAATTACCTACTGGCAACAGTATTGCTATGAATTACGAGACCTATATTACGTTAAATACCGTAGTAACTGAGTTGAATACCATGAAGAATTATAAAGTAAAAATTTGTCTATCATTTTAAGTTAATTTAAGTATATAAGACTTGAATTAATATCAACAACAAACAAACAAACAAACAAACAAACAAAAACTGTACCCAAATTGCCTCAGTCAAGTTAAAGAGAGCAAATTTTACCAGGAATTTAAAGAAATCCTCTAAAATATTTTGTGCAGGGGAAAAAAAAACAAACGTTTTTGAAATTTTGTACAATTTTGAAAACTGTTCAGCTATTTTCCAACTTAGAAGAGTTTGCAATACTATAGGTACAGTAAACTTTTAATCCCTTTGTGAAAAAAAGTAATTTCCACCAACTGCACAGAACTTGTTTTCTCTCTGAAATAAACTCTACATGAATTGTAACAACTTAACAACTGATGCAAAACTTCACTAAAAAAAGTCAACGCTTTTCATTCACATATATACAAATGTAGTATCTGTATAAAAAGCATTCTCAAGCTGAATCATCATGCATATAAAAGAAACATCACATACGGTTTTTTTTAACTGTACAGGGTCGACAATTCTGGCCGCTTACTGCTTATACCTGCTCCTTTAAAAATCTGACTACATATTCTACCTCATCCTTTAGTTAAGAATATACAAGAAAAATAAAATCAGGTAAACTGATATAACAAAACAAAATATAATATAAACAATGACACTTATTTATAATATTAATATTATAAATATAATATTATAAATATTATAAATAAGTGTCATTGTTTATATTATATCTTGTTTTAATAAAAGTATAGTGGAAAGAATAGACCATAAATTATTTTCAATTGAATATAATATAACAAAAGTGCCAGTAGGCTATATTTTACATGATTAGTAAGCAATTCATTAGCAGTAGTGTAAATAAATACCCTTCACAAACTATAAATCACAATTCCACCTATAATGACAAATACTAAGCCATGGGTTTAATAACAAAATACTGACAAATATTTATCATTAACGTGTGTTTACTTACAGTGAATATCTGAAGGTATAACATTTTCTCTGGGAATTACAGATATCCATTTAAGCTATCTGGATTCATTTTTGGGAAATTTAAGAACTTCGACTGCTACCTACAGCCACGAACACAACACTTATTATACGAAAGAAAATTTTCATTCAGCATAATGTAATGGGATGGCTAACTCATGCATTCGACCTGGAATGAATCAGAACTATGAATGATGTGTACATGGCATCTTAACTGAGCCGAGAGGCTGTGGTTATGGCTAGCGAGCCTCTAGCCTGGAACTAGTGCCTCATACATCGCATAGATCTTTAGTAGTTGGCCATTTCATGAGATTAGTGTAACCCTAAGATTAGTGTAATGGGACAAGGCTGATTAGAGGGCATTGCCTTCATTTAAACCACCCGGTGGAGACAACTCCTTGGTATAAAAGAACTCAACATTACTTTCTTTTCACATCGTATACCTGGCTTCAACCACTCCCCTCATTTTACGATTATGACAAATGTACTGATGTACAGTCTGTGTCACCTTGTTTATAATTATGGTATTCTGGCAATATTTACCATAATTTTAATTTTTCTAGTGTACTTTGGGCCATTAGATGCACCCAACTTTCAAGGCTCTGTTTTCAAGCAAAAAAGTATGTCTTATGGTCCGTAAAATACGGTAAGTTACTTTCAATAGGGTTTTGATTTACTTATTTTTTTCTTTCAAAATGCCTTCTGCCTACAGCCATAAAACATCGCCGCTCAGAAAGGGTTAATATATTTTTGCAAAGCATGAAATTAACACTGCTCGCAATTTGAAAAAAGTAAAGTGATTGAGGATAATAGGCCTACTTACAAACTTGGTAAGCTTCTCTCTCTCATTCTCCTCTTCCTGACCAGTGGAGGAAAGATCACTGACAGCTTTCTGGGATATTGTAACAACAGTTAAATTTGAAGCTCCTAGGTCACAGCCAGGGAAATGTGCCAGAATACCTGAAACAGACATATATACAAATGCAATGAATGTCAAAAATTAACTTAAACTCCACACTGTTTTAGTGACAGTAATG
Source organism: Ectobius pallidus (assembly GCA_964059195.1). NCBI lineage: Eukaryota > Metazoa > Arthropoda > Insecta > Blattodea > Ectobiidae > Ectobius > Ectobius pallidus. The sequence goes on from CAXKWD010000009.1 coordinate 134,154,330, forward strand.
GCGCACACTCACCACGTCTTAGAAGCATTGGACATGCTTGTGCTGCACATTCTACAGAATACTCCGAGACCTGAAATAATAAAATTATGGAATATGTATAAGTGACCCTTCTCCAACAATTGGTAACAAGTAAACTGCAAAAGTGTCTTCATGTAACTCAAAGGGCAGAAAATCCTAATTATCTGTGCAAGGTTCTTCCTCCCTTTTTAACCCTTTGCAAGCGCAATACGGATATATGGTTATGATCAGGGCCCGGATTCTAATGACATGTCATCTTTTTATTGATGCTCCATAGACATTGCCAACTTGTAGATAAATCCTAATCATGGCCTCTAGATTATAGAAATACATTTTTATTAGGTCATTTTTTGTCATTTTATGCAATTTTATATTTTTAAGGCATTTATTTCAATATTAGGTTATTATTTTGTCATTTTCGTGACATTTGCTTCCTTACTTAGTCATTTTCATGTATTTACATTGAGTGTATTAACTTTTTTTTCGTCGCTAACGGTGCTGTCTTTGAAGTGTTGTTTGTTTAATGCAAGAAGGAAAAATTCGGCGTTAAAGTGTTGACATATCTCAGTCGGAAGTGAGAATCAAAGAAACGCCAAAATTTTGTATTATATTACTATTGTTATTAGATTGACTTGGCACCAGAGTCTGCCACCTGCTTGGATTTGAGAGTGCAAACTACTGTTTACCCTCAATAAACATCAATATAATCCGGCAGACCACAAAAGGATGTGCCGAATTTTGACTCACCAGTGCCTCAGTGCCAGTACAAAATTTCATAAGAAAAGAACATTCACAACATTACAGTTATTTACAGTTTTTACAATTATGTACAAACTAGTCTATAACTTTGTGTGTACAATAATAATTTTTTATAAATAAAATATCAGTTTTTAGGTCTTTTTTATAATTAATAAGTCATTTTCTTTAAAAATTAGGGTCATTTTATAGATCATTTTTAAAACAATTTTAGGTCATCAGAATCCGGGCCCTGGTTATGATAAATGAATCCCTATATTCCTTCTTCTGCTTGTGCCATATTGTGCACAGAGAATGTTACTTGGCTTTTTTGGTAGCCTTTTAACATCTTTTCTATGCACAATATGATGAAATAAAGTGGGGAAATTCAAAATCTCATACCAAGTTACATCCTTTTTCTGCTTGCAAAGGGTTAAAATTTATAGATATACAGGTAGACATTAGAAAATCCGGCTGCTTCAGATTTCCAACACTGTTTTCTGGAGATGATAAAATTCTTAGTTGCCAATAACTGTCTAAATGATAGCCAACATGGATTCAGATCTAACAGATCAACTATTACTGCAATAACGGAATTCATACATATAGTACTGGACAAGTTAGACAAAGGGGAAAAAGTGGTTGGACTATTTATGGATTTGTCCAAAGCATTTGATTGTGTAAATCACAATAAATTGCTGGATAAGGTGGAAAACTATGGTTTGAGGGGAAATGTTAGAAACCTTCTAGCTTCCTACTTAGAAAATAGGATTCAGTACACAGAAATAAAATTCAAGAATGAAGGAAGAGTTACAAAAATAAAATCAGAAAAGGGAATTGTAAAAAACGGGGTTCCACAAGGGTCTGTTCTGGGACCTCTTCTCTTTATACTATACGTTAATGACATTAAACCATTGGATATGTGTAAGATTATTAGCTATGCTGATGATACTTCAATAATCTGCAGTGTAGAGGATGACAACTTACTACAGGCAATCACAACTGCCCAGTCTGATAGTATTCATGAATATTTTAATTCAATACAGCTTGCAAGTAACCCTAACAAGACGAGTATCATTAATACAAGTATTTGAATTAAGTAAATTAAATAGGAATACCTCATTCCAATTAAACTCCATGGGTGTCACAGCCCAAGAAGGCTACAGCCATAAATTTCTAGGGATCTACATAGATAAATATCTGACATGGAGGGAACATGTACAAAATGTGTGCAAAAATATAAGTAAAGGGTTGTATGTGATAAGACAAATGTCAAAAATTGCAGACATTCCTGAACTAAGACTGGTGTACTATGGACTTATCTTTCCACATATACTGTATGGCATAGAAGTTTGGGGAGGCTGTAATAGTGGGGAACTAAGTAGAATCCTAATATTGCAAAAAAAGTGTTTAAGACAAATGTATAAACTAAAAAACAGGGACTCATGTAGGGATGTTTTCAAAACTGAGAAGATATTTACTGTTTATTCATTGTATGTATATAGAGTGATTTTGCTAATCAGGTGTAGTGGAAGGAACAAGAGCAATCAAGACATTCATACTTACAACACCAGAGGAAAATTAGATCTACACCATTTACAGTACAATAAAGAATCTATGAAAAAAGATCCATACACAACTGGAATAGGACTATACAACAAGCTGCCTGGAGACATAAAAACACTCCAAGGAACAAGATTTAAATCCGTGTTAAAGCAGTACTTGTTAAGCATGCCTCTGTATAATCTTAAGGAATTTTATGTATAGCTTTAGTTAGAAATAGGCCTATGTAATTAGATATAATTTTGACAATGTCAGAAAACTTGTATTTTCAAGTTCTATTGGCAATAAAATATTATTATTATTATTATTATTATGTTTTGATGGCACTGTACTCCAGAATGAGCTGTTTGGATTTGGATACATGCATTCATGAACCACGATTACTCTGTCTGTTGGACACTTAATGAGAATATTATAGGAGAAAAATTTGTCTGACTCGAACCCAAGACCTTTGGCTATCCGTGCCGCTGTTTATCAACTCAGCCATTTACATGATGCTACTTTTAAAACCACTTGCAACTTAAAACTTCTGCTACATTCAAATTGCATATTGAGTTTTCCATCTTGCATGACTGTTGCTTTTTTGCTTTTTTACAATAGAAAGCCAACTCTTTTGTTTTTTTGCACAACTCAAAGTTGCATTGTGGACGAGTATCTTTACTGGCAGAAAGTTACTCTGATATGGCCTCATGATACCTTAGTTATTTAGGTTATAAATCAGCTACCAGTTTAACCTGAAAATAATGATTCACATGACTGAAATGAGAAAGTTATTTACCTGGCTATCACTACGCTGATGAGAAGACATGGACCTGAACTCTTCTAGATGTGCAGTGGTGTATGCATCATGCCATGCTGGCCCAACACTTCCAGGCATATAAAAGCGGTAACCTCTAGGTGTCAGCAACTCCCAGTTTGCATTTGGGTTTGTGACCACAGATGTATTAGAAATATCTAAGAATAAAGAGAGCACTGTTATTGGAGGCTTCTACAGTGAGTCCCACGCAAGAGTTGGCCAATGACGTGGGTTTCTGCATCGCGGCTGGCACAGCTCCAACTCCCGAGCAATCGGGTGAAATATCTACGCAAAGAATGCCGCGGTCGTTGTAATGATTCAGGTTCTCACATTTACAGTTAAAATTACAATGAAAATAACCACATACCTCATCACAAGAGATGTTGGAGATGTTCTCCTCTTGCATACGCGCAACATTGGCGCCTTTTTTAGGGAATTTTTTTTCACGCACGTAAGTTGAGCTTCCAAGATAGAGTTCATTTCTCTTGTGATATTGTCTTTAAGTTCTTCTTATATATGGGAAATTGACCTATACACTTTATTTTTCAAGTTTCCCCATAAATAATATTTACATACTGTTAGAAGAACTTAATGACAATATCACATAGGCCTATCACAAGAGAAAGTAACTCTGTCTGGGAAGCTGAACTTACACGCGTGAAAGAAAATTTCCTAAAAATAAGGTGCCAGTATTGGAGGAGAACATTTCCAACATCTCATTGTAATTTTAACTGTAAATGTGAGAACCTGAATCATTACAACGATCGCGGCATTCTTTGCGTAGATATTTCACCCGATCACTCGGGAGTTGGAGCTGTGCCAGCCGCGACGCAGAAACCCGCGTCATTGGCCAACTCTTGCGTGGGACTCACTGTATAAAAAAGCAACATGAGGCTTACATTGTAAAACTATAGCAACTTTAGGCCAACTGTACCTGGCCTATATCATGTTAAATTACTTTCAGTGGATCCATGTTTTAAACTTCACGATATAGCTACATAATGCAGTACAGTGGAAATTAGGACCAACCATGACAAGTTTAGGCCAACTCTTAACTCTATCTTTCAGTCAATTCCTTTACAGTATTGTTTAAGCTCTATCCAACAATGTGCAGTCTGCAATCAAAGTAAAATGTGTGGTGAGTAATGGATGCCATTCACAAAGAGTAGTTGGGTCATTCTACAGGAATTACGCTTTTTTTGTCCTCTCTTAATACTCTGTAAATAACATTGTTATTTCTATATTTTTTATTTATCCATGTTTAACTATGGAACCCATTGTTATAAACCAAGTAATCAATGTCAAACTTATGGAAACTTTTCATAGTGAATTTCAGCCCTTTTAAGTAAAAAATCACTCTCCTGGGCTGTCCCCGCTCCAGGTTCACAGTACTCTATTGACTATAGAAACAATGTGTGGCATGATTATTTTAATTAACTTTGTGACATTGTTCTTTATTGTATTGGGGACTAGTTCACATGTATGTTTCAAATTTTTTAAGTTTGAATAAGTTTGTACTCAGTTCAAAAGTTCAGTCCCCAGCTTCTGAACTCACTCTCCTGGCGCTATAAGAAAAATTTGAAGAAAAAAGAGGGAAGAAAACTTTTTGCTTCTCAATGTGGCAACGCTGTTCCAGACCAGTGAACAAAGAAGACCAGTGAAGAAAAGACATTTTTGTTGTGATTCCTGGTGCAACTGAGCAAAATACATCTTCACTTTTAAGTAAATATGTTTATTGCCAATCACTCTCCTGGTTGTAGTATTGTTTTAAATTTAAGAGTAAAAAAATTGAAAATAGAGCAATTAAATGCTTTTGGTGATTCAAAAAGTCTCCCTAAAAGCCTAACATCAAGCTGTGTCTGTACTACCTGCACATGGCAAAAGTAATAAAAATCCTCACTCTCCTGGCTAACTTTTTCCAGGAAAGTGATTCGACATTAGTTCTGTAAGATACTTGTGCACTTTCTTTATTTTTACTACTTGGCTTAAATAATTCTTTTTCCCTAATAAATGTATAACAGTTCCTAACATTTTTAAACATATTCCATCAATACTTTGGAAAATTGTGAGGACAATTTGTAATTATTTTTTCAAAAAACTAGGCCTATGTTGTTTTGTGAGTTACATCTCAACTCCCATTCTGACCTAGGTCCTAGATAGTTTTGAAACCATATGTACTGAAAAATTAAGCTTGGGGAGGTGTGATTCCACCGAAATAATAGCATCAGTAGGTAAAATCACTCTCCTGGAACTTAAAATCAATTTTGGTTGACAGTAACCCCAAATTTGAGTAAAGTGTATGCAGGATCTACAGGACGAGATATCTACATCTACATCTACATACATTGTATGCTGAAAGTTTCTTCTTTGGATAGAAGAATAACCAGGATTTTTTTCTGATTTTTTAAACCAAATTTAAATTTTGTGTTCTCATTATTTAAAAAGCAGACATTTCTGTAGAATGACCCAGTTAAAGCCAGCACCTGTTCAAAGACAAGACCAACATACATAGAGTAACACACAAAACCAAAACGACATAGATCTACATAAGAGCCAATCCATAGTGACGGGTGTGACATTTGGACAGATTTTATTACACTTATTTCTTTCTACCTCTGAACCATATTGCAGGAATGACATCAAAGTTTTTTGTGTTAACATACCAACCCATTGGAAGTACAAAATATGATCTAATGTTTTTTTCAAGGCTGTATGCTTGAGCTGGAAAATATATTGTGCATGTGACGGGTGTGACCATAATTGGACAAAGGTTTTTTCTTATGTAGGTTTAATTGAAATTTCTGTGAATTGATCAGCTTCACTATATTTGTTTTATTTTTTCAAGTAAGAGGGCTGATCAACATACTGAAATGCATAATTAGATTTTACAAAAATATTTACATAGTTATTGAAAATTTACTTTATCAGTGTGACGGGTGTGACGTGACGGGTGTGACATGTCGGATGGGACAACATCAACTTGTAACCGAGACTTAAATTAAACTAAACTCCGTCCCTGGAGGGACTTGGTCTACCACCCGACCGCTGCATCATCTACCGTAGGCAGATGGTAGGATTGGGGGCATGTGGTCAGCATGCCGACACCCACGGCCATTAATGGTGGTTTTCTTGACCGGAGACGCTACTTCTCTATCAAGTAGCTCCTCAATTTGAATCACGAGGCTGAATGTACCCCTACCAGACCTCCCTACCACAGAAAAATTCGAGGTGGTACCGGGGATCGAACCCGGGCCGATGGATCTGTAATCTGCAACGCTAACCACACTTTGCACCTTCTGCCTCTGTACCATATTTCATGAAAATTTTTTGTGATAATCCTGGGGAATCCCAGCACATGATCTCAGCATAAAAAAGAATTCCCTTGTTAGTCTTTTTTCCACTCTGTCCATAGTTTTAACAGGCTTGTGTAAAGTTGTGAAGTGAAATGTTCCTCCGGTACTAGTTAGGCAGTTTTCGTTGTCCTCTACTCTAAAATCCTGGACTACTTCACAAACTTTTACTGAATTGATGTGGATCTGGTTATTCTTGTCACCAGGACATTTTTGTTGTCTCTCATACAAAAATAATATTGTGTAGCTATATTTAGATTGGCTGATTGTTTTTCTATCTGTTCTCCTTCATTTGTTTCCATGTAGGCCTACTCATTTCATCGGCTGTTAGAGGTATTGTCTGTCTGAATTTCTTAGCAGTTCTAAGATACACAGTTACCAGTATAGAAATCAGGCACAAAATTAATTAGGCTATCACTCTCACTTCTTTATTGGGGTACAATGTCATGCTGCTGGTTGAGGCACTGTGCTACAAACCTGAGGGGCACAGGTTCAATTCCTGATGAGGTTTTTGAGATTTTTCAATTGGCCTAATTCTTCTGCTGGCACTATGGCCCTGAGGTCAACTCATCTTCTAACAGAAATGGGTACCAGAAGCAATTCTGGGGTAAAGGCAGACAGTGCATAAGACTGACAACCTTACCACCTTCATGTGCTAAAAGTCTAAAATTGTTGGAGGTTGAACGTTTGAACCCTAAAAGCCTTCATGGCCTCTATAGGGGATCACTAGATCTTTACCTCACTTCTTTACCACCATTAAAACATTTGTGACATTTCCACCGGTCATCCGTGTCATCCATAGCCAAAGCTGGTAGATCGTAGTTTCTTTGTCTTGCAAACTACGAAGTTCTGTTCTATGCCACGGAAATCCAAGAAGTCCAAGAGCCATTTAAAAGATAGTAATAATGAAAACATATGATTTATTCAACATCTGCATGAAATGATCACTTTACAAAAGCTGCAAAAGGCATTTTCCATAAGTGTCACACCCGTCACACAACATATGTCACACCTGTCACGCAACATGTGTCACATCCGTCACATCAAAATTAAGCCAAAATGGTAGGCATTTCAAAATTATATTTTAGGTGTGTCTTCTGTATTGAAATATCTTAACTTTTACCAAGTTTCCATTTTATACAATGATTACTTGGCTTTCTACCCAAACTATTACATGTTTTTTGTGACGGGTGTGACAAGGGTACCTTGAAAATTGATTTGATGAATATCTTCACTGAAACTCATCTTAAAAATTTGTTTTATGATGACAGAATCTTCACTTATTTGTGCTTTTGTGGGTGAAATTAAAAATTGCAGCAAATCTACTGATTCCATGAGTATAATGCAGTACTAGCCAACATGTTAAATTATAAATTTCAGTCAACGAAAAAAATACACATTTCAGCAGTTGTTATCATACCTTTAATTTAATAGAATTGTGAATCTATTTTAAAATTCTAGTCTTTTACCTTTACTTTGATATATAACATGTCTATGTCACGTAAAAAAAAGATGTAACCACCTTTGTCCACTTTCACATGGATTGGCTCATAACACAGATTACAGAAATATAGTAACACTCCACAGTATTCAGGATCATATTTTTTTAATCCCTTATCAGTAAACATTAAGACTGCTATAAAAACAAACAGGTTAATTAAATAGACCCTATTACTCAATCTCTGAGTATGTAGAAGAGCACAAGTTACAACACATTAGGTGAGTGCAATGAGGAACTCACCCCGTGGAGGGAGGAAGATTGATGATTCCCAGATCCATTGGATTGTGGAGAAGACATTATGATTATGATGATGATGATGCAGCTGGCAGTTGGGAAATTCATCTTCGACTACTGACTGCACGACTTCAAGTTACATTTACGAGATTGAAAATCATTTACTTGTGCAAATAAATAGATTAGCTTACTACAAAAAAGCATGATGTGTTTATGATATGTATTATGCATTATAAATCGATTCCTCCACATTTTTTGTAAAATGTTTCTCTAATCTCAATGCCAACTGCATATTGTGGGCAGCTCGAGTGCTGCTTCCAAACAGCCAACTGCAACTGCCGACTTCCGATTACCAACTGCACATTTTGGCAATAACGGAGTTCATGGGACCCGTTATTCCAATGTTAGGTTAGGAACGTCCAGTGCTTTAGTTGGGCCGGTACGCACCAGTACTGATGTGCTTCGGTACATCAAACACTATTGAATTCGCAATAGATATGCGTTCTAATCTTCACCTTCGTGCGCATTTCTACAATAATTACTTTCTCCTTAGATTACATGTTGGCTATCCTGATAAGGTGCTCGGTTTTTTTAAAACTCTTTTGTATGAGGCGATATGGAAAATTTTGAAGTAAGGTGAGTATCCCCATAAAATATTTTCCAACTAAAGCACTGGGAACGTCCATGTTATAATAGGTACGGAAGTTAGCATTGCCAACATAATGGGGTTCCGTGAACTCTGGTATCCCAACCATAGAAACTTGTCTACAAATGAATAATATTTATTTGGTGTTCTATCCCTTCAAATGTTAAGACGGACGTGTTACTCACCATCTGCAGTCTTTCTGGATTTAACTACTTTATAAGAACCAGCACTCTTTGAGTCACTCCGTCTTGAATAATAGGAGTACAGTATTTTGTTGAAATTTTTAAACCTTATGTTTAGTTGAGGACTCCACATCTGAAAAATAGTTACATCATCTATGGTTAACTACCTAACAAATAATCTACAACAACCATTAATTAACCAAACTGGTAGGAAATACGACTGCATACTTACGATTACTGTTGTCAATGTATTTTACCCTAAATTTTCTTAATAACATGGCCAACTCAAAAAATGAACTCTAGACGTAGCGCCATCATAGAATTCATCGCCTGAAAAAGAAAGAATTGCGAAAACAGAACTACCAATAGCCAATAGCCATAACAAAAAGCGCTGCCAACTCACAGGCACTGATAACAAATACAGTCTATATTGTATTTGCTGATAATCAAAACCATAGAAGGTTATGTCAAAACTGAAATGCGGATGCTAGTTTTGTTTTGTGTATGATTATAGATTAGGCCTGCATTCGGGACACATCAAAAGAATGAGAATATAACAATTCCACTGCCTTGTTGATTTTACAAGGCGTTCTACTTGCAATCTGGCAACGCAGGAGGTCGCCTAGCTACGTAATGGCGGGTCTATTAAAGTGTTTGAATACCGGTACGTTGTGATAAGTTTTTAATGAAAATAGTGTGCTTCACCGCAGGTATTATCTTCATTTGGGCAGCATGTGTTCCTGCATTCAATATAAATAACGTAAGTGTTGAAATTTGATTTAATTTTCAGTAATTGTGAAATATGTTGTATTTTTAGTTTCCTTGTTGTAACAGCATTGAAACATGTTAAGTTACTACATTTATATTACAAATGCCGAGAAGGTGTTGTGTTTCCAGCTTTAAGACAAATAAATGACCGCACCTTATAGTCAGACACATTTTAATTCAATATTCAGATTGCAAAAAGGTGAAACGAAGAGAACTTTGTGGTTACTAGCAATTCCTCAAAAAGACTGCACATGTACAGAATGCAAATGTAAATGCATAAAACATTTTCATATGTTTAGACAAAGTCCGCCTATGTACCACTATTATATTTAAAAACAACAGCTGAAGTCTCAGGAGATACAAAAGACCAGTTAATTAAAAAACAAGTTTTTAAATTAACTTTTATTGTAATATTAAAAGTACCGTACTGTTATAAGAGTCTATTAATTTATCTAATCACTTAAAAGAAGAATAGAGTAAAATAACCCAAAGTGGGTTCTGGACTAATTACACTGAGCTCAACGTATTGTCAGTTGAATAATTGTTTGCAATGATAAAAGAATAAAAATTGAAGCTTACAAAGTTGATTTTGACACAGTAGCTAAAATATAACTTAAACAATAAAATCAGCTGTTGTTTTTAAATAGCCTATAACAGTGGTATATAGGCGGACTTTTTCTAAACATTTGATCTATAACTATACCACTTGGAATATGAAGCTAATCAATTATAAAACATTTTGTTGATTAGGATATAAGTAAATACCATAAATTCAGAAGCACAGATGGCGTTGTTCGAGACATTCTTCTAACATATCCTAAATTTGGGTCATTCAATCATTCATTTATTTTTTCATCTTTTTGAAATATACATGTTGTCAGATACATCATACCCTATAAATACACATATAAAATTATTTGATACATAAATCACAATACAAACATCCTGAATCAAAATCATCTAACATTTTTCCATCTAAATACTGTTTTATATTGTAATAAGCTTCTTTTAGTAGCCGTTCCTTCAGCTTTGTTTTAAATACTTTCGGATTTGATATACAGGAGACAAGCTCTGCTGGAAGTTTATTAAACATTTTTACCTCTTGGTATTTTGGACTATTCTCTGTGAGGTTCAGATTATGTGCCTCAGTCCGAAATTTACTCTTTTTCCTAGTGTCATATTCATGAGTTTATGGGGACCAAGTTTCTGTTATTTACAAGATGCATAATTGATTTATATATAAAAAGGGAAGGTACTGTCAAAATATTAAGTTTCATAAAAAGTGTTTTACATGATGTTCATGGATTTACTTTGAACATAACACGCAGAACTTTCTTTTGCAGTATAAATATTCGAGTACTCAAAATATAATTTTACCTTAGTAGACCTTTGGCAAAAGAATCAATCAAAGGCAGGTAAAGAAAGTTTAAGGATTTTTAAATTGCGATAGGATTATTTGTACATTTTAAACGTTAATTGTGGGGAGTTAGTGGATGACATTTTAGAAAATATTTGCAGTGTAGTTATGGGCAGCAAATTTTTAAAATCATTAAAATATGGCACAATTTCATTTAAAAAATAGTACATTTTGAAAAAAGGTGGCAATGAGGTTACAATACGTTATAGAACTACCACTTAGATATCACCGTTGCTACCAGATTCAACAGCACGGCTTGTAAAAACAAGGGGACAGTATTACAGTATAGTAAACAATATCCATCTTATACCACAATGTATATAAAATTGCAGAATTTTTTTTATACAAGGTTAACTACTATGGTAATTATAAAAGAGTGAAAGACATCCAAATGTAAATTAACTTGTATACAGTATATATCAAGAAATGAAAGTACAGTAATCATTGCACTAAAAAAAAATGTTATCTATGGATATAATTTACATATCCACATTATCTTACTTCATGACAATACCCTCAACAACTGTGGTAATATATACTATAACTGGGCAGAATAATTTTTATATATTCATGATTATACCAGGGCCTAATGCCTAAAATGAACTATTTTAGTGTAATGATTACTGTACTTTGATTCCCTGATACATACTGTGTACAAGCTAATTTACATTTGGAAGTCTTTCACTCTTTTATAATTACCATAGTAGTTAACCTTGTATAAAAAAAAAAATGCTGTAATTTAACATACTTTGTGGTATAAGGTGGATATTTTTTTTGTTATATTAAATTTCACCACAAACGGTATGAAGTTCATTAATTATGACAGTATTTCAGGCTCTAGTTATCTTGGCGGCCTAGGCAAGAAATAATTTCGCCCCTTTCTAAAGTGCCACCTCGATCATTCTCTTTTTTGATTAAACATGGAATTCACGTTCTGTAGATGGTAAGTGGTTAACTAAAATTGATTTGAATTGGCCTAAATTGAGAAAGACTTGTGTCGTTATAACATATCTAGATAGTCTGGGGACTGAATAAAAAAATACATTTAATTGAAAAATGTAATACCCTTTATATTTAGCCCTACATTAAACAAGAAACTACATCATAGATTAGTTTTTCTAGATGTTGCCGCCCCTAAATGTTTCCAATAATTTACCGCCCTAGACAATTGTCTGGTTCGCCTGCATGGATTACAGGGCTTAGAAACATTACAAGTAAAAATCTTAACACGCCATTCTAATTCTAATAAAACACAAAATATTTTACTGAATAATTCAACACCTGCCCTAACAAGAACATGGAAGTCTACAGTTTTTCCACAAGTCATCACTGTTCTCTCTCAATACGAGGCTTTACTGATCCATTTGTTTCACACTGTCATATTTTCCTTAGTGTTACTTCTGCCTTATAGCAACGTTTAATAGGCCCATTCTGCCCGGGCCTTACAGGGCCGCGACCTGTCGGGAGAGGAATTATCTATTGAATCACATACATACCGGTACTTACTGGATCAGACAGAACATGGAGGGCCTCCATGGATGGGTGATCAGCCCATTGCAGAGGCCACCTCAGAGACAACGAGAACATACAGGACGGAGATATGCCATTCACTCACTCACTTACTCTGAAGAAGGCGAGGATGGGATGAAGGGCCTAAAGTTACGCGACATTCAATCAATCAATCAATCAATCAAATTTATTGTCATTAAACAACGTGTACATGTTGTAATAGACATTGTCAACATAATATACAATAATAAGATAATATCTTATATACAATTTATATAGAAAGAATATAATGAAAGTGCTAAAATTAAAACCTTAAGTCATTCATATCACATATTTCATATTCGTCTACACTGTAAAAACATTTAGTTATAAACCATTTCTTTAAGACTTCCTTAAAACGTCTAAGTGTAACTGTTCTAGCATTCAAAGGCAGCTTATTAAAAAACTTAGCACCTAGGTAATTAAAACTTTTCTGGGTTTTGCTTAGTCTAGCAAACTTAATATCTATAAGATCCCTAAACCTAGTATCATAATCATGATGGTCTTGGAGATCCAATTCATTAAAATGTTGTTTCACGTATATAAGACACTCCAATATATACAATGAGGGTAATGTTAAGATACCTAATTCAACAAAATAATTTCTACAAGAAACCCTTTTTCCTATACCTTTGATACACCTTATAGCCTTTTTTTGCCATAGGAAGACATTTTTGGCACCTGGAGAGTTACCCCACAGTAATATACCATATAACAGATGTACATGAAAAAAGGCAAAGTAGGCAGTGACTATCAGAGTAGGTCCAGTACAGAGTTTGAGTTTATTTAATAAATATATTACTCTAGACAAACGTATACAAACGTTTCTAGCATGCGTTTCCCAACTAAGAGTAGAGTCAAAATTAATGCCCAAAAGCTTAACATTTTTGTTTTCTACATTAGGCTTATTTAGGCTGAAAATAATTTCTTCGGTTTTGTTCTCGTTTACAACAAGTGAATTTGCTGCAAACCACAAAAGGGATCTTTCTATCATATAATTTTTTATTGCTACGTTGACCTCTGTATTCTTATTTGAGGTTAATAAGGTGGTATCATCCGCATACAGAATGCATTTATTTGGAACAAAACTAGGAAGGTCATTTACATATATTAAAAACATAAAAGGACCAAGGACAGAGCCTTGTGGCACTCCTGTAACTACTTTTAAAAGGTTAGAGCACTTTCCTCTAATTTTTACATATTGGTATCTATCAACCAGATAAGACTCTAGGAGTTTTATGTCATTACCTTGTGAGCAATAAAATTTTAACTTATCTATTAAAAGTGTATGTGGTACCATGTCAAAAGCCTTGCTTAAGTCTAGCATAACGGCAGAGGTTTCCTCTTTAGCTTCAAAACCTTCGATTATATGTGATACTACTTCCACAACAGCGTTTATTGTCGATAAGCCTTTTCTAAAACCAAATTGAAAATCAGTAAGCATATTATTTGCTAAGAAATAAGTTTCAAGTTGATTTTTAATTATATTTTCAATTATCTTAGAGAATACAGGTACCAACGAGATAGGACGATAATTATTCTTGTCAGCCGGGTTACCTTTCTTATAGATCGGTACCGTTACACTTAACTTAAGACATGCCGGATATATACAGTCTTTAAACATCCAGTTTATTAGATAGGTTAAAGGATAAATAAGTGATGCTTTAATTTTATTGACAACAAAGTTGGAAAGGCCATACGCATCTTCAGCTCTGGAGTTGCTAAGCTTAGCTATGATATTATTAACATCGTCTGTATTTACAGTTCTCCACTTGAGTTCAGGCTTGGTTAACGGTCCTGAGAGCTTAGCCGTGTCTAAGATGTCCATCGGATCAGCAATTATATCATATGATTGTTTATTTACGGTGCTACCTATATTTACAAAAAAATGGTTAAATTCATTTACAGAAATAGTGTCATTTATTGTGTTTTGATTTTCTTGAGCAGACAAACGCCCAGTTTCCGAATTTATAACATTCCAGGCAGCTTTGCACTTATTTTTTGCCTTTATAATATAATTTTCATTAGCTTGTTTTTTGGCTAACCTGACTTGTACTCTATACCATTTTTTCAAATTATTATAGTGTATTCTAAATCTATCGTCTTTTTTTGATTTTTCAAAACTTACAACCATTAGTGATCTAATATTATTTAAGATTGGGGTGTACCAATTTTTATAATTTCCATTTAATTTGCCCTTCTTGTTACTACTGTTTAATTTCTTCTTTCTTTTTGGACAGGAGACATCAAATTCATATTGTATAGTGTTAATAAATAACAGAAAAGCTTCATCCACTGAATTACAAATTGAAAGTAAATTCATCCACTCAATATTATTTAACCTAACCTTAAAGTTATTTATAGTAGAGTCATTAATTAATCTAAAAGTCATTGTTTCGTTTTCAGGCCTGCATTGCGTGGGCCTACTATGATATTCTTTATTAGGCTTATATGAGATGTTGACCGTTAGACTGAGACCTAAATGATCGGAAAGATGGGGTTGAGTAGTTGAACATCTAACATCTTTAGTATGGTAATTTGATATAAAGTTATCAAGACAAGAATCTTTTCTAGTGGGGAGCTTATTGAGACAGTAACAGTCCCAAGATCTTAACATATCTAAAAATAATCTAGTTCTATTGTCATTCCTTCTAGGATCAATATTTAGATCTCCAGAAATCACTAATTTAATATGCTTATACTTATTAATGCTATTCACAAATTTAATACAATCTTCCAAACGTTCAATAAAGAAATCGATATCTGCATCAGGAGTACGGTAGACTGTTATAACCCCAAGTCTTAATTGAGGAAAAACTATGGCAGCGACCTCAAGATGTTTTTCTTTGCAAAGATGTTTCAAGTCAATACAATCATATGAACCATATTTAAGATCATCTCTAACAAAAATAGCTACCCCACCATGTCTATATATGGACCTACTATAACTAGTTGCCAGATTATAATCATTAGGTACATAAAAACTTAGTTCCTCTTCAGAACACCAATGTTCATTTAATAAAACAACATCATATTTATTCTCATTTATAAAAACTTCCAAGGCATTTAATTTATTTTTTATAGATTGGATGTTTAAATGTAAAAAAGTAATAAAAGAATTACCTATCGGCCGATTATTGTCGGCCATCTTTCCATTGAGGTAGTTATTATTATACACTGAACTTTGATCAAGGTTATTTACGGCTAGGCTGAAACTATTATTGTCAATTTTATCCCTACTCAAACTTAATTCCCTGTTAGGTTCATGACATAGATTATTCTGACTTTCATTAATTGAATCATAGGCATCTGTACTATCTATTCTTGTCTGATTTGTTCTAAAAAAGGAACATTAAGTGGAATGGGTTCAGATTGTACTAGATTATTATTAAAGTGATTTTCAATGGTCTCAATAATTCTTTCGCTTACATATTTTTTACCTAAGGTATTTAGGTGTAGGCCATGAGTTGTATGAAACCTTTTACCTATTTTGCTGATATCAATGAATTTACAGTTATTAAACAGTTTACACAGCTTCATAATCTCCAAATTAGTCTTCTTTATTTCTCCATTCACGCATGACCACTCTGCCAAGTCGTGACGATGGGGAATGGAAAAAACAACTACATTCGTCCCACATAGTTCAGTAAGCCTTTTCCAAAGCGTCATTCTTAATTGTTTAGATTCATTACTACTCACATCATTAGATCCAGCTTGAATGACTACGAAATCTTTTGGTCCCAGATCTTCATATTTCTCTGGAACAACATCTTGTAACTTGGCACCTGGTTTTACAAAGGATGTGATATTAATATGGTCACAGATCTTCATGAGTTCATTGAACACTTTTCTACCTTGGCTGTCAGCATAATGAAGAACTGTAGTTTTCTTAGGCATACTAGATTGCTTCTTACGATTCCTAAAAGGTAGATCTACTGCAGGGCTTTCAGGTTTAAGGTTAGGCTCATTATCAAAATCCCGTTCCTTGCGTTGTTCATTATCATTGTTTGGTCTAATTTTAGGAGTACTAGACCTTGATAGAGATGACTCATACCTGCTTTGATCCAGATATGAAGTTCTTGTTTGTTTTCTTTTTCCTCTTGACTGGGTATTACAGTTTGGCGCCTCATCCTCAAAGTCCGTTGAAGAAACCATTTCCAGGCATGCAAAACGGTTTTGCGACGCTAATGGAGGAAAATCTTTCATATCCAACGCATTCAATGAGAAAGAGCTGTTTTTTCCGGGCTGCGAAGGTCTGAAACCCAGTTTGTGTTTCAAATTCACTATTTCAGAGACTTTGTAATTTAGTTTGGTAATTTCCTCTTCCTTTTGTAGGCATATCTCGGCAAGATTAGCATTTTGTTTCCTCTCAGCTTCATAACTCTGTTGTAATTCTTGAAAGTCAGCTTGAAGTGTCACTATAACCTCATTCAAGTTTTTTATTTCGTCTTTTAATATAGTATTTGATCTTATTAGGGAGCATTTATCACATGCCCACTCTTCATCAGAACCTGAGAGTCTAACATAATCTTTTTTGTCTAACCCTACACAATAAATGTGATACCATTGTTCACAGTCTAATTCACACTGAATTGCATCACTATCTTCTTTCACCACTTTATTACAAAAACCACATTTAGGAGCTTTACTTTTACTATCCATTTTATCAGATTATTACAGAATATTACAATTACTGCACTTAATGCACACAGCACGTTACACGATCGTCTTACAGGCGAGGAAAAACCCCACCTAGATAACTTGACCCAACCAGGATTCGAACCAGGGCCCGCTGCGTGAGAGGAGCGAAATCATCCCCTGCTTAATTATTTACACGCTATCAAATTATCTTCGAGGCTCATAGGTGTTACCTGGTGGGCAGTCAGCGTTCTCTTTCATCTTACTTACTTACTTACGAACTTACGAACTTACTCAATGGCAATAGAAAATTCCTAAACAAGCTAAGGGAATATCATCTATTTTATGGAACCCGAAGGTTCATTGCCGCGCTTACCTGAGCCCACCATTAAACCCTATTCTGTGCTAACTCTATCCAGCCATCCCTCGCAAATCCTACTTCCCTTAAACCTATCCTAATATTGTCCTCCCAACTATCTCATGCTCTTCCAAGTGGTATTTTCCTTTCGGGTCTCTCAGTAAATATTTTTGAGATATGCCTTTTCTCCCCTATGTGAGCAACATGTCCAGCCCATTTCATCCTCCGTGATTTAATTACCCTTACTATATCCGGCGACGAGTACAGGTTATGAAGCTTGTCGTTATGCAGTTTTCTCCAGTCCCCATTTTCATCTCTCTTAGGCCCAAATATTTTCCTAAGCACCCTGTTTTCGAACACTCTCAGATTGTTCTTCCTGAAGAGTATGCGACCATGTCTCATAACCATATAATACAACCGGCAGGATAATTGTCTTATATATATTTTTTTTTTTAATTTCTGGACAGAAGACGAGAAAAGAGTTTCTGAACTGCATAAAAATAGGCATTAACTGATTTTAGTCGACACTTAACTTCTACCTTAATATTATTTGTTTCTGTAATTATTGCTCCTAGATATTTGAATTTCTCCACTTGTTCGAACTTTTTACCGGCTATTCTAATATTTTGTGGAGCATTATTTTGACGTTTCATGACCATATACTTAGTTTTTTTCTGTATTAATTTCTAATCCAACATTCCTGCAGGCATCGAAATGGCTTTCTGCATTTCTCTCAATTGTGTTTATGTCAACGCCGAGCAGACAAATGTCATCTGCATAAGCTGTTTTCCTTAACTTTTCTAATGGCATATTCCAAAGTGAAATTAAAAGCTACAGGCGATAGTGCACCTCGTTGCTTCAAGCCGCTTTTAATGACGAACCCATCTGATATAAATTTCCCTACCCTGACTCTGCTATACCTAGGTTTCATTTAGACACACTTTGATCAGTCTAACTAACTTCTTTCAAACTCACTGAGGATATTGTTAATTTTGTCTCGCCTAACTGAATCACACACACACACACACACACATATATATATATATATATATATATATATATATATATATATATATATATATAAAGTCTATGTATAGCTGGTGTACAGACTTATTATATTCCCACTTTTTCTCCAAGATTTGACGAATACAAAATATGTGATCAATAGCTGATTTATTTCGCCTAAATCCACATTGGTGATCTCTATTGATTTCATCTGCATATGGGGGGGGGGGGTTAATCTTAACAGAAGTATAAAAGACAAAATTATGTATGATGTTGATACAAAAGAAATTCCTCGATAGTTATTACATTAGCCTATATCTCCCTTTTTTATGAATCAGTATAATGATAGATTCTTTCCATTCCTATGGCAATTCTTCCTTTCTCCAAATCATAAGAATGAGTTTATGGATCTCCGAGTTTAATCTCTCCCCACCTGCCTTAATGAATTCTGCTGGAATTTGGTCAACGCCAGGATTCTCTTCTATTTCTTCGCACTATTATACCACAATATATTATGTAGATGGAAAATAACTGCAGTTACTGTTTTCATAACTTGTATTTTTATTAACATATTAACATATTTTGTGTAGTTTTTTAACAGCACATTTTATTGCGTTCTTTCCAATTTAGATGGCTGACAATAACAAACGCCCAATAGTTCTGTTTAAATTTAATTTCTAAAATATTGTTTTAAAACTGCATTAGATTTTGGTTTGAAAAAGGAATAGTGTTAAATTTAGTAGTGTTCAATTTTAAGCCATTTTTGTAATGGGTTGTGAAAAGCTTTTTACAAAGTTACTTTAACTTTATTCTCATTAACAGAAAGGGCGTTTTCGGGCGTCTGCGTTACTTCCCGTGATTCCCTTCGTTCAGGAGGCAGCGAACGTTCTGCTGGCATAGTTCTTAGCTTACCGATTGTTTTCCAGCAAGACGGCGCCCCACCAGATTGTGGATTACTCATTCGAGAGTTCCTGGTCAAGACGGAATGAGCGCAACACACACTGGCCAGCGCGATCGCCTGACATAACCCAATATAGGCCTACGTTTTCTTGGGGGTTATGTCATGAATATGAGAAGATCTGGACTCATTGGGCTATAGCACACAATAAAGAACATGCACGGTACATCAGTATTGGCAGGGCCTACTCATATGCTCACAGAATGTAATTCGCGACATGACCTCGATGGTGAAACGTGTGTAAATAGAGTAGACATTTTGAAAGGGGGTGAACGTTTAAGAAGTAAAGTCAGAGTCAAGCTGCGATAACTTTTAGTACTAATACAACACTGATTAGTTTACTAGACATATTATGTTGATAGGACAGCATACAACAATATAGGCTACATATTTACGCAGCATACTGAACGCTCGGCACACGATGACGTCATAATATTGACCATTCAGTAATATTCTACATACAGGGAATTCTGTGAAACGATCCACAGATGGTGCTGCGTGCATTTACACAGAAACCAGATTACGAAGGGAGGTAGGGACTATGGGACTTGGATCCGAAACTCAAATATTAGGCTGGGATGGGGGGGGGGGGTTGGTGTGACACGTCTTGGCACTAACGAGGGTCTCTGCTCCAAGCCCCATGTACGTGATAGCCCCGAGATCAGCAAATACAAGGCAGCCATTTTATTCCGTACAGTTCAGCACACAACACAATACCCACAATCCAATTTATTTTGGCTACTGGTATTTAGCTCGTGAATCAATGCATCCTGTATAAATATGGAAATTCTACTAATCTAGGGAGTTTACATAAAACGGGACATTTTAATGTTTTTTGTAAAAAAAAAAACCTGGGACAATTAATGCATAAAGGGGACAAAAATTTAATTTACTAAATTTAGGAAATATTTACAACTTACCTTTATCTTATGCATACAAATTATCCCAAATGATATAACATCGAATAATGGACGGAGCTGTCAGAGACCTCACTTCGGCACCAACCAGCGACTTGAGCACCTCCGAAGA
The DNA here is from genome assembly GCA_964059195.1 of Ectobius pallidus. Lineage (NCBI taxonomy): Eukaryota > Metazoa > Arthropoda > Insecta > Blattodea > Ectobiidae > Ectobius > Ectobius pallidus. The sequence goes on from CAXKWD010000009.1 coordinate 134,175,076, forward strand.
TGCCCGGCACAGTAACGGGCGAAACGTCAGGCAGTTTTAAGCCAAGACCACGGCTCAACAGCCCGGAAGAAGTTTCTGAACTGTATCCCAAATGACTTCTTAAATTTCTTCTGCAGATTGGTGTAGATAATTTATTCCACAGAAATAGATGCGTCATTGTCACTGTACATTTCACTTTTATGTAATTTATCAAGAAGTGCTTTTTTCTTATAATTTATCATAAAAGTCAGCATACATTACTCCATTGGAGTATGTTTTGACAATGAACAAGACCTTCACTGTTGTAATTTTCATTAATGCGTGAAACGCACTGGCCAATCACAATCACAAAAAAGCGGGATATTTGAGTGTCCTCAATAAAACTCTCGGGACAGCGGGACATTTGTGTTTTTACACTAGGCGTGTGTTTCCCGCCGCTGCTGCAATTAAAGTCACGCTACTGACTCTGGTTTTGCTCTGCTCTGCGGTATTGCGTTGACCGTGATGCGGTGTAGTTCAGTGTGAGTCGATGTGCGGTGTTACGTAGTGTAGTGGCCTAAATAGGCCATCTTCAGTCCTTCGTCAACTGAGTCTATCCTTACACCGTTGCACTCAGCTTGAGCACTAATTGTGTACTAATTGTGAGTACACAGTATTCGTGCTGCTCACGAAGGACTGAAGATGGCCTATTTAGGCTGAAATGTACACATGTCCATTTTATGAACAGTGAAGAGGACCTTACATAGACATGCAAGGTTTTAATAATTTAATTCTATGACAGTGATATAACCCTAAAGACTTATAATTTTTAATATTTTATCTCATTGACGAGTATGCCTACATTGTTCTATTTTAGGAAAAAAGTTTGTTTTATATTATCTGACTTTACAACACTTTGTAATTGAGGTTAGGCCTATTACATAGTATGTATTAATGTAAAGCAAACTGATTTTAGACCTAGTTTGTAAAGATATTTTATGAAACATAATCATTTCTATTCACCGTAAGAATTTTTACAAAAGCATGATTTCGACACATAAATCTAAGAACTTTAATACTTATATAGTTAAAATGTAAATAATTAAAATGTAACTGTACAGAATCTAAATTTTTCGGTTAAATACTTAAACAAATAAAAAACATTTACATGTTCTCTTCCAAGTTTCATCTATAATGGAATAGGAAACCACACTGATGGCAGATTTTGAATTTAAGTTTGAGATGAATAAATGTTAAAAACAGAAAGGCATCGATCGATCCCTGGCAGACGTCATAGGATAACGCTCACGCGAAATGAAGGAGTGCGCTTATGTTTTTATAATTAACTTTCATTTATTCTTCATAATTACAATTATATGCACGTTACATTTCATTCAATTAAATTTAATTAAAACTGCGTTACAATTAAAAATGAAACAAAAAGAGATATGTTCAGGCAATAGCTGAATTCAATTAAAACACTGGATGATATTATTAAGTTTTAATGGAAATTACAGAACTGGAAATTATATTCTATTTGCTTCCAAGGTAATTTATCATGTTCTGTTTATACGTTAATAATTAATCTTAAAATGAAGTGTGCATTGTAATAAAAACGCTACTATGGAGACAACACTGAACATAAAAATTAATTTAAAAGCTGAAGAAGGACAACTCGTAGATAAAAGTAGAGCTCGGATTTATATGCAAAATAAAACAGTAAAATAAGCAAGCAAATGAGAACGAAAAAAGTTCGAAATAAGCAACAAAATAATAAAAAAATAGTTACACGAAAATGAAATAAATTATTAGTATCGTAGAATTCTTATCTTATTCACGGCTGCTAGAGTGTGTAACATTCGCAGATTGTCTTGTGTGAAGTCCCTGCGTCTGACAATGAAGAACGATTTGTAAAGTCAGAATGTTCTTTCAACATCGCAGGCGCATGTGAATAGCAACACAGTTCTTCTTCGATGAACTCCTATTCAATGTCTGATTCTCCATGGGAAAACATTTTAGACATCGGTTTTTGACCCGGATTTTTCAGTAATACTTTATCTACCTGCTTGACCTATCCTAGCACCCTCACTTGAGTGAAGTTGTTCTTTCTGCGGTTATTATCAGTGGCGAGGCCAGGATTTTTTTCTGAGGGTGCTAATTACTAGACCTGGGATTTTAGGCTCTAAAAAATTAGTTTTAGGCACCTAAAATAGGCTTTTAAAACAAGTAAATAAGCTTTTAAAAGAGAAAATAGGCACTTAAAATATGCTTCAAAAATGTGTAAATAGATAGCAAATAAACTTTAAAATTTTACAATATACACTTAAACTGTAACACGGTCTTTTTTTAAAGCAAGAAACGAGGTATACCTATTCCTAACAGAATTAACTGCAAAATTAGGCATCACGAACTATAATCACTAAACAGATGTTCTTTCACTGGTGATTTGACAAAGTAGTCATTCCTCCTTAATCCTCCCCCTCCCCCGTCAGTCAGCATTCCTTTAGCGACAATTGTTTGGAATAATCAAGTTTCTGTTTCTGCTGTTCTGCTTTTCATTGAGGGATGTCCATTATAAGATTGTAAAAATTACAGATGTAGAATTTTATTTTAAATGTACAAAATAGGCATTTAGGCACTAAAATAGTAAAATAGGCTCTAAAGGTCCAAATAGGCATTTTAGGGCACTATAAAACTCTACAAATGTAAGTGATTTATCATGAAACGTCAACATATTTAAAAATTTTCATGTTATTTCATAAGGAACAAAATAGGCATTTGCCTTAAAATCCCAGGTCTACTAATTACAAAACATATAGGCTACTAATAAAACTTTTAAACACAATTTATTATAACTGATCCCTATACAGGCCATGGAGGCCCAGAGGTTTCCAGGAATTTAAGGCTCCCAGATTTTAGACATTCGGCACATGAAGGTGGTAAGGTTGTCAGCCTCACGCACCGGCCGCCTTTACCCCCAGGATTGCTCCTGGTACTCATTTCTGTTAGAGGCTGAGTCGACCCCAGGTTCATAGTGCCACCAGAAGGATTAGGCCACTTGGAAAATCTCAACGACCTCATCGGGAATCGAAGCCGCGAATTTCCGGTTTTGTAGCGCAGCGCCTCAACCACTACGCTACGGCGTACCCCCTATTTATTATAAGCTGGGTTTAATTAATTCTTCAATTGCCTTTACAGCTTATTCTTAAACACTGAATTTATTATTCTATTGCAAACATCAATGACATTAAAATTATTGTATCATCATGGTCATGATCAATGATCATAATGACGATGATGATCATCATCATCAATGCTTATTGTTATTATCATGACCCGGATTTTGATGACCTAAAATAGGCTACTTAAAAACGAGCTACAAAATGACCGTAAAAATAAAAAAGAATACCCAACATTATTTATGAAAATACAGTACTAGTTTATTCATCAGAATTGTTCCAAATCTACATTTATGTTGTTGAATGTTGACCCACGTATAGGCTTGTAATTAGTTAATTATGTATGGGTATCCTAAATGCAAACAGCAAACACCGTCTTTCTACATACAAATTAAACTGATAACAAGATTAATTTATTTATGCTTATTTAGAGTTCCGATAGTAGGCAATTGAATATAAGAAAACCTATATAATGAAATAAACAACACAAAATGCGAAGATAATGACTTGAAATTAAAAAATCACCTAAAAGTAGGAAGTGAAGGGAAAAAAGATCGCAAAATTGCCAAAAATGGCCATATAATGACATTACATTTATAAAAAATACATAAAAATTAAAAATGGGGAAAACGACCAAAAAGACCATGAAAATTGCCATTTTTATACTGTAATCTAGGAGTCATGATCAGAATAGGCCTATCTGCACTAGTGGGCAATGTCCATGATGTACCAATTAAAAATGACATGCCATCAAAATCCGAGCCCTGGTTAGTATCATTATCATCAATCATCATCACAATTTTTCATCTCATCTATTGTTTATAAAATACTTTAGCACGTCATAATACAAATCATTTCATTCTACTTTTGAAATAGAGTTATCGTACCATTAGCACTAATCACAAGTGAATCAGCTCAGCGATAACATTGGCGAGTGTGTGTGAAGCGCTGTAGCAAATGAGAGTATAAAACGGTATTCAGGCAGCTGATTGAATCACCTGAATGATTGAAAATTTAAAATTAGTTGTAGTTACTGCAGTAATATAAGCACTAAACATGCTAAATTGTTTCAACATCCGTGATGACTTGAAATTATTGCATTAATGGAAGATTTTATCATATTTTATCATTATGAATTCTGCAGAAAAATTTGTGCAGCGGGATTTGGACACAATTCAGCGATTGTAAAGCGACGCTGAAAACTAATGCATTTGAAATCGTTATCGAATTTCTGTTACATACATTGAAAAACTAATTATTAATCCAATCAACAATTTCAAACATTGTATGTGAAATGTTTTAAACTATCTTGCATTCTTGTAACTAATTGAACTTCACTGAAAAAGAGACAATTTAAAGAAAAATCATTATAATCTGGGAGGCTGAGGGAAGCTTTAGCCCCTTTAGCGCATATGTAAAAAGAGTTTTTATTCTTCAGAAAAGAGCCGTTAGAATAATCACAAACTCGGCTGTAAGAGAACATTGTAAACCACTATCTATCAAGAACAAAATACTGACACTTCTTTGTACATTTTTGAAATTCTGTTATACCTATACTGTATATAAAAGACAATATTCATAAATTCAAGTTAAGAAGAGATCAGCATTCATATGCCACTTTATAGATTTTCAGTGACCATATCCAACCTTGAGGTTATGTCTATCAAGATTGGTAACAAATTACCGCATCGTTTATATTACTTAAGCAGGCCGCAATTCAAGACACTTATCTCTGATTGGCTGATTGATATGACTTTTTATAACACTAATGAATATTTTAATTGTAATATACCCAATTTTATAGTTTAATTTATCTAATTTAATTTTATGTACTTCTATGGCCTTGTCACAAACATTGTTTCATTACAGGTAATAAAACAATATACAATATTGTTGTTGTTACTATTATTATTAGACTTCGGATTTTAGGTAAAAACCTATTTAAGCCTTAAGTGATATATGGACGAAAACTTGTATATGCATGTTTTATAAGTGGCTATGCCTAAAACTGATACTTTTATAGGACCTAAAACAGCCTATTTTTACGTTAGAGCCTAATATTGCCTTTTTGCTTGTTTTTCCTATAAAGTTCAAAATAAGTTATTTTTTGCTATAAATTCTAGCATTTATTTTCAGTTCGTACTAAATTTTAAGCTCGGAATGTGCAGTACATGATACATTTGTGACGTGGTTAAATAGTAAGGAATGTTTCGTCTTCAGTAGAAAAATTCATTGGAACTCCCAAGAAAATGTAGTGTTTTTCTCCCGACTCCCACATCCAGAAAGAAAAAAAATAATCGTAGTTCTCTGAATCACTGAGAGATACGAATATGCTAGAGTGCGTAGCTTCTGGGCGCAGGGATTAGGTTTTCACTGTTATGGTCGTAATAAAACTAAACTAAACTCCGTGGCGCTACATCCCTGGAGGGACTTGGCCTACCACCCGACCGCTGCGTCATCTCCCGTAGGCAGATGGCAGGATTGGGGGGCATGTGGTCAGCATGCCGACACCCACGGCCGTTAATGGTGGTTTTCTTGACCGGAGCCGCTACTTCTCTATCAAGTAGCTCCTCAATTTTGAATCACGAGGCTGAGTGCACCCCTACCGGACCTCCTTACCTCAGAAAAATCCGAGGAGGTACCGGGAATCGAACCCGGGCCGACGGATCTGTAGTCAGCGACGCTAACCACAAGACCACGCCGGCGGACATGGTAGCAATACCGGCCCTAATAATAGGTCTATATAATTCCATGTATCATAGGCCTATATCTGTTTTATCATGATTATTGATTAATGGTGACTTTAATAAATATAATATTCTGCACTGCAATTGAGATATTTCAGAAGATTGGCAACTTAACGATTTTATAAGAGACTATTTAACGATTTTTAAAACCTATTTTCCAATTTTTAGAGCCTATTTTAGGTACCTAAAACAGCATTTTTAGCGACCTAAAAGTCAGAAGTCTAATTATTATTATTATTATTATTATTATTATTATTATTATTATTATTATTATTATTATTATCATCATCATCATCATCATTACATAGTACCACAACTAATAATTACTTCCAAAAATTACCTAGGCCTATACTATATAAGGGACGTTTCTTAGATTGTGTGAATGAGGAGAGTTGTGAATATAATTAGGGCGGTATTCAGGGAACGCCGCTTCGACATCAGACAATACGGCGTAATTAGTTGGTGCAGAGCGGGTTCGTCAGCACTCTATTGTTTTTCCATCTGTAGGCGACATTTAATTGATATACCAGACCTTCACCTACGGCTTCGGATTTCTTCGTTAAGTTTCGTCTCTCAAGGTATTTCGTCACAACTGCAATATGCGGCTATGTAAGCTAATTAATAATGTTTACTCAGAGGAAGTAATATCCATGTGACTGATATTTCAAATTCACACAAATTGCCTCTCTAGAAACCATAATTTATCAAATTAAAAAATAATACAGACTGGAAAGTCGTCTGCAGAGGTGTTTTTGATTCACGACAAAACTAGGCCTTCTTCGGCTGCTCAAACACAGGCATAACTGCAACTTTTTAAGCGGGAAATTTTTGGATATCCACCATCTCTGTGGCCAATCTCTATGGCCTCCTGATATCCTCCTTACAGCCCTGATCTAGCACCCAGCGATTTTCACTTGTTTCCGAAACTAAAATACTTTTTGGGTGGAAAAGAATTTCCAACCGACGAAGACCTCGAAGCGGAAGTGACATGCTGGCGGTAGAAGAGTATAACTTCGACATTGAAAAACTTGTACCACGTTAGAATAAATGCCTTGAGGGCAATGGCGACAAAGTTGAGAAATGGAGTAAGGTATTGTGGGTGCCACTTCTTAAATACTTTTTTTCTCCCAAGAACTGCCTCTACCTGCTGCCACCCCAATCCTCTTCGACCTGTCTGTAAGTGAATAGAAAGGTAATTAGGCGTATTCACATTTGTCTGTAGTTCAGCGGCAACACTGGGGAAACCCACGACTAAAAGAGCACCTCTTCTTGGTCGGTTTCGTTGCAGATTTTCGGATTAGGGAATAATACCATTACATTCGTTTGTAGGTAGACGATGGTTTGGGACGAAGTCTTTTTAAAATGGCACGAATAGTACTGTATCTTTGTTGAAAAAGTTTTGTGTTGATCTCTTTCGTTATTATTTAGTTATGTCAAATCGTTCTTTATTTTCTGGACGGCACTAGTTTATTACATTTGACCAGGTACCAGCTTAATCCACGGCAGTACAAATTATCGTAAAAAAATCTAAATCTGCAATTGAATATTTCTGATAGAGAGTTGACACACTTGTTGCAAGTAGGATCACTACCTGGAGGGGGGGGGGTGGCACAAGACATCGTGCAAAATTCCTCAAATGCCGGGACATTTAGGTGAACCCGAAAACTGTCCTCGGGACGCTGGGACAGTAAGCTCAAAACTGGGACGCCTTATCACCCTGCTCCTACAAGCATATTTTGTTCACAACTTTGATTAGGCAGTAAAGTCGGTCGGCTCGGCAAGGGCGGGTGAGGGCCATCTATCTTTCATTATCTCTTGCGCTTCGCTTCATAGACTCGCCATCTCAGAGCGTTGTGTCGATTATTCATGCTCGAACTTGTCTCCATGGTAACCAGGATCGACACTATTAAGTTACTTTAAAAAGCTCACTAATTTTTTCTCACACGTGCTCTGTGGGGCAGTTCCTCAAACGCACTGATTTAGAAGGCACAGGCTATCAATTTGAACCCGTGCAGTCTAAATCTCTGTTAATCACCGGCATCCTTTGAGGATAGCCAGTGCCTGATCCTTATGCTGGTTGTCGACCAAGAGCTAAGCTAGCTTAGGCCCAAATATTTTCCTAAGCACCCTGTTTTCGAAAACTCTTAGGTAAGCGACCGTGTCTCACATCCATATAATACAAGCCGCAGTATAATAGTCTTATAAATTTTTATTTTAAATTTCTGGACAGAAAACGAGAAGATAAGAGTTTCTGAACCGCATAAGAACAAGCATTTCCTGGTTTTCGTTGACACATAACTTCTACCTTAATATTATTTGTTTATGTAATTATAGCTCACAAGTATTTAAATAACTCCACTTGTTCGAACGATTTACCGACTATTCTGATAATAATCTGATAATGTAATAATATTAACAATAATAATAACCAGGGCCCGGATTCTAATGACATGTCATCTTTTTATTGATGCTGCATAGACATTGCCAACTTGTGGATAAATCCTAATCATGGCCTCTAGATTATAGAAATGCATTTTTATTAGGTCATTTTTTGTCATTCTATGCCATTTTATATTTTTAGGGCTTTTATTTAAATTTTACGTCATTATTTTGTCATTTTCGTGTCATTTGCTTCCATATTTTGTCATTTTTATGCATTTACTTTAAATAAATTACTAGGTTACTATAATGCAACATTTTTATATAATCTACTTTAAAAACGATTTCCTTATTTTTCTTCTTAAATGTTCCAATCAAGAATAAAGTTTTTAGACCAACAACATCCTTCCTACATTTACAGTTTTTAGAATTATGTACAAATTAGTCTATATCTTTGTGTGCACAATAATAATTTTTATAGCCTAAATAAAATATCAGTTTTTAGGTCATTCTTTGTAATTATTAAGTCTTTTTCTTTAAAATCTAGGGTAATTTTATAGGTCATTTTTCAAACAATTTTAGGTCATCAGAATCCGGGCCCTGATAATAACAATAATAATAATATTAATAATCATATAATAATGTAATACTAATACTAATATCAATAATAATAATAATAATAATAATAATAATAATAATAATAAGTGGTTATGACTTATGATCATGTGAATGCATCCCATATCAAGATATTGATGCGAGTACAGCAAATCAATACTGTGGCTAACATTGTAGGAATTCTATGCATTGGTGATGCTTATGATTGTGGTTGACTGGGAAGCAACACCAGTCATACAGAAATCCACTGGCAATGACTGTATTCCTCTACACTGCAAATACGCAGATTCCAATATGCAATGCAATCACACGAACTGTTTAAACTCTCGCTGCTTTTAAAATTGCAGTTCGTTATTGCTGGGAGAGAATAATCCTCTAGCGGTTACGAGCAGGAATTGAATAGCTTATTTCCAAAAGTGACCTTTCTCCATAAAATGAAAATGCTTACAAAAGAGGTATACAAACTAACTTATTTTAAGGGATGTCAGAAATGGCCAAGTAATGCGATTTTAGGATTTTAGTGCCAAAAAATGAAGCATACTCTAAAGTATAATTGTGCAAAATTTGGATATGCTATTCGAAAATACTTCTTCGTCAATATACATGAAGAGAGTGCCATTTTTGTTGATTTTCTTGAAAACGGCTCGAACGATTTTATTTAAATTTCCTACATTAAGTCCATAATGTGTGTAGTATTGTTTCTCGGGCCTCCAACCGGGTGAGTTGGAGAAGCAATATTCCGGATTCAAATTAAAAAAACAATAATATATTCTCAACGCCAGGAAAACCTCTGGTCACATAGGCCTATATCTCCTAATGTGCATAGTATATTGTGAGAATATTATAGGAGACAAATTCCTCTGACACTGGGATTTGAACCCAGGACCTTTGACTATCCGTGCCAATGCTCTACCAACTGAGCTAAGCCAGAGTTCACTTCATAGCGCCTGTTGGAACCTATCTCGTATGACTGATTGCACTTAATGGTCTACCTCACTGACAGATAAGTTATGTCATATGCAGTACTGAGCATAGGTGTAGCCAGGCCGACCATATGGGGGGGGGTTATAACATCCGCGGGGTCTGGCGAGTATGGAAGGAGAGGGGGGTCCGGGGGCCCTCCCCCGGAAAATTTAAAAAATGAAGATGAAAAATAACGAGTTTTAAGCTTCCGGGGGTTCTCCCACGGAAAATTTTAAAAATTAAGATGCAAAATAACAAGTTTTAAGCAATTTTAAAAATTAAGACGCAAAATAACGAGTTTTAAGCTTCCCACGCTTTATACTTGTATTAAGCAATTTATGGGCAGACTTAAAAAAATTATACAATTTTCCATTTTTTATTCAATGGGGGGGGGGTTCAAACCCCCAAAACCCCCCCCTCGCTACGCCTATGGTACTGAGGCACACTATTAGTGATTTTTGTGACCGGGCTTCCACTGTTATTGTACAGTAGACCATTAAGGGCAATCAGTCATAGGAGAGAAGTTCCATCTGACGTTGTAAAGTGAACTCTGGCTTAGCTCAGTTAGTAGAGCAATGATACGGGTAGCCAAAGGTCCTGGTTTCAAATCTCAGTGTCATACGAATTTTTCTCCTATAATATTCTCGTGTAATGCCCAACGGAGACAATAATCGTGGTTCATGAATGCATATGTACCAAGATTATATTGTATTATGTGGTATATTAGGACTATGTATTATAAGTTACTAAGAGGCAAAACTTATAAGTAGAGGAATTTATACGTTTTACATAATTTTTTTTTAATAAGTAAGAAATACGAAATTATTAGAGAAAGAAACTCCACTGCTGTTAGTTATATATGTGTCCGCCACTGATGCCTATATAATCCAAGCCGGATGCAATGAGATGGCGAACGCTCTAATCTGGTCTCAGTCGCTCTGCCAAGTCTCGAGTCGTTCATAAATTATAGAGAATCCCACTGTTACGTCATATCATATTGACACGCATGGTAACAGCATATTCCAGCGTTCATATCGTTGTATGGTGTCAGAGTAGGCTACATTAATAACATTTACCAACAAATAGTCTATAATATTTTTGTTCGACCATACTATAATACGCGTATTACGTGTGACCTAACGATATCATAATGACACTCATTTCGAAACTATTTCTGATTTCGACATCGGTGTGGTATCGATTACACAGCCCAACAAAATAGTATATTGCGATACAAGTGCCGTAAACGATGCATAAGGATTGAGGAAAGAGTTATGCGCTTACGGCACGAGTATTGCATGCTATTTTTTGCACGATGACTATTTATATAAATTTAATTATATTAATTGAGTTATTACCTGAAAATATTATGTAAGTTATATCGTTATTGAAGATAGATGTTTATTTCAGAAAGTGATTCGCATGTGTTTATTGTTATGGGAACCAAATATTTGTCCTGGGGGGCCTTGTCCATAAAGGCTTTTATTATGATGTGTGGCGTAAGTAAATTCTTATCGCACGGAAACTCTTACCGCATGGAAATTTGTTTTGTTTCCATAGCAACAAGATTGCGTGCGGGAATGTCAGCTTACGATCCACGGCAGCAACATTCGTAAGTACCACTAATTAGTTAAGTCGTGCAAAAAATAACTTTTTGTTTGGTGTCTCAGATGTTTTACCGGATTTTGGCTATACTTAGTGTGCTTATTCCAAATATGTAAGCAGTTTTTCTCTACCAGCTCTACTTTTATATAGAGCGCCGTTAACTTATAATCTCCTTCGCTTATCCTTTGTACAGTTCTTGTGCCCTGCTAAGTATTTCAAACACTTCATTAGCCTATCTAATTCTACCGTACCAGCGGAAAAGATTTGCTACCCTTCTTTTCCCAGGAAAACAATCTTTTGATCTGTCACGAACATGAACATCGATGGATATTTTGTGTGGACTTAATAGTAGACTAAATTTTCTGCCACAGTGTAGAAAACTGACTACACTAAGTATCCTTGTTTGTTGACCTCCTGGAACAGCGGAAACTGAATAGACCTCTGGTTGAGAAGAGAGTGGTCTGTGAGAAAGAACATAGTTGTCGGTGGGGAGATTTTATTCGTTAGTTAGTTTAGCTTAGCTCACATACAGTGCGGGATTTCATATATAGTTGTGCCGACAAAACTACTTATGAAATCCGGCACAACTATATATGAAATCCCTCACTGTATGTGAGCTAAGATAAGATAAGCTAAGCTAAGCTAAGCTAAGTTAGCTTAGATCTTGGTCGACAACCGGCATTAGTCTAGCGAACAAAATCTTTGCTTGATAATATAGCTAGTGAAGGTTCTTGACCATACTTTGGACACGTAGGACGAAAACTGTACGAAGTACAGAAAAACTGAAAGCTGGATTATTTTTTGGCCCTCAAATTGACAGCTCATAAACGACCCTACGATATGTGAATTATGAGGTTTTGTGCGGGACGGGAAAATGTCTGTCCGTGTGTCTGTACACGCGATAGCTCAAATACGCTTTATCACTTTTCATGAAACTTGGTATACGCATTTATACTCGCCATGGCAAGAAGCCTATTGATATTGGACCAAATCGGTTGACTGGTACCGGAGTAACGACTGATTAAATGCCACATGCTTTTTAAATGGAAAATCACGTTTATACTACAAAGCTGAGTTTCTAATCATTGAGGCCTTGTCACAAAAGCAGTCAGATGTTTGTTTATTTCGTTGATCACGTTGAAATGAGTACTACATGAAATAATTAGGCCTACGTACACAGGGGCAGATCCAGAGAGACATTTGGGGGCGGGGGAACCAAAGTAGAGAGGGAAGTTTTTACTTATAAAAATTAATTATTCCCAGTACACAATTGAAATCAAAATATTTTGGCATTTTATTACAAATGTCGTTGCTTTAATTTAAGTATTTGGGTTATGTTGTCTTTACAAAATTTATTACAATAATACATTTTGAATAATTTGTGATTAATGTTACAATTTTTTTTGGGGGGGGGGGATTTCCCCCATTCCCCCCCCCCCCGTGGATCCGCCCCTGTACGTACATTAAGCGGAGTTCTTTGCCAATGCATTATGTGAAATGTTCACACATTTTAAGAATTACTTAGTATATCAGTGTAAGTATGAATTGAGGTTAAGTATAAAACTTTAGACCTTTGTTCTTCCCTGCTTAATGAATCGATCTGGAGCTTAACTTGGAGATAGATTACAAAAATAACTTTTTTCTGCACATCGTAATTACAGTTTTCACTGATTAAATAAAAGCATTCTGTAACTTTGTTACATCAGTTTACCTCATTATAAAATATTTATATTTTTTAATCTCCATGCAACAACTGCAGGTGGACAAAGAGTATCAAAAAAATAAATAAATCCATTAGGCATTCCAGAGGGGGGCAGTTGCTCCCTTGCCCCCCCATAACGACCCCCACGCATAGGATTGACAGATCCTGGGGGATCGAGTTCGTGTATGTCATTAAGTTAAGTACTGTGACCTTTCTGAATGGTTGTGTTTAATTTTTCACACTAATATATTTTATGTAAGACCTCACCTAGGTCAACTTAACTGAAATGTGGAGCAGCCCTGCATGTGTTGCTCATGTCATTGTGACGAGGCGAAGCCGTATTCATGCACAGTACTCACAAATTCTAAAAAAGCCAATTGGATTCTATGAAGACGGATAGGCCTATGTTTGAAGCCGTACAAGCATGATGGAGAGGCTGTCCTTTCAGAGTGGAAATTTCCCCAGAGTTCACTGAACAATACGTACAGAGTGATTCATAGTTATTTCCACTAAGCAGAAAATATCACACAGTATTAATTAAACAATTCGAAAAATAGATCTTAATTTTGTATTACATTTTTCTGATATAGTGATAGTTCATACTATTATATTAGTAAAGATATTTATTAATTAAATGTAGAGCCATAATAATAATAATAATAATAATAATAATAATAATAATAATAATAATAATAATAATAATAAAATCAGGTAAACTGGTGTAATAAAGTGCCAGTATGCTTTTTCTTAATCAGTGATAAACGCAATTATGATAGGCCCATGCAGAAAAATTATTTTTGTAATAGATCTCAGAGTTCAACTCCAAAAACAAAATGCGCTGGCAATAATAATAATAATAATAATAATAATAATAATAATAATCATCCAATAGGCCTACGATTCGCTGATATGTCTGTTTCAAGTTTAAAGCAGCCTTAAAGGTTATGAATGAATAAAAAGTCAATATGATATCTGTCAGGAATTACATTAGGTATATTGCTGCACAGGAACGAATAGGCCTATAAAAATACTCACATTAAAATATAGCCTAATGTAAATATCAGTAGTCTACATATCCATAGAATAAAACTAAACTAAACCCCGTGGCGCTACATCCCCGAAGGAACAAGGTCTACCACCCGACCTCTGCGTCATCTACCATAGGCAGATGGCAATATTGGGGGGCATGTGGTCAGCATGCCGACACCCACGACCGTTAATGGTGGTTTCCATGACCGGAGTCGCTACATGCACAATGTAATATCAATATTCAATGGCTAGTTGTTATAAATCGTTTATTTACATTATTAAGTGTCAGTATGGTACATTATGAGATTGTGTGTGGGGCGAAAAATGTCTGTCCGTCTGTCCGTCCGTCCGTGTGTCTGTACGCGCCATAACTCAAATACGCTTTTTCGGATTTTCATGAAACTTGGAAAACACATTTATAATGTCCATGAGAAGAACCCTATTGATATTGAACCAAATCGGTTCACCGGCTCCGGAATAATGCCCAATTTAGTGCCTATTTTAATAGATTATATTAGAAAGGCGCGATAACTCAAATACGATGAAACTTGGTACATACATTTATGACGACCATGAGAAATACTCTATTGAAGTTGAACCCAATCTGTTGACCGGTACCGGAGTAAAACCCAATTTAGTGTGTATTTTAAAGGCGCAATAACTCAAATACGCTTTATCGGATTTTATGAAACTTCGTATACGCATTTATAATGTCTATGGGTAAAAGTCTGTTGATATTCAACCAAATCCGTTGGCCAGTACCGGAATAATTCCCAATTTAGTGTTTTTATGTTAATATATAAGAAGTCGCGATAACTCAAATATGCTTAATTGGATTTTCCTGAAACTTTGTATACCCATTTATAATGTACATGGGAAGATGTCTACTAATATTGGACTAAATCGGTAGACCGGCACCGGAGTAAAACCCAATTTAGAGTCTATTTTAAAGACGCGGTAAATCAAATACGCTTCACCGGATTTTTATGAAACTTGGTATACACATTTATAATGTCCATGGGAATACGTCTATTGATATTGGATAACATCGGTTGACCTGTTTCGGAGTAATGCTTAATTATTGCCTATTTTATGGTAATATACGTATGCGAAAGAATTTATGAAATGCACATCAGTTATCATGACAACGTAGCCTTTTGTTTTACTGTGATCTTATAAGGCTTTGGAAATTAAAATACAGTTAGCTATGACAAATAACACTATTGCTTTACATGCGCTTATCCAAATGGACCGTTAAACTGACCCAGGTGACTGAGATGGTAACGTCTTGGCCTCACATTCTGGAGTCCCATGGTTCAAATCCCGAAACCGGCCAATTTGACTTTTTTTTTGTATTCTGCATATCATAATTGCAATCATAACTGATTAAACAAAAACATACTGGCACTTTGTTACATCAGTTTGCCTGATTTTATTAATAGGTGGCGTTTGCTGTGCGTTCATGACATTTAATGAAGTTTGGTTTTTATATAGCAGACTAGCGCGAATATAAATTGGTTGAAATTGAATGTGTTGAGAGACCCGATGAACCAGTTGTTACTCGAATTCTATTGTTTTCAAGGACCAGCTGACGTGATGACGGGTGTCTATAAAACACATTGTCGCTCGTTGGGGGCTCAACCCCCAAACCCCCAGTGAGGTTCTCGGGAAAGCTGCTGTCTTTATACTGCCCTATAGCCTGTTACCGTGTAGCCATAAAACAACCTAAAAAGTGCGGGAAGACTTTAGGACTTCTTCGGGGTAAAAAATAAATCAATTGAACTTTTTGGAATTTTTCCGTCGGTTACAAGCTGTCAAATGTTGGTTTCAGGTTTCTAGCTCATCTGGAAGTGGTAAACATTAATGGCGTATTTTATGAAGTAAATTTCAACTGATATTAAAGGATGAAATAGCGAGGATAATTCATGGTATGTAAATATACAATTCGGCATTTGCCATTACGACTGGAGAAACCATGAAAAAACTCATGTCAACTGGGATTAGAACCTGGGACCTCCCGAATGCGAGTCAAAGACGTTACCATCTCGGCCACCTTGCTAGGTAACTTTTTTTGTTTTTATTTAGTATCAAAACTATCAAAAAAATTATCAAACATTACAACAAATCTTCATGTACTTTTCTTTGAAAGCCCCTGATGAGCAAAGCTCGTGTTTAGGGGCTGCAATTATCACATCTCTATATATATAAAAGGCTTTGTCCTGACTGACTGACTTAATGACAGAGAATCAACGTAGAGCCTAAACTATAATAGGTAGAGACTGGGAATTTTGACAGCACTTTTGTTTCATAATGTGCTCACTATGAAAGGTTTTGAAAAATTTTGATTGTAAATGCCAAAAATCAAATGTTTTTTAGAACAATTAATCCCTTTTTACACAGAATTATCAATCCAAATCACAGTTCACACGACAATAGTGTATTGTTGCCACTGGTCTCAGGTAGGTTTGGAAACAAATGAAACGGGACTTTGGCAAATCCACGAAAATAATGAACAAAGTGATGCAATCACATAACTTTCTCTACCCTGGACATAGAGAATACCATACCAGGTATGGTAATACGTATATCATTATATCGCAGTTTTTTGGAGAGGGAAGTATGAAAGTGATATTGAATATCTTTTTAATTTTATACCCGAAACCGTTGTATAGTAACATGAGAGTGAGAAATAAAATATTCAGCAAAGACAACACAATTTTATGTTACCGGAATTTCTGTTCCTTTTTATTTGAACCCCTACCAGGCTTGGTGTGTAGAAGCGATGGGATGCAAAATTCTACATCCTCTATGAGCCATAAAAAGCTATATCAAGCGTTTTCTGAAGGCATAGTTTGAGTTTGATAAGTCGTTCTTCCTCATTTCAAATTCTAAGTAATTTTATAAGGACCTATAATTTGAAAATCGAAAGTCCTTCATAAGTTAATTTCGAATTACAAAATACAAAAACCGGGCGATGCCAGACCTTTTAAGCTAGTCTTTAAATAAGAGAGAACAGAGAAATTTACAAATGCAACAAAAATTAATGTATAAAACTAAAAACAGTTTAAAAGTTTTTACGAAAGAAACTTAAAGTAGGAAGTTCAAAATAACTTATATAAACAGAGCCATTTTACAAATATGTTTATGTTTAAACATATAAATAAATGTAAGAAATTAACAAGAAACAAATGAAAGGTATAAAAATTATAAGATCTGATTAAATCATTAACAGTAAGTAGTTTATTTTTACTTCCGCTGTCCGTAGCATGGGTAAAGGAAGTATTTACTGAGTTCGATCCCGAAATTCTAAGTTGATGTTTTTAACATAAATACACATCTTGAGGTCTCCTGAATCCAAAAATACAATATTCAATAACGTGTATGTCTGTGTGTGGACATATGTGTGTCTGTTTTTATATGTGTGTGTATCTGTGAACAGCTTAGTTCCAGAATAGAACATTGTATTTTTTTTAATGTACCTTCTGGAGATGTGACACATAGTTTGGCGACAACTTCCTCTTACTTGTATTGCCATTTTACATGAATATTTCGTTTTCCAAGATTTTCTTCGAAAACGGCTTTAACGATTTTTGTTTAATTTTTTTGCATGAGGTGCTTATACTGAGGGCTAAAACTTTTATTTGAAACTTTTTTTGCAACAATTCTTTGATAAGTCAATAAGTCACCCATTATTTGTAGCTCAGTCTTGCCTGCATCGGGTTGAAAGAACTGAATACGCGTTCTTTGCAATACGGCTTCTTATTTTATGAAATCAAAAGATGTAGTGCCCATGCTTAAGAGTAAAGAAAGTTACATCAGCACGTTAATAAGATTTTATTTGGATTGTGTATCCTTCGTGGTTGCGATGTGATGTGGTAACGACTTTTTCTTCATTTTGACAACCATTTTGCATGAAGAGATCATACATAGTAATATATTGTACTAGGAGGCCTACATTTATTTGGGCAGAGGAAGTTATGTGAATTTCACATCAGATTCTTTTACAATTTTATTGAACCAGATGAAAATTATTCGTTAACAAATTATTAATTGCCAGAAAGGTACTTTCTGAGATCGTGTTATAAGTCAGTCATCGTTTGTACAAACTCATTTAAGTCTACCGTGGCGAACAGTAGATCTTTGCATAAGAGGTTAAAAAAAAAAAAAAAAAAAAAAAAAAAAAAAAAAAAAAACTGAACATGTGCTTCCTGTAATGCGGCCTCTTATTCTTTATCAGAATATTATTTTCGAAGTAAGAATGTTGTATTGCCCATTCTTTAGGGTAGAGAAAGTTATCTGAGTGAATTACATCAGATTTTTAAAGAGTTGTCCGCATGTGGGAAACATAATAATCGACGTCTTTGCGTTTTGCTGTTAAAAGTAATCGTTTCCCTGCAAGTCCCTATGGCAAATTAAACTGCAATCCGTAAGGAGAACGGGGTTATTAAAGTGTCACCTGTGAGTATAACGGGGTTATTAAACCGGCAACCGTTACCTTTGATTATTATTTGTAACTAGCATGTGCCCGCGGCTTCGCCCGCGATAAAAAAAAAAAGAGCATAAAGTTAGAGCATAATAGTTAAATCATTATATTTATTAACACCTAAACCACGTGGACTACATGTCACGGTTAGCTATCGTCGCCTGGTAAAAGCAATCTCAGATTCGAGTTCCTTGGCCCAGAAAATCCCTGTATAGTGAGTTTCGTCCAAATCGAACAATGTTTAACCATATTTAGGTCTATGTTGATTATCCCTCTTCCGTGTAGGTTGAAAATTTCATATGTCTACGGGCCTTGACATTCTAAACAAATGAATCGACCAGCGTGGGCTTACAACATTCTAGCGATCGCGATGTTTTTATTACCACGGTATGACAAAAATAGCCAAAGCCAACTGCAATTGATTTGACATTGAAATGTATTACTGAAATCTGATGCTTCGACAGCACTAAAATCACGTTTTCTGCCAGTTTTTCACTCATAACTCGCGAACGAAAGCTAAAATTAAAAATCCGGCTTCGATGCGCATTTGCCCACCTTTCAGCCCACCTATGTTTAAAATTTCAGATCTCTGCGTTCAGGAGATTTCGCTGGGCATCGTGGACAGACAGACAAACACGTCCTTTTATTATTTTAAGATAGCATGTGCCCGCGGCTTCGCCCGCGATAATTATTTCAAAAATTAAAAATTAAGAGCATAATAGTTAAATCATTATATTAACGCCTAAATCATGTGGACTACATATCACGATTAGATAGCGTCAACTGGTAAAAGTGACCTCAGATTCGAGTTCCTTGGCCCAGAAAACCCCTGTATAGTGAGTTTCGTCCATATCGAACAACGTTTGACCATATTTAGGCTAATATTGATTATCCCTATAATAATAATAATAATAATAATAATAATCCTCTTCGGTGTAGGTTGAAAATTTCATATTATGTTTGCGTGCCTTGACATTAAAAACAAATGAATCGACCAGCGTGAGCTACAACAGTCAAGAGATCGCGATTCTTTTATGTCGAAGGTATGACAAAAATAGCCAAAGCCTAGTGTAATTAATTTGTATTACTGAAAACTCATGCTTCGAAAACGCAAAAAATACACGTTTTCTGTCCGTTTTTCACTCATAACTCTCGAAGGAAAGCGAAAATTAAAATTCCGGCTTCGAGGTGCACATTCCGACCCTTTAGTCCGCCTATGTATAAAATTTCAGATCTCTGCTGTGGGTAGATTTCGCTGGGCATCGCGGACAGACAGACAGACAGACGGAGGACAGACGGAGGACAGACGGAGGACAGACACTTCCTTTTATTAATATAGACAAGTCGTTACCGTTACATACATGTAACAGTTACAAAGTACAAGAAATATTCTCCATCTCTACAGTATTTTTATTAATCGTTTTGAAACAAAGGAAAAATAACTTTATTAATTAAATCGAATTAATATCTTTTGTCTATAAGTGGCAAATACTTTTCTTGTGTTTGTCAAACAAATTTGCAAATTACATTTTTTGTCTATAACTCGTAGGTGAAGCACCACGTAGTTTCCTTAACAAGGCAAGGCAAGCGTTTAATCACTGCGAACATCCTAATAAAAGGCCAATAGTGGTAACACTATAAATTTTTGTAATCGATCTACGAGTTAAGCTCTAGATCGGTTCACATTACCCTACATTTAGTGTTAAATGAGTTTAGTTAGGTCTTTTTTTATTACTTCTTCAACCAAACTTGACTCCTCGTAGGCTACCGTTGGTAAGATGTTGCAGGTAAAGGAAATAAACTTGACCGTTAAATTCGATGAGGAATTGTTATACGTGTATCAACAATTTTTTTCAGGTTTCCTATCGTGAATCCAAATATATACGAGTTAATGAAACATGTCCGTGAGCAACGAAACTTAAACACGAAAAATCGTATAGAAACGAAAATTTACATTTGATTTAGGCCTATTTATATTTTGGGATGTGCCAGGACTCATGGCAACCGATTTTTTAGTTATTAAGTGCCAGAATGGTACTTTATGAGATTGTGTGGGGAAGGGAAAATGTCTTTCCGTCCGTCCGTGTGTTTGTACGCGCGATAACTCAAATATGCTTTATCGGATTTTCATGAAACTTCGTATATACATTTACTAGCTTAAAAGACCCGGCGTCGCCCGGGTTTTTTTATTTTGTAATTGGAAATTAACTTATGAAGGACTTTAGATTTTTAGATTCTAGGTCCTAATATAGGTATTTATAATTTGAAATAGGAAGAACGACTTATCACACTCAATCTATTCTCTCAGAAAATGCTTGATCCCATTTCTTTTCTGGTCTGTCAGAATTTTGTCCGGCGGGAGTTCTTTTACATGTCTGTAAATCTCCTTCAGGGGCAATTGCATTTAATAATTTAATAAAGTGTCGTATTATGGAATGATACATTGCAGGTGAAACGAGAGTACTCGAGAAAACCTGCCCCGACTATTTGTCCGTGAATTTCACATGGATCCACAGAGATTAGATCCTCTGTCCCGTATTGTCTTTGGCGAAACAATCGATATATTATTTAACATCTCAAGTACGCCGTTATCTCGCTTACAATTACTCAAATAGCGACGTGTTTTAATCATTTTCGTGATTTTAATGATTAATTACATGCCTAATTCTATGATGCTATAATGCTATATGCTATATGCTATAATCAGTGCTTTAGTTGGGCCGGTACGCACCGGTACTGCATACCGGTATAAAATTATTTTCCTTCTACCATACCGGGAAAAATATGTGCTCCGGTACGTCGTACTGGCAGTACAGGAACGAGATTGTCCTAAAATACTTATTAAATGTCTAATTCAATACAAAAAATGACAAGCACTATTAAATTCTCCACAGATATGCGTTCTAATCTTCACCTTCGTGCGCATTTCTACAGTTACTTTCTCCTTAGATCACATGTTGGCTAGCTACCTTGTTTTCATAAAATGTATGGGACCAGCACTAGACGTTTTTGATCCTGCTCCATACGTCAGGTCATGACTACAAGGAGGCAATAGGTCAGCAGAAGAAACTGCATGCAGAAAATGTCAACCGAAGGATTACATTCATTATGAGGCGATATGGAAAATTTTGAAGTAAGATGAGTACCCCCAAAAAATATTTTCCAACTAAAGTACTGGCTATAATGCTATAAAAGTCACAGATATAACTTTAAGTCCATGTTATCTCAAGATAAATTCGTTGCTCATGAACTTATCGATAAAATCCCGATTCCTCGTTGTATTACCTACGACTATTCCACTCATACGCTCCGTGTTTGATATTGACCATTAACGTTTAGCAATTCCTCGGATATAGACCAATCACGGCCGTTTATCTTACAATATTCTTGTAGGAATCGCGAGGATAGCTTTTTATCGGGTAAAACCGTCTGCTTGTTACTGAACACGAAAGCATCAGGGTGCAGTGATTAACAAGTCACATGCTGCCATTAAACAGCAGGAAAACAGATTATTTTCTTTTACATAACTTGTTTGGAAATTGAAATAATAGAAATGTACATCGATTAAAAACACAATCGATTCGGTGCAAGCCAGTTCGTGTGGTTTTATTCTGTTCTGCTGTTAGCTTACCTGAATTAAGTTAACTATGTCTTATATCACGGCCTCCTTTATTGTACAATAAAGGAGGCCATGCTTATATGCATAGGCCTAATTAGTAGCACTGGCCATAGCATAGTAACTCGAATCGATTCATGGATGGTAGTAGGCCGTGATCTCGCAGCTGTTAGTTTTGTTTTTATACAACAAAGCAAGAAATTAATTATTATTTGTATAATCCGTTTCATTTACTCGAATAGACGAGTTTCATCAGATAGGCCTAACTCATCGATAAACTCGTCAACTCTCGTGGGATTACCTACGACAATTTGGCAATTGTTCCGGTTTATACTGTCTACCTACGAATGTTTCATTGATTTCCCTTCATTCCAGCGATCCGATAGTTCATTTCTATGAACTGGGCTGTAGATATAAATGTTGGTAGTTATCCCTGGAAATCCAGCTGCTATGTCTGTGGGGGTCATAGATAGAGAACAGGCTCGATCAATGTGCTAGGCTCCATTCCTTCATTGATGCTAACGAGGACAACCGCCTGTTCTCAAACTCTGCACACTCAGAACCCTGGTTCATGAAGGTGAGAGTATTACGATTCATTTTGCTTCTCTACCGTACCATAGGTTACAAATTTACAAACGTACAGATAAACAGACGAAGCGCCGAACGATCGCAGGACATCGCTTCGTTCGATCAATTATACTAAAGAAGTACTGCAGTTATGGGGTACGCCGTAGCGTAGTGGTTGAGGCGCTGCGTTACAAACTGGAAGGACGCGGGTTCGATTCCCGATGAAATCGTTGGAATTTTTCAATTGGCCTAATCCTTCTGGTGGCACCATGGCCCTAGGGTCGATTCAGCCCCTAACAGAAATGAGTACCAGGAGCAATCCTGGGGGTAAAGGCGGCCGGTGCGTAAGTCTGACAACCTTACCACCTTCACGTGCCGAATGTCCAAAATCTGGGAGCCTCAACCTCCTGGAACCCTCTGGGCCTCCATGGCCTGTATAGGGATCACTTCACTTCACTTCACTTCACTTCAGTACTCAAGTTATCCTGATTAATGGGGATCGGACCCGATCCGAATAACCAAATATGATGGATAAATCATGAAAAAGTCATTTATAAAAAAAACTAAATTATACAGTACCGTTCTTACATAAAGTGGCACATCATTAACATATCGGTCAGAGTCAGTTGTTTTGCTGACAAGCTGTCGATTTTATCGGCTAAAAGTTTTGCTTTTTCGCATATAATCGGCCCTGAAAAGTTTCCCAATGCTAGCTGCTGAAAAAACCACTTGAATACGGACTCAAAGCAATCCGGATAATTGGCGATCCGGATAGTTGGAGTTCGGATAATTGAAGTTCTACTGTCGTTCAATGAACAGTAGACTTCGTGTCCACAAAAGGCTAAGATCCCCTCTTCATCGCACGGTCTTATTCATAGAGTTTGCGCTGGCCCAGGCTATTTTCGTACTATGTAGCACAAGCTTAAGCTGTGGCTAAGAAAGTCGTATTCAGAAATGCTTACCAATCTAGGACTAAGTTTACACGAAGATAATCGTATTGTATCGAGTCGAGAAAATGGTATCCGCCGACTTTGGGGGGTCAAGGTATTATCTGCTCCCCCCCCTCCAGTTACGTTTTTATTAAGTGCCAGTATGGTACTTTATGAGATTGTGTGGTGGACGAAAAAATGTCTGTCCGTCTGTCTGTCTGTCTGTCCGTCTGTCCGTGTGTCTGTACGCACCATAACTCAAATACGCTTTTTCGGATTTTCATGAAACTTGGAAAACACATTTATAATGTCCATGGGAAGAACCCTATTGATATTGAACCAAATCTGTTCACCGGTACCGGAGTAATGCCCAATTTAGTGCCTATTTTAATAGATTATGGCGCCTTTCTAATTCACTCAAATACGCTGTATCGGATTTCCATGAAACTTGGTATACCCATTTATGACGTCCATAAGAAGTGCCTTATTGAATTTGAACCTAATCTGTTGACCGGTACCGGAGTAAAACCCAATTTAGTGTATATTTTAAAGACGCGGTAACTCAAAAACGCTTTACCGGATTTTTATGAAACTTGGTATACACATTTATAAAGTCCATGGGAAGACGTCTATTCATAATGGATAAAATCGGTTGACCTGTTTCGGAGTAATGCTCAATTTATTGTCTATTTTATGGTAATATACGTATTCGATTGAATTTATAAAAAAAAATGAAAATCAGTTATCTTGACAACATAGCCTATTGTTTTACTGTGATCGTATAAGGCCTTGGAAATTAAAATACAGGTAGCTATGACAAAAAACATTTTGATTTACATGCGCTTATCCAACTAGACCGTTAAAATGACCCAGGTGGCCGAGATGGTAGACCTTTCTTCTTCCGTAAGCCCTGCTTAATGAATAAATCTGGAGCTTAACTTGGAAATCAATTTTTAAAAAAACACATTCTGCATATCATAATTGCAGTCATAACTGATTAAAAAAAAATACTGGCACTTTGTTACATCAGTTTACCTGATTTTATTATATAAAGCTTATGTATAACTACCAACAATCCAATTCTTGCCCCCATTAGTACTTTCAAGTCAGCGCCTCTGCGTACTGTACATTATATACGATGCTAATCTATTGGAGAGTGCAGTCGTTGGATGCACTGGGAAATAAGAATATTCCGAAACTAGCAGCCAAGAGGTTTAGCCAATGTTTTCATTTGTTGTGAAGACATTGTTTCTACAGGAATCGTTTGGCTAGAATCGTTAAAGCGAGGTGGACGAGATGGTAAAGTATTGGACTCGCATTCGGCCGGCCAATTTGACATGGGTTTGTTGACGTTACCCATAACGTGTAAAATGT
Organism: Ectobius pallidus; assembly: GCA_964059195.1. Classification (NCBI taxonomy): domain Eukaryota; kingdom Metazoa; phylum Arthropoda; class Insecta; order Blattodea; family Ectobiidae; genus Ectobius; species Ectobius pallidus. The sequence continues at coordinate 134,200,222 of CAXKWD010000009.1, forward strand.
TCCGATGGACAGAATAAAATAAAATCAAACGAAAGTAACATTACATGAAGCGGAACCGTTAAAAAGTGCCACCATCTTGAAACTAAATAAATAATAATAACCCTTTTACATACGTCTTTTTAATTACTTCAAGGAAGTTTTATGCCCAATTGGAAGAAAATCAAACAAAGAGTTCGGTCGTGACTGCGTAAAAAATAGACAAAATGCACGTAAGTCATTGGAGTTACGTCAGAAAAGTTCCGGGAAAAGTGTAGAACATTTTACATTTGACAGGGGAAGTACCGGTATTTTTCAAGAGTAGGCTATATTGCGATACAAGTGCCGTAAGCGATGCATACGGATCGAGGAAAAAGTTTTTTTCAATTTCCGAGATCCGTTATGCGCTTACGGCACGAGTATTGCATGCTATTTTTTGCACGATGATTATTTATATCAATTTATTAAAATTAATTGAGATATTACCTGAAAATATTATGTATATAGGCCTACATTATTGAAGATAGATGTTTATTTCAGAAAGTGATTCGCATTTGTTGTTGTTTATGGGAACCGAATATTTGTCCTGGGGGCCTTGTCCATAAAGGCTTGTATTATGATGTGTGGCGTAAGTAAATTCTTTCCGCACGGAAACTCTTACCGCACATAGCAACAAGATTGCGTGTGGGAATGTCAACTTCCGATCCACGGCAACAACATTCGTTAGTACCACTAATTAGTTAAGTCGTGCAAAAACGTTTATAGCATGAACCGTTTGGCTAGAGTCGTTGAAAGAAGCTGAACATAAAATGGAACCACTAAAATGATCACTATCTTGAAGCAAATAATAGTAACAAATCCTCGTTTTTAATGATTTTGAGGAACATTCTTGTACAATTGCAAGAAAATCGAACAACGCGTTTGGTCTAATTGCCTTATAAACAAGCTTACAGACAGACGAATTAAAACAGGACCTAGCTTCGCTTGGTTAGGCTGATTATAAGCCTGCAATGTTATTTGCGTGTGAATGACAGTATAATATCCACAATGTTTTGAAAATTACAGTCGAATTTGGTTAATTCGGCGTTGGATAATTCGAAATATTCTATAATTCGAATAAATACTCATTCCCCTTGAAATTCCTATATAAATGTATGTTAAAAATTGCAATTAATTCGAATTTTTTAAGCTTAATTTGGATAAATCGAAGCCAAAATTTGTCTCATGTTAATGTTGTAAACTTTGGGACAGAAAGAAGTGGAAAACTCTTGACAATTAGTACTAAAACTAGAGTCAATTAACTTACATTAAATTTTAGCGTTCTCAGGTGAGGCTAGCCTGAAACGTTCTTTCAACGAGTCAGCCACCCTGGTATGCCAGGAGGCCCTTGCCCGCTATGGGATGCTTGTGGGCTAATTCTTAATTCTTAATGTTGTAAAGATTCCAAGAGTTCATTGCTTCCACAAGAATTAACTATTTCGCTGAAGAACCCTAGTCACTAGCAGCCAGCAGGTACCGTACTAAAGTTTTATCTTCCTCCTGCTGAATAGATGTTCAATGGAATGCGAAGATCACCCCCTCCGCTACAGTCTTGGAGGGATTCAATACTTATGTGAAAATTTTAGTGTTCATTCTATCCTCAAAGTGTGACTGTGTTTGAAAATGTCAAAGCGTGGAGCATGCACCAATTCCTTTATTAAATTTAGGGTTACAGTTTTAGTGTGAAAAAAGAATGGTTTCATTTAACATCCTAACAAAAGGATGGCAGTCATTCAGTTAAGATTCACTATACAATAATTATTATTTATTGCAATGAGTTTATTTTTAACATTTTTACGGCATTTTCGTTTAAATAGGTCACAGTTTTGGTTAATTCGAAATTTGAATAATTCGATTTTTTTTCTAATTCCCCTTGGGGTTCGAATTACTAAAGGTCCACTGTATTACCAATCTGGAACTTGAAATCTTATGCAAGTGATCCTGGAACGATAGCAGTTGATGGAACAGGGTGTAGTGTAGGCTGAACATGAACTGCGGTCTGTAGGAATCGATTGAGGCAGCGGGTAATATCAATCTCGTACCCCCTCCCCCGGGGGTCCAGTCTGCCCCCACATCGTCTGATCGTCAACTGTCAACTGGGCGCGGCGGTGCAACCGTCAGCTGTTCGGGAAGTCTGCCACATAGGGGGCCGTGATCGGTTATGTCCAGAAATCTCACATCCCTTCCTTGTTCACTGCATAATATGCATGTCATCAGTCTAATTCTCGCTCCATTCGTGCCAATATTCTTATATTTCTTTCTTTACTTTAGTTTTATCTCTCCATTTTAGGGACATTTAAGCGACCCACGCCACCCGGGCCTTACAAGACCGCAACCTGTCTGAAGAGGATTATCTATGGATCACATACACACTTTTTTGACCAGACAAGGACATGGAGGGCCTCCTCGGGTCACTGTCTTGAATCAGTAACAAAATAAAATAAATCCTTATACTTACGTCGTTTTCAATTATTTCAAGAAACATTCTTGCAAAATTGGAAGAAAATTGAACAACGCGTTTGGTCGTAACTGCATTACAAAAAACTTACAAACAGACGAATTGAAACAGGGCCTAATAATATTATACTAAATCGAGTTCATTTCGTGTGTTTTTAATATGCGTTGTATGACGTTAAAACTCAAGAGAAGCCCTGCGGCCTGCATGCCTTGTAGCCTGCCACGTATTGGAAAAGACGGTTGTTATCGACACGGAACGATCTTGAAACCTTCAGAGCAGCAAATGTAACTGCGTAATAAAATCCTGTATTTAAAATAAAATAAAATAAAATCTGTTCGTGTTATACTAAATTGAGTTAGTTTTTGGTGTTTTTAATGTAAAAAAGTTTTAAAAATGCTTAAACTACATCATTTTAACGCCAAATTTTAAAAAATTTCCATACCCCCCAGACCCCCCCCCCCCGGCAGACCTTGCCACCCCAGTTAAAAAGCTGAAATTACGCCCATGAGGCCTAACGTAGGCTTGCAGATTTTGTCTTCGTTTTAGAATTTAATATGAATCATTGCTATTTCCTTTTTTCCAAAATTTAAATTATTCATGGAATATGACTCCCGTAACAAATGACAGCAGACCGATTGCTCCGTACACTTACCTTAAGGTAATGTTATATCCCAATCTAATTTGTCATGTTGGGAGATTGATGGAAGGACATACGTCTCTCATTATACAACAATATGTGTTTTCACGTTCTACCGATAGGAGTGCTCATCAAACAAACGAATTGCCTGGCTCAGTCTGGTACGATTGACATTTGTCATATTTCATTTCGTAGGCGCCTCTCATTTTTATTAAAACCTTCATGCCTATCAATTTATTTATGAACGGGCATTAATCTAATTTTCAGTGAAGAATTGTCTGACCCGCGCTTCTGGCTCCCTCTGCCGTTTTTATGCCGGCACAGCATGCCACATTATTAATGTAAGCAGGCAAATCCTGTTTAGAGTTTCATTTTTTTCCGAGAGCTGATCCCAGTCTCTGATATTCCCCTTTCTAAAATTATATCGATGGCTCTATTTTTTAATTTATCGCTCTATAAAGAATTGAATTTTACACTGTTAACTTCTTTTGTCTAAAAATCTGGGAGCCTAAACCTCCTGGAACCCTAAGGGCCTCCATGGTCTCTATAGGAAACACTTTATATTAGCTTATATATACGTATATATAGGCCCTTAGGGTTCCAGGAGGTTGGGCAAAATTCTTTATATATACGGGTATAGGCCTATATAATGTCCCTAGAAAGTGAACTTCATATTCCTTTAAAAGAAAAAACCTTCTAATCCATGTTCTTCTTCTATTTTACCATACGTATTCCCATAGGCCTATCTCATACAATCTGCATTGTATTTTTTATTTTATTTAGTTATCTAATTTGGCGGAGTAGAGACCATAAGGCCTGAGCATGGGGGAAATTATATAACTTAATTACAATACATAATACTTCTTTTTTCCTTCCCTCCTTACCCTTTTTTAGGAATTACGGTTAGGGAAATTTAAAATATCTCGTACGTTACACGTAAATTCCTATTTCGTAATGATTCAAATTAGCTTATAATTATACCCCGTTAAATACACAGAAAAATTAAAATAACATGTATTCATTTTTCTGAAAAAGTTTCAGGACTAACTTTTTTGTAGAGTAATTTCAGAAAGGCTTAATGATAAATTCTTCTTCTTACGAAGATAGGTTTCAATTGAATTTCCGTTATTTTGTCAACTCCTTAGGTGTTCTTTGATCGGGGACATGGGTGACATTGGCGGGCTTTGGGGATGGAATATTTCGTGCCATTGGTGGGCTTCGGCAATGGAATGTTTGGTGACATTAGTGGGCTTTGAAAATGGGATGTTTGCTACATTGGTGCGTTTTGGAAATAGAATGTTTCGCGACATTCGTGGGTTTTGGAAATGTAACATTGGTACATCGGTGGGATTTGGAAAATGTATGCTTTGGTGATATTGGTTGACTTCGGAAATGGTACGTTTGGTGACATTGGTGGGTTTGGAAATGGTACAGTTGGTGAAATTTGTAGGCTTTATAATATGTTTCATGACATTGGTGGGCTATATTGATATTGGTGGACTATGGAAATGGTTATGTTTGTTGATATTGGTTGGCTTTCAAAATGAATTGTTTCGTGTCATTATTGGTAGGCTTTGGTGATGGGAATCTGATGATACTGCTTGTTTTTTAAACGGTACATCTGGTGACAAGACAATGGTGGGACTTTGGAAATAAAGTGTTGGGTAGCATTGATGGGTTTTGAAAACATAATTTTTGTTGGTTGATTTTGTAAAGATTTTGTTCTTCCTGTTTATTGTGTGCACTTTCCTAATTTCAATCTTAGTGATTTTTTTTAGAAAGGAGCTCGTCAATTCCGGACACCGTGTATTTCTGGCTACGGCAGGTCATTAGGGTCCCCAGGAGGTATCGTCTGGCAGCACTTGGGGTGGCAATGGAAGGGGTGAAAGTATTGATTGTCCTGTAAGAGTTCACTTGTCTTATTAGATTGAAAAATGGAGTGGTTTTTCAAAGGGAATTGGATATTTAATATTGTGAAGAAGAGAGAGCAATTGAGATATGCAGTAGCCTTGCAGAATTGAGAGACGATACAATACACTTCAATAAGTAACACAATCCCTGAAACAGTTCTATGATAAAATTGGACCAAATTCTACAGAAAGGAACCAATCCACATGATTTTTAAGCTCAGAAAAAAAAAACATTTAAAGTTAAATAAAAAGCCACCAGGAACTTTTCAGTGTGTGACATACAAATGGAAGAGGAGGGTGAGTTGGTAGCATGGCTTCCTTCCACCCTGACGGCCCGGGTTCGATTCCCGGCCGGGTCGGGGATTTTTCAGGGGTGGAAAATTTTCTTCCTGGTTTCAGGACTGGGTGTTGTGTTGTGTCCTTTCATTCCCATCCCGCGAGAGGCAATGGCAAATCTTCGCGGTATCATCCTTGCCTGAATCACCTCGGACGAATCGTGGTCATCACCCCAAGGCTTCGTCCCGGTTCTGGACCTGCCTTCGGGCAGAACACTCATTAATATTATATATATATATATGTTCAGTAGCAATAATTTAGCATCTACTCGGGTTTTTTTAAATTTGAGGGTTGGTTCCTTTCTGCAGAATGTGGTCCAATTAGGATTGCCAGAAGTAAAACAAAGCAAGATATTTTATATAAAAAACCTAATTTTTCACAAAGTGTCGGGCACGACACAGATTTCTAAAATGTTAGTTATTAACATAATTAATTACAGTATCCCTTATGTTAGGATTTTAAAAATTTTCGATCATCTTTATCATTTTTTTGCACTCCTTAACTAATTAGTGGTACTTACGAATGTTGTTGCCGTGGATCGTAAGTTGACATTCCCGCATGCAATCTTGTTGCTATGTGCGGTAAGAGTTTCCGTGCTGTTATGAATTTACTTACGCCACACCTCATAATACAAGCCTTTATGGACCAAGGCTCCCCAGTTTGTGGCGACTTTAACAGGACAAATATTCGGTTCCCATAACAACAAACACATGCGAATCACTTTCTGAAATAAACATCTATCTTCAAGAATGAATATACATAATATTTTCAGGTAATATCACAATTAATATAATTAAATTGATATAAATAATCATCGTGCCTTTATTTTGATATATTTATCGTAATACTACAATTTGTAGAATTATTTAAAGAAATTCCTCCATACTTATTTATAAATATTCGGTTCCCATAACAAGCGCCTCGTTTTTTCAAACTCTTTCCTCGATCCGTAAACACCACTTACGGCACTTGTATCGCAATATACCGTACTATAGCCTAATTTTTATTGTCCCTAATGCTTTGCCCATATGGCAGTCTCTCTAATAAGGGAAGTTTTCGTTAACAAAAAGTAGTCATTTGTTAATAGAATTGATGAAACAGGCCTATTAAAACTGACGAATACAGTCATTGCTTTAATCGATCATAAGTTTATATAACTCCTCAGCAGTCATAGAGACAGCATAACAAGAGAACAGGCTACTAGGAGAATAAAAAAATTGCAAACATTAAAATATTACGATTTTAAATAATATTAGCATATAGGCCTACGCGTACATATGTGATTATTCGTCCTGGAGGGGGGTATTTCGCATTTATTTACACATTCTGTGAAATCCAACAAATTTCATGAACAAAATTTGCGAAATTATTTTAAGGTTCAGTAAAGATAAATAGAGATAAGGAAAGATCTCCTGTAAAAATTCGCGCTTATAAAAAAACGGTCCCTGTAACAGCAAAACGATTATTATTATTATTATTATTATTATTATTATTATTATTATTATTATTATTAGCCTATTATTATTATTATTATTATTATTATTATTATTATTATTATTATTATTATTAATACCATCTCCCGTCCACCCCTGTGGCTCATTGGATGCGTTCGCTCCTCTCAATCAGCGGACCCAGGTTCGATTCCTGGTCGAGACAAGTCAGCTAGGTGATTTTTGGAGGGTTTTCCCTCATCTGTGAGAAACATGTCAGATAACTTTAGGCCCTTGTGATCCCAGGCCGTCATTATAATCTTAATTCCATCTGCACCTTGTTCAGAGTCAGTGTGCGAGCGACTAACGTGTCCCGTCCTTTGTCTCCGTGTTGTCTCGGAGGTGGCCTCGGCATTTAATAAAACTAATTAATTACTCTGCTGCTGCAAGACGTGAAGTAAAATGAATTCCTAGCAAAGCTCCTATCCTTTCAATGCAATTCATACTCGAGCGCTCAAGTTGCGATATATCAAATTTGACTGTGTAGGCCTAATATTATATACACTTTCGTTATATATTATTATACCTAATACACTGATATTATATAAAATGGAGAAATTTTCATTGTTAGGGTGACCATACGTCCCATTTTGACCGGGACAGTCCCGTTTTTAAGTGCTCCAAAATAGCGAAATTATCCCGTCTTAACAAAATCTACGAAGAAACTCTGGAATATATCGTACACTTAAAGCTATGCCTGTAGAGACCTTTAATATTACTGCATAGTTTTAGATACTTTTAATATATGGAATGTTTTGTTTAGAATGTTAATGTAGCATGTTTTCTTCAGTAAAGTTAAAGAGCTTTTTTTTTTGTCCCTGTCTTGGTGTCAAGGTTTTAATAGCTGTAGCAGCTGCGCTCATTTACAGGAAACTAATGTCTATATTTAAATAGGTATTTTTTTTTTAAATATAGCTCACTTAAGCGGCCCACATAAAATCAATAATTTTACTTAAAATGCGATGTTTTGCATAGTGTATGGCTGTGAGTGATGTGATGTGAAACTGTTGTAAAAAAATAAAAATAAAAAAATCGAAACTGTTTGAGCATCATCTTATCACTCGTCTAGAAATTTGGATATGCATATTCTTAATGGTTTATACAACCTGTAGGCTTATTATACTAACTGCTTTTAAAATGTATTAGTTATTAATTATTATTAACTAAACTAAAACTCCGTGGCACTACATCCCTCGAGGAACTTGGCCTACCACCCGACCGCTGCGTCATCTACCACAGGCAGTTGGCAGGATTGGGGGCGTGTGGTCAGCATGCCGACACCCACGGCCGTTAATGATGGTTTTCATGACCGGAACCGCTCCTCAATTTGAATCACGAGGCTGAGTGCACCCCTACCAGACCTCCCTACCTCAGAAAAATCAGAGGAGGTACCGGGGGTCGAACCCGGGCCGACGGATCTGTAGTCAGCAACGCTAACCACAAGACCACGCCGGCGGTCATTAATTATAATTAATAATATAATTTTTTGGAGGGGGTTGAAGTCCCATTTTCAGCTTAAAACATTATGGCCACCCTAATCATTGTTTTCTCTATGTTAATGATAGTTCGTATTGCATTTCTATTGTTCATACTCTGTAGAGTTTTACGACCTCTGGTCTCGCCTGGGCTGGAGGGTGTAAAGTTTCTTACCACATTAAATGCTTTACTGCACCCTGTTCGCTCCCAGGGCGGCCATCAAACTCGTCGCGACACGTGGAGCTGCCCGCAGGGAGGTCTAGGTGCCAGGGGTAAACGCGAATTCCTTCTCTGTAGATATACGAGAGTACGAACACAGCAGAGGAAAACAGAAAGGGAAAGGACTGATTTATGTTTGCCGACTAGCAAGGCTGTAGGTATCTGATAATTGTGTAGGCATGAAGACTCGCTTGACTGAAACACACAATGTAGTTGTATGTATGCTGGGCAGGGACGGTAATTACTCCAAATTTCTCAGCATAATTCTTCTTGCCCAGAGTTTTAGATCTGTTGAGAAATTTGTCGGTTTTAAATAGTAGATAAAAATTAAAAACTATAATTTATCAAATATCAAACTTTTTATTTTAATTTAAAGTAAATACAGGCTGAAATAGTCTACAAGAAATCAATTAATCATTTATAATCATTAATATAATCATTTTTCTCATTTTCAACCAAAGATTTATTAAATACTAGCAGGAGCCCGCGGCTTCGCCGACGATAATTGGTTCAAAGATTAAAATTAGGAGCAAAATAATTAAAACATTAAATTTATTAACACTTACACGAGAATCATTCTTAAAATATACGATTAATAATTATATTGAAACAGCTAAAAATCCGGCTTTGGATATCCTTCCACGATTAGAAAGCGGCGCTTGGGACAAACGACCTCAGATTCGAGTTCCCTGCCCCAGAAACTCCCTGCATAGTGAGTTCCGTCCAAATCAATCAATGTTTGCCCATTTATGCCTATTTTCATTATCCCTCTTCCGTCTATGTTGAAAATTTCAGATACCTGCGTGCCTTGACATTATAAACAAACGAATCGACCAGGGTGGGCTTGCAAAATTGAAGAGATCGACAATTCCAAGGGATATGATGAAAAATCGCGATGCTTTTATTTCCTAGTTATGCTAAAAAAGGGCAAAGCCAATTGCAATTGATTTGACAACTGAAACTTATTGCCGAAAGTTGATGGTTCGATAGCGCAAAAATTCACGTTTTCTGCCAATTTTTCGCTCATAACTCGCGAACGAAAGAGAAAATAAAAAATCCGACTTCCAGGTGCATTTGGCCAACCTTAAGTCTATCTACGTTTAAAATTTCAGATGTCTGGGTGTTGTAGATTTCGCTGGGCATCGCGCACAGACAGACAGACAGACAGACAAGCACTTCCTCTTATTATTCTAGATGTCAGGAAAAGGTTATAGCCGGTTTAGGGTGAGATTGTAACAGAGTTTCCGCACATTGCATGCACAATAATTACCCGGAAACACTGAAACAGGTTTTTTTTTAAATATATTTTTGCTCCATTTGTTTTAAAACCACTTAAAAATTAATTACTCTCTTAAAGCCACTGTTAACCATTACGGGAAATGTATGTTTCATGCACACCATTAGTTCAGTATGTGAATAGTTTCTCTTTTGTTTTATTTATGACGTCACACCGTTCGTTTTCGATTGTTCGACTGAGTAAACAAAACTCACTGTTTGCTCACTGAAATATTCATTTATCTCGTCAATTTAGCAATTTAGGTACTAAATAATTGAAATCAGTATTTATACCTCGCAAATGCAATCCTGGATAGCAAGGTAGTCTTCTCTATCAATTCAGTTCGGGTTAGGGCTGTCAAAAATGTTTTTTGACTGCGAAATTAATTTCAGCGAGAATATTATGGACAGATATAATCGTTATTAACAGGGCCCGGATCCTAATGACATGTCATCTTTTTATTGATGCTGCATAGACATTGCCACCTTGTGGATAAATCCTAAGCATGGCCTCTAAATTATAGAAATGCATTTTTATTAGGTCATTTTTTCTCATTTTATGCAATTTTATATTTTTAGGGCATTTATTACAATTTTAGGTCATTATTTTGTCATTTTCTTGTAATTTTCTTCCTTCTTTAGTCATTTTCATGTATTTGCATTGAGCGTATTAACTTTTTCTTCGTCGCCAGCGGTGCTGTTTTTGAAACGTTGTTTGTTTAATGCAAGAAGGAAAAATTCGGCGATAAAGTATTGACATGTCTCAGTCGGAAATGAGAATCAAAGAAACGCAAAAATTTTGTATTATTTTGCTGTTGTTATTGGCACCAGAGTATGCCACCTGCTTGGATTTGAGAGTGCAAACTACTGTTTACCCTCAATAAACAACAATATAATCCGGCAGACCACAAAAGGATGTGCCTCAGTGCCAGTATAAATTTCCGCGAGAAAAGTTATTTACAGTTTTCACATTTATATACAGATTAGTCTATAACTTTGTGTGTATAATAATAATTTTTGATAAATAAAATGTCAGTTTTTAGGTCATTTTTTGTAATTATTAAGTCATTTTCTTTAAAATTTAGGGTCATTTTATAGGTCATTTTTCAAACAAATTTAGGTCATCAGAATCCGGGCCCTGGTTATTAATATGAGGAACTGAATAGGCTAACCTAGTTTTTAAATACTTCGTAATTTTTCTAGATGTTATAAATATTTACTACGTTTTCATGCAGAATTCAAAACGATCTCAATACGATCCCATTCCAAGAGGATTCCGTTTTCTTGCAATTTTCGATACGGTGCTGAAAACAATGCTTCCAAGAGAATCTATAGCACGCGATAGCCCCACATTCAACGACCAATAAAACGTTTCGTTTTCTTTAAAAGGATAGGTCCAGAGACCTGGCACTTAGCCTATATACAGGGTGTTAATGAATAACACCGAATATTTTACCTGTGTATAGACAAGCAACTTTTATTAGGAGATTTGTTATCTATGACGCAAAATGTGTATGCTACAGGGCATTAAAGTCATTGCAATTTGGTGTTCATAAGCCAATAATTAAGCGAAATAGGGCTAAAATGTTCATTAAATTGACTTCATGCCTTCTTAGTGATCAACAAAAACCTGATCCTTAATCACTCATCAACTGCTATGTCATAATTTAGAGTTTTCATAATCTGAAAAATATACAGACTGATCACATGACTGGCCGCCACTGCATTAGTTTATTTTATTTTATTTTTTTATTCATGTCTCCAGAATTAGCAATGAAGCTCCTTTATTTTGAATTTTTTCAAATGTTAGAAGCCAGTCGGAGATTTTATGCTGTAACAGGAAAAGTGGAATCCATAGAGCGAAAATCTCCAAATAAAAGTTGCTTGTCTATGTCCCTCTATACACAGATAAAATATTTCGATGATATTCATTAACACCCTGTATGTATGTATGTATGTATGTATGTATGTATGTATGTATGTATGTATGTATGTATGTATGTATGTATGTATGTATGTAAGTATGTAAGTATGTATGTATGTATATATATATATATTAGTGTCTTGAAATTAAGTATCTATTTTGTTTAAAGAGTGATTTTACTGGCTTTTAATGGAATATGATTGTTACACATTATTTTCAACATGTTCACTACCTTACATCGTTTCTTCACTTCCCATCTTTTGATAGTGCCTCGAAATACTTCTGAAGCATTACGGGTGTTATGGGAGAGGCAGCTGTTTCGGAACTCTCACAACGTGGTAATGGTTGTTTTTTTTTTTTAATTCCCACATAAAGCAGTCCCTAAGCATGAGGACCAGGGAACGCGCCATCCACATCTGGGGTCTAAGCATCCAAGTGCAAATTGTTTTGTTTATGAGTCCATCTTGATGGAATCGCAATTAAATTTCACCCGGATGTCATCACGCGATGACTCTTGCACCTTCCATATCATAATAGGTATCCTCTCCAGGATACTGAACATTGGGTAGATTCACTTCGGAGTAACAAAAAATAATTTTTGCACGACTTAACCATTAGTGGTTACTACGAATGTTGTTGCCGTGGATCGTAACTTGACATTCCCACACGCAATCTTGTTGCTATGTGCGGGGTAAAGGTTTCCGTGTGGTTATGAATTCACTTACGGCACATCATAATACAAGCCTTTATGGACAAGGCCCCCCAGGACAAATATTCGGTTCGCATAACAACAAACACATGCGAATCAATTTCTGAAATAAACATCTATCTTCAAGAATGTATATACATAATATTTTCAGGTAATATCACAATTAATATAATTAAATTGATATAAATAATCATCGTGCAAAAAATAGCATGCAATACTCGTGCCGTAAGTGCATAACGGATCTCGGAAATTGAAAAAAAACTAGGCGCATGAGCCTCGTTTTTTCAAATTCTTTCCTCGATTCGTATGCATCGCTTATGGCACTTGTATCGCAATATACTTTTAACTACTGTCACAAAATCGGTGCACGAACTCCAGCAGAAATCACACAGTAAGATCAGCAGGTGCCCGCGATTATTTACTCAACTGCTAGATGTTTTGTTTGACAGAAAAGTAATTAAAACATATTTATTAACACTGAGATCATTTTTACATAAATGTTCCATCCTATTTTGTCTCCTTCTACATGCTTAAGGCCCTATGATAAACATCCATATTTCTCAACTAAAAATACAAAGCTTATAGCTATGAATAACGTATCAGTGGATAGAATTTTTTTACCGACTTCTGATATGGCATACTCGTTGGCACACACTCAGATTGAAACAACTGAAAATGCTGTCCCTGCGATACGAACTTGTATTCTACACTAAAATATGAAGTGAGAAAATGGCATTCTCTATGTCCAGGGCAGAGAAAGTTATGTGACTGCATCACATTGTACATTTATTTCGTGGATTTCATTATTTATTTACACCAATGAATTATATTGATAGCTTCTCTAATTTGTCAGAGTCCAGTATCATTTATTTCCAAAGCTAACTGTGACGACTTCCAACAAAACACTGTTGTCATGTGAACTGTACATGGAATTTGATTTGGATTTCATAAATAAAATCAAGTAAATTGATGTAACATAGTGCCAGAATGCTTTTTTTGAATCAGTGATAATTGCAATTATGATATGCAGAAAATTAGTTATTTTTGTAATCTATTTCCGAGTTAGGCTCCTGATCGATTCATTAAGTAGGGCTTATGAAGAACAAAGTTTGATAAGTATGTGTGAAGGAATATTTCAATAGGCCTAGCGTTTTTTGTCAAAGCTACCTGTATTGCAACTTCCAAAGCCGTATATGAACACTGGAAAAGAATATGTTGTCATGAGAACTGATTTGCTTTTGATAAATTCTGTCTAATATATTATCATGAAATAGGCACTAAATTGAGCATTACTCCGGTACCAGTCAATCGATTTGGTCCAAAATCAATAAGCTTAATCCTATGGACGTCATAAATGCGTATACCAAGTTTCATGAAAATCCGATGAAACGTATTTGAGTTACCGCGCGTTCAGGCATTCGGACAGACGGACAGACATTTTCCCGTCCCCCACACAATCTCATAAAGTACCGTACCATTCTGGCACTCAATAAATAAATAAACGTTACGCTCCACACATGCGAGGACATATCAAACGCCTGTTGTAGCATATTAAAATCGAATTGAATACGATAGTGTTTTCACGGCGATGAATACGCAACTTCAGATTCCTGGCCAAGAGACGATGTTCTTGGTACACTGATTAACACCAGCCTTGATAGTGCTCTGATACTGATGTAACTAGTCCATGTTAGTGCACTGATACTGAAGTAAACTGTTCCATGATAGTGCTCTGCTACTGAGTAAACTACTTCATGATAGCGCTCGGATAGTAAAGGGAACTACACCGTAAACTGTTTCACGACAGTGCTCTGATACTGAAGTAACTAGTCCATGTTAGTGCACTGATACTGAAATAAACTGTTCCATGATAGTGCTCTGATACTGAAGTAAACTACTTCATGATAGTGATCGGATAGTAAAGGGAACTTTGCCGTAAACTGTTCCATGATAATGCTCTGAAACTGAAGTAACTAGTCCATGATAGTGCTCTGATACTGAAGTAAACTGTTCCATGATAGTGCTCTGATAGTGAAGTACAATAATCCGTGATAGTGCTCTGATAGTGAAGTACACTAATCCATTATAGTGCTCTGATAATGAAGTAAACTACTTCATGATAGTGCAAAGATATTAAAGAAAACTACACAGTGATAGTGCTCGTTACTGAAGTTAACTAACTACACCATGATAATGCGCTGATATGGAAGGAAACTACTATATGACGGTGCTCTGATACCGAATGAAACTACTCGATAGTGCTCTAATACTGAAGGGAAGTACACCATGATAGTGCCCTGATACTGAAGGGAACTACACCATGATAGTGCTATGATATTGCGGAACTTACTTCATGATAGTACCCTGAAAAGGAAACTACTCTTCGATGATTCTTGGATTATAAAGGGAACTACACCGTGATAGTGCTCTGAAGGAAACTACTCCTTGATAGTTCTTGGATGCTGAAGGGAACTACACCACGATAATACTCTGATACTGAAGGAAACTCTTCCGTGATATGTTCTGATATTGAATTAAACTACTTCTCGATAGTGCTTGGATATTGAAAGGAACTACACAGTGATAGTGTTCGGATATTGAAAGGTACTACACCATACTAGTGCTCTTATATTGGGGAAATTACTCTACGATAGTACTCTGATACTGAAGGCAACTTCGTGACGAAGTTGAAACGCTAGTATGACACTTTTTTCTGCCCTAACTCTAATCTTTTAATTTATTTATTTTAACTTCCCATTCGTCTATTTATTCCTTCGGTAATTTCCTGTTCCTTACCTATGACACGCAGTATTCCTCTTCGGTTTACTTATTTACAGACCTTACCTCATTATCGCTAGAACATCTTCTTGTATTATTTTTTCATTGACTGTGTGTTGCCCAATACTCTTCCCCCTTAACTGATTAGTCATTATCAACCCTTATTTCTGTTCCATCTGTGCTTCTGTATACCCTTTCTTTAAGGGAACGTTATCGTCCTTTTTGGTGATTATACAAACTGTGCTTCTGTAAAAGTGATATTATACCAATGAGCCCGCCTGATATTCTTAATTTCGCCATAACTTACGTCTCCAATCAGGAATAGATATGAAATCAATAACATACGGCACAGCCGAAGTGCGTCAGAAGATGGCAGACTAGGGCAGATATTGCTGATTGTGACTATATTGCGAAGATAAGTGCGACGTAATGCGAAGGAAAAGTTCGTGATACATGCCCTAGTTTTAAAATATCCTATATATTTAAGGATTTTCAAGATGGTTTCTGTCAAAGATGCTATCAGGTTCTTCAATGTAAACCTTTATCGGGCACGTTATGTTATCACAGATAATCCCACGAGAGATTACGAGGTGATCGATATATTTTTCTGATGAAACATGTAACCTATTCCACGAATAAAATGTATCAGATTATTAAAATTTATAATTATTTTCTTACTTGTGTTGTTTAAATTCAAATCACCATTGGGCGAAGTGAATAAAAGAGTAAATGCTGTTACTGCAAAATTTTAAGTTTTCACTTTACTGTCATACTTTTAGTGAATGATATATTTCAATAAGTATGTTTCTTATTAGTAGGGGGCGGATTTCTATGACATGTCATATTTTTCCCCTTTGCATTATTACAGGTTTCCGACTAATTTAAACCCGATTCCAAGCAACCTGGTGAAAATGGAACGGCTTTTATTGTGCATATAATTGCATATTTAGGAAATTTTCAACTATTGTAGCATATTTAATATGAATATGCATATTTAGGTCATATTTTGGCATATTTGTGTGCATAATAAAGAATTTTTGAAGTTTCATTTCATATTTTGTAAATTTTGCACTATAATGATACTTTTTGAGAATTTACAGATATTTTAAATAATTAACACTATATTTTAATAAAATGTACCGTAATGAAACTTAAAAAAATTACAGAATGTGTAAGAGGTAAAGTCATATTTTAAATTTTATTGGTCATATTTTAATGTTTTTAGGTCATAAATGCATGCATATATCCTATTTTTTAGGTCATAGAAATCCGCCCCCTACTTATTAGTAATCACTACATACTATTGCCTTCAATGAGTGTTCGGTAACCTTTTATATCCTCAGGTAAAGAATTCCACAGTCGAACTGTCCCGACAGTGAAGGCTGAAGAATAAAATACAGTATTTTGAGGGTGATAGATAAGGTTGAATTCTGATGGGTCTTGATAGGTAGTGAAAACGACAGGCAGTGTTTATTTACATCCTATGCGATGGACTATAACAACAGCATAGGATTCTCATTTGATTAGAAGCAAATTATTTTGATATAAAGCGAGGGCAGGACATGTGTGCTCTGCTTTGTTCCACAATCAAAGGGACGCAGCGGAAAACAGCTCACCGAGGAGCCATCAGGTTGACTTATTGGCATCCGGCACCCCACATTAACCGCTGTAATTAGATATTCCTCTCCGTTCCCCATGGTGAATAGGTTCCCCATAGCAACCCTTTTATTTTTACCAATTGTAGATAGAGTACTGAAACCCCACGACAATAGTGCCTGCAAGCAGAGATATCTCTGCGTAATTCTGCAGGAATACACTTATAAACATAGACAGGTTTTCATGAACATATTGTATTATTCTAAAATAACAGTTTTGTTTTCATATTTGTCAAATAAACCTTAAGACAAGCGTATAGGCCTACTGAAAAGTAAACATTCTCAAATTTAAGAAATTCTGAAATTTGTTAACATTAAAGGTTGATATCTTCTTGCTACGTGCAATACATACAGGGTGTTAATGAATAACACCGAAATATTTTACCTGTGTATAGAGAGGACATAGACAAGCAACTTTTATTAAGATATTTTTGCTCTATGGATTCAATTTTTCGTGTTATAGCATAAAATCTCCCAGGGCGTGGCCGCCAATGACTTCTAACTTTTGACCAAAAAAAAAAAAGCAAAATAAAGGAACTTCGAAGTTATCACTGTAGTTACGAATAAAAAACTAATGCAATGGCGGCCAGTAATGTGATTAGTCTGTAAATTTTGCAGATAATGGTAGCACTAAATTATGATATAGCAAGTAGCAGTTCCGGTCATGGAAACCAACATTAACGGCCGTGGGTGTCGGCATGCTGATTAAATGCCCCAATCCTGCCATCTGCCTGTGGTAGATGACGCAGCGGTCGGGTGGTAGGCCAAGTCTCTTTAGGGTTGTAGTGCCACGGAGTTTAAGAAGGCATGAAGTCAATTTAAAGAAATTTGTAACCCTATTTCGCCTAAATATTGACTTATGAGTACTTATGAGACTTTAATGCCCTGTAGCATACACATTTTACGTCATAGAGCAAAATTCTCCTAATAAAAGTTGCTTGTCTATGCCCCCTCTATACACAAGTAAAATATTTCGGTGTTATTAATTAACACTCTGTATAACAGATTTATATTCATTTATAATTTTATAAAACTTCATGAAGGGTAATACAGTGCCATCAAAAACTCTCTCCGCAGGTTTGGTTATGTTCGCTATTAGTACTCTGTACTTAGATTACGTTCTTCCCAAAAAACATGTTAAATATTGATGTCTCACATCCATATAAAACAATCGGAAGGATAACTGTCTTATAAAGTTTAATTTTCTGATTTCTGGATTGAGGACAGGAAAGTAAAAGTTCCTAAATTGCATAAAAACAAGCATTTCCTTATTCTAGTCGACACTTAACTTCCACGTTAATTTTATTTGTATCTATAACTATTTGCTACCAGATATTTGAATTTATCCACTTGTTCGAATGCTTTATCGACGTTTTTTTGACGTTGCATGACCATATACTTCGTTTTTTGTGTATTAATTTCCAATCCAACATTCCTGCAGGCATCGAAAAGATTCATTGTACTTAAAATATTATTGTATCAGTTTTGTAAACATGATTTCTGAATCTGGTTGAAAGCTTTTAACTCTGCCGGATAACATAGAACCATTTATTATTAAATAAAACCACCGTTTGGATTTTAACATTCAAAATGTCGTAAAGAATTTTAACAGTAGGCCTAAAACAAAATCATGGCTGCAACATTTTATAGCTCTCAGTATTTGTATTTTTAAAAAATGCAACAGCGATAATAACACAACGCAACCTAGAGCAGCTGGGGGTATTAATGCCCTTGTTCCAGTGAATTGAAGCTGAACTTCAAAGCAATGAAAGGGATCGTTGAATCTGTATGGAAAACTTACTATTGTCAGTGAGCTTTAATTATAATACCTGACTTTCTTGATATTCTCTTGCATATTTCATTCCGACATTGAAGTACACTTCCATATTTCCGTTGCCTCCCTTCATAGCATGTTTTTATTCAACAAGAAAAAGTCTGGTGCACCAGAATGACGTAATCTTCCCTTCTGACGTAAAACTAGGGAGGAAATTAACCCTGCAACCCCACGCGTTTATTTCATGTCACAAGCATGCAGTCTCAACGCTGGCCCTCGGCAAGAGCAGAGGCGGTCAAGGGAATTTAGGGGAACCCCTAAATTTGGGGAGAAGGTATCTCGTGTCTCCGCCATGTTAGATTTGTCAATTTCGATGTACTTTTTCTCAAGAACTGTAAATAGTAGACAAATGAAATATTTCCCACTTACTTTACATTCCTTAGCAACAAAGTGGCATTGTTTAGAGAAGTATCTTAAAAAATGTAGTATCTATAATTTTTTAATAATTGCCCTTACTGTATTTTTGAAAATGTTAGAAATGAAAAATCTTATCATTAGTCTTAATATTAGTATTAGTTAAAACATGTCAAAATGTTAATATGGTATAGCATATACATAGACTAGGATGAACAATTTCAGAGAAACAAAATAGGCCTTTAATGCAAGGTATAATATAAGTTGATTATAGGCTTATAAAATCTGTCATATAAGCTGTCATTTTGGATCTTTAAATAGGTCTGATGTCCAATGTACATTTAGCCTATGTTTCCATAAAACACACTTCATTCTCATGATTTGGGGAAAGGAAGAATTCTCAAAGGAATGGAAAGACTCTATTATTATACCGGTTCATAAAAAGGGAGATAGGGCCGAATGTAATAACTATCGAGGAATTTCTCTCTTATTAACATCATACAACGTGTTATCTAATATAGGCCTACTTCTGTCAAGATTAACCCCATACGCGGCGAAATAGGCGAAATAGTTCAACCATTGACCAAATATTTTGTATTCGCCTTATCTTGGAGCGCAGAATTGGGTTGAATGGTGGGCTCAGGTAAGCGCGGCAATGAACCTTCGAGTTCCATAAAATAGATAATAATCCTTTAGCTTGCTTAGGATGTCTATTATCATTGAGTGAGTAAGTAAGTAAAACACACTTCAAACGATGAAATTAAGCAATTCAGTTAATAAATGGTATTTTCACTCATTTCTAGGTACCTTCTCCCCTTAAGGCATGACAGGTCTTAAGTCTTTATTTCGTAATTTTGTTTAAAAAGTCCATTTATTTTTATTTTAGAGTAAAAAAAATCAAACACACCCTGAAGTAGCCTACTCTTGTGCAAAGTTTTGTACCATTTGGGCGCAAGGAACAGGTGCTACTGACCATTTTTTATCTCCGTACGCTTCCAACTGCCAGTGCATGCAAACTTGATTTGCCTGTTTTCTGTTTCAATTTGCATGTTATTTTGCCACGTTCAAAATCTACCTTCTCCAACAAAAATAGAGATACAGCTATGAATTCTTTTTTTCCAGTATACGGTACTTTACAATGTTGGTTGGTTGGTATATGGTTATTATCAACGGGGATGTACTGCATCCTAGGCCTATAACCGTCGCCGGTGTGCCGGAATTTTGTCCCGCAGGAGTTCTTTTACATGCCAGTAAATCTACTGATATGGACCTGTCACATTTATGCACATTTAATGCCATCGATCTGGGCCGCTATCGAGCCCGTAACCTTGGGCACAGAAACCCAGCGCGATATTAACTGCGCCACCCAGGCCGATTTTGCAATGTGTGTAACAAAATTACTGATCCCATTTTCTGTATAGGCCTTAATTATTTATAAATATTTATCAAGCTTTTAGCAACTAAAAATCCGAGCCTTTATAATAATGTTTCGTGCCAAAGAGAGTTGAAGATAAGTGGTTGTTGACTTTAATAAATTTGTCCCGATAGTCACTAATAGAAATATGGTACTGAAAACCACATCGCAATGACTATTTTATTGCTATATTTATAATTAGTAGCATGCATTTAACAAAAAGTAATTAATTTTATTCCTATTCCATTCATTCGTCCAGCCTCCTCCCGCCACTGTTAGCGGTTGCGGTCAGCAGTTTGCTGAATGTCTCAGACATGTCGCAATAATTAACAGTGTATGCAGATGAAAGCCTCGGTTGCAGACGCTCCTCCACTCGAGTAAATTAAACAGACCAAACTCCAAAGCCTTTGTCATGCAAACTGAAGGGGAAGACATCTTGTCATACTCCTAACTCATTCAAGACAAGTAAAGTAAAGCTTCATATTTCTGCTCTCCTTAGTCATTTCATTTTGAGACAGGCTTCCCACTTCTGATGATAACTATAATAAAATCAGATAAATTATAATAAAATAAATGGTGTAATTTATATTGCACAAACTTTCTCGCGTTTACGTGTTAAATGCTAGCGCAGAAATAAGTAAATTACAGGGACAAACTTTTTAAAATTAATTTCTATAACACTAACAGATATCTAGAATGGCATCAGGGCCGACCTTTATGTAAGATGCTTTTTCCATGAAGTAATAATAATAATAATGATAATAATAATAATAATAATAATAATAATAACAACAACAAAAACAACAACAAAATCAATGGCGGAGGATGGATATTTTGAGTGGATGTACAGGTAGGGGGAAAAAAAGCGGACCGACTAAAATACCTAAGTTGCCGATATGAGCCACTGCGCATGCCTAGCGACATTCAGAGGATAGCAATATAGACAATCAATTGAGAAATAATTTCACGTAATTTGCATTGCTTGTGAAAACAAACGTTTCCGTTACATCTCTTACATTTATTTACGTATCACAAGGCTTTGAAATCATCTACAAGAGTCGGTCCGCTTTTTCCCCCCTACCTGTACATATCAATCAATACTTTTTTTGTCTAAAAAAAATCATGCATAAATTTATTACTTGTCTATGTACACAGAAAAGAATCTAGCCTACACAAGAGAAGCTTAAATATTTTGAGAATCTTAATAATCCGCAATAAATATCTTTGAAACAGGTATGCTACTGAGAAATCGTCTGGCATGACCAACATCGCCAGATGGAGTTAGTAAAACATATTTAAGAAACAATTGAGTCTTAGACCACGGTTTCTTGAGAAAGTTTGATGAGCGTATGTGAAGGAATAAGTGGGTTAACTACAATATTAACAGAACGAATTCACAACAAATTCCTCTCGTTAACAATATTTTTTGCAAAAACATCTGAAGGCGTACAAATACGTACAGAGCCACTAATTGATAAAGTAGGTCCTCAGTTTCTGTCACGAGGCACCTCTTTCCAGACCTCCCTACCTCAGAAAAGGTACCGGAGATCAAACCCAGACCGTAGTTAGCAACGCTAACCACTAGACATGCAGGCGGTCACTGTACTGTTTAATACTTTACATACATATCTCTCTCTGTATGATATACACTGTTCCACAGGCAAAATTTCTAGTTAGATTCTTATACGTTTCCTGTATTAAGAACATCATTTAACATGATTATCAAAATGCAGCAATTCAGTATACATCAAACGCTTGATTTACAGCAACCATTTTTATTTTAGCCCCGTGTTGTGTATTTAATCCAAGATATAGTAGGCTAGGTGTTAAAGTGTTGGGAGTAGCTTTCTAAACTATTTGCCCTAGAATCTTGAAATTATGCACACTTAATTAAAACGTAAGATTACATTAAAGTTTAAATTTTCATTTTAACATCTCAATTTGTTATTGAAATATTAATCCTACTTCCCTTAAATCTATCCTAATGTTGTCTTCCCTCCTACGTCTAAGTCTTCCAAGTGGTCTTTTCCCTTCGGATCTCCCAGTCAATATATATATATACCGTATATATATATTTTACTTTCTCGCATATACGTAGTATAGGGAAAGTATTGTGATCGTGACAAAAAATCGAAGTCGAGATAACACCGGGAGAGCACGTTTCATGAAGCCTAGAAACCGAAAAAAATATTTTTGGAATGACGTCTGTCCGTCTGCCCGTCTGTCCGTCTGTCCGTCTGTCCGTCTGTCTGTGGACAAGCACAGCGGGTAAACGGTCCATTGTATTTACTTCATTTTTTGAATTAAGGACTTTTTCGAAATTTTGTCGAACCGCCCAGAAATTTAGTTTTATGACTGAAATATTAAGGGGACTTTTCATGAAAACTTTAAAAAAAAAAATTGTTTTTTGAAAAAATGGCTCTAACGATTTTAATAAAAATTTAAAATTGTAAAGTCTTATCTGTGACTAATAAAATGGCTACATCCGTATTTCCGCAAAAATAACTTAAGGGCACTTTACTCGTATCCATTTTCAATTTTTCTAGATTATATCCATTACAGTAGGCGATACATGAAAACCTATCACAGTAAAGTTGTAGAAAAATTTAAAATGAACATTTTTTGTTTAACACATTTCTTTGTACATTTAATAGATATCAAGATAAAAACGAAATAAGGACAGCTTAAATGCGAATTTCAGAACATAAATGTCAATTAAAATATGAATGACATTTTGTTGCCCCTAGTAACAAGAAAACTATAGGCCTAATGTACTTATTGTTGTGAAATGCAATCAGTTTAGCTCAGTCGCAATGAACACACTAAAACCAATTACAGCGAGGTGGTAGGCCTATGGGCTAACAGGGAAGAGGTCCTGAGTTCAAATCAAACCTCGTGGCCGCCCAAATTGACTTGGGTTTTTCATGGTTCCGTCGTTCGCAAAGGCAAACGCCGTGTTTGTAGGACTTGCTTATTTTCCATAACTCATCGCCGCTATGTCACTGGATATTATAATCGTTTAAACTGAATATCACATAAAGAAAACCTCACTAAACAATAGAAACATGACGCGAATGAGTTGTTAATATAGACCAGCGTTTCTCAACCTATGGTCCCGCGGACCACTGGTGGTCCGCGAACACGGTGCAGATGGTCCGCAGACATAATTAATTAAAAAATATCATAAAGCAAGTGGGAAGTAAAGAAGTAGAAATTTTTCACATAAAATGGACACTAGATGTCAAAGGTTTAAAATCTTCGAAAATACAGGTCATATCGACTAAATTTGACTAATATTGAGCCAAAAAAACAGGAACTCTGCAAGAGGCGTCAATATAAGTCGCACCTTGGGATAAATCGGTCCCACCCAACCTATCTTCACCGATGCAGTTTCTTTTATACCACGATCTAGCGAATTCTTCTGTCCTAGTATTATGAAGAAACTCGTGATTGAACGTTGAAGGTGAGACGTCTTACCGCTAGACGAGAGGTGGCAGGCTGGCAAACCTTGCGGGAGATATAATAAACCACATTTTCGAAACCTACAAACAGTGTATCGTACTTTATTCGAAAATGCAAGGGCGCTTCGCTACGGCTACCCCTGCGCTTCGCGCACTTAACTATGTGGTTAGTGTTATTCATTATTTAGCTATATGCAACAGTATACAAGGGCAGTTGGTCATTCTGCTTCGCGCAGAAACAAAATACATCACACAGTCCGTGCAAATGTGAATATCGAATGGGGAAGCTTAAAGGGCGACTTATATTTGAATTTTCCCGTAGTAGTAGTAACTTACTAATAATATGCAGTTTTACTGTCATTGATTATTATTATTGTTATTGTTATTATTATTATTTCACGGTAAAAGCATTGAACATAAAGATCGACCCTGATGCTTTCCGTTCTAGATACTTGTTAGTTTTATGAAAATGTAATAAGTAAAATTTAATTGTCTCTTTAATTTTTTCTGTTCTAGCCTTTAACACGTATATGCGAGAAAGTTTGTGCAACGTATTTTTGCACCATTTATTTTAATGTGTCTTTCCTCCCCTATGCCAATTTCATCCTCCGTGATGTAATCACCCTTACTATATCCGGTGACGAGTACAGGCCATGAAGCTCGTCGTTATGCAGTTTTCTTCAGTTCCTATTTTCATCTCTCTTAGGCCCGAATATTTTCCTAAACACCCTGTTTTCGTATACTCACAGATTATCTTCTTCCCGAAGAGTTAGCGACCATGTTTCACATCCATATAATACAACCGGCAGGATAACTGTCTTATATATTTTTATTTTTAGATTTCTGGACAAAAGACGAGAAGATAAAAGTTTCTGAACTGCATAAAAACAAGCATATCCTGACTTTAGTCGACACTTAACTTCTGCCTGAATATTATTTGTATATGTAATTATTATTGCTAGCAGATATTTCAGTAACTCGAGCTTAAATCTTAAGCCTGTTGATGAAACCGGACCTTAATGTTGAAAACTGTTACAATAACCTTAAGAGAAACAAACTGCAAGATTTTATATGGGAACAGAACGGTGTAATCATGTTAAATTGCTTGAAATAAAACTGCAAGGGTAGAGTGAAGCTCATATAACGTCTTGATGGCCTGTTAAAAACCCAATCTCTCTGTCTGGAACACCATAGCAATAACTAAAACGAACTTATTATCCCTAGACGAAAAGAAACATCCCCGCCTTTAAGCATCCGAAACGGTTCAACATTACATATAATTTATGTAAACTGATAAAGCATAGCTATAGTGTTTATCGTCGTTCTATAAATAAGACCGACGTAACAAGAGACATAAATTAGGAGGAGGAAGTTCTGAGTCGTTCTTGCTGGCTCGGTTGGTTGCATACCATTCCAGTTTGCTGAAAAACTTGAAACCCAAATCCTCGTTCCTACCAAGCGGATACATAATATGAAATACGTGTAAAAATTCAAGTCCACAATTAAACTCAGTGTTGATTACAGAAACAGGGGATGGTAGAGCGAAAAAGAAAGAGAATCCAATTTTTGATTCCTTCATTGTTATCTATGAATTTTATTTGCAGGTAGTTTATTAGGTTAGAATTGTGGTTTCCGCCAACATATACCACTTGTCACAAATCCTTCACCAGTTTTCTGAACATTTTAAAAACAAAATAAAATCAGGTAAACTGATATAACAAAGTCCCAGAATGCTTTTGTTTAATCAGTTATAATTGCAATTATGATATGCAAAAAAAAAAAAAAAAAAAAAAAAAAAAAATTGATTTCCAAGTTAAGCTCCAGATTAATTAATTAAGCAGGGCTTGCGGAAAACAAAGGCCTAGTTTTAAAAAAAATCATTTTAAAATCGTCCAGCATCAGCAGAACTATAGTCTACAGATTTGAGATATAATGACAATTGCACACTCATATAAAAATACAACAAAAATGTCAAATTGGTCGGCTTCAGGATTTGAACCAAGGACCTCCAGGATGCGAGTCCAAGACGTTACCTTCTCGAGTACCTCACTCAGTTTAACGGTCTAATTTGATAAGCGTATGTAAAGGAATAGTGTTATTTGTCATAGCTAACTGTATTGCAACTTCCAAAGCCGTATATGGAAATTCTAAAGCATTATGTTGTCATGATAACTGTTTTGCATTTGATAAATTCTTTCTAACACATTACCATAAAATAGGCACTAAATTGAGTATTACTCCGGTACCAGTGAACCGATTTGGTCCAATATCAATAGGTTTCTTCCCATGGACATTATAAATGCGTATACCAAGTTTCATGAAACTCCGATAACGCGTATTTGAGTTATCGTGAGCACAGACAGACGGACAGGCATTTTCCCGTCCCCCACACAGTCTCTTAAAGTACCATTCTGGCGCTTAATAACTCAGTAACAAATTGAGATATTAAACCGATATAATATATGTAAGAAAGCTTAAAGAACTTTGCTTCACTACCCGAAGCTAGACTTACATATTGACTGTGGGACTGTGTAACTTTGAGATTAGGCAATGTTGCATGTATTTGCGATAAGTGTGTGGGATAGCGTTTATGTTACAAATTAGCGATTGCAGAATCTAATGGGAACTGAACAATAAATCAGAATCACGAGGCAGCCGGAGCGAGGGAAATGGCTGCGGAGGAAGATGAAAAATGAAAGCATTACTCAGTAAGCCGGGCTTAGCGAGAGGCAATATCTTACAGCTTTCTGTATCCTATTTATCTGGGAACAAGACAACAGCATATCTAGTTTATGGAGCTGTGCCGAGAAATAAGAAATACCAAATGACTTACAAAATACTAGGTCTATCTGTTTTCAAATCAATGGAAGAAGTACTAACTCTTATTTAAAAAATTCCCTTTAGGCAAACCTACAGGCTGAGGTAGATTTCGAAGTGCTAAATCTCGCCTTATATGAGAGTTATCGAGAAACCAGTTATTGATTTGTAGAGTACTCATCAAGAGCTTTTAAACGATACCCCATAAGACGTGGTTTCAAAAATTTCGAATTTCCATCCCCCCCCCCCACCAACCACCCCCACTCGTACCCCCAAAACCCCCAAATCGTTGGTGTCACTGTGAACTCCATAGGGAGTACTCTAATTTATTCAAACAAATTTTCCCTCTATACTTCATAGGGGCCGAGATATAAATTTTACAAAATTTCAACCCCTCCCCGACCCTCCCCTTGGGCCAATTTTGCTCATTAACGAACTTGTCCGAACTATTGGGCCTAGAAAGAATATAATAAAATTTGGTTCAAATATCTTCAAAATTACGGCCGCTAGCGTGTAAAGATATATATACCGTATATATATCTAACTTTTTTTTTTTGACCAGGCGGTGGCATGAAACAAAAGATATGAAAGAATTTTTCGAAAGTCATGACATGGTATCGATTCCAATAGGTAATCTACCAAAAAAAAAAAAAAGTTACCTGGGTGAAATTTTATCCGGGGGATTTCTTCGCCTTTAAGAAGAATGTCGGATATGCTAACTTTAAAATATATTACAATAAAATTGATTCCTGCATTATTTTCTAAATACTTCCTTAATACAGATATTGTAAATCATCAGAACTGGCCTCTATCACACTTTCCACATTCATACTGTTGCTTTCGTAATTTTTATTGGCGAATATAGCCCTGAACCAGTGCTGAAATTTGGCCTGAACGGACCGGAACGGCAAAATAAAAATCTACGCTTCATCGCTCGGGCATACACGCAGGGAGGAAAAATACACAAGAAATCGGCATATATTTTGGCAACTTACTTAGGCCTACTTAATGGGAATAATTGACAATTCCTCATCAAGCTAAAGGAATATTATCTATTTTATGGAACCCGAATGTTCATTGCCGCGCTTACCTGAGCCCGCCATTCAACCCTATTCTGTGCTAACTCCATCCAACCATCCCTCGCAAATCCTACTTCCCTTAAGTCTATCCTAATATTGTCTTCCCACCTACGTCTAGGTCTTCCACGTGGTCTTTTCCCTTCCGGTCTCCAAGTCAATACTTTTGAAATATATATTTCATTTCCCATGCGTGCAACATGTCCAGCCCATTTCATCCTCTGCCATTTAATTACCCTTATTATATCCGGTGAAGAGTACAGGTCATATTTTGGCAACACTTTAAATTAAAGAAACATTATTAGGGTCATGATCTCCTGTTCTTGTCTGCGCGGTTGCTGTAGATTCAATGCGTACATGATGAAGTTGGTTGCTTTGGTTGTTATTATAATGTAATTTCTATGTGACTTAATTCAAAGGTAATTTGATTATAAAGTTTGGTACCATAATATGAAAAATAAATAAATACCTGCAGGGAGGAAAAATACACAAGAAATCGGAATATATTTTGGCAACTTAGGCTACTTACTTACTCAACTACTGAACTAAGCCTCGACTGGGACAGGTACTCCGCAGATGTTTTTATTTTTATTTATTTTATTTTTTCTTAAGTTTGAATTTGCTGAATGATCGCTCGGTGGATGCTGTTGTGACCGGTAATGTACACTGTACACGAAGCAGGGACGCTTACCGGTAATGGCGGAGTTTTCGACTATCAAAACTTCGGTCAGTTCTTTTACAATTGAAAAGTTAAGAATTTTGTCCGTCATAATAAACGGAGAATATATAATCTGTTCAGGAAGGACAGGAGATAAATCGGCTGAGTAATATTCATGAAGTATGTTTGCCTATCTTCTAACCTGAATAGCTTTGATTGCTGGAGCAGTGAAAATTTCGTTGCCTGTAATTAATACTTTCGTTGCATGCTCCAAGCTACTGGATTATAATATCCTGACAAGTGTTAAACATAAATATTCGTAACTTTTCTGGGATTCATTTTCTTTCATCGACTCGTGGAATAATAATAATATTAAAATCAGGTAAACTGATGTAACAAAGTGCCAGAATGCTTTTGTTTAATCAGTGATAATTGCAATTACGATATGCAGAAAGTAAGTTGTTTCTTTTATAGATTTTCGAGTTAAGCTCCACATCGATTCATTAAGCAGGGTTTACGGAAGAACAAAGGTCTAGTTTGATGAGCATATGTGAAGGACTGTGTGGGTAGTGTTATTTGTCAAAGCTACTTGTATTGCAACTTCCAAAGCCGTATAGGCTATGAACAATGTAAAACAATATGTTGTCATGAGAAATGATTTTCATTTGATAAATTCTTTCTAATATATTACCATAAAATAGGCACTAAATTGGGCATTACTCCGGTACAGGTCAACCGATTTGGTCCAATATCAACAGGCTTCTTCCCATGGACGTTATAAATGCGTATACCAAGTTTCATGAAAATCCGATAACGCGTATTTGAGCTATCGCGCGTACAGACACACAGACGGACGGACAGACAGACAGACGGGCAGACATTTTCCTGTCCACCACACAATATCATAAAGTACCATTCTGGCATTTAATAATTATGTGACGAAAACCCAATAACTTCTAGTTAATATTCCTTGTTAGGATATATAATTACTAGCATGTGCCCGCAGCTTCGCCCGCAATAATTATTTCAAGAATTAAAAATTAAGAGCATAATAGTTAAATCATTACATTTATTAACACCTAAATCGCATGGACTACATACAACGATCAGAAAGCATCGACTGGTAAAAGCGACCTCAGATTCGAGTTTCTTGGCCAAGAAAACCTCTGTATAGTGAGATTCGTCCAAATAAAACAACGTTTGACCATATTTAGGGCTTACAACATTCAAGCGATCGCCAAAGTTTTGTTTTCAAGGTTTGACAAAAATAGCCAAAGCCAACTGTAATTGATTTGACATTGAAATGTATAACTGAAAACTTATGTTTTGAAAACGCAAAAAATGCACGTTTTTGCCAGTTTTTCACTCATAACTCACGAACGAAAACTAAAATTAAAATTCCGGCTTCGAGGTGCATTTTCCGACCCTTCAGCACACCTATGTTTAAAATTTCAGATCTCTGCGTTCAGTAGATTTCGCTGGACATCGAGGAGAATTCCTTTTATTAATATAGATAATATGAATTATAATGATACCTTCTCTAATTTGTCAAACATCCATTTAATTTAATCCAAGCCCACCTGATACCACTGGTAACAATACGTTCTGTGAATTTGTTTTGATAATTCTATGTAAAAAGGGATTAAGTATTTTCAAAAACATTTAATTTTTGGCATTTAGAATCAGAATTTTTCAAAATCCTTTCTTAGTGAGCACCTACATTATGAAGCGAAGGTACTGTCAAAATTCCAAGTTATAGTTTAGGCTGTACGTTGATTCCTGTCATTCAGTCAGTCAGTCAGTCAGGACAAAGCCTTTTATATATATATATAGAGATTTCGATACAATATTAAAGTAAAGTACTGTACCCAAGTAGACCTATCTACTTATATCGACCGTGAAATACTGATGTTCATCCGTTCATTTGTTAATCTCTCATGGCTTGTTTCCATTTTAACTAATAAAGAACATTAATTATTATATTAGACGAAATAGCAGAGATGAATGAACGACTATAGTCATAAAACATTTCCTAATATAAAAACTATGTTCATGTATAATTTCAGCTCTTTCAGTTTAGTAGTTTTTAGACAAATCGGAACAGATAGGCAAGAACCATAACATTTATTAAGGCCAAATCATTTCCTTCAACAACGCAATGGGTAAGATATTAAATTAACTGGCTTAGATGGTAACGTCTTGGACTCGCATTCGGGAGGCCCTAGGTTCAAATCCCTTGGCCGGTCAATTTGACATGGGTTTTTACAGGTTTCCCCAATTGTAAATGTAAATGCTGAATTGAATATTCAAATGCCATGAATCATCCTCACTATTTCATTCTATATCATATCCATTTAAATTAACATTAGTTGAAATTTACTCCATAAAAATACACGAATAATAGAAACAATTGAAAAGCAATAGTTCCATGGCCTGCCCTACTGTATACAAATATATCCCGAACTTCTGATATGGTCTCGCAGCTAAACGGAGTATAAACACCGATGAATAAAAAAAAAATTAAGACGTCGCATCGCATCAACATGATCTAAATTCTGGTCACTGAAATTCATTCTATTAGATAAAGGCTACAACATAAATGTGAAAAGGCAATTAATGAACATGTGTATTATACCAGCTCGCAAACATGAAGTCTAACTAGGTAGCTCTCGGGACAGTAAGCGTGGTTGATCTTTCCCGGAATGGCTAACCGAGACTGCACGACCCAGCCACCTCGCCCTTGCCCAGTAGGGATGTTTACGGGCTAATTCTAATTGTAATATGATATTATATAACTGAAGACTTACGTGATTTCCTGCTGCAAACCCATATTAAAAGCACATTCTGAAAGTCCTTACGATACGGTGAAACACGCAACCATCCTCTAGTTCTTGTCGCACATTCATCCTCTCCGTGTACGCACCACGGATGCTAAGCGAGAGCTAAATAAACAAGACTGTCTGCAGCCACTGACATGAAGGTAGTGGTAGCTATTCATAAGGTTTTCTACCGTACATAGCTCAAGGATGGCGACAAGATTGTAAACAAACTTTTTTCAATTAGGAAATTACTTACTTACTTAATGGCAATAGACAATTCCTAAGCAAACTAAAGGAATATTATCTATTTTATGGAACCCGGAGGTTCACTGCGCGTTTACCTGAGCCCGCCAATCAACCCTATTTTGTTGTCCAACCATCCCTCGCAAATCCGACTTCCCTTAAATCTATCCTAATATTGTCCTCCCACCTACGCCTAGGTCTTCCAAGTGGTCTTTTCCCTTCGGGTCTCCCAGTCAATACTTTTCAGACATGTCTTTCCTCCCCCATGCGCGCAACATGTCCAGCCCATTTCATCCTCAGTGATTTAATTAACCTTACTATAACCGGTGAATAGTACAGGTTATGAAGCTCGTCGTTATGCAGCTTTCTTTAGTCCCCATTTTCATCTCTCTTAGGCCCAAATATTTTCCTAAGCACCCTGTTTTCGAACACTCTCAGATTATGTCTCACATCCATATAATGCAACCGGCAGGATAATTGAACTTACAGAAATACAATATCCTTCGCTCAGTTCTAAAAACACACTAGTTACGAATAATCTATTTATCTTTAATACACTCCATTATCATGCATGGCATAATTGGATGGGGAGGCGCTACAAAAACTATTTCTCCACTGATTTTGCTTCAATAACTATTATTAAAATTTCTCTACGTAAACCTCTTGAATAATCAGTCTATATTAATAACTTCCGAATTTATCGTACACAATATACATCAAATACTATGTATATTTTATAAAGTTACATCGATAGAAATGTAGACCTGATAATGTCTAGACAGGCATGATAATGTGATGTCAATGTCCTAGCCAATACTTGAGTATACTCAAATCTGATACCGTACTGTGGTCCTCATCTGAGAAAGCATGTTCGGCCATGGCTGAATTACATATTTTGACAATGTTAAATGGCTTAGGGATAGTTGTTTATTGGCTATTATGATAAGCTGTTTCTCTTGATCTTACATTAAGGCTTCGTGGAATTAACTTGCTTCTATGTACATCTTAATTATGCAAATTTACTCAATTTCATAAAAGCTTTTCCCTTGAAATCTAAGAAGAATTATATATGTCACCTCACAGTTTCAAATATATGGTATCCCAATCCCCTATGTTGGGGCGAAGGGCCTCCAAGTGGAGGTTTTTGTTACCTATGTGAATTTTGTTACGCTTATTTTCCGAGAGAAGGCAAAGGAACAGGTGGTAAGCCCATCGCCTCTCAACCCCCACCGGAAACTAAGGTAATACTTGGACGTGAATGGGCCGTAAATCTACGACACGGACCCTCCAACTTAAAAGTCCCTCCCGAAGGACTCTGTGCCCAGGATTTTTCGTCCTGAAAAATCCATCGACCACGGCCGGGTTTGATCCCGCGACCTTCGGATCTAGAGGCGGGCACGCTACCTCTATAGACCACCGCGGCCGACACAGTCTCAAATTAGTCTTCTTTGAATGCACTAAACTTGATTTCTTACTGATCTATGGGGGAAAAAAAGAAGATATTTTAGCCAAACTTCTTCCTTAATGCCTTTAAATTATAATCCCATATAAACTAGTAGAAACTGTATTTTTATGTACACTTACATAGTGTGCAAGTTTTTTTATTATTATTATTTTTTTTTTTAACTTCAGTGTATAAGTTTTCTCTTAATTATTGCTGATAATATGGGCAAAAAATTATAACTTTACTAGAGAGTTTGACAGACATCTTAGATACTACAGTAGAAGAGTATTCTTACGTTTGGCGACCTGCAATGATATAACAAGGAAAACGTTTTGAGGCCACTGACCTGTAAATTACATTGAAGTTGCCTACGTCGAATGGTAAACCTACACTAAGTAAGCGAAGAGCAGAGTTTTCACGGAAACGAAAATTCTTGAGTAACATATACGAATCATGTATATACGCTGCGCAATAGTAAACATATTCTGATCCATAATTGTGACTAAATACAGGACACAATGATAAATAACTCGTAACAACGATATACCCATTTACACTGAATTACACCGGTCAGCGCAATACTGCAGAGAGAGCAAAACCAGTATCAGTAGCATGATCTTGAGTACGCGGTGGGAAACACGTATCAACACGCCCAATGGAAAAACACCGCGCAGCTGGTTCATGGTCCATTGGTCTCCCTGTATTACAAGGCGGAGGTGGGTTGGAGTCAAACTTGTGATCACTTATAAATTTGTAAAGAATTCCTAGCGTCTAGCCTGTAACTCGTAACTGCCATTTTTGGGGTGATTTTTTTAAAATTCGATAGCTTCTCCATAATGGAAAACCTCACACTTTCATGCAGAGAGAGTCGTTGGTTTTATGGATATTTAATGGCGGGGTGTAATGTCACTTAGGCCTGTCACTGTGCCGGAATTTTGTCTCGCAGAAGTACTTTTACATGCCTATTAAATCTACAGATATGGGCCTGTCATATTTATGCACAATAAATGCCATCGACCTGACCGGGATCGAACTCGCAGCCACGGACAGAGAAGGCCAGCACGATACTAACCGAGCCACCCAGGACGACTTCACGCAGAAAATGTTATGGCTTATTCCCATTAACTGGTGAATGTATTCGTAAGACTTTATTTCTTGTGACGCAAAACTAGGCCATTTTCGCATCATTTGACAATACAGTATTATTTTATAGACCTCTTCAGTAAAGAAGAATATAATTATGGCGGCCAGGAGCTGGAAACTTCCACTAGACTCTTTAGTTCAGAGTACAACAAAATTCAATAATAAGTTTTTTTTTTTTTCCAGAGAGCGGAGACTTCCCTTCGTCGTTCACAGGTTTTCTTTGAAAGGAAGGGAAGAAGCAAAAGGTCAATTAGTGAAAGGCGAAGAACGTTTAACATTTCAATTTCCCTCTCCCCAAGCCTTCGGAAATTACTTACCTCACAATGGAAAGACGAAACAATGCCCTTACTTTAATTATTTCTACTCTGAATAACTTCGGTGCTCATTAAGTATGAATTAAATTGCAGGATTAGTAAAATTCAACTATAAAAAAAGAAAGCATAGAGGAAGAGAGTAGTGCATAGGGCAGTTTTTAAACTTACCCTTTGTATTTTGAAATTGTTAGGAATTGCTAAGTACGTTTTGTACATTTAATTCAGATTCATTTAAATTAAATGGAGTACAGTTTAATTTTTCTGGGTTAGGTTAAAAGTATAGTAATTAATTATTTTCTGTAGGAAGTTACAATCAGCCTTTCATGTTGCAACGAAACATGCATATCACAAAATACTTACCTTTGCTGTAAGGTGTGTTTATGTGTGCCTACATTCCTTCATTTTGCAGGTGGGGGTAAGAAAGTATCTGAAAGAAAATTATCTTCTCATTCAAAAAATTACGAAGATTTAGAAAACATTGGGTTAGAGTACAAATTTAAACTTATTACAGTAGCTTTATCAAAATTTCTTTTAGGCAAAATGTGTCTCAAGGGTAGTATTTCACTTTCTTAAATAAAAAATATATATATAAATAAAATAAAATAAATAAAATTAAAAAAAGCATATAGTCTATGTGTTACAATACAAATACTGTACTATTAATTTTAAGCCTGTTTTTCTGCAAACTTATTATTTTCCTTTTTCTTGACTTCTACTGAATATAGATCATTCAAACTTCAACCATTTAAGTCCACATTATAGTTAACTACATTTAAGTTGAAGGATTTCCATCTGTATATCCTGGAAGAAGAAGAAGAAAAAATATATGACAATTTGTATAGAAAAAATTGTAATAGTAACAAATTAATATCAAAACAATTTAATTAAATATCTGTAAAAGCTCATGTATATTCACTTATTAAACCTATATGAAAGTGTGGGAGCAATTTTACCTCCCTGCGTTTAGTAGCACCAGAGAAAATGAAAATAAAATCTTGAAGTTGAACATTGGCTGGGTAGGACGTCCAGACTCACTGAAGTGTAGCAAGAAGTTTTAGAACTTTTCCCCCTTCCTTGTAAAATTAGTAAAAATAGTTACCTGAACGTTGTAACCAATCCTTCAATTGGCATAGTATCAATAGCCATCCTTCAGGCTCAGCTTTCATTCAATTCACTGCCATGTTTATTGCTGCAGGGAAGGGAAGGGATTAAAAAATGACAGCATGATCATATTAACAATGATTTCATGCATGAGATTTAACAGTTGCATACCAATCTCAAGGGAGTTTTTTTTAAATACAGTATAACTTTTAATACTGAGAAATGTGTTCCATGCTTTTGACTTTTATTGTTTTGTGGTACCAGTGGCACAGACACGGGGGGGGAGGGTGCTAAAGGGTCTAAAGCCCCCAGTCCTCCCAATTATAATTAATTTTCTTTAAATTAATGTCCAATTTTTACTACAGTTAATTAGGGACAACAATGCAAGATGTGTTTGAAATTTTTTATTGGATTAATAATTAGTTTTGCCATACGTAACAGAAATTCAGTAACAATTTCAACTGCATTAGTTCAAAGAGTCACTTCATATTCATTGAATTGAGTAAAATCCCTCTAAAGTTTGCTGCGAGATCCATAATGGCAGAATATGATAGAATCTTCTGTTAATAATAATTTCAAGTCGTTTGGAAGTCGAAACGAATATGTCTGGTGGCCATAAAGAATTGTAGCTCAGAGGTGTTCGACGACTCAAGTTTCAGTTCTACTGATACAATAACTTGTAAGTTGTGTTAGAATTATTTCTTTCATGTCTTATACACATTTTAACACTAGCATTTAAGAGAATGCACTATAAAAATAGTTTTCATAAACTTCCGGGCTCTAATTATATGCCACTAAATCCCATGTTAATGCAAATACGAAAATAAATGTGAATTTATCAGAATCCATGCCCACTGTTTTGTTGTCCTCAGCCTTCTATATCTATACCAAAGCCAACCAAACTACAGCCCACGGGTCATATCCGGCATGACTTTCTCTGGCTCACTTGATTGCAGTAATGAAGGAATATAAAAAGACATTACCAAACAAAACATTCTCCCGAGTTTGATAAATGTAATGGCCACGAGCATGTTGTGAAGGCAAAAGAATTGTGTAACAAAATCACTTATCAACAGCAATTTCTAATTCAGGGTGAAAATTTGAAACAAAAAGATGTTAAAAACTTATCACTTAGAAAAGAAAACCGTTCGCTGAAGGAATAAGTGTAAATAGTATTTCGTGACTTGCTGAAACTCTGTGTCCCAAAAAACAGATTTGTCAAGGTAAAATGCTGTAAGTAGGCCTGAGGAAGAACTAAGCTACCAGTGTTGGGCATCAACTGACTGAGAAGGGGAAGATGTTTGATGGTGTGATGACAATACTGATGTCCTGGATGCTGCACAGATACTTGTGTTTGTTAGGGGTGTGCACATGCACAATACAATTACAGAAGAACTTATAAAAGTATACAAGGAACCTCAAAAGGTAGTGACTTATTTCAAGAGGCTGTAAAAACTGTGGTTCGCATGGAACTTGAATGGGATGCAGTGTAACTACAGTCTAACATAAATATATTTAAAAGCATTAGGTAAACCCAATTTTGTCATTTTGACATTCCACAATCTATTAAATTTATGTAATTTTGTTAAACTACAGATATGGCCCAAGGCAATCTCTTAAGTTAATTAGTGGCCCTGCATGTAAAAAAGTTTGGGCGGCCCTGATCTATACAGAAAACTGGTTTTACTCAATCGTTGATATAGTGATCATATTATCTTTTATTTAAGTATCGCCTTTTAATCTTGTTCAAGTTTTCTGCCCAGCTGTTTTTCAAGAATTTTGACAGTGGAATGCCATTCTTAACACTAATTGGTGCCAACAATGAGCAATGGTACTATGGTGACCATTTCAGGAACAAAAAGCAGGAGTCAATTGTTAAAGTAGTCATGACGCACTAGACAACCTTTTTTTTTCCCCCCCCCACCTAAAGGAAGTTCTACAGCCACCAGTTTTTAATGCCAATATCTTACCTTTGTAGGATACAACATACAAATGAAATTATTTTAATTTAATTAAAAAAGACATTGCATATAAAACTATTTTACTATTAATTCGTCATTAGCTTAGTTCTATCCAGTATTATAAATGTTCACTGTTTGTTACTGTGTGATATGATTGTGGATATCCTAAGGAGTTAATATGATATAGTTGCCATTATGGATGTTACTTAGATTCAAGATCATATGATATACAAAATGAAAGGTTATATACAAAACAGAATATGGAAATGTGACAGTTTTAAGTACAACATTTATGTCAGATTTTAGATTTTCCTGGCGAAGAGTATGAATAAATCTTTCCCGGGTAGACAGCCAGGTTTGAAGATCAAGTGTCTCCGACGTTTCAGAGGCCCACGCTGCCTCCATCCTCAGGGATACTGAAGTGTCGAGTCTGTCATGCCGAGGTGGTATATATACAGATCGCGAGTTGCGAGGAGTCGACCAATCAGGCGCCAGTTCATTTTTCCATCGTCTTTTTTTCGGCCAATCGGCTTCTACTGTCTTTTAGTTGTTTGAGACAGTGATTCCAGGCAGGGTTGATGCTGAGGCCTCCGTCTCTATTGAAATTGTTAGCCTCAAGCTTAATTTCGATCGCTTCCTTGATTAAGCTTGAGGCTAACAATTTCAATAGAGACGGAGGCCTCAGCATCAACCCTGCCTGGAATCACTGTCTCAAACAACTAAAAGACAGTAGAAGCCGATTGGCCGAAAAAAAGACGATGGAAAAATGAACTGGCGCCTGATTGGTCGACTCCTCGCAACTCGCGATCTGTATATATACCACCTCGGCATGACAGACTCGACACTTCAGTATCCCTGAGGATGGAGGCAGCGTGGGCCTCTGAAACGTCGGAGACACTTGATCTTCAAACCTGGCTGTCTACCCGGGAAAGATTTATTCATACAACATTTATGATAAGACATAAAAAACAAGATAATTCAAAATTCAATATCAATATTAACTTCAAAAAACTCATTAATAGAATAAAATGGATTTAAAGCAAATCAGTCTCTCAAAACAGCCTTTAACCTGTTAGGTTTAACTGACTGTGCATTTTTGGGTAATCTATTAAACAATTTTTCAGTACATGCTCTCTAAAACAGTTGCTTGTCGGACTGGTAACACGCCAAAAAATTGCATTATAGCAACCAAGGCCGCTAAAATTTCATAAAACTGCGTTCAAAATGCAGCAACATCATGTTGATGGAGATTATACACTTCAGATAAAATTCCGTTTCACAAGCCTTTTCGCAGGATACTTTTAAAATGCAGCACATTTATGAGATTTCTAAGCCTTTTCACAGGGTGCAGGATGTGTTTAAAAAAAGGTGTATTCTGCGAAAAGCAGGACATCTGGTCACCTTAATTGGTATGCAGCTGTTAACAAACACCACTAGTTTTCCGAATTAATATGATCACGACAATGAAAACAATAAGTGTTGCGTTTTAATCTATTCATTCGTTTATTTTTCTCTTTATTTATAACATCTCTCCTAAACACGTTATCACAGTCACTTTGAAAAGAATCCAACATTTATCATTTTGTATGTAGTTATCGTAAAAGTGGTTAAACCCATGGTTCTGTGTGGGAGGGGGAACTAAATCAAAATAACTCTAGACACTTCTAAAAACATACAACTCTCATACAGGTATATACAAACATTCACAGCATGCACAGCATTGCCTTCTACATAATTAAATTTTCTAATACTCAATGTATCGTCTAGTTTTGCGATATCATAAAGGCTGTTTACTGAAAGAATAACCAGGGTACAGCTGTTTACAGATTATTAGTTGTAATGCTCAACATGAAACAACTTGAAAAGCATTTTTAAACTGGTTACTTCATGATACTTTGGTGGAATTGATAATTATATTTTATCCCAAGTCTGTGTCAGAGGAATTTGCAAACAGGACTAGGTTATGACTATATACAGCTATAATCACCACACAATACACGTGTTTTAAAATCTGGTAATATTCTATTAGTCAGAGAGGATACCCTTCTCAACAATACTAAGTTACCAGCATTCTATGTTTTTCTGTCCTAACTATAAAAATAGTTTTATAACACTGAATTTTACATACATCTTTAAATATTACATTTCTAGGCGTATTTTATTTAAGCCTCACAAGCTTACGGGAAATCAAAAGCATTTGTACAGAAGAATCAGTTATATGAAAAAACTAGGTGGAAGAAGTTCTTGGTTCTTTTGGAAGTTAAGTTAAGGAATGACATGAATAAATAAATAATAATTTATGCAAATTTTTTTGGATTGTATGGAAATATTGGCATAAAAGAATTCATGCATACTGAAGAAAATTTCGTGAAAATATTACACAACCTACATTTCAGCTCGGTATGTACAAATGATCATCACTTCACAATACAGTGTATGTGAGAGGCAGGTTCCAGACTTCACTACACGGTGTATGCAAGAGGCAGGTTCCTTACTATACAACATAGTGTATGTGAGAGGCAGGTTCCTTACTATACAACAGTGTGTGGCAGGTTCCTGACTTCACAACACAGTGTATGTGAGAGGCAGGTTCCTTACTACACAACACAGTTTATGTGAGAGGCAGGTTCCAGATCTCACAACACAGTATATATGAGAGGCAGGTACCAGACTTCACAACACCGTGTATGTGACAGGCAGGTTCCTTACTACACGATACAGTTTATGTGAGAGGCCAGTTCCTGACTTCACAACTCATTGCATACGACAGGCCTGTTCCTGATTTCACAACTTAGTCAGGTCCCTGACTTCACAACACAGTGTATATAAGAGGCAGATCCCTGACTACACATTGGTGAAAGACTAGTGTATCAGACTTTCAGAATGGCGTAATAATAATTTATTTGGCGGAATCAGTCATTGCCAATCCATGACTCTACACCATTCTATACATTAGTTTACTACAATATTGTGTATATATTTACACTTACAAATAAAAACTCTCCTCACACAGTCTATGTAATCGTTATTGAAGGGACTGGCAATTGGGCTCCCTGCTCCCACCAATACCATGGGCTACTCAACGTGTGTAAATTACCTCTAAGCATTACATTTTACCAGGGCTGCTTGAATTAGAGCGAAGGCAAACTTTGTTCCAAACGAAGGAGGGACTCGACCTCATAAGCAATCTATACAGTCATAGTATTCAGTACCAGTCAAGTATACACATAATAAAATTAATAATAATAGCAATAATGATAATATACAATATTTACAAAGAATGATACATGTACCCTGCTAGGTCGACACGCTGCTGGAAATGTCGTCATAAGGTGCTGTCCTCACAACCTAAATCCTACAGTCAGGCCTTCTTACAATCATGAATTCAATCATTAAATATCTTCAAATTACAAATTAGGATGCAATTTGAATTAGAGTTTCTTGGGTTTCTAGCTAGGATAGTAAATTTCTCAGTTTAAACGTGCTATTCTTCAAAGCTATAAGAAATATATAGAAAGGAGACTCGAAGGAAACACTCCAATATTAAAACAGGCAGCAGACAGAATGAAATGAAATAAAATAGATGTGATACCAGCTGCTCAACAATAATTTATTTTATAATTCACCGCCTAGGCCTTCCGGTGTGCTTCCACCAGCTTCAGGGTATCTTTTTTGTTGGTTTGGAGTTCCAACAATTAAAACCAAAACTTAATTTTGTCACATTTATAAAAATAAGATAAAATTCACAAAAACTCATGAAAGCACTATCACCGAATTGTCTTCTGTGGCTCCTTGCTGCATGTCTGTTGGCCATGATTCTAAATATTGTGATGACTGACGGTTGTTCACAATATCATCACAATATGCAGAATCATGGTCAACAGACACGCGGCGAGGAGGCCACAGAAGACAATTTGGTGATAGTGCTTTTGTGAGCTTTTGTGAATTTTATCTTGTTTTTATAAATATGACAAAATGCAGTTTTGGTTTTAATTGCTGGAACTCCAAACCAGCAAAAAAGATGCCATGAAGATGATGCACGTGCACCAAAAGGCCTAGGCAGCAAATTGTAAAATAAATTATCGTTGAACAGCTGGTATCACACCTATTTTATTTCACTGATC
This sequence comes from Ectobius pallidus, assembly GCA_964059195.1. Taxonomy (NCBI): domain Eukaryota; kingdom Metazoa; phylum Arthropoda; class Insecta; order Blattodea; family Ectobiidae; genus Ectobius; species Ectobius pallidus. The sequence goes on from CAXKWD010000009.1 coordinate 134,241,867, forward strand.
GACTTCCTACATATTCAGATAGGTTCGAATGCAAGCTCACTGCTACCACAAAGTTGGAAGCAGAGTTTGTTAATAGCCTAGTCTCCAGACTAGAATCCTAAGAAACCCTAATTTATGAAAAATGCATCAAGCCACATGTCTGGAATGTGAGGCAAATGCCACTGTATACAAGGACTGTTGTGGGATTTAAATCTTGTTCAGGACAGTCCCCAGACGACGGGATATAGGCAACGCGCTTCACTCTGTAAGGAATGTCAATCTCCTTCTCTACTCATTCTCTCTCTCTCTTTCTGTATAATATAATAAAAAGCCACACACCCATTTATTATGATATTTTTGGTACTTGATAAATGATTTTGAAGCGTATAACATTTGTTTTTGGTTGATATACCTGGCTACATTTGTTTTTCATCTTATATAGAATAGATGAGGAAACTAGCATTACGTTATATATGGGGACACACACTTCCATACTAAAATGGCTACAAACAGAAATTAACAACAGGGAGATTCGTGAGGAACTAGCAACGACTTATCCGTTGCTTCTTGTAAATAACTTTTTTATTTTAATTTTGTCATTAACATTCAATGGTGTTAAAGGATTATCTAATAACAAAATGACTTGGAGGGGGTCCTTTGTTTTGTACAGCACCTACCCGCAGTATAGAAATATACACAATTAATATTATCTATATCATAGTGCCGCACTGTTTATATGCAGCAAAAGCTCTCTTAGGGGGAATATTTTTGATATAAGCAGCAACTAGGCTGCCTCCACACACATATCCACAGACAAACCATCGTACATAGAAGCAAAATAAACCGTATTCGTAAAAGTTATCTCAGGTAAATGAAGTCTCATATGCATTTTGCGGTTTATATAATGGCAGACAAGAATTCTCATATTTTATCCCTTAGTAATTTTTAATTATCGTCCCTCCTGTCACATCTTGTTCCACACACAGAAAACTTTATTTATCTAAAAAATGATGGTTTCAAGAAAAATTTTAACCCAAGGACAATAATTAGGAATTACAAACTCATCTCATTTGAATCATCTTGCTTCGATTATGATGACGGAATTCATTCGTAGACAAGGGCATATTCAGGACAAACCACAGTCAGGAACTGATTTCAATTTTCTTCTACTCCCTTCTTGGTAGACATTTGGCAAATGGATCTTTATTATTTTGCGATCCCAGAAATTATAGTAAGGCATCGGTGTTGAATGCTATACCAGAAGGACTAGGTGCCTGCACCTATCAGCGGAACAGGTCAACTGTGAAATGCAAATCTGCTCGTATAATACCAATATAATTTCTAAAAATTTAGAACCCAACATAAAAGAATTTTGATTGCTACTTAATGCAAAAGTGATTACCGGCAAATTCATATTAATCAGTCAGGATATCTTTTGTTATTGGTGATCAATGTTACAAAACAATGTCACTAATTACAATTTTGAATGTTACACACTAAATCGCTGCACTTGAGTGTCAGACACTTAGCCCCATGAGCAGTAAATGTATTCTGGAAGCTAATATTTCCTGGGAAACAACACAATACTTAATAACAGTAGTATAAGAAATTCCATAGAAATTATACTCTGATGTAGTGTGGGAGCAATATTTTACACTTTTTACACAAATCAGGATTAGCAGCCTGGTCATTGGTGTCTTTTACATCATCAAGATAACTTTTTTTTACAATGAACACGGATAGTTTCTAGTTTAAGGCCATTATAAATATATCTTAAATTGTGGAGGAAAAAAAAAGTCATATCCTTCAATACATGAATCATAGCTGGTATGTTTAGCGTATGCGTTTCTTCAAGTCAGTTCTCTTTTAATATTTACTTCTTGCTAAAAAAAAAAAAGAAATGTTAAAGGCAACTTTTGATCAATCTGGTATTAAGAGCTAATTTCTTGTATTCATCTCATATTAGAAACAATTTAATAATGCTGTAATTGACAAGAAGTAGAGTCCCTGTATGATATTCAAGAGAAGAGTTTGGCAATGGGGGACTTCCTTTGACTGGCTGGAACCAAACATGACCTTCTTTAATTAAATAAGTAGTCATTCTGATAAGGTACATCATGACCCTCTTTATATTTTACACATCTCTCCATATTCGTGCAGACAGCTCATTAATAGAAAACCTAAGACCATGGCCCAACAGCCTGAAAGATCATGTTAAACTGTACGGTATAGATGGGGTGGCATTGGCTTTCTCTTTTAAGCAAGAGTGTTGAGATACATTGATGGTTAGTGTAAAATGAAAAGACTTGAACACACAGGCGTTATATGTTTTGCTATGCGGTGTTCACCACAGATCAGTATAGACTTCCAAAAACACTCGTAACTCATAACTGAGTACGGAGTATTGGTTAATGGACTCCTAAAGGAAATAAAGCAATTAAAAACTTAGTTAATGGTTGAAAAATAGTTCCTTGCAGTTTATTATGAGTGGTTCAATGATTCACAGTTATATATTATTTTAAGAATAAATAGTTTTAATTTTCTTTTGTAGTGTATTATCTTACCCTTAATAAATAGCCTTCAATTAATTACTTCGGCTACTGTTATCAATCAGTTAATATTATCAGATTAGCTGCATCCCAAAGTGATCACAATAAGCGGCGTGCATTGTATTAGTTATTTTCAGTACATCATCAAATTCAAAATTGAATTGAAATAGAAAACAATTTCTTTATGAAGAGCACAACAATCCTTCTGCAAGATTCTGTCATATGTTTGATATGACATAATAATGTGGCTGACATGAATTTGTACATTAAAAAGTAACCACAAAAAATGTAATACCGGTAATGAATGTTCTTAATCAATATGTAGTGAAAATGATATTCTGTGTAGACAACTAAGAAGCAAAGCCCTGTGTAGCATTAAAAAAACTCCATGGCCCTACTTCCCTGGTAGCTCCTATCTACCGGTCTGTATCATGAGGCTGAGTGCACCCCGATCCAGACCTTCCTACCTCAGAAAAATCTGGGGAGGTACACTCTAGTGCTCAGAATCTTTCCGATATAAAACCGGTGGTTTGTGTAGGTAAGGGAATTCAAAACTGCCCACTCCCCACCCCGGTGAATATCTTTTTCTTTGCAATGGTGGATATGGCTGAGAGCCTCTAGACTTGTTGAGAGAACAGAATCATTTCAAAATTAAATTTAACCTTATTCAATAAGGGCAATAACTTTCTGTTTGTTGTCCACGTCCTTTGTTCACTTCGAATGACTGTTTGTATAATATAAAAGACACTATTTACAAGGCAATTTCATCGAACCCTCCACTTAACGTGTGTCTTATTCCCTCCCAATCCTGCGCTCCTGTACCTGAAACCGACCTGTGTTCATAGGTTAATGTTCGAGTGCCAAACTTTTGACATCATACCAAATCCGGTACTTGAGTTGGACTCGTCCAGAGGCCTTCCAGCCCTTTCATTGCTCACTTCTGCCTAAGTATTGTTCATAGGCTAATGCATATGTTCTAACTTGAACTCATACCATTAAGTGATTTGTTCACCCAGCGCTGATGCGGAAAACAGATATTATGAAGATTCAATGCCAACTATAAACGAAGAAAAATACTACAAGAAACCAGAAGCATCGGAAAGTTTTCATGCACTCGACTGTACCAAGGATCGAACCTGGGCCTGTGGATGCTAACCACAAACCATGCAGGTGGATAGGTTATAGTGTGTTAACTGGAGGCTATGGTTGATTCCAGTAACCAAACTCTTGCTTTACTATTGTACAGGGACTCCAACAAGAAGACTTCACACACACCCCTAACAGCAGTTATGAAACTGCTTTTCAAAATTATTTCACCATCAGTGTACACTTTCTGAAGGATGGAATATTGCTTGGGCTTTTACCTTTATGGTTCTTGTCTTTCTAAATAATACCTTAGGCGGCATAAAATTACTCTTTATGAAATAATACATCTTTCTCATAGACAATTCCAGAAATAAAAAATTTAAATTTGTGCAATTTATTGATAGGACAGACTACTTTGTCTGAACAGTGGACCATATGCATTTATATGTTATATTTTTTTGGTCAGATCTGTAGCTGCAAATCTTTTTCACGAACACATCCAAGGCTTGTTGTTTCTTCCATCCCCAGAACATGGTAATTATGTTGGATTCGGTTTGTGAAATGGTGTCAAAGAAAGGTTACGAGTCCGGAAGACAGTTTGAATCCCAGAACGACCTCATTATTGAGAATGCTTTCGTGATGGGTGGTTCTCAGACCACAAGGAACATAGTTTATACTAGATACTATAAGAGCTCTATGGCTATTGAAAGCAACTCATCTCTAACCACACTTTTTCATTTGTTAACATTTATAATTATTCACACCTACAACAGGTTGGATTTAAATGTATTTACAACTTGTAGTTCACTAATCCTAGAATTTGTAGGAAGTTTATATAGTGAAGTTATAATCAATTGAAACTTGAGATGGAGGTTTAACATACGTAACTTCACTTAATTCAAGCACTAACCTGAACATGTTTCGAGCAATCCTTCATGACTCATCATCAGCTATACTCCATATACTCCAGATGGAGTATAGCTGATGATGAGTCATGAAGGATTGCTCGAAACATGTTCAGGTTAGTGCTTGAATGAAGTGAAGTTACGTATGTTAAACCTCCATCTCAAGTTTCAATTGTAGTTCACTATTTTACACCCTTCAGAGCTGATGGGCAACAGAAGTGTTCAGCAAAAACTACTTATTATTCAGCAGTGAAAACACACTCCACAGTATATTATACCAGAGCTTATAGACCTACATATTAGTACACATTTTGAGGCTTTTAACCTTGCTGTTATCTTCATAGAACTTTTATTCTCATATTATTAGCAAATAATAATAATATCAGTTATTATTAGTCTTCTGTTTCATAAAAATATTAGCTAATAATATTAGTTATGAGTTCATGGCTCTAAAAATTATTAGTAAATATTGCTAATATTATTAGTAAACTCTTTCATAGACTCCAGAACTAATAAAATTTACTGATGATAATATTACGTGTTTTTCTAAAGTGTTTTTGGGCTAATAAGTTATTCTCAAACCCATGTAATTCAGTTTTCGTGACCTTAAATTTGTGGAAAATGAATCACTCTGATTTAATTATCAATTTATAAAAAGCGTACATACAATATCAAAGGAATTTTTGTCATAACAAGTTTTTAGGATTTGAGGCTATATTTTAGTATATAAGCCTATTCCTATCTTGAATAAGTGCCTGGCAGATTTATTCATTTCGTAGAGCTAGTTATTATTTGTTACATTTATGAAGATATATGAAGGCCGTGCTGCTATGAAATAGACTGAGAAAGGAAAAAACACAAACAACAATCCAGACATAACCTGCAAATCAATCAGCTGACTAATGAACTAATAATATTAGTGAAGAGTTTTTATGAGTTGTGTTCAATATCTCTATGAAACTAGATTTTGATAACTAATGAATAATATTATGAGTTCTAATATTATTAACTAATATTATTAGCAAGTTCTATGAAACAGGGCCCAGGTCTATATGACTCTTAATGAAATATGCATCTGTTTAAAAATTAATATATTATGCAATGAGCCTATAGTGGCATTTATTAAGACAGGAGTATTTCTATGAAACGAGCAAAGTGAGTTTCATAATTTTCATACGAGTATCTTAGTTAACATTGTAGGCAAGTTGCATACAACTGTTTTGTTCGACCATAATTAAATGTTTAAGTTTGAGATTTTAGATTCGTCAAACAAACGGAGATGGCTGAGCTCGGCGGTTAGCTGTTAGAAAGTTCTTGTCATTCTAGTCTTTTGCGATAGATGGCATGCGGTCAAGTTGAAGCTTCTCTTAATCGTTTTAATGTGAAACCAATTGACTTTTAAACACGAGATGAACTCAATTTAGTAAATGAATATAAGTGATTTGATGGTGGTTTATTGTGCAGTTTCAATTGCTGCTATCAAGACTTCAAGATTGTTCCATGTTTGACACCAGTGTTATAATGAAAATCTGTAATTAAATGGATGTAATTAAGATACTGTGACGCATCCCTCCTGGGATGTTAGCGCCACGAAGACAATTAAGATACTGTAACATCACACATAATAAGTGTAATATTTCATGGTTGAACAAGAACTATTTATGCTAACAAATGTTATGACTTTTGTTTCCAAAGTGTTTCTGAATATAACTAATTTAACCTCTCAAAATAGTCACTACCTTCTCAATATCCAGGCATTAGGCATTTTGATAGAAAATGTATGTTTTAGAGAAACAGAATATGCCATGTTCTATACAATAGTCACATATACATAATGTAAAATACACCTCATCTGAATTTTTGAATATGCCACCTTACTTATTTTATGTCCACTATTGAGTTAGTTAAACAGTGACAATTTTTTTACTTCTCGAGTTGCAGTTCTCATTTGATTATAGAATTTGTAGTTAAGTATTTTATGGCTTAGAACAATTATGATAAAATAACATAAAATCCTGTTTATTTAAAATTACATTTGAAGTGCCTTAACTTGAGGTTTTACACTGCAGAAAATAATCACGTAACTACGACATTAAATCCAACCTGTTCTAGAGTTATAATATTGGAAATCTTTGAGATTACAACAATCATGCATACAAGAAAGCAAAAGGAAATGTTGCCAGGAAGCATGGATCACCATCTTCTATACAACAGTTGTTGCATTCTCACTAATGAAGGCACGAATACAGACACGAAACGAGTTTGGGTGAAGGAGTTACGTCTCGCTCTAGAGTAATGGCTGTTCTTACACTCGCTTGACTAGACAATTATACATTCTGAGTATACCTAAGTATAGCATCTACTAGTATACTTCCACATCATTTAGATTCAAATTAACAAACTAACAAAGTTACATGATATATTTTTTAAATGAAACAATCTCTTCTATATGGAATTTGGTAGTTTATTTTCTGTTTTCCATATCTCATGAGATTATCTGCAGTTAACGTGTAAACTTAATCATACAGAACAGTAGAATACAGTACATTACAGAACATTACTTTTCTGTCACTGACTTAGTTTTCCTTGTGTTTACCTTTTCTAAAACTAAATAATTTCTGAAATTAAGATATTCTTTCTGAGTTTAAAATTTTCCAAAATTCAAGTGGAAAAGGTCATCAGCAGCAGTTGTCCCAAATTTTAATGCTTTAGATATTTTCATATGACAAATTTACTCCTTCACAAGGAATAGTTATTTTTTTATTATTATTTTTTTAAAATCTAGCTTAAAAATTTTCTCAACTTGATCAGAAAAACTGTATGCAACTGATTGTACACAATGATTTACAACAAGTATAAACAACAATATTTTCACGAAAATAAGCTAAAGTTGATAATATAGTTATGTACAAAAGACCAATAGGCACAGGCTATTTATGACAATTGATCATAAGGATTACGACTTATAAAATTTGTAAAGATAGGTAAGAGGCTTTAAAATTTAGATGAACTCAAATGTCCATTTTTCAGGCTATCCAGTCTTTTTTTTTTTTGTCCTGAATCAGTAATGTGCCTCTTCTCTTACTTAACCCTTTGCGAGCAGAATACGGATATACCCGGGTGCGAGATTTTTAATTTCCAGTACTTTATATCGCCATATTGCGCATAGAGAATGTTCATTTGCTTCTCTGTAAATCACGTAACATCCCTCTATGCACTATATGATGAAATAAAGTGCAGAAAATGAAAAAAAATCTTGCATCTTTTCATATCCATATTCTGCTCACAAAGGGTTAACAATTAAGCTGTCATAACATTTTCACAGTAGGGCCTACATTTTCGTCATCGACATACTGCTGAGAAAAGTTTAAATGGATTCTTTCAATCATACTAAGAGGGCATTTACAGTTATGTTTCTGCAAATGAAGGAGCACTGAAAAACTATGAGGAACAGCACAAGAACAGCCATTTCACTAACAAGCAACACAAGAAGTAACAGAAAAGAGTAACTTTGCTTCTTTATGACTGCTTCCTCGTGTCTAACACTAAACTAATAACAATTATTATTTTAACACAAAAGCAATAATCAAGTGAGAAGACATTCTTCTTCACAGGAGCACAACTAAAAATGACTAACAGCTCAATAATATTACAAAGGATGACAGAATTCTCAACAGAACAAATAAATTAATCATCTGCAATGTTTCCTTTACTGAAGAGTGAAAACTCAACCTGTCTGGGACTTCATACAAACCTGCACTGAGTGGAATTAATGCAAAGTTTGTCAGTTTATTTTTTGAGTCATGAAGTGGAATTACAATTTACCACGACTGTAGATCATTATTATTATCATTATTTTATTCATGCAGTAAGAATTTTCAGCTTTAAGAATGAATTAATCACGTCTAATATAGACGCATTACTGTGACATCAGCTGTGGATATGATGCTGGGAGAATAATGGCTTTGTTTTAATGCATGTGACATCAGTAAACTCAATTGGACAGTGTATGGAATGGGAAGACCTAACACTTAGGGTTACCAGATGCAAAAGTGAAAAGCAAGACATTTTCTCTAAAAAAGCATAATTTTCCACAGAAGACTGGACATTTTGAAAATACATTTAAAGTCAAAGAAAAAGATTAAACCTGGTGTGTAACACCAGTGTGAGATTTGTATTTTACCAGGAGAGGGATGCCTAATCGCAACCAGAATTAAAATTATAAATAATGTAAACCATGTGATCGTCCAAGCTAGAAGGGGGGAATCCCCCATCCCTTCTACAAATAGCACAATGAGTTATAATGCAATAAAGAAGTTCATCACATGAATCTGCAACTTGCATACTTCTTTCCTGAAGTTCCCGAAATATGTTAATCGATTACTGAAAGATGTTTGTAAAGCTTGTGATCAAAGCACTGCCCGCTTTACCAGTAGAACCTAGGTTATCAAATTATGCTCTTTGGTCATATACAATCATGATTCATATGTGGATTTGAAATCTGTCCAGCGTCACTCGTGTAAAAACATTTTTTGGATGAAAATTTGTATTAATATGCTCAGAAGCATTAAATAGCCAGATAAGACAGGATATAATATTGAGTTGGGTCTAGCACGTATACTTCATTTTTTGTATAAATCCTGAATTAGTTTCGAAGTCCATCATCATTCATAATTATCAGATTAACACCAATTGCCGGCTGGATGTTTGTGTTGCCCTCTCGGCCATGAGAAATTCATCTGTTGGATTGTCGAAGTTCGTGAGGTGATATTTATGTGGAAGGAAAGGAAATAGACATTAAATCCATGTCTGGGATATTAATACAAGTAAGAATCAGCTTGAAAAATTTTATGTCATAACCGGGATTTGAACACGGATCTTCCATCGGCGCGTTAAGCCGAAGATCCGTGTTCAAATCCCGGTTATGACATAAAATTTTTCAAGCTGATTCTTACTTGTAGTGATATTTATGCTTGTTTATAAAATAAGTGAAGTACTGTATACGTGCTTGACCCAACTGAATATTAAATCATGTATAATATAGTTCACTGCGTAAATTTCCAATATATTTTTGAATTAGCCAGATAATGTTTGATTTTATGTAATTCCTGGCCTGGTGGAGACAGACATAAAAAGGTGGACATATCCGACAAAATCCGGTCATCTGGTAACCCTATTAACACATTACCAGTCAAATGACATTATGGACAAAATGACACAATGCAATGTTTACAGACACTGGAACTTTGGTAGTGGATAGATAAATCAAGGATAAGACTTTTCTCTAGTGAGAAAGAAGTGGCCATCATGCCAATAATACTATCTTTAAGATATGGCCAAACAAGTGAAATTGATTGAACTGGAAATGTGTGATGAGAAAGGCCTCAATGCAGGAATGTACGACTGGGCTGTGGAACCTGTCATCCTTGGGGTGAAACAATAAATAACTCGGCTACACTTGGAAGAGTCGCAGCATGTTCTCGTTGTTCCAGAGGATCCTGGAACCATCTTCGCTGGCTCCTCGGCAATGACCCGTAACTCCATAGTAGGAGCCCCACTGCGGTGGCTGTTGCTGCGGAGGTTGAGGCTCCACGACTGCAGTCTGGCAACAAGCTTTGCAGACAGGCTCTTTGATAGTAGTCTCTGCAGGGTACACCCAGCTCGTGTCCTGGGTTCGGCTCCGCTTCACTCCGCTGGATCGAGCCCAGGGAACAGCAGAGCGTCGGACATGAACATGGTGGGCAGCGTGTTCGGGTCCCGGCTCCACGGCTCGTCTGTGCTTCACAGGCACGGCGGCTGTGAGAGCGGGCTGCTGGTAGTGGCTTGCTGCGGGCCACGGTTGCTGAAGGATTCTCTGGTATGCAGGCTGCAAGAAGCCGGGCCTGCAAGATGTGCAAGCTGGTGCCACGGCGGCCACACCCACTGCTGGCTGGCACTGCTGACACTGCTGCTGCTGCTGTTGTTGTTTACTGTTGTTGTTGTTTACCTCCACAGCAGTGGCCGCTAGTAACTCTGAAACAACCCAACATCACCAATCAGTATTTTGTGAAACCTGCAACATTAGTATTTTGTACTTTTGAAAAAAGTGGCTATTTTCTAGCAAATTTTCACAGAACATAAAAGCCTATTGGTACTGTACTCAATAAATTTTGTTTTTATATGGTGGGAGATATTCAATTAGACATTTTAAAATCCTATTTGAATAAAAAAAAAAACAGCAAACAAATTTTCAAGTAAATTGTAAATGTTCTTCGTTTATCATGTGAAGATCCATCGGTTTAATCTTGATATAACGGACCTCAATTAAAGTACTTTTCAGTTTTAAGTTCATATTTTAAATCATCCATTCAAATTTCATACATTATAGTACATGCACATATTTTTTACGGTTCCATTACTTATGATCATTTCAGTAAATTGCATAAACAATTTAAACATTAAAAATAAATAACTGACTTTTACATGTATATTCCATTCATTAATATTTAATAAGTACATATTAATATATTAACCTATTTAATATTTCCTACAATGTTTTGGCAAGAACGACCAATCCTTGAATTATACCTACTTCGAAAGTACAGTTATCGATCATAGCAACGATACTGCATGCTGTAGCGTCTTAAATCTACTTTTTCTTCTCAATATTGAAAACTAGGGATTTTACTTTTGTGTTGTTGTGCATTAAAAATAAATTACTACATATTTGGAATATTCGTGAGAATAGAGATAAGAAAAGAACGCAGTTTAGCATAGAACTGACAAGTTGAGTTTGGACTGAAACCAATCGATGTGGCAAGTGTTTACAATACAAAACAAACAACGGTCAAAGGATAAAGAAAAAAATCCTTCAAATATGTGAGCGTTCGGCAAAGTCTCACTGCATTATTTATTATACAATCACAATGATTTTGCTTTTACTGTTAACATTTAAGTCTTTGGGTTTTACTTGCTTGTTTCAGTATAACATACTTTTTAGAATGAAGTTTACTTATTTTTCTGATGTACTTTATACTGAGATTTCACCGTAACTACATTATCTATTTGTCAGTGTTGTCAATGATTTAGCAAACCTCTTTTCCATGATAGCCTGCGGTTCATGAGTGCATATGCATATATCTATAAGTTAAAGGAATATTCAACCCTATTCTGTGCTAACTCCAGCAAATCATCCCTCGCAAATCCTATTTCCCGTAAATCTATTCCAATATTGTCCTCCCACCTATGTATAGGACTTCCAACTGTTCTTTTCCCTTCTCAGTCAATATTTTTGTGATATATATTTCCTCCTTTCATGCGTGCAACATTTCCAACCCATTTCATCTTCCATATTTAATTACCCTTATTATATTCAGTGAAGAGTACAGATTATGAAGCTCATCATTATGTAGTTTTCTTATGTCCCCATTTACATCTCTTACGTCCAAATATTTTCCTAAGCACCGTGTTTTTGTTCACACTCAGACTATATTCTTTCTGAAGACTAAGGGACCATGCCTCATATAATACAACCGGCAGGATAATTGTTTCATATTTTTTATTTTTAGATATCTGGACAGAAGGCAAGAAGATAAAGGTTTCTGAACTACATAAAAACGAGCATTTCCTGATTTTACTCAACACCTTAATATAATTAGTATTTATAATTATTGCTCCCAGATATTTGAATTTCTCCACTTCCTGCAAAAGTGGGATTAATATGGATAACTTTGAAGCACATATCTAATGCTTCTCTTCTTTCCTTCATCATCTAGCATCAAATTTTCAAGTGCACATATTGCCATTCAATTCCTACCCATATTGTACATTGATTCAAGACTTCCAAAAATGTTATTCTAATTTAAAATCTTGCATTATTTGCATTATTTTAAAGTTATAATGTATTTTGCACTCATCAAATCTATATATGAGATATGCATAGCCGAAATGAATATCTCGGATACAGTTGGGATAGTAAACAGAAGTTCCTACAGTACTTCATGAAGAACAGAGTTTGCAAACAGAACATTCTGATACAATAAACACTGAAAAGGATTACCACTCAGCTTCCCAATTATAAGTTTTCACTTCATAGGAAGTGTTTAACAGACATTCATCTACTTCATCATCTGTTGTCAACTGCCGAGTTTGTGAAAGACTGGTTACAAAGTATTGTTATAAGGAAGTTTATAAGGAATTTGATATTTATGAAATTGGAACATGTCAGTCAGTTACCAGAGTGTCAATTATTTTATTGCATTAGGCATATCTAGTGGGAACAAAGTAAGAAAATTAAAGTAGCATTATTATTACTTATCAGTTAGTAAATACTGAAGTTTTATTAAATTTCAAGTTTAGTTTCAGAGAAATCTCATTAAATGTTCGGAGACCTCCACATAAAGGATCCATTAGTTTCGGTCAGTTATCATTTGTTTATAATAAAGTTATACCTTGGGTTCTGAAATGAATTTGATTATTTAATGCATGATTGTGATGCCCCAGATAAGCAGAATATGCTCAAATTATTTAAAGAGTGAAAAATGTATTGTATTTTTGACTTCTGACTTCGAAAAATGCTATCGACACAGTCAGTTACCCATGGAATTGCCAATTGTTAAATTATTATATAAAAAAGTATGTAATGCAAAAATACAAAAGAGAGCTAAAACACTAAAATTCACAAAAGGGGTAAAGGAAAAGGGGAAAAATGTAAACATGACTGTTGATGTTTAAAAAATACTTCAAGAAAATTAAACTGATCAGTGTTTTGTGTGTCACAGTTCATGAATTTGAAGATAGCATAAATTATTAAAAGCTGTGTAAAAACAACTTTGTGAATTTTGTAATTCCAAAGGCCAGCGATCTCATTGCTAAGTTAGTATGGCCAGCATAAATCTGCCAATTTTCTAAATACAACTGCTGATGATGCAGATGAACGTCTGTGAAACGCATACTGTGTAAGCTGAGTGGTTACCATTCAATGATTAATATTTCATTACTTCACTGAGATTCCCGCAAATTAGTATCTGTTTACCTTGATGTAAAGTTTGTATTCTGACCTCCTAATTTTCATAATCATGCCAGTAAATATTACTCACATTGCTTATAGGCTAATACCTTAATATACATATATTTATTAACATAAATGTTTTTTTCATTATATATGATATAGTCAATGTAAACAATTGGGCATTATTTATAATGCCCGGGCAGTTTAAAAAGTGTCCAATGGGATGTGACAAAATGATAAATTATATAGAAATTAACACATTGCCCGGGCATTATGAATAATGCTGGAAACTGAATGGGCAATTTGAGAGAATTGTTATTCATATTTCTCTACATGCAAAAATAAGAGGATATTATATTAAAGTAAATAAGTATGAAAAATACGCACGCCTAACAAACAAAATATATATATATATATATATACACATATACACACAAAATGTCAAATCCAAGAGCTTTTATTTATTAGAGCAGCTTCCACTTTGGTGACATTTCGAGTTACATAGGTTAGGGAGAATCACACCAGACGCACGTTGCCAAATTGCTGTCAATTTATCAAAGTGACCAGAGAAATTGGAGCAGTATTAATATTGACCGGGCAGTGTAAGAAATTATCCTTAGATTGTCGTAAAATTATTAAATTGCCCGATTTTATCGGTCATTATTTATAATGACCAAGCATTATGAAAACTGCCTTGAATAATCAGATTAACCGTAACATATACACCACATGCATAGGAACGGATATAATCAGTGCAAATACGTAGTAAAAGAATGTAAATGTAAATGGTACTAATACATATAAAAGATAATATAAATGCATACGAACTAAGAACTGACATGCATGGTTATGATACCAGATTGGCGAATGACATGAATATACCATTCAGAAGGCTTAATTATATAGTAAATGGCATGACCTTGTATAATAAATTACCAGTAAATGTTAGGAAACTGACAATGGAGCCTTTTAAAAACAGAATAATGCACTGACTGAAACAGAATCCATTTTATAAGTACACTATAGTGAATGTATTAACACCTGTTTTAGTTAGACTATATAATTATTTTGACGATGCTACATATGAAACAGTTTTTACTTTCTATTGATATTGATACTGACAGTAGATAACATAAAAATAAACTTTATAAGTAAATTGATCAAACATCAATAAATATTTGTAGATTTCTTGTTTACATGCATTTAGTTCTTGTAAGCAACAGCTTTTCCGAAAAAGAATATGGTGCAATGGTTTAACAAAACCAAGCCCACAATAATTTAAATGGAATATTAAAATTTGTCTTTTACTGTGCAAAATTGGGCAATCAAACAGTAAATGCCCAGAAGTTTGAGAAGTACGCAGTAATTTCTTTAAATTTTGCGAAGTCTATTTTTCATAATCATGCCAGTAAATATCACTCACATTGCTTATTGGCTAATACCTTTATAGGCCTATAGAAATATTTATTAACATAAATGTTGTTCTCATTATATACACCACATGCATAAAGACGGGTATACTCACTAAAAATAGTAAAAGAATACAAAAGAAAGGGGCCAGTAACTGTTTGGGGAAAAAACAGATCCCTCGGAAGTCGTCTGAGCTTGCCTTGAGCCAGGTATCATTTCCATTCTTGCACGATCTTGGGAATTTTTTACGCTTTATAAGTTATATAAGACTGGGCACAAGGTATAATTAATTTGCAAATTTGAAACAGCCTCTATTTTAGTCAGTAAGTTGGCTCTTTCATTTCTTGCAATGCCAATATGCCCTCTTACCCTTGGCATTTTTATGTGAATTGTATATTTTAAAATAGCTGTTCTTATAAAAACGGATGTAGGATGAAAGATATATTTGTCTGCAATGCATTTGAGTGCTTTTTGTGAGTCAACCGTAACTTTTTGCTTATGCATAGTGCAGCTTCTCTTATGGCTGTTAATTCAGCTTAGAAAACAGAACTTGCAGGAGCGAAGTTGAATCATCTCTGAGTGAATATCTTCGTGATGATATACAGGATGTTAATGAATAACATCGAAACATATTACCTGTGTATAGAGGGAACATAGACAAGCAACTTTTATTAAGAGATTTTTGCTCTATGAATTCGATTTTTCCTGTTACAGCATAAAATTCCCCATGGAATGGCCGCCACTGACTTCTAATTGAAAAAAAAAAAAATGCAAAACAAAGGAACTTCAAGACAGATATATAAGCATTCATGAGCCACAGATTATTGTCTCTGTTGGACACTACATGAGAATATTACAGGAGAAAAATTCCTCCGGCACTGGGACTTGAACCCAGGACCTTTGGCTATTCGCGCCAATGCTCTACCAACTGAGCTAAGCCGGAGCTCAGTTCACAGCGCCAGATGGAACTTCTCTCCTATGACTGAATGCCCTAATGGTCTACCTCACAGACAGAGAAGTTATGTCATATGCAGTACTGTGAGGCACACTAAGTAGTGATTTTTGTGACCGGGCTCCCACTGTTATTGTACAGTTAACATTCAAGACAGATATATAAGCATTCATGAGCCACAGATTATTGTCTCTGTTGGACACTACATGAGAATATTATAGGAGAAAAATTCCTCCGGCACTGGGACTTGAACCCAGGACCTTTGGCTATTCGCGCCAATGCTCTACCAACTGAGCTAAGCCGGAGCTCAATTCACAGCGCCAGATGGAACTTCTCTCCTATGACTGAATGCCCTAATGGTATACCTCACAGACAGACAAGTTATGTCATATGCGCGAATAGCCAAAGGTCCTGGGTTCAAGTCCCAGTGCCGGAGGAATTTTTCTCCTATAATATTCTCAAAGGAACTTCGTTAAAACTGGAATTATGAATTAAAAAACTAATTCATTGGAGGCCAGCCATGTGATTAGTCTGTAAATTTTGCAGATTATGGAAACACTGAATTATGATATAGCTGTTGATGAATGATTAAGAATAATGTTTTTGTCGATCACTAAGAAGGCATGAAGTGAATTTAATGAAAATTATAACCCTATTTCACTTTGTTATTGACTTATGAGCACCAAATTCTAATGACTTTAATGCTCTGTAGCATACACATTTTACGTTATAGAGCAAAAATATCCTAATAAAAGTCTACCTCTCCTCTATACACAGGTAACGTATAACAAACGAACAACCACTTAAATTATATTGGGTTTTTTATTCATCGGTGTGGACATAATGAGAATGATAATTCAAAACATTCTTCACCTTTAGCACAAATAAGATGAATAGCTGGATGACCAGCAGCTATGAAAATTTCCATTACTTCATCATACAAAGTTAACAAAATATCTTGAGATTGTTTGTTTTAATAGATGTAATACGAGCTTCCCTTCCAGCTGTTAGAGAAAGTTCTATACAGAAAATAATACAATCACTACGGGCTAAAACTGAACGGAATCCCCAAGTGATACATAATACAAAGCCGACCTGCATCTGTAGAAGTTTCTTCTAATGTAAGACATAACTTTCTGTGACGAAATAAAAGTTTTGGTATAATATAATATTAGGCCTGTGGGTGTCGGCATGCTGACCACATGCCCCCCAATCCTGCCGTCTGCCTACGGGAGATGACGCAGCGGTCGGGTGGTAGGCCAAGTCCCTCCAGGGATGTAGCGCCACGGAGTTTAGTAATATTAGGCCTACGTATGACGTTATCTTCAAGTAAATTGGGACGAAGAGAATGGATTCACAACCCAAATAAAATCTGTTTAATGCAATTACTTAACTTTCTTTACCCTAAGCAAGGGCCATAAAACTTTTTCACTTCACATTCTGATACAGAATAAAAGGCCGTATTCGGTTGATCAACTTGATGCAAAGCTTTAATTGTTCACCCGGCAAGAGTACGTTTCTACAAAGTGGGTGAGTTATAACTACCCTTAAGAGAATGTTAGCTCTTAGTAGCCTATAATCACCTCAAAATTTAAACAAAATCGTTAGAGCCGTCTTTTAAAAAATCGCGAGAAACAAAATTTTCTTAATGTAATGTGCCATTGAAAATGAAAGTCGTCGCCAATCTTTGTGTCTCATCCCCAGGAGGTTTCCTTCTTAACCCAAATACAAAATTTTTGTTTTCACACGATTTTCCGTTCTGGAGCTAGGCCGTTCACACACACACACAAGCATGTTTCTGAAAATAGTATTCTTGATTAAGGGCAATTCAAAACATATATTTATGTTAAAAACCCAACTTCGAATTTCAGGGTAGGAAACCTATAGTACCTATGGTACGGTCAAGGAATTTAAAAGCAATGCAATATATAGGGCCTACATAAAGGCACGAAAACTCTAAGGTAGATATTTAAAAGAATAGCTGAATTTTGTCCTCAGTTAGGTCTGATAGCAATTTGAAGTCCTTGGGAGTAATTAGCTTCTACACACGATGAAATATACGAAAAAGCTCACTGCCATTCCCCACAATTCCTACAATATCTGCCTCAGTCACAGAAATCAGATTGTCATGATATCAATGAAGAATGGGCGGTATATATTTGAGAATATCATTATAGCCTCCAAATTCTTGGGATTTATTTATTTTCGTTTCCAAAAGGAATCTTATTCCAGGGAATAAATTATCGACTTCAAAACTATCTACACCAGACACAATTGGACCAACCTCAATATGAGAATTAAGTCCATCCCAAATCATACAAATAGCACCATTATCTAATTTTCCATATCGGGGTGGTTAGATCACTGTTGTGTTGAACTCAAATGGAAGTCTTCCAGAAAAACATTCTACAGTAGTAAGATCTTAAACCACTTTGACACTGAGATTTTATCGGTGGTTAGTTAATCTTTTTCAATACAATGGATTCATCGGAAGGCTGAATGTAGTAAAATTTTGGCGCTGGAAGCGAAAGTGTTGCTCCAGAAAACTGTACGTGTTAAAAGGATGTTTTACTTCAAATTCGAATTTAGTACCGGTACTAAAAAATTAATGAAAGTTAAATACTTACATTTTATGTCGTATAAAAGTTAAACTTTGTTGTACAGTGTATCATTCAGTTTTTATTATCATCATGTGAGTCGAGGAATCTTGTTAATCTGAGGCAATGGTAACGCCTTTCATTATAGGCAACTTCATCAGCATATAACTAAAGCGGAGTAGTCTAATCACCACTTAGTAGGCGCACTGATGGATTCCATCCTGTGACCAAAACTTTCAAAATACTAATAAGTAAGTAAAAATAAGTAAATAAGTAAAGTAAATTTAGTAAGTAAAAATAAGTAAATTTCTGAATTATAAGTTTCAAACTGGAAATCGTTTTATGGACAGTAAAGATTCAAGCCGTAGTCAGGTAAAATAAGGTTGAAACTTGGATAATAAATAAATAATAATAAATAATAATAGTCAGGTTGTTCTAGCATATTTATTTTTTCAGCATAAAAATGATTTTCCAATACATAGGAATTTTCTGAAAATAATCCAACCCTTACTTATTTCAAATCCAAAAAATAAATTTACATCAGTAGTCCGTAAACCAATGTTTATTAAACATTTTGGGGAAAATTCAAAGGATCAAGGTAGTGTCGCGACTTCTCCCCGTCCGATTAAGTCATATTGACCAATGAACTGAATTTGGGCTAGATAAATCGTGTGTACAACATAGGTAGATAAAACGAGTGACAATAACACATTTTCGGGAGGTCCCAGGTTCAAATCCCGTGGCCGGCGAATTTGATTTTTTCTCTCATGGTTTCTCCAGTCGTAAAGGCAAATGTCGAATTCGATCTTTATATACCGTGAATCATCCTCACCATTTCATCATGTATCATATCCATTTAAATCAATATCAGTTGAAATTTACTCCATAAAATACACCAATAATAGAGACAATTGACAATCAATAGTTCTATGGCCTACCCTTCTGTGTAGAGACAGATCCTGAACCCCTGATATGGCCTCGCAGCTAAAAGGAGTATCAATACAGCTGAATTAAAAAAAAGAAATAACACATTTATAAATGGTTTCATTCAACCTAATGGATAAATAACATAACGAACTTTCCCCATCTTAAAATGTTGATAAATTATTATTATTATTATTATTATTATTATTATTATTATTATTATTATTATTATTATGTCTATACATTTCAACAGATCAGATTCATTTAGGGGAAGACCAGTTCAGCTAATTAGCAGAGCAGTACTCATATGTATTTTTACTTCCTCTGCCCGTACCATAGGTACTATAGGTAGAGGAAGTATCGTTTTCGACAGCCAAATTCGAAGTTGAGTTTTTAATAAAAATACACGTTTTGGGGTCTCCTGAATCCAAAAAATACTATTTTCGGAAATATGTCTGTGTGTGACTGTAAACAGCCTAATTCCACAATGGAAAATCGCATGAAAACAGAATTTTGTATTTGGCTCAGGTACCTTCTGAGGATGTGACATGGAGATTGGCGACAACTTCATCCCATTTTAAGGGGACTTTACATGAAGAAAATTTCGTTTTCGCGATTTACTCGAAAACTGCTCTTACGATTTCGTATACATTTTACACATGAGGTGCTTATACTAAGAGCTAAGACTTTTTTAAAAATAATTTTTCGAAAAAATTCTCTGAAGAGTAGTTATAATCCGCCCACTCTGAATATGTGCTCTTTGTAATACGGCATCTTGTAATATATCAGAATGTGAAGTGAGAAAAATGTATTGGCCATGCTTGAACTAAAGAAAGTTACGAGAGCACATTAATCGGACTTTATTTGGATTATGTATCCTTCGGGGATGCGATCTGATGTGGTAACGACATTCTCTTCATTTTTACAACCAATTTACACAAAGAGAATGTCATACATAATAAAATCAGGTAAACTGATATAACAAAGTGCCAGTATGCTTTTTTAATCAGTAATAATTGCAGTTATGATATACAGAAAATAAGGTTTTTTTTTTTTTTTTTTTTTTTTTTTTTTTTTTTTTTCTTTCTTTTTTTTTTTTTTTTTTTTTTTTATAGATCTCCGAGTTAAACTCCAGATCGATTCATTAAGCAGGGCTTACGGAAGAACAAAGGTCTAAAGTTTGATTCTTACCCTTAATTCATATTGGTATACACTGATATACTAATTCTTAAAATATGTAAACATTTTACAAAATGCATTGACAATGAAATAGTACAGTAAGCCAATAAGAAGAGGATAGTTTCACCTAGCGGTATGCAGTTTTGTTCTGAGTATAGGCTTATGCAATTTTAACGCAACGCAATAACTTTAAAGCTAGTTTCTGTTCGTGAAATAACATTTATAGGCTTATGTTATTCTTTAGGAATGATGTAGGTCAATGAAAGACAATGAATTCCCAGTTTTTTTAAAAGAAAAATGCAATACTTATTTAAGCACATTGACAAAATAGGACACAAGAATGGAATAGGCTCAATTTAACACAATTGATTATAATAAAAAAAAAATCTTGCTTCAGGGTGGACTCGAACGTGATATCTCTTGATTACTAGACAAGCATCTTACCCCAAGACCAAACTACACTGCGACTTTTCAGTGTCCAATACCATAGAATACTATCTCGGTGTACTCACAGAAAAGAAAAATCATCGTATTTCGAAATTAGGCTATATTTCGAGCCTTCTAGTTATCTTATGTTACAATATAGAATAATTTCATTCATTGGTAACATAATATTCGCGATATTCGATGCGATGCGAATTTGGCCCTCACTAAAGCAGAGTAGGCCTACCAACTTAAGCAAATTCTCAGAAGTTAATGTTTTTATTTATTAAGAGGTCAGGGATTATAAATCTGACATAGGCTGAAGTAAAATTCAATGCTTTAATCTAATTGTAATCAATTTTAGCAAAATAATTAGTCATTATACAACAGCATTTCGTCTATAATCGTACATATGGGAACATTTGTTTTTCATGTAGGTGTCAACTGTCCATGGCAACTGAAGGAAGCTTTATAAGCTGTCATTAATTGATGACGCTATAAGAAAGAACCGAGAATTTGATTTTGCATTTGAAGAAGGTGCCTTCTTTTTACCCTCCTTTACTAACGAAGGTTTCGACAGGAATTGAAGGGTTGTACCAGAATTACCCTTTATTTACCTTAGCTACGGGACTCGCCCGCTGATTGGTTGGCCGCGAGCCAATCAAAATGCTTCGAAATGAACCAAAATATTATAATTAATTTGACTGATAATTACTCTTTATTTCGGTACTTGACAACCGATTAGGTCCAAATTCAATAGGCTTATTGCCATGATTGTTATAAATAAGTATACGAAGTTTCATGAAAATCCGATAAAGCGTATTTGAGTTACCGCGCCTTTTCTTATATGATACCATAAAAGGGCACTAAATTGGGTATTATTCCGGTACCGGCCAACCGATTTGGTCCAATATCAACAGACATCTTCCCATAGACATTATAAATAGGTATTCCAATTTTCATGAAAATCCGATAAAGCATATGTGAGTTATGGCGCCTTTAAAATATACACAAAATTGGGTTTTACTCCGGTACCGGTGAACCGATTTGGTCCAATTTCAATAGGGTTCTTCCCATGGACATTATAAACGCGTATACCAAGTTTCATTAAAATTCGATAAAGCGTATTTGAGTTAGAGCGCGTACAGACACACGGACGGACGGACGGACGGACGGACGGACGGACGGACAGACGGACAGACATTTTTCGTCCCCCACACAATCTCATAAAGTACCATACTGGCACTTAATAATTTTATCATACTAAGAGGCTAACTTTTATTTAGGCAGAGGAAGTTATGTGAATTTTATATCAGGTTTTTATATGTAAATTAAAATTTTAACCCTTGCAAAAATTTAAATGTTAATGACAAAGGAATTAGGGTAATTAACGTTTAAGGAAAGTTAATTTAAATCCAGCCGTGATTAACGAAATTTAGACTGCATTCAATGGTTTGCAAAATGCTCGTTAGAACATCTGGCTAGTGGTGTCCGTTTCCGGTTCATGATGGAATGCCTTTCATGCTGTGCATGTTCAGGATGATCATGGACTGGATACAAACTCGCAAGCTTTACAAGGCACTCCAAGCCTGACAGGATGTAGGCTGAGTTCCTTTAACATGGTTCTCATTTCACTCGATTAACACCAGTACGCTCATCTACAGAAAGAATTTTGGACTCGCATTCGGGAGGTCCCAGGTTCAAATCCCATGGCCGGCCAATTTGACATGGGTTTTTCATGGTTTCCCCAGTCGTAAAGGCAAATGCCAAACTGGATATTTACATACCATGAATCATCCTCACCATTTCATCCTACATCATATCCATTTAAATTAATTGGAATTTACTCCATAAAAATTCACCAATAATAGAAATAATTGACAATCAATAGTCCCACGGCCTACCCTACTGTATAGACACAGATCCCGAACTCCTGCTATGGCCTTATAGCTAAAAGGAGTATAAACACAGCTGAATTTTTAAAAAATAACTAGCAATTCTGTGAACAGCAGATATTGCGTTAAAAAATCTAAGATCTGCTCTTCGTGTTGAAACTGAATTAAAAATAAAAAAGATGTAGTTTTTAATGACTTCAAGGAACATTCATGGCAAACTGGAAGAAAATCGAACAACCCGTTTGGTCGTGACTGCGTAACAATTGCGGTAGATTTTAAACAGAAGAATGCCGGCAAATCATTACAGTAAAGCTAAAAATGTACTGGAACAAAGTTGTAGAAAATTGTACATTCTAGTCTGGAAGCAGTCTTCAAATTTTGTACAGCATGAACTTTTGGTTTTGAAAGAAGGTGAACATTACATGAAACATAACCATTAAAACGGCCACCATTTCGAAACAGAATGAAAAAACTAATCTCCTTACACATACGTGGTTTTTAACATCTTCAACCGTTCATGACAAATATGAAGATAATAGACCATGCGTTTGGTCTTACTGCATAAGACACACATTTTCAAGCAGACGAAATGCCTGAAGATCGAGATAATTTAAAATGGTTAATGTGTGACATGGTTACTGACATCCACATCAAACTGAATGAAATCACCCAACACTCACAAGATTTTTCCTAGCCCTTGTTACCAGAAATAAAGCCTCGTCATGTTCAGAGCTGCACTTCGCATTGTCGTTTATTAGGCGTGATGACGAACATCCGGCCTGAAGGCCTGGGGCCGCAGGTGGACCACTTTTGACTTCCCCGTTCCCGATAGGGTTCTGATGAGCCAAGCGTATGTGTGGGAATGTAATAAGAGGGGGGACTGTGACCGATGGATCAGGGTACAGTATGTTTTCCAGAGTTAAATCAGAAGCTATCAGAAAATACAATCAACTCAGCAACTGATGCATGGGAAGTGTAGTACAGTATATTCCAAAACATTACAGATTCGTCTCACTCCACAGCCAGAGTTTTACAATGTGTCTCTTCCTGAGGGTCACTTATTGTTCGCTAATCCCAGAATTAGTATATACTTAGACCGTACATATTCTCATTATGTGGCGAAAATGGCAATTTTTACACCCGGGTCGGAAAAAACTGACACATATACATTATTCAACACGATACAAGACAGTGGATTGAACAATCTGCAGAAGAAAGACAGACAACCTGAAAGTGCTGTTTCTAGGCCTTTAATGAGGGTCGCCTATTGTTTAATAATCCCAGAGTCAGTGTATTTAGAGAGTACAGTCTCCTGATGTGGCTCCGATGGCCATTTTTACATCGGGTTCGAAAAAAATAAATATATATCATACAGTAACACAGCGGGTGCAACTTTTCAATGCGATAGGCTACACGACATTGGACTGAATATCTCCAGAAAAGAAAAGAAGAAACTTTACAGTGTTGCTTCTAGTCCTTTTAATGAGGGTCGCACATTTTTCTCTAATCTCTACAGTTACTTAACAGGAAGAAATGTTATCTGGGTAGTTTCCAGAACTAAGGCTTTCAAGTTTTGCAAAATACCATACAACATTTCTTAAAAGAGGATTTGAGAGTGTGGTTCTTTTTTCCACCGATCTTAAGAGATGACAAAAATCTAATGGGTTTAGTCTACCTAGCAGCAGGGTCTAACTAATAAAATGTATAATCCGTTTTATCATCATCAGGGTTTGAATTTTGAGGTGCGTACATTTTCTTTTGTACGTTAGTTCTATCTAAACTACACCAAAGTGTGAAATGTTGCTTCTATACCCTCAGCAACCAGGGAAGGCGGTTGAGGCCAGGTATTATCGCCGCACTCAATTCGTTGACAGTTAACATCAAAGAAGTCGCCGCCGCTTGGAGTAGTTGCCACACTGCACAGTGTTAGTAAACAGAGCGGGAAGATGTAGATGCAGCAAAACACTTACGTGGCAATGACATTGAACAATGAGAGAATTGGCAACACGAATTCAGTCAGCGGTTTCTTTTGAGAAAACCTTTTACAGTAACAACAAGCATTGTAATATGAGAACAAAGCGAGCCGCCCGTCAACGTTATGAGTGCGGCGATAATAGGTTCCTTCACCCGCTTGGACCCTCACATTTACAAGGGCAGGAGATTAGGACCAACCGTAATTTCCTCCCCATGAGTCACCTAGTCTACTTCAATCAATCAATCTTAGATTTTTTTAATATGTCATTTTATCTTAAAATGCTTTTTATATATCAATTCTACACATAATTACAAGAAAAATTACACCAAACAATGTATAATTTACTTTAATAGGAACATTTCTAACAAATACATAAATAAAAGTTACAAGAAAACTGCTTTCAAGTCCTATGTTCCTATTAAAGTAAATTATACATTGTTTGGTGTCATTTTTCTTGTAATTATGTGTAGAATTGATATATAACAAGCATTTTAAGATAAAATGACATATTAAAAAAATCTAAGATTGATTGATTGAAGTAGACTAGGTGACTCATGGGGAGGAAATTACGGTTGGTCCTAAATCTCCTGCCCTTGTAAATGTGAGGGTCCAAGCGGGTGAAGGAACCTACCTGGCCTCAACCGCCTTCCCTAGTTGCTAAGGGTATAGTTGAGAATGAAAGTTATTTCCAGCACTTTCCCCTCCAACTTCGCCCACAATCACTTTATCTTTAATTTTCTTTCTACCGTAAATTTTATAATCTACACACATCACAGTATCACATTCCTTGGTTCCAATAGTCAGTATTGCTGCCTTTTTAAATTATCATACGTAATTTCTCGAGATATTACGAATTTACCTAATGAAAGTTGTAATTTCGAGTGGGATTTATCAAGACTATTCCATGAATAAAATGTAACAGTTTATATAAACAATGATTACTTTTTGGGTTGTTTAAAATCAAATCCATATTGTTTCAGCTGTGGGATCACGGCATACTAAAAGAATGAACAATCCGGATAGGCTGCTAACCGATGCTACCAACGCAACGATGGGAATGAGAAATATTAAGGTAAGCTAAATTCAGAACACAATAAAAACATGCATGATTTTTTTTAAAATTTTTTTTGAAAATAAAAATAGCTGTGTATTGGTGCTGTGGGTGTTGGTATGCTGACCACATGCCCCCAATCCTGCCATCTGCCTATAGTAGATGTCGCAGCGGTCGGGTGGTAGGCCAAGTAGCGCCACGGAGTTTAGTTTTTAGTTTTAGTTTAGTGTATTGGTGCCCAGTATATTATACTTTCCATGTACTCTCGATATAAGTAGGTAAGGGAGATTGTGTGCCATTACTTTATCTACACCAGGCCTACTACAGGCAAGCGTTAATGGTTAAAATTGTTAAAATCTACAACATTAAAGGCCTTAAAATCCAAGGGGATTTTATATCTTTTTGCAGAAATATGCAATACTTTGCATCACACGAGTCGTAAATCTATTTGGTTTTAATGCGAAATAATACCTAAAATGTGTGCTTTTTAAGCGAAATAATATCGAAATTAACCCAACTTTTGTACCGAAATTTAACTTTTTATTCATCATAAAATAGGATCCCTATTTTACGGCTTGTGTGCATGCTTCAGGAACTGTGTGAAAATCAAACATGCAACTATTAGCAAGTTAGTTTTGTCTGCAGTTCTGAAGGTTACTTACCTACCGCTTGTCAAAATGCGCTCTAGTGAACGTATTTGCGTGTTAGTAAAAATGTTGGTAATTCTGTGGTAGCATGCAGGAATGATTGGGTTAGGCACATCATGATAAATTACTCACCATCAAAATTAGAGCAACCATAGAACAGATTATTTACACCCATCGAATTCGGATCCACAATCTCACCTGTAAACAAGAAAAGGTTGCATTAATACTTTTATTTATTTATTTATTTTGTAAGTTATTGCTTTACTGACTTCATGGCAGGTACCGTCTCTGTCGTAATTAAAATAATATTTTAGTTCAGGGCAAGAAATTTCAAGGCAGTAGCAAAACTGAGAATTTTAGTCGCCATTTTTGTTACACAAGCTTATGTAAATAGCACTACAGTCTTTTGGAATTCATGAACAATAGCGCCTCCTCTATTTGTTTTTACATATACCAATATTACTGCATATAAACCTTTTACAAACGTAAAACTAAATAAATACTTACTTACTCA
Organism: Ectobius pallidus; assembly: GCA_964059195.1. Taxonomy (NCBI): domain Eukaryota; kingdom Metazoa; phylum Arthropoda; class Insecta; order Blattodea; family Ectobiidae; genus Ectobius; species Ectobius pallidus. Next base: position 134,268,942 of record CAXKWD010000009.1, read on the forward strand.
CTTACTCAATGGCAATGTACAATTCCTCAGCAAGCTAAAGGAATATTATTTATTTTATGGAATCCAAACATTACAAATTAGTAAGTTAGTTCAAATAAAATATGTTGTTTAGCTATTTTGTTTATTTATTTATTTAATTTTACTATTATCCTGCCGGTTGTATTATATGGATGTGAGCCATAGCCGCTTACTGGTCGGGAAGAACATAATCTGAGAGTGTTCGAACACAGAGTGCTTAGGAAAATATTTGGGCCTAAGAGAGATGAAAATGGGGACTGGAGAAAACTGCATAACGACGAGCTTCATAACCTGTACTCTTCACAGAATATAATAAGGGCAATTAAATCACGAACATATTGCGCACATGGGGGACGAAAGACTTATCTCAAAAGTATTGATTGGGAGACCCGAAGGGAAAAGACCACCTGGAAGACCTAGACGTAGGTGGGAGGACAATGTTAGGATGGATTTAAGGGAAGTAGGATTTGCGAGGGATGCTTGGAGTTAGCACAGAATGGGGTTGAAGGGCGGGCTCAGGTAAGCGCGGCAATGAACCTTCGGGTCCCATAAAATTGATATTATTCCTTTAGCTTGCTGAGGAATTGTCTATTTGGATTGAGTAAGTAAGTAAGTACATCACAACTGTACTAGAGACGTTACATTCTCCCGTGACATGCAACATCTTGTGGTGCCATCGCTTTATTTTGAGAAAAAAATAGTTGCCATGACTTATGCTCCATCCCTCGTATTATATGATCACCTTTTAAAAACAACAACAACAACAATAATAATAATAATAATAATAATAATAATAATAATAATAATAATAAATAGAAACATAAAAATAAAAAGGTCAATCGTATAACTGACGTTTCGGATAACTGACCTTCTACTGTAGATTTATGTTCTCCATTGTCAAAATTGGCTATATTTGGAAAATCATAGTATTTTGGAACCGATTATACTATACAATGCAAGTGAAATACACAATTTTAATGACAGCATTAGCATTGTGTGGCATATTGGAGTCACAATGGCGGTATTGTGCTAACATGACACCAATTCTCATGACTACTTATATTTATTATATGCATATAGTTTCTCAACTGTATACTATCCAAGTGCTGAGAAATACTGCAGAAATGAGTCAGTGAATTCTTTATAAAGCACTCAACAAGGTAATAACAAGTAATAACCCACTGTGATACGAGCCTTCCCTCCTGGAATGTCAATTCCACGAACAAACGCAATACGACACTTAAAGGAAAACGTACTTCTGGGAGCAGAAGGGAATCGTGAGAAATAAGGGCAAGCAAGGAATTCATAAAGGGAGTTAAATGTAATTCATACCAACAGCATTGTTGTTGTTGTTGTTGTTGTTATTATTATAATTATAATTATTATTATTATTATTATTATTATTATTATTATTATTATTATTATTATTATTATTATTAATATTATTATTATTACGAGGGAGAATCAAATGAAAACTGCAATTAATTTTTTCCCACTATTTTATTGCAGGAGGAATGTTTGCTTGTACATTATTTTTCTACTTAGTCCCCTCCTATTCAACGCACTTAAACCATCGGATAGGAAGTGATTCGATACCGCTTGAGAAAAATTATTTGTGTTGACGCTGTATAGCCCCTCGTGCACCGCCGATTGGACGTCTTCATCAGACTTGAATTTCTGCCCTCCAAGATGGTCCTTTAATGGGCGAAAGATGTGGAAATCCGAAAGTGCCAAAGCGAAGGAGATTGCTGAGTGCAGATATATATATATATATAATCATATTTATATTATACGTTAGATGTAATAACTAATATGTATATATTAGGCTATACGCAGTGTGTCGAACAAAAGTTAAAATTGTTTGTCACACTTCTGCTTATTTTTAGGAGCCTGAAAACAAATATGCATTTTGCTTAGAAATCTGAGATATCTAATATTACCGGTATTATTTTCCACGCTTTACTGAAGTGCAATGCCTCTCATATTGTCCCCCCCCCCCCCCCCGAAGGGAGGAGTTGGTTAACTCACACCTGCACGGTGCACACTAGAATCAATAACACTTGGAACTTGTGAGACTTCCTGCACACATGTTCAACATGCGGTGCAGTGCATATCATCCTCCCTGCCTGCCCTTTCGGCATTCACTTCAGTGCAACATTGTCCTCTAAATTAATCCCTGAAGCCACAAACTGTATCGAAATATCGATATTTTATTTTCGATATCCGATATTTTGACATCGTTATTTCAGTTCGCATAATATCATGATATCGATATTGCCCTTCGATAATATCGATTTCCTCAACTCAAAATCTGGAATAAAAAGGAGGGTGAGAGAAGGATAAAAATATAGCCTACTACTATAACATATTTATTTAGTATATAAAAAGGACTTTAAAAAATCAGCTATATACTAATAATAGTGTTTACAATAACTTCAAGATATTGCTTTTCTCATCAATTTTTACAGATACAGAATAAATAAAGAAAAGACCACAATGTTACTGAACTCAATTATATAATACCTAATTTCAAGTGTTGATCAGTATTGAAACTGATACGCTTAGTTTACTAGGTCTACTGTTCGGTGAAATAAATAAATAATTTATCTGTCATTAAAATTTATACCAAGTTCAAGCTTCATAACCTGTACTCGTCACCGGATATACTAAGGATAATTAAATCACGGAGAATGATGGGCTGGACATGTTGCGCGCATGGGGGAGGAGAGACATATCTAAAAAATATTGACTAGGAGACCCATAGGGAAAATACCACTTGGAAGAACTAGACGTAGGTGGGAGGACAATGTTAGGATATATTTAAGAGAAGTAGGATTCGAGAGGGATGGTTGGTTGGAGTTAGCACAGAATAGGGTTGAATGGCGGGCTCAGGTAAGCGCGGCAATGAACATTCGGGTTCCATAAAATAGATAATATTCCTTTAGCTTGCTTAGTCCGCCGGCGTGGTCTTGTGGTTAGCGTCGCTGACTACAGATCCGTCGGCCCGGGTTCGATTCCCGGTACTTCCTGAGGTAGGGAGGTCTGGTACGGGTGCACTCAGCCTCGTGATTCAAAATTGAGGAGCTACTTGAAAGAGAAGTAGCGGCTCCGGTCAAGAAAACCACCATTAACGGCCGTTGGTGTCGGCATGCTGACCACATGCCCCCCAATCCTGCCATCTGCCTACGGGAGATGATGCAGCAGCGGTCGGGTGGTAGGCCAAGTCCCTCCAGGGATGTAGCGCCACGGAGTTTAGTTTAGTTTTAGCTTGCTTAGGAATTGTCTATTGCCATTTAGTGAGTCAGTATCTTCAAGATAAAAATTTTAAAACTTTTAAAATACCAAGTCTCCCAGATGTGTCTCATCGAAATCCTGTACACTGTAAAATGCCTTGCTATTTAGCCATTGCTTAATTACTATTTTAAATCTTCTTGAATTAACATTTCTGGCATTTGGTGACAATTTGTTAAAAAAATAATTCCGATGTCTAAAACTATTCTGACTTTTATTCAATCTAATAAAGTTAGGGTCTAAAATATTTTTAGTTCTTGTTTCATACTGATGTATATCTGAACTAATATTAAAATTATCATAATTTTCTTTGACATAGTGTAGCGCGTGAAATGTTCAATTCTACAAAATGAGGTTTGCAAGATACTGTATTTTTTATGCCCTTTATTACTCGTATGACCTTTTTTTGCCAGAGAAAAAACTTTGCAACAAGAATCATAAATACAACAATAGCTACAAAGCTAAAAGTGAAATGAAACTTATGCACAGTAAAAGGGATTTTATTGTTCTGATACAATGGTTTACTGCATCAGAATAATCAATTTAATGCAAATCTGTAGAGGGAACATGAGAGTACTTATCGAGATTTGTGACTGGGAAAGACTGGTATCGAACTATGCTCTCAGCTATCGGAGCCGGCAATAAAACAGTCAGCCACAGTCCTTTTATCTCTGATCCATAACAAACCCAGATAACTTGATACAATTGTGTTAATTTCGAACTGCAGCTGATAACAACAATGCGTGTTTTCTCTCCATTTCTTCCGCTACATTTAACAAACACAATAAATCAAACGGTTGACTGCAATCAAAAAGATAATATCTTTGGTTTGTGCCAGGAATAATTAAGGAATCGCGCACAATGTGCATTTTCTTAACCTAAGACTTAACCTACCCAGTCCTGAACCCGGGAAAGGGATTTTTCACTACTGAAAAATCCCTGACCCAGCCGGGAATCGAACCCGGGTCGCCGGAGTGGAAGGTAGGCGCGCTACCGACTCACCCACGGCGACGGAAAGAATCCTAGCAAGCAGAGAACAATGAATATTACTTAGTTTAAGCTCTATAACTCTATGGACACAGAAACAGACACCCCGATTATAAATTATAATCAGGGCCCGGATTCTGATGACCTAAAATTGTTTGAAAAATGACCTATAAAATGACCCTAGATTTTAAAGAAAATGACTTCATAATTATAAAAAATGACCCAAAAATATTATATTTACCAAAAAAAAATTGTACACACAAAGTTATAGACTAGTTTGTACATAATTGTAAAAACTGTAAATAACTGTAATGTTGTGAATGTTCTTTTCTCACGGAAATTTATACTGGCACTGAGGCACTGGTGGGTCAAAATTCGGCACATCCTTTTGTGGTCTGCCGGATTATATTGTTGTTTATTGAGGGTAAACAGTAGTTTCCACTCTCAAATCCAAGCAGGTGGCAGACTCTGGTGCCAAATCAATCTAATAACAATAGTAATATAATACAACATTTTGGCGTTTCTTTTATTCTTATTTCCGACTGTAACATGTCAACATGCCGAATTTTTCCTTCTTGCATTAAACAAACAACACTTCAAAGACAGCACCGCTAGCGACGAAAAAAAGTTAATACACTCAATGTAAATACATTAAAATGACTAAATAAGGAAGTAAATGACACAAAAATGACAAAATAATGACCTAAAATTGAAATAAATGCCCTAAAAATATAAAATCGCATAAAATGACAAAAAATGACCTAATAAAAATGCATTTCTGTAATCTAGAGGCCATGATTATGATTTATCCACAAGTTGGCAATGTCTATGCAGCACTAATAAAAAGATGGCATGTCATTAGAATCCGGGCCCTGACTATAATTATCAAAGGTAACCCCACGAGAGTTTAAGAATTTATCGATAGATTCGCGACTGCGCAACTCGAGTTGGATTTATTAAGACTATTCTATGAATAAAAATGTTACGGATTATACAAATAATAATTACTTTCGTGCTTTATTATATAAAAACAAAACTAACAGCTGCGAGATCACGGCCTACTATGAATCAACCATCCATGAATGGCAGCATGTGACGTATTAGTCACGGCACATTGATGCTTACGTATCCAGTAACGAGCTGACCATTTTATCAGATAAAATTCCATCCTCGTATTAATAGTAAGCATTTTATAAGATGAACGATCGTGATTGGTCTATATCCGAGGAATTGCTAAACGTCATTGGTCAATATCAAACACGCGGAATATGAGTGGAATAGTCGGCGATAATACACGTATCTTTTCCAGGATTGATTGTAATCGATTATTTTAAACTGTGTTACTTTCTTTGTGATCACACCGAAACTGTGTTACATCCCTCGTGTTACTTTCTGCGTGATTACAATGAAACTATGTTGCAATCTCTGAATACAATCATACTGAAAGCTGTTTTAGAATAAGATTACCAGACTTTTTTTTTCAGTGAATCCAGGGACACATCAATGATAATACAATGGACAAAGGTTTCGTTACCTTTTAAATTTAAGCTTCAGGGAGATTTATAAAATTGTAAATCCAGGGAGATTAAGGTAAAAAGGACAAACAGGGACATATTTTGTGCGGGGACAGAAAAATAAATTCGGGGACTGTACCCGAGAAGCGGGGTCGCCAGTAACCTTATAGTAAAATGAGGCTGATGTCACTGAAGACATGTTAAAACTGAAAAATTCGGCATTGCGCAGAAGAGATGGGAATCAGTAAAAAAAAAAAAGCAGGGAAGTTTGCAGACTATGACTTGGTATCCGCAGTGAGTGCGGAAGTTTCACGGTGATTTATTCCCTTGTCAGAGACGAACAAGACAGCAATCTTATCATTGTGACTGTGAATTATTACGCAGCTTTAGGTATCATCACGGTACTAGCAATTCCTCCTTTTGCAACTTTGTTTGTTAATTTATATTAATTTCTTCTCCATTGGCAAATTACTTTACTCTGTAAACGTAGTCCTCTAGAAGGTTGACAGTTGTTTAAATGAAATCTAGAAAAATAAAATCAGGTAAACTGATATAACAAAGTGCTTTCGTTTAATCAGTGAAAACTGCAATTATGAAATGCACAAAATAAGTTTTTTTTTTTTAATCTATCGCCGAGTTAAGCTCCAGATCGATTCATTAAGCAGGGTTTGCGGAAGAACAAAGGTCTAAAGTTGGATACTTAACCTTAATTCATACTCGTAATCGTAAACACTTATATAAGACATTTTTAAAATGTGTCAACATTTCACAAAATGCACTGGCAAAGAACCCCGCTTAATGTAAGTAGGCCTAATTATTTCACAATATTATACGTTCTGTATATAACAGTATTCGTGTAGTACTCATTTCAACTTAATCAACGAAATAAAAAAATATCTGACTGCATTGGAGTCAAGGTCCTCAATGATTAAGCGAAGCTGCATTGTACTATAGTCATGTTTTCCCATTTTAAAAGCATGTGACCATCAATTAATTCGTTACTCTCGTACCAATCAACCGATTTGGTCCAAAACAAACAGACTTCCTGTCATGGACGTTATAAATGCGTATACCAAGTTTCATGAAAATCCGATAAACCATATTTGAGTTATCGCGCGTACAGACACACGGACGAACAGACATTTTCTCGTTCCCGTCTCATAAAGTACCATAATGGCAATTAATAAATTAGTTTTGAACATATCAGTGACCACTTTTGATTGCTCAACACGATAAAAGCCTAATAATGTATTGCGATACTCTTGTAGGAAGTGTATTTTAAAAGAATCGAGGAAAAGTTAGAAAAAAACGAAACAAAGTCAAGTGATTTTTACATCCGAAATTAATCGATGTATCGATCGACACCCAGATTAAAATATTAGTTTATACTGTATTAAGCGCATGCGCAACAGGCATCATACCGAGACAAGGTCTTATATCATAATTATGTTGCCTGATGAATTACCGAAAGTTAATATTAACCCCCTTAAGATTTTATTTCTTTGACGGAAGATGGTAAACAATTTTCATTTTTTTTAATTCAATAACTTTAAAGTTCATTTTGAATATAGCTTTCTGTTATTTCTTTGTGTATTTTATTTATATAAGTTACTTATAATTTACATTATTTACATTTTCATGGCAACTATGGCCTACAATAATCACAGGCCTCCAACGCCTTCCCCTTACATTATAAAAAAAGATGGCATACAACTTCAGATTCCTTGTTGGAATCTCTTGACTAGGTAATACACTACGCTTTTCTGCAATTCTTCCTGGCTTCCAAATTTTTCCTTTTCTTATTATCACATTTTCATTCTCCTCAAAGTCTTTTCGAGGTGTGTGTTCCTTCCCTTCCTCCAATTCACTAATTTTAATATATTTTTCTTCCATTTAGTCTTTGTTCCAATATGCTAGTTTTTTAATTTTTTATCATCCTCCAATGGTGTTCAATAACAACTCATCGGTTTTTTTGTCTGGTTTTAAAGTTAAGAAGGAAGCAATGTCTTCTTATACGATATATTCTGTGTACTGGAAAATCCAGAGATTCCTCTTGGAACTTAGTACACACAGTTATATCGTACTATACATAGGACGAACGCTATTGATTTTGGACGCTTTAACCAAAAGAAGTAAAATATTAAAAATCGGGACTTTTTGGAATATTTCCGTCAGTTACATAAGTATCTAAACTACAGATACGTCGGCCCGGGTTCGATCCCCGGTACCTCCTCGGATTTTTCTGAGGTAGGGATGTCTGGAACGGGGTGAACTCAGCCTCGTGATTCAAATTCAGGAGCTACTTGATAGAGAAGTAGTTGCTTCGGTCATGGAAATCACATCAACGGCCGTGGTGTCGGCATGCTGACCACATGCCCTTCAATCCTGCCTTCTGCCTATGGTAGACGACGCAGCTGTCGGGTGGGAGGCCTTGTCCCTTCAGGGATGTAGCGCCACGGAGTTATTTTATATATTTTTTTATAAGTATGCCAAATTTCAAGTTTCTGGCTCATCTGGAAGTGGGCAAACAATTATTTCAGTGAGCGAGTTAGCCACGCGGCTTTGTAGCATAGTGATGACTTGCTATTTAAAAGGCTTGTGACCGTTAATTGGTCGTTACTCCGGTTCCAAGAAAATATGATAACGTGAATTATCGCGCGTATAGACACACAGACGGACGGATGGATAGAAGGACACACGCTTTTGGGGGAAAGAGGGTCAAAGCATGAACGAATTTATAAATGTAGCTGTGTAACATGTACATTTCAATATTACAATAGTGATAATCATGTAGTAACAATGTAGAACTTGTCACAGCTGATACGAGATGGAACCGTTTTTGTTAAATAGGGTTCCATAAGCACAAAGCATATGCAGGTAACAAGATATTAGCATATCAAACGCAGAGTTGATTATGGATATTACCAGCAGGGGGACTCGGACTCCAAGGGCTTGTCTATTGATTGAATGATGCAATTATATGCAGCTTGGATAATTATGCAGAGGTCAATAGTCAACCAACCGCAAGACCTACATTGTTGCGAGACGCATGATTACAGCTAATTATGATCTTATGTTTGATCCTCTGCATGCTGTGAATCTCATGTTTGGTTTTCTATATTGTGGAGAGTCACAAGATTGCAGGTAACTATGGTCTGATGTTAGTCCTCAGCACTGTAGTGAGACATAAGATCGCAGCTAACTATGGTCTGATGTTTAATCCTCAACATTGTAGTGAGGCATAAGATCGCAGCTATGATCTAATTTAGTCCTTGTGAGACACACTGTGGTCTGATGTTTAGTTCTCTGCATCGTAGTGAGTCAAAGGTCTTATTGTAGGTCTTTTTGTGGCGAGACATAAGTTTGCAGCTAAATGATCTGATGGCTGATTCTCTACATTGAGGCGAGGTACAAGGTCGCAGCTAATTATGATCTTATGTTCAGTCCTTTGCATTATAGTGAGACACAAAGCTAGCTATGGTCTGATGTTCAGCCCTCAGTATTGTAGTCCTAGTGAGGCACAAGACGCAGCTAACTATGGTCTGATGTTCAGTCTTCTGCATTCTAGTGATTCACAAGATCGTTTGGTCTTACTGTGGCGAGACATAAGATTGCAGCTAACTATGATCTTATGTTCAGTCTTTTGCATTATAGTGAGACACAAAGCTAATTATGGTCTTTAGTCCTCAGTGAAACATAAGATCGCATCTAACTATGGTCTGATGTTTAATCCTCAGCACTGTAGTGAGACAAGATCGCAGCTAACTACGGTCTTATGATTAGTCCTCTACACTGCGGCAAAGCAGAAGTTTGAAGCTAACTACAACCTTATGCTTAGTCCTCTAACATTTGACAAGACGCAAGACGCAAGACTGCAGATAGGCAGTCTACATTATGGATCTCTACATTATGGCCAAATACACGATTGCAGCCAACTACAAGGATCAGTGAAGGCCACATCGCAGCCACTAATCAATAGGCCTATAAAAAGTTATTTTCAAATATCTGTAACAAGTGAGGAGTTAAAATTCATTATCATACCAACTAAAATAATAGCCTATTGGTAATTACTTCTAGGTCTAAGCGTGCTATGAGCAAAAACAGGCTATTATCGGAAAAAGTATCCTTTCAAAGGAAAGTGTTCTATTTCTGCCATCGGACGATGTGTGAAATCCTTATTGCCACACCCTGCCAAATCTGAAAGGGTCGGGATGTGAGCAAATCAACAAAATTATTTTAAAGCCTCGCCTGCGTTCAATAAAACTGTGCAGGAAGCAATCTGATGACGTACTTCCAGGTTTCTATCTCGCTTCAGCCGGAAGTGAGTGAAGAAACAACATAGTTATGAAAGAAACACATTATATTATCATGCTTCCCATCGCGTTGTAATCACATCTTCATTAAAAATGTTGTACTTTTATTATTGACATGCGCAGCAGCAAGCAGCCTATACTTAGTCTTTGCACTATGTGTCAATATGCTGAAACAGGTTGTGAAAATTTTATATTTTTAATGCTTAGTAATCATTCAAATAAGAATACGAATAGTTAATCACATCTATTCATGAGGTATTGTTGGTGCCATTTTAAGAAGACCTCGTCCCAAACCATCGTCTATCTACAAAAGAATATAATAAAATTGTTCCCTAATCCGAAAATCTGCACCGACATCCACACCGACAAAGAACAGGTGCTCGTCTAGTCTCGTGGATTTCCCCAGTGTTGCCGCTGTCATTTACTACTTCTTAACTGAAGTAAATGCTGTGGTACGTATTTGATAACATTGTACTGGACTGCAGACAATACGCCTAATTACCTTTCTATTCACTGATTGACAGGTCGAAGAGGATTAGGGTGGCAGCAGGTAAAGACAGTTCTTGGAAAAAAGTCTTTAAGAAGTGGCGCTCACTATATTTTATTTTCTGGCGCACTGTTGCCAACATAAGGAATGGAGTTGACAACGCTTTTCATTCACCAAGTATGACCATTTTTTGCGACCAACATGAGAAATCTAGTATTAAAAAATTGCCCAATGCTTTTTAACTGAGTCCACATGGACGTCCCCGTATAAATTGGATGGATGGCGTAAGATCAGCAATGGCATCCAGAGGTTTGGAGGATGAGGATTGGCAGGACAGGAACTATTGGCGTCGCAGAGTAAAGTGAAGATATCTAGCTGCAGGCAACCCTGAGGGGAAATACCTGGAAACTGAACTGAACTATTTAATATACATATGGACATATTCTGCCATCTGCTTGTGGTAGATGACGCAGCGTTCGGGTGGTTGGCCAAGTCCCTTCAGGGATGTAGCGCCACGGAGTTTGGTTTTAGTTTTTAGATTGAAAAAAGTTGGCAGCACTGGCTTTTTTTAACACTAGTGCTATAACTTTGAACTCTTGTGTTAGAAATTCTATTTTTAATTGAAGCTGTCTAAAAAAAGGTTTTATTGAATAGTGGTGCACTTGTATATGGGACTACTATTGCTTCTTGGTCCCCTGGGTTTGCTTCATGAATTATGTTCTGACGTCACCAGCGACCTCCCAGTTAACCCAACATGACTTGCCGCTTATAGTTACCATCTTAATGACTTCAATTGAGTTAGGATGCAGGCGATGGGTCGTGTTTCATTGTAAACCCGTCACCTGTGTCCAGAGAATGCAGATACACGTGCTCTGAAAATTATATAAAACTTACAGCCAGGGCCGTAGCAAGGTCCTTCTGCGCCCTTGGCGAGTCTGACAAATCTGCGCCCTCCAATACTGGGGGGTGTGAACAATTTTTTTTAAATTTCTGTAAAATTGTTTATTATTTTAATATAAAAACAATGTTATTATCAAAGAAAACCTAAACCTCAATTTGAAAATGAACTAAGTGTTGGACTAAAACCTTATTTTCAGACGATTGAACTACTTAAAAAAATAATTAATTCATAAAATCTAGAATTTTTATTGCTTAATAAATTGCACCAGTCTAAAAAAGGTGGTATTTTTCATGGTTAATTTTGCGCCCTCTTTATACCTGCGCCCTTGGCGGGGGCCCATCTCGCCACCGCCTAGCTACGACCCTCTTACAGCCTGATTCCTGTGAGTCGAGTATTTCCGTTATTATTAGGGTTCGGATGTTTATGCCCTAAAAAGTAGATATATGACTGCAAATATGCCCTTAAAATGACTAAAAATATCATAAAAATCCTAAATATGACTTAATTAATAAAATAACGTAAATTCTAAAAATAAATGTTCAAATTTGAAAAAGTTTAAAGACATTAGAATCGTACATCACATGAATTCAATCGGATCATAACTATTTAACAATTCTGATGTTTTACAGTTTTACTTGTAAAGAACTTCTATTTTTAAAGAATTTGTTCCTCTTCTCCCGCTTCTTCAGCTCCAAATACTCGTAATATTTTATAGATCTTGCGTGTCCGTATAAAATATGAACTGCATTAATTTTAATACTTAAGTTACCTATTAATTTGACATGAACATTAAATTAATGAAATAAATTCAAATTTAACTCGACCATGTAGTGCATACACTATGTAATTGTGCTCCTTTACCAAATTTATAACTTAAACTTGACGTTAAACTACTAATATAACTAAAATATGACCAAGACCACAAAAAATGACCCAAATATGACTTTATATGCAAATAAAAACTGACCGATTGGGATAACAATTCGTGTTTAATTTGTGTTTGCAGCGAGGACGGATAAAAGTAGGACACGTCATAAACAACCGAACCCTGGTTATTATTATATTCTATGTAGAGGAACCTAATTTCCGTGAGTGACGAATTCATGAATTGCTATTATTACCATTCATCAAATGAAAATTCTTGATCAATACACGACGGGGTCAAAGAATTGTAGTTTTACGCACAACCGGACCTTTTAAACATCTAAGGCGCGTATAATTCATACCTTTCTCACAATATATTTCCATCATTATAATGTTTGCCTCAAAAGACCAATTGTTTCTATAATAAAACCATAATAAAACCAATTGTTTCTGCGATATAACCATTCTGATTACCTGAAGATTTTTATTACTTTATTTCCCGATTTATCCGTCTATATACAGGGTCTGCGTACAACACATTGTACGTATACATAATTAACGGTCATTCATCATTAAAACATATAATGGGCTACATAAACCGCCATAAATAGGGATAAAATGGGTCAAAACATGCATTTTAACAATATTGTTTGCTTTTTCTTGAAATTCCAAGTACTGTAGTACCCGTAATACTACATGTAAATCAAAGTTTGAACAGTGCATTTTGCAGGAAATTTTATGCTCTTTCGAATGGTGATAGAACATTTTTTGCTAGGTGTTGGTATCTATAAATAGGAGGTTGTTCCGACAAACTGAAAAAAGTGCGACAATTTCGTAGTTTTTTGCTCAAAGAAAGTTATCCCTAGGGCTTTCGAGGTTGCAAACTTAGTTTTGCACTACTCTTACTATACCAAACAATATAAAAAAGAAAAATCGTTTACCCTGATTAATGTAAGGTGGAATGTATTTATATACTGGACTATCTGCTAAATTTTTGTTTTAGAGATAACTGTTTATTTTCATTCTTGTGACCGACTTTAGCGTTGTGTATTAAATAGTTGAATAAAAACACTTCCCTTAACGCACTTTATTTACCTTGGTAAACTTCTGGACGGCCGCTTTATGTTTATTTTCTAACGAAACTTTACTTTTCCAAGGGTAAGTTTTATATATTTTTTAATAAAAGGATATAAAGATACGTTTATTGAATGATGCAAAAATATAAATATATGTACACATTATTAGGGGAAAAAAGAGAGTATGTCCATGCTTAGGGTAGAGGCAGTTATGTGAATGTGGCACAATATATTTGTTTTGTATCAAGGCTGCGCTATCTAAACTCACACAGGCATTGATAAGAAATAAACCATGGATATACTTAGACAAATAAGATATTGCATTTCTAAATATTGCCTTAACACGGATTATTTTACTTCACACCGGTTTGTTGTTCTGGGAAAATATATTTAATCTTACAAAAGAAAACTGTCAGAATTATACATTTTACTTCACTATATGACCATCACCACTATTTGTAAAAGACAGGATTTAACAGCAATGGTAGTCAGTAGGCCTATATCATGTTCAATGTCTCGTTTATATTAAACAAAAGCAGGATGCACTGTACGGTTTTATTCCAATTTGGCATGAATGTTCCTTGAATCATTAAAAATGACGCACATGTAAGGATTTGATGACTATTAGGCCTATCACATTGCTTTATAGAGGGTGACAACAAAATATACAATTTTAACTTTTAATGTATAGGCTATCAGGTATGGGCAACCTTCGGAAAGATTCGGGCTAAACTTTACGATATTTATGAAGTCGCGGGCCGTAGATAATAGGTAGTTGTGAAAAAGTAATCATGATACGGTTTTATATATTTATAAAGTATCATACTAAAGTTACATGAATGAGAACAATATCGAACTGATTAGGCATATACTTACAATTAGCAGAAATTCATGAAAAACTTGAGCTTGAACTTTAAAAACAAGATAAATAATGTTGGCATCAATCCCACTAGGCCACTAATATACAAGCGCAGAGTGTTTTCCAAATTTTCATCTGTAAGTCTGGTTCGATACTTTGATTTAGGTCTATTGCAGCATTTTTCTAGCGCTGACCGGAAGGAACACCCTCGTAGTTCAGGCTTTTGTTTCCCCCTCTCATTCTCTTGTTGGCGAGAACCGAAAATATTTACTTTTTCGAGGGCGATTTTAAAATGTTCCGCGGGCCGGGCGTTGTCCATATATGCTTTAATGTTCCGCGGGCCGGATCAAAAGTCGGGGCGAGCCACATCCGGCCCGCGGGCCGGGCGTTGCCCATATATGATGTATATAGTGTGGCCCGGGCGGCTTGGGTCGCTGAAATCCTAAAAGGGAGAGGTAAAACGATGATAAAGAAAGAAAGAAAGAAAGAAAGAAAGAAAGAATGTAGCCTATATAGGGTAATTAATGAACGGAAAAATAATTTTATATCCCTTTTTAAATATTATGCCTGTTGCACACCTATGAATAACTAACACAGTTTTGTGTAATATAATTTTAGATTATTGTGAATGTTATGTGTGTACCTTTTATTGTTTTAGCCTTTGCACATAGTGAATAACTTATATTGTGTGTGTATATATACATATGAGATAGTACACTACAAAACAGAATTTAAAATATTTACTCATAAAATAATACGTAACTGTGAATCATTGAACCATTGAACAGTAATAGATTGTAAGCAACTATTTTTTCAACCAGTAACAAAGTGTTTAATTGTTTTTACTTTCCTTTAGGAGTCTATTAGCCAATAGTCCGCACTCATTTACGAGTTACGTGTTCTTGGAAGTCTATACTGATCTGTGGGGAAAACCGCGTAGCAACACATCTAACGCCTGCCTGTTCAGGTCATTTCATTTTACACTAGCCATCACTGCATGTCAACACTGTTATCGTCAAAAATCAAAGGCTGCTGTTTAACTGTGGGGTGAAACATGTTTTGTTGCTTAAAAGAGAAGGTTAGGTAACTTAATGTCACCCCTCGAAGTGGTCATCCTGTGAGCTGGGAACAGTATTGCTGCTACAGCACAATACAGTTGAGTTAGAAACGAAATCCTTAAAACCGAAATTCTGAATGACGTACAGTACTTGGAAATAAAGCCGGAAAGAGGAAAATGTGCTAACATAAACCGAAAATTGGAGATTACAATCCAATTTAGAATGTAGCGGATAGATAACATATCTTCTGATGGAGATGAGTAGGCTTACGTGAAATGGCTTTTATACACATGAACACGAAAGAGGTGAATGGAAAGAAGACACGCCGTGTTATTTCCCTGCCATGTCGTGCGAACAACAGGAAAGCCTTGTGGCGTGTTCTGCCCACATCGACCAACATTTTACAACTACAGTGTGCAGGAGTATCGTGTTTCACATGCCAAATATGCATAAAAATATCTAACAAATACAACTCTACATAAGTTAGCGTAGCTGTTTCTGATGGCTACTGAATTCAGTGCTTGCTAGTATTATTGATGGAGCCTAAAGCGCTTGTGGCTTGAAAAAATGCACCAGACTGTTAATTCTTTTATTATCAGAGCCCGGATTTTGATGACATGTCATCTTTTATCTGGTATATCATAGGTGTTGCCCAAGGCTAGTATATGGAAGGTTGTCTCGTTCGACGCGCATGCGTGTTGAGCACGAGGAATGTGACGTGGCCCGTAGCCCTGCACAGGATTTAAACAGCTACACACAATGGAAATGATGGGAAGAAAATTTATTTTTAACTACAATAATACATGTATCTGTAAAGATATACTACATATGATCTTACAGGGGCTATGGCTTAATAGAGAGACCACTTCTGAGTGCTCAGACCTCAAATGAATAAGCTGTAACAAAATATAATGAGACGTTTGAAACAAATTAAAATATTTAAGCGGCTGGTTTCTGTAAAACATACTGTGGATCACAAAATAAAGAAAACACACAGAAACCCAACATTTCTCTGGCAACGGATCTCTCTTTAAATTTATTGGGGTACTTTTACAACTCTGTTTGGTTATGACCAGGGCCCGGATTCTGATGACCTAAAATTGTTTGAAAAATGACCTATAAAATGACCCTAAATTTTAAAGAAAATGACCCTAAATTTTAAAGAAAATGACCTAATAATTATAAAAAATGACCCAAAACTTATATTTTATTTACAAAAAAAATATTATTGTACACACAAAGTTATAGACTAATTTGTACATAATTGTAAAAACTGTAAAATATAACTGTAATGTTGTGAACGTTCTTTTCTCATGGAAATTTATACTGGCACTGAGGCATTGGTGAGTCAAAATTCGGTATTTCCTTTTGTGATCTGCTGGATTATATTGTTGTTTAATTGAGGGTAAACAGTAGTTTGTACTCTCAAATCCAAGCAGGCGTCAGACTGGTGCCAAGTCAATCTAATAACAATAGTAATATAATACAAAATTTTGGCGTTTCTTTGATTCTCATTTCCGACTGAGACATGACAACACTTAACGCCGAATTTTTCCTTTTTGCATTAAACAAACAACACTTCAAAGACAGCACCGATAGCGACGAATAAAAGTTAATGCACTCAATGTAAATACATGAAAATGACTAAATAAGGAAGCAAATGACACGAAAATGACAAAATAATGACCTAAAAATGAAATAAATGCCCTAAAAATATAAAATTGCATAAAATGACAAAAAAAGACCTAATAAAAATGTATTTATATAATCTAGAGGCCATGATTAGCATTTATCTACAAGTTGGCAATGTCTATGTAGCATCAATAAAAAGATGACATGTCATTAGAATCCGGGCCCTGGTTATGACTAAGAAAATGGGAAGTATACTACGATTTTTTTTTGTCTCGCAGAGGCAAGTTTACCCTTCTGTAAATAAATCTATATTCATTCACATTTCCAATAGAAACTTAAAGGGCCTGTCCATTTTATTTATAGACACCAGCAGACAGGCAGAAAATCTTCCTTGTTGAACTGACCACCTACACTATATTTGACAAAAAATGTTCTATTCAAAAATTCTCGTCCCTAAAAGATGGGTTAAAGGTTAGAAATTTGGTTTTACCCTTCAGATGTAAAAAAAAAATATATATATACATTGTGAAGCGACACTCCCTTTTCAAAAATCTTCAAAAAACTAGTTCACAGGCAGCAGTATAGTTTCAAGTGTTGTGCACAAGTGCTGTGTTTATATTGATTCAAAGTTTTATTATTATTTTATTATAAGCGCGTCTTAAAATCCATTTTTACTTGAAAAATATTACTAAGTTACTCAGTATTGAGTCTTGGATTGTTCGACCATTTAAATGCTGTCGGTCGGTATACATTTAAAGATATACCTGTTAACATTTATGACGCGATCACTTTGAATCATTTGTAAATGTTTATTTCAAAATGTTCTACAAACAGTACACAGACTGGTTTGTAATATATTAATTGTTATTCCGTGCGCATATTTTATTTGGCTACATCTTCCAGTTTTATAATATAATAATATACATCTTCCAGTTTATAATATAATAGTCATTCCGTGCGCACATTTTATTTGGCTAAATCTTCCAGTTTTTTGTCTCTGGAAAGCATTATTCCAAGCTGTTAACTTTTAAAACTTCTATTCTTCTTTGGTTTTAATAATTGTTTAGTATCTACGATTACACGCTCTGTAATTAAATTGTGTCAAATACATTGCAATCAGAAGTGTATTGGTTCATCTTATAGATGTTTAATTTAACTTAATTTTATGTAAAATAAATAAATATAGAAAATATACAATCTAATTGAGAAATTTATTTTTCTAAGTCAAGACGAATATCGCAAAATATGCAAAAGTCTATTCTTTTCAAGTCTCCTTCCATAAATTAGACTAATTTACCTGGAATAAGTAATCATAAAATTAAAAACATTTCAAGCATAATCTGAGCTATATCTGCTAGACTACTTTTTTTTATCAGTCAGACAAACGTTTTCCTAACTTCGTAAAGCTGTACTATTCTTATTTGTACCTGTATTAAATATTTATTTTAATTTGTGTTAAATCCTCTTTATATGCAGGGTCGTATGCATTCTATCTTCACATCGGAAACATGTATTAGGGGCCTATTGTTGGTAAAACGATGGTGTTTTCGTGTTATTTCTTCCCATCATTACCATTGTATGTAGCTGCTTAATTCTCCCGCGGGCTGTGGGTGACGTCACACAGCAGTGTAGGACTCTCCCCACAGCTCTTACGGGAACGAGGCAACCTTTCATATACTAGCCTTGGGTGTTGCCCACTAGTGCTGATATTCTGATCATGACTCCTAGATTATAAAAATGGCAATTTTTAGGGTCATTTTTTGGTAACTTTTTTTTCAAATTTTCATTTTTAGGTCATTTTTAGAATTCATAGTTATTATTTGGTCATTTTTTGACCATTTTATGGTCTTTTATTCCCACGTTTCATATTTTTAGGTCATTTTAAAATTTTAAAGTCATAATTTTTTTTTCATTTTGTGTTGTTTCTTGCATTATATGGAGTTTTTGTGCATTTACTTACATTTAATATTATGAGAACTCTAAATAATCATAATTAAATAGATCTTGTTATAATTTTAATTTGGATACTGAAAGACGGTGTTTGCTGTTTGCATTTAACCGTATGCGCCAATTAACTAATTACAAGCCTATATAATGGGGTCAAAAACATTAATGTGGAATAGACACAAATCTGATGAATAAACTAGCATTTTCACATAAATTTTTGGGTAATTTTTATTAATTTTTGGGTCATTTTTCTGTATTTTTCCAGTCATTTTATAGCTCATTTTCTAAGTATTTTTAGGTCATCAAAATCCGGGCCCTGATTACTACCATTATTACTACTAGTAGTGGTACTAATAATAGTAGTAACAGTAATATTGTCATTATTAGGGGGGCCCAAAGGTTTATGAAAAATCAAATTTTCAATAATGCTAGTGATAAAATGTGTACAAGACATGAAAGAAATACAGAAAACTGATTGTTTCATTCTCCATATTGTTGCATATTTTGTTAGGTTTGCGGTAACGCATCAAGTTTGCTTGATATTTAAATATATGCACATATTTTATAAATTCTTCACATTTTAAAAGTCATATTTCTGACGATTTTAAATAATGTGCACATCTCTGTTAAGTCAAACATTTACAGCATATTTCGGCGACCATTTTAGCCGTTAACTGTTCAAGTTTTTGCGACAAAGGCATGCAGGGAACAACTTCCGCTTAACATTTTACCATCAAAACAACGCACATTAAAACACATGAAATTAACTGAGTTTATAAACAACGTTAAAACTAACATGGACAGAACTGACTTATTTGAAACTAGCAGATCCCGCGGCTTCGCGCACGATAATTAATTGAAAGACTAAAAATTAAGAGCAAAATAATTAAAACATATTTATTAACAATTGAACGCGAAACATCAATAGGCCTAAACTAAACGATTAATAATTAATGAAACAGCTAAAAATCCGGTTTTAAGTGAATTCCACGATTAGGGAAAAAAAAAAGACCACGATGGGAAAAAATACCAAATTCGAGTTCTCTGGCCCAGAAAACCCCTGCATAGTGAGTTCCGTCCAAATCGATGCTTGTTTGTCCATTTAGGAGTACCCACATATCTGTGGCTTGGTTCTAAAAGGGCCAGTGTCAATTTCTTGCAAAAATGAGATATATGCATTATGGAGCTCGGCTAGTCTTTATCTTGCTTATAATAAAAGTGCCAATGTATGTTGCTATTAATAGATATAACACAGAAACCTTAGAGGCCAATGTCAAAAGCTCTAAGCAAATGTTACTTCTACAAAGGCTTCAAAGTCAGTTATCTCAAACGCAAAGATGACATTGGCCCTTTTAGAACCAAGCCACAGATATTATATAATATCATTATCCCTCTTCCGACTTTGTTGAAAATTTCAGATGTCTGCCAGCCTTGGTATTATAAACAAATGAATCGACCAGCTTGCGCTTACAACATTCAAGTGAGCGCGATGCTTTTATTTCCAAGGTATGACGAAAATAGGCAAAGCCACCTGCAATTGATTTGACAATTGATGAAGGGGCTAGTTCCATAAGGGCGTAAGGCACAAGAGCATAGTTTTGAGAAATCTTAATGTTTTTAAACAATGTTACCACTCACAAGCACAGGTCTTTTCTTATGACTAGACCTGGGATTTTAGGGCAAATGCCTATTTTGTTCCTTAAGAAAAAACATGAAAATTTTTAAATATGTCGACGTTTCATGATAATTCACTTACATTTATAGAGTTTTATAGTGCCCTAAAATGCCTATTTGGCCCTTTAGAGCCTATTTCACTGTTTTAGTGCCTAAAAATGCCTATTTTGTACATTTAAAATAAAATTCGACTTCTGTAATTTTTACAAACATATAATGGACATCCCTGAATGAAGAGCAGAACGGCAAAACAGCAGGGGGTGGGTTTTTCACACAAACTCAATACGGCTGAGGGATGTGTCGTGCTGACCACACGACCACCCAATATCTGCAGGCCATGAGCTGGGCAGCAGCCATTATTGAAAGCCAACTTTCTTAACTGACAAAATAAACTTTGTTGTTCTTAATTAACTTTAGAGTAGGCCTAATAGTGGCTTAAATGAAATAGTTCAAAATTACAAATTTTATTGAATACCTAGTGAAATTGAACTGAAAATGTAGGTAAATTTTCCTATGCCCCTCTAACGTCTGTGAGTGTGGAGCGCTCTTTTTCTGCCTTCAAAATGATTTTAACAGACAAAAGACACAGCCTGACTGTGGAAAATTTGGAGAAGATCATCGTTATGTACTGCAAAGCAAATTACGAATGAAAGTGAATACTTCGTTAGGGGATGCCTACAGTGCTGTAATTATGTTCAGTGATTTTAGTATTAAGGTTTTAGTTTACTATTGATGATTTTTCATATAATCCATAACTGTTTTTAATAAATTCCTTTTTAATTCTGTCTTAATTTTGCCGTTATTTCTGTTAAGAATAGGTATACCACATTTCTTACAGTAAAAAAAAGATCACGTTACAGTTTAAGTGTATATTGTGATATTTTGAAGTCTATTTTCTTTCTATTTACACATTTTAAAGCATATTTTGAGTGCCTATTTTCTCTTTTTAAAGCCTATTTTGAGTGCCTATTTTCTCTTTTAAAAGCCTATTTTACTTTTTTTAAAGCCTATTTTAGGTGCCTAAAACTAATTTTTTTAGAGCCTAAAATCCCAGGTCTACTTATGACTGAGCAGAGGTTTAAGGCACAAGTATAAATTGTTCACTGAGTATTTAAGAGATATGAGGAGAAGGCATAAATGTTAAAAGCTCAAAATTCAAGATGTGCCTTACGCCCTTATGGAACTAGCCTCTTCAAATGTATTACTGAAAAATGATGCTTCGAAAGAGCAAAAAATGCACGTTTTCTGCCCGTTTTTACTCAAAACTCGTGAAGGAAAGCGAAAATTTAAAATCCGGCTTCGAGGTGCATTTTCCCACCTTCAGTCCATCTATGTTTAAAATTTCAGATCTCTGCGTGTAGATTACGCTGGGCATCGCGCACAGACAGACAAACAGACAGGCAAACAGACAGAAAGACAAAGACAAACGCTTCCTTTTATAATTATTATCAGGGCCCGGATTCTGATGACCTAAAATTGTTTGAAAAATGACCTATAAAATGAACCTAAATTTTAAAGAAATTGACTTAATAATTACAAAAAGTTACCTAAAAACTGACATTTTATTTCTAAAAAATTATTATTATAAGTTACACACAAAATTATAGACTAATTTGTACATAATTGTAAATAACATTTCTCGCGGAAATTTATACTGGCACTGAGGCACATCCTTTTGGGGTCTGCCGGATTATGTTGTTGTTTATTGAGAGTAAACAGTAGTTTGCACTCACAAATCCAAGCAGGTGGCATACTCTGGTGCCAAGTCAATCTAATAACAACAGTAATATAATACAAAATTTTTGCGTTTCTTTGATTCTCATTTCCGACTGAGACATGTCCATACTTCAACGCCGAATTTTTCCTTCTTGCATTAAACAAAGACAGCACCGCTGGCGACAAAGATAAAGTTAGTACGCTCAATGCAAATACATGAAAATGACTAAATAAGGAAGGAAATGACAAAATAATGACCTAAAATTGAAATAAATGCCCTAAAAATATAAAATTGCATAAAATGACAAAAAAATTACCTATTAAAAATGCATTTCTATAATCTAGAGGCCATGATTAGGATTTATCCCCAAGTTGGCAATGTCTATGCAGCATCAATAAAAAGATGACATGACATTAGAATCGAGGCCCTGATTATTATACAGCTGCTTGCTGCTTTCAAGGCTTGGAGATTGTTCCGCGCACATTAACCGATATCTGATATGCCTAGTTGGAAATCGATAGTTGGTATTACTGGTCATTATGATACTGTTACGTCACATTCAATAAGCATATTATTAAGCGTATAGTATGGTCGAACACAAATTATGCTATATCTGTATAATTAAATATTTTAACTATTATTGTTATCTGCTAATCAAAATACGTCTATTAAATAGTCTGGCTAAATAGTCCGAACAAATACTTCTCGAGTTTTAAGGGGTTCAAAGAGATTTCTAAATTATTTGTCCTAGAAACTTGAAATTCTGCAAATATAGTTAAAAATAGCAGGTGCCCTTTGCTTCGCCCGCGATTAATTACTCAACTGTTATATGTTTTGTTTAAATAATTGAATTAACAGAACAATAATTAAAACAATATATTTATCAACACTGACCTTGTTTTACATAAATTGTAGTTATATAATTTTATTTTTAATTATATTGTTTAAAATTAGAAATAGAAATAATTAAACGAACAAATGCTGCCATATGGGCATACAAATTAGAAATGAAACTATTAAAACATACTACAGATTCATGATCTTTACCCAATCATGCATAAACAATTTTATTATAACGATTGATAATTAAAAAATAAATAAAAACCCGGCTTCGAGGTGCACTTCACGAACAAAATGCGCCGCCCGGGAGGAAAAAAGACCTCAGAATCGAGTTCCCCAGCCCAAAAAGCCCGCAGAGTCAGTTTCGTCCAAATCATTCAATGTTTTTTTCATTAAGACATGCATTCATGATACCCCTCTGTCCACCTATGTTAAAAGAATCAGTCTCGCTCCGGGCGTTGGTGTTTGTGTGTAATAAGGAAAAAATAAAACAATAAAAAAAGGAAAACATGGGAAAAAAATGGAAAAATGATGGAGTCAGCAGCACCTGCTCCATGTGACCACACTGCATCAAATTTTGCACAATTATACTTTTGGATATGCTTGATTTTTTACAGTAAAATCTAAAAATAGATTTTCCCCCCAAACTGGCAAAATTAACACTTCTGTCATCCCATTATGTGCCTGTATGAAGCATAGGCGTAGCGAGGGGGGGGTTTTGGGGGTTTGAACCCCCCCCATTGAATAAAAAATGGAAAATTGTATAATTTTTTTAAGTCTGCCCATAAATTGCTTAATACAAGTATAAAGCGTGGGAAGCTTAAAACTCGTTATTTTGCGTCTTAATTTTTAAAATTTTCCGGGGAAGGACCCCCGGAAGCTTAAAACTTGTTATTTTGCATCTTAATTTTTAAAATTTTCCGTGGGAGAACCCCCGGAAGCTTAAAACTCGTTATTTTGCATCTTAATTTTTTAAATTTTCCGGGGGAGGGCCCCCGGACCCCCCTCTCCTTCCATACTCGCCAGACCCCGCGGATGTTGTAACCCCCCCCATATGGTCGGCCTGGCTACGCCTATGGACTATGAAGAATAAAGCTCTTGTGTTATTTATCCATGAAATCGGGGGGCGCGTGTAGACACTAGTACTTGGAACCCAGCCTAAACATGCGATAGGAAGAACACAGCATATCTTCGACTGGAAACGTGATTACAGAGATTGTAAGAGAGAGGATCGATGAGGTGAACCCGAGACACAAAGACTTGAGGATTTCTGCTACACTGCTCCTGACACTACACCTCATCGCTGTAATGAATCCCTCACAAACACGTCTTGTGGAATTCCTATAGGCATCTTCCATCTCCACACATCCCACAACAAGACTTCACAATGCTCTCAATATCTCCCTCGGTGTATTAACTTTGGAGTCGGTCTAATGTCAGTTTGTGGCGAGGTTTCGCTAAGCATACAACCATATAGGCTATGAAAATATATGAAAATTCTATTTTGTAATTTTTTGTGCCTAACAGATATTTTATTGCATGATAAATTGATAATTAGGGTTCATATTTTTGTCCTAAACTCCATTCTCACCGCAAACACAAATTAAACACGAATTGCACGCTTGTTATCCTAATCGGACCATTTTATTTTGAGTATAAAGTCATATTTTGGCCATTTTTGTGGACTTGGTCATATTTAATTTATAAATTCTGTAAAAGAGCACAATTTTACAGTGTAGGCCTATGTAGTACATGGTCGAGTTAAATTTGAAATTTATTTAATTAATTAATGTTTATGCCAAATTAATAGTAACTTAAATTTTTAAATTAATGCAATTCTTCGTATATTATAGGGACACGCAATGTCTACAAAATATTACGAGTATTTGGAGCTGATGAAGCGAGCAAAGAGGAGCAAATTCTTTAGTGTCTTTAAACGTTTTAAATTGGAACATTTATTTTTTGTCATATTTTGGTTCTTTGGGTTATATTTAGTCATTTTTAAGGGCATATTTGCGATCATATTTTCCACTTTTTAGGTCATAAACATCCTAACCCTACTGATAATATTCAAATATTATACAAATCAGGATCAATACATTAATTTCAGTTTCTAAACTACCCACATTAAGGACAAACTGAAAAGTAAAATGAAATAACTTCAGTTAACATGTTACGTAGATACTTTATGCTTGGGCTTATAATCTTCACAACAAATCTACAAGAACCGAGCGAGGTGGCCGAGATGGTAACATCTTGAACTCGCATTCGGGAGATCCCAGATTAAAATCCCGTGGCCGGCAAGTCTGATATGGGTTTTTCATGGTTTCCCTAGTCGTAAAGGCAAATGCTGAATTGGACATTTACATACTGTACCATGAATCATCCTCACCATTTCATCTTTTATCAAATTCATTTAAATTAATATCAGTTGAAATTTACTTCCCCGGGAGGCTTGGATCGCTTAAATCCTAAAAGGGAGAGGTGAAACTACGATAAAGAAAGAAAAAAGAAATTTACTTCATAAAATACACTAATAATAGGAAATGATTTACGATCAGTAGTTCCACAGCCTACCCTACGGTACAGACACAGATCCCAAACTCCTGATATGGGGTCAAGTGAATAAAAAGCAAGCCTTTGCTTTTAGAATTTAGTATTAGCAAAAGCATTTGCTATCTAGCATTAAGTAATAGCACTAGCATTAGCTCAGTTTTGTGTGAATAATCTTTTACTAGTGCTAGCTAGTAAATGCTGGAAAAATTTAGCCTTTTCTGTGGATCACGGCCCCCTAGATAATTAAAAATACACATCAATCTAGCAGGTCATGGAAATAGTAGGAAACATGTGAGTGTCTTTAATCGTTATCGATATCAAAATGCAGTCATCTTCTGAGTCTGAAATTTCTATGATCAGCGAAGAAAGTGATAAACAGTTACAATTTGTTCATATTCTGAAGAATGATAATCACTTTCAAGAGTCCGAACACGCCTGCGATATTTAGGAGTTCTCACTTGCATAAAAGCAGCCATTTCATCATTTACACTTCCAATAAAATTAAAACTAACATGGGTATAACCACACTTGAAAAATTTGCAGCATTTGCTATGAAGTCAAAGCAGAGTCTTGGTTTTATTCACACCTTTTTAAGCAAGTGCTGGGAAATCCAGCATTTGCTACAACAACTTTCTTTTTTTAATTAGCACAAGCATATTCTATATTATTATTCACATATTTTGAAGCTTATTCTGTTATTTTCAAGTAAAAGCAATTGCTACATGTTTATTCACTTGACCCATTGTCTCGTTGCTAAAAGGATTATAAATACAGCTGATTTAAAAAATCTACAACATGAAATTTAATATTAAATTCTGCTAGTTTCTTTTTAATTTTTAAATTGTAATTTTTAAATTGTAATTAAGAATGAACGTACGCCTTAAAAACTAATATTTCTTAAAGTACCGGTAATATTTTTAAAAATGGCTAAAACTGTTTAATAGAACTAGAATGTAACTTTACATTCAGTAGTGTCTGAATTTTCTATAAGTTACGCGTTTTAGTAAAATGGTCAATAGACCTACCTTTTTACTCCCAACAGAAGCAAATAGTAAAAATAAGATGCCCCTTCCTCAGTCCTCACACATTGTTACTCAGGCAAGTAATAATTCATGCCCCAGCGTTATTTGAATTGGTATTAATGAATTGCGCAAATAGGCCTAGTAATAGGAGTAGAATTCTAGAGTGACAGGGAAAAGGCGAATAAGTCAAAATACCAAAATTTCAGGAAAGACAAAAAACAATTGATTTTCACAGCATTGTTACACTATTTAGATCAGCCCACCCAGATATTTTTACATAGTATAAGACACTATGTAACAATATGTGGTGGACTGAACTAAATATTGTGACATTACTGTGGAAATAAACTGTTATTTGTCTCTCCTAAAACTTTGGTATTTATACTTATTCACTTTTTCCCTATCACTCTATCACGATTATTTACTCAACTGCTGTTTTATTTTAATAATTTATTTAACAGAGAAATAATTAAAACATGATGTTTATTATAAACATAGTTTTTCATTAATTGCTATTAATTACATAATTAAATTCTTATGTATATTGTTTTACGTAATATAAATCATCAAACGAACAGAACGAATCTTATGCTTCCGTAAGGGCATAAAGTTTCGAAATGAAACTATAAAAATGTAACACAAAGTTACGAACCTTACCAAAATAATGCATAAACAGACAAAACAATTGATAATTAAACAGCTAAGATCCGGTTTCGATATGCATTTCACGATCTAAGTGCGATACCCGGGGAAAACCTTAAATTCGAATTCCCTAGGGGGGAAAACCACATAGTGAGTTTCGTCCAAATCATTCAATGCTCTTTTTCCGGTTGCTATGACAAAGTGAGCAAGGTCACCTTTCATTAATTTCACAATAATTGAATACTGTCTTGTTAATAGGTGGCGTTGGATGAACACGGAAACGTGGGTTCAGATATTATATTAGATTCCAGTGTAAATGTCAATGCAACTCACCAATGCTGCAAGAAACACGGTTGCTATACGTACCTGGAAACAAAAGAATACATAATTAAATGGGTTATTCTATAGCCTAATAAAATGAAGTGAACAGGTCATAGTGACATTTATCATAATATTACCTAATACTGTATAACAATGAACACAGGAACAATCTCATGCTAGTTAAGTTATATAACATGGTAATGTATGTTCGTCAATAACGTGCATTATTATTATTATTATTATTATTATTATTATTATTATTATTATTATTATTATCGTCATTATTATCATTATTATTATTATTATTATTATTATTATTATTATTATTATTATTACTACTATCGTCATTATTATTATTATTATTATCGTCATTATTATCATTATCATTAATATTATTATTATTATTATTATTACTATCGTTATTATTATTATTGTTATTATTATTATTATTATTATTATTATATGAACTTTAAATGTTGAGTCCTGGTAAATTCACTGCATAGGCAAAATGCTTCAAACTTAAGTGCAAAGAAATATTTCTCATTGAAATATGTCAATTTGTTTTAAATGCACTAATTTAATTGATTTTTTAAATCAAAATTGAAATCTATTTCCTCGAACAGAAGTTTTATGTTATTCTTTGTTGCTTGTTTACAAATGTACTGAGGTATTTTTTAATAGTGCTTACACTTTTTGTTAAAAAAAATATTTTACCTTCAAAAATGACAAAATGCCTTGGCAATATACTAAATATGTTTTTAAGAACTAAGGCCTATACAAAAATTGTCTGATTAGACGACTTATTGCACATA
This sequence comes from Ectobius pallidus, assembly GCA_964059195.1. Classification (NCBI taxonomy): domain Eukaryota; kingdom Metazoa; phylum Arthropoda; class Insecta; order Blattodea; family Ectobiidae; genus Ectobius; species Ectobius pallidus. The sequence continues at coordinate 134,297,473 of CAXKWD010000009.1, forward strand.
TTGTACAGTAGATGCATGAAAAGAATTTCATAGCTGTGGACCTTGCTGTGCTTTTATGAAATTTTCAGCTGCTGTCACTTGAACCACCCTTTTTCCTGACCCTTCAAATTATTAAGAAAACTGCTAATCAATAGCTGGATGTAGTACGGGGAGAGGTGATCTTTAAATGGAGGTAAAAAATATTTTACACCGGTTCTTAGAAAAATCTGTCACTATAAGAGCATGAGAACAAGCTTCGCTAGATTGATTTTCCCCTCAAATCCACGGACAATGGGTGCAGTCTTCATACCTAGCATGCAACTCTTTTCCTCACTACAAAGACAGGTTATCCACGCATGGTTTCTTTGCCTGTCCGGTAAATTGATATCTTGAACAATACCACATAAATATACGTCAGAACTGAAAAAAGAATAAGAAGAAAGCTCATTGTTTAAAGCAGTAACGGCTGGCGCGTCATGTGTAGTATTATTAAGCCTGGTCCACATGTAGACCTGTGTAATTATGAGCCCTTAGTGTCATAACAATGCCTTTAATAACAGACTAGCTTCTGATGTAGGCCTTGATAAAAAAAAGGGCACGTGTTTACAAAAACGAATGTGTATAATTTAAAATCTGTCTAGCTTGTCTAGTTATTAAATCATTACTTTTTGAACAGTAGTTAGTAAATACAGTCCCACCGATGCTTTCGTTCTCTCACGCAGCGGTCTCGGATTCGATTCCTGGTCGGGATAAGTTTCCTAGGTTGAATTTTTCCTTTGAGTTTCCCTCGTTTATGTTATGAATGTCGGTAAACTTTTGGATATGTTTCATAGAACTTTTACACTGATATTATCAGCAAATACATAATAATAGTTAGGCCTACTATTATTAGTTTTCTGTTGCATAAGAATATTTTCTAATAATATTAGTTATGAGTTATGAGTTCATGGCTCTTAATTATCAGTAAATATTACTAATATTATTAGTAAACTGACTCATAGACTGCAGAACTAATAAAATTTACTGATAATATTAAGTGTTTTTCTAAAAGTTTTTTTTTCTCATAACTTATTCTCAAACCCAACTAATTCAAATTTCGTGATCTTAAAATTCTGGAAAATTTATCAGTCTGATTTAATTATCAATTTAGAAAAAGCTTACATACGCTATCAAAGGAATTTTTGTCGTAAGTTTTTAGGATTTGAGGTTAGATTTTAGTACATAAGCCTACTGCTACCTTGAGTAGGCCTAAGTGCCTGGTAGAGTTATTCACTTCTTAGAGCTAGTTATTATTTGTTACATTTATGAATATATATGTAGGCCGTGCTGCTTTGAAATAGTATCGAGGAAAAGATAAGAAGGGAAAAAACACAAACAACAATCCAGACATAACCTCCAAATCAATCAGCTGACTAATGAACTAATAATATTAGTGAAGAGATTTTATGAGTAGTGTTCATATCTCTATGAAACAAGATTTTGTTAACTAATAAATAATAGGCCTATTATGAGTTCTAATATTATTAACTAATATTATTAGCAAGTTCTGTGAAACAGGGCCCTGGAACCCGCCGTTTTCCCATCCGCGCCTTATTTGGCACGAGTGTGTGCGACTGGTGTGTCTGGTTCTATGTGTTCGTGTTCTCTCGGAGGTGGCCCCGGCATTGGACTGATCACCCATCCAGGGAGGCTCTCCATGTACTTGTCTGGTCAGAAAAAGTATGCACGAGATAAGATCCTAGGTAACGTCCTCTAAGATCCAGGCGACGTGGGTCGCATAAATGTCCTACAATGGGAGAGTTAAACTAAGAGAAGAAGTCCCCCAAAACAAAAGTAGTGCTTCAAGGGGGAGGGGGGGTCGGGCCGTGATACTTGAAAATGAAGGGAAATGTCGATGTAGAGTCGTAGACCATGAAACTTCTGATGTAAAAACAATACACATATTATCGATAAACACTCAGTAAAACTTAATGATGAGCTGATGACAATGTTTGCAAGTTTCAGGCAACAGAAAATAGTAAGTTTTCTTATACATAATTCAATTGCCACACCCAAAATGCGGAGATGACGAGTGATGGCCACTGCTCAGCGACATACGACAAGAAGCTTTCTTACACACAAGTCAAATCGATAACTCGAAGATTGAGATTGAGAGAGAGAGAGAGAGAGAGAGAGAGAGAGAGAGAGAGAGAGAGAGAGGGGGGGGAAAGTAAATATACAAGCTGAAGGCAGTCTTCAGTCCTCGCGATTTTCAATTTCATCAGTAATTTAAACCAACGCCGTGACTTCCTAACAGAAGAAACGATATAGAATGTAATAACGAAGTAAATATGCAAATTCTTTTTAAAAACATGAAAAATTATTTTTTTAGGCAGGGTTAGGCACGAAAAGGAAGAAATAGGAGTTGATCCTCATTTTAGGGTATTTTAGGTACTATAAAACTGCTCCCAATGAGTAAAATTGTTCATAATTGCATACTTTGCACATTTTCCTGAAAGAACTAAATAGGCATTTGCTTAAAATTCCGAGGTCTAGTAATCACATAAAATCAGTTCCATGATGTTTTTAATTCTTTTCATTCCAATTCACTTAATTCCAACTAGAAAAAAATAGTCCTATAAGAAATGGTTCCGTCTTTCAAGGAAATCCTAAGTACAAAAGGAAAAGTAATTCTATAGATAAATTCCGCTATATTAGAGGAAATGAAAGATACATTCCGCTATATTCAGGAAATATTAGAGGAAGAAATTAAAGATATATTCCGCTATATTCAGGAAATATTAGAGAAAGAAATTAAAGATATATTCCGCTATATTCAGAAAATATTAGAGGAGGAAATAAAAGATACATTCCGCTATATTAAGGAAATATTAGAGGAAATGAAAGATACATTCTGCTAAATTCAGGAAATATTAGAGGAAATGAAAGATACATTCCGCTATATTCAGGAAATATTAGAGGAGGAAATTAAAGATACATTCCGCTATATTCAGGAAATATTAGAAGAGGAAATCATTCCAAATAAACGGTGCCGTCATATTAAGGAAATTCTAGTAGCGAAAGGAGAAACAAATTCCAAAGGTGCGGTGTCACATTCAGGAAAATCTAGTAGCAAGAGGAGAAGCAAATCCAAAGATGCAGTGCCACCATGTTCAGGAAACATTAGAGAAGGAAATCATCTTAATGAAACGGTGCAGTCATATTCAGGAAATTCTAGAAGCGAAAGGAGAAAAAAAATCCACATATACGGTGCAGTCATATCCAGGAAATTCTAGTAGCGAAAGGGAAACTGGTAACAGTAATGACATTGATTATTGTAATTAATACACGGAGCTTTACACATCAATTTTGGCCGGAGTTTAATTGCATTGCGAGAGGGTGGGGGGGGGGGGGGGTGGCCGACCGGCGGAAATGACTAATTGGCGCTGTCATGCAGTAGCGGAGGGAGAGGGAACTAACTCCACGTCACGGCAACAAATGAGAGTTGAAACAGCTGGTACACGTCCAGTCCTAACCTCTTAAAAACTAAAAGGCTTTGCGTTAATTACATCCATTGTACTTATCCCCTACACCCATTCTCTTTGTTTTTGGAAACAATAGACCCTTTTCTACATCATCTTGTAACGTTTTATACATGGGAGCGTTCTAATGAAGTTTGTGAACCCCGCTTTTAAGCTCAAACAGCTTTTCTGTTTTTGCAATGTAAGATTATTACATTCGTTGGTTTTGTTAGCATTTTACAGTTTTCTGCTTCATGCATTTTTGATCCATAAATAAACGAACACACAGCCAAAATGCAATTTACACAAACGAAATTCCAAAAGCCTGACAAATATTGCCAGGAATGTTGCGAACAATACAAAACTATATAACGGTGCAAAGCTATGCAGCTTTCAAGCAAATGCTCCTGCATTTGATAAAATTAAACGGATACTTATCACACTTTTTTATATATATATATACAGTCACTGTTTTCTTGTTTTGTGTTGTTTCTTGCATTATATAGAGTTTTTTGTGGATTTATTTACATTGAATATTTTCGGAACTCTAAATAAGCATAAATAAATCTTGTTGTAGGCCTAGTTAAATTTAGATACAGAAAGACGGTGTTTGTTGTTTGCATTTAACCGCATGTAATTAACTAATTACAAGAACATACATGGGATGACGTAAATGTAGAATACACACAAATATGATGAATAAACTGGTATTTTCATATAAATTTTTTAGTTAGTTTTTGGGTCATTCTTTGTATTTTTGCAGCCTTTTTATAGTTCATTTTTAAATTATTTTTAGGTAATCAAAATGCGGGTCCTGGTATCAATCAACCTTATTCCTTCATTCTCGGAAGAAGAATCTAAACTAACCTAACTCAACATATTATTTTAACTAGTGTTTTTTTACTACTGTATATCACGCCTGAACTTAAAATTGGGCAATGTATGCATTTATATTTGATCTGAATGGGTTATGCTCAAATGTATATTCACGGTCTTCAATAGCGTATGCTGATGTCTTGTGGTCGGGTTGAAGTTTGTTTTTGGCCTTATTAACTTGAACCAGCGGAGTTTTATAACATGAATTGCACTCAATTGATTATAATATTAACAATAGCACGAACAGAATACATTTTGTTTTAAACACAGGTTGTTTCATACACAGTTTCATTTGCTCCTCTCAAGGCTTCAAGAACGTTCCCTCACTTATAATAAGCGTATTATAATGTGGTCAAACATGAAATACATTAAAACAACGTTGGTCACTGTCCTTAAAATAGCAATGATTATGAAGCTGCTGTCGGTGCGTTTTTCCTTTAACCTAGAGCCCAGAATATTGATAAGATGTGTATGAATAACAACGTCACAAGTTTTCCAATGTTACTCAAGCTCGTTACTCATTTGGAAAGCCACGGCATGCACTTGCGTCAACAGCTGTGAATTAAATACACACATGTGGAATAACAAAGTTAGACTCACTGTCCTTGATGAACTATTATAGTGCAATTTATTTGCTCCACATACAGTATATTTTGTTATATAAGAAGACTTCAGCAGACATCAATAATAATAACAGGAAGTGTTTGTCTGTCTGTGCGCGATGCCCAGCAAAATCTACCGAACGCAGAGATCTGAAATTTTAAACTCAGATGGACTGAAGGGTGACCGAATGCACCTCGAAGCCGGATTTTTAATTTTCTCTTTCGTTCGCGAGTTATGTGTAAAAAAACTGGCAGAAAACGTGAATTTTTAGCGCTATCGAAGCATCAGTTTTCGGTCATGCATTTCATTTGTCAAATCAATTGCAGGTGGAACTTGGAAATAAATTCATCGCGATTTTTCAATATATCGCATAGAATTATAGAGCGCTTCGTGGTAAAGGAGGCTGTGGGTTCGAATCCTGCCTCTGGCATGAGTGTTTGGTGTGTAATAAGAAAAAGAATGGAAAACACGGAAAACAAAATTATAAACAAGATAAATAATTCAGGAAACTGACCTATGGCCGGCTAAATTTTACTAAAAAAAGAAATCTGTGAGCTCACCCCCTGGTCGATTTGTTGGTTTATAATGTCAAGGCACTCAGATATCTGAAATTTTCAACATATACGGAGAAGCGATTATGAATGTAGGCCTAAATCGGCAAACACTGATTCATCTGGACGGAAGAAGAGGCTTTCTGGGCCAGGAAACTCGACTGAGGTAGGTTTTCTCATCTAATCGTGGAATGGACTTCAAATCCGGATTTTTAGCTGTTTCGTTATAATAATTATTAGGCCTAAACTTATCGTTTTAAATATGATTTAATTATTTTTCTCTTAATTTCTTAATTAGGCCTAATTATCGTTGGCGAAGCCGCGGGCTCCTGCTAATTTTAGTTTAAAAGGACTGAGTGTATGGGAGAATTAAACTGATGAGATAGTTAAGGATTCTACTTTACGGTGAATAAAAATATTAAATTTCGGTACAAAAGTTGGGTTAATTTCGCATAAAAGCATATGGGTATAATTTCGGCATTTCGCATTGAAACCAAATAGATTTGCGGAAATTGTTTCGGAGTAGTAGACTACTTATAGTGGCTATTAGTAAAAAAAGCTATTGAGTGCTGGGATACGCCATGGCATAGTGGTTGAGGCACTGCACTACAAACCGGAAAAGGTCTCGGGTTCGATTCTCGATGAGGTCGATTGGGTTTTTCCATTGGCCTAATCCTTCTGGTGGCACTATGGCCCTGGGGTCGACTCAACCTCTAATAGAAATGAGTACCAGGAGTATTCCTGAGGGTAAAAAGCGGTCTGTGAGTAGGGCTGACTACCTTACTACCTTACCACCTTCCTGTGCCGATGTGTCAATCTGGGAGCCTCACCTCCCGGAAACCCCATGGATCTCCATGGCCCATACAGGGATCACTTTAACTTATAGGCTAGAGAGTATTGATCTTAAATTTTTACATCGTAGTCTGGATTCTTTCAGAATTATATTGCTTATTTGTTTAGCATTCCTTTGTATGTATATGTGTGTGTGTGTGTATATATATATATATAAAGTTTATATTATGTAACCGAGTAAGCAATATAATTCTGAAAGAAATCAGAATAACATGTAATAATTTGAGTTTTGTAGTTTGTAGTTTTTTTAATAGGCAGTAGTCCACTGTTCTGAAACACCTTGTTCCCTTAAACGATGAACAATAAATGAAGTGTGCATTTTCAACTTTTAAAAACAGCAAACAGAAAACGGGATCCAAACCCATGAATCAGTAAAACCGTATACAGTCCATTACTGATCAATACAGATCGGATGTACAAGCAAACTGCAAATAAAATAAATAAGCAAAGAAGCAGGAAAACTGTGTAAGAAATAAACATCAAAACAAGCAAAAACAAATTACATGAAAATCAAATAAATTATTAGTTTCGTAGCATTCTTATCTTAATCATGGCTGTTACAGTATTAACGAAGGTCATCCGCGTATTTTCTTGTGTGAAGCTCCTGCGTCTGTCAGTGAAGAACGATTTGTAAAGTCAGAATGTTATTTTAACGCCATGGTGGCATGTGAAAAGCAACACAGTTCTTCTTCGATGAATTCCTCTTCAATATCAGTTTCTTCCCGGAAAGCATTTTAGAAATCTGACAGTGTTTTATAACGCGGATTATTCAGAAATGCTATTAGCCGACAAAAGAAAGGAAAACCGGCGATAATGACGTCTAGGAATGAAATAAGACTTATTACTTAGTACTTTTAATGTGAATGAAATAAGCACTTTTAACGTGATCAGTTCTGAGTAAAATATGCTATTTTAATTAAAAATCTCCTAATAAGCAAGCGAAATCATTTTTCTCTCAGAATAAGCAAAATAAGCACTCAGTCATTCTTTTAGTAATGCATGTGACAGGTAACAGCAAATCCGCTCAATACAATAGAAAACACAAACTACCCAAACTAAATACATTAGAATCCCTGGAAATACAGAGTGTCTAAAAAAAATGTACTAACACTTTGAATGAGTATAAAAACATTATTTATGAACATATAGACAAATTTAAAGGCTTGAATTACAGAAGAAACATGTAATTAAAGAATCATGTTCGCAATGTTCAAATTTATGACCGTCATTGTCCAGACAAAGCTGATAACGCAAACGTCACGACACAGTTCATTTGGAATTTCGCGACATTGTCTGTCAATGTCCAATTTCACTGCATCAATTGTTCTTGGTTTTGTGCGATAAACTCTGTCCTTGAGGTATCCCCATAAAAAGAAGTCCATTGGCGTGAGGTCTGGGGAACTCGCTGGGTATTTAGTGCTACCCCTTTGTCCAATCCGTGTGTTTGGATAAGCTGCATGGAGGTGAGCTCTTACGTCTCGATGGTAGTGTAATCTGTAATCTGTACATCTGTAATTCAAGCCTTTAAACTTTTCTCTATGTTCATATATAATGTTTTTATACTTATTCAAAGTGTTAGTACATTCTTTGAGACACCCTGTATATAGAAATAAACACAAAATTACTAACGAAAATGTTATTGAATATAACTACCTATTGCAATTGGTTTTAGAACACACTCAACCTGCATAAACACCGATAGCAAAGGTCAATAACATTAGTAAACAGTATTTTACTCGCCGGTTATACAGCTTCCTCACAAGCTTGAAGGTTATAGTTCTACATTGGCTTCAAAATCTGTTAAAATATTTGAATAAATGTAATTTAAAAATACTACACTGGTACATAAAGCCTAACGTTACCTGCCCTTGTAGGTGATTATCATAATTTTTATTTCAATTTTTAGAAAATATGTGTTTTACAGTGTAACGGATGTGACATGAATTTGTAACGGATGTGACAGGTATACTAAAAACAAAGTTCCTTCTTTATTTAAGAAATATTAGTTCCATCCAAAACATTCAATTACTACAGTATTACATAAGAAGTGACAACATGATCAGAATACTCAATCTGATGCAATTTAAACTTTCCATGTTTCTTATAACGGATGTGACACACTGTACTCTATTTTAAAATCCTAGAAAAAATATACTTTTAGTTACCATAGCTGGTTGAAAATTTGTGGAGATAATAACAATTGTGTAAGTTTTGTTCCTTTATACCCAAAAGATCACAACAACTTACAATCTTCAGTTTAATTGTTAATCTAAAATAGCTAATTTTGTTTTAAATCCTCATGTTTTCTTAACTTCTGACTTAACACTGGAAAATAGTATAATTTTGAACAAAATTATACCAAAGAAGCGCCCGTTCCTATACATTCAGACATTTTACTTTGTAGTAGGCCTACCTGATTTTAACACTAGAAAGAGCAGTTTTATTTATTTATTTATATATATATATATATATATATATTTTTTTTTTTTTTTTTTTTTTTTTTGCTATGAGGTGTATGTTATAAAAGAATGGCTGCACTATCAAAGTTAAAACTACTTGTCAAGGCGTGTCTTAGGAAATATAACATTTCTGCTTATGTTAGGAGTCTGAAAATAAATATGGATTTTGCTTAGAAATTCGGGCTGTATTGATGAATGCGTTATTCAATTTACACTGCGTTATCTGTGTGTTTCTCACGGTCGCGGAGTTCTGATAACGCACGCAGCTTTGAGACGCGATCATTTCCGGCATATGACACCTCCAGACAAGCTTTGAATAAGGTCTCGTTTGTTCCTTCACCTTATTAGCAAGGTAATTCAATAATCATTAAAGATCTCCATTGAATAAAGATGTAAACAATATAAAAAATGTTAATGTATTTAACTGTTTCCAATGGGAAATCATTTGAGGGAATTAATACTTAATTGACAAAGTTCCACCCTATACCCTCATTAGTCAATATTAGGGCTTGGATTTTTAGGCTTTTATAAAAGGTATTCTAGCCTTTTATTTTCGTGGAGTAGCCCTTTTTAGGGTTTAAAAAAAGATTTTAGCCATCTTAATAAAACACTAATAGTAAAAGAATTCAAGTATCTCGGAGAATGGATCAGTTGGAATGCGGTGGAATGCAAAACAATGGAATCCAGAAAAAACAAACTTGAAATGGCCTTTCAACTAACAAAAGATACATACAACAAGAAATCCCTTTCATGGGGGTCAAAAATTAAACATTACAGATCAGTAATTAAACCAGAAGCACTGTACGCGGCAGAAACGCTAAACATGAATTTCAAAGGTCAGATGGAGAAACTTGAACTAAAGGAAAGGAAGATTTTAAGAAAAATCATAGGACCTAAATTTCAGGATAATAAGATGATATACATCAAGAATCAAACCCTCTACAAGAAAATTGAAAAACTTTCAGACACTATGCGAAAAAGGAGGATAAATTTCTATGGTCATCTTCTTAGAATGGACTCGTGTTAGATTAACCAAACAAATCTTTGACTTCTTCCGCAACCGCAAAACAAAACCCAACTGGTTTAAAGAAACTGAAAAAGACCTAGTCGAGTTAAAAATTACAGAAAATTCACTATTAGATCGAACGGCTAAAATAATAACTAAAGACGAAAATACAAGGTTCCAAGGCAGGTCGTCACTGAAGTCCAAACCTATTATCTCTGAAGAAGAGAGGAAGAGAAGATCAGAAAGAATGAAGAAATACTGGGCACTTAGGAAGGAACAACACACAAAGAAATGACTGGTTCAACGTATAGTCCAGTTATTCATTGCATGGCCAGGCGGCTTCCTTTCGTTAGGAGGAAAAGTTTGCCGACAGCTCAACCCATGTTCTTTGTTTTCACCGCACCAATCAGCTAGTTACCCCAGCCAATCAAAATCTAAGAATGTCCTGTGGAGATTTTGACAGCTACTCGTCTACTCCGCGTGGAGTGAAATGCGCGGTTGCAAGATCAAGTTACAGTCAACAGTAACACGTGTGAATTGAATAAAGCCAAAGAAGAACTGAGGTCAGTGATAACAATGAGAGAATATTGCGACGTTGCTTTTGTTTTGGATAGCGGAAGCCCAAGACCGATTTAGTCAGATCAATTAACATAAAGAAACACCGATACCTTTGAAGCCGACTGGCCATGCAATGAATAACTGCACTATACCCCAAAGAGGGTGAAACGAAAGAAGAAGAAAACACTAATATTAACACCGAAAATTGTATTAAGTTATAAAATACAATTATTCCGGTTTTTTAAAGAAAATAAACAAGTAACTATTCCTTATATCGGCACTCGAAAAATAGCGTAAACAATCGAGATATTTACCCTTTAACTATTCAATTATTCTCTCTTTTTATAGTGTTTTAATGAAAAGTCTGTAATTCAATGAACACTAAGAAGATGGCAATAATTTAAAAAAATGTGTTCTTGAACAATGTAAACTTCATTTGAACCGAAAAGGCATGTTAGTAAAAGTATTTTAAATTTCTATTTCAAAATCCGAAGGAAGAAATCTGGTAGATAAAATGAAACATAGCCATGTTTGCTTGTTTTTGACAGGCTTGGCAGAAAATTACTCGACCATCAGTTATGAAATTAGGGTCTTCCTCAATCCACTGCCGGAAAAGTCCTATTTTTGAAGATTTCTATTTAGGCATATCAAACTATCTTAAGCAAAATAATAAAGGTCAATACACCACGCAACTTCACTTCCGACCTACAAAAATAAGTACGCTGAAGTGTTACGAATTGGTTCCTTTAATACACTTCTCTGTCGTCGGTCGGCAACTTGTTATTTGAAAGTTGAAACGACAATGGATTAGTTGCAGATTTCAAAGTATGCAGACGGCTCAAGTTTAATTTCTTGCGACGGCGAGGCGGCACATTTTCGAGTTACAAAGACAAGCGACAAAGCGACTTATACATTGTTAATTTCTTAAATGCACAAATTCACACATTTATTTTCCTTCGCATTAATTGGAAAATCTATTTGAAAATCGTGTTTTTTCTACAAAAGTCCTCTTTAGCCCTTAATTTTTCAGCAAAAGTCCTCTTTAGCCCCTAGTTTTTCAGCAAAAGTCCTCTTTAGTCGCTATTTTTCAGCAAAAGTCCTCTTTAGCCTCTAGTTTTTTCAGCAAAAGTCCTCCCTAGCCCCTTTTAGGCTCTTCAGTTCGATTTAGCCCTTTCCATGGTTTCATTAAAATCATATAACGCGTATTCGAGTTATCGCGCGTACAGACACACGGACAGACAGAGGGACAGACATTTTCCATCCACCACGCAATCTCAGAAAGTACTGTTCTGTCAGTAAATGCATGGAGAGTGATTCTTTTTACATTTTATTCTACATTAAAATACATTTTTAAAAATGAACTATTAATGTAAAATCAATTGTCGTGGATAGTGTTGTTCATATGATATTAGCAGATAGATACATAAAATAATCATGCAGAAATATTGATATTTGTAAAAATTATCACGGAAACGGCATTTCAGTGCACGAAACATGGCTGCTATTTTGTAACGAAAAAATTACCTGTAATTGTAATACTTCGATCAATTCTCAAAATTAGGGCTGAAAATTGATTAAAATTTCTAATAGAGTTAACGCTTGACTTTAACAGGTCGGTATTTTAAACAAAACCAAATTGTACATTTAATATTGTTTTACACGTTTAATAACTACTACACTACAGATAATCAAAATAAATCCTGTACTCAAGGCTAACTCAGCCTGTATGCAGCAAAATCTGCTAGATTCCAGTAAGATAACTTTCTTCCCTTTAGCATACTGAATATTCAGTATTACGGTAAACCTTGCAAAACTAAACTATCCTTCAGGTTTCTGAATAAATATTGGACACAATAGGCTGAATGACACATGATGTGCCAAGGCCGGAGAAGCGAAAGAAAGGAGTTTGGTCATTTGACCCATTTCTCGAAAAAAGTTTTTTTTTCAGAATTCGACTAAACCGATTAATCGGAAAACGTAATTAATCGACGATTAATTGTTTAATCGATTATTCGAGCCGATTAATCGGTACAGCCCTACTGAAAATAGTATGCAATTGTAGAAGTAATCAATAAAGAGCATGTCAGATCAAAAGGTTGTGGAGGAATTCATTGCTGAGAAAAAATGACTCACATATTTCTCAGTACCCAAACCTGTATATGTTCCCCGTAATAAATCCAATTAGGCTACGAGTCTCATCAGATAAACTCGCAATCTCTCGTGGTATTGTCTATTAAAAAAAGTTTACTCTCAATGCCTGAAAAACAAACTTTGGCGAAACAAAAAATATGGAACCTCGTTCTCGCTCAGATCTACTTTGTTACTAACTTTCTGTTTGGTTACATGATAAATTACAACGTATAGTGAGATAACAGGAATGGTAGATCCTTTGAAACGGAACAAGATGCTAAAACTCTGATGAGTGACACAAAGTTGCATTCTACGGGCAAATGCTTAATAAATTGAAGTAACGACTTTTGCAGACATCTAGCGGCGATAAAACTCGGGCAATAAAACTGCTGCGAGTCGTAAAACTCGTGCGCAGACTCTGAAGGATCTAGGCAAGCACGAATCGATGTAATCCACGTTATTTTCTTAATATACACAAGATGGTGAAGGATGATTAACGAAACTACAAGCATTGCTTCATAGGCTTGCGCACCTGCTAATGTGTCCTCAGAAATTAAAACGCCTTTAAAAATATATCACACACCATGAACATGTGAAGGAGCCTTTATTAAGTGCCAGAATGGTACTTTATGAGATTGGGTGCGGGACGGGAAAATGTCTGTCCGTCTGCCTGCAGTACGTGCGATAACTCAAATACGCTTTATCGGATTTTCATGAAAATTGGTACACAGATTTATAACGTCCACGGGAAGAAGCCTATTATTTGTGACCAAATCGGTTGGTCGGTATCGGAGTAACGACTAACTAAGGGTCACATGCTTTTCAAATGGGAAATTATTTTACTTCAAAGCCACGTTGCTAACCACTGTGGGCCTTGACTACAATGCAGGCAGATGTTTGTAAGTGTATTATGTCACGCCTAATGCTCTACAAAATATTAGAATAGCCGGTAACTCGTTCGAACTAGTGGAAAAATTCAAATATATGGGAGCAATAATTACAGGCAAATAATATTAGGGCAGAAGTTAAGTGTCGACTAAAATAAGGAAATGCTTGTTTTATACAGATCCGAAACTCATTTCTTCCCGTCTTCTGTCCAGAAATCTAAAAATAATCATTTATAAGACTATTACATCCTGCCGGTTGTATTATGTGGATGTGAGACATGGTCGCTTACTCTTCGGAAAGAACATAATCAGAGAGTGTTCGAAAACAGGGAGCTTAGGAAAATATTTGGGACTGAGAGAGATGAAAATGGAGACTGGAGAAAACTGCATGACGACGAGCTTCATGACCTGTACTCTTCACCGGATATAGTAATGGCAATTAAATCACGGAGGATGAAATGGGCTGGACATGTTGCGCGCATTGGGGAGCAAAGACATATCTCAAAAGTATTGACTGGGAGACCCGAAGGGAAAAGACCACTTGGAAGACCTAGACGTAGGTGGGAGGACACTATTAGAGTTAAGGGAAGAAGGATTTGCGAGGGATGACTAGATGAAGTTAGCACAGAATGGTGTTGAATGGCGGGCTCAGGCATGCGAGGCAATGAACCTTAAGGTCAAAATATTCGAGGTACTTGTGCCAGAGAATACCACAAGGAGTTGATGGAAACTTTGGGGAATAGGCCTAATGCCCATCCCTAACTAACTTTATGGAAACATGGAGTGGGTATGTGTGCTTTCATGCAATATAATGGCACGACGCAGTCGCGTATGGATGTTTATGGCTGTCTTGTTTCCTTCACTATCCTATATCTAGTAACCGTAATCTGCAAAATAGATACATTCCATACCCTGTCCTTTTATTTGTATATCTCAAAATTTTTAAATAATCCCACATTTTCAAAAGAAAAAAATTGTTGTCAAGAATTACGCTCCAGCCCTCATATAGGCATGTACAGGTTGTTCATGAATAACACCGAAATATTTTATCTGTGTATAGAGGGGACACAGACAGGCAACTTTTATTAGGAATTTTTGCTCTATGACGTAAAATGTGTAGACCTATGCTACATGGCATTAAAGTTATTACAATTTGGTGCTCATAAGTAAATAATTAAGCGAAATAGGGTTAAAATTTTCATTAAATCGACTTCATGCCTTCTTAGTCATCGATAAAAACCAGATTCTTAATCATTCATCAACAGCTATATCATAATTTAGCTAACTACCTAACTAACTCCGTGGCGCTAACATCCCAGAAGGGACAAGGCCTACCACCCGACCGCTGCGGCATCTACCATAGGCAGACGGCACTTTGCATAATTTGCAAAATTTACAGACTAATCACATGACTGGCCGCCACTTCATTCGCTCTTTTTAATCATAACTCTAGTGTTAATAACGAAGTTCCTTTGTTTTGCATTTTTTTAAATTTTACAAGTCAGTGGCGGCCATGCCCTGGGAGATTTTATGCTGTAACAGGAAAAATTGAATCCACAGAGCAAAAATCTCCTAATAAAAGTTGCTTGTCTATGTCTCCTCTACACACAGGTAAGATATTTCGTTGTTATTTCTTAACACCCTGTATAATTCAGTAAGATCCTAATTGTATTTAAACCTGGAGGTTGTACATTAATTTTTGATTGGTGCATACCGTTATCTTACCGCGTAAATATGAGAAAATTTGTGCAATTTTTTTTTCCATTTATTTTTAAGACCAGCACATTGTAACACATAACGCACAGATATTTAAATCTGAAGAGCCGCTCAAATAACCGAAGAAGAAATCAAATAAAAAGAGACAGGAAACGATAGTGGGCTGTGTATTCCACAGAGAATCGGCAGAAAACAGATAGAGGAGAGTAAGTACTCAGGGGGCGTTGCCAGCGCAGCTGCACAAACAGATGAGAATCGTAATGTTAATATAGCCTACGTTCCAGATTACAAATATGCAACCAAGTCTCGCCATCAAAACACAGCTACTTTATAGTTTATAGCATGTTACACAGTCGATTTACATATTTTATGAGAATTTATGACAGTATCAGCGAACATACACACACATACCCACACAAATTTCTGTATAGCTTCCTTCTTCTTTTTTATCCTTTATGCAACATTTGTGTGTAATTCGAGACACATCCGTGAATATGACCCAAAATGTTCTACAGATCAGGCTTGTTATATATTTTTCCCCCAGAAATAAAAAAAGTTAACTCAAATGCTAATTTAATTAGATTTTTTATCAATTCATTTCACTTTATTACGAGGGAGAATCAAATGAAAACCGCAATTATTTTTTCCCACTATTCTACTGCAGGAAGAATGTTTGCGTGCACATTATTTTCTACATAGTCCCCTCCGAGTTCAATGCACTTACGCCAGTGGATAGGAAGAGCTTCGATACCGCATGAGAAAAATTATTCTGGTTGACGCTGCAGCCACTCTTGCACCATCGATTGGACGTCTACATCAAATTTGAACTTCTGCCCTCCAAGGAGATCCTTTAACGGACCAAAGATTTGGAAATCTGATGGTGCCAAAGTGAAGGGGGTTGCTGAGAGCAGGTGTTTTGCTTCAACAATTTAACGCCCGTCCTCATACTGCTCGTGCAATCATGAAAACCATCGACGACATATGCTTCAAGTGGCTCCCACATCTGCCATACTTTCCAGGTTTGGCTCTGTCCCAGGGCAGGACCGGCCTCAGGGCCGAAACTTTATCATCATCACCTTACATTATAAGGTTTAACATTCTTTAGTGTTTTAAATGTTTTTTTTTTTTTGCCCTGGTTATTAGCAAGGCCCCATTTCCCATTTCTGATGCACAGCATAATATCCAGTCAGGGCAGAGAAGGCTACAATTTTGAAAATTAGTAAACATATTCAAATAATAACACTCCCAAACTACAACATTAAAAAAAAAGCATGCTGCGTTTAATCGATGTAGGCCTACAGTGTTCTGAGAACACCATCCTGAAATTCTTAATTCTTTACCCACCTTTCTATTATGCAGCCAAAGAACAAAACGCTTTCATTCTGGGCTAATTTGAAACCGTCAATGAGCTCTTGGTTAAAACTGCAGCCCAACATCGACCTGTCTTTGTTTAGGAGAATCTCCGAGAAGACGCTCTAATGGCCTTTTTTTATCGACTAGAACTCTCTTAGACTGCTGTATGCTTTCCAACTATCCGTATTAACTTACGACTGCAGCTATAAAATGTGTTTACACAGTTAAAATAAACATGCATAACACAACCGCTCTTTCTTTTGGGAGGGGAATACCTGAGTCGGCAACGCAAGCAAGCTTATATTTATAGATAATTCAAAATAATGAATAGTTTAAGACCTTAGAATGGATTATTTGACTCAAAATTCAAATACGGTAACAAATCTTAGAACATAACAGACTATAATTGTGTGGTATGCTTGATATAATTTTCTCAAAGACTGTGCTAACTGGAACATGTTGGAGGTTGTGAAAGTTTATGTCAATTCATAATATAGCCTGTTAACAAGTTAAAGTGTGACTACATCCTAGTTATATGTGACATATCTATTATTTCATTAATGATAGATTTCTCGACAACTATAACTACAAGCATATTTGGACAATGTAAATACATTTTTATTCGTTTAATGTAATATGCCAATATGCCGCGGTGGTCTAGGAGTAGCGTGCACGCCTCTAGATCCGCAGGTCGCGGGATCAAGCCCGGCCGCGGTAGAATCAGTTTCGTATATAAAAATCCGGGCACGGAGGGATTTTAAGCTGGGATTTACGGCACGTTAAAGACCTCCAAATCTAAATTAGAGCATCTGGATAAAATTTCCCGGCCTTTCACGTCCAAGTAATCCGGTACCTTAGTTTCCTCGGGGGTTGTGAGGCGATGAACTTACCACCTGTCCCTCTGTCCTCTCTCGGAAAATAAGTGTAACAAAATTCACATAGGTATCAGAAACCTCCAATTGGAGGCCCCTCGCCCCGACACTGGGGATACAGGACAGTCAGTCAGTCATAGTTACTGCACTGAATATTATAATATTGAACTCTCACCTAAACTCTGATATATTTATATAATTTCAAAGCAATCCCAAAAAACATCTTATTTTTTTGAAGGTTATTTATCTTTATAACATATAGGACTATTTTTATGGGTTATAAATTGGTGATAGAACCTTTAATTTCATTTAATTGTTAACATCTTTTAGTGTATCAATTCCTCGCTTTTGGAATTCGTTGCCTTGTCATATCAGAGACTGTCGAAATGTACCACAATTTAGAAACAAGTTGAATATCCATTTTATTAGTCATTATGGCCTTATGGCCTTAACTTCGCCAGTATAAATAAATTAATAATAATAATATTAATAATAATAATAATAATAATAATAATAATAATAATAACATCCTCAAAAGGAAACATTAAATTTATTAATCCTTATATATCTTACTTAAAGTGGCAAGTAGAATCAGTTTATAAAGCCAAAGAACTGGAAAATCTGCCACGTATGGAAAATTTGTCTGGCAGGTAAAAGCTCGATATGAATAGGGGATGCAAGAGAAACACCCCCCACACCCTCTGTGGGAAGAGAAATTAAAACAAGAGAATGGAATGTTGTGCCAAGAAGAATGGGGAGCTGCTTCTATGATCGATAAAGAACTTTCTCGCCGTTACAAACACATGAAAAAAAAATCCCTGAAAAGCAAAACAGGACTTCTCCCGAGATACAATCCTTGCCAATAATATATCTTCAATGGGCCTGACAGAAATAATAATAATAATAATAATAATAATAATAATACATAATACAATCATTTCTGGTGCCCGAATGAGCAAAAGCCTGTGCTCGGGCAAGCTCAGTACAGTAACAGAATGATACTGGAATTGCAAACCAAAAATTTAGAGTAAAGTTACTCTACATACAGTGCATACACATACATACATGGTACATACAAATATACATGCCAACAAGAATGAAAAGAAAGTTTGATTTCATTAACATAGGCCTAATATCATGAGAAATGTTTTAATGCGGTAACTAGAGCCAGGGTTTAGAAGCAAAATAAAATACTAAAATAAGCAAAACAAATGAACAAAAACTATTTAAATGAGCTCAAATAACTTTATTGTTAGTTTTAAAGAAATCTTTTTCTTATTCGCGGTTGCATGGAAGAAAGGTCATCCGCAGGTTTTCGTGTGTGAAGCTCCTGCGTCTGTCAGTGAAGAACGGTTTGTAACATTAAAATTTACTTTCAACGTCGCAGGCGCATGTGAAAAGCAACACAGTTCTTGTTCGATGAATTCTTCTTCAATATTTGTTACTTCACTTGAAAGCTTCTTAGAAAATCTGATAGGGAGCGCTATAAAATAAAGTTAAAAATTGTTCGTCAAGGAGTGTCTTAGGAAATATAACATTTCTGTTTGTTATTAGAACTTGGAACATTTCTGATGGCTACAATGACATCGCATTTCCTCAACACGTGCACGAGCCACTTCGTTACCAATATTTGTGGTTTTCACTATTCACCTTAAAGCTTCTTCAACTACAGCACTGTAGCCACAACAATAACAATGATGAATTCTTCTTCACCATCTCAAAAATCATTCCATATTGGATATGTTGTCTGGACAGGTTCCATGGGGAGGGAGGCCCCCTCAGGGGGTTATGATTAACGATGTAAAACGTGAGCATCGATACCCCTGCCCGCCAGCCCTACAATAAAAATCAATCAACTTTTGTTCTATGTATTACGCATAATATGGGCCATTCTAATTGATGAACAGGGAGCGCAGAAAGGAATCCTATCTCAATTTGAATGCTGAGTTGCGAAAAACCAAACAAGAAATAAGTAAAATCGGTTAAATTGGTTTGGACATGTAAGTTTGCGTGGCCCAGAAATCGAATTCACTGTTCATGTTCAGCCGTTCACATTATTCGTGCAACCTCAAACTTAGTGGACTCGAAAGGAGGCAGAAGAAAAAAACACGCTCAGAAACTCTGTTTGGAAGAAAGGGAAATGATGACCAGTGCAAAACCGGACTTTGCTACTACCTATATAAAAAAATTTATATAATCTGTAAACAAAGAACTTTAGTGAAATTATTGTATAATTTAAAAATAATGATAGCCATCAAACAATTATTACCAACGATGATATTATTAAGATATTAATAATGAATGTTGGTGCACCATAGCATGAAGTATTACGACCCTAATGGTACGTGCTGTTAATAAAATTACCAATAAATAATAATAATAATAATAATAATAATAAAAAATCTTTAATCTGACCTAGTTAAGGTCTTAAGGCCTTCTCTTACACTCAAACAGAGACAGAAAAAAAAGGAACAAACAATTGCACTAACATAGTTCTATCTATATTAATAAAAGGAAGTGTCTGTCCTCCGTCTGTCTGTCTGTCTGTCCGCGATGCCCAGCGAAATCTACTCAACGCAGAGATCTGAAATTTTATACATAGGCGGACTAAAGGGTCGGAATGTGCACCTCGAAGCCGGAATTTTAATTTTAGCTTTCGTTCGTGAGTTATGAGTGAAAAACGGGCAGAAAACGTGTATTTTTTTTTGCGATTTCGAAGCATCAGTTTCAGTAATATATTTCAATGTTAAATCAATTACAGTTGGCTTTGGCTATTTTTGTCATCATACCTCATAGCCTACCTTGGAAATAAAAGCATCGCGATCGCTTGATTTTGTAAGTCCATCGTGGACGATTCATTTGTTTCGAGTGTCAAGGCCCGCAGATATATGAAATTTTCAACCTACACGTAAGAAGGATATCAACATAGGCTTAATTATGGTCAAACATTGTTCGATTTGAACGAAACTCACTATACAGGGGTTTTCTGAGCCAAGGAACTGGAACCTGTGGTCGCTTTTTCTACCAGGGGACGCTACCTAATCGTGGAATACACTCCACGTGATTTAGGTGTTATTAAATATAATGATTTAACTATTATGCACTTAAGTTTTGAAATAATTATCGCGGGGAAGCCGCGGGCACATGTTATCTTATAATAATAAAAGGACGTGTTTGTCTGTCTGTCCGCGATGCCCAGCGAAATCTACTGAACGCAGAGATCTGAAATTTTAAACATAGATGGACTGAAAGGTGGGCGAATGTACCTCGAAGCCGGATTTTTAATTTTAGCTTTCGTTCGCGAGTTATGAATGAAAAACTGGCAGAAAACGTGATTTTAGCGCTGCCGAAGCATCAGATTTCAGTAATACATTTCAATGTCAAATCAATTGCATTTGACTTTGGCTATTTTTGTCATACCGTGGAAATAAAAGCATCGCAATCGCTTGAATGTTGTAAGCCCACGCTGGTTCATTTGTTTAGAATGTCAAGGCCCGTAGACATACGAAATCTTCAACCTACACGGAAGAGGGATAATCAACATAGACCTAAATATGATTAAACATTGTTCGATTTGGACGAAACTCACTATACAGGGACTTTCTGGGTCAAGGAACTCGAATCTGAGATCGCTTTTGCCAGGCGACGCTATCTAATCGTGGTAAGTAGTCCATGTGGTTTAGGTGTTAATAAATATAATGTTTTAACTATTATGCTCTTAATTTTTTATTTTTGAAATAATCGCGGGCGAAGCCGCGGGCACATGCTAGTAAGTAATAAGAATACACTAGTTATATACATTGAGTTAATTGAGTCTATGTTACATAAAATAAAATTTATTTAGCAAAATGTGTTACACTAGGAAAATAAGTAACTTATCTTAGACCTACAATATACAAGAACCAATAAAAAACAAATATTTTATCCCTAAAAATTAGCGTTTTTGGAATAGATATTCGTTTAGCCTAGTTTTAAATGTTGACAGCGTACAACAGACAATATTATAATAATCATTATAAATACATTTATTACAAGAACTATTGGAGGATCTCATCAAATTTCTATTAGCAATACCTTAACTTATTCATCATTACTACTACAAATATTCATTTATGCACTCCTTAGAGACTCTCAAAGGTTTCTGGGGATTGAGACTTCCGGATTTTTTGCCAATCAGTTCATGAAAATGGTAAGCTCGCTTGTCAGCCCTACACATCAGCAGTCTGTACCCAGAATTGTTACTGTTATTCATTTCTCTTACAAGCAGTCTACTCTAGGACCATACACAGACCAGAATATTAGGCCTCGGTGTGAGAAATAGGCCATCCACACAGTTCAAACTCTTGTGAAACTTGTACACATACTGCCATCTACACAGTTCAAACTCTTGTGAAAGGCTGTCCACACACTGCCATGTACACAGTTCAAACTTTTGTGAAAGCCTGTACACATACTGCCAACTACACAGTTCTAACTCTTGTGATAGCCTGTCCACACACTGCCATCTATACAGTTCAAACTTTTGTGAAAGCCTATAGGCTACACATACTGCCATCTACACAGTTCAAACTCTTGTGAAAGGCTGTCCACACACTGCCATGTACACAGTTCAAACTTTTGTGAAAGCCTGTACACATACTGCCAACTACACAGTTCTAACTCTTGTGAAAGCCTGTCCACACACTGCCATCTATACAGTTCAAACTTTTGTGAAAGCCTGTAGGCTACACATACTGCCATCCACACAGTTCAAACACTTGTGAAACCTGTACACACACTGCCATCTATACAGTTCAAACTCTTGTGAAAACCTGTCCACACACTGCCATCTATACAGTTCAAACGTTTGTGAAAGCATGTACACATACTGCCATCTACACAGTTCAAACTCTTGTGAAAGCAGTGATCTCAATATATAAACAGGATACACAACAGCTGTGCTTTGGAATTGCATAAATCGTGACGTTCACTTGTTGTTAAGTTGGCTACACCGTACGTATTGGTGAAGTGTGCTTCCTATGTTAAACATATATTTATGAATGTGTTTTTATTATTTTTCATGACAAAATGGTCAAATATTGCGTGGTATATGGCTGCACAGAGCTCCAGAGAAATGGAAGTGGACTTAAGTTTCACAAGTAGGTTATTTTTGTTTGGAACATTTGAGGATATTGGCCAAATCTGACATAGCCTCAAGCATAGCATAGCCACGAACGCTTGTATTTTTCTTGCCTGTATGTACAGGTTTCCATTTTCTTGGCCTGATATTCCGAAGAAGTGGGTTCAAGCAATGCGCAGAGAATATTGGTCACCCACAACGTACAGTACATTAAGCAGCAGACACTTTACACCTGATTGCTATCAGTCAAGGTCTGGTGCACTTGTAAAATTACTAAAAGTCTTCAATTTTCCAGGACACCTTCAAAAAATTATTGTTCCAAAAAGACAACTGTTTCGTAACATAGGCGTAACCAGGCCGACCATGTGGAGGGGGCAGGGGCGGATCCAGAGAGACATTTGGGGGGGGGGGGGGAGGAACCGAAGAGAGAGGCAAGTTTTTACTCATAAAAATTAATTATTCCCAATACACAATTGAAATTAAAATGAACATTTTTGGCATTTTATTACAAATGTATTTCAAAATAATGAATGTCGTTGCTTTAATTTAACTATTTGAGTTATGTTGTCTTTACAAAATTTATAAGAAAGTTGACCGTTTGAATAATCTGTGCTTAATGTTACAAATTTTTGGGGAGGAAATTTCCCCCATTTCCTCCCCCGTTTATCCGCCCCTGGGAGGGGGTTATAACATCCAGGGGGTTTGGGGGGTATTCCATACCCCCCAGGGAGAGGGGGGTTCGGGGGTCCTCTCCCGAAAATTTTTAAAAATTAAGATGCACATTAACGAGTTTTAAGCTTCCCTCGCTTTATACTCGTATTAAGCAATTTATAAGCAGATTTAAAAAATGGTACAATTTTCCTTTTTTAATCAATGGGGGGTTCAAACCCCCAAAAAACCCCTCGTTACGCCTCTGGTTCGTAATGTGGTTAGTAGTAGGTACCATGCAGGAATATAAATTATGCAATATGTCAGTCATGTAAACATAGTATTCTTATGCAAGTAGGCCTAAATTTTTCATGCTAGTTTTTAATTGCAGAAATAAGAGGAAGCAGTTATTTTTGTATAAGACCTCGCTGAAAATTATACGAAAATGGATAAACAGACAAACAGATGATCTCCCACCATCTCCTATCAAAACAGAATTGAGAAAGAACAAAAGGCTACAGACGATTGTCTGTCGCAAGAACAAGAAGATAAATAGCATGGCTAATTAAATTTCAGATTTGAAAAAAAGGAACTTCTAAGTAGGCCTAGGCTACTGACTTTAAAGTATTTTGAAATTTTATTTCAATGCCTTCCCTTTGCGCTAGTCTACAGGAATTATTTAAAAAAAATAATAATAATGTGATTTGTATCCAGTACAGTAACAGTAAAGTTGAAGGTCACGGTTTATACATTTCCAAAGCACTTAGAACAGATTTTGTCTATTCTCTTTATATATCGAAATGAAGCATAATATCGCAAAATGAAGGCTTATTGTGAAGTTATTTTAATATTTAAAATGCGAGTGTTTACAACTGTTTACCAATGTGCATTCACGCCTGATTGAGATTAAAGAAATATTTTTACCAAACCATTACGATATGAAATTAGTTTTGTTATGTACTTAAAAAGCATCAAGTAGTTTATATTGAAACGTTTCATTCATAAAAGTGTTTTAAAAACGCCAATACATCTTCATAATTCCATTAATACACATGAGTTTGTTAGAAGGAGATACGGGATAGGAGCTAAATTATACGTTCACTTTCATGGCGGACCGCGAACCCTGCCGTCACGATTTTGCATCATGCAGTGCTACCTCCAGTATGTTATAGAGCTCAATGTGTGAAAGCCTGTACACATACTGCCAACTACACAGTTCTAACTCTTGTGAAAGCCTGCCCACACACTGCCATCTATAGAGTTCAAACTTTTGTGAAAGCCTGTAGGCTACACATACTGCCATCTACACAGTTCAAACTCTTGTGAAAGCCTGTACACATACTGCCATCTACACAGTTCAAACTTTTGTGAAAGCCTGTACACATACTGCCACCTACACAGTTCGAACTCTCGTGAAACTGGATTTCGGAATATTGGACCACATAGAACTTTATTTCAAATTCAATCAAGTTGTTGAATTAGTAAGACTATCCAGCGAATCAGTAGTAGCAGTTTTTCGCCTGAATGTAAATAGGATTTGCACACTCGCACTAACACGACCGTGTGTGGGACCCTCATGACCAGCAGGGCAGCCATGTTGCTCAGTGAACAGGAATTAATTGAAGTGGCTATTCTGGCTGTTGTTCCACGTTAAACAGTCGGCAGATCAAGTATCGAGCCATCGCACAAATCTGCATGTGCGTTGAAATAATATAATACGCTCGTGTTAGGGCAGACGGGTATAAGAACTGTTTTGGTAATGCTACAGGAAACGAAAAGTAAATATTCAATCCACTCTGACAAAACGTATACGAAATAATCAGATGTTTTTCTCTTTTCAAAGTTATTTACGTTCTCTATTAATTCCATAATATTTAAGAAGATATCTCAGTTTTCCTGAATAACACAAACATGTGATAGTATATAATAATTAGGGTTCGGATGTTTATGACATGTCATATTTTTATTCTGACCTCTATTCTCGCCGAAACATAAATTAAACATGAATTGCACATTTATTATCCTAATCTGACGGTTTTTATTTTGCATATAAAGGCATATTTTGGTCATTTACAAGGCTTTGGTCATATTTCAGTCATATTTGTAATTCAATGTCATATTTCAGTTATAAATTCGGTTAAAGAGCACAATTATGCAGTATGTACAGTAAATTGTCGACTTCAATTTTTTTCCGAAAAAAAGTCACGAATATTTTGGTTTTGCGGTAACTGAAATGGGAAGGGACAATAACAAGTAATAACACAATTACCTCTCCCTCCTTTAAAAAAATACTATTAGACATATTTTAAAAATATTCTCAGTTCACATTTGCAGTGGATCTGGAAACATTAACAGACTTGAAGTTCTTTACAAGTAAAACTCTAAAATCATCTGTTTTCTTATTAAAAAGTGATTATCTGATTGAATTAACGTAAAGAAATAATTTAGTGTCAATAAACTTATTTAAATTGGAACATTTATTTTTAGAAAATAGATTCATATACATACATACATATTTAGTTATTTTTAAGTCATATTTAGTTATTTTAAGGTAATATATTCGGTCATATTTTCCACTTTTTTAGATCATAATCATCCAATAATAACAATAATAATAATAATAACAAAAACAACTTACTATGCGCAAAAGAAACAAACAAATCACAGAACATGTGTTCCAAGATTTTGCAATTCTATAATATTTTGAAAACATGAATATTTTAAGGGGAAAAAATAGGGAGCAAAAAACTGAACAATAAGTTTCAAATATGTTATCTTGCGCCTTAGATTGCCTGGTGAAATCGCAAAAAGATTGATTAAATGTGTGAAAATTGTTCTCCAACGTTAATACATACTTTAAAAACTTCATGATTTTCTATCCACTCAATAGTTTTGTCCCTGATTGTACACGGGAGTCACGACAGAGGACCAAATATTCGTGACAAGAGTTGACTTTCAACTCAACAAAAATCACGAATATCCAGATCCCAAACACGAACAGTTTATTCAAACCTACAGTAGTGAATATTGTAACCTGGAATTATTTATTTCCTTTATTTATTTATTTCCGTTTTTCAAACATGCAACCTGTACGCATGTAGGGATTGTGAAAAGCCTGACAAGGCATCAGATAACAAAATAAACTTTAAAAAAAAAGGAGAATGCAAGAATATAAAATATATACACATAGGTGGACAGATGTTCCCAAAAATGGCATTTTTTAACTCAGCGGAACTCAAAATGTATGTTAGGGATACAGAAAATAAAATATTGGCTTACTATAGCAATGGTGGACAGCGCCGCAACAAAATAAGTCCCATAATGACACACTTACTGACACCTCTTAAAGAATCCAAGAACGTCAACAATGATTAAAATGGAAAATTTCATGAGGGAGTATATACAGCAGCTTCATTTTATTTGTATCAGGCTGTACATAGCAACAAGATGGCCTCACTGAGTTATGTAAACAGAACAAAGTAAGAAAGCGCAAAGACGTGGTTGTTATGGAAACCGTGACGTACATAAAATACGCAACTGACAACCTTGCATGGAGGATCTCCCAATCAAAATAGAACATGTCCACTTAAAGAATATTGCTTCTTGTACTTCAACAGAAACCGAGAGCTGTACAGTCCCTTCTATCACGTCCAAGAAAATGGACGAAATGAATCCATGGCCATATGTAATCGAAAAATATAAAGCAATTTAAAGACTGGGCACAAGAACCAGGTGGTTCCACTTTTGATAATTTTACAGGGGGAAACGTTTTAAAAAACATGTTACATTGCATGTTTTAAAATTGAAGGGATCGGGGGAAGATGGTGCTAACCCTCTTTTTTTGTAAATATTGAAATTGTTGCACTATTTATATTTTTACTTAGTTATTATTTATTCTAATGTTTCTGAGCATGCGAAGCAATCAAAGTTGGTCAGGCTGGAGTGTCACAATTTTATAACACTCAGCGGCATAATTTTGTCCTTTCAATTAATATCGTCTACCGATAAAAGTGCTTCTTCTATAAACTGTCTAAAAAATAATCACTTTATCAATGGTAGTAACCACAATTCGTGAATCCATCACTCACAAAACAAAACAAACCCACCTTACACCCTTAAGGGGATAATACAACCATAGTACATGATATCGGAAGTAGGTCGCAACAGTGGAGTTCCTAGGTCGGGGCGGTCCGCCTTGTGCCCCACTTGCTATGGGGGCCCCTTGGATGCCCCACCCTAATATAAAAATTAATGTTCCACCTCTTTTCTTTAACTCGTCGAAATTTTTGTACTAAATAAAAATATAGCGAATTTGACGTGTTACCAATATAAAAAAAATTGACGCCAGTTACCGATGTTTTGGTCTCAGGCTCATGAGTCGCCGCGAGAGGTTACTAGGAGATGCGCAGTTGGGTACTGCGCTAAAATGTATCATTTAATTGATTAAAAATAGATCATGTCTTAATTTCATCTAACATTGACGGAAAAATTTAACAAGTCACCATAAAATTTCGTTAACTTTCTTAAACATATTTAAACATAACATTTTTTATTTAATTACTTTTTAATTATGAATAGGCCTACATTTATATTTTGTTAATCAGTAAACTTAATATTATAGGACTAACGTCTGTTTGTGTTTAATAAATAAAAACAGTAAATACTGCATGAGTTCGCTCCCTTATTCTGTCTGTTATTTTTCCAAGGAGATGATCAGAAAGAGAAAAAAAGGCTAGCCATAGAAAAAGAAGTCAAAAATAGCCGTGTTGATAGCTTTCGATGGGGGGGGGGGGCTCAAAATTAAATCCGCCCCGGGCCCCAATTGGTCTAGTTACGCCACTGGGTCGCAATACACTTCAATAGAATTATTGAAATAACTCATTTTCAACAGATAAGGGTTAATATTAAATATTTAATACACTATTCCACCTTTACCCTTAACATACAATATACAACTTATTATGAAAATGCATTTCGGCGTATGCTGCGCCATCTTCAGTTCAAATAAGATGTAATGAACACCACAATTCTTCTCAAATAATGTTGTTTATAAAATTTTGTTAATTGGTAACCTAGGTCACCGTTGTAGTCAAGTCAAATAAATGATTTTGGTCAATTATGTTTTCATTAAGGATGTTATTTCTGTTCTTATAAATTTGAAAGTTTTCCAATGTATTTAGTCTAACACCCTTATCACAGATATGTAGGACTTCCATGGTGTTATTTAAATTATCCAATCTATGACCACTATCAAGCAGGTGTTTAGCATACGCTGAGCGTAATCTGCCATATTTAAAGTCAGAGACATGTTCACCGAATCTTTGCTTGAATTTTCTATTAATACCAGTTTGTCCCACATATATCTTTTTGCAATCAACACACGTCAATTTGTACACTCCACTTTCTTCCATTTTATCCACAGAGTTAGTATTATTGCTGTACAATTTCTTCTTTAAGTTGCAGTTTGTTCTGTAAGCAATTTTAAAGTTTTCTTTACGTAGTAACTTTGTTATAGCATGTATTCTGTTATCTGTGTAATTAAATGTAGCAAAATATTTATTATTGTTGTCTTTTTGTAGAGGTATGAGTTGGCTAATGGGGTTTTGTTTGTTATGTAATTTCATTTTGTGTTTTCTGATTAAATTTCTAATCATACTTTTATTGTAACCATTATTTAAGGGTAAAGGTGGAATAGTGTATTAAATATTTAACTTCAATAGAAGTTACGGATTTATTCATACTCTAGCAAACAATTCATAAATAATTAGATACCGGTAAGTGCTATTACTGTTCTGTGAACACCAGACATCGCGTACAAAAACAAAACAAACAAAAACCTAAGCTCTGCTGTTCCGTTAAAACGGCCATCTTGAAACAGAATAAAAAAATAAATTCCTTGCACATACGTTGTTTTTAATGACTTCAAGAAACATTCATGGCAAACAAGAATAAAAATTAGACAGTCGTGACTGCGTAATCAACATACAAACAGACGAACGGTGGAATAAAACAAGTCAATTAACTCCGTAACTGGATGGAAAATTTAATCAGAGGCTATTCTTGACCGTAGTTCGTAATGTAACGTAATTATTCATACAGAATCGGAAATAAACATGTGTCCAGGTTGGGTGGAAAAGTTCGGAAACGTTTAAATAAATACGTAGTTATAATGCATGGCCACCTGGTATCAAGGAGATTGCGTTAGCATCGCCCCCCTGCGGTAGAATGCATGAAACAAAGTCCCTCTCCTCTCTCTCCACCCTCAGACTTGCTGCATGCCGAATTAATTGAAAGGGTTGTAACGGGAACTGAATTGTCTAGAGCAGTCATTCTCACCGCGCTGGGAGAGAGAGAGAGGGGGGGGGGGCTTAATTTGGAGCCTAGTGTGACCGCGTGTTCTGTTCTTCCCGCCCCCTGCTACAAAATGTCACAAGTGAATAGTTAGCACTGTTTATTAGTCGGTGCTGCATTTTATTATGTGGATTTCGTTACCATGGTGCAACTTCCGGGAAATTTCTACGTAGTTCTACGTACACCCCAAAACCAAAGTCAACTCAAAAGTTTATACACAGTGTACGTGTGTGTGTAAATGTATATAAACCTTTCCTATACATCTATGTCACTTTCTATGGATAAAATAACACCGTAATTTTTCCGAAATTAATTCCACACTGATATACAATGTATAAGTCCTTCTTCGGAGAAAGATTCACACTAAGAAGAAAATTGATTCTTCACAGGCACTTCTTTTTACTGTGAATCTTTCTCCGAAGAAGGACACGACAGGATGTCCGAAACGTTAGATGCTAAAAACACGACGCGGCCCAACCCGGATAGCCAATACAATCAGTTTATATATGACACCGGCCGTGGAACCCTACGAACTTATTTAATGTACAAAGATGGAAAATTTCCGGCGAGTTAAAGGGGGAAATAGGATCTAGAGGGCAGAAATGGGGAAATCGCTAAACTTCATTAGACCAGTTCATATGGGGTTTCACATAGGCTAAACATTAATATCTACCAAGATATTTGATCAATTCCATTGAAATTTTTAACTAGTTATCAACAAGTAATAACCACACTTAAGTGTGTAGTTTGGTGATGGAATAGATTATATTTTGTTGAATGCAGCCATTTTTATTTTTATTGAAAATCATGGATGTCAATAAAGAAAATTTAGCGATTGCTATGAATTTTGACAGTTTGAAGTCAAAGTTATAGCAAATGAACTGAACTAAAAATATCTGGAAGACAACCTACTGTAGGCCTATTTTGTAAGGAAAAGAGAATTTTTTTTTTTTTCAAAATTCAAAGTATTTTTATGCATTTTATTTTTCTATGAGAAAATTAATGATGATAGATGCAACATTTTAAGTAAAGATGTTCACTATGTTATTCAACAGTATTCACAACAATTTTATTTAAATCCATTCAATAGCTTTTTGGACAAAGAAAATTGTATACATGAAAATGTAATGTAGGCCTACATGTATTTTCTGCTATATAAACTATACATAAAGGTTTTAAACCAATTTTATCTTAAAATGAATGTGTGCTGCGCAAATCGGTCTAACCCTCAATATGGATATGTCTTGATTACTGCTGAAACGTTTTACCGAATGGGGACTAACATATGTGAGTGGCCTGACGTCATAATAAGAAACAACTGTAACCGTGGGAAAATGGTGTCTGCAATTGAAGTTCCTTTTAAAATTTACGAAGGCCTATTTTTCTCAAGTTTTAATCTCCTTTTGCGCACATGTTTACATAACATGCTTGATGTTTGAATCTGGTTAGAGTATAATTATAATACTAGGAACAAAAGTACAATGAAATCATTTAGGAGTTTCAACTTTATTTGACTAATGTTTTTCTCTCTTTTTTACAGGTAGGTGGAGAGCGCTAGATCTTTGTTTGCATTTAACGTAAGTAGCTCTAGAAAACTCAACGCTTTTGTTTAAATGAATCTCTCTAGGGTAGGCGCTTTTATTTAACTAGCTTTGAAAACAGAAATCAGTTCACACAATAACTAATTGAGATTGGGGTAAAATTCTGAACATTTAATAAATGTATCTTTCAGTTGAATGGAGGAATGCTAACATAAATACATACATAAGTTAAATAAACCAAAACAGAGGGTAATACGCTAACAAGTAAAATTATAAGGTATTTTAATAGGCTTACCCTCAGTTAGTCCGCCGGCGTGGTCCTGTGGTTAGAGTCGCTGACTACAGATCCGTCGGCCCGGATTCGATTCCCGATACCTCCTCGGAATTTTCTGAGGTAGAGAGGTCTGGTAGGGGTGCACTCAGCCTCGTGATTCAAATTGAGGAGCTACTGGATAGAGAAGTAGCGGCTCCGGTCAAGAAAACCACCATTAACGGCCGTGGGTGTCGGCATGCTGATCACATGCCCCCCAATCCTGCCATCTGCCTACGGGAGATGACGCAGCAGTCCCTACGGAGTTTAGCGCCACGGAGTTAGTTTTTAGTTTTTACCCTCATTTAAAAATAATAATACCTTCGATGGTTTGCCTTTAACTCCTCAAGTTTTATTCTTTTAGTACAATGTGTATTCTTTATACAACATAGCCTATAGGCTAGAATACCCTAGATTAAAATTATAAAGCTAGCTTAGGCCTACTTCTTTGCGTCAATGATTAGAATTCCAATAAAATGTTCCTGTTAAAATGTTTTTTTAGGCTAAATCCTTAATCTTGCGTATAAAAATTAAAAAAAAATGATAATAGAAACAAACAGTACGTTAAAAATGTATGTTTTCTTAATCTTTAGGTAATATCATTATTACAGTATTTTTCAAATGAGAAGCCAATTCCTTCCCCGCCAACACGTGTACGAGCTAATAAGGTACCGCTAGCAGTAATGGTCTTCCCTCCGTCTCGCCGTCTCTGATTGGACCGCGTATCTAAGCAGGAGAAGGAAGAAATTGCTTGTCATGTGCAAAACACTGTACAGACAGAGTAATGTGTGAAAGAAAGTTCTGTAATCACTTGGTTTATTTACTTACACTGTCTACATAATTCACTCCATCAAGAATACAAGAAGTAAAATTATACGGCATCTTCCTGCCCTCGACTACAACACTGCTTATAAGGTTTCGATAAATCTGTTCCCAACAAGTTTTGACTTAATCTTTCAGGATTCTGGACATCCCTGAGTTAGATAAGCGGGATGAATAACTTTTGCATACATTAAGAACTCTTAGGTCGTAAACTTTAAGCCTCGTCTTAGTGAATATTTAGATAAGCAGAGTGTCTCTTCAGATAGATACATAAATGTCTCCTCAATGAAGTAACTTATTTTGCAACAGGGTCAAGCAAAGGTCACATTTAAAAAAATATATAATACTCTTCAAGTAAATCTCTCCTCATGTACATTAAAGAGTCGTTTGAATATCGATTTGAAATATCGTGTAGAACTGCGGATGACCTGAAGGTTGGTTCAATGTAACACAGTAAACTGGCTCACTATACAGCAGTTCACATAATATGGAGTATAAACTGAAACACTGTAATTAATTACTTTGAGCTGTCACTTAATTGCGCCATCCACATAATTAGGGATGCACGAAATTATATGTTACCGTTTCAGTTCAGTTTCACGCCAATCCGAAATAAATTGTATCAGATCATTTAATATATTATAGATCCGGGTATTTGGAGACTGTACTGAAGATTCATTCCGATATCACAACAAAAATATGTCATAATTAGACTTCGGACTTTTAGGTCGCTAAAAATGCTGTTTTAGGTACCTAAAATAGGCTCTAAAAATTAGAAAATAGGTTCTAAAAATCGTAAAATAGTCTCTTATAAAATCGTTAAGTTGCCAATTTTCTGAAATATCTCAATTGCAATGCAGAATATTATATTTACTGAAGCCAACATTAATCAATAATCATGATAAAACACAGGTAGAGGCCTATGGTGCACAGAACTATATAGACCTATTACTAGGGCCTGTATTAATACCATAACAGTGAAAACCTAATCCCTGCGCCTAGACGCTACGCACGCTAGCATATTCAACCCCTTGTATCCCTCAGTGATTCAGATAACTTTTTTGGGGGGGGGGGATGTGAGAGTCGGGAGAAAAACGCTACATTTTCTAGGGAATTCCAAGGAATTTTTCTACTGAAGACGAAACATTCCTTAGTATTTAACGAAGTCACAAGTGTGTCATGTACTGCACATTCCTAGCTAAAAATTTAGTACGAACTGAAAATAAATGCTAGAAAACAAAAAATAACTTACTTTGAACTTTAGAGGAAAACAAGCAAAAAGGCAATATTAGGCTCTAACATAAAAATAGGCTGTTTTAGGTCCTATAAAAATATCAGTTTTAGGCACAGTCACTTATTAAACATGCATATAGGCTACAAGTTTCCGTCCATATATCACTTAAGGATTAAAATAGGTTTTTACCTAAAATCCGAAGTCTAGTCATCCCCTGTTCGTTTGTGAACATTTATTTCTTCAGTACATTATATTTATTTTTGTTCGAAGATTATTACGTGTGACGTAACGGTGTCATAATGACACTCATTTCGAAACTGATCTTCATTATGACATCCGTGTGGTATCGATTATTATTAACGAGGAACGATCTTGAGATTTTCAGGGGAGCAGCTAACATCTACGTAACAAATAGCCTGTATTTAAAGTAAAATCAATTGTTCGCGTTAATTTTAATATCATACAAAAATGAATTAATTTCGTGTTGTTAAAATCCGTCGGTTTCAAGAAAATTACCAGAAGGAAGCTTCGTTTTGACTGAAGCCGTAAGCTGCCATCTGTCGGAGAAGACAAGAATTAAGGCGACCAGCAATCATATGATGGGAAGGTCATAGGGGGCTCGCCGTTTGAGTGAATCTAAAATCTCAAAATTTAAACATTTTAGACTAATTTTTTTAAACAAAAAACAGTCGTATTCAGCTTGCCTATAATGGTAATTAAGATACGCTTAGTATAAAAAAAAAATAAAAAAAAAATGAAACTAGCTTTGCTCGTTTCATAAACATACTCGTGTCTTAATAAATCCCACTATAGGCTTGTAGGATAATGTACTATTTTGAATCATGTTGGAATTTTCGAATGGAAAGTTAATTTTATTCAGATGTACAGTGTTTCCAAGCTAGCGTTCTTACACAGGGTCCGTCAATGAAACGGGATGATGGAATGAAATAATTGTTTGTTGAACAAAAACTTTTTAAATATCTTCTTACTAAGTAATTGATAGTACAAGAATAGCCATTTTGGGTACAATACAAAAAAAAAAAAAAAATTTTGAACACAACGTCTACCAAATGTCCTCCATTGCAGTTAAGGCATTCTTGGAGCCTGCCCTAGAAGTTTTGCTGAAATGTTTTCAGGCGTTCGAACAGTTTTTACACTCCCGCCTCTTTTTTTGGACGTCGATTCTGTTTGCTCGAGGTTCTTTATCCATGTTCGAAGTGCATTATCTGACGGAACAGTTAAATGACGTCGAAAAGCATGTCGAGTTTGCACAAAACTTTGACGATTTTGATAATACGCTTTCACTACATAACCGCATTGTCCACCTGTCCAACGATCCATTGCAACTAATCGTAAATTGTCCAGATTGTGATGCGCCAGGTGTCTTCCTCCCCACTACCTCCCAATTTTGTCTCATGGCCACCTACAATCATCCCGTTTCATTGACAGACCCTGTATATTTGAATCTTTAGATAAATCTTGTACTTGAAATTATTAGTTATACTCATACCTACAGCATACACTAGGATCTTTGTACGATCTATCCAAATAAAATTGATTTTAAATTTTTTACAGAAGATAACTGAAAACGTAAGATTTTTCTAGAGAAAATTGAGTTAAAAAAAACAAAAAAAAAAACCACACGATCTACAAATACAAATTTAGTGAATTTTGTCGAAGTGGCTAAATTACACAACCTTGCAAAATTTCATTATAATATGTTGAACAGTTCTCGTGTTATGATGTAAACGCTTTGTAAAATTGCCAGTTACGGAAACAGTCGACAAAAATACCTGCTTAAGCAGCTTAAGTAATCGAACATTTATCGCCATAACTAAGAATAAAAGATCGATTTTCTTTCACCAAATTGAAGAGGAAAAATCTTTGTTATAAATGAAAAAATAATTGAAAAATTTAACCTCAAAGGACTTTCCGTCTCTCTTTGGTTCATGATACATGTGAACACACACACACATGATTCCGTTTTCATTCTGTTGCAAGAGTGGAGAAGAATGTTGCGTCTGATGACGCAGTCACCTTCAATGTTTTAAGTTTCAGTTCACATAGGCTACTGTACATGAGAGATCTTGGTTTTTACAAATTACAATTTTTTCTTAAGCCATTAAACACTCAAACGTGTAAAGTAAATTATTATTATTATTTATTATTATTTTATTATTTATTATTACATTATTACATAGAATTGCAAATACAAATACAAATACAAATACATATTTATACAAGCAAAATAAAATAATTTTCAAAATTCAATATTAACTACAACTACTATTTAAAAAGAGGAAAAGAAATATAGGCTATATCTTCACAAGAAGTATTAAATTTAGTAATACACCCGAATGAGCAAGACTGCTCGTGCTCGGGTGCCGTTTCAAAAATATCAAAGTGAAGAAAGAGGAGAGACAAAGAAATAGAGTGTATAATGTGCTTAACTAAAAAAGAAAGTTAAAAAAAAATTAAACATAAATACATAAAAGGAGTGAAACAAAAATTACTTAAAAGCTAAAAGATTACAAAAAAAATCTTTACATATCTATTAAATTTAACAGTGGAGTATGCTGAGATATCAGGATATTTTCTGATAATTGAGTTATAAAAACGCGGTCCAAAATTAATGCTATGCTTTAATCCTGCCGATGTGAGACATTTGGGTTCTAATAGGAGTAAATTAGTATTTCGTCTAGTTTTGTAGATATGATCACTGGAAGAGTATTTTGTACGATGTTTGTGAAAATATTTTAATATAGAAAATTTGTAAATTTGGTCCAAACTTAAAACATTGAATTCCGAAAATATTAGGCTAGTTGGGTAATCAGGATAATTGTCAGGATAATTAAAAATTAAATATTAAAAATCCACAGGGGAAAAATTACAATTAACAAATTCATTCATATTATAATATGGGTTATGTTTCTAATTTCATTTTTAAAAAAATGTGCAGCTCTCTTAAATCTTTCGGCAGCTTGTTGTATAACATCAGTTCATATAGGCCTACATCAAAATTCCTATTCGTCTTTGACAGTCTACAAAAGGGAACATCTAGGTTGTCCTTGTATCTGGTATTATGACTGTGAACATTGCTTCTACATCTGTAGGATTCTACGTTTTACCTAATGTACATTATTAATTCCAATACGTACAGATTAATCACACTCAATATTCTGTACTTTATCAAGAAAGGTTTCGCATTTTCTCTCGCATTGGATTTGTTCATTAACCTTAGTATGTACCTCAGTTGTTTAAGAAAGGAATTTATTTTACTACAGTTTCCCCACAATACTATACCATATCTTAAATTCTATTCAAAAAATGCAAAAATATTGTTCTGACATATGTCATAGGCAGAACCCTCATTAAAATTCTTAATAGGTAAGTTACTCTAGATAGCTTAGTCATAACATAGTTGGCATGACATTCCCAACATTTATGGTTATGTACTCTCGTAAAAACTAATAGTGAATTCTAGTATCTGAAATGTAAGCAATGAGATAGGAAGGCTAATTGCATTCTTCAGCTTACTCCATTTTAGAACTCGATTATTGTGTATTTCTCAATCTCAAATAACTCCGAGTAAATAGCTTTGTTCGCAAAGCAGTCAGAAACCAGGAACATATCGTTCGCGCATGCGCTCTTTCTCCACACGCGTTCGCAAAGCGAAAATCCGTGATTCTGATTTCAATCTTCTGTTCGCAAAGCTCTCACGGACAGTTTCTGTACTATAAGAAAAGTTTGCAGGCTCTAGCATGAATTGTTATCAGAGACATGCGCAGTAACCTATTTTCACGCGCCTGACTCCTCCCTCCTATAACATTGCGCCAGATTTATAAACATAGGCTACTTATATGTATGAATAATGGAAGATAATTAAAAGTTTCCCAAAATATAGATTATATTGTCGATGTATATTGCATTTATAACATGTCAAAGGGAAATATATATTTTATTTGCATATCATATCGATTAAACGCAGAAACTATCGATTCCAAATTCTTGTAACCGTTCGCGAAGTGCAAATCACGGGTAAGTTACAGACTGGACATGCGCAGTACAACAAATTCTCAAGCGGTCACGGATTTGCTTTGCGAACAAACCTAATACCACTTGTAACGCTAATCTATTCGCTGACAAAATATACAGCGCTATGTCGTAGAAAACTCTGAAATAACTCCTAGCAACATTTTTTTCATCACTACATACCAGTCTCCTATAAATAAATAAAAAATAAAAATAATAAAACTCGACAGGTGTGACAAATATGTTAAGTCTGACAACTTTGTCAATATGTCATGATGACTAAATCCTGCACATGTTAGTGTTAAACTTGTACAAGTATAACGAAATAAGCGAAAATGATTATTTTATTTGGTATATTGTTGCATTATTTGTTAGTTTTGCGATGAAGTCTCATATTTGCTTTTTATTCAAATATATTTTTAACCGAGCGAGGTGTCCAAGATGGTCTTGGACTCGCATTCAGGAGGTTCTAGGTTCAAATCCCGTGGCCGGCCAATTTTATATAGGTTTTTTCATGGTTTCCCCAGTCCTAAAGGCAAATGCCGAATTGGATATTTACATACCATGAATCATCTTCACCATTTCATCCCGTACCATATCTATTTAAATTAATATCAGTTGAAATTTACTCCATTAAATACACCGACAGTAGAAACAATCGACAAGCAATAGTTCCATGGCCTACCCTACTGTACACAGATCCCAAACTCCTGATATAGCCTCGAAGCTAAAAGGAGCAAATCTATTTCTGACAGATTTTCAATATTGTGCATATCTCTTTTAATTTAAATTTCTCTGAGTGAATGTCTTGCGAACTGACTGTACATGTACAATAACGACAGTACATAGCCTAATGTTTTCGGAACTGATTGTATAACATTAGTTCATTAGTTTTCACTTTGGTAAAATTTGTTGCATTAATCTCTATAGGGATATAAAAGGCTATGTCCTGACTGACAGGAATCAACGTAGAGCCTAAATTATAACAGGTAGAGACTTGGAATTTTGACAGTACCTTCGTTTCATAATGTAAGTGCTCACTAAGAAAGGATTTTGAAAAATTCTGATTTTAAATGCCAAAAATAAAATGTTTTTGATAATACTTAACCCCTTTTTACACAGAATTATCGAATCCGAATCACATTTGACATTTAAACATAGGCTATTGTTGCCAGTGGGTTTCAGATGGGTTTGGAATTAAATTAAATGTAAGTTTGACAATTACAGTTGGCTTTGGCTATTTTTGTCATACCTTGAAATTAAACTTTCGCGATCGCTTGAATGTTGTAAGCCCTAATATGGTCAAACATTGTTTTATTTGGACGAAACTCACTATACAGGGGTTTTCTGGACCAAGAAACTCGAATCTGAGGTCGCTTTTACCAGGCGACGCTATCTAATCGTGGTATGTAGTCCACGTGATTTAGGAGTTAATAAATATAATGATTTAACTATTATGCTCTTAATTTTTAATTTTTGAAATAATTATCGCGGGCGAAGCCGCGGGCACATGCTAGTCTTGTTTATAAAAAGTGTTATAATGTAAGTTACCAACGTCTACTGTACATCCCTGGCTTAGAGATCCCTCCCGTTCTTATCCGTTAAGAGTAGACTATTACATTTAGATTTCCCCTGCAACCCCATGGAAACCCCTGCTTAGTAACAGAGTTGCCTGAATTGTTTAAGTGCTTTGCCAGCATTGACCCGGATTACAATTGCTGATGCACAGAGAGGCCCACTTGGAAATGCGTCGCCTATTCTGCGGGCACTTATGTCAATGTGTTACTGAACTTTGCTTAAACTGAATTTTATCAGATACTGCAGCTGCTTCTTAACGAGGTAATTCATTACTAGACCTGGGATTTTAAGGCAAATGCCTATTTTGTTCCTTATGAAATATCATGAAAATTTTTAAATATGTGGATGTTTCAAGATAAATCACTTACATTAAAGAGTTTTATACTGCCCTAAAATGCCTATTTTGTACATTTAACATAAAATTCAACTTCGCAATCTTATAATGGACATCCCTCAATGAAAAGCAGAACAGCAAAAGTGGGTTTTTCATAGAAACTTGATTAATCCAAACAATTGTCGCTAAAGAAATGCTCACTGATGGGGGAGGGGGAGGATTAAGGGGGAAAGACTATTATGTCAAATCACCAGTGAAAGGACATCTGTTTAAGTGAATAGAGTTTGAGATGCCTAATTTTGCAGTTAATTCTGTTAAGAATACACATACCACGTTTCTTGCAGTAAAAAGAAAGACCATATTACAGTTTAAATATATATTGTAATATTTTAAAGTCTATTTTCTATCTACTGTATTTGCACATTAAAAAAAAATAAGTGCCTATTTTCTCTTTTAATTGCATATTTACTTGTTTGAAAAGCCTATTTTAGGTGCCTAAAACTAATTTTTTTAGAGCCTAAAATCCCAGGTCTATTCATTACAGACCTTTACAGCAGTGTCATTACATACATGTGTACTTTCTTTCTTTCTTTCTTTCTTTCTTTCTTTATCTTAGCTTTACCTCTCCCTTTTAGGTTTTAAACAACCCAAGCTGCCCGGGCACGTGTGTACTTTATATAACTTAAAAGTGAAAAAAGTTAATCCATATTTTACTCCATATTATGAATTTTTTTTAGCCTATATGTAGGCCTATATATGTGTAGTATTTTATTTTATGAAGGCTTAAATTGTGATTTGGACCCAGATAAGTTTTAAGTTAAGGGTATAAGGTTGAATTTTGTCAAGATTTTAACATTTTTAACCTCTATCTGAAAAATGAAATTTCTTAATTAGCCTGTAACTACATTATTATTCTCTATTAGACAATTTATATTTAAAAATTAAATATTCACAATCAAGAAACCATCGATTTTTCATTTATTCTCCCTTGTTGGACAACCAGAAGTATATATTTTGAATTCTTCCAGGACTTTTAAATAATTTCCCACATAACGAGAATATAACGAAGCCTGTCGAGGTAAAAGAAGCGTTATTGACAATAGCGATGAAGAGAGTTCATAAATTTTTAGAAACAAAAGTCATGAGATGCAAGACGACTTTTAATACTGTGACACCATTGTTTTAATGTGTAGCATATGTACAGATAGGAAAAACAGTCGACCGATTCTTGTAGCAGATTTCAGAGCCTTATGATACATAAATAAATGTAAGAGATGTAACGGAAACGTTTGTTTCCACAAGCAATGCAAATTATGTGAAATTATTTCTCAATTCAAGCAATTTATCTGCTGTAGAACGAATTTCAATATATTCCCTGCTATCCTGTGAATACCGCTAGGCATGCGCTGTGGCTCATATCGGCAACATAGATATTTTAGTCGGTCCGCTTTCCCCCCCCCCCCTAACATTAAGCCGTTTTCTCCTCTGTGCATACCTCTTTCAACCACGATGTGCCATTGATATTGGAAAATGACGACTGTCGTTGTGCTGATAATCTTTTTGTCACTGCTGTACTTACAAGTCACAAGTACAAGGAACACTGCTAAAAAAACCAGTCAATACATAATCCTTTTGCATAAGACGTCGTCACTGAGGTAGTTGCTGATATTGCACAAGTCGAGAAATACTGCGATATTGGTTGCACGTCTCTTTCACAACGAACTTTAACACTGGAAAATTCCCATTTCCATGTCTTCCTAATTAGGAGAAACGACGTCCTAAATACAGTCCTTAAAACAAAATTCCTACAAACTTATCACTAGAGTCCGGTTTAAGCAGAATGAATATTCATTTGCTCCTATAGACATAAGCAGAAATGTTTCATTTCCTAAGAAACTCCTTACTAAAAATTTTAACTTTATTTGAGATTGTTTATTTTGCTTATTCTGAGAAAAAAAGCTATTTCGCTTGCTTATTTTATGATTTTGGATTAAAATAGCATATTTTACCGAAAACTGTAACATTAAACGTGCTTATTTCACTCCTAGACATCATTTATCACCGGTTTCTTTTCTTTTGCCCGCTAATAGAATCACTGAAAAATTCTTTGTCAGATTTCTAAAAAACTTTCCGGTGAAGAAAGATATTGGAGAACTGTGTGGCTTTTCACATGCGCCTGCAACGTTTAAAAAAATTCACTTCAAAAATCTTACTTCACTGACAGAAGCAGATAGGAAAATCTGTGGACGTCCTTCCTTACATACTGTAACAGCCGCGAATAAGATAACATTTATACGAAACTAATAATTGATAAATTGATGAATTTCATATTTACCTTTGAGGGTGACTTATTATTTTTATGAACAAATTTATACCTTTTAACGGCCTTCAATAGATGTGGAGTGATTGATAAGTGATAACTTTATCGTTAGTTCTCTTTAATCTGATATGTTTGAAAAACTACACACATAAACTACAACTACAATTACAATTTATTTTTCCAAATTACACGAAAAATACAAAAGTTGATACACCACCCGAAGAAGCAGAGCTTGTGTTCGGGGGTGGTTCAGTTCAATATATAGATATTTTTGAATTAGAAATACAACAAAACCAAAACCTATTTTTATCTCCCTTTTTGAGCGTTTGTCGAGACTATAGTCGTTGACTC
This sequence comes from Ectobius pallidus, assembly GCA_964059195.1. Lineage (NCBI taxonomy): Eukaryota > Metazoa > Arthropoda > Insecta > Blattodea > Ectobiidae > Ectobius > Ectobius pallidus. Next base: position 134,339,455 of record CAXKWD010000009.1, read on the forward strand.
ATCTTCTTTACTTCACCTAATATCATAATCATTAAAATTCAGTATTTGTTAAAATGAACACAAGCCATAGCCTAACAAGGCTACTGGTAAACCCGAAGATCCAATACAATACTATAACTACTACAAACTGCTACATACTACAAGAAACATTCATTAAGAGCAGTGTGGATTTTTGTTACGTAATTATCATCTCTTCTCGTCTTCTGTCCAGAAATCTAAAAACTAAAATTTATAAGACAATTATCCTACCGGGTGAATTTCTTATAATATGGATGTGAGACATGGTCGCTTACTCTTCGGGAAGAACATAATCTGAGAGTGTTCGAAAACAGGGGGCTTAGGAAAATATTTGGGCCCAAGAGAGATGAAAATGGGACTGGAGAAAACTGCATAACGACGAGCTTCATAACCTGAACTCGTCACTGGATATAGTAAGGGTAATTAAATCACGGAGGATGAAATGGGCTGGACGTGTTGCGCGCATGGGGGAGGAAAGACATATCTAAAAATATTGATTGGGAGACCCGAATGGAAAAGACGACTTGGAAAACCTGGACTTGGGTGGGAGGGTAATATTAGGGCAGGTTTAAGAGAAGTAGGATTTGCGAGGGATGGTTTGATGGAGTTGGCACAGAATAGGGTTGAATGGCGGGCTCAGGTAAGTGCAGCAATGAACCTTCGGGTTCTATAAAATAGATAATATTCCTTTAGTTTGCTTAGGAATTGCAGCGCTAAGCCCAATTCACATTCTTTCGCTTTACAGGTCGACAGTTCCCCGTGATTTGTGAATATCGTTAAGATCAAAGATAGCGAACGTATTATCTGCATGGTACGTTCAGTATTACCATAATTAATTTAAAAAATATCAGTTTAGTGTTATTTAATTTTATAAATTTAAACGTGAGTTTTGGTAGCTGGTGAACCGCGCTTTTCTCCCGTTATAATCACTGCTTACCTTATTTTTCAAGACATCTGAAACGGATAGTAATCAGACAGTAATTAAATGAATTGCGATTACTCTGCATGATTCAGGTAGAATCAGGCTATGTCAGCTTGACAGAAGAGGGCACGGGAACCAGGTGTGCTGGATTCAGCTCCCGTCAAGTCTAATCTCCTGTCGTTTCAACTGAAGGGATTACGACATCTTCCCCTCCCAAAAGCACAAACACGCAGTTGCATTTGCAAAGCCAAGATGCTGTAGAGTGTGTTTCAGTATATTCAGAATTCAGAGGCACAATGCTATCACCAGATCTGAATGATACACATAAGCAGAGTCTCCATTTCTAAGTAAAATGCATATTTATTTTCAGATTCTTCAACGTACGCGGAAATGTTATATTCCGCAAGACTCTCCTTGACATCAACTTGGACTTTATTTGATAGTGCTCATTTTGCTTATTCCGAAAGAGAAAGAGAGAAAGAGAGAGAGAGAGAGAGAATAAAAAGATTTTGCTTGCTTATTTTATGATTTTGAGTTAACGATTTCCTTTCCATTGTCGGCTAATGGAATTCAAAACTAAAGTCGTGAAATTAAAAAAATAAAGTGATCCCTATCCAGGACGTGGAGATCCTTAGGGTCCAAGGAGGTTGAGGCTCCCACATTTTAGACATTTGGCACAATAGAGGCCTTTCGCACCGGCCGCCTTTACCTTTCTGTTAGAGGCTGAGTCGACAACAGGGTCATAGTGCCGCGCCATAGTGTATCATTCACTATTTTTGGACACTCATTGTGAAATATTAAATGTTAAATTCATTGCAATGAATTACGATCGTAGAGCCAACCATATTGGAGTGTACAAGATATTGATTTATGGTGCAGGTTTGACAACTTAAGGAAAACGCTTTAAAACACTCCCAAGAATGACCATTTTTGCAACCACCATAACATTTAAAAAGGCGTAGTGAATTTTAAAATTTTCTGTTTTTATCAAACTGAGCCTACTTAATAATCAAATGCAAATACTTTAAACTTAAAGAGTATTTTTTAGGTGATGCAATCAAAGCTGGTTACCATGGAGTGTTATAGGCCTAATGTTATACCACTCATGCCCGGTTTCTACAAACTAGTGAATTACTTGCTCATTCGGGTGTATTACTAAATGTATTACTAAATGTAAATGTAATACCTATGGGTAAATTATCCATGGACAAATTAGTTCCATTTAACCTACAATGATATAATGAGCAAGGCCTTGGAGTTGTACAGTTAATTTAATTCAGAAGGCTTTGATTCTCATTGTTTAAATATTACTATTGATCCTATGAAAGGTTAAATTTTATCCAGCCATCCATGAAAGGATAAATTAACCCGAAGATTTACCCTTGGAAAGATCTAGTCCGAGTTTGTAGGAACATTTTTTCTGTAATTTTCATATTTCCCCAGAGGACATTTATCTAGAAACTCGCCACAAGTGTATGTGATTGCTATCTTTTAATTATTTGTGTTTGTGTGGTGTTATTTTTGTGTAAATTCTGTCCATTGGATAATTTACCCATAGGTAATTCGCGAGTTTATAGAAACCGGCCATCAGTGGCATAGTTTTATCCTTTTAATTAATATCATCTACCGTTAAAAGTGCGCCTTTCGCCATCCGACTGTTTAGAAAATCTTATTAGGCTTACTACTAAAAGCTTTTATAAAGCTGGCACGAGGATTGCAACGAGCAGAACTGCTGTCACATTTTAACATGACGAATTCAGGGGCTTAAGATAAGGCACTTCATATTTCACAACAGTTGTGAGTCGTAACTCATTAGCAACCTATGATAAGTTAAGGCTTTTTACTAACCTCTAATCACGTAACCCGATCTTATACTATGGGATGACCGAAAAGTTCAGAGTGGTTTTCTAAACTATTTGTCCTAAAAACTTGAAATGTTGCACACTTGATTAAATTTTAAAGAGTAATTACTAATTCGTTGAAAATGGGGACTGGAGAAATCTGCATAACGACGAGCTTCTTAACCTACACTCTTCACCGGATATAGTGAGAGTGATTAAATCACGGAGGATGAAATAGGCTGGACATGTTGCGCGCTTGGAGGAGGAAAAACATATCTCAAAAGTATTGCCCGGGAGACCCGAAGGGAAAAGACCACTTGGACGATCTAGCCGTAGGTGGGAGGATAATATTACAGTGTTTTGCAGATGACAAACAATTTATCCATCTCCTTGCTTAGATACGCGGTCCAATCAGAGACGGCGAGACGTAGGGAAGACTCGAACTGCTAGCGACACTTCGTAAGCTCGTACACGTGATTGGCGGTGAAGGAATCTGCTTCTCATTTGAAAAATACTGTAGGATAGATTTAAGGGAAGTAGGATTTGCGAGGGATGATTGGATAGAGAAAGCACAGAATAGGGTTGAATGGCGGGCTCAGGTAAGCGCGGCAATGAACCTTCGGGTTACATAAAATAGATAATATTCCATTAGCTTGCTTAGCAATTGTCTATTGATGTTTAAAATATCATTTCAATATCTGGATTAGTTTTTGATTATATTAATTAAAATGTTGTTTAAATAAAAATTTAAATCTATCTCCGAAAGATATTGAAATAGGCTATGAGTCTTTTTTTTTTTTTAATTTGAGATTCTTTGATGCTTGTTTTAGAAACTTACTGATGGATTTTTCTTTTAAAATATAATATATTATTTTACCCAGAAAAATGAAGTTTAAAAAAAACTGTCCTGGGATTATATTAAATATATTTTATAGCTAAGGCCTATACAGAAAATTGATTAAAACATTTCATTACATATGTTATAAATTGTGAATATTTTCACAGCTCTATCGTTTGAGAAAAGTCAGATTTTGAATGGGACATGAAAATTGAAATTGAGAAAACAGACGAAAAAAGTTTACATTCACTGGCAGCTGGAAGCAAACTGAGGTCTTAAGCTGCGTCTCCATTGATATACATTTAACACCAACATGTTGCAGTTAACATATGTTAAATGTTTATCATCAACTTGTTGATGTATACAAGTCAAGTGGTTTGCGAATTAACAACTGTCTCCACTATAGGTTAACATGTGTTGGCGCGGTTACGAACAGAAATGAATAACATTCACAAAGAAAACGCCTCTGAAGAGGGCAGCCAACATTACAAAATGAGAGTAGTTATATATACTCGTTATTATCTTCTTGTTAACTGTCTATGGCTTTCTTAAATACTAATTTTGCACAGATGTCTTGATCTTTTCAAAATAACTATCACATTTTTCAACAATGGAGTATGCCATAAAAAAGAATTTTAAAAGTAGATGCAATACTATTGAGAACACTGATATACCAAATACTCACATAATACAAAATGGATGCCGGGAATATTGAGGAAGCTGTCGACTGCTCTTTGTTCACCCGGAAATTCCCGAACCAAAGCCGATTAAGCTGCGATCGCTTTTTGTTTCCCGGAAATTCCCGAAACAAAGCCGATATTGGCCGAATAGTCAATTGACTTGACATGCTGTCCATTTTCTCCGGAAAACAAATTAACATCTGAAAATGTAAAGTGCAACACGCTGGGTTTGCATGTCAAGTCAATTGGAACGCGAAATTGCAATATACATGTCAATATCAACTTGTTAATATTGACGTGTTGGTGTTAAATGTATATCAATGGAGACGCAGCTTAAAAATGGTATCAGCAGCATCTGTTCCGTGTGTCCAAACGGCACAGATTTTTGCACAGTTATATTTTAGAGCATGCTTGATTTTTTAGCCTACACAAATTTAAAAAATCGCATTTCTGACAACATTTCTAAATCAACACTTCTGCTATCTTTTAAATCTAAGCCGCAATTCCTTCTGGACGAATGTGTCTACCTCAACTGCGCTTTTTCCTCGTTATCCCGACACGGATTTCATAGTCTTGAGGTCGGAACTAGAAGCTGGTTTTTAAATTCCGTTTTTCATCTGGATGACCTACCTACCAAATTTTGAGACGGGTTTCGGCATGACCTTGCCAGAGATGTAGTTATTACCCCTCCTAACGAGCTGAGCTGACAAGGAGGAATTTAAGTGGTATGGCTATTCTTCCCCCTGCTTGGCACGGCAATGTCGAATAAAACACAATGAAACTCCATTCCCGAACAATTGAGTACTTGATGGGCGAGATCGCGGGTCGTAATACCATCTCCATCTCAATGGAAGTCGGGGATTCATAAATTACGTCACTTCATGAATAGGCCAGACCAACAAGATTCATTTGATGACAAAAGAAAATTAAATCTCTCTTTAAACCTCCGAGATTGTGGCATTAAGGAGTATTGTTATTGTATGGTATCATTAATGTTTTAATTGTTACAATTATTACCATTATTATTGTTATTATTATTATCATCATCATCATCATCATCCGAACAGAATTTTCCCCCTCCGTACAATTACATTAAAAAACAGATCTTCAGCTGTCGAGTGTCGAGTATGTGGATTAAAACAAGAATTCTATACACTTAATGAGGCTCCCTCAGAAAATTACTGACCACTTTATGCCCAACCAGGTCCGTAACCAGAATATAAGATCAGAGTGGACAAAATCTTCCTCAGGATGTGCCAGGGTTATGTTATGGGAGAATGTTAAATTTCGGCCTGAATGCTTTTTTTCCTCCAAGAGGTTGGATTTTCTCATAACCTTTTCCAATTTCATGTCCCTTTTCCTGCTCTTCTCAAGTACTGAATACGCTAAATTAGCCATTCTTGAGTGAATCATGATAAATCTTTGAGGCCTGTTAATTTTTGTCAGGACAGAGAAACTAGATTCACAAACTGCTGTACTACATGCAAAATTCTTACTGCTGCTAATAAATTATGACAACCCTCAAAGGCGTTCCTATTCTTGTCACTTACGTCACTTTGAAGTAAAGAGATTTTCAATTGGGTTTCTTCTCTCCCTTATGTAAGAAGTTCTTTCATATCTTGTACTCTTGAATGCTAATGGACGAATAAGTGAACTGAATTGAAAAGATGGCGTTATTATAAGCATTGCCAAAGAGTATATTGCGATACAAGTGCCGTAAGCGATGCATACGGATCGAGGAAAAAGTTTTCCGAGATCCGTTATGCGCTTACGGCACGAGTATTGAATGCTATTTTTTGCACGATGATTATTTATATCAATTTAATTATATTTTTGCACTCCTTAGCTAGTAAGTGGTACTTACGAACGTTGTTTACATGGATCGTAAGTTGACATTCCCACACACTTTGTTGCTAAGGCCGGTTGCGATGCTGTTATATTACTTACGGTGCCTGCGCTACGTCATAATTCATTACGATACACTTCATAATACAAGTCTATATGGACACGGCCCTCAGCACAAATATTCGGTTCCCATAACAACAAACACATGCGAATCACTTTCTGAAATAAACATCTCTCTTCAAGAATGTATATACATCATATTTTCAGGTAATATCACAATTAATATAATTAAATTGATATAAATAATCATCGTGCAAAAAATAGCATACAATACACGTGCCGTAAGCGCATTACGGATCTCGAAAAATTGAAAGCACTCGGCGCAAGCGCCTCGTGCTTTCAAACTATTTCCTCGATCCGTAATCATGCCTTACGGCACTTGTATCGTAATATACTATAATTGTGATATTACCTGAAAATATTATGTATATACATTATTGAAGATAGATGTTATATTTCAGAAAGTGATTCGCATGTGTTTGTTGTTATGGGAACCGAATATTTGTCCTGGGGGGCCTTGTCCATAAAAGCTTGTATTATGATGTGCCGTAAGTAAATTCTTACCGCACGGAAACGGAAATTTGTTTTGTTTCCATAGCAACAAGAATGCGTGCGGGAATGTCAACTTATGATCCACGGCAACAATATTCGTAAGTACCACTAATTAGTTAAGTCGTGCAAAAAATAAATTTTGAGGGTGGGCAGGATACGAACTCCGATACCCCTCTGGCTACAGGCCTAACTAACCTGTTCTTTCTTCTCATCACTACAAGCGCTGAAGGAACGGACTATAACTTCGAATCACTAGGGAGAAGAAAGAGGGGGAGAAGAAAGAGGTTCCGGAAGTGCGAAATCCTCTTCTTTATTAAGACTACTAGCAGATGCCCGCGGCTTCGTCCACGATAATTGATTCGAAGATTAAAAATCAAGAGCAAAATAACTGCAACATTATACCGTATTTATTAACATTTACACGCGAATCATTCATAAACTAGACGATTAATATTAATTTATAATGAACAGCTAAAAATCCAGCTTAGGAGTGCATTCCACGACTAGAAAGCGCCTCCACTGTATTTGACATTATAAACAAACGAATCGGCCAGGGTGGGCTTACAAAATTGAAGCGATCGACAATTCCATGCAATATATTGAAAATATCGCGATGATTTTATTTCCAGGTTATGACAAAAGAAGGCAAAGCCACCAGCAATTGAATTGGCAATTAATATGTATTACCGAAAACTGATGCTTCGATAGCGAACAAAAAAAATCACGTTTTCTGCTAGTTTTTCACTCGTAACTCGCGAACGAAAGCGAAAATAAAAAATCAGGTTTCGGGGTGCATTCGCCCACCCTTCAGTCCTACTATGTTTAAAATTTCAGATCTCTGCGTTCAGTAGATTTCGCTGGGCATCGCGGACAGACAGACAAACACTTCCTTTTATAATTATAGATTACCTCTCATGAGCAGCCAAAGGAAACTGCGTTTGTCATATCGTACTTCACAATGTCGGAACTGATTTTGTCTTTTTCCTTTCCTGTTTTCTCTTTGGAAGTTTCCTAATCCAACTTGTTTTTCCCGGAACTACAATATTGCTTTTTTTAATTATGGATTATTTTCCACCTTCAAGCACTAGTATTTTATATTGATATTGCAATAATAGGGTGCTGACGGAGAATTTCTAGACAGTTTTTTGTACCTATTTATTTTATTTTATTTTATTTTATTATAATATCTTATATTATATTATATATATATATATATATATATATATATATATATATATATATATATATTTTTTACATATACACAATAAAATCTCTTAGGCATATGTTGAAGAAGAAACGTCAGGTTAAAATCTATGTACAAAAGTATTCTTCTACCAACAGTCACAATATTAAAATTAATCAGGTGTATTGTCAGTGGTTAAAAATGTACAAGAATATAATGTGTAGGCCTACAATGTTTTTTATAATATTAAAATTATCGTCAGTAGTTAAAAAATGTACAAGAGTCTATTCTTCCATTATCATTCTCATTAATAAAAATGTTTTTTCATTTATCTTAACTATATGTACACTGTTTTTTATATGAGTTGATAACACAATGGTACGGTATATATGTAGATTCGTAGTATGGATTTTCTAGGATTCTTCTGTCAGCAGTCATTAAACAATATCAATGTATTTTACATGGAGATGCATTTCGAAGCCTGGTTTTGAAGGTGGAAAATAATTCATAATTAAAAACGTATTACCAGCCCTAGAGGAACAAAATGAAATTTATCAACGAACAATATTGCTTTTAAGGGCGGGTAACACACAGTACGCCTACTGCAATTTCTCGAAAGCATATAGGCCTACACTATGTTATTGGCTCAAGGCAATGTGCGATTTGTGGAGATTAAGGGGGGATTTCCCCACTAGCTTGAATCATCGCATGGTATATAGCAGGGGTGTTCAATTAACTGACTTTTGGGAGCGGCAATCTAAGGGACGAACTTGGATGAATTTAAGTGCTGAATAAAATGACTCACAAGAATATGTTTCCCCAAAAATGGAGATAAGTATTTTAGCACACCCTTTTAGTCTTGGATACTTTTATATAAGTGCTTTTGAATAAAATTAAATGTTGAACAGTCTTTCAGTTTTTGTTTTAGTCCTTCGTTCTCTTTATCCAACTCTACGGAGAAATTGGTTAACAAGAAATCGGTTCAAAATACAGGCGAAATACACTATTTAAAGCTAAAGGAAAGTTTTTGAGACAATCTAAACAAGCTATCAGTACGTCTTAGGTCATTCAACACCTCTAAAGAATAGCAAAAGAACCGCGCACCGCAATTAAAAAATTTAACATTAAGAGCATAATAATTAGAGCATGATACTTATTAAGGGTATATGTACGTGAACAACCACAAAAAGATAAAAAAAACGCAGGTTCTAATATATTAAAATTTTACAAGAAAATGAACTCAGAAGTGAACAAAAATTACAGGATCCTATAACAAGGCTTACTAGAACATAACTAGCAGATAAAAGTATAAAAAATTGACCAAGTTAATTTTAAATTACACGTTTTATAGGAGCATGAAAAAAAATAATTCAGATGCACTTATGACTTCCTATAGGTATAACATTTTTCTGGTTTCTCTGAAGACTTTTATTTTTTTAATGCATATAATGAACATATTTTTCTACAAAGTAGACTACTTTTATACAGCTAAAGTTATTATTTTTAATGCAATTAATTTTTATATATCGCATATAAAATATCTTGAAGTTTGATCAATATTTCATGACACATTTTCTTTAATTTTATACCTATGGGCATCATTGTAGTCTACTTAATGCATATATGCATGTAAAATTAGTGTAAAAAAATTCAGCCTTCTATCTCTAATGGTTGTGGAGCTATCTAACAATATGTGTGAAAAATAAGAGTTACCGGGAAATTCAATTTTAAGTTAATAGTGAATAGTAGCTCAGAGCATGTAAACATATTTAAATGTCCATTTAAATGGCACAAATAATTTCTAAACCCATATAAACTATATATCAATGGATGCAGAAAATTCAGCACATTTTTTTAGTGCTATAAACAAAAAAAACATAAATTTCAAAATAATTCACGTACATATACCCTTAACGCTTACACGCGAATCATTAATACACTAAACGATTGATAATTACAATGAAGCAGCTAAAAATCCGGCTTTGGAGTTCATTCCACCTGGGAAAAACAACCTCAGATTGGAGTTTCCTAGCCCAGAAAACCCCTGCATAGTGAATTCCGTTCAAATCGATCAATGTTTGTCCATTTAGGCAACGTTCATTATCCCTTTTACGTCTATGTTGAAAATTTCAGATGTCTGCATGTCAATGGGTGGTCTGTGGTAGGGAAAGGGGTTGGCTTTTAAATAAAAGTACAAATACATTGGTTTTATGGCGTTTTACATCGGGTTCTTAGAAAAATATTTCCTGAGAGGGTTGGTCATTGAGGCAGGTTTCAGTGTACCGTACTGTAGTTTAGTCTCAGGAGATGACAGGCGTAAGACCAATAGCCTAAGCAGACTGTATTGTGCCTTACAGCGGCTAATTCTCTTTAGCCTACGTCTTTTGGTAAGAGTGATGGCCGTATCACTCATTTTATACTGATACTGTTCAATACTATTTTTCATATCGAACCACTACTCGTTTTATTGTTATTATTATTATTATTATTATTATTATTATTATATGAAGTGAGAATAAACGTTTCAAAATATTCTTCTCACATAGCCAAAGAAATCAATACCTCATAGTTGAACTTCTGCAAGAGACCTGCTGGGAGGTGTTTAAAAATCCACCCTAAAGCCCGGATCCTACTGAATTCCATCTTTTCCTACATCTCAAGAAATGACAGAAAACGACAAACAGGCGAACATGGTTGTCACACAATTGTTCGAATCCCAGGCGGCAGACTTCTCCGACACAGGTATTCAAACGTTGTTCCACGGTATGAAAAATGTTTCAATTCCGGTGGAGAATATCTTGAAAAATAGCTGAGCACTTACTGTATCTGTTGCAATAAACATTTCCATGACATTGTGTTTTGTTTCTGTAAATGGCCCCAGGGAAACTTACTTTATGGACGGCCATCGTATTTAAAAATCAGTTTCCGGGTGGGTCCTATACAGTATAACCATAAATTAAGGTACATAAATCTTCCTTCTGACTGAAAAAATCAGTTCCTGGGAAGGTCCTAAACTGATTAACCATAAGTTACTCATATCTTCTCTTCCTAAGGGAGACCAAAAACATTGTTTTTAGATAGATTTCGAAGAAAAATCTACCTACTGCAATCGATACCACGTCATGACTTCCGAAAAATTCTTTCATATCTTTACATTTCATGCCTCAATTTTGAAGATATTTGAACCAAATTTTATTATGTTATTTCTAGGCCCAATAGTTCGGACAAGTTCGTTAATGAGCAAATTTGGCCCAAGGGGGGCCGGAGGAGGGGGTTAAAAGTTTGAAAAATTTATATCTCGGCCCCTATGAAGTATAGAGGGCAACTTTCATTGAATAAATTAGAGTACTCCCTATGGAGGTCACAGTGACACCAACTAGGTTTTGTGAGGTATCGTTGAAAAGCTCTTGATGAGTACTCAACAAATCAGTAACTAGTTTCTCGATAGCTCTTATATAAGGCGAGATTTGAATGTTTGAAAAAAATAACACTTAAAAATATACCTCAGCCTGAAGGCCTAGGCTTCTTTCCTTTTTTTGCAGTTATTATTGCAGATTTGTCATGCCAAGGCTAAAGAAGAAGAGTGCTGCGCAGCGACAATAAATTAAACCAAAAGTACTTCGAAATCTACCTCATCCTGTAGGCCTACCTAAAGGGATTTTTTTTTCAAATCTTCAAAACTCTCATATTTTGGGGGATTCCGGACCCCCGCTTTTTTTAAAGGATAAACTGATGGGAAAAATATGTTTCATACAACCGCTAGAGGAGCTACTTTCTGCATATACCTAACATAGTTCCTTCTTGCGTGCTTCGCTTCTCAGAAAACCTCTTTGGAGCACCAGGATGGCTGTTTTCAAATTACGGCCCGCCTGTCAGTGAAGCGAAGAGGCTTGGGATTTGCAAGGCTGTCACACACAGATGTCGCTTTCCGCTTCATTTAATTTTTTCCTACTCAAGATTTCCTTATTATTTGAAACATGACACGACCTTCTGAAACCCTGAATGCTAAGGGCGTTAGTTAGAATCCTACAAAAGGTAAATTATATTCTTGGCATTAATAAAACTTAGATATTATTCCCTTAGGAATAAATGCTTACTTTCTTTCTTGCAATATTTCCAATTTAATATTGAAGGTTCAAAGCCTTTTTTTTTAAACTAATTTATAGCAATATTTTTGTTTGGTCCCGGCAATTTCCTTTCTTAATAATGTTAAATGTAACTTAATATAACGATGAAGCTACTTTAGAAACACCTTTTCTATGACGTTATCTGAAGGTTGAATTGTTACAGCAAAACCAGTAGCTTAGCTCTGTGGCTGGCAGTTTGTATCAGATTAGTGTCTTTCCCAGTAAACAATATTGTTTTCTGGGTGCCTGATATCTCTTACATTTCTCAGAAATTCCAGAAAATAAAGGTTCATGATGGGTGGAAAATAGGATCACTGAGGCTAAAACCATTCTTCATGCGTGCTAAAACATGCTTTGAGTTTGGTTGTTACTTTAACGTGTACATAATGTGTAATTAAAACACCATAAAGAGCAATTGTTTTAGTTTTGCCTTAGCCATGTGGTGAATTTGCTTGACTTTTTTTCCCTCTTCCCACCATCAACGAGATTGAAATTTCTGACATACGGCTAGGCTTAAATCGTGCCATAACCCGTGATCTTAAACCAGTCTGAATAGTGATTTTTTTAGTGTGCTGGTTTAAAGTAGCTACGGTTACAATTCAACAGAAGTCAGTAAGTTGAGTAACAAAATTAGCTGATTTTTATACAATATTTTCCACTTCTTCGCATGTCCGTTCCATGAATTATTCTGTAGAATTACACTTTTCTGGTTGCAGTCTTTCTAACGTCTGGATCCATGTGGAATTTGTGGTGAACAAAATGGGGTCGGGGCAGGTTTTCTCGGGATATCCTGTTTCCCCTTCCATATATAATTCCACCATTGCTCCATACATCATACTACGACCATTGGTTGCAATAAAGGAATTATTAAATTACAACCCCTCAATATAATAATAACCCTCATATCTTTGGCCGACGGGAAAAGGCACATAAGTAATTTTTTAAAAAAGTAAATTTTCAGGTTTTTAGACCTTTGTGCCTTTTCCCGCCCACCAAAGATATAATAGAATCTGATAGGACCCACAAATATCGTTATGCAGAGGTGTGACTATTATTAATAAACAAAAAGTATGTGACGTTGAGATTGTTTGAGTGAACATGATTAGATCTAAATTGCCCAATCACTCTACCAGAAGCAACCACTGTACATATAGAAATTACTGTATGCTTAGTAAGACCATGAACTCCTTTCAATCTGTTGGTATGAATTTATTTAATAAACTTCCTATTGCAGCACGCCAAGTTATCGAGAAAAGATTTGCAAAGGTGCTACAAGAATGGCTTAGGAAGCACCCCATGTATGACATACATGAGGCCTATGTTGCTGATTTCAGTGAAATTAAATTTTAGATTTTAATTTTTATTATTAATTGTGACAATGTCTATTACATATTCATGTTTAATGACAATAAATATATCTTATCTTATCAATGATATAACGTTTCTCTTAGTTTCTTTTCTGTTTTCCACAAACTAGCGAAGTTGGAATGTTATCCTTTTTCCACTCACCCTTTCAATTGAATGAACGATGCAAGACTAGATTGAGAGTTGTTGAGTCTGACATTTGTTTCTGCAGAATATTACGTTCTGAAAACGCGAGTCCATACAGCAGTTCAGTGTAAAGTTTAATTCCGGTGCCACATTTAGGGGAGGACAATGACATTTATGAACCAGCGCAAGTTGCATGTTACAGATACTGTCGCCAGGAGGCAGCGCTGAGGTAAATTACAAAGTAAAAAGACGATAAGCACTGTATGCCATCTCTCTACTACACAATGCTTGCATGTTTGCACCATGTATCCCTCCGCAGCCATCTGACTTAAATCTAATGCGAGTTTAATGGATATCTAGTTCGTTCGTGTTCACATTACCTCAGCTTTTAATGTGAAGTCACCTCCCACTCTATCGGCTTTAAGTAATAACTAGAACCAGGATTTGAAGGTTTTAACCTATTTTTCCCCAGCTTCCTAATTTAGAACATTTTGACGTACTTTTCCGTTTCATGCCCCTTGCTTCCGAATATATATTTATATTATATATTTATATTTATATTTATTTACTCTTTTAAATTAATACAGAAAGAATTACATAAGTTACCCCAAAGGAGCAAAGCTCGTGTTTGGGGTTAGTTCCTTTTAAATTACATCAGTTAAAAATAAAAAAAATACAAATACAAAATACAAATAACATGTAAATGAATACAGGTGCAATACAATCAAATTAAACTAAAAATACAATAAAATATTGTGATACTAGTACTATTCAGAAAAGGGAAAGAAGAACATATAAATCATTATAAAAGGGAAAGTGTGAAATGTGGTTAATATTAATATGCCTTATATTAGTTTTTTAATTCTGGATTTGAAAATGAAATCCTTGTACATGGCTAATTCAGGGTGAAGTTTCATTATTGAGTTGTATAGCCGTGGACCAGAGTTTGAGCTGTGTAATAGTCCTGCCGATGTGAAACATTTAGGTTCAATTAGAGTAGGTATTTGATTGCGTCTTGTAGTGTAATCATGAGGATGCTTTTGATATTTTTTTCGATTTTTATGGTAGAAATTCAATATAGTGTGTGTATAAATTTGCTCTATATTTAATACTTTAAATTCGTTATATATCCGGTTAGTGGGATAATCAATTCGTTTATTCAGGCATATTTTAATTATACGTTTTTGCAATATGATCAGTGGCTCAATAGTAGTTTGAATCTTATAGAAACTAAAAAGGGCTAAATCGCACTAAGGGGCCTAAAAGGGGCTAATGAGGACTTTTTCTTTAAATAAAATGGGGGCTAAAGAGACTATTGCTGAAAAACTAGGAGCCAAAGAGGACTTTTGCAGAAAAACACGATTTTTAAAACGACTTTCCAATTAATGCAAAGGAAAATAAACATTATGTGAATTTGTGCCTTTTAAGAAAATACATAATACAAATAAATTTATACAACACCCTGAAATTTACAATGTATATGTCGCTTTGTCGCTTGTCTTTGTAACTCGAAAATGTACCGCCTCGCCGTCGCAGGAAATGAAACGTGAGCCGTCTGCAATACTTTGAAATCTGTTTCTTATCCATTGTCGTTTCAACTTTAAAATAACAAGTTGCCGACCAAACTCAGAGAAGTGTATTAAAGGAACAAATTCATGACACTCGAATCTACTTATTTTTGTAGATCGGAAGTGGAGTGGTGTATTGAATAATTGCATCATTAAAGGGTAAATATCTCAATAGTTGATGCTATTTATCGAGTGCCGATATAAGGAATAGTTACTTGTTTATTTTGTAAAAAGAACTAGAATAACTGTGTCAAAATTATAGCACAATTTTAGGTGTTAATATTAGTGTTCATTATATATGTTTTATTAAGACGGCAAAAATCGTTTGTTTAAAGTCTAAAAAGGACTATTCCACGAAAATAAAAGGCTAAAATACCTTTTATAAAAGCCTAAAAATCCAGGCCCTAGTTATTACTTATTACCAGGGCTAGGATTTGTATGTAAATATATATATACATAATGGCGGACGCAGAATTTTTTCGGGGGGGGGGGGGGATTTGAATAGGTAGAAAGAATACTAAAAAAATTAGCTTAAATATATAATTAGTTTATAAAACTGGCCACTTAGAGTGCATATATATATATATTTGTAAACATATATATAATATATGTGTGTGTTTTCACATTAGTTCAAGTTAAAATTTCGACAAACGTTTATCGATGGTAGGCCTACTCCCGTCAGGGATGCAGCACCACTAAGTATGTACATGTAGAAACTCATTGACATGCATTACTGTAGATGGCGATAAAGTGATTTTTCTCGGTTTATTCAGGGTGTCCACCAAGTAATGCTGAAGAAAATCCCGACTTATTCCCTGATTTTCATTGATCATTTCAGAAATTCCCGACCAAAATATGATTATGAAGCACTATCTAATAACTGTGTTAGAAAAATTATAGGATTATACACATTTTAAATAAGAAAATCTTTTAGTAACAAAAGTAATTGCAAACAATAATTGCTTAGGCTATAACAGATACAAAAGTAAGAAACAGTAAAATAAATTAAATATACCTTCATATAGGCCTACATTATTGTCTAGAAGTCTTTTTGATCCCACTTATTTTTTCTTAGGCAACTTAATTTGTTCATCTAGAGCAGCTGCAGCTTTTTCGAACTCTTAAGAGTAATTTTCTTTTCTTCTCTTCTAGTTCTTATCTTCAGCTTTGCAATTTTTCGAATTTTTCCTGATATTTTAACAAATTCATTGACTTTTCCCGGATTTTCCCGACCATATGAAATTCCCGGCCTTTTCCCGGATTCCCGGATTTTCCCGACCAGTGGACACCCTGTTATTGTAAAACAAAAGTTTCAGAATAGGATGACAAAAACTGTCTCTTTCTTTCTATCTATATCTGTCTACCTATCTCTCTCTCTCTCTCTCTTCCTCACTCTTATTTTTCTTTCTCATCGATCCGCCTCCACTTCTCATTAACGTCTCCGTTCTTCATCAACTCCCCGCGAGGCTCTTCTAGTAGTTACCAACACTTTTACCTACATGTCGGCTTCAGTGCGGATCTTTCTTGTACAGACAGTTTTTCAGTTATATTTTATTTCACGAATTTTGATTTCAGGTAGGGAACTGATGGTTTATGTTATTTTGAATCTTAATCATTGCTTAACAGAACTCTCTCCATCTATGTCAAGTTCCATTTTACGGGCTGAGCCCGTTAAAGGTAAATAAAAAGGTGCTAGGACTTTATATAACGATTACTGAGAACATCACCAGATGTCACTGTCGTTATTTTACCTTTCGTACAAATAAAATATAACTATCCATTTCCTTCATTTTAATTAATGTACTTACGTAACTTTCTTTACTCTAAGCATGGACGATGCATCTTTCTCATTTCACATTCTCAGATTCAGTTGTTTCGTCATGATCCAAAAGTTGATTGTTCGCTCGGTTAGATAGAGTTTCTACAATTGGTGACTGGTTTATAACTACCCTTCTGAGAATTTTTGCGAAAAAGTGTTTCGAATAAAAGTTTTAGCTCTTAGTATAAGCACAACTCCAAAATTTAAACAAAATCGCTAGAGCAGTTTTCGAGAAAATCACGTAAAACGAAATTTCATGTAAAGTAGCATTGAAAGTAAGAGAAAGTCGTCACAAATATTCGTGTCACCTCCCCAGAAGGTATCTAACACAAATACAAAACTTTGTTTTCATACCACTTTTCGTTCTGGAGCTAGAATTCACAAACACACACAGACACAGATTAAGTTTTTGAAAATAGTATTTTATCGGATTTAGGCAACCACAAAACGTGTATTTATGCTAAAAACTCAACTTCGAATTTGGGGGCGAACACAATACTTCCTCTACCTATAGTATTGTGGGTGCCACTTCTTAAAGACTATTTTTCCCAAAATCTACATCTACCTGCTGCCACCCTAATCCTCTTCGACCTGTCAATCAGTGAATAGAATGGTAATTAGGCGTTTTTCAAACTTGTCTGCAGTCCAGTAAATGGTGCCAAATACGTACCACAGCACATTTACTTCACTTAAGAAGTGGTGAATGACACCGGCAATACTGGGGAAATCCCACGCGACTACAAGAGCACCTGTTCTTTGTCGGTGTCGGTGTAGATTTTCGGATCAGGGAACAACGCTATTATTTTCTTTTGTAGATAGAGGATGGTTTCGGACGAGGTCTTCTTAAAATGGCACGAACAGTACCTATGGTACAGAGGCGTAACGAGGGGGGTTTGGGGGTTTGGGGGTTTGGGGGTTTGACCCCCCCCCCCCCATTGATAAAAAAAAGGAAAATTGTATAATTTTTTTTAAGTCTGCTTATAAATTACTTAATACGAGTATAAAGCGTGGGAAGCTTAAAACTCGTTATTGTGCATCTTAATTTTTAAAATTTTCCGGAGGAGGACCCCTCCCCTTGGGGGTATTCCATACCCCCCAGACCCCGCGGATGTTATAACCCCCCCCCCCCATATGGTCGGCCTGGTTACGCCTATGCTATGGTACAGCCAGAGGAAGTAAAAATGAGCTAAGGAAGATTTATTACATGTTTCAAAACACTAAGTTTTATTCATGCAATATAACAACAATGTACGGACATACATATTTGATCCGTCCCATCTCGTTTTATTCGAAATATTTTTCCTGATATAGGTCTAGACTAAACGCTTCAGCGCAAACATTGACGGGAAGTCAATACACTTAACTTGACAAATAGGGGCTTGGCATATGTTTCCGATGGCACTCCACATATTAATCTGCCTGTTTTTGCAGAATGAAGATTCTAACGGCTGAGCATGGCTTCACCATTTACCATAACAAAGGTTGCTATGTATTAACTTATATGTGAGCATAATAAATAGGTATCAATATAATATTAGCGTTATGCCTCTGCGCTTACACAATGTTTTTAGATTATGAATTTGTCAGAAGCAGTGAAAAGTTACAGCATATTATTTAGAATTCATAACCCTTTTTACAGGTTTTGAATTAGAGTCGCTTCGGTCGTTGGGGCTCTGCGCCCGAAGACCTAGTGAAGTTCTCGGATTTTTTAAAAAATGAACTGACACTGTATCGGAGATAGAGGCCATGTATTAAGACTACCTTATAGTCTATTGCCGTTTAGTCTCAATAAACTTAAAAAAGTACGGAAAGACTAACATTTTTTTCGGAGGTAAAAAAAAAAAAAAAAAAAAAAAAAAAAAAAAAAAAAAAAAAAAAAAAAAAACCTTTTGAAATTTTTCCATTTAATGTTAGTAAGTGGGTAATTAGACTGTCGTAGATTTGACAGACGTGACGGCTATCCAGTCACATTTTCCACGCTTATAAGTTATAAAGGAAGATAGAATCACGGAATTTGTCACGCTTATGGCATTTGGATGAGTTAATAATCCTGCCAAATTTGCTGATTTTAGCTGTCCTATAAAATTGCATAATGTATGCAGAATGTACGAAATTTACTTACCCCCCCCCCCCAAAAAAAAATCTAACTGAATATGAGGCTTAACCAATGGCGATACGACAAAAAGTCGTAGGACCAAACTTGTAGATCTCCCAAAATCCATTACTGGAAGTGTAATATTGATTTTATGATACGACTTACCATTTTTAGCTACTAAAGCCCCCCAAAAAGTCTTCAGAGACTTTAAAGCTGCGTTCGCCGTATTAAAGTATTTTTGGGAGGTAAAAAAAAATTAAAAAATTGAACCTTTTCAAATGTTCCCGTCGTTTACAGGCTAAAACCTTTGTGTGCCTAATTTAAATTTTTTAGCTCATCCGGAAGTGAGTAAACATAAATGTCAGTGAGTGAGTTCAGCGGGGGTTTGGGGGCGCAGCCCCCAATGAGCGAAGCAAATTTTAATATAAAAGTAGAATAAGCAGCACCCAACGAAACATAAGACACAACTTAATAAATATGTTATACATTCCTATCCAGTTTTTCTTTTAATAATGTATAAATGAAAACATGCTTAAAGGCGACACTTTCTTCCGAATCACTAAATCCCAAAGGACCGATTTCTATGAAACTTCCAGATACTTGAGGATCAGGAAGGGTTTTCATTAGTGAAGTTGATAAAACAGGCACTGTGGATGTAGCGACACAAAAAGCTGTAGTTTATATTATATGAGCCTCTAGTTTGCATATTTCCAAGCGAAGTAACACCATTAGGCAGTTATGTGTTTCCCCTTCACAGATAAATATTTAATGTGGGATGCGGGGTTGTACTCCACCCTTCAAACATCCGGGGGAGCTTGAGGATGCAGGCCGTTTTCTCTTTTGGATTACTCATTAAGATATGCAGGAAAGCATGTACTATAAGTTGTAAGATATATATGTGTCTATATATCTGGTATATGAATAATACACCAACAATTTTACTAATAATACCAGGAATGTATATCTTCGAGGGAGGTCTTTAATTAATTCCATTAGTCTTTACTGCAGGCATGTTAAAAATAAGAGTCCCCCGAGGGCCTTATGGGTCAAATTTATTTTGTCATGAGAGCCACACAAGACAACTAATAAAAAATTATTGCATAATATTTTAATTACTTAAACTTAGAAACATACAACGTGCATACAGATGGCTCAGAGGGTAGCCACATTCGTGTTTGTAAAATAAAGAAATAGTTTAACAACAGAAATCAAAACAAAATTTTAGACTTATATGCAACAGCAACAAATACATTGTACAAAAGTCACAACAGTTCAAAATCAACATCTACTTACAACTAACTATTTTTAGTGTTTCGTTCCGAGACTTGACACTTCTTTTTAATCACAATTTTTGCTGTCTTGTCGGAAAGCCTGTGCAATTCCAACTTGGATCAGAGATTATAAGTGTTGATCAGTCAGCCTGTGACAAGAGTGTTTGTCGATTTCATGTAGTAGAATAGCTATTCACACACATAAAAAGAACCGAATATTGCCACAATAGGCTATGCGGGCCGCAGGTATACTTGCAAACGGACAGAATGTGGCCCACGGGCCGCTTGTTTGACTGGTTTATTGTTATGTATGCTGTAATTCTGGCTCTATTTTTCGATACTAGAGGCTAATGTTTAAATTCTTTTGAAAAATGGTGAAACAAATGCAAATTATAAAGACCGATAGAAGAGAAACATTTAACAATGGTGGATTGATCAGTTGATCACACATACTGTTGAAACAATCCAGTGATTGATTGCTTGATTATTTTTTCTGTAGTCATTTTTATAAACTAATGTAACTTAATACAGTAACGTGATTTTTACTCTCCCACGGGTATCGGATAATTTATTATATTGTGTAATAAACTAGGAGGTGCCCGTGGCTTCGCCCACGATAATTCATTTAAAAATTAAAAATTAAGAGTATAATTTGTTAAAGTATTATATTTATTAACACTTGCACGCGAATCATTCATAAACTAAGCCATTAATAATTAATGAAACAGCTAAAATTCCGGCTTCACAGTACATTCTACGATTAGAAAGCGCCCCCTGCGAAAACTATATCAGAATCGATTATGCAGTTCCAAAGGAACCTGTGAACCACTGCCTTCTTTATTTCTTAAGATATAGAAGGCAGTGTGTGAACACATAATACGTATTGTTTCTCAACTGTTTGTTGACATGAATATGATGTGGATTTTATTTGATCAATTCAGTGTAATTTTCAGAAATTACATAATTACATAAATTATATAATGTTTCAAGGGAAGGAATGGTTTGTTTGGATTATTATTATCAGCGATATTTCAAGAGATAAAACCATCAATATTTTACAGCTGTTGCCCCCGGCTTCGCCCGCCATTATTCATTGACTCCAGGATTTTTAAGAAAATTACACTGGTAGATTATTAAAAATGTTTGTGGTTCAGAGCTATGAAAATTGTAAGTAAAAATAAAATTAGAATATTTGTTCATTGTGTTCATTTCACTTAGGCCTTATATAATAAAGAAACGGTTTTCCTTCCTAATTTTGTAGTCGTCATGAAAGTTTAGACTGCGAGAGACGAACATCGCCGAGTATACCCGATGTCTCACGAAGCGGGCGAGCAAGCACGCTATTTAGGGCCGTTGAATTGTATAAGAGTAGATGGGCCAGATGTTGAAACAGAAACTCAGACTATAAGTATTTCCGCGAAACAGTAGAAAAAAGCTGTCAGAGTGCACAACGTTAATTTTTAGTTTTTGATACCATCTATCGGTTTCATTCTTGTACTACAAACATGAAGTTAGCATTGCAAAATATAGTGTTTTCAGTTTTATAAAAGTCCTGCACTTTCAGAAACTCATCCATAAGTTACAATGGAAATTTAACAACATACTTCCTAATATTTTCTTTGTTACTTTTCTTGGGGGAAAAACAGTAAATACTGGGGACCAGAAACACTTGCTACGCTAGAGTAATGTAGCTGAACATTCTGTTAATGTGTGACAGACTTTGAGCGCGGTATTACAGTATTGTGAAACCAATGTAACAGGGAACAGTCTTGGAGATCAACAAGACATAAATTTGGCCTAAACTGTTTTAACAATAAAGTTTCAATGGTCATAAAAACAAATTTTGAGCTAGAGTAGGGTGTCCATTCGTCCCGTTTTTCCCGGGACTGTCTCGTTTTTTGGCAAAATGTCCCGCTGTCCCGAAAATTTTATTGGGGACACTCAAATGTCCCGCTTTTTTGTGACTGTGATTGGCCAGTGTGGTTCACGCTACGTTAGTAAAAGTTACAACAGTGAAGGTCTTGCTCATTGTCAAAACATACTTTAAAGGAGTAATATGTGCTGACTTTTATGATAAATTATCAGAATAAAAGAATTCTTGATAAAATACATAAAAGTGAAGTGTACAGTGACAATGAGGCATCTATTTCTGTGGAATAAATTACCTACACTGGTCTGCAGAAGAAATTTAAGAATTTGGGATACTCTGTGTGCATGAGACAAAGGTAAATTGTAAATATGCTCTAAATTCTGTGAATTAAATTTGTCCCCTTTTTCCCTTAATTTTCCCCGATTTTTTATATAAAGAAATTAAAATGTCCCGTTTTATTTAAGGCCCGGCGTCGCCCGGGTTTTGTATTTTGAAATTTGAAATTAACTTTATGGAGGACTTTTGATTTTGAAACTCTAGGTCCTTGTATATAGAATTTGAAATGAGGAAGAACGACATATCACACTCATAACTATTCCCTCAGAAAACCCTAAAAAAAAGTAATTTTCAAATGGGAAGCGTTTTCCTTCACTGCCAATCACGTGTACGAGCTAAAGGAGTACCGCTATCAGGAAGGGTCTTCCTTCCGTCTCGCCGTCTCTGATTGGACCGCGTATCTAAGCAAGGAGAAGAACAAAACGCTTCCCATTTGAAAAAAAGGTTGTAGGTATAGCTTTTATGGCTCACAGGGGATGTCCAATGTTGCATTCCGAGAAATGCTAGAGGTCTAATGCCTTCTTTAGAATGCGCTTTTAAATTCATTCAAATCAGGACATTTATTTTTTCGACACATGGTCGTGGCAGGGTCATATAATTATATGTGAGCATGTGTTTAATGCCGATGGACGGCTTAAGAGATAGCGGTACAGATAAGAAATGTAATGGTGTGTTTACGTAAGTCATGTCGCGTTTTCAATCATCTGAAGGCTAAGATAAACAAAGCGTCGCATTTATGAGAAACAAACGCCGCCTTTCAAACAGGAGAGTTCTTTCAGCTGTCTGGTCGCCTCCCTGAATTTAAACAAGACTCCTAAACCATCTTCAACAAGTACATGTTACATAAATACTGGAGCTTGTCTGGCCAGACCGTTGCGGTGTTGCATTGTCAGGATATCTACTGAACTAAGAAGGATTCGTGGAGAAGTTACAACTGGAAAATTCTTTCATTTTTCGCTTCATGTATGCTATGCAAGAAGTTTTGGACTCCAGGATACTGTGGACTGATGGAATTTCTTCTGGCACTCCAAGTTTCCTGTTATTTTAAATTTTTCAGTTTGCTCCAAAGTCGTAATACTGCTGGCCATGCCTACAAAAATTGATTGCGTCAATAGAATACAATAGTGCAATACAAGTTTGCAGAGTAAAAAACGCTGAACCTTCTTCTATATAGGTCTACTAGCTTAAAAGGCCCGGCGTCGCCCGGGTTTTGTATTTTGTAATTCGAAGTTAGCCTACCTTATGGAGGACTTCCAATTTTCAAATTCTAGTTCCTTATATACGTTTTAAAAATTTGAAATGAAGAAGAACAACTTATCACACTCAAACTATTCCCTCAGAAAACGCTCGATGTAGCTTTTTATGGTTCATAGAGGATGTGGAATTTTGCATCCCATCGCTTCTAAACAGCAAGCCTGGTAGGGGTTCAAATAAGAAGAAACAGAAATTCTGGTAACATAAAATTGTATTGTCTTTGCGGAATATTTTATTTCACACTCTCATGTTACCAAACAACCGTTTCGGGGATGAAATTAAAAAGAAATTCAATATCACTTTCATACTTCCCTCCCCAAAATCCTGGGATATAATATACACATATTACCATACCTCGTACGGTATTTTCTATGTCCAGGGTAGAGAAAGTTGTGTGACTGCATCACATTGTGCATTATTTTCGCGGATTTAATCTTCAATATTTATTTACAGCAATCGATAGCTTCTCTAATTTGTCAAAGTCCCGTATCATTTATTTCCAAACTTACCTGATACCACTGTAAACAATACACTGCTGTCATGTGAACGTGATCTGGATTTGATAATTCTGTGTAAAAAGGGATTAAGTATTCTAAAAAAGCATTTGATTTTTGGCATTTGAAATCAAAATTTTGCAAAATCCTTTCTTAGTGAGCACTTATGCTACATTATGAAACGAAGGTACTGTCAAAATTCAAAGTCTCTACCTATTATAGTTTAGGCTCTACGTTGTCCTGTCAGTCAGGACAAAGCCTCTTTTATATATATAAAGAGTGTCCCAAAGTTAACGCAAGATTTTAATTAAATAGAAAAAACAGTTTTAGTATTTAAATTGTTATTTTTTTTATTGAATCATAAAGTACATAGGATAGGGTTATTTATGGAATAACACATCGGGCAAATGGCCTCCACGGCTTTGCTGGCAAATACGCACTCTTTTGTCAAAATTTCCATGACCATTCTGCATAAATGTGGCTGAATTTCGTTCATGCAGCGTTTAATTTCCTCCTATAATGAACGGGTGGCTGTGGGCTTGTTGACATAGACCTTTGACTTCAAATAATCCCATAAAAAAGAAATCTAATGGTTCAGGGTTGCCAACAGTTTACTGCACAAATGGCGGCAAATTCAAATCTTGCGTTAATTTTGGGACACCCTATATATATATATATATATATATATAGAGAGAGAGAGAGAGAGAGAGAGAGAGAGAGAGAGAGAGAGAGAGAGAGAGAGAGAGAGAGAAACTTAAAATTGTTGACGGTATCACATGTTTATTTCATTTTATAAGTACCCTAATGATTAATATTCAGAAGCTCTGGCATCTATAGCATAAGTGAATTCTTTGAGGGCAACAAGGTGAGTTGAGTTAAAGTGTTGTAATGTACGATATAGGAAACCTTTAATGTGTTTTGGAAGCATGACAAGGCCATTAAGGATCTTCAAGACATGTAAAACACAAACATAAATAAGTACTGACTTGCTTATCTGAGGTTAGGGTATCATTAAACTTTACGTAGGCACAATGCGTTACATTACATAACCTCAACTGAGGAAAGGTTATCTCGCACTATGGTGTTTACTTTCTCATTGTAATAATTTGTCTGTCTCAACTTATAGAGGTTATACGCAGAGTGTTTACAAGGCTGTCCACGTCAGTCACTCCATATTTTTTCTATCATCTCCTTAAACTTGTCTTTCAGAGAACAAAAACTGTGTCCGGACAAAACTGTTCTCAGTTCTAGAAAATACTTGCCCTCTTCCAGCTCACAGTGCTCTATAAAGAATCTGAACTTTTTTGGATATACACATACCATATATCGGCCTACAGACAACACACAACACACAACACACAACACACACATACACATACACGTACACGGAATACTGTTTGCATGTGTGTGTGTGTATGTATATATATATATATATATTATATATATATATATATATACAGGGTGTTCGGAAATTCATATTACAAACTTCTAGGGCTAGTAGAGGGGACTCAGTAGACATTATTTCGAATAGGAATCCATGTCCGGAAACGTACCGTTTCCGTGCTACAGCCATTACAATGTGTCGGATTTGCCGGTGATGTATTGCAACCGGATAGGCAGTAGAGTACGATTACTTCCACAAAGTCTCTGGCCTTGAAGACTTAACCCAGCCAGCGAGCTTCTCGTTACTTCTCGTTACAGCTTGCGCCTAAGATCAGTGAGCTACTGTTGAGCACAGAGGGAAGATCATGCAGCACGTTGCCAGTCGTAGAAAATACTAGTAGTTGGGTGAAAGGATAATGCCGCAGCGAGACAGAGACAGACAACACGTTGAGTGGGATAGAAGAACTGAGCCAATCAGGATACAGCTACCTCCCCTAGGCAGGAACTCCAGGAACGGTGACACTCGCTCCTAAGGTATATACGTAACAATCCAGAGACTTTGTGGAAGTAATCGTACTCTACATAACGTCAGAGGATCACCTGTTGGCACGTGATGTTTACCCTGCTGTGGTATCATACCTGGAGCCCCATACACGTGCCTGTTGACACAAGTGTTATTGAAATCAATGCAAGTTTTTTTTGTTACTTTGATATTGTTACCAAAAAAATCGACTTTCGACTGTAATGAGTAAAACGCCATTTACTTCTGTACCTTACGTCACACCTCATTTCACATGGTGCTCTTCTGACGTCAATTTGAATCAATGAGGCTGAGTGCACCCCGTTCCAGACCTCCCTAACTCAGAAAAATCCGAGGTGGTACCGGGGATATGTAGTCTTCTGTAGTCAGCGATACTAATCACAAGACCATGCCGACGCTCAGGATTAAATACCTGCTGCATTAAAAAAATCAACCTCTCATATAAAGTAATAGAGATAATGTAGCCCAGCATAATAGCCAAGGTGTCCAGGAGGATTATTACTAGGAACCCTGGTAGGATGATAATGGCGCTGGTAAAAATAATAAAAATTAATAATACCCTGAAGATTCATGGGTACTTTCCTATTTTAATAGTATGACTCAGAAAAAAAACTCCTGTGACAATTCTGCGAAGGAAGACAAGTTTCCTATTGGCATTTACGAAATGTTATGAAATAACTAATAAACAGTCATTTATCGTTATTGATCTCACCGTGCATTGCTCTGGTTTGAATCGGAGCCAATATGAAAGACTTGCTCAATGCCGTTAAACGCTCTGATTGGCTCAGCCTCAAACCAGAATGAACCGGGTCAATAAAATACTCTTTTCTTAATAGACGCTAATAGCTAAAAGAAAATAAAACCTGCATTGGCAGTACTTTATTTCCTTCCAGTAAGTATCTTAATGATAATAAAAAAAAGCAATAAGAACATTTTCCCACTATTACATGATTGTGATCAATTTACCGTGCCTCTTTCAGCACGATCCAGGGTCGCAGAAAAGGAGGGGCCCCTCCCGAAAAATATATTTATACGGTGCACGCCGCTTATTGCAATCACTTCGGGACGCAGCTAATCCGATAATATTAACCGATTGATAACAATAGCCGAAGGAATTAAAAGAAGGTTATTTATTCATAGGCCATAAGATAATACACTACAAAACAGAATTAAAAATAAATAAAATAAATAAATAAGCCCGTCACAATCCCTTATAGGGCAAGGGCCTCCTACCATGGTAGGGCTGGCTCTGTTTTACTCTCCCAAGGTGAGCTATTTCCTTGGAGAGTTGGGTATTTTTATTTAAAAATATTTATTCATAAATCAATATGTAACTGTGAATCATTGGACCATTCATAGGCTGACTACCTTTCATACAATTAATTATATACGGTATTTTTGTTTCATATAATATAATTTACAGAGCTTTTACTAAAAATTATTGTATGCACCACGTACGCAAAAAATGTATCGGACTCATCCAGTATTCGTCCGCTAAAGCGTTATTTTGCGTACTTGATACATAAATAGCTATTCCCTTACTTTTATTTTAGTGTATTTGTATATATTCAGAACTAAATGGGTTCTACAGAGTTAACGCAAGGAGTCTGACATTTTTACAGTAAATTCTACAGCGTATGACTAAAAAAATAGTGCATAGGTGTTTTGATTATGTCAATAATTTTCACAAAAGAAAGTGAGGTGTCCATGAATTTTTTCTTAAATTTCAGACATGCACTGAATATTAATTTTTATCCATTTGTAGTAAAGATACAGAAAAACTAATGTGGCTATATTTTATAAATATATCACTGACCCTATTTTTTTCAATTTCGATATTTTACTAAAAATTGTGTGACAAGTCATTTTGAAATATGCCAATTTTGTAGGCCTAATATTAATTTTTGAGTAACTCAAAAACTAGTAAACTGACAGAAATGAAACTTCACAACATAATCTACTATATTACACCAGGAGTGAGTGAGCAGAAAATCAAGTAACTTATGTAGCTTTAAAAATTTAGAAAACAGAAGTTTCACCCACTACCCCCCCCCCCCCCAGACTTCCTTAGTGGTTGTGTGTTTCAACATATTTGGTCCCATGTATGCTACATATGGGTTCTACCATCATTATCTTCACAGGAAGTGAACTTATCAGAGATTAAGTTCCCTTGAGGCTTGAATCTTTTCAACTGTTGAATGAATGCATGGATGAATGACTAAGGACGGGGAACTGGGTCAGCCATAAGAGCATCTGACGTCATCCACAATATGTGGGTTCTCATGAAGTTACAGGATTAACTGAAATGGAATGTGAACATAATGTTTAAAGTTTCAGTATAGGCCTACTCCATGCAGTCTCAAGTATTTCAAAATCATTACATCTCTCTCATTCCGGTTCCATAATGGACATTGTGGAACATAACTAGGGGGCGGATTTCTATGACCTAAAAAATAGGATATATGCATGCATTTCTGACCTAAAATTATTAAAATATGACCTAAAAACATTAAAATATGACCAATAAAATTTGACTTTACCACTTACACATTGTGTATATTTTTTTAAGTTCCATTACAATACATTTTATTAAAATATAGTGTTAATTATTTAAAACATCTGTAAATTCTCAAAAAGTATCATTATAATGCAAAATTTACAAAATATGATATGAAACTTCAAAATTTAGTTAATATGCACACAAATATGCCAAAAATATACATTTTCATACTAAATATGCTACAATAGTTGAAAATTTCTTGTAATGCAGTTATATGCACAATAAAAGCCGTTCCATTTTCACCAGGATGCTTGGAATCGGGTTTAAATTAGTCGGAAACCTGAAATAATGCAAAGGGGAAAAATATGACATGACATAGAAATCCGCCCCCTAAACATAACATACAGCAGTGTTTCCCAACTTGAGGTCCAAGGGGTCCGGTGAATCACCGGATTATCGTTTTCACGGACATTATAACAAGAATGTAAGAATAACGACATAAATAGCTACAAGCATCGGCATTCTAATTACTTTACCCCTTTCAGTGCCGAATTTACATATTGATATAAGTATTTAATTTTAAGTAGATTATAAGTTTAAAACCAATATGAAAAATTTCAGAGGAATGAAAGCCATAATCTTCTAATACAGTGGGCGCCGCTTAATGTAACCGCGGATAATGATATCAGTCGGGTAATGTTATCACTTTCATGAAGTCCTGTACGGATAATTACCGATACATTGAAAAAATGCCGTTTATTGTGATCAAAGATTCTGTTTATGTTATCACTAGGGACCGGATTCTTAGGTTTTTACCTATTTTTTTCCTTACTTCCAAAACAAAAAGCGCTCATACACTTTTTCGAATCATGTCCATAGGATTCACCCACATTAATTCTGTAGCACCTAAAAATACCTAAATGGGGTTGTAAAACCTAAATATACCTAAACGGGATATAAAACCTAAAATATCTAATTTAGGCTATTTTTTGTCTTTTTTGTTTTCGGTTGAGAAATCGGTATTTTGCGGAGAGACAATAATTTTTGTAGAGTTGAAATTAATACCACCAGCGTTTCGTTCAACCCATTGTCGTCTAGGATGGACAGTATCTAGAGAGGAAGTGTAAGAGCACCGCGTATTCTTTTTAAAATATTCGTACGAACAACCATTGTTGCCGTGTATGAACAAGGATATAGATTTCTGTGTTTTAAAGCGCTTGTTTGCCTTTAGTACTTCCCTGTTATTCGTACTAAGTGGTCACACTGTGAGTTTTAAGTAGACGTGTTAATTATGCGAAACAAATGAAATCGAGTTTATTACGGCACTAGTGGATTGGCGACGATCTGAATTTCACTACAGATGGCAAAGTAATATTTTGTCAAGCCTGCCAGAAACACGTAAGTGTTATTTACCTTTCTAGAAAAGGGGGGAAGTTTTCGTCCCTAGTTGGTCTGTTGTGCGGTTAGCATGCGTAACAACCGAAGAAAGGAAAATAATCAGTTTCACATTATCCACATCCAACCATGAAGTATTTTACTCACTAAATTAGAAGCATCGGATTCGAATCCTGAGAAGGGTAGTGTCTAGATACAGTATTAACTATTAACCAGTGCTTTAGTTGGGCCGGTACGCACCGGTACGCAAAATTATTTTCCTTCTACCATACCGGGAAAAATATGTGCTCCGGTACGTCGTACTGGCAGTACAGGAACGATATTGTCCAATTCACGAGAGTGTATTTGTTAATAATGACTAACACTATTAAATTCGCAATAGATATGCGTTCTATGGAAGGTGAGTACCCCCATAAAATATTTTCCAACTAAAGCACTGCTATTAACTAAGAGATAACAGGAAGAACTTCACAGTTGAGAATCTTCAAAGATATTTAGTGATATACCGTAACCAGGAAATGTGAGGCAATCTTATTTTCACTGCTTCTTTTCATTGTTTATGCTTTCTTTCTTCAATTGTACAATATTGTACTAAAGCAAGTTTACACAAATTTAATTCAATTTTGTTAAGTTAAACTTTACAAGTATTATGTATAGAATCCTATGTAGCACATTCAAAGTCATAAACCAATATTATTATACCCGAAGACGATATTTTGGACAAAAAAAAACCTAAAAAAAACTATTTCACCTAATGGAAAACCTAAAACAGTGTTTTTAAAAACCTAAAAATCCGGTCCCTAGTTATCACATTTTCCTTTTTAAGCTTTATTTCGAAATATTGTATGTCATTCAAAATTTTGTTCTTAAGGAATTCATTTCTAACTCAAATGTACTGTGTTGTACTGGAAGTAGCGGTACTGTTCCCAGCTCACAGGATGGCCAGTTTGAGCGGGTGGTATTACCTAACTTTCTCTTTTCAGCAATAAAACACGTTTCACCCCTCAGTTAACCCTTAAGCTGCAGCTTTTAATTTATGAAGATAGCAGTGCTGACATGCATTGTTGGCTAGTGTAAAATGAAAAGACAGCTGCGATAGATGTTTTGCTACGCGGTGTTTACTGTCTTTCTTAATGGTTGAAAAATAGTTACTTGCAGTCTAATACTGAATTATGAGTGGTTCAATGATTCACATTTACATAATCTTATAAATAAATAGCTTTTAATTCTGGTACTAGGAACATTATCTTATGTATGAATAAAATAACCTTCAATTAATTCCTTCGGCTACCGTTATGAATTGGTTAATATTATCAGATTAGCTACGTCCCGAAGTGATTACTATAGCCTAAGCGGCGTGCACTGTTTATGTAATCGAAAATATGAGTGTGGATATGTGGGTTATGTATGTTCCCTATACACCACTACATTTCTTAAGCAATTTGCACGAAATTTTGCACAAATACCCATACCCAAATACGTGACAGGTCCACCAAGCTAGTATTAGTCATATATTTATACAAAACAATAATTTTCTCTAACCCAACACG
Organism: Ectobius pallidus; assembly: GCA_964059195.1. Lineage (NCBI taxonomy): Eukaryota > Metazoa > Arthropoda > Insecta > Blattodea > Ectobiidae > Ectobius > Ectobius pallidus. The sequence continues at coordinate 134,371,088 of CAXKWD010000009.1, forward strand.
TGATATTTAGAGGAGAACTTAAAACCATAGGAGATGGCGTTATCTGCAAAGCATGGAAATGCCTCAGTCTGTTGCGTCCAGGGGTTCAAAACCCCCAGGAGTGACATATTTTCCATGGTCAAAAAATCTTCAGCGTGGGTCCTCCGGGAGGTATTCGATCTGTGGGAGTCTACTTTGAGATTTCAGGCACCTTGGAAGAACCTCAACCTCAACTAGACCCTCGGCATTTTTCGCCTACGTTTATGTCAGATATCTAGAGTCATTTAATTTGAGTGGGAGGGGGGTATTCTGCGAGATCGAGAAGCAGAATTTCACAAACGTGAAACGCAAAAGCAAGGCATGCACAAGGGCTTAGTGTGGCTAATTGCAATATCCAGCACAAGAGGGCTCTCCTGTTGCAAAGGGAGTGAAAGGAAATTAAAACCCAAGCCACATCCTTACTCGAGTGGCTGCAGATATCAGGGATGGCCAAAATATACAAATAAAGTCTTCAGGGGAAACCCACATTTTAAAGACTTTACTGCTGCTATATTATAACAACCCTCAAAGCCGAGGCTTATATTGGGCGAATAAATTAACTAAATTGAAAAAAAGATCACTTTATTACAAGCATTACAGGAAAAAAAATGGGGGTCGGCGGGATATGAACTAAGTCCCCTTAATATTTCAGTTAGTCCACTTACTCAATGGCAATAAACAATTCCTAAGCAAGCTAAAGGAATATTATCTATTTTATCGAATCCGGAGATTCATTACTGCGCTTACCTGAGACCGCCATTCAACCGTATTCTGTGCTAACTCCATCCAACCATCCCTCGCAAATCATCCTTTCCTTAAATCTATTTTAATATTATTCTCCCAGGTCTTCCAAATGGTCTCTTCTCTTCGGGTCTCACAGTCAACTTGTTTTAGATATCTTTCCTCCCCCAATGTCCAGTCCATTTCATCCTCCGTGATTTAATTACCCTTAGTACATCCGGTGGCGAGTACAGATTAGGAAGCTCGTCGTTATGCAGTTTTCTCCAGTCCTCGTTTTCATCTCTCTTAGGTCTGAATATTTTCCTAAGCCCCCTATTTTCGAACACTCTCAGATTATGTTCTTCCCGAAGAGTAAGGGACCATGTCTCACATCCATATAATACAACCGGTAGGATCTTCAGTTACAGAAACCCTATAGGGCTCGATAAAATTCCTAATCTAAAAAAATAGGCCTAAGTAAATACAATGAACCACTTATCCGCAATGAATGTCCAGAGATAATCAGACGTCATTCCAAAACACCTTTTTTTCGGTTTCTAGGTGTCGTGAAACATGTTTTACCGGTGTAATCTAGACTTCGATATTTAGCCATGATCACAATATTATCTCTATACTACGTAGCCTATGGGAGGAAGTAAAACAGTTTACAAGACAAAGTAGGCCATAGTATGGATATTTCATTTCACAGTGTATATTCAGTATAAGAATCACCACATTAGAGCCTGCTTGGTACTCAACTAATCGTGCAACACCTGGTTCAACATTCATTAAACACATTATCACGTCCCTATCTAATTGCGGTCTAGTCCTAGATTTACTCGTCATGCTCATCATTAAAGATTCAACTTCACATAGGCGTAAGGTGCAAGAAAGGAATAAGCTCTTTCGTGGCAGCAGAAACCAGACCTGGGCCCTGTTTCATAGAAATTTTACACTCATATTGCTAGAAAATACATAATATCATTAGTCATCTGTTTCATAAGAATATTAGCTAATAATAGCTATTTATGTATCAATAACGCTTTAGTGGACGAATCTAGTATAGCGGCCGAGGTGAAAGCCGAAGCTGAAATACTGGATGAGTTCGATAAATTTTTTGCGTACGTGGTGCATACAATATTTTTTTAGTATTCTTTAGTAGAAACTCTTTAAATTATATAAAAGAAACAAAAATACCGTATAAAATTAACTATAATGAAAGACAATAAGCCATTTGCCATATTCTCACCGCCCCCTGAATCGGGAAAACAATGAACCGTACGTACCAATACGAAATGTGATATAGATGCAATATGAGTCGCTATTTGTAAACAATAATGCATACGAACTAGTGTTTATAAAAAGCTTGTGAAAATATGAATGATAATCCCGAGGAAATTTTAATCCAAGCCAGAAATATTGAACATCACGGCAACAGTAGACTAAATTAAATGCTGGTGCATCCATGGTAAGCAATGATTCTCTTGTGAAGCAAGTTGTGAAAAGTTGTTGGCTTATATTTGTTGTTATATGATGAAGTAGGCTACCGTGTTTTGCGAAAAACGCTGGTAAAGTTTCTGGTTATCATAAAGTAACATGTCGGCTTCAATTTGTTGTTTCATGACCGAATATATACCCTTAAATCCATGTAAAAGTTGGTCTGACTGGATTTTGTTTATAGATTGCCACGACGACTTTATAGTACTAGGCCGATAAAACTGCATTTTGAATGCAATTTAAATGCAGTTTTATGCAATTTTAGCGGCCTTGGTTGCTAAAATGCAATTTTTCGACGTGTTACCCGACAAGTAGCTGTTTTAGAGAGCGTGTACTAAAAATAATTTTTTACTGTTATGTTTGGGAGCATAGCCAATGTGGCTTTTATAAAAATTAAAATTTTCTTCCGAAAATAGGTAATAGAAAATAAAATTTCTAATACATAATCGGAAAAGATTTATAAGCAAGCAAATCTTCCTAAGTAAATGTACCTTTCTAACGTTAAAAAAAAGAATACCAATAATTCTGCCTTAAAAAGTAAGTTACATACAATTTGAAGGTTTAAAGGAACCTCCTCCTGAGGTTGAGTTGCTTGGGCACTATGTTGGCAAGCAGCTGGGTTGCAATCAATAGTGCCCCAAGTGTGGGAATGACAGATCGGGCGTGTTTTGTTTCTGAGGGGCTCACAGCTGCAGAGCCAGGTCCTGCCAAAATACAGGCGCCATGGAAATACAGACAACAGTACAAACCCGCAGCCATTAACGTATTCATCGACCGCTGAACTCAGTAATTTTCATGAAAATTTTCTGTGAGACATGGCCGCTTACTGAACAGGAAGAACATAAACTGAGTGTGTCCGAAAACAGGGTGATTAGGAAAATATTTGGGTCTAAGAGAGATGAAAATGGCGACTGAAGAAAACTGATGAGCTTCATAACCTATACCAGCGTTTCTCAACCTTTTTGAACTCGAGGACCTCTAAAATGTCTAAATTTTACATACCATTTTTAAAAGTAGGCTATATTCTTAATATTGTATTCTTAATATTTGGGGTATTAATTATAGGTCATTATAACGAAATAATTCTAAATACATTTTTTTAATTCGACGGAAACACAGTTATTGAATTGGCAGTAAACTATTGACAGTAAAATTATATTTTGAACAGACTTTAATATTTATTACCAATTTGATAATATAATTAGGAATTATAACACAGGTTTACCGGTATCAGACACTCGGGCACCTCCAACAATAAAACCCTTGTTAAGAGAGCGCCTCTAATAACAAATTCCGACAAAGTCTTATTTTTCGGGGTTTTGAATGAAAGAGGGAACCATAGACGTCAGTGCAATAGGGGTTTCAAACTGTGGTTCTTAACTGCAAAAGTAAGAAAACTTGCAATAGGACCTGTATTTTCGAAGATTTTAAAAACTTGGACATCTAGTGTCCATTTTATGTGCAAAATTTTTACCTCTTTACTTGCTTGATGGTATTTTTTAATGATGTCTGCGGACCATCTGCACCATCTTCGCGGACCACCAGGTTGAGAAACGCTGACCTATACTCTTCACCGGATATAGTAAGGGTAATTAAATCACGGAGGATGAAATGGGCTGGATATGTTGCGCGCATGGCGGAGGAAAGAAATATCTCAAAAATATTGACGGGGAGACCCGAAGGGAAAAGACCACGTGGAAGACCTAGGCGTAGATGGGAGGACAATATTAGGATAGATTTAAGGGAAGTCTCTAAATGTACGGAAACATGTTTATCTCTATTTAACACTAAAAGGCATTTTGCCTAACTTCCGGGCCCTAATTATTACTAATATTGGTCTTATTACTAAATTGAACTGTAATCACACTAATACGCATTTTATCAGCCTGTAAATAGGCCTCTTGCAAGATAATTGTATAAAGAAGTAGCCTATATTATAAAGAATGTGCATGCTTGGCTATATGTGAGGTTCTGATTGTACACAGTGGGTACAATCTAGATAATATGATATAGCTTGATATATGAACTTTGACCTACATGTCCCGCCTTCTCAGCGACTTACCTGTGAACAAACAAAAACACAAATTAAGACCACGAACCACAAAAATAAAAATAAAAATGTGAAATCACATAATATGTTACCCTTCAGTTGTAGTTCTGAGGTAAATATGATAAAATATTATAGAGTATATCAGGGCACTCCAACTGGCGGCCCGCGGACCACTGGTGGCTCTTGGAAATAGTTATTGCGGGCCGCGAAACAAAGAAGAATCAAGTATAAAGTTGAAACAGTGCGGGTTACCATAGGTATAAGTTACAATTGTTAAGACCGAATTTAAAAAAATAATAATTTGGCAAATTTGTCATTAGTTGTCAAATGAAATAGATGTGCTTTCTTAAAACTTCGTGAGGATATTTAAATGATAATTGAAGAATTTTCTTCAACATTTCCTGATTCTGAAAACGTGTAGGACAACAATCTCTTCTTAACGATCCCTTGAAAGTGAATACTGAGGATCTACCATCAAAGTTTCAACAAAGTGATTTTATTGATCCATTTCTTCAAAACAAGACTAATCGCGCAGATTAATTGACTTTTCTCTGAATAAATTTTATTACAAATGTTTCCACTGAAACAGTGAATTGATGTGACCAAAACTGTATTCTGTAGAGACAAAAAATGTTTTATCTTTATTTATCAAGCAGCTCGGCAATGTCTAGGCAAGTGCCTTCCGTTCGTGTTTGTATGTTTTGTAAAACTGATACACAAGATTATCCATTGCCTCCTCGTAAACTGCACACACACACACACACACACGCGCGCGTGCGCGAGGGATGGAGCAACGTAAGACGTGACAACTATTTTTTTTTTTTCTCAAAGTAAGACGATGGTACCATGAGATGTTGTAAGTCACGGCACAGTGTGACATCTCTATAATAGTATAAAGTATATCTCGGTCGGTCGGTCCTGATCCCCTGCGCTTGTAAATGTGAGGGTGCTTGCGAGTGAGGGAACCTACCTGGCCCCACACGCCATCCCTGTTTGCTAAGGGTATAGTATATCTGGTGGCATTATGGTGTACGGTTATACAGTACGAACAGAGGTGATGATAATTTAATTGTGAGTCAGCTGCATTGCAGAATGGATATGAGAAGATGTGAACAACATTCTTATCTCAAAATAATAACTACCTGAGAATAGGACAAGACGTTGATGAAAACTGTGGGGAAATATGCCCATGCGTACAGAACTGTAAGGGATCATGGAGTGGGTATATGTACTTTCATGCTTCCAACTACCGCAATATCGCACAATGCAGTCGCGTATGAATGTTTATGGGTGTCTGTTTCTTTCACTATCCTACATATAATAGGCCTACCCATAATCTGCATTATACATATATTCCATACATTGCCCTTTCATCTATATACAAAATTTTAAAACAATCCCACATTTTCAAAAGAAACAAACAGTTGCCACAACTTATGCCTCATCCGTCCATAAAGTAAGTTTCCTTGGGATCGTCTACGGAAAAAGAACACAATTTCATGAAAATATTTATTGCAACAGATACAGCAAGCGTTCAGCTATTGTTTAACATATTCGCCACCGGAACTGAGACATTTGTCATAACGTAGGACCAACTTTTGAATACATGTGCCATAGAAGTCTGCCGCCTGGGATTTGAAGCATTGTATGATAACTAGGGACCGGATTTTTAGGTTTTTAAAAACACTGTTTTAGGGTTTCCATTAGGTAAAATAGTTTTTTTTAGGTTTTTTGTCCAAAATATCGTTTTCGGGTAGAATAATTGGTTTAGTGAATTTGAATGTGCTACATAGGATTCAATACATAATACTTGTAAAGTTTAACTTAACAAAATTGACTTAAATTTGAGTAAACTTGCTTTAGGACAATATAATACATGAAGAAAGAAAACATAAAAAATCAAAAGAAGCAGTGAAAATAAGATTGTCTCACATTTCCTGTTTGCAGTGTATCACTAAATATCTTTCAAGATTCTCAACTGTGAAGTTCTTCCTGTTATCTCTTAGAATACATTTGAAGGCAGAAAATGTCCTTTCAACCTCACATGACGTCAACAATGGTTGTTCGTACGAATATTTTAAACGGAATACGCCGGCACTCTTAACACTTCCTCTCTTGATACTGTCATCCTAGACGACATTGGGTTGAACGAAATGTTGGTGGTATTAATTTCAACCCGAGAAAAATTGTCTCTCCGCAAAATATCGATTTCTCAACTGACAAACATAAAAGACAAAAAAAGTAGCCTAAATTAGATATTTTAGGTTTTATATCCCGTTTAGGTACATTTAGGTTTTTATACCACATTTAGGTATTTTTAGGTGCCACAGAATTAATCCTATGGACATGATTCGAAAAAGTGTATGAGCGCTTTTTGTTTTGGAAGTAAGGAAAAAAATAGGTAAAAACCTAAGAATCCGGTCCCTAATGATAACCTTCTCCGTTTCTCTGTCAATCTCTACCATGCTCTGTCATTCACTGTCGTTTATTGAGGGGTAGGAAAAGATGAAAATCTTTGGTTGCGCGGGCCGAGCTGTAAGCTGGAGGCTTAAACAGCAAGTCTCCTGCAAAAGTTCGGCTAGATGTTTCAACATCCACCCTACAGCCCGGATCTCGCTCCCAGTGATTTCCATCTCTTCCTACACCTCAATAAATAACAGAGAAGGGGATTTGGTTGTTACACAGTGGTTCAAATCCCAAGCGGCAGACTTCTACGACGCAAGTGTTCAAAAGTTGGTCCCAAGGTATGACAAATGTCTTAATTCCTGTGGCAAATATGTTGAAAAATAGCTGAACATTTGCTATATCTGTTGCAATAAATATTTTAATTACATTTTGTTTTGTTTGTGTAAACGGCCTTCATATATTGAGGGCAATAGGAGACAACATGACAGCCTACAAAAGTATAAATATTATAATATCCATTTGAATTAGGCCTGCTACTCATTAACTTGAGAATCAGGCACACAAACACGCCTAGGTGATGAACCCGTGTGTAACATTGAGAAAACCATTAACCTTGTTAACAGCGTTATCTAAAGCTTCACAAAGCCTGTGATTGTAGACTTCAATACTAGTAGCTAGCGTGAACCACAACTCAGAAACTCCGTGGCTTCCCACCAGCTCAATAGATTTGTCCCTCACTGTACATACTATCGACTGGCAGGCTGTCACATTCATGCAGAGAAATGCAGGCTGAATAATAATATTCGCAATGCCATTTGCAGGCCTGTCTCGTATCACTGTCAACTCTCTCCGTGCTCAATGCAGATTCAGAGAAACACTATTGTACAAATATAATTTATAAATTTTAAACTTACTATGAATAAAGACAGAACCAATTATGTAGGTCTATATTTTATATTTTCAAAGCAGGACTAATGGGAAAAAAAACATGCATTCGTTAATGACTTTGAATATGCACACACACAACATATAAAGAGCATAAGGGAGCTCTTTGACTGAAGTGATGCGTTCTAAAGTAGCTTCGATGTATTCAGTGCAAAATATATTCACACACTAACGCCATGCAGTTTATTACAGACCACCTTTATTCACGAATACTTCACAATAGAGAGATGTAAGATTTTCCAATATTGAGGCCGCCATTGCTTGTACAGTGGGTGATCCCGTTGCGGGCGAAACAAACATGGGGGTACCCTTGAATCATCCAATTAGCAATTTATTGCAGATCTCATTACTAGACCGCGAACTTTCAGGTCGTAAAAAGGGAATTTTAGATACCTAAAACAGGTTAAGAGCCAAGGAAGAAAAATCAGTTTATAATTTTTCTATTAAAACCTTAATATTTTTCAATTTAAAAATAAAACCCAAATTTGTCCTTAATTATTCACAAATCTGAGAGTAGTTTTATATCTTAAAATTAAATTTTATGCTGATGTCACTTGTACCACCTTTTTACTAAGCCCTTCAATTTAAGAATTTTAGTTTTACATACATAATCCACGTCATTTAATGGAATTAAAAAATAAAACTTATTGTAAAATTTGTAATAATTTATATTGGGAATATTCTATGAGATATTAATGCTTCATATTTTTATTATTATAGACCTGCAGATGACGTATTAGCGTCGAAATGCATAGAAGAAACATCTGCATTTTAGTACAAGAGTTTTTTTTTTATATTGACTTTAAGCACGTTTTTAACAATTTGAAGAAGTGTTTAGTGTTACTTATGACTGACTCGTTGTTTGTACAAGTTTTTATATTACTGGATTAGTGGCTTGTGATGCTTATGTATGTTAAATATAATAGGATGTTATGTTTTATAAAGTAGGAAAAGTTTCTACTGTTTTTAAATTACTGAACATTGGTAGAAATTGTAAGTTAAAAGCATGTGAATTTTATGTTATATTAAACGAAATACAGTTTTTTATAGAATTTTTAAGGTAAAAGAGGCAAAATAGGCACTTCTGTTGGAATAGGCTGGTTTAGTTGCTAACAGTTTCATCATTAGACTTGAAAGGCATAAATGCAATTTTATCTGCAAGTAGGAACTCAGGAAAAGAACAGGTTTTAACCTAAACATCCGCGGTGATTAGAGTAACCATAGTTACCACAGTGGTAAGAGATGTCACTGGGAAGTAAGTATTCGTGTTTCTCGAGAGAGTTTGCAGTTTAATGCCTGTACGAGTCGTACATGTTCTGGATGTGTGGTTTTCCGGCTGAATGGACAGAGCTGGCAAGGAGTTACTGTGAAGGTGAATAAACTAATTTGAAAGACTGCTGGAGGAGAAGGATGTGTTGATAAACTCACGCGATTCTATTCTCACATGCACGCACACAATTAAGAGAAAATCCTATCACACGTCCATAATTTACACAACAGACCCTCATGGCTCTAGCTTTCCTGGAAGTACTTTTCCATGTCGCTCTGTTATCAACTTATCACATTAGCAACTTCCAATAAACAGGCTTACGTTTCAATATAGAAACGTCCATACAAACCCACGACAAATATAAAACAAAGCATTCGGTAACAATGGAATGCCTCATACCTACTTTTCGTGAGTGACGTAATCACCAAGTGTGGTTATTACTAGACTTCGGATTTTAGGTAAAAACATATTTTAATCCTTACGTGATATATGGACGGAAACTTGTATCTTCATGTTTCATAAGTGACTATGCCTAAAACTGATACTTTTATAGGACCTAAAACAGCCTATTTTTACGTTAGAGCCTAATATTGCCTTTTTGCTTGTTTTTCCTATAAAGTTCAAAATAAGTTATTTTTTGTTGTAAATTCTAGCATTTATTTTCATTTCGTACTAATTTTGTAGCTCGGAATGTGCAGTACATGACACATTTGTGACGTGGTTAAATAGTAAGGAATGTTTCGTCTTCAGTAGAAAATGTCCTTGGAATTCCCAAGAAAATGTAGTGTTTTTCTTCCGACTCCCACATCCAGTAAAAATTTAAAAAAAAATACAAAAATTAAAAGTAGAATCACTGAGGGATACAAGGGGTTGAATATGCTAGCGTCCGAAGCTTCTGGGCGCAGGGATTAGGTTTTTCACTGTTATGGTAGTAATACAGGCCCTAGCAATAGGTATATATAATTCTGTATACCATAGGCCTATATCTGTGTTTTATCATGATTGTTGATTAATGGTTACTTCAATAAATATAATATTCTGCATTGCAATTGATATATTTCAGAAAATTGGTAACTTAACGATTTTATAAGAGACTATTTTACGATTTTTAGAACCTATTTTCCAATTTTTAGAGCCTATTTTAGGCACCTAAAACAGCATTTTTAGCGATCTAAAAGTCCGAAGTCTAGTTATTACCAATAATAAAGCGATATTTTTTGTTTGGAACATTTCTGGGTCGAGTTGTTTTACAGCAGCGAAAAATACGAAATTTTGTGTTTTGCAAATCTTATTTTTTTTAACGAAATTTTATTTTTTAAGGGAAATCGAGTTTTGGAAAAGATCGTGCATTAATAAAACTTAATATTAAAGAAACCACACGAAAAGGAGAAAAAACTCTAGCTATTACATGAGTGGAATCTGTTTCTGGTTACAACTGGAATGAAACCCGTTACACTGTTTTCCGCTAAAATATAGGCGATTTTTATATTTTTAACATGGAAGGCGGTCTGCTATTGTATTTGGATTTAAATACCTGAGCCCCTGAGCCCAGAATTTAATGTATGGGTCAACATAACAATAAACGTATCCTATTTCATTCCCATGAAGAATCCATCCCTTTAATCTCCCTTCCTCTCCTCTCTCTCACACATACAATGCTGACACTTCTTTTCTGTCCTCCCTGTGACACATTTAGCTCCTAAATAACAATCGCGAACACCAGTAAAGCAGTGTGCGATTTGTGATTTTACCGGAGGGGGAATATCTAATAGATTCAATACCAGATTTCAAGTTTTAAGTATCTATACCATGCAATAATTCAAGCCAGTTGGGGGAATGCTCCCTACAAATTGCACGCTGAGTAAAGCAATAGACACTAAAAGTAGAAGAAAAATTATTGAACAGGTTATCAGGAATCAAATATGTGAGAACTCATATAACAAAATAACAACAACTTATACAAAGAAGCGAATAAGCAAGTTGATACGGCAACCCAAATATCAGGATTCATGAAGGACATTATTTGGCGCAATAAATTTTTTACTTTAGAAACTAAAGTCAAAGTTCGAAAACAGGGTGCTTGGGAAAATATTTGGGCCTAAGAGAGATGAAAATGGGGACTGGAGAAAACTGCATAACGATGAGCTTCATGACCTGTACTCGTCACCGGATATAGTAAGGGTATTAAATCACGGATGAAATGGGCTAGACATGCTATGCTGCACGCATGGGAGAGGAAAGATATCTCAAAAATATTGACAGGGAGAACAGAAGAGATAAGACCACTTGGAAGACCTAGACGCAGGTGGGAGGACAATATTAGGTTAAATTTAAGAAAAGCAGGATTTGCGAGGGATCATTCAATGGAGTTAGCACAGAATAGGGTTGAATGGCGGGCTTAGGTAAGCGCGGCCATGAACCTTCGGGTTCCGTAAAATAGATAATATTCCTTTAGCTTGCTTAGGAATTGTCTGTTTCCAATGAGTAAATAACTAAGAAAGTAAAGTAAGAATAGCCTATAAAACAGCGGTTAAACAAATTTTGGTATATGCAGCTGATACAGCAGAAACTAAAGAAAAAGTAAACACATGTGAAATGAAAATTTGCAAGATCTATTCAAAGAAAGACACTACTTGCAGCATACGTAATATAGAAATCTGGAAGAATAGCAGAACTGAAGATATCACAGAATTAATTAAAGATAGAAAATATTGGAGAGGACATACATATAGAATTGCGAAAGATCGGCTCGTGAAAAGAGCTAAAGAAGATAGGCCCTTAGATAGGAAGAGAGAAAAGAGGAAGACCTCCAAAACGATGCACGTCTTCAGAGGCAGACGACTTAACATGGAAACAGAATAAAATATCCTACAATCGAAGAAAAAGACAAAAAATGTTCAGACACGAAATTACTTGTTCTATTCGTCATTCTAAGCACGACTGAATATATCTCATGCAACAAATACAGTTCTTTTTAAACTTAAAATCTTATATTACTATAATCTCCTTTCGAGTTTAAAGGCATAAGGAAGAGGGAAGATAAAAATTTCATAATGGATTTCGTTATTGTTTTTCTTTCTTTCTATTGAACTGAATGTCGTGCGGGAAGTGGTTCTAACACCAGAGCTAGGGTTCGATACCCTGAGGTTTCAGTACGGCGCATGCTCCAATTTCAGTTATCGATTTACCGAAGCGATTTGCAATTAATTTGTTGTTCATCCTTATCAATATGGAGCAGGGAGAGACAGAGAGAGAAAATGACTACAATCATAAGCACGCGTTAACTTATATTAGTAACATACAATTCTCCAGTAGTAGAACATAGTTGCTGAACAATAAATTATTCCTACACAGATTTGTAAATGACCTGTTATACAATGAAGAATAACTTGAACAAATACAATGTCATTAAAACAAATTCCATAAAACTTCAATTAGGCCTACTCTAATTTTGGACATCTAAAACATCATCTCATAAAAATTTCCCTGTTCTAAGTTTATGCTCCAAATACAATGAACTACTCGCAGCTGCAACAGAACTGGATCATAATTCCATTTATAAACAACTAGCTTAAAAGACCCGGCGTCGCCCGGGTTTTGTATTTTGTAATTGGAAATTAGCTTATGAAGGATTTTCAATTTTAAATTCTAGGTCCTTATATAGGCATTTATAATTTGAAATAGGAAGAACGACTTATTACACTCAAACTATTCCCTCAGAAAACGCTTGATGTAGTTTTTTATGGCTCATAGAGGATCTAGAATTTTGCATCCCATCGCTTGTACAGTGCACAGCAAGCCTGGTAGAGGTTTAAATAAAAAGAAACAGAAATTCCTGTAACATAAAATTGTAATATCGAGGCGGGAAATTTCCCACTCTTATGTTACCATAAAGCCGTTTTGGGGATTAAATTAAACAGAAAGCATTATCACTTTCATACTTTTCTCTCCAAAAACCTGCGATAGGCCTATAATATAATAATATACACATTACCATACCTCGTTTTGTTTTCTCTATGTCCAGGGTAGAGAAAGTTATGTGATTCCATTATTTTAGTGGATTTCATTCTGTAATATTTATTTATAACATGAATTATTTTGATAACTTCTCTTATTTGTCAAAAGTGCATTTCATGTGTTTTTTCCAAGCCCACCTGATACCATTTGGCAACAATATATTCTGTGATTTGGAATGGATAATTCTATGTAAAAAGGGATTAAGTATTTTCAAAAACATTTAATTTTTGGCATTTAGAATCAGAATTTTTCAAAATCCTTTCTTAGTGAGCACCTACATTATGAAACGAAGGTACTGTCAAAATTCCAAGTCTCTACCTGTTATAGTTTAGGCTGTACGTTGATTCCTGTCATTCAGTCAATCAGTCAGTCATTCATTCAGTCAGTCAGGACAAAGCCTTTTATATATATAGAGATTTAACAGTTAAATGTAAGAGTTAACTGCATGCGAGTTTTACTTATATTACTTATTATTGTGTGCTTTGTACGTATTCCAAATGGTATTGTCCTGTCTTCAATATTTATTTACCTTTTTTATTTGTTTGATTGACCAACTGTTCTAGTTTTAGTCTTAGTTTTGTCTTTGTTTGTTCGATTGTTTTCAGTATGATTTTAGCTTAGTTAAGGCATATTTTAATTTTGTATATTTAATTGGAACAAATGGAGAAATTTAAATATCTGGAAGGAAAATTACAGATACAAATATTAAGGTAGAAATTAAGTGTCGACTAAAATCAGGAAATGCTTAATCTTATGCAGTTCGGAAACTCTTTATCTTCTGGTCTTCTGCCCAGAAATCTAAAAATAAAACTTAATAAAACAATTATCCTGCCGTTGCATTATAGCCTATGGATATGAGACATGGTCGCTTACTCTTCGGGAAGAACATAATCTGTGTGTGTTTGAAAACGGGATGCTTAGGAAAGTATTTGGAGACGAAAAACGCGGACTGGAGAAAACTGCCTAACCTGTACTCTTCACCGAATATAGTAAGGGTAATTGAATCACGGAAGATGAAATGGGCTGGACAAGTTGCACGCATGGGGGAGGAAAGACATATCTCAAAAATATTAATTGGGAGATTCGAAGGGAAGAGATCACTTAGAAGACCTAGATGTAGGTGGGAGGACAACATTAGAATAGATTTAAGGGAAGTAGGATTTGCGACGGATGGGTGGATGGAGTTAGCACAGAATATGGTTGAATGGCGGGATCAGGTAAGTGCGGCAATGAACCTCCGGGTATGTAGTTAATGTAATTGTAGCATTGTTCTGTTGTAGCAGAAAATAAGATAAAATAATTAACTTAAAAAATCAACGGGGAGATTATTCTACAGTGATCTTAGTTTTCATAGTTATAAACACAAGTCGTTTTTGCATACATCGACTAAGTATGTAGGGATTATATTTAATTAATATTTTTCAAGAAAACTATTATGTAAATTAATAAGCAATTTCATTCTTATTCAAGCAGAATGTTACGTATATCGTCGATTTTCCTCGAACATCGTCAACTCCAAGGTCTGTGTTCACTAAAAAGTACTTCTCACTAATCGATAAATGATAACTTCTACCAGGAAACTGAACATCCTGCAAATTAACAATCTCGATATTTTAAGTAGAGGAGAAACTTTTTAATGGAATTTCCATAGATTGATTTCAAGCTCACTGCTAGAAGCATGATTTTGAAAGGGAAAATACGCAAATTAGCCAGTTCGGGTAAAATTTATATCAGTATGAATATGGGCTTTATATAGTTGATTAGCTTCATTTTCTCCAGTGGTATAAATATATAATTAGTTTAGGTAAATTCCGCCTATATACCACTAATATTAAAAACAAAAAGCTGAAGTTTATATGAGAAGAAAAAAAAAAGCTAAAATATTCTGCTAGTCGATCCAAGAAGAGGAACTACATAAATTAATAATTACTCTTAATATTGACAATATTATCATTGACTTTCATAATAGTAAACAGCCGCACTAAATACAAGAAGGAGGGGCTAAGTGCATCCCATCTATACAATTTGTGTGACACACATAAACATTGCACGATATTTTAACAATTGACAATATGTGAATGCCTCAGCTCAAGTTCACATATGTTTTAATCTATGCTATATTTTAAATAATAAGTGACAAGGTCAATTTTATAATTTTATTACTGAATATTGTAAATATTTTATTTTGACAATACATTGAGCTCAATGTCGTTTTAATATCCTATCTTATAAAGTAATGAATTAATTTAATTTATTAAGTATTTTAATACACAATAAAAGCTAAATTTACAGAATATTTTAGTTTTTTCTTTTTTTTTTCTTCTCATATAAACTTCAGCTTTTTGTTTTTAATATTAGAGGTATATAGGCGGAATTTACCTAAACTAACTAATTGGGCTTTACATGCTGCGTTCCCCGGCTGTGGGCCTAAGGAAACCAAGTGTTGTAAAAAAAAATAGTCATTAAACATCTTATGTAGCCTACTGCATTTAGGCCTATAGCCAAAGAAATTTTAACGTAATTTACCGTTACATATTACATCTATTTACATGTAATTTACCGTTACATATTACATCTATTTCAGCCGTGGCTGATATTTCATGAAGATTATTTGCACCATTTCCCAAATAGAAGGTCCGGTAACTGTAAAAGCAAAATGACATTGTCTTCTCCACTCCGAAGATTGTATCTTGAACGGCAGTAAGAATCTCGCTCAGTTTACAAACAGATCCAGTCCCTAGATTCCTAGAGAATTGAACCCTAGAGGATGGAAACGATCGCTGTTACTGAAGTAACTGGAACCTACAGTTTAAGATGAGCTTCTCGTATTTAAGTTCTTGCCAATGTTAGCGATAAAATGAAGACGGAATCGATGTTCATGTTCATTTTAGAAGTAACTATAAAAGAAATCCTTGTTTTAACATTTTAAAATTTAGATTAGGTAGAAGGTACCTTCTATCACCATGTTAAATTTAAATGTAGGCCTACCTTTCTCAATAACTGTAAATAGTAAAGTGTTCCCTATACATGCCATGGAGGCCCAGAGGGTTCCAGGAGGTTGAGGCTTCCAGATTTTAGACATTCGGCACGTGAAGGCGGTAAGGTTGTCAGCCTTACGCACCGGCCGCCTTTACCTGGTACTCATTTCTGTTAGAGGCTGAGTCGACCCCAGGGCCATAGTGCCACCAGAAGGATGAGGCCAATTGAAAAAGTCCAACGACCTCATCGGGAATCGAACCCGCGACCTTCCGGTTTGCAGCGCAGCGCCTGAACCACTATGCTATGACGTACCCCAACTGTAAATAGTATACAAATAAAATTTATTCCACTTACATTTCCACTCCTTAGTAACAAAATGACATTCAGACTAGTACCGGTAAAAAAAGGTAGTACCGGTATTTAGAATTTGAAAAATAATTACTAGGGCAAGGCATTTGATGATTTTGCATCTTTTTTATTTGAAGGTTAAAAGATAGCTCGATTATATATAAATGTATATCATGAAATAATTAATTAAATAAGGGCAATTTGTTTTTGCTTATTTTGCATTTTTCGTCATTTTTTGGCAATTTTTAGGTCATTTTCGACATTTTTAGGTCATTTTCAGCATTTTAGGTCATTTTTGGCATTTTAGGTAATTTTCGGCATTTTAGCAATACATTTTTTTCTTTCTTTTTAAATGGCACATATTTGCTAGGGGCAATTTGATGGGCATGCCAGTTCAGAAAGAATTTATTTTTCGCTAAGGGTGTCCAAGTATTGTAGTATAAATTTACTGATTTCTTTAGTAACAAAATAAGTGTGTATTTATTGTAAATTCATACGTAAAGCATCGTCATAAACTGTATTTAGCAATTCATTACTTAAGAAAGAACTAATTATAAGTAATAATGGTAAATTTATTGGTCATTATTTTAAGATTTCGGGTCATTTTTTCACTATTTTTAGGTCATAAATGCATTTTTTCACTATTTTATGGTCATTAAATGCCTTGCCCTAATAATTACCTTTAGGTATGGTTTGGTGTTATGGTTATTTAACGACGGGATTTACTACAACTTAGGCCTGTGACTGTCGCCGGTGTACAGGAATTTTTACCCGCAAGAGCTCTTTTATATGCCTGTAAACCTATAGATGTCGCATTTATATACACACACATAAGTGTCATCGACCTGGGCCGGGATCGAAACCACAACCTTGGACGCAGAAAGTCAGCGTCACCCAGGCCGACATAATTATACTTATTTTTTCATGTTAGAAACGAATTTTTTTTTATCATTAGTCTTGAATTGGTACAGTACCAGAAAGTTTTAAAAAATTTCAACTCTTCCTAACATATAACATATAAATAGACTGTAAAATTGTTCATGTTCTGGGATGAACAGTTCACAGAGAAAAGTTACACAGGCCTAAAGCTATAAAATTGAAAGTTACAGGAAAATTACTTTTAATCCTGCACGACTGTTTGTTGATCTACCACTCACTAGAGGGCTTACATCTGTATTCAATTAAATTCTAGGTCTATTTGTCATGACTAGGGTTCGGATGTTCATGACATATCATATTTTTATCCTGACGTCTAATCTTGCCGCAAACTGAAATTAAACACGAATTGCACTTTTGTTATCCTAATTGGACCGTTTTTATTTTGCATATAAAGTCATATTTTGGACATTTTTATAGTTTAGGTCATATTTCCGTCATTTTTTAATTTAATGTCATATTTAAGTCATAAATTCGGTAAAAGAGCACAATTGCACAGGTCATATTTTGGACATTTTTATAGTTTTGGTCATATTTCGGTCATTTTTTAATTTAACGTCATATTTCAGTAATAAATTCGGTAAAAGGGCACAATTGCACAGTATACTGTAGGCACTAAATAGTAGAGTTACAATTTTTTCGAGAAAGAGTTACTAATATTTTGGTTTGACTGTAACTGGTATGTGAAGGGACAGTAAGTAACAAGTGCAGGTAGTTGAAGCACAATGCACGGGGTTTTACCGCCTTCCTCCTTGTTGTTAACAACTTTCAATAGAGACAGTTTTAAAAGATTTTCAGTTCACATTTGCAGTGGTATCGGGTAACATCAAAATGCCGAAAAATAAGTGTTCTGAAAGTGTAAAACTAAAAAGTTTTGTTAAGGAGTTTGGAGAAAACCACTTCTGCACCGACGGGAAAATTTTGTATTGCAAAGTGTGTGAAATTAAAGTGACGGCTGCAAAACGATTTAATGACGTTACCTGTGACATCCTGTAACGTCGAAAGGAGCTTCTCGCGGTTTAAGACGATATTAAGTGACAACAGGAGAAGATTTCTATTAGATAATCTTAAAATGCACGTGGTTGTATAGTGTAATGCAGACAAAAAAGGAAACTGAAAACTGGTACGTATTAGCCTACTTTGAAATTTATTTCATTAATTTAATGTTTATGCCCAATTAATAATATTTAATTTTTAAATTAATGCAATTTTTGACGTTTTATAGGGACACGCATGGACTACAAAATATTATATTGAAGTGGTGAAGCAATCACACAGAAGCAAATGCTTTAAAATTAGATGTCCATTACAAGCAAAACTGTGAATAATATGTAAAATTCTTAAAAACACGATCCTGATTGCATTCATGCGATGTAGTAATTTAGTTTCATTAAACGTTTAAAAGTGGAACATTTATTATTAGAAAATACTTTCTTTTATTAGGTCATATTTACGATTTTTTGGGTCATATTTAGTCATTTTTAAGGGCATATTTAAGGTCATATTTTCCAGTTTTTTAGGTCATAAACATCCGAACTCTAGTCATGACTCATGAGTTACATTAGAAGGAATAGACAATTACATAACACAAAGAACAAAATAGGCCTATAATATAAGTTGATTATAGGCCTATAAATGGTCTTCAATATGAGCTTAGGACCTTTAAATACATTTACATTTCCATAAAAGCACGCTTCAAACTGCGAAATTAAGCAATAAAATAAACATTGGTATATTGACCCATTTTAAGGTACGGTACCTTCTCCTTTTAAACAAAATAGTACATTCACATTCATATTTACAATTAGGGTTCGTATGTTACAGCACGTTACCTGATGAAATACAAACCTACAACAAACGGAGGTTTTCAAAGATACTCTACAAATGGCTAAAAAGAAATCCCTTCTATACTCTTGAAGAATTTATAATTTTAAAAGTGATTCTAAATATGTCGTAATTTGATAATATTATAGGAGAAAAATTCCTCTGACACTGGGACCTTTGGCTATCCGTGCCAATGCTCTACCTGGGTTCAAATCCCAGTGTCAGAGGAATGGGTTCAAATCCCAGTGTCAGGGGAATGTTTCTCCTGTAATATTATCATATAATGTCCAACAGAGACAATCTGTAGTACTTGAATGCATATTATGCATATATCTATGTTCTAATTTTCTTCTTTGTGTTTAATTTGTAAACTGTTAAATTCCTGTATTTTTCTCTCGAATCCTGTGCCCCCTTGTTGGGGCGTAGGGCCTCCAAGCGGAGGTTTCTGTACCTATGTGAATTTTGTTACGCTTATTTTCCTAGAGAGGGCACAGGGACAGGTGGTAAGCCCATCGCCCCTTAACCCCTCTCCGGAAACTAAGGTATTACTTGGACGTGAAAGGGCCGATAAATTTTGTTCAGAGGCTCTAATTTAGGCTTGGAGTTCTTTTACGTGCCGTAAATCTACGAAACGGGCCCCCCAGCTTAAAGTCCCTCCCGGAGGACTCCGTGCCCAGGATTTTTACGTCCTGAAAAACCCATCGACTGCGGCCGGGTTTGATCCCGCGACCTTCGGATCCAGAGGCGGGCACGCTACCTCTAGACCACCGCAGCCGACAAATTCCTGTATTGGGTGCCTATAAATATAAATATCTTGCAATATTTGATTGATTTACAGGGAATACTTGCCACTAAATAGTTCAAGCTACAAAGCAATATATCTTTAACAACAATAAATCTACGCACTTTGCTATTAGTTTTCTAGCAAGATCCATGACGGCATCTTTTCGACGGGACAAACATATTTTTTTCTTTACATTACAATAGGCGTACGTTCAAATTTACAACAAAATATGAAAGGAGTCTTGAAATTTTAAAAGCAAAGAGAAAGTTTTATATTGCATTGACTGGGGAGTGAGCTTGACTAGAGCTGGAATTCTATGTGAATAAAAGCAATAAAAGATAATGGCTGGAAGATAGATGAATAGCCATCCTGGCCGCGTGGATACTGCATGGCTCACAATGTACAGCCCTCCCTCACGGCAATGGCCGCCCGAACCTCTTTAATAGCAGCCTAGTAATTCACAAAATGCATAATACATGGACCCACCCCCTGCCTCAGAGCGAGGCTCGCTACCTGCTCCTAGTAAACCATCTATAAATTACAGTGCATTGGGATACTGCCAGACCACTAACACTACAATTAATATAGGCTATTTGCTGTTTACATGAATTCTGTACAGAAAAGTAAGTAGGTTACAAAATCCCAG
Organism: Ectobius pallidus; assembly: GCA_964059195.1. Lineage (NCBI taxonomy): Eukaryota > Metazoa > Arthropoda > Insecta > Blattodea > Ectobiidae > Ectobius > Ectobius pallidus. The sequence goes on from CAXKWD010000009.1 coordinate 134,391,528, forward strand.
ATTTCGTTACAATCAAATTATCTCTAAATTTAGGGTCTTCAGTTCATGCATACGTTTGGAAGCACTCATTTTAGAATGTCAAATTTATAAAAAAAAAAAAAATCAGATAAAAAGTAGTCTTTAAAGTAATTATACAATACCTTAATCTGATATTTTTTATTTAGCCTAGGTTTTTCAGTTCATACAATTTTTAGTTCAATGTATTTTTGCTCATAATAATAATAATAATACTAGAGACTGTAATAAAAAGTTAAGACACCCACTCACTGACATTAAAATTTACCCATTTGAGCATGACCTAGGAATTTCTATCCAAAATGTTGAGATTTTTAATCCCCCTATTAAAAAAAAAAAAAAAAAAAAAATGACAGACAGGCTTTGAGGTATACCTCGAAAGAAGTTCAAGGATTTCAGGAGGAACCTCGGAGGAAAGGTACCCCCTGGGCAGATGAAAGAAAGGAGTTACACCGACAGAAAATGCGACAGTATTGGGCGAAAATCAAGACCAAACAGTTGAACAAGCATGGTCCTAAGTAGGCCCATTCGAAACAAGAAGAAGAAAACTTTTCCCGAAAACCTCAATGACTTATTTACTTACTCAATGGCAATAGTCAATTCCTCAGCAAGCTAAAGGAAAATTGTCTATTTTATGGAACACGAAGGTTCATTGCCGCGCTTATCTGAGCCCGCCATTTAACCCTATTCTGTGCTTTCTCTATCCAATCACCCCTCGCAAATCCTACTTCCCTTAAATCTATCCTAATATTGTCCTCCCACCTACGTCTAGGTCTTCCAAGTGGTCTTTTCCCTTCGGGTCTCCCAGTCATTGAGATATGTCTTTCCTCCCCCATGCGCGCAACATGTCCAGCCCATTTCGTCCTCCGTGATTTAATTACCCTTACCATATCCGATGACGAGTAAAGGTTGTGAAGATCGTCTCGCGTTGGTAAGTTAAATCTTCCGATATATAAATATATATATATATTTTTTTTTTTCAGATCTGGCAAGAGTGGCTTCAATATCCTATTTTCTTTAACAAGTAATAGAAGGGTGACAATCAAACTGAATTCACATTTTTATTGCAGTTCTGTGTAATGGCAATCATTCTTCGCAAACACACATGCACGTGAATTGCTCATGTCATTAACTTGAAACTAAACAGAGCGAGTAAGCCGGAAAAAAACCAGCTATTCCTGCAATCCAACGGCTTTCTTTGCAATACAGCACGCAGGCGACACAGCTTGTAATTAATGTCTATCATAGTCTGCCATGCTGCCAATACAGACCAATGCATATGTAGACACGTAACGTAATAATTATTTTCGATGACCACTCCACTCATATGTTATGATGCGTTTTTGATGCTGACCAATAACGTTTAGCAATTCTTCGGATATAGACCAATCACGGCCGTTTATTTTACAATATTCTTGTACGAATCGCGTGGATGCCGTTTTATAGGGTAAAATGGTCTCGTTATTGGACAGGTAAGCATCAGTGTGCAGTGATTAATAGGTCACATGCTGCCATTAAACAGCACGAAAGCAGATTATTTAATACGACATAACTTGTTTTGAAATTGAAATAATATAAATGTGTACTGATTAAAACACAATTTCGATTCGGTGCTGGCCAGTTCGTGCGCTTTTAATCTGTTCTGCTGTTAGTTTACCTGAGTGAAGTTAACTAGGCCTATGTCTTATATCCACCATTGCGTCCCCTTAGAACGAAAACCACACATACATGGCTTTGTCACTTAATAACGCTTCCTAGCAATAGGTTCCGTTTTTCCTCTCTAGAGGGCAGCACACATATTATTGTAATATTTGCTCACAAATAGTTGAGATACGTGTTTTTCTAACTAATAATAAATTAAAAGTACTCTTGCTTCTGTTTTGAGATACGAGGTTTTCATTCTAAGGGGACGATTGGTAGCACTGGTCACAACATGGTAACTAGAATCGATTCATGGATGGTTGATTCATAGTAGGCCTTGATCTCGCAGCTGTTAGTTTTGTTTTTATACAACAAAGCGAAGTAATTATTATTTGTATAATCCGTTATATTTTTATCCATGGAATAGTCTTAATAAATCCAACCCTCGTGGGATTACCTATGATAAGACCATTATCAATATAGAACTTAATAGGCAGGCAGGAAGTTAAAAATAATAATAATAATAATTATAATAAATAAAAAAATAAAAAAAGAACGCTAGCACTGTTAATTGTGTGAGCATGTTAAGTTCTATATAACGATCAAACGTTGTACGATGATTTATGTTATTTCATATGGGGATATGGGTGTATGGGGGGATATGGGTGTATGGGGGGATATGGGTGTATGGGGGATAGAAATTACATTTTTTAAACTACGTCTTGTGGGATATCGTTGAAAAGCTCTTGATTACTCTACAAATCAATAACTAGTTTCTTGATAGTTCTCATATAAGGCGAGATTTGAATGTTTGAAAAACTGCTCTTTCCGCAGTTATTATTTATTGCAGGTTTGTCATGCCAAGGCTAAAGAAGAAGAGTGCTACGCAGCGACAATAAATTAAACCAAAATCACTTCGAAATCTACCTCAGCCTGTAGGCTTGCCTAAAGGGATTTTTTTTTTATTTTCAATACTTCCTCGATTACAAGACTGCCGTATAGACAAATCTTACGTTCTAGACAAGAATATTAACAACGATAAACAGAAAAAATTACACAATAGATAGTTGTATGGCAGATAACAATTAACAAACGGGAAAAGTACTCAACAGCAGAGCAATCAACAGCAGAGCAATCAACAGCAGAGCAATGTGGTGTATATATGTGTATATATATATATATATGTTAGTATATGGAACTTCAATATGTATTATTAATGTGTAAATTTATTATTGTCTTAAAAATTAAGATCTTGGTGGCTTGTTGCACTATAGAAAGGAATTTTGAGCGAAAAATTGGAATGAAAAAGTCACACAATTTCAAAATCCTAACGACACCATCAGGCGTCCATAATAATAAAAGCCTGTAGAACTTCCGGAGTTGTTTTTATAAACTTTGGTATCGCCTGTACTACAAAAGTAGAATGTACCCTAAGGGGATAAGTTGGCCAGATATCATCCTACCAAAATGCTCATGAAGAAACTACTGGCAACTCTGCAATACTTTATTGACTCTCACTTCGATATTATCACCAATCTCCATAATATTACCATTAAATTCACGTACATAATTATATTTCAACAAATAATTCTTATATTAAATTCATATTGTAAGTCATTTATATTTTAACCCTTAAATTGATAATATATCCTATGGGAAACAGTCGTTTGCCTTAAATTTTTATTAAAAGGACTGAAAAGAAATCGGAAGAAAAATTTCATATAAATTACAAAATAAGGTAGCAAGAAATAAACTATGGGTCTAATCATTGTGTTAAATTCCCCCCCACCCCAGTCCGACATCGGTTTATAAACCGTGTGAGAAATTTTGTTTCGACAAAAAAAAAAAATAATAATAATAATAATAATAATAATAATAATAATAATAATAATAAATAAATAAATTTAAAAAAAATAATAATAATAATTATTAGCTGCATTTTTAACTGAAATAATTATTTTAACCAAACTTACAGTTTCAAACGAAAGAGAGGGATAGAGTAACAAGAAAATTTAATTCGCCGGCTATTGTTTTTGAGATATACTCAGGACAAATATAACAGCAAATTGTTATTAGGCCAGGAAAGCAAAATGACATAATGATCTATAATTGGGTTGAATCGTGGTGACTGAACTAGGCATTTTTCTAACTTCTCGCAATCAGTTGACGAAATTCTAAAACTTCACGATTTTAAACACAATATTCTGTATGGTATGAGCTTGAAATACTAAGATAGTCAAAACAAAAGAATTACGTGACAAAAGGCGACTGGAACATTAGCAGAAATGCGGAAGTCTGGAATATTCCTTAGCCTACATTTTGTTGGTTTACTATTTTTAGATATCGCTCTCTATTCATTGAGTTATATTCTGTATTTTGTTCCTAACAGTCACATAGATCTGAAGCTTTCTTTTTCTGTAATTAATTACATTTAATACAGTTAAGATTATCATTAGCCTATCTAGCACAGTGTTTCCCAAACTGTGTTCCGCGAAGCTTGCGTAAATGTCCCGCGATGGTCTCAGTAACTTCAAGAGGGAAGGATATCCATTTAATTAAAAACAGATCACGATTCATTCTTTTACACAATTGTTTCCGGTATTTTCAGCTGTTTTCATACAGTTGTGTTTTTTCAACACATTGTTGCCAACCAAAAGAGCCTTAATTCCGCTACAATACGAAATCACCAAAACACTTACTTCCATTATTATTTTAAGCACAAGCGAAATGAAATTGTTTTCGTTTTAAATTTTATTTTTCGAAAGTCATGACATGGTATCGATTGCAATAGGTAGCTAAAAATTCAGTATAATTATCAGAAAATCTCTATTTTCAGTTATTCAAATAACTCCGAAACGCTTGGGAACTCGAATCGATGTATGGACTATTCATTTATTTAGTATGCTGTGATATCATAGCTGACAGAATATTGACAACAAAGTAAGAAAATAATTATTTTCAAAATTTGTAACTTCATTCATAGAATAGTATTAATAAATCCTACTCGAGATGAGTTTCATCAGATAAATTTGCTCGAACCTAGTTTTCGTAAATAATACAGTATATCGATAAACTAGTAATCTCTCGTGGAATTGCCTATGATTATAACACCAGAGATCATGCTTAACTTAATTAAAATACATGAAATGTTATCTTGTGAGCTCCAGTCTGATAGCAATGTACTCATATCACTCTTATCGCGAATGTAGTTTAGCGTATCAGCATGGTAGTTATGCAAACCCGCATGACATGGCTGGTGGTGTTATCAGCGGGATGGCGTGGGTTCGTATCAGTGTATTGCAGCACCACAATAAAACTGTCCGCCGCATTGATGGATGTGCATTGTCTGCTGCCGGCATGCTGTTCCTTTCAGAAACCCCATTCCTTTTTCCTCAGCTTCATTGTTCCCAGAAGTACTCGAGCCCGCCTACCTTGCGTGCCCTCAGTTGCTTATTTTCAGAAAATCTCGGTGTAATATAAAAAGAAATGTTTCCTAGAATGCATATTATCTGTATTTAGGCTGATATTAATATATTTTTTAATAATAAGAAAAAAACAGATGAACATTTCCTACACGAAACAAACACAATATAAAATAGGCCTATGTATGTACTGTTCACATGTAAGAATAAACACTAATATAAAACTTGCCACTAGAGTAGTTTTCACTCAATATCTATTGAAGGCCTTTAAAAAATATAAATCTGTTGATAAAACTATTCAGCAGTGGAGCGTTACCAGTCATAAAAATATATACATATATAAAAAACTAAACTAAACTCCGTGGCGCTACATCCCCGGAGGGACTTGGCCTACCACCCGACCGCTGCGTCATCTCCCGTAGGCAGATGGCAGGATTGGGGGCATGATATACATATATATACACACGAGGATCCACGGCAACAATATTCGTAAGTACCACTAATTAGTTACGTCGGGCAAAAAAAATATATAATGGCATTGTTCCATAATCCGAAAATCTGCACCAACACCTACACCGAGAAGGAACGGGTGCTCTTGTAGTCGCGTGGATTTCCCCAAAGTTGCCGCTGTCATTCACTACTTTTTAATATATTAAGTATGTATGTATGTGATCCATAGATAATCCCTCGGCCGACAGGTCGCGGCCCTGTAATGCCCGGGCGGCTTGGATCGCTTAAATCCTAAAAGGGAGAGGTAAAACTACGATAAAGAAAGAAAGAAATAAATAAATAAATAATGGCTTTAGTTATAAATTTCATTTTATGTACCTCAAATTAATCTAACGTTCTTACCGTTCCGCGAAAACAAAAGAGGAACGATTGATGAAATTTCCCCCAAGAGTTAGCCTACTCATGTAGGAAGAACAGATATAATGCCGATATAATGGAAGAAGTGTGGACAAGCAATGTGGCAGGAAGTGTTGCGTTGTTACACCCCTGCATGAGGGGTGGTTATCTAAACGGGGGAACAAGTGACATTATTTCCGAACGAGTCTGTCTTCAGTAAAGGTCAAACACACCAACTTGTCGCTGCTTGCAACAGACTCGATTTCATTTATTCTGATCTGTGAACACTGCATGTTCTGATTATTATTTATCAGCCACATTTTAACGTATTCTCTCTTCACCTTAACAGTACCGACAGTCTGTCTTATTTATTGTCTATACCACACCATTAAACATCTCAACTCTGATTCGTTCCTGGAATTCCTTGGCCAAAAATATCAGGGGTTTCGGTCTCTGGCCGGTTTCTATAAACTCGCGAATTACCTATGGGTAAATTATCCAATGGACAGAATTTACACAAGAATAACACCACACAAACACAAATAATTTAAAGATAGCAATCACTTACACTTGTTTCGAGTTTCTAGATAAATGTCCTCTGGGGTAAATATGAAAATGACGGAAAAATGTTCCTACAAACTCGGGCTAGATCTTTCCAAGGGTAAATCGTCGGGTTAATTTATCCTTTCATGGATGGCTGGATAAAATTTAACCTCTTTGTAGGATCAATAATAATTTAAACAATGAGAATCAAAGCCTTCTGAATGAAATTAACTGTACATCTCCAAGGCCTTGCTCATTATATCTTGTGGGTGAAATGGAACTAATTTGTCCATGGATAATTTACCCATAGGTAATTCACAAGTTTGTAGAAACCGGGCATAGTTTATTAAATGCCAGAACGGTACTTTATGAGATGGGAAAATGTCTGTCCGTCTGATGATAATTATTCAAATACGCTTTATCGGATTTTCATGAGACTTGGTATACGCATTTATAACGTCGATGTCAAGAAGCCTATTCATATTGCACCAAATCGGTTGACCGGTAACGGAGTATTGTCCAATTTAGTGCCTAATTTATAATATTACATTAGAAAGAATTTATCAAATGTTAATCAGTCATAATGACAACATACTGTTTTGTAGTGTTCTTACACGGCTTTGGAAGTTACAATACAGTTAGCTTTGACAAAAACAACTCCCCACATATTCTTTCACATATGCTTATCAAACTAGACCTTTGTTCTTCCTTAAGTCCTGCTTTAATGAATCGATCTGAAGCTTAACTCGGAGATCGATTACAAAAATAACTTATTTTCTTCACATCATAATTGCAATTATCACTGATTAAACAAAAGCTTTCTGGCAATTCGTTACATCAGTTTAAATTTCATTACAAACAGAAACTAATAATCACCTTGCGATTAAGACTTGTGAAATGTACTCCATCAATCTACTGATCACATTATCATCCTCTTTCATGAATTATCTAGATTCTAGACTATCTCATTACTTCTTTTTATTTATCAGTAGAGCAACTCAAAAGCATAAAAAGCATAAAAATACATAACAGGACTTTAGATATGCGGTCGCCACCCAGAACATGACTTTGGTGGTATAAGGGTCTGAATAAAGTAAGTTTTAAAAAAATAAAGCATAAAAACACAATATGTAATATTATAAATCAAAATTCTTGGAAGTTTAACTGGCTGTTTAAAATCTAACAATAGATTCAATGCGAAAATTAGAAATATTTCCGTCTTGTACGTAAAGTTTAACGATTTTATGGTCAGTGCACAATCTGAATCAGAGCACCAGCATGCAATCAATTGCTGTAAATTGCAATTCAAAGAGTTCGTGAGTTTCCCGCAGACTGAAAAGGGGAAATTTGTATGTACCTTTTGTTCAGACTGCATTAATTTTTAAAAGAAATCCGTTGTGCAGAAGGATGTAGAAAGTTTTGAACACAGATGTCGGAAAAAAGGAACGACATTAGTTGTATATAGGCCTACTAAATATACATGGAATCCACATCTAGTTGAATATCATGCGGTCCTGGCAGCGTACGTTCCTGTACTATACTTCAAGTATGACAGCATATGGAAGGTTCGTCAAAGGATAATAAATGAAAGAAATGACCAAAGTATTCACCTAAAACTTGCTATTCAACCTCAAGGAAGAATGTGGTACAGAGATTGAGAGTGACATAGATTTTCTTCATTAGCATTGTTCTCTTATTGTAGTGTGTTCTTGAATAACTTCATATTATTTTTGTAAAACTTACTTTACTGTCACAAAAAATTCATTAAGATAATCATGAAAAAGATAGGCATAGTTATTAAAAATAGAGCATAATGTGGGTTGCTCTGCTGATTAGGAATAGGGTTTAAGCTAAATTAAAATATGTTATAGCAAAAATCAATTTCCATTAATATCTCTACACACAAGATTATTTGAATTTTGAATTTAAGTAAGTATTTGTTTTAGTTCATTACACTTATATAGTTAATATACAACTGACGTGCCTGGTAACTCATCATTCAAGTGGTTTATTCAATATTTGTATTTATTAAAGTGTATTTATATTTATTTGACTCTCAATAAGCATAGGCTATCAGTTAAATTCAATTAAGTCCATTTCGCCTTTCTGCTCTGTTTAGACTACCACGCATAACAAGGTACTGCGGGTAGTCTAAACGGAGCAGATAGGCGAACTGCAACATGTAGCCTATATTGAATTTACACAAATCTTAACTCAACTAATATACGTAACTCAAATAACGTCGTTATACCATTTTTTCTGCCCACTATAGGTACAGGAAGTTGAGCTTTTAACATAAATACACGTTTTGAGGTGCCCTGAATCCAATAATACTATTTTCAGAAACATGTCTGTAATGTGTGTCTGTGAACAGCCTAGCTCCAGAACGGAAAATCGTATGAAAACAAAATTTCATATTTGGATTAGGTACTTTCTGAGAATGTAGCACGAAGAAAACAATGTTATTCTCAGATATACCCGGATAAGAACGTCAGGAATGTTTCTAGGAATGACACAGGTTTCACATGAATAGCATGTACAAAGACAAGATTACTCAATATTCTACTTATTGAGGACGCCATCTTTAGCTTCCAATAACAGCAATCTAAACTGGAAAGAACTTATAAAATATATATTGTTAAAAAACTAAACAAAGCATGCTATGACATAATCATGTCTAGCGCAAATGACAAGCCTGCAAATCATGGAAAGAGTTTACTCCAGTTACTTTATAATATCTTACGGTATAATAGTGTGGGGAAATTGTAGAGGATGGAATCAATTTTCAAAATGCAGAAGAGAATCGTTCGAAATATGACCCGTTCATCATCTAGGCAATCTTGCAGATTACATTTCAAAGAATTAAGAATATTAGCACTTCCATCATTATATCATTTAGAGCTGTACATCATTACAGAGCTCAACAGTCCCATATTCTTAATACCAGACAAATGATAAATTTTACTTTTCATAAGATAGCCCTATATGAACGATGCCCTCAGTATATGGGCATCAAAACATATAAGAAATTGTCACGTAACTGCAGGGATTAGTGAACTCTCTTTCTTGTCTGGACAGCGTTCAGGCCAGTGCCCTGCATCGTGTTGAATAGTTGCACCCGCTGTGTAAGTGTATATACACCATATCCGTATTTCTCCACCAAGGTGTAAAAATGATCATCTTCGTCACATCAGAAGAATGTTTACTCTCTAAATACAGTGGTATTCATCAGACGTGGCAGTCCAAGCATGGATGCTCAGTAGATGCAGACGAGTCCAACAAACATTCGTACTGCATGGAGGGGTGTATGGGTTAGTTGTGTCGTTGCTTTCAGAGCGGTAAGATCGTATAATGCAGTGAAGAAACAAGAGACTTTGTTACAATCGCTTCTCCTCTCCCGCAGGGGAAGTTCAACATTCTTACCCCTCCCCATGATTCCTCCTACATGCGTCACCTCTCTCACGCGCATCTGACTGCCACCTCTGATGAATACCACTGTACACTTGACTCTGGAATTAGCGAACACCAAGGGACTCAATGTAAAATTCCGCAAAGTCAGCCCGGTCTCGGGAGGTGGAGAGAGAGACGAGGCTTTCATGTTTTGGAAAGAACTATACATTTCTCTTGTATTAAATGCTTATGAATGCGTCTAGGAATTCCGTATATTATCATATATCTCCAGTGTACAACTATCAATGGGTCACCAAGGAGCGGTATGCTTTCTATAAAGAAGCCTTCAGCTCGTAAAAAGAACAAAAAAGAAATACTGTGCAGATCGCTAAGGCAGCTCGCTGCAATGCCGGCAGTCAGACCCACTTTCGCTTAAAGTGGCTCCGACAAATGCTCACACTAACTGCAGTCAATAAAATTAAAATGTAATGTTGGAGAGACGCGTTTAGCGGGCAGCGCCTGCTCACTTCGAGAGATCGATAACTCGCATCTCACAGCTGCTCTGCCGCACTTTCCCCCGTGTCAAGCCAGGTCAACATGTAATGTGCAGTACAGGAAATGAAATGCCCCTCCAAAACTAGATGCATCATCAGTGATAACAGGTTCACTGATATCCTCTTAAGGGGGCAGCGAATTCTCTTTTTAGATAATCTTGATTAATCGATGTTATCTAGACGGATTTCCATACAAGTTGGGACAAATATTCTACAGGAATTGAGCTTTAATTTTATATAATTATAATCTACTCTTATACAATTCAACGGCCCAAAATAGCGTGCTTGCTCGCCCGCTTCGTGAGACATCGGGTATACTCGGCGATGTTCGTCTCTCGCAGTCTAAACTTTCATGACGACTACAAAATTAGGAAGGAAAACCGTTTCTTTATTATATAAGGCCTAAGTGAAATGAACACAATGAACACAATGAACAAATATTCTAATTTTATTTTACTTACAATTTTCATAGCTCTGAACCACACACATTTTTAATAATCTACCAGTGTCATTTTCTTAAAAATCCTGGAGTCAATGAATAATGGCGGGCGAAGCCGGGGGCAACAGCTGTAAAATATTGATGGTTTTATCTCTTGAAATATCGCTGATAATAATAATCCAAACAAACCATTCCTTCCCTTGAAACATTATATAATTTCTGAAAATTACACTGAATTGATAAAATAAAATTCACATCATATTCATGTCAATAAACAGCTGAGAAACAATACGTATTATGTGTTCACAGGTTCTTTGGAACTGCATAATCGATTCTGATATAGTTTTCCCAGGGGGCGCTTTCATGTCGTGGAATGTACTCTAAAGCAGGAATTTTAGCTGTTTCATTAATTATTAATGGCTTAGTTTATGAATGATTCGCGTGCAAGTGTTAATAAATATAATGCTTTAATAATTACTATACTCTTAATTTTTAATTTTTAAAAGAATTATCGTGGGGAAGCCACGGGCACCTCCTAGTTTACAACATATCGAATAATCAAGCAGAGGGGTTTTAGTAAGTATACCATCAAGTTAGGAACGCATCGAAGGGATGTGTTCTCTGTAAACAAAAATGAGGAACACTTGCTGTCTGTGTTTGCACCCTGCAAAGCGAAAGCAGGTAGACTAGTGCCCTGTTTCATAGAACTTTTACGCTCATATTATTAGCAAATACATAATAATATTAGTTATTATTAGGGGGGGGGGGATTTCTATGACATGTCATATTTTTTCCCTTTGCATTATTTCAGGTTTCCGACTAATTTAAACCAGATTCCAAGCATCCTGGTGAAAATGGAACGGCTTTAATTGTGCATGTAACTGCATATTTAGGAAATTTTCTACTATTGTAGCATATTTAGGTCATATTTTTGGCATATTTGTGTGCATATTAAAGAAATTTTGAAGTTTCATATCATATTTTGTAAATTTTGCATTATAATGATACTTTTTGAGGACTTACAGATATTTTAAATAATTAACACTATACTTTAATAAAATGTATTGTAATGAAACTTTAAAAATGTACACAATGTGTAAGTGGTAAAGTCATATTTTAAATTTTCTTGGTCATATTTTAATGTTTTTAGGACATAAATGTAGGCATATATCATTTTTTTAGGTCATAGAAATCCGCCCCTTAGTTATTATTAATAGACTTCTGTTTCATAAGAATATTTTCTAATTCTATTAGTTATGAGTTCATGGGTCTAAATTATTGGTAAATATTGCTAATATTAGTAGTAAACTGTTTCACAGACTGCAGAACTAATAAAACTTACTGATAATATTAGTGTTTTTCTATAAGTGTATTTGGGCTAACAAGTTATTCTCAAACCCATGTAATTCAGATTTCGTGAACTTAAAATTGTGGAAAATGAATCACTCTCATTTAACTATCAATTTAGGAAAAAACTTACATACGCAATGAAAGGAATTTTTGTCACAAGTTTTTAGGATTTGAGGACAGATTTTAGTACGTAAGCCTACTGCTATCTTGAATACGTGCAGTTAGGTTTAATCACTTCTTAGAGCTATACTATCGTTTGATACATTTATGAAGACATATGAAGGCCGTGCTGCTTTTGAAATAGAGACTGACAAAAAGACTAAGAAGGGAAAAAAACACAAACAACAATCCAGACATAACATCCAAATCAATCAGCTGACTAATGAACTAGTAATATTAGTGATGTTACATCCTTTTCCAACAAAGCTTAATTTCTAGGCGGTTCTAGTGTTCTACCTAGTTGAATAATGTCACAAGATGGTACCACAGTGCATAGGACTGATATAACACCCTATTTTCACCAAAATCTCATTTTCTACTAATGTGTTGGTTACACCCTTATTCCAAGGAGGTATTCAATTACAAACTTCAGCTAGCAAATATGACTAGGCTACTGTCAGCAATGAGAGGTGTATCAAAAGTTACACCCGTGCGGTAAGTAGTACCACAGTATAGTACTGTAACTTAGCCTGGGTGTTGGAAGTTCCATTTTTCCACCAAGAGATCATGTACGGGAAATTGGTATATTTCACCCACGCCTTACCAGTGTCCAGTAGTTTGCAAGCTGTGTGTTACCGGAAGTTCCTTCTCGTCTTCCTGGTCGTCAAGGCTGAACCAGCAAGACCAGTTCCCTGGCATGCAAAACGGAGTGATGTAACATAATTATATATGAGTATCTTGACATGGCAACATCCTCTCCAAGTTTAGCGTAACAAATTATATCCAGGGCCCGGATTCTAATGACATGTCATGTTTTTATTGATGCTGCATAGACATTGCCAACTTGTAGATAAGTCCTAATCATGGCCTCTAGACTACAGAAATGCATTTTTATTAGGTCATTTTTTTTTGTCATTTTAAGCAATTTTATATTTTTAGGGAATTTAATTCAATTTTAAGTCATTATTTTGTCATTTTCGTGTCATTTGCATCTTTCTTTAGTCATTTTTATGCTTTTACATTGAGTATATTAACTGTTTTACCTTCGATAATCTCCGTATGCTGACAGTGATTTACTGCAATCCTGAGTAAGGTAGGTTTACAAGCTTCTATTTTTCATAGGTAATATTTAAATTACAAACCGGAAGGTCGCGGGTTCGATTCCCGATGAGGTCGTTGAGATTTTTCAATTGGCCTAATCCTTCTGGTGCCACTATGGCCCTGGGGTCGACTCAGCCTCTAACAGAAATGAGTCCCAGGAGCAATCCTGGGGGTAAAGGCGGCCGGTGCGTAAGGCTGACAACCTTACCACCTTCATGTGCCGATTGTCCAAAATCTGGGAGCCTCAACCTCCTCGAACCCTGTGGGCCTCCATGGCCTGTATAGGGATCACTTTACCTTAATATTTAAATTAATTACTAGGTTACTATAATGCAACATTTTTGTAGGATTTACTTTAAAAACAATGTTCTTAAATTCTTCTCAAATGCTTCAAATCAAGAATAAAAACAAGTTTTTAGACCTACAACATCATTTGAGTATTTAGGCTACAGTTCTTACAATTATGTACAAAGTAGTCTATAATTTTGTGTGTACAATAATACTTTTTTTATAAATAAAATATCAGTTTTTAGGTCATTCTTTATAATTAAAGTAATTTTCTTTAAAATTTACCGTCATTTTTTCAAACAACTTTAGGTCATCAGAATCTGGCCCCTGATTATATATCTCTAGGTCTGCATATTTAGCGATAGTGAATTGAAATAGAGTAGCTTTATTGGGGGAAAAAAACATGCTAGTCTCAGGAAACATCCGGGCTTCCTGGGGAATTTTCATTGACCCCTAAGGATGGACGTAATTATTCTGTTTCATGAAAATGGACGTGAGGTCTGACAGACCACTCACAGCTATGGGTTTTTAACAATGACAAAATTTACAAAATGTGAATTCTAATTATTCAAGCAAATTGACTCCTAAATGTTTAACTACCTGAGCATTATTCTTATACCATCATTTTATGGGGGTTTTCAGAGCACACATCTGAAATGGTGCATCACAAATACAATGAAATGCAGTTTCGAAGAAACGAATAGCTAATAAAGACAATAGATTGTTTAGCATTGTCATTCACATCACTCCCAACTATAGACAATCACAGTTCACCATAATAAGTGATTACGATCAAAATGCATTAAATACATGTCCCCTTAGAAGACAGCCATTCTCTCAAAATACTCGCTCCAAAACTGTCAACTGTCAACACATAGTCTTAAAACTCTCGACCTAACAATGTTTGATATTTCCGGCTTTTTTTTATTCATTGTTTCACATAATAGTAAACCGAAAATATTACGTAACCATGGACATAAGGTCTCACAGGCCGCTAGAAAAATAAATGTTTCTAGCACTTCTAACACTTACGGTCAGTGACACACATAGGATAAAGGGTCTTGAGAAGGTAGGGTAGAAATAACACACTTGTGAAGACGATATCCAGACAGTAGCAGTGGTTTATGTTTTTACTTTGGTCACACAGACCTCACATCCATGGTTAATACGAAGTTTAGCGACTCTTATTTTGTGTAGATGGTAGTTGATTTTACCTATATTTAATATATTCTTAGAAACAAAATGTGCCTATATATGGATTCTAAAACTTCTGGAGAGTAATTTTACATGAAATTTGGACGTTTCTCGTGTGTAGAAAAAATATTAACCAATCCAGTACAGTGGGAAATTATCCCCATATGTAATACAGTAGAACCCCGATAATTCGAGCTAATTGGGGCTGAGGCTACCTCGAATTACAAAAAACTCGGATTATACGGAAATTTCTCTAAATCAATGGGTAAATCGCAAATAAATCTTTTATGAGCACAATAACGGTTTAAATAATAAATAAATAAACAATATTGTCGGCCTACATACCTGTGTTACGCCTGTATGTATATATTGTCAAACATTTCCAATTTGCTACATCAGCATCCTCTAAGGATTAAGTCATTGTCTGACCCTTAATGGAGTGGAACGGGAAAGCGATGCTACTAGGAAAACACTTTTAATTACCATTGTAGGGATTACTGTAACAATACAGTATTCTTTTCTGAAAGGATGGGGAAATATGCACTGTACAATTGATTGACACGAGGTCCCGACAAAGAAAAATCGAACCTAACGGTTTCTGTCAATCTGTAATAGAAATGCGTTAGCAGTCTGAAGCCAAGGTTATTTCTGTGTATTATGAACACTCTAAGTGGGGCAGTTTTACCTGCATTTTTGTACATGGAAAAATTGAAAGAAAGCTCAAAATGTAACACATTCGGAAGTGCGTAAAACTTACTTGCGGACACCGTATAAAAACGGGATTTTACTCTAGTTTTATGGATAATTTTAATTTTCTTAAGACCAGCTCGAATTACACGGAACCTCGAAATATCGGGGCTCGAATTACCGAGGCTCTACTGTACTAATGTGGACTCACATTACGTTCTTGTTGTTGCATTTAGTGAATTTGACGGAACAGTGGCTTTTATGCGGAAGTGTGCATAGATGTGCGTGTGGACACACCCAGTCTGGAATTGGAAGTAAAAACAATTTTTACTGAACGGGAAAGTTGTCAGAGTCATTCCATTACGCCCTGGCCTTAATTTTCTAGCTCGTGGAGAGTTTTTAACAGGAGAAACCTTTTAAAGTTGCAAACACTTATGTGCTATATTTGCTCTCCTTGCTTTACCATTGGGCTTTATCTTCTGTCAGCACACCTCATTGCAGTACTTTTGAAGTTACTACAGTACGGTAGTTAGAATGCTACTGTGTTATGCTGCATTCACATAGAAAATTATACGTAACGTAGACCTAAACTTAAAAGTTTGGGCCATCAATTTAATTTTTACTTGAACCAAAAAATTTTACAACTCCTGGAACTAAGCACTGTTCAAGTTTTGGCCCAACCATCCTGATCTAAATAGCTTAAACAACAAACAATTTAGGTCTAAAATTAGAAAATTTATATAATTATTACTTCTGTTTTCTACTATTACTGTTATAACATTTTTCATATTAAACTTTAAAATTTGGATAGAACTTAATTTCTTTGTTTTTTACTAAAATTTGAACAAATAAATTGTTATGTATTATTATTGTATTACCTCGTACCTTTGTATTGTAAATAGAACATGTTCTAACCTTTTATGCATAATATTTTGTCATACTTCTCCAAATTATGTATTGTTTTAAGTAATTATTTAGTATAAGTTTTTCTAATATATTGAACTGAACCATCCCCGAACACAAGCTCTGCTTCTTCGGGTGGTGTATCAACTTTTGTATGTATTTTTCGTGTAATTTGGAACAATGAATTGTAATTGTAATTGTAAAAAAAATATATATATAAATATTTTTTCCAATGGGAACATTCACAATGCATAATTTAAACTTTAAACATAACGTAAAATTAAAAATAGTTAAATTAATTCTGAAAATAGTATGCAATTGTAGAGCTAGTCAATATAGAGCAGGTCAGATTATAAGACTACAGAACAATACAATGCTGAGGGAAAAAAATAACGAAACTTCACCTATTTTTCAGCATCGAAAGCTGTATGTCCTCCCTTATTAACTTTAAGTGTCAGCCATTTCATAATTACGGGTGGGACATTCTAGCAAATTATAAAAACTATTTTTGTTTATTACATAGGCCTATCTTAAATAATCAACTAGAATTGGTTCTTCACATTCTGTAAAATTTACAATGCCTTCTCCTCCACACTACATGCAAAGCATTATTTAAAATTTAATTAGCATATTTTAAATTTATTTCTCAAAATCTGTTACGGGTGGGACATAATTTGGACACTGATTTTAATGATACAAAACAAAAGTTTATTTTCTGTTCTCCTAAATCTGTTAGGGTCATAATGTTGTTATTAATGAAGGTATGAGGGATTAAATAAAAATTATAAACTGTTTCCAGGTTGTCAAAACATTTATTTAACTCATCAATAATAATTTAACAAAACTATCGCTGTTACGGGTGGGACAAAAATTCCCTTGTTTGTTATTTTACGTAGTAATTAACCACACATATTTTTGGAAGTTAATCTTATACCAAATTGTACCTTAAGATGTATATTTTCTCAAATGAAAATGGACATAGCTGATTACTCTTGACTACTTGGTATTAAAGAGTGTTAAAATCATGCTAAAAATGGCAAAAAAAAAAAAAAAAAAAAAAAAGTAACTCAACACAATAAATAAGTAAATCGACAGATTTTACACATGAAATCACTTCAGATACTTAATATTCAGAGAATTTGAGGTTTTAAACTTATTTTTGACCACCCAATTACAATAATTTTATAACTTCTCTCTTTGAGGGAAAAATTCCCATATTTTATTAAATGGCTGGTGTTCAGAATTTCAAATTTCTAGAACAAGATCATTTATAAAGCCACTCTCAATATTTCGGCCATCCCTTAAACCAGCAGGCTGTGGAAAGCACAGTCCTCCATACATGTGGGGAGTTCATCAGTTCTCATATTATTCAGTATCTGAATGCGAGGTTGAGACTAGTTTTACGAGATCCGGCGCCGGGAAGATACGTGAAACAGTTTCGCTGTAAAGAATAGCTCCAGTAGATGCATTGTATTGTAAAGGGAGACATTTTGGAGCGCGCAAACAAAAGACACGTGAGCCCGATTGTCTTTTGTCTGGTTGCGTGATATCTGGTATCTGAGCGCACACAAAGCAACAACTTTTAGCATCGCATTGTATTTCAATCCCATCATCTGAGGCTGCACGAATACAACTTTCTTTTCCTGTGTGTGTGGCTCATCGATAGGCCTAGGCTTTTCTCGTCTAGGGCAAGACATTTTATGATTTTGCATCTTTTTTTTAGCTCGACTATATAAATGTGTACCATGAAATAATTTATTAAATAAGGACAATTTGTTATTGCATTATTTTGCTTTATTTTGCATTTTTTCGTCATTTTCAAGAGATAGGTCTCTGCACTTTAGGTTCCCTTCTTAGAACGCTCTGACAGATAAATTTTAATTTCATTCTTTAATGAGCCAGACTCAATTTCCCACTCAAATTATAAATCTGTGTCGGACTGCAAAGAAAACAGTTTAAAATATTATGAAGCTCATAGTTTTTTCTTGCACACTGTTCTATAAGATTTCGGCCTACATGCATTTTAAATTTCGTCAGAGTTATTTTCCGTTATTTTCTTACAAATATCAGGCGAAGAATTGTGTCCTATAGGAAACATTATACATTTAAGGGTTTCGGTAAAGGGACGTGTATGTTAAAAATGTGTACGCGCAAAACCAAATTCTATTATATCATTGCTTTCATTTAGATTCCTTGCACTGTACGTACATAACTTACAAAGATCTAAGTTGCCCTTCTTCTTCTTCTTCTTCTCATTCTAATAATAATAATAATAATAATAATAATAATAATAATAATAATAATAATAATAATAATAAATCTTTATTTAATCTAGCAGTTAAGCCCTTAAAAGGCCTTCTCTTACACTCAACCAGAAAGAAAAGGAACAATTAGGCTACACTAACATAGTTCTATAACTAGTAAGAATAGATCAGATATTATACAGTAGTTAATTGAGTCTATGTCACATCAAATTAAAATATTTTAGCAAAATGTGTTACACTAGGAAAAGAAGTAACTTAACTTAGACCTGCAATACACAAGAAACAATAAAAAATTTAAAAATGTCTTACACCTAAAAATTAGCGTTTTTTTAAAATAGATATTCGTTTAGCCTAGTTTTAAATGTTGACAGCGTAGAAATAAGAAAATAGTAAGTAAATAAGTAAGAAAATATTCGTATTAAAAAAGATTTCAATAATATGCAGGCAACTGTAATTTAATTTAAATAAATAACTTTTTCTTCACAAAAGGGGTAGGATGTTGAACTCGAGGAACTTGTAACAATTAAAATAGGAACCAATTCAAGGTTTCTCGTAGATTTTTAGTTAACAAAATAAGCCAGTTTGAAATGCATTATGCAGTTGGCACTGCAGAAGGGAAGAGATGCTGTAGCAGAGTTGCACGCAGGGGTTGGGAGGTCCCTGGTTGGAATACAAATTAGAAGCGGGCTATTGAACAAGTCTGTCCTCATAATGAAGCTGGCATTCATCATTATCCGGGAGCGCAATGACAAACATCCTCATCATGCAAATGTACGTACATACTTCGTCTGGCATTCATTTATCCTCAACACTCGTCATTTTGAATATTTGACTTTTTATAAAAGTGAGTACCATATAATACATTGATTTAGACTCATCTGAGGCACCAGAACAAGTACCAGAACAAGTTGAAAGATGAAGCCCAATTCTTTGAATATTTGTTATATAGAACATTATATAATAGTTCATGTGGACTTTTCCACTCATATGCCGCGTGTTGAAATTTACTCCATTAAATACACCGACAACAGAAACAATTGACAAGCAATAGTTCCATGGCCTACCCTACTGTACAGACACAAATCCCGAACTCCTGATATAGCCTCGAAGCTAAAAGGAGTACAAACACAGCTGAAATAATAATAATAATAATAATAATAATAATAATAATAATAATAATAATAATAATAATAATAATAATAGTTTGCTGTTAAATAAATGGATTTAAAACATCTAGCGGTTGAATTAACTAACCCGGGCGGAGCCGCGGGTACCTGCTAGTAACTATACACGAGAAAGCTTTGTTAGCCCAATATTTATCTGGAAACATAGAAGCAAAGAATTCTAGAATGTAGAATTCTACATAACGAATTTTGTAGCATACGTTTACAACCAAAACCAGGAGAGCATTAATAGACTTTATAGCATAAAGTCTACAGAATTCCTGACATTGTCTTCCAAAGAGCCCATGGTTCAAGTTGAGAGGAAACATAAAATGAAAGAAGAAGAGAAAGCCGTATTTCAGTTCTGGGGCATTCTTTGCCATCAATCAACACTGCCTTGATATTTTCCCAATTTTTGTTTGCCTGTAAACAAGAAAAATTCTTTCATGGTTAAAACTTCAATATACCTTATTTATAAAGGAATTGAGAGTCATGTTGATTTACCACTACGGGAATGTGAGTTGTTAATTGCTTTGCAGGAGGCAAAACATGGTCCCTCAAATATACAGGACAAATACGAAAGGCAGTATAATACCTGCTATACAAACCCCTATTCACACATACCCGTCCCTTCCAAACATCCGCTGTGCCACGGAGGAAAAAGGGCCACTCTATTGTGACCTCTAATAAACTGCCTGCCGTCAACGCACATTTATGCTTATAATTAGGGCTCGGATTCCTTGCTAGCTAATAGTGATACGGTGGACTCATAGTAATTCGAACCCCAAGGGGAATTAGAAAAAAATCGAATTATCCAAATTCCGAATTAACCAAAACTGTGACTTTATAAAAGAAAATGCCGTAAAAATGTTAAAAATAAACTCATTGCAATAAATAATAATTATTATATAGTGAATCTTACCTATGACTGCCATCCTGTTGTTAGGATGTTATATGAAACCATTTTTTTCCACACTAAAACTGTAACCCTAAATTTAATAAACGAACTGGTGCATGCTCTACGCTTTGACATTTTCAAACACAGTCACACTGAACACTAAAATTTTCACAGAAGTGTTGAATCCCTCCAAGACTGTAGCGGAGGGGGTGAACTTCGCATTCCATTGAACATCTATTCTGCAGAAGGAAGATAACGGTGGTTAAAGATACACTTTGCTGGCTGCTACCGACTAGGGTTCTTCAGCGAAATAGAGAATTCTTGTGGAATTCCTGGAAGCAATGATCTCTTGGAATCCTTACAACATTAACACGAGACAAATTTTGGCTTCGATTTATCCAAATTAAGCTTAAAAAATTCGAATCAATTGCAATTTTTTAACATACATTTATATAGGAATTTCAAGGGAAATGAGTATTTATTCGAATTATACAATATTTCGAATTATCCATTTCACTGTCATAGTAGTCACATAGTCCAATCTTATAAAACCTAAAAGCGACAAAATAAGACGTTAAAAACTAAAAATGACTAAAACAGTTTTTAACTACCGGTAAGATAAAATACTTATCAAACGAAAAATTACTTTTTAAAAATCTGCCTACAATTTGCATCATACTCACTGTTACCAGTACATTTATGAGAGAAAACATAGCACTACATTTTTATTTTACAACCAAATTGTCCCGGGAAAGGAAATCGTTAGTGAACCAAAATCCCTACCTTATTGTAAGTGCGATTTTTCGAGATATCGGATCGTTAATTACCTCTTGAACTTCCTGCAGAACTTCAAGAGGGATATTCATTTCTTTAGAAATTAATTAATTTCTTTAACCGATTATTTCTGCTTTTGTTTCATATAGTGTTTTGTTTTCAAGAAATTGTTGCCAAACACTACAGTATTAAATAATCAAAAAGGTTATAAATTATGCTACTATTTTAACCGCAAGTGGAATAAAGTTTATTTTTTAAAATTTGCGAATCAAAATTGAAATAAAGCACCATACAACGTTTGATCGTTATAAAGAACTAAACTTGCGAGGCTGGAAGAGAACGAAAAGAGTGCTTGCAACATACTGTGTTGTTTTATACTGCGGGAATTCTGCCTTGTCTGTGAGTTCCCTTTTCCTTCCACTTCATGCCGTGATAGATTTAAGAGAAGACTAAATGCAAGAAGACATCAACTACAATAGAACTTTCTTGAAAGAACACGGGCGGAAATATCAAGGGGAACATCAAAAATAAAGAAAAAAAATATTGTAACAAAAAAAAAAGCAAAGATCAAAAATATATTATTCTCAAACAAATACAGAAATCTCTGAAGAATTAAGCAAAAATGGAATTAAAAGCCGGACTTCTCCAGCAAAACCCAGACATGCCGGAAGTAGCCAGTAACTGTTGCTAGTGATAATTTAGCCAGAAAAAAACAAAGTAGGAGAGCCCCTTTATATCACTCTTACCCAACAAGGAAAGCAATTTCACGGTTTTAACAACATGTTCATGGAATTCCAAGCACATGTGTCTTATGGTGACGTCAGCAAATATCCTCCTTTCTGCTATTACTCTGCCAGTGAGACCGTTAAGGATGCAGAAACCATATTACAATGACTGTTTCACTTTTTTCGATTTGGATCAGCAGCCCGTAAGAATACATGCAGTCATACTAGGCCTATTCAATTTCGATAACTTCCCTGTTGAACATTACATCTTTCTATTAACCCTTAAACTGATAATGTATCCTATAACATACCGTTGTCTGTCTTAAATTTGTATCGAAAGGATGGAAAAAGAATTTTAAAAAAATATTTCATATTTTTATTTAAAATGCTTCCTTGATTACAAGGCTGCCGAAAAGACAAAGCTTACTTTCTAGACAAGAATATTAACGACAAGCAGAAAAAAATACGGAAAAAGTACTCGTAGTTGAAATCTTTTATAGCCTACCCGAGGAAAATTTTTTATTAGATAATCTATTGATTTGTTTTATCTTTGAGTACTATTTTTATACCATATTGCTCTGCTGTTTATTGTTCTACGTAGGATATTATAGAAAAATGTTAAATGTAGGAAAATTAAAACTCAATAAGAAAATTACTACTCATACAGGTGGGTTTTATATTTTCTTTATACTATACTGTCAGTCTTCCCTTTGGCTTCTCAGCACACATCTTACAACTGAACTATTAATTATGAAATTCTTGCTTCCACAAAGAAAATGCGTATGGAAGAGAGTGGTTTTGCTATTGTTGCTCTCCACTAACAACTCTAGCACGCTTCGAATAATCAGCTGCACTATTGCAACATCTTGCTTACACTGCTATGATAGGTAAGATGCTATTGTAATATTATCATGACAGACTGCAACAAATATTATTCTACTCTTTCCCAATTGCTAATCCATTTCAAACTAATGAATGTTTACATTCCTTCAGATTTTCTGGACTTAGGGCTGTGTTCACCAATGCCGATAATCTGTCTGATCCTGGTTTTTAGATTAAAAAGCTGAGATATCGTCCATTTTGCGTTTCACCAACTACAGTAACTTGGTTTTTCGATAATATCCAAGCTAATGCTTTACCGGTGAAATATCGGCCGGCAAAACAGGATAAACCAAGATAATTGCGATATCAAGATGGCGCGTAGGCCATTGGAACATCTGATCAACATTCTGATGATCACAGCGACCTAATCTAACAGCAGGTTTTATGCTTCTGACACTACTTGCTATGTGGTTTAGAAGTAGCATATTTGTAAATATGTTCCCAATCTCATTCTTTATACCATAGACAGAGGTGTACAAATCTCGATTTTAGCTTGCCCAAACCCGCTTGAACGCCAGGCAAGCAAGTTGCCAGCGTCATAGCTAGGAAGCAGGCAGGTTTCTTTAAGCCTGATGGGCCAGGTCAAACCCAGCCTAGGCAAGTCAGAATAAGCTTGCGACATTCCTATCAGCTAAACAACTGTAGTTGCTGAGTGTAGGTAATACTTTCTTGCTTTTCTACATGCTGGTAGAAGAAATTCACCATGCAGATAAATAAAAGGTGGATAAAGTATTAAAAATCGTTTTAGCGTCTTAACACAATTATTATTTTTATTATTAGGTAGATTTCGAAGAAAAATCTACCTAATGACTTTCAAAAAATTCGTTCATATCGTTACGTTTCATGCCTCCGTAAGTACGAAACCACCGCCTGTTAAAAAAATTGTGATATTTATATTTATATACAGTATATGTATATGTATATATATATATATATTTATATATATGCATATATATCTTTACACGCTAGCGGCCGTAATTTTCAAGATATTTGAATCAAATTTTATTATCATATTTCTAGGCCCAATAGTTCAGACAAGTTCGTTAATGAGCAAAATTGGCCTAAGGGGGTGGTTGGGGGAGGGGGTTGAAATTTTAAAACATTTATATCTCGGCCCCTATGAAGTATAGAGGGAAACTTTGATTGAATAAATTAGAGTACTCCTTATGGAGTTCACAGTGACACCAACGATTCGGGGGTTTTGGGAGTACGAGTGGGGGTGGGGGTATGGGGATGGAAATTCGAAATTTTCGAAACTACGTCTTGTGGGGTATCGTTGAAAAGCTCTTGATGAGTACTCTACAAATCAATAACTAGTTTCTTGATAGTTCTCATATAAGGCGAGATTTGAATGTTTTAAAAAGTTCTCTTTCCTCTTTTTTGCAGTTATTATTGCGGGTTTGTCATGCCAAGGCTAAAGAAGAAGAGTGCTACGCAGCGACAGTAAATTAAAACAAAAGCACTTCGAAGTCTACCTCAGCTTGTAGGCTTGCCTAAAGGGATTTTTGTTATTGTTATTAATGATTTTATGATGTTTTCTCGAAAATGTTTGAAAATTTTTCCCATGCCGGACTAGTACTTTTGTTCATTGATAATTAATTAAAACTGTCCACATTTTAGTTTCTCCTCGGCTTCCTTCAGGGTAAAATTCTCTAAATACATCTGAAGTTCCTCAACTACGTAACTGCACGACTTACCAGTGCACTGCTATACCCAGTTTCATATTCTTTCCGCCAGGCCTTGCAGTTTCCTTAGGTCCTGAGCAACCCACCAAGTTATGAAGAGCTTATGACTCATAGCGACAGTATTTCTTATCATCGTTGTAATCTGGCTTGCTTTCAAGTCAAGCAAGTTAAAAGCTGTGACTGGTTGCAGAATTTCAAAGGGGCAGGCAAGCTAAAATCAGAATATGTACACCTCTAACCATAGAGATGCTACCTCATCACAGGTTAATATATCGACTATGTCCAGGCCTATGTATACATGTGCTGAAGGCCCTAAGGAATAACCCTCTAATATCTTTGGATGATCAAGCCGATTGGTGTAACCATCAAAGTTTCAGATTTTCATAATTTCTCTACTTTTATTATACAGTTATCCAAACTAATTGGGACTAAGGGTGGTTGTGTGGATTATTAAATACGTACATATTAACACGTAGGCCTACTCCAAGACAAGTTAATGTGGTACAGTAAAAATATGACTAGTATTAAGTAGGTAATTGTCGTTTCTTGTGCTGACTTTCAACTGTTCGATCTGTAATATGATTGTAGCTTCTATGTAATAAAGTAAATGTTGCATGATCATCCTTTAATTGTTATCACAAGAATCCAGAAAACGTAAAAATAAGTTAATAAAAATATATAAAATGAGGTCGTTGTTATTATATACAGTGCCCTTAGTTTTGTAATCTGCCTTTTCTCATGCCAGGTTCTCTTGACTCGGTTAGGCATGTAGCTTATTTGTGATTGTTTCTAAAGTGGCCTAAAGTGCACAACAATTGGTCAATTCTTTATTAATGACAGTCAAGTTATTGTTAAGGTTGTGAGTGTTGCTTACAGATATAAAATTTTCCAGATCAGAAGCTAATTATTCTTTCTGAGGATTTGAGACAGTGCTATAGGAAACATTCTCATCAATATGCTACGAGCCTAAAGAACAACAGGAAGATTTTCTTTGGAAAAAGCAGCATAGAGTATGCCATGTGTCACTGTTCTGCTTATAAGTTGCTCTATTTCTGCCTAACCGACTCACCTGGCAATTGAAGACTTAAAGCCTTATCTTCTGTAAAAACTCCCTTGTAATTTTCTTTTGTTTTTTTATGTAATGTTGTATTGAATATGTTTAACTGAACTTTGTCAGTAATTTGTTTAATGTTTGTTTTTATGTTCTGCTGTACCGTGATATCAAACCAAGTTTTTGTTTCATAAGATGTTCGTCTTTCCCTCGGTTCACAGGAGCTTAATTTTAACACATGTTACAGGTTTCTTACTCAACATAATTGGGATCTGAATTTTTCACGTGCCATTGTGAATACTATTTTTTGTAATCAAACGCTTTGGATATAATTTCTTTAAAGCATTGAATTTCTTCCGTTTTCACCAAATACTGCTAAATTGGATAAAATGATTAATCGTAGATAAGGGACGAAACCATGTTTTCTTCTTCCTTTTGTTTCAACATTTATTTTTTACATTCTTCAATAAGTTTCATTTTTCCGATAGAGCTTAAGTCGAAAAATCCCTCACGAGAAGCTTTTACAATGATATTTATAAGTTTTATTAATTTTATATATTTTACATGTAAGGTGACTTGATTTTTTATAATACGCATGCACGAGCAATTATGAACCGATTGCGATTTTAACCTATATTAATTATGAATCAGACTTACATCTGTTCAAGAATCAGCATTTTATATCTTACAGCTTAACTCGCAGGGCAAGGAATGTTTACTGTTGTGTATCGGCCATAACAGCTATGCAGATCGTATGACATAACGTCATGAATATATTCTAATAATATGGTAGACCATTCAGATAATTAAAATACTTATAATGTACTTAACTAATAAAATGGATTTCTTTCTGGTAAAACCCTCAAGACTGGTGGTTCGTGCATTTATCGGTGATATGCCACGAACTCGTTGAGTTACCTGCAGGAAACAGGGCTAACTGGCTGGCTTTTGTTACCATCTGGAAGTGTCAGTTTGAAAGCAGTGATTATAAATTAACATGACAACAGGAAAAACAAGTTCTAATGGAGAATACTAAGAACGATTGACGTAAACACCTAACAAGCGAAGATTAAAATAAAAAAAGACAGTCATCTTTATAAACGTCATGCATAATGACTTGTAAGCAGCTTTGTCTTACTCTCTTTAAAAAGGAATTATAAAAGCTTTAAGCTGGGAATTTTAAGGGCTGCACCTGAATTTTTGTTTGCTACTAAAATGGCCAACTGGGGTCGACTCAGCCTCTAACAGAAATGAGTACCAGGAGCAATCTTGGGGGTAAAGGCGGCCGGTGCGTAAGGCTGACAACCTTACCACCTTCATGTGCCGAATGTCCAAAATCTGGGAGCCTCAACCTCCTAGAACCCTCTGGGCCTCCATGGCCTGTATAGGGATCACTTTACTTTACTTACTAAAATGTTCAAACCCGGCCGCGAACGATGTTTTTTCAGGACGTAAAAAACCTGGGCACGGAGTCCTCCGGGAGAGACTGGGGGGCCCGTGTCGTAGATTTACGGCATGTAAAAGAACTCCAAGCCTAAATTAGAGCCTCTGGGCAAAATTTCCCGGCCCTTTCACGTTCAAGTGATACCTTAGTTTCCGGAGGGGGTTGAGAGGCGATGGACTTACCACCTGTCTCTCTGCCCTCTCTCGGACAATAAGCGTAACAAAATTCATATAGGTAACAGGAACCTCCACTTTGGAGGCCCCTTCGCCCCAACATAGGGGCTGTAGGGTTCCAGACAGACTAAAATGGCCAAATTTGTTTCTCTTGCAAAGGAAATATTAAGTGATCACCCCTAAGTGTGTTTTGGTTGCACCGTTTTGCATCTTTTTCCAATTCAGTCAAACCTCGGTGTAACGAAGATCAATATAACGATAAACCGCATTTAACAATATTTTGTTAGGTTCGGGCAAAATTCCTTTCTTAAACGAATAAGATATTTTGGAAAACCCTTTATAACAATATTTTGAAGTTGAATTGTTATTGCAAACCTGTAACTGTGTTTTGATTGCACCGTTTTGCTTCTTTTCAAATTCAGTCAAACCTCTGTATAACGAAGATCGATATAACCGTATTTAACAATATTTGTTTGATATCACAATAGTATTAAATGCGCACAGTGCTTAGTGCACAGAGTTTGGCCCTATAGCCTACCGTCATTTTCTCACTTACAGAAGTTCATTTTTATTGCAATTTTCTCTGTATCTACCCTAAAGGACCACGTTAACCAAAAATGCTTCAAAGCAATGCTTGCTAAATATCTATCATCTAAAGCTTTCTACGCCATTAAAGAATTCATAGAAGACAATAAATGTCTTTGATTATTGTACATGCCATACTCAGAGTTTCTAGAAACCTAATTCACTTCGTTTTCTCGTGTACTGTAATTTGTATTTCATGAATAGGCTAAGTATGATACTATACTAACACTACAATAGGCTATATTATGTTATAAATTACTGCTTTGCTTTGTAATTCTGTATTTTGTATTTTAGAATTTTTGTATTTACAGACTATTTGTATTGACGTGACCATTATCTTATGTAAGATAGGATGAAAATAAACTAATAACTAGTGATCATAACCTGAAGCTCTATGAAAAGATGTCAATGTACAACTTTGTACACTAGCGCAACAAATTGTATTTCAATATAAATTATTTGAATTAATATTTTTAATTGTCATATTTTTCAAGCAATCGCGGAAAATCCGGGAAAAGTCAATGAATTTGTTAAAATATCCGGGAAAATTCGAAAAATTGCGAAGCTAAAGATAAGAACTAGAAGAGAAGAAAAGAAAACGACTCTTAGAGTCCGAAAAAGCTGCAGCTGCTCTAGATGAACAAATTAAGTTGCTGAAGAAAAAATAAGTGGGATTAAAAAGACTTCTAGACAATAATATATGGAGGTATATTTAATTTATTTTACTGTTCCTTACTTTTGTATCAGTTATAGCCTAAGTAATTATTGTTTGCAATTACTTTTGTTACTAAAAGTTTTTCTTATTTAAAGTACCGGTATGTATAATCCTATAATTTTTCTTACACAGTTATTAGAAAGTGCTTCATAATCATATTTTGGTCGGGAATTTCTGAAATGATCAATGAAAATCAGGGATTAAGTCGGGAATTTCTTCAGCATTACTTGATGGACTAACGATTTTAATAAAAATTTAAAATTGGAAACTCTTATCTATGATTAATAAATTGGCAATATCCGTTTTTCTGCAAAAATTACTTAAGGGTAGGCTACTTTCCTCGTATCCATTTTCAATTTTTCTATATTATCTCCATTACAATAGGCGATACATGATAGAGAAAATTAAAATGAACATTTTTTCTTTAACACATTTCTTTACATTTTTAATAGATATCAAGATAAAAACTAAATATATACAGCTTAAATGCGACTACAGTCATGTATCCATGATATGGAGAGTGTTTTGTCATTTTTACAGATTTCTTTTTTTAGTCTTTACACTGCCTCCTGTTACCTGTGAGGTCATCCGGACAATTTCTGACGGAGCTCACCCCGATTCAAGCAATCTAGAAGCCACCGTTTCATAGTTAAATCGGATGTTTCGAGCAAATAGCCAATCAGAACCGTTCTTATGGAGACAACCTCAGTCTTTGCCAAGCATTGTGTTACAATCGGTTTGGTCAAAATATAATTTTTAAATTTGGTTAAGGTTATTTGTTATGTTTTATGCAGTGCTGCACAGTCATGACAACTTACCATAGCTGCAACACCCCATCGAACCTTAGAGCTATATCGGTAAAATTCCGTTAATTGTGAAATTATTTTCCCAGTCTGTGTAATGGACTTACTCATCTATTACGAACACTAATTTCATATCTGTAAATATCCTGTAATTACTACATCCATGATACAGTGATTAACATTGCTGTCTACAGATCTGGTGGTACGGTTTCCTCCCTGGTAGCTCGAATTTTTTTGAGGTACGGAGGCTTGGAACGGGGTGCAGTCAGCCTTGTGAGAGCAAGTAAGAGCCGCTTTATAAAGAAGTAGTAGTTCCGGATCTCTTGAAGGAATAAAACGCCATGCAGGGGACAGCCAGGAAATTGTGTTTTGCTTTAGTAATAATTATTTGCATACTTTATAGACTGAAAAATGTTAAAATAAATCTTGGCCAATTTTAAAGCCACAGACTTGTTTCTTCCCTACCAAGTTATAAGAAAGATCGTTCATTTTAAAGGACTTAAAAGAACATTTAACCTGATTTTAACTTCAAGATTTTTTCTCTTAAGTTGGTCTACTATTAGACCATATACAGTAATTTCCTTCTTGGAGATATTTTGAGAGAAATACTTTTGAAGTTTCGCTTTACAATATTTCCCCGTCTGGATGTAATTTTCCCGCCGTCGTTTAAAAGACAAAAGTATGATCCATGGTCGTAAATCACGGATTCTTGATTGCAAAAACAATAAGGAATAATTTTGTAGGAGTGAACAAAAGAAAAAAAATGTCATTGTGTTTGGTCATTTGTGGGATATCATTTTCCCTTAGCCTAATATTTATGGGTATGGTCAGAATGATATTGTGTATTGTCACTAGACTTACGTAGACTTTCGAACCTGGAAATGTCAGGTTTTACATACAATGTATTCGTATTATGCAGTGTGTCCAGTGATAACTAAAACCTGCTTACATACTACTGTACACTCAATGTGACTGTTAGTGTAACAGTAGATAATAAATTAATAGCCAGTTATGTATGATAGTTTGCTTTTCAACCATGGTCGAAAGGTTCACTTCGTTTAATTTAACTGCCGTAAAATACAGTCAAACCTCTGTGTAACGAAGATCAATATAACGATAAACCCGCATTCAGCGATATTTTTCTTTGGTCGTAGCAAATTCCCTATCTTAATAATGTTAAAGTGCACTCATTACAACGATGAAGCTACCCTTTTATAACAATATTTTTATCTTTAATTTTTATTGCAATCGGATAAAAAAATAACCATCAGCTGAGGATGAGGGAGCTCCTTCCCTGGAAACCGGTTCTATATAAATAATGTAACTGGAGCAAGAAGTGTTTTTAATGTTTGACTAATTTTAATTTTAAGGGTTCGGATGTTTATGACCTAAAAAAGTGGAAAATACAAAATACAAAAGTGACTACAAATATGCCCTTAAAAATGACTAAATATGACTCAAAAATCCTAAATATGACCTAATAAAATAACATATTTTTCTAAAAATGAATGATCCAACTAAATTATTACATCACATGAATTCAATCGCTTAGTTACCTTTTAATTATTTTACTGATGATTTACAGTTATACTTCTAATAAACTTCTAAACTTAAAGAATTTGCTCTTGTTTGCTCGTTTCAACAGCTCCAAATATTTTGTAGATCAAGCCTGCCCCTATAAAATATGAACAATTGTATTAATTTTAAGATTAAGTTACCTATTAATTTGGCATAAACATTAAATAAATTAAATAAATTTCAAATTTAACTCGATCATGTAGTATATACACTATATAATTGTGCTCTTTTACCGATTTTATAACTGAAATATGACGTTAAATTACTAATATGGCCTAAATATGAACAAGACCACAAAAAAGATCAAAATATGACTTTATATGCAAAATAAAAACTGTCCGATAAGGATAACAAGCGTTCATATCGTGTTTAATTTTTGTTTGCGGCGAGAACGGAGGTCAGGATAAAAATATGACATGTCATATAGCCTGTTATGACTTGTGTCATCTCATTTTCAGGCCTAATGATTTTTATTAGAAAATACGTCGTATTCTGCAAATACTATGTAAAAAAATAAGTGGTTAAAAAGTACGGATTTTCCGCTTCAAGTCATGGATTAGATCGTCACGGCTTTGCATTTACATTTATCTCGATTGAAACCGGTCACATAGTGCTAAAACGACTTCCTCGCTTTTATCGTTAGCAAGATGGTGTCTAGGCGAAGAAAATTAACAGACGAGAAACATAGCTTCAATTGACGTGGCCTACTTAATGTTAAACTCAGCTTACAGACACAGCAACTTAAATTCCAAAGCCACCCAGCTATCATTGATAATAGGATCAATATGCTTTGATGTGTGCATACGATTATTAACTCACGATTCAGTGAACTTTCCAGTATAAAAATTATAAAATTTTAACTTATCATACACATCTGCCGCCATAATTATCACCGCGATTGCGAGAGCATATTATTCCAGTTTGTGACTAAGAATAATTTTATTATCGCGTTTTGGTTAGAAACATGTTTATATCCCAAACAACGAACGTGATGTTTCCAAGGTCATTATGGGGAGAATGCCCTCATATCTAATTCAATGTAACTTATCCTCCTAACGGTAGTGTAACTTCGATAAAATTCCAAACAGTGTAAATGTTTCTGAGGACAGAGGTTGGCTTACAAAGGAAAGTTGTATTTTCACAATTCCGCCTCTGCTCTGGATCGGTTCTGCTCGGAAGAATATTGTGATCGTTAACCCTTTTCTGGTCATGCGGCTGATGTCACGGCCGAAACGAGAAATTGGTTTCGTGGAACTGGACGTGCGAACAGAATCCCTAACAGGAGTAGGCTACATAGTGAGCCACATTGTACTGTTATATACCGTATTCAATATCAGAGTTTTAAAAATATTATCTGCAAAATTCTTTTATATGACTTTGTTTAGTAACAACTCCCTTTAAAGAACGTCAAAAAACCCTATAATAAACATATTAAACATAATAAAGACTAATAGGTGCCCGCAATGCAATATAATTTTACAGGATCAGTGCTTGTTTGCAACAACCAAACATAATTTTAGGTACATGTCAGTGAAAATGTTTAATTATTTATCTTCCATTTGCTACTAGAAATTTAACTTTTAAACACTTTAAAGGCTTAGTACTCATGAAATTAAAACAAATCTGCTTCTATAATAATGATGAATTTTTTGAGGCAGCCAAAAAATTTGAACCTACTCTTTGGCCTACTTGACAGATTGTACTTTACTATAATTTATTGTTTGTGTAGTGTTGTAGCAATGTTTTTTTTTACCCTGAATTTCTTTGTATTCTTTGTATTGTATGTATTTCTGTTATTATTCTTGCACCATTGTATTGCCTGTGCATTTAGACGTGAAAACTTGCATGCGCCGCAGAGAGAGGGCGGGACGGAAGGGGAGTGTGTTGCTAGTATGGATCACGTGAGACTGATACCACTGCGCATCGTGTTTACAGTGTTCACGTCTAAATGCACGGGCAGTACCTTAACAGTTTAAAGTAATGAACATGTATATTCTTGTACCCAAATATGATTTATCCTATACCATATAATTGTGGTCAACTGGATAGGCCTAAATAAAATCTGAGATATTAATTAAATCGCCAGATGTTCTTTTAAATTCATTTAACAACAAAATAATTTAAAACATATTTATTATAATCATTCATAAATAAAGCTATTGGCAATTAAACAGCTAAAAACCCGCCTTGGAGATGCATTTCACGATTAGAGTGCATCGCCCGGGGGTAAAAACCTCAGACTCATGTTCCAATGGCTCCAAGATTAATAAATAACTTCTTTTCTACATATAATTGCAATTAAATAGTCACTGATTAAACAAAAGCATGACATATAAACTAAAGAATACAAGACTTCATCTAGCAGTTATGAATATAAAATACAAGTTTTCAGATATTGGCCTTTTAACTCCGACTGGCACTTTGTTACATCAGTTTACCTGAATTTATTCAATAGATAATACTTTGATAAAACTCGAAATGTCAAAAGTTTCCAAGCCTGTTTAATTGTTGAATTTTTCATTCTAGGCACAAAATTCCGTCATCATTGGTGGCTGCCGACTCCAATCCTTATGTTGGCAGACGTGCACCAGAAATTCAAAAACTTATCAGCACATAGATGGCAGGGCAGCTCGACGCTCCAATATGGCTACAAGGTAAATAGTTCTAAAGTAATAAATATAGGTTAATTTTTATTATTATTTCACAAATATCGAATGCCCAAAATATAATGAACTTACATGATACATAGGCCTACAATAAAATGGTTTTATTTTGCTCGTCTTAAGGGCTCGCTCGTTCCGCAAATATACTTACCGACAAAATTAAATCTTTTACCAACTTTTATCATAATTCATAAATAACTACTGTTCAGTTGAAAACGTAGCGTAAGGGATTTTATAATAACACTTCCTTAAATACGTTCATAGCCGCCGTCTTTAGGGGGCAAGACATCTTCTGCCCCCGCCACAACATTTAACTTTTTATCATATAAGGCCCATTCATAACTACTAAAAATCCGATTTTGCCACCCCCCCCCCCCCCGAACAATGTTTTCTAGTCGACGCACCGCCTCTGAATACGTTAATTATTTGTGTCAAACATACAAATAAACTGTTTTCGGTTATGGATGTGTTTATGCCTGTTAATATAACCAACGCATGAAATCATGTAAATCACCTTTGAGAGTGATTATTTCGTGGTTTCTCTCTCTTGAACGCATCAACCGTACCGATGTGGAAGAAGTTGGGCGAGTGAAGGTCGTGTTAATGGTCAGGTTGAGCAAGTCTTTTTATCAGCTGATCTCACATACCATCCATTCACAACATTCATTTTCTTCCCACTTGAATGAATCGCTCAATTAATTTCTTTAATAAATTGATGTACTAGCTCTGACAGCACGAGAACTCCAGGGTAGGATGGGATATCGATATCAATATTATCGAATATCGATATTTTGTTTGCGATATTCGATATTTTACATCGTTATTTCAGTTCCGATAATATCGCCACACCGATATACTCTTCGATAATATCGATTTTTGTTAATATGTATGGTACGAGAGGGACTTAAACAAAAATACTCTATTATAACATATTTGTTTATAAAAATGGGTAAAATCAATGCTTTTTGAAACCGAGGACCTCTAAAATGTCTAAAAAAATTTACGGACCCCTAATTTAGATCCCACTTTTAAAAGAAGGCCTATATTTTTAATATTTGCGGTATTAATTATGGGCCATTATAACGAAATATGTTAAAAAATTGTTCTTCTTTACTTTCCACTTCCTTTATGATATTTTTAATTATGTCTGCGGACCATCTGCACCATCTTCGCGGACCACCAGTGGTCCGGGTGGTCCGCGGACCATAGGTTGAGAAACGCTGCTTTAGATAATAACAAATCAAACAATTATTATTATTATTACTAAGGAATATTCCACAATACAATGGTTTTCCTTCATCCCACAACAATCTTATGCCTCCATAAGTCCCTGTCCCTAGCATAACAAGTCCCTGGCTTTCTCTTTAAACTCCTTTTCACCCAATTCATCCAGCACTCTTTGGGTTTCCCTCTTCTTTTTCCTTCTTCTTTCTACTACAATTTCAAAGATATTCTTTTCAACTTGCATTATTTCCCTTATTCTATTTTTCCTAATTTTTTCTTTCCTGGATTTTCTTGCTGAACGTCTCCAAAAATCCATTTCTAATACCATTAATTTGTTTGCTTGTTGTCTACTTATGTTAATAAAATTAAAATATTAGTTTAACATAATTGAACTGACAGCTATCAACGATTAGTTCCACATATTTTCAGCATTTCTGGCCGTCAGTTTAAGTTTTGCGGCCACAAGGGAGTCTCAATTACA
This sequence comes from Ectobius pallidus, assembly GCA_964059195.1. NCBI lineage: Eukaryota > Metazoa > Arthropoda > Insecta > Blattodea > Ectobiidae > Ectobius > Ectobius pallidus. The sequence goes on from CAXKWD010000009.1 coordinate 134,427,168, forward strand.
CTTATTAGACAACTAGCAGTGATGCCATACTATCCCCTAAATCGCTATGAGGCATAAAATTGCCTTAAACGACAGTAGGTTTGTTCCTAGAGCACTCAGAAACCATGAACACATAGTTTACACATGCGCGCATTATAAACAAATGAATCGACCAGGGTGGGCTTACAAAATCCAAGCGATCCCGATGCTTTTATTTCCAAGGTTTGACAAAAATAGGTAAAGCCACCTACAACTGATTTGAAACTGAAATGTATTACTGAGAACCGATGCGTCGAATGCGCAAAAAATGCAAGTTTTTTGCACTCATATAACTCGCGAACGAAAGCGAAAATTAAAAATCCGGCTTCGAGGTGCATTTTCCCACTCCTCAGTCCACCTAGGCTTAGGATTTCAGAACTCTGCGTTCAGTAATTTCGCTGTGCATCGCGCACATACAGAAAGACAAGTACTTCCTTTTATAAATATAGATGATAATTTTACAAGAGTTGCATTACCAATTAGTTTTACCAAAAGGCCTTGAAATACTGATGTTCATCTGTTTATATTGCTATTGTATCATAGCCCAGTCAAATTAGATAAAAAAAGATGGTTTTGCTGCAAAAAATCATGTAGTTCCAAATGTTTCAGGAATGTGTAGTGGGAGGTCCCCTGAACAACGCCTAATGTTTTCCCGCCAATTTCAGGTGCCGCGGGGGGTGGGGGGGTGGCTCAAAGGTCCCTTTTTTCAGTTTTTGGCGCAAATCTCGAAAACAGTGCATCGTACAGAAAATGTTATGGTATTCAAAATTAAAGCTTATTAAATTCCCGACAAAACGGTATATTAATATTTATCTTTATATTTTACCGTCTCCGAGAATGAGCCGGCGAAAATGGAAAAACTGCAGAAAAATTTGTAGCGCCTCACGTTTTTCGTCGAACTCGCCCTTCCAATTCTTTAGTTTTCCATTTTACAAGAAACTTGTAAGAAAAGAAGTTGTAGAGAATTACATGTTCTTCAAGAATATACATACATTTGATAATTTATCTTCATGTAGTCAAAAGTTAGACAGTTTTTAAATTTCGGGGTCGATTTTGAGATTCCGCTAGTAAACTGCCCATCATTTTATTTCCGTTTTCAAGTGCTTTAACTCTCTTTATCACTTTATGTATTGTTTATGTAAACATAAATGGTATTTATTACCCATATAACTAATATATACACATATATATATATATATATATATATATATATATAAATGCATGTGATCCTTTATACCAGTATGTATAAAATGTGAACTTTTATGTACGTTATTTATTGTTTACATAATCGACGTAGTATACATAGTTAGTTAGTCCATTCTGTGAGTGGAGAACAGCATGTCGACTTTCGAGCATCACGAGTTAGCAGAAATGACCAAGACAGAAGGAAACTTGCTCAGTGGTTGGCTGATCACCCGCCATTTTCTGTACGCGATTCTTTGATGTCCCTTTCAACCGGAGTAATAGGAACCAATAACATCAACTGTTACCGAGCAATGGAAATCGGAACCCGTACAATGGAAACTTTTGTTAGAATGAACTTCGCAGAAATGAAGCAGTGTAAGAACGCAGTAGTCCCATTGGCTGCTATGAGCAACACTGTCAAACTGGACAACGGAGTGGTGGTGATTGAGCCTTTAATGATTTTCCAGAGGACCATAATTACCCAGAAAACTAAAGAGGACGTAGAGGAGCTGTTGAAGTGTGAGTTAGCCCCATACCCCATGACTCTTTTCGACGAAGGGATCATGAGGAAAACGAAAAAGTCAGCTCTCTACGATGCCTTTCCTTCAAGCAATAAAATGGTTAACTTGAAGAACAGTTTCACGGTAATCTATGGCGGCTTCCTCTTTCATAGAGTAAAGTGGAACAACAACACCAAGTTCGCCTCCATCTGCGATCAATATGTGTCTTACATGATCAACCGTTACGGCTACAACTCTGTTGTGGTTTTTGACGGTTACGAAGACACGAATTCCACGAAAAGAGCCGAACAACATCGAACAGTGGTTATAGACTTTGATGAGAACATGGTGGCTACTGTTCAGCAGGAAAACTTCCTTTCCAACGAAAGGAACAAAACCAAGCTGATATGTATGTTAGCGCAGGCCTTGGGCGCAAAAGGTGTACAAGTCATCATAGACAAAGGAGACGCTGACTGCAGCATTGTTAGGTGTGGACTGGAAAATACCTCTCATTCAACTGTGGTGGTAGTTGGCGAAGACATAGACCAGCTCGTCTTACTCGTGGCACTCACACCACGAGACACGAATTTGTTTTTTATGAAGCCTGGACGAGGCAACACAGAAGACAGCCATTCAGCCCATACATTATGTTTATCCATTGCTTCACTGGATGCGATACCACTTCTGCGATTTATGGAAAAAGTAAAGCAGCCATACTTAAATGTTTCCAGCGGTTTCCTAACGAAACCAAAAACATCGCTGAAGTGTTTTACGACTCCACATCCACGCCAGGAGATATTGCTGAAGCTGGGGAACAAAAGTTCCTACTGATGTATCAGGCCCCGCCCAACGAGCATGACCTCAATCATCACAGGTACATTTCATTTTGTATTGCATGTACTAACTTCATTGAATCATGCTGTTTGATAAATAAATATTCTATTCTATTCTATTGTGTTTTATCCACAGGTACATGTGCTTCATCAAATCTTCAGCCAAGATGAAAGCGAACTTGTCTTCATTGCCACCTACAAAAGATGCTGCTCTACATCACTCGTGCAGAGTGTTTCTACAGGTCCAGCAGTGGTTTGGAAATGAATCTCTAGAACCTGAACGTTGGGGTTGGACAAGAGAAGATGGGGATATCTGACTCCTATTAAGACAAAGGCCCCTATTGCACCTGACAGCGTGCTCAACTCCATATTTTGTCATTGTGCCACAGGCTGCGGTATGAGGTGTGGATGCCGGAAAGCCGGCATCCACTGCTACCTGTCTGTGACAATTGCCACGGTGATTGCACTAACAATGCTCCCATTCAAGAGGACTTGGAAGAGTTGTACGATGAGGAATATGAGTATGAACAGCTTTAAATGTGTGACAGGATGGAAGGGTGAGCGGAAATTGGGTTGTGTAAGCCTCTTTTATTACTTTTGCATTATTAGCTATTATATATACATATATATATATATATGTATATATTAGTTATATGGGTAATAAATACCATTTATGTTTACATAAACAATACATAAAGTGATAAAGAGAGTTAAAGCATTTGAAAACGGAAATAAAATGATGGGCAGTTTACTAGCGGAATCTCAAAATCGACCCCGAAATTTAAAAACTGTCTAACTTTTGACTACATGAAGATAAATTATCAAATGTATGTATATTCTTGAAGAACCTGTAATTCTCTACAACTTCTTTTCTTACAAGTTTCTTGTAAAATGGAAAACTAAAGAATTGGAAGGGCGAGTTCGACGAAAAACGTGAGGCGCTACAAATTTTTCTGCATGTTTTCCATTTTCGTCGGCTCATTCTCGGAGACGGTAACATATAAAGATAAATATGAATATACCGTTTTGTCGGGAATTTAATAAGCTTTAATTTTGAATACCATAACATTTTCTGTACGATGCACTGTTTTCGAGATTTGCGCCAAAAACTGAAAAAAGAGACCTTTGAGCCTCCCCCCCACCCCCCGCGGCACCTGAAATTGGCGGGAAAACATTAGGCGTTCTTAAGGGGACCTCCCACTACACATTCCTGAAACATTTGGAACTACATGATTTAATGCAGCAAAAAATCTAATTTGACTGGACTATCATGGCTAGTGTCCATTTTAACCATTGAGCTCCATTTATACCTGGAGTTAGCACTACAGCCTTTCCCCTGTACTAAGAAGTGAGGCCACTTTTTCGACTAGTCTCGCCCGGAAACTATGGCAAGAAACTATTTGTCTGCTCAATACGAAACGTCAAATCGCCTTTCTTGTATGGAATTATCACATGTTTGGTTTTTTAAATTGAAGATATTGTTGACGAATGATTGTAAGACAGTTCTTCTTGCATGCATTATAAGAATAATTAATATTAATATATTTAAAGTATGTCATTATTATAATTAAGATTAATATTAATACGTATGTTTTTACGTGACTTCTGTCGTTTCCATATATGTGGGCCTGGCCGACAAAATAGCATGTATTCAGTACTACACTTATTACATTAAATTAGTATTACGTTCAAATCTTTGGAAATTGAAATATATTGTTCTACTTCAAAATCGTCATCATTCATTTTAAGTGTATTTTATTGTGATAATAACGTTTAATATAATATTTAGTAATTAATCCTTAATCCAGATTTTAGCAATTTTTAGGATAGGCCTATATCATAATTCATGTAGGATGGCAATGCATGGAAAAATCGAAGAACTAATAAAAAAAACACAACAATGGGCAGACTTAGTTTTGCATAAAAGGATGAGCTGAGGTAGGTAATGACTGAAACTGATTAACTTAGATTAGAAGTACAGTATTTGTAAAAGGCTCTCATGTGTAATCTATTTAATAAGTAGATTACAGAATTGTTTATCTGGGAGTAAATAATTACAGACACAAATAATATTAAGGCCGAATTTAAGTGTAGACACAAATCAGGAAATGCTAGTTTTTATGCAGGTAAGAAATTCTTATCTTCTCGTTTAATTCCACAAATCCAAAAATAAAAATTTATAATACAATTACCCTGCCGGTTGTATTATATGAAACTTTATGCGAGACGTGGTCGCTTACTCTTCGCGAAGAACAAATCTAAAAGTGTTCGGAAACAGGGTGCTTAGGAAAATATTTGGTCCTAAGAGAGATGAAAATGGGGACTGGAGAAAACGGCTTGATGACGAGCTTCATAACCTGTACTCGTCACCGGATATAGTAAAGCTAATTAAATCATGGAGGATGAAATGGGCTGGACATGTTGCACGCATGGGGGAAGAAAGACATATTTAAAAAATATTGACGGGGAGACCCGAAAGAAATAGACCACTTGGAAGACTTAGATGCAGGTGGGAGGACAACATTAGGATAGATTCAAGGGAAGTAGGATTTGCGAGTGATGGATGGATGGAGATAGGGCAGAATAGGATTGAAGTAAGCGCGGACTCAAGTAAGCGCGGCAATGAACCTTCGGGTTCCATAAAACAGATAATATTCATTTAGCTTGCTTAGGAATTGTCTATTGCCATTGAGTAAGTAAGTAAGTATCTTCAGATTATGTAAAGACTGCCTATTATGCATTTTTTCATAGCATAATAAGGTGTGATCTAGTAGTAGCCTATGGGGAAATGGTGTAGGAATTAATAAAGTATTATTTATTAGACTGCCTATTATGCATTTTTTCATAGCGTAATAAGGTGTGATCTAGTAGTAGCCTATGGGGAAATGGTGTAGAAATTATTCAAGTATTATTTATCCAGAAAAAAACAATTAGAATAATAACCAATGCTAAAAAAATAAAGCATTGCAAACCACTATTTATTGAGACAGGCTTACTAACAATAATAAATTTGTATATTTGTTATGTCTTGTCATTAGTAAAATATAACATAAAAAGCTATCAAACACGAAGTTCTTATTTATCAGACCAGAAATCAAAATAAATTTGGGACAACATTATATAAAAATACCATATAAACTTCAAGAAATGTCCCCAAATTTGTTTTCGCAAAAAACTATATTCCTAGCTTTAAAAAATCCTTCTTTATAATGTTAAAGAACACTTAGAATCAGATTTACAAATAGAATAGAGCAACTTAGCTTAAGTAATTACATGTGTAATCTGCAAGTACATGTTATTCATTTAGTGTCACTTGGGTATGACATTAGTATAACTTAGAATAATAAATTTGACTAATGTAATTAAGTTTGTAAGATTGTAAATATTCATAGCTTAGATTCTTAAAGATGTGTATTGATGTAAATAGCTAATGCGACCGATTGCAGTTGGTACTGCCTAAAAGTGTTATCAAATATCAAATATATTTTATTTTCTAAACATTTCAACGTAATACAGTATTAATTTAACGTAACTCTTGACAATGAAACGAATAATTATATTCAAATATCACACTTAACTAGCAAGGAATAAAATAGTTTAAAAGATAAAAATCTGGGCCCTAGTAATAAATGTTGTATTGAATACGCGCGATTTTGTCGGTTAGACTTACATAATGAAAGAGAAGTCACGGGTAAAACCATTCGTATTGATAAAAATAAATTATTTGGAGTTAAAGGTAAGGTAATGTTCACTCTATCGCAATAAATTTTCAGGCATATATGCCTACTTGACATTTCTTGCTGAGCAGACAAATAGCTTCTTGCCAGATTTTCCAGGCGGAGCTAGTCGAAACAGTCGGCCTCACTTGCTGTGCTGGACTCCTAACTCCAGTTCTATTCAAGCTCAATGATTTTAACTGATACTGAATTTTAATGATTGTGGTATTAAGTGAAGTATAGAGAATGAGTAAACGACCATTGTTCTATAATTTTTCCGGGTATAAAAGCTATGTGCATACAGAATTTTATTTCAGAACTACCAAGGAGGACAGTAACCGGAAGTGACTTCCTCCTGCTAACCGGTGTGGGTCACCCACAACTTGCAAGGTCAGTGTTTTAATGAATGAGAGGCGTCACATCTCTATACAACGAAACTCATTTGCTATCGTATTATTCATGAAAGTATAACTTCACTTCCCCAACCACAATGAACGGAAATGGAGCAGACAGAAACCAAACGAAAAGTAACAGCAATAGGCCTACTATCAAAATCTGCAGAACCTTTTGTACTTGCATAATGATAGTGATGAATATAATAGTAACAACAATAATAATAGTTAAAGATAGGATTCCCATGCAAATGTTCTCAAACTTGCTAAGTATCTATTTCATAGTTTATAGATTCCAAATAAGCCAACTTTTCCTCTGAATATTTGCATGGTTTGGCCTTTTGATGGATTATTTCATGCAGAATGCATACATTTGGGGTGTTAACTTTAATAAAGCTTATTTTGAGGTTTATCTTGCAATGTTGATTTTTCTAATTTGAGTGCGCATTTTATATTAAATCGCACTGTACTGCATTTAGGATCTGAATATGACAGCTAAAGATAAACTGAATAAAGTTATCAATGAAAATCCTGACTATGGATTTGTGTGTAGTAATTTGCGGCGATAATGTTGAAGCCAAAGAATTTAACTTCGCTTTGTCTCAAATTTCATCATTTAAGGTTGCACCCGCCACTTCTTGTGACGTAGAAAGGTCATTTTCTGGTTACAAAAACATGTTGACAGATGACCATTGAAAATTTGGAAAGGCTGTTGTGCCACTCGAAAATAAATGTACGTTTGAATTTTGATAGTGCATATTTTAAGATTTGAGAGTGCATGGGTCTTTAATGATAACTGATGAGGTATGACATAATGTGGTAAAAGCAATTTAAAAAAATGAATATTATACAGCAGAAAAGTTCTACTTCGCCAATAAATTGTTATACAATTTTGATTCCCCTTACTCATCGGTTCCTCGTTCAAACCCCAACATAGGCCTATTAAGCTTAACCTTACACTTTCCATTAAACATTATTTAGGTCTGCTTTTTCCTTTTGGTTCCCATTTAACGATCTTCTTAGGAATCTTTTCGCTGTCATTCTTTCCAAATGTCCATACCACCTAAACCTCTGTTCCTCTATTATCTCCAGACAGTTTCTCTTCACTTCCACGATTTCACGAATATCGGTGGGGGTATTTCGTGCCGTATCTTTTTTTTTCTGATCGTCTTCAGAGATCCACTTCCTTGAATCCGATTCTCTTCCAGTGTCTCGCTAGAGCTTTGGGTAATATGTCTTCCAGCATTTAATTCTAATATCTGTAGCTCATTTTCTCGAACAGACGACACAGCTCTGGCTTTGATCAAATATTTAATATAAGTTTACACATAGTTTAAAATGTTGAAATAATCATGGAAAATTAACAAGTATACTGATTCGTATTGAGTCAGATGCAGACAGGGGTCGTCTGAAATTCCGGAAGAACGTCAGGGACACTAAAAAACGAAGTAGTTACTTTCTCACGATGTTTCTAGGGTAAGACTGTGCAAAATACGTTTTGAGGCACACGAAGGACGGGTAACCAGCTAGTATAATAAAATATTTTATATAATGTCATATTGTAATAAATTGTCTTAAATACCCTCATATAACAAGGTTTGATCCTATTATGTGATATAGGATAATACGGGCCTTATAGAAGAATTTCGGACATATGGTTAGCAATCGCGGCTTGCCATTTATAAGCTAACCCGACGATTCCAAAGAGCTTAGACATATTTTAAAGGAGAGCATAATGACCTCTTTGGTATGAAGCGGTCTTCCAAGATTTTCCCCCATTAATTTGTAATGGCCGTTGGTTCTTGAAACCACGCGTAACAAATTTTAAAACTTCAAATATTTCTCGGAGAGCTCCGGCCCAATTAAGCACTGCTAAGCCTATCACTGTATTCGTAAAGCAACAAGGCTATGCGACACACACAGTAAACCATAGCGTTATTACGTGCATCAAATCCGTAGTGGAATTAATTTATGCATTAATGGTAGATCGCCCTTTCCTAAAACCAAAGTGTACATTGCTTAGAATATCATCGTGTATCCTCTATGGCTGGTAAGCTATAAAGGCACTTCACCATGTGAGCTATAAAGTACGTCAACGAACTTGCCCGGGCATTTCCATATCCTGACATGAATTGAAGCAATTCCTTTGTTGCCCATTCAAACAATACATCTCCCCACGTTCAGCCTGAGCTTTGTGCAACGTACGGTAGAGGGGAGTCAGAGCGATACTACAAGCATGCACCTAAAAACGGTGCATATTTTATAACCCACTACCGATGATGATGATGATGATAAATATATTAATATTAATAATAATAATAATAATAATTAGGGGACGGATTTCTATGACTTGTTATATTTTTCCCCTTTGCATTATTTCAGGTTTCCGACTAATTTAAACCAGATTCCAAGCATCCTGGTAAAAATGGAACGGCCTTTACTGTGTATATAACTGCATATTTAGGAAATTTTCAACTATTGTAGCATATTTAGTATGATTATGCTTATTTAGGTCATATTTCTGGCATAGTTGTGTACATATTAAATACATTTTGAAGTTTCATATCATATTTTGTAAATTTTGCATTTTAATGATACTTTTTGAAAATTTACAGATATTTTAAATAATTAACACTATATTTTAATAAAATGTATTGTAATGAAACTTAAAAAAATATACACAGTGTGTAAGTGGTAAAGTCATATTTTAAATTTTTTGGTTATATTTTAATGTTTTTTAGGTCATTAATGCATGCATATATCCTATTTTTTAGGCCATAGAAAACCGCCCCCTAATAATAATACATTTTGGTTTATGTAATAATTTGATAATGCAGTTGAAAATTAGCTTTAACCATCACTAAGGCCCGAAAGTAGACGAAATATGCATGCAAATGCGCCCTAAAATTTGTAAAGTATGTTCCGGAACAATTAATTATGCCCTGTCCTTTAAGTAAATTTAATTCACTGCGTTGTCTAGTTAGCTGAATTAATTTATAAATCACACAAAATTGCAGAAGTTGTATAAACTACACTAAGAACTTAAAAAAAGAAAAACAACAAGGTCAACGCAACAAATTTTAGTAAATTGAAAACTAATGAAGTGAAACGACGCTATATTATTTTACGATCAGTTCCGAAAACACTAGGCTATGTACTGTCAATTATCGTACAGTCGGTTCTCAAAACATTCACTTAAAAAAAAATATGCTGTAAATCTTTGAATTAACAGAGATATGCACATCATTTAAAACCTTCATAAGTACGCCGTTGAAATGTGATAAATTAAATTAAAAACAAATATAAACAAAAATTTTAATAACACGCAAACATATGCATTATCGCAAAACTACCAAAATATGCAACAATATGCAAATGAAATCATACACTTCTGTTATATCTTTCATTTTTTAAAATTCAGCTGTGTTTATACTCCTTTTAGCTACGAGGCCATATCTCGGGATCTATGTCTATACAGTAGGGTAGGCCATGGAACTATTGACCGTCAATTATTTCTATTATTGCTGTATTTTAGCGATTAAATTTCAACTGATATTAATATAAATGGATATGATAAAAGATGAAATGGCGAGGATGATTCATGGTATGTAAATATCCAATTGAGCAATTGCCTTTACGACTGGGGAAACCATGGGAAAAAAACACATGTCAAATTGGCCGGCCACGGGATTTGAACCTTGGATTTCCCGAATGCTAGTCCAAGACGTTATTACCATCTCGGCCACCTCGCTCGGTTACTTTCATGTCTTGTACACATTTAAACACAAACAAGTAACAGAGTGCATTATTAAAAATATGAATTTTCCAGCCTTAACCAACACTTAATTGCCCTTTACACTTATCAAGAATGAAGACGTATTCGTGGAAAAGCACATCACCTTAACGAAAACAATGTAACTTAATTCTATTTGCGAGACTTCCTGATATTGTCAGTGGCGGATCCGAGGGGGGGGGGGCCGTAGAGGCCGCGGCCCTCCCTCTTGGTCATTCTTTCACGTTGATTTGACTTCTGTAAATCATTACAGAATTAGCAGTTCCAACCCACTTCTTGATTATGGAATATGTGATTTGACTTCAGGATTCCCACAAGAAAGCTTATCTAAGCTACTTATGAACGAGTCATCAATCTGCCAATTACATCACGAATAGCTGATTCTCTCTCTCAATGAAACCGACAAGGCTACACTATAATAATCTGATAACCTTGTTATTTATGATAATACAAGTCACATAAAAAGCACTGTGACTCGCTTTAGCTTGAAAGGACATTTTTCCTTAAGTTTTAATGAACGCGATGTGATAAATTTTAGTTATTTGTAAGATAAGGTCACGTGGTGGCGTAATAAATAATGATGAAGTGAATGTAGCGGCGCAATGCGCGATTAGTGATATTTATGACCGTGTTTGTAATTCGTTATGAAGCGCTTTATCGCTCTTAAATTTCCTTATTATTATTCCTTACAGACATCGTCATGCAGAGAAAAATTACAACCTTTATTTAAAAATAAATCCAGGAAGAACTTTATTTTAAATTTTCAAAAGGCGCTAATCTCTCCGTACTGAAGGAATAATATAACATGCCTCGAATAAAATAAGTGAGCCCTATACCCTTAGCAACCAGGGAAGGAGGTTGAGGCCAGATAGGTTCCTTCACCCGCAAGCACCCTCACATTTACAAGGGCAGGAGATTTAGGACCAACCGTAATTTTCTCCCCATGAGTCACCTAGTCTACTTCAATCAATCAATCTTAGATTTTTAAATATGTCATTTTATCTTAAAATGTTTTTATACATCAATTCTACACATAAATACAAGAAAAATGACACCAAACAATGTAGGCCTATAATTTACTTTAATAGGAACATTTCTAACAAATAGGCCTACATAAATAAAAGTTACGAGAAAACTGCTTTCAAGTCGTATGTTCCTATTAAAGTAAATTATACATTGTTTGGTGTCATTTTTCTTGTAATTATGTGTAGAATTGATATATAACAAACATTTTAAGATAAAATGACATTAAAAAAATCTAAGATTGATTGATTTAAGTAGACTAGGTGACTCATGGGGAGGAAATTACGGTTGGCCCTAAATCTCCTGCCCTTGTAAATATGAGGGTGCATGCGGGTGAAGGAACCTACCTGGCCTCAACCGCCTTCCCTGGTTGCTAAGGGTATATACAGGTCACCAAGACCTTTAGAGTTCCAAGAGTTGAGGCTCCAGATTTGTAGACATTGTACAAATGAAGGTGGTAAGGCTGTCAGCCTTACGCACCGATCGCCTCATACAGAAACACTTGACATTGTATAACACAGTGGCGTAAGGCAGGAGGGTCCGGAACCCCCCCCCCCTCCCGAAACCAAAACCTAAAATTCAATTTAGGTTATTTCAGCTTTATTTTGTCGAATATTTTATTATTTTATGTAATAATAAAATACTGAACTTGTAAATGTAGGTCTTCCAAGTGGTCTTTTTCCTTCAGGTCTCCCAGTCTAAGTGTGAGATATGTCTTTCCTCCCCCATGCGCGCAACATGTCTAGCCCATTTCATCCTCCGTGATTTACTTACCCTTATAATAACCGGTGACGAGTACAGGTTATGAAGCTCGTCATTAAGCAGTTTTCTCCAGTCCCCATTTTCATTTCTCTTAGGCCGCATATTTTCCTAAGCACCCTGTTTTTGAACACACTTAGATTTTGTTTTTCACGAAGAGTAAGCGACCATGTCTATATATCTATAATGTTATAATAACGACAGAAGTAAGGATATGATTTAAGAATTTAAGACTTAATTTGTTTGTTGTTTAATCCAGTTCATTCAGGATGGTTGCTAATAAATGAAACTTGAAAAAGTGCCTAACTCCAGCAGTTATATAGCCTACCTACATATTATTTTCAGCTAATATCTCAATCAATATAAATAAATTGATATAAATATTCATCGTGCATTCATCATCTCGGAAATCGAAAAAACACGGCGCAAGCGCCTCGTTTTTTCCAACTCTCTCCTCGATCCGTATGCACCGCTCACGGAACTAGTATCGCAATATACTATTTTACAACTCCTCACCAAATTAAGCCACACTGAACAACAGAATGAGACGGTAAATTACTTTTAGTTACTCTCTGTGTTGCCTGCCGACCTAATTAATGTACTTCTCGTTTGATGCCTCACATAACCTGCAATTAACGATCTTGTTACATTCTCGACTCGTCACGGTTACTGCATGAAACCACTCAGTGAATAACTGAGGATGATGCTTGCAGATCCACTAAGTTCAGATTCGGTAAAATTGCACTTGGGGGGGGGGGGCACATTGAAAACCAATTTTATTTAATGTAACACCTAATATCACACGTATTTTGTTATAGATAGTTCTCTGGAGAGATATTATCTCGACGAATAATTTGGTCCGACCCGCCCTTTCTGAACATTGCACTTTCTTGTATAATACGATCTAGCGAAAAGTAGCGTAAATTCCGCCATATTTTTTTTTACCTCCGTATGATGAAGAAACAAGTGATTGGACGTTAGAGGTGTGACGTCACACCAGCAGAACACGCAGAATTCTGGGAAACAGGATCACAAACACAACCAACCTCGCTGGAGAGATAACTTATAAAATGGTAAATTTACGAAAGTGGAGAATTCAGAATGCTCTACTATAATAATATCACCGTTCCTAACCTAACTGTCACAAGTTGTTCAACCTGCTTCGATGAAAAAGAAAAAACAAAAAAATCACCCGTTCGTGGAAGCATAGGCGTAACCAGGCCGACCTTATGGGGGGGGGGGTTATGACATCCGCGGGGTCTGGGGGTTATGGAATACCCTCCAGGGAGAGGGGGGTCCGGGGGTCCTCCCCGGAAAATTTTAAAAATTAAGATGCAAAATAACGAGTTTTAAGCTTCCGCGGGTCCTCCCCCGGAAAATTTTAAAAATTAATACGCAAAATAATGAGTTTTAAGCTTCCGGGGGAATTCCCCCGGAAAATTTAAAAAATTAAGACGCAAAATAACGAGTTTTAAGCTTCCCACGCTTTATACTTGTATTAAGTATTTTATGGGCAGACTTTAAAAAATCATACAATTTTCCTTTTTTTAATCAATGGGGGGGGGGGGTTCGAACCCCCAAACCCCCCCCTCGGTACGCCTATGCGTGGAACCCTGCTCACATTTCGAGAAGGACCTCCTACATTGCGACTTTGTCTCAGATTCTTCCTTATATATTACTGGTTCAAACGAAAATGTGGTGTACGAATTGAATAGCCACTTTTTATTCAAAGGAGGTGAAACCTTGCGTCCTATAGGATCTATAGGTGGAGAAAGTATTGTGTTCGACCAGAAATTCGATGTCGAATTTTTAACATAAATACAGCTAAACGTTTTGAGGTACCCTGAATCCAAAACTGCTATTTTCAGTAAAAAAAAAATGTGTGTGCGTGTGTGTGTCCCTGAACAACCTAGAACGAGAAGGAAAAATCGGATAAAAACGAAATTTTATATTTTGGATAGGCACCTTCTGGGGATGTGTCACGAAGACTGTCAACGACTTTTTCTTACTTTTGAAGCCACTTTACAAGAAGACAATTTCATTTTTTCGAAATTTTCTCGAAAACGGCTCAAACGGCTTTGTTTTTATTTGGAACATGAGTTGCTTATAACTTCTTTCGTAAAAATCATCTGAAGAGTTGTTATACGCCAGACACCATTCATAAAAATGCAGTCTTTCTTGGTGAACAATAGATCTACGTACCGGGTTAAAACACTTGAATACGCACTCCTCGTATTCTGTATCAGAACGTGAAGTGAAAAGGTGTACAGCCCATGCTTAGGATAAAGAAAGTTATCAGATTTTGAGTTGTGTATCCTTCAAGGATGCGATTCGAAATGTGGCAACGATTTATATAACTTATAAGTTATCCTATTTCCGAGCATCTTGACAACTCTTGACGAAAGTCCTCCTTTGACATTTGACACTTGACTCTCCTCTTCTTCGGAAAAAAATAAGCGTAACCAGATTAATATAGATACTAAAACCTCCACTGGAAGGTCCAGTGTTCCCAATCGGAAGGGGCTACAAGTACATATGTTCAAATACGAATAAATATGGTAATGTGAGGTAGTCTATATTATGGAACATAATAATATAATGCAAACAGTAAGAGCTAAACCGTTTACTTCGCTAGTCGAAGTTCTTTTTAGTATGGCACGGAATGTATAATTAGATAATAATAATTCTACTGTCAGTCTCCACGTTTACCACTGATAATTTTTTCAGCTGTGTTTATACTCCTTTTAGCTACGAGGCTATATCAAGGAGATCGGAATGTAGTAGGGTAGCCTAGGCCATGGAACTATTGCTTGTCATTTGTTTCTATTGTCGGCTAATTTAACGGAGTAAATTTCAACTGATACTAATTTAAGTGGACATGATACAAGATGAAATGGGGAGGATCATTCATGTTATATAAATATCCAATTCGGCATTTGCCTTTACGACTGGGGAAACCATAAAAAAAGCCATGTCAAATTGGCCGGTACCGGGATTTGAACCTGGCACCTCCCATTTTAGATTATGTTAGTAATAATAACAATGAGACAAGATACCTTTTTAATGTGTAATTATGTAACATGAGTTTGTAATTTTATGCTTGTATAACTCGTGTTAATTGTGACTGGTATCTTCATAAAAAAAAAAAAGTTACGCATCTCAAAGCGACTCTATTGTTAATTTTGGAAAAGTGCGTATGCTAAAGTTGCTATTTATGATTAGGGGGCGGATTTCTATGACATGTCATATTTTTCCCCTTTGTATTATTTCAGGTTTCCGGCTAATTTAAACCCGATCCCAAGCATCCTGGTGAAAATGGAACGGCTTTTATTGTGCATAGTACAACTGCAAACTTAGCAAATTTTTAGCTATTGTAGCATATTTAGTATGAATATGCATAGTTATGTCATATTTTTGGCATTTTTGTGTGCATATTAAAGAAATTTTGAAGTTTCATATCATATTTTGTAAATTGTCCATTATACTGATGCTTTTTGAGAGTTTACAGATATTTTAAATTATTAACATTATATTTTAATAAAATGAATTGTAATGAAACTTAAAAAAATATACGGTACATAATGTGCAAGTGGTCAAGTCATATTTTAAATTTTATTGGTCATATTTTATTGTTGTTAGGTCATAAATGCATGCATATATCCAATTTTTTAGGTCATAGAAATCCGCCCCCTATTTATGATCATTTAGGCGAAAGCAATGTAACTTACAAGAAATTTTCTTAACCCTTTACAGAGCTGAATCTATATTTTTATATAAGCGTTCATGAAGTAATTTCACAAGCGGGTAATAAGTTTGAAAATAACCAGAATGTTTTTTACAGAATAACTAGTTTCCACGAATGACAATTTTAGTAGGGGGTAAATATCTTCATATTTTAAGATAAAACGTTAATATATCAACCTTTATGCAATTTTGCGGCGACGCATGTACGTCATTGTCTAACGAACAGCTTTGTAATTCTCGCGAAGTGTAGATGCAGGATGGGATGGTGCAACAAGCCGCTTGTTTCGCAAGGAATTATTAAGCCGGAAGCGACCGTATGAGAGTACCAGGATGTGTGAGGGATATGTTGGTAGCTGCAGAGATTATGGAGGGGCCGAACTATGGGGGCCATGTTTGAGAATTTAAACATAATGAATTTCTCTCTAACCTGTTTATAACGTAGATCTAGATAGAAAAATACATGTTTCACGAGATTTCAGCACACCTTAATGAGAATTACAGCAAGCGGAAAGTATAGCACTTCACGTAAGGTTCATGTTAATATGTAGTGCAAAACAGTGACTTCTAAGTCAGGACGACCAGGCGGAGAACGAAGGTTCGATTTTTTTTTTTTGGGGGGGGGGGAACTATCTTATTTACTTTTATGTTTTAATTTCCGTAACAACATAATCATCCACCGCTGTGGCTCCTCTCACGCAGCGGGCCCGGGTTCGATTCCTGGTCGGGACAAGTGACCTAGGTGGTTGAATGTTTAGATGAGTTCCGCCTATATACCACTAAATATTAAAACACTCAGCTGAAGTCTACATGAGGTAAGGAGAACAGTTAATTAACAACACGTGTTTTGAATTTGGCTTTTATTGTGTTGTTATAAACTTATTTTTATTGTATTGGATTAATCTATCACTTAATAAGATGGTATATTAAAATAACATTGAGCTCAATGTGTTGTCAAATTAGATTATTTACAATAATCAGTAATAAAATTACGAAGTTGACCTTTTCACAATACTTAAAATATGAATTAAAATTAAACATATATGAAACTTAGATTAAAAAGTATTCTAATACTTGTCAATTGTTTTAAAATAACAACAGATGTCTGTGTATGTCATAAATATTAGTCTTCTTGGATGAAGTTCACTTAGCTTCTTTCTTCTTGTATTTGTGTCGTGCGACTATTATTACTAAAGAGTAAATTATAACAATGTCAATATTGTGAATAACTGTAATTTACGTGGTCCTTCTTCTAGGGATAGATTAGCGGATCTTGAGTAGTGTAGTGACTTATCTCTTGTAATCTTCAGCTTTCGTTGTTTTTCAATATATTGAGATGCATTTGGACGTCATATGCGTCATCATCAGTCACGCCGATAGTCTTGAGAGATGAACATTCTACGGTGAATGCTTGAGTACTACAACACATTGAGCTCAATGTTATTTTAATGTACTATCTTATTAAGTGATAGACTAATCCAATACAGTAAAAATAAGTTTATAACAACACAATAAAAGCCAAATTCAAAACACGTGTTGTTAATTAACTGTTCTCCTTATCTCATGTAGACTTCAGCTGATTGTTTTAATATTTAGTGGTATATAGGCGGAACTCATCTTAACATTCAATCTATAATTATTCCACTGGAGAAATATGAAGCTAATTAACTATGACCTAGATAGGGTTTTTCTGGGGTTTTTCCTCACCTGTGAAACAAATGTCGGGTAACTTTAGGCCTTTCTGGTTCCCAGATATCATCTGGCCGTCATTATCATCTTCATCCCATCCTCGCCTTGTTTGGAGTGAATGTGTGTGCGAATGGTGTGTCTCGTCCTATGTGTTCTAGTTGTACAAATGAAAATAAAAAAAAAAAAGAGATAATGACGGCAATTTTAATGTGACGGTTTTGAGTGAAATATGCTATTTTAATGCAAAAGCAAGCGAGCAAAATCGCTTTTGTCTCTGAATAAGCGCTAATTAAATAAAGTTAAAAAATATTTTCAAGGAGTTTTATAAGAAATTCTACATTTCTACTTATGTTAGAAGTCTGAAAGTAAATATGCCTTTGCTTAGAAATCCGGGCTGCACCAATTAATAAAAATTCCCAGAGAAAAAAGTTGAAGCACTAAGAAGAGACTGACGTATGCAATATCGATCAGAAGATGAGAGAAGATGCAGAGGAGCAATTACGATCGGCGAGTGTGTGACAGATCACCACGCCCAGCAAAACGTGGCATCAGACGACCCCAGCGCGGCGCCTGCGTCCTGACGCAGCCAGGCCAAGGGCGTCGTCCCATTCAAGCCGATGTTTCTGCTCACTCCACTTTCACCCAGTAATAGTATCACTCTTACATTTCGCAAAATACAAAGCCGTGTCGGTATGGCGCAAGTCCGTCAGGATCTTATGTCCCTATTCGGCCGTTTAGTTATATTTATTTTAAGCATGTTAGTTTTGGTAGTGAAATAGGGTGTTAAGGGAATGCACCACTGAGATTTGTTAAAAATTGTGAAAAAAAGGTAATTTTTCATTTTTGTGCTGATAAAATTCTACAAACATTCTAGTTTCAGAATCTATTTTTGTTTGTGATATTCTGCATGTTTAAAGGCGTCAGGCGACTTTTTAAATGGCCTTGCGCACGGTCATGACTGCTACCTGCCTGCCCTTTAAAGATCGTTTATTTTACTATATTTTTCAGCATTTTTCATTATTTAAAACACTTCACACGATGAAGTCTTTATGCAATTTCTCTTAAATTTTGAGCACATGTTCTTAAGGTGTAGTTACAAAATTCTGTCATATGATTTTTTGAAATTATGAATACTTTATTAGTTATGAATTTTCAAAATACATATATTTTTGAAATTTTGAAATATAAATATAAATAACTTACACTTTTTTATCTCAGGAACCATAAACCTTAGAAAAAAATCATATGGCAATTTTTTTCTTCATAGTTAGATAAATAAAGTGCATTAGTAAAAAAATTAATTTTTGAAAATTTTCATCGTGTGGAGTATTTTGAAGATCGCTCTACTTTTATACTATGAAAATTTATAACTCAAAAACTTTTGAAGATATTAGGATGAAATATCAAACCTTAAAATAAATGCACGAGACAAGTGTATGGTAAAATTTTGAGCTATATTGCTTGAACACTTTCGATTTTAGTAATCTCAGTGGTGCATTCCCTTAAAGAAATGAGGCAGTTTTCATTCGGTTGCTGTAATCATAGGCGCCGACTTGTTAAAGATTTTGGAGGGGGCAGGATTGCACAATAAAATATTATACTAGAGTAAATGGTATTACTGATGTTAGTACACTACAGATGCTTTTAATTGCTTGAAATTTGATTAATTTAAAGTTTGAAGTAAAAAATAATGTTAAATCTGTTGAGTTTTGCCTGTTTTCCTTAGTTGCCATACTGCTCTACGAGTATTGTTAAAGTGTCAGGTTTATTTATGTTTATCGCCAGTGAATGCAGTGATTAGTGATAAAATATGTCGCAAACTGAAGTGAAAATCACAAGTAAAGATTAAACACTTTCGGATTTCTGATCAAGTTCTGTGTGTAGCTTTCAGCTATTCACATAAAGCTCAGCTGAGGGAGGAACCGGCAACACAGCACGCAGCTGGCGATAGCTGTCAGAATAGACTTGTTTCTTTAAATGTAAAAAGACAGTTGATTTTATATTATTTTTAAAATACGGAAACGGTCACATTCGCATTTAAGTATCGTTCTTTCGTAACAAGTTAGGAATAATAAATAAATAAATAAATAATATTAATAATTACTGATTTTTCTAAATGTCTTGGCATTTACTGGGGCGGTCAGGCCCCTTCAGAATTTTTTTTTGGGGGGGAGCGATGCCAGTGGCATTGTAATTTAGGGGGACAGAAAGTGCAAGGCCCCCCTAAGTCGGGAACTATGGCTGTAATTTATATTTAAGGGATGAACAGAAGTGTTGATTTAGACAGTTTGAAAAAAAATGCTATTTTTGGATTTTACTGTCAAATAAAAATACCTAAGTATACTTTGCAAACTTTTAAGCCGTTTGGGCAATGGAACAAGTGCTGCTGAAGCCATTTTTAAACCTCCATGCGCTTTAAACTGCCAGTGCATGCAAACTGTAATCGTCTGTTTTGCAAGTTATTTTGGCACGTTCAAAATCTTTCTTCTCCGATAGAAATAGGCATACAGTTGTGCATTTTTTCACAGCGTACTTTACCATGTGTTTAAAAAATACTAATTACATTTTTGTGTAGGCCATTCCTCTTTGGAAAAAATCTTGTATATCACGTCATTTTTTTTTTAAATTTTCATTTTTTTTTTTTAATTTTCAATTTTTCTGAGTTTTTTTTTTAATATAAACAACATACAAATTTGTAAATCTAGCATCAGATAATCTCACATTAAAAAATCCCTTTAGGCAGGCCTACAGGCTGTGGTAGATTTCGAAGTGCTTTTGGTTTAATTTATTGTCGCTGCGCAGCACTCTTCTTCTTTAGCCTTGGCATGACAAACCCACAATAAAAACTGCAAAAAAGAGGAAAGAGCACTTTTTCAAACATTAAAATCTCGCCTTAAATGAGAGCTATCGAGAAACTAGTTATTGATTTGTAGAGTACTCATCAAGAACTTTTCAAAGATACCCCACAAGACGTGGTTTCAAAAATTTCGAATTTCCATCCCCCCCCCCACTCGTACCCCCAAAATCCCCGAATCATTGGTGTCACTGTGAACTCCATAGGGAGTACTCTAATTTATTCAAATAAAATTTCCCTCTATACTTCATAGGGGCCGAGATATAAAGTTTTCAAAATTTCAACCCCCTCCCCCGACCACCCCCTTGGGCCAATTTTGCTCATTAACGAATTTGTCCTAACTATTGGGCCTAGAAATAACATAATATAATTTGGTTCAAATATCTTCAAAATTACGGCCGCTAGCGAGCAAAGATATATATACTTATACTTATATATATATATATTTTTTTTTTTGAACGGGCGGTGGTTTCGTACTTAGGGAAGCATTAAACGTAAAGATATGAAAGTATTTTTCGAAAATCATGACATGGTATCGATTGCAATAGGTAGATTCTTCTTCGAAATCTACCTAAAAATCAGGTTCTTTTAATATACGTTGAAGAAAATGAATTCCAATTTTAATTTAAAAATGAAACAATTAATAATTAATTATTATCAATTATTGATACCTCAAAAACAGATTAAAATATAAAAATGGAATTTTAAAATTGACTTCTTAATTAACTATGTAATTTTAGGTTTCTAGGACGAATGGTTTATAAAATCACTACAACACTTCAATGAACCTGAAATGAAAGATTCCTAGCATGTGCTTCGAAGCAGCTTTCAAAGAATAGTAGCCCTAATGAAAAAGTTTCTGCTCCCAAGAACGTATCCCGTGGCTGCAGATGCTAATAAGCAACAGACACAGAAGTGCAAGACAAACTGTAAGGGGTTTAAGTTACCATGGCAGCCAACTCAAGTCAATATTGTACACTCCTCTCCTACATTGCTGTTTCAAGTAATTTATTCTTAACAACATGAATGTCAGTTAAGGCAAAATATATTAGAGTCAAATCTCATTGTAACGATATTTGCGAGCCCTAGTAAATCATATTGTTATATGAGGGTCATTGTTATATCGAGGACATCTTAAGAAAACTGCATGCAAAAGAAAAACCCGAATTATATATTTACACAGCCTAACGAAAGAATTTATTTTACATATACTGTAACCAACACAACACTTTCCTCGGTTCCTCTTATCTTTTTAAGAAATGTAACCAACGTAGATTGTGAAAGTCCAAATATTTATAGCCGCTAATTTCATTTCGAGACTTATCGAACTTTGTTGAGCGGAGGCCCTAGCTATTTTTCGCCCACTGAAAAATAACTTATTTTTTTAATATAATTGCAATTATCACTGATTAAACAAAAGCATTCTGGCACTTTGTTATATCAGTTTACCTCTTTCTATTACCATATGAGTAAAAATCAAGCAATTTTGTTGCTGCCCTCAAGATTATTTGCCTAATTAAATCTGGCCTCAGTTTACCTAATATTGGACTATCCTGAGAGAGATATAAGTATTGGAAAAATAATTTTGTTTGAAAAATAATTCAATTTCTGTTTTCAGTCACTGCACTCAAAACATTCAGGTAATACACAGGCTATAGTTTTAAGTTTCAATTTTAGTGTATTTTATAGTATAATATTATAATTATTCACACATCCAATTATATTATAATTCTTTAATTCACTTTGTTTTCTCGGCATATTATTGGACAAATTTTTGTCTTATGTTTTAATATAGGTAGTTCAATATTGTATTAATATTCTATTTTTTGCATTTTGTATTATGTATGATATCAATTGTATTTGTTTTTGTATATTCCTTTTAATGTATTTTGTATTTATCCTGGTTGAGAGGCCCTATGGCCTTAACTCTGCCAGGTAAAATAAATTATTATTATTATTAGTATCTATGGGACGATCAACGCTGCAGAGCGGAGATCCACTGGGGAAATTGCGGGTGGAAAAAACATGCTATACATGACGTGATAGAGAAACGCTATACATCTGGGGTGCTCTATAGTATTGGGCCGATTGTCGATAGTTCAACTGAGCGGATATGAAAGACGGTATCAGGTAAGACGTGTAAATGAAAGGCAGAGTACAGGCTTTCCATTCAGAAATCATTGCAAAGACTTCTGAAAAGGTAAATCAGGGCTTCTCCCTTCCATTTTTTCACACGTACATAAGAAGAGTCCCCCCCAACTGAATCCATGTCCAAATGCCGGCTGTCAGACCCTAGACCCTCTAATGCACTAGGATAATATATTGAGATTTATTTAGGTAGGATGCTATGTTTCGTTCTGTGATTCCCAGGTATCTTGGTGTTAAAAAAGTGACGAGTGCTCAATTTGTTGAGAATTCCAAATCTTCATGGTTCCATTTATCCTGCGACAGTGGGTCTAAGGACCTCCCCCAGTCCCACCGATTAGAATGCTCTTTCTTTAAATTAATGTTTCATTTTCACTGCAGTTCAAATAGGGGCAAGAATGCAAAGCAGTTAGAAAATTTTTATTAGATTAATAAATTGTTTTCGCCGTACCGGTACGTTAACAGGAATTCGAGTTTGCTGCATGATTCATAATGACAGAAAATGATAAAATTTTCTGTTAATAATATCAATTAATCAAGAAAGTCGAAATTATTTAATATGTCTGATGGTCATAAAAGAATTGTAACGCAAAGGTGCTCCAACTTTCAGTTGTGATTAGGCCACCTGGTACGAATTGTGTTTTCGGAAATAGAAAATTGTAATAGCCTAGAGATAACAGTAGTGCTGGTGATATTAAATAAGAATGACTTGTAAAGAAAATTGTAAAATCAAAACTACTAATTAGTATTACTAGCCATATACTAACTTACTCAATGGCAATAGACAATTCCTAAGCAAGCTAAAGGAATATGATCTATTTTATGGAACCCAAAGGTTCATTGCCGCGCTTAAATGAGCCCGCCATTCAACCCTATTTTGTGCTAACTCCATCCAACAATCCCTCTCAAATCCTATTTCTATTAAATCTACTATAATATTGTCCTCCCACCTACGTCTAGGTCTTCCAAGTGGTATTTTCCCTTCGGGTCTCCCAGTCAATATTTTTGAGATATGTCTTCCCTCCCCCGTGTGCGCAACATGTCAAGCCCATTTCATCCTCCTTGATTTAATTATCCTTACTGCATCCGGGTGACGAGTTATCTTACAATTTTGGCAACCCCAGATTTAAATCCTGGCTCGCCACTGTCCAGCAAACAAATATAAACAAAATCAAGCATACCATAAAGAATAACTGCGCAAAATTTTATGTCGTTTGGACGCATGCTGCGGACACCATTTTCCACAATATACTTAACTATGAGTATAATAAAGTATATGAATAGATTTTGTACAAACCTTTTTTTATTTTTAAACTTTTAATATTTCTGGGTAATTTTTTAAAATAAAAAGTACAAATATAAAATTCCATCAGTAAATTTGTAAAGCAAGCATCAAAGAATCTCACATAAAAAATGTATGTTCATATTTTCGTATATGTCGGAGATAGATTTTCAAAAGAATCAGTTAAATTACTAAATATCTCGAAAACAAATTGAGATATTAAAATATAATTTTAATCTTTAATTTAGGGTAACGTTTTAATTAAGTGTGCATAATTTCAAGTTTCTCTCAACATTTCGGCCATCCCCAAAAAAACTAACGCCGAAGACAAGTCTGATTTCGCCAATTCATTCTGTAATTTCACACCAATGGGAAATCCTTTCTTTTGATCTCCAACTTACATACAAGTCTACGTTTCCTCACATAACTCTGCCTAGAGATTCAACGGAGATAACAGCTGATTTCACTTGAATCTGCACTTACATAATGTTCTAATGTAGAAATCTTCATTTGATTTAAATACACTTAGTTGTATGTGCACCAATTCCCACTTTTAATTTGTTGTAAGCTTATTTACGTGGCCTGCTCTGAA
The DNA here is from genome assembly GCA_964059195.1 of Ectobius pallidus. Lineage (NCBI taxonomy): Eukaryota > Metazoa > Arthropoda > Insecta > Blattodea > Ectobiidae > Ectobius > Ectobius pallidus. Next base: position 134,451,690 of record CAXKWD010000009.1, read on the forward strand.
TTGAAGCTGCGTTATTTATTCTCGGAGTCATATACGTCAGTTCTCGGCGATTTACGATACAATTAGTCGAAAGTATGTTCCGAGATTGTTGCAGTTATGTTTAATTAGTACGATGCTACGGTTCACTGCAGCGAACACTGGCCTAACTAGGATGAATAATGATCTTTCTGCTCATATAAAGTCTTTGTGAATGCCACAATAAAGCTGCCTTACAGACTGACAACCTACTAAACACCACAGATATTCCGAGACTGATAATGCATATCAGGGATGTCCATGCGGGATTCATGAGAAAGTAATTCTGATGGGATAGCAAGCATTCTGTTGGAGCATATCATAGCTGGAATATGGAATAGCAGTTCAGGTCAATTTTACGGCACGTAAAAGAACTCCAAGCCTAAATTAGAGCCTCTGGACAAAATTTCTCGGCCCTTTCACGTCCAAGTAATACCTTAGTTTTCGGAGGGGGGTTATGAGGCGATGGGCTTACCACCTGTCCCTCTGCCCTCTCTAGAAAAATAAGCGTAACAAAATTCACATCGGTTAACAGAAACCTCGATTTGGAGGCCCTTCGCCCCAAAATGGGGGCATAGGATTCGATAGAGAGAGAGAGAGAGAGTTCAGGTCAACCCAACTGGAAGCGAGTTATGGGATTCGTTATGTGGAATACGTGCAAAGCGCTAGCGTGTGATCCTCTTAAGTTCTTGCCAACGGTCGAAAAACGTACAACTTTTATGTTATTTAGAATCGTAGATGTTAAAAGGAAAATAATTTTAAATTGTGCGCAGAATAGCAATGAAGAAACTTTTTTTTTTTTTTTTTAGTTATTTCGTATGGAGTGAAATTAGGGCTCTTTTGGTTGGCAACAAATTGTTTGAAACAAATCACGTAGGCCTACGAAAACAGCTGAATACAGCAGAAAAATCTGCTGAAAATACTAAAATGTGATCTATTCGTAAATAAACTTTTTTTTCTTCAAGTTATAGAAAATGCAAATAAAGAATTATTATTGAAAAATTCTTCGCTATGATAAGGAATTGCAGACTTTGAATGAATAAGGAGGAATAAAGGCCGTAAGTAATGTTTACAGCGAAACTAATTATTGTGTTGGCTTACGTCTGCGCTTTGTCGAAAATGTCTAGACTAATTTTCAGATGCGATATTAGAGCAATGACAATGAACAACAGAATTACTAGCATTCAGAGAGGACTATTTCAATTAACACTAGAAAATCTAGCTGAAATACATATTATGGATGCTCTATTCTAATATAGATAGGATCTTTCCAGTGATACCAAATGTTGGGTATAGTCAGGTTGGAATATTCTTACATGGCAATGAGACAGTTTTATGCCCTCAATTCACATTAGCATAAATGGGCTTCAATAATCAAACAAAGAAACATTGTTTTCAAGGTATTTTTATTAAATAATGCCCTCAATTCGCATTAGCATAAATGGGCTTCAATAATCAAACAAAGAAACATTGTTTTCAAGGTATTTTTATTAAATAATGCCCTCAATTCGCATTAGCATAAATGGGCTTCAATAATCAAACAAAGAAACATTGTTTTCAAGGTATTTTTATTAAATAATGCCCTCAATTCACATTAGCATAAATGGGCTTCAATAATCAAACAAAGAAACATTGTTTTCAAGGTATTTTTATTAAATAATGCCCTCAATTCGCATTAGCATAAATGGGCTTCAATAATCAAACAAAGAAACATTGTTTTCAAGGTATTTTTATTAAATAATGCCCTCAATTCACATTAGCATAAATGGGCTTCAATAATCAAACAAAGAAACATTGTTTTCAAGGTATTTTTATTAAATAATGCCCTCAATTCGCATTAGCATAAATGGGCTTCAATAATCAAACAAAGAAACATTGTTTTCAAGGTATTTTTATTAAATAATGCCCTCAATTCGCATTAGCAAAAATGGGCTTCAATAATCAAACAAAGAAACATTGTTTTCAAGGTATTTTTATTAAATAATGCCCTCAATTCACATTAGCATAAATGGGCTTCAATAATCAAACAAAGAAACATTGTTTTCAAGGTATTTTTATTAAATAATGCCCTCAATTCGCATTAGCATAAATGGGCTTCAATAATCAAACAAAGAAACATTGTTTTCAAGGTATTTTTATTAAATAATGCCCTCAATTCACATTAGCATAAATGGGCTTCAATAATCAAACAAAGAAACATTGTTTTCAAGGTATTTTTATTAAATAATGCCCTCAATTCACATTAGCATAAATGGGCTTCAATAATCAAACAAAGGAATTTTGTTTTCAAAATATTTTTATAGAGCAATCAATAAATACCCAAGTACCGTATATTACGGACCATAAGACGCACCTTAATTTTGGGATAGAAATTTAAAAGAAAATAAATTTAATGTGATTCTAAACGAATTATTTTAAAGGGAATAATATACTTCATTACATAAGCAAATTATAACCTTGTACAATGGAATCGGTGTAAATCACTTCTAACTTAAAACCTGCTAACAAAAATCTCTTCTGTACAGGTGGCATCGCGTAAATTTTAACTGAACTGATTTCTCACGAAAGATGTAAAATACTTTTACACCCTCTAACCCTCAATTCAGCATGGTAAGTGTAACGGGACAAGGCTGTATAGAGGTCATTGCCTTCATTTAAACCACCCGGCGAAGACAACTCCTTTTGTATAAAAGAACTCAACATTCCTTTATTTTCGCATTGTATACCTGGCTTCCAGCTAATCTCATATTACTACTGTGACAAGTGCAGTGATGTACAGTCTCTGTGAAAATTTGTAACTGTCTTATCGTTTACAACACCTTGTGTATAACTATGGTATTCCAGCAATATTTACCATATTATTAATTTTTTTTAGTGTACTTCGGACCATTAGACGCACCCAACTTTTAAGGCTCTGTTTTCAAGGTAAAAAATTGCGTCTTATGGTCCGTAAAATACGGTATTTATTTGTACGAAATGGAAGAGAACGGCAGTGATACCTGATGATATCCTCAATAATCGATAATGCTATATAGCACCTACTTATTTACCCTTAACGGGTTTTCACCTTTTTTTTTAAAACTCAGCCCGTAAAATGGAACTATTCATAGCCGAAGCGAGCTCTGATAACTTTTTTTACAATCTATATTAATAAAAGGAAGTGTCTGTCTTCCTCCGTCTGTCCGCGAAGCCCAGCGAAATCTACTGAACGCAGAAAACTGAAATTTTAAACGTAGGTGGACTGAAGGGTCGGGAAATGCACCTCGAAGCCGGAATTTTAATTTTTTGTTTCGTTCGTGAGTTATGAGTGAAAAACGGGCAGAAAACGTGTATTTCTTGCGTTTTCGAAGCATCAGTTTTCAGCATATTTCAATGTCAAATCAATTACAGTAGGCTTTGGCTATTTTTGTCATACCTTGGACATAAAAATCATCGCGATCGCTTGAATGTTGTAGCTCACGTGGGATAATTAATATAGGCCTAAATATGGCCAAACGTTGTTCGATTTGGACGAAACTCACTATACAGGGGTTTTCTGGGCCAAGGACCTCGAATCTGAGGTCGCTTTTACCAGGCGACGCTATCTAATCGTGGTATGTAGTCCACGTGATTTAGGGTTAATAAATATAATGATTTTTGGTGATTCATTATCATCATCATCATCGAGTCAGCCACCCTGGTATGCCAGGAGGTCCTTGTCCGCTATGGGATGCTTGTGGGCTAATTCTTAATTCTTAAATATAATGATTTAACTAATATGCTCTTAATTTTTAATTTTTGAAATTATTATCGCGAGCGATCGCTTGATTTTGTAAGTACATCCTGGACGATTCATTTGTTTATAATATCAAGGCCCGCAGACGTATGAAATTTTCAACATAGACGGAAGAGGGATATTCTATATAGGCCTAAATATGGTCAAACGTTGTTCGATTCGGACGAAACTCACTATACAGGGGTTTTCTGGGCCAAGGACCTCGAATCTGAGGTCGCTTTTACCAGGCGACGCTGTCTAATCGTGGTATGTAATTCATGTGATTTAGGAGTTAATAAATATAATGATTTAACTATTATGCTCTTAATTTTTAATTTTTGAAATAATTATCGCGGGCGAAGCCGCGGGGCACATGCTAGTTCGTTATATGAACAGAAGTAGTTCATATGAACAACAAAAAATTCAATAAGTTTATCAAAAATCTTATTTCATAGTTCAAAAGTTACTTCACTCTGTGCTTAGTAGACAATTAAGGAACGATTTTATTGTAATAACTCAGGGTTTCAATTTTTGTTCTTACTACTTTTCCTTTTTTCTTTTTACTATTCTGTTCTTTCTTTTTTATTATTATTTTATAGGTGTTGATTTAATATTATATTTTCTTTATGTATTTGTAATTTGTATTTTGTAATGTAAATGGCTGAACTGTGCCCGAGCACGAGCGCATGCTCATTCGGGTGGTCTTGTTTTGTTTTGTATAAATATAAATAAATAAATAAAAATAAATAAATTCTCATATTTTAGGTGTGTCGCGTAATTATTGCTTCAAATAATAAAAAGTTTCAATGTGGGTTCTCGGCCCACAGTGTGCAGGGCCTGTATGGCTGCATCCTAATGCCTTTTACGTGTTCTTGAAGTGGGCAAGTTCCCCGCTAGCAGCCAGCCCTCTCTGATCCATTTTAATATTAACACAGCTGGTGCGTCTCGATGCAGTATTTCTTGATTTCACCACCTTGCCGCCGCCAGTTTCTTATCCCCCCAATCCAACGTCGTTTTAAAACGGAAACATTTACCATTTTCATTATCAGATGGGATAACTTATAATACGATATCTGTATAACATTATCCTAGTAAGTAGTTCCCATACTGGCATTTGTTTTTAAATTTACATGATTGTTGCATTTCCTCTAGCTAATTTGGTTTTGGAAATATCAATCTACACTTATACAATTCAATGGCCCTAAATAAGTGTGCTCACTCCCTCACTTCGTGACAGATCGGGTATACTCGGCGATGTTCGTCTCTCGCAGTCTAAACTTTTACGAAGAGTCCAAAATTAGGACAACCGTTTCTTTATTACGTAAGGCTTAAGTGAAATGAACACAATGAACAAATATTCTAATTTTATTTTTACTTACAATTTTCATAGCTCTGAATCACAACAATTTTTAATAAACTGCCAGCGTCAATTTCTTTAAAATCCTGGAAAAATTAATAATAGCGAGCGAAGCCGCTCCCACCAGCTATAATACAGGCCTATTGGTAGTTCAACCCAGAAAGTATCGCGGACAGTAAAAATCTAAACAAACCACTACTTCCCTTGAAAAAATTAAATAATTCCTGAAAATTACAATGAATTTATCAAATCAAATTCACATCATATTAATCTATCAACAAACAGTTGAGAAACAATACGTATTATCAGTGTTCACAGATAGCTTTGGAACTGCATAAAACTTACGATATAATTAATTTCTGAAATCTACGTACTGATAGGAACGAATTATATTCTAAAGGGAAAATGAGTAATATATCCACATAAGGAAGCGTTCCTTCCAAGAGGCCAAAAGACTGAGACGTATAGAGGATGTAAGAGTTAAGGTGGAAAAAAAAACATCAGAACAGGGGAAGTTACTTGACTATTCTCATGCAGTATTGACAAAAAAATATAGTATATGATGAGATATTTTAAATAAAAATTGATGAAGCCAGCGCTGACTTTAGTAGATGTATTGTCAGTGCCTTCAGGATTCTAGACCTGTAAATTTCATATTAAAGCATCATTTTAACCGTGGCAAAGCTACGGGCTATTTTCTAGTTTATAACAAGCCAATATAATATTTTAACTCGTGTTCCCGTGTAAATCCAATGCCACCTATGAACAAGACCCTAGTCAATTGCGAAAATAACTGAAAAAGGCCTTGCTCCGTTGCCATACTTGATTCAATTGTTTATAGCATCACAACCCGCAGAGATCTGATTTTTTACATAGGTGGATAGAAGGGGATCACGAATGCATGCATAAATGGGAAAACGAATTATTTGGACGATGCTCACTAAGCGGGTTATTATTTTTGAACAGGAATTTATTTTAAAAATAAGCAGCTGTTCCGTTATAATAATCAAGATTAGGAGCTACTAATCTCTCAGATCAACAGAAATTTCTCTCATTAAATTGCATTACTATTATGTTAATTAAAGTGATGAACTGGTTGTGTAAAAGAACTAGGTTTCGCAAAAACAAATATTTTCTATGGAAGGTATCTGTTATGCTAAGTTATTTTAAAATTGTCTACTAATGAATAAGTGAATAATGTTCTTTCTAAGTGATAAGTGATAAGGCAACTAGTTAAGCCATTATTAAGTTCCAGAATGGTAGGTTGTGTGGTGGACGGGAAAATGTCTGTCCACGTATCTGTGCACGCGATAACTCAAATCCGCATTTATAACTAGAGACCGGATTATAAAGGGAAAATTTTCACCCAAAAAAGGACGAAAAAAGGGAAAATTATTGCAAAAAAAAGGTGGGAAAAAGGGAAAATTATTGCAAAAAAAAGTTGGAAAAAGGGAAAATTATTGCCAAAAAAAGGTGCGAAAAGGGTATATAAAAGTAAGAGAGTGTAAAAATTCAACAGAGAGATACATGATTGTTTCATGTAAAGCTTTTGCTTCCTCTACAGCTGCTGATTCTGTAACATCTAATGACTGAAGAAATTGTTTGGTCTTGTTGAAATTCTCACAGAGGAAAATAGCACACGAAATCCATGTTTCCCACCTTGTTATAATGGGAAACGTAGGCAATGGCAAGCCTGTGATTTCCCTGTAACGCTCTATTCTGCTGGAAGGAATTATTTTTTCAATGGTGAATCAGTGAAAACAATTTTTAATATTTTCATATTACCAAATACTGGGTAATTTACGAATTTTTGAAGATAAATTAGCAAAAAAGGTACTGGAAAGGGAAAGTTCCTTAAAAAAAGGGAAATGAGCCTAAAAGAGGAAGAAAAAGGGACGTTAAAACCAGGTCATTTGCAGTTGAAACTTACTCAGTAATATCCTGTTCAATTTTATCACGTTTTGTGATGAAATATAAAGAAAGAAATTCCCTTTAAAATCCGGTCTCTATTTATAACGTCCCTGGACGAAGTCTATCAAAAAATAGTACAAAGCCTTCAATAACATTTATTAAGATGCTAGTATGTTTATGAAACAAACAACGCGAGCTTCGTACTTTTCATGCTAGTACCTAAATTACCATTATAGGCAAGTTCCATACGACTATTTTTGTTTGACCATAATTACTCTGAATGTTTAAATTTTAAAATTTTAGACGGAAACGAGCCCACCATGAACATCGTATCAAGAAGGTAATTATATATATAATCATTATCATCATTTTTTTAATTCAGCTGTATTTATACTCCTTTTAGCTGCGAGGCGATATCAGGAGTTCGGGATCTGTGTATATATAAGTAGGGTAATCCAAGCAACTATTGATTGGTGTATTTCTATGGAGTAAATTTCAACCGATATTAATTGAGATGGATATGACGCAGGATGAAATGGTAAGGATAATTCGTGGCATGTAAATATCCAGCCTTTACGACTGGGGAAACCATGAAAAATTTGCCAACCACGGGATTTGAACCTGGGACCTCCAGAATGCGAGTCCAAGACGTTACCATCTTGGCCAACTCGCTCGATTTATTTATTGTTTTTGTTATTAATATAGGAATCAGCATCTCGCCCACTAGAACCCTTGACGTAGTTAATTTCTTCTACGAGAGATGGCATCTTAAGGCGTCAGTCAAATCGAAGCTTCCTTTTGCTGTTTTCTTCAAACCAACGGATTTTTACAGCACGTAATGAATTCATTTGAGTATGATATTGAAATCAACACTAACAGAATATATTTTACCTTAAATACATTCTATTTATTGCGCAGATTTCAGCTGCTACTCTCAAGGTCTCAAAATCGTTTCGTGTTCAATAATAATCGATATCGTACCAGTTTCGAAATGGAAATCAGTGTCATTATGATACCGTTACGTTACATACAATAAACGTATTACAGTATGAGCGAACAAAAACTACTTAATGCATTCTGTTATTCGACGTCATGAGCTGTGACATTATTAATGGCCGCGCTCGCTTCCTGGAAAATTACTTGTGTTTATATGAGTATTACTGCATCTAGTAATGTACCAACAATGCCTGAAAGCAGGCATAATCTGAAACTTACATCTAAATGGACTTATATAAAATTAACCACTTAATAGCTTTCCAATTACCGTGTTGAATCAATTTAAAGACTTACCTATATTTTCTAGGAAACTGCTAGGTTTCTAGGAACCTATTGAGCAGAAAAAGTTGTAAATCAAATTACTGGTACCAGCAATAAGATTATTAAAAGGTTCATGTCAGACATTCTATTGGTTTAATTTCATTTGAATATTATGGTAGCGCTGGAAAACATCTTGAAGTATGTTTCTGTATTGTAGTTATGGAAGGAATTATTTCCACTAGGCCTGATTAATGTTATCTTTGCAAACAATGAAAGATGTATTCAAAGAAACGAGGTAGGCCATGTAATCTCTGGGAAATTGGATCTGCAATTATTAACTATAGTTTCTTTGTCCTTTTCTTAATGAAACTTGTAAGCGGAAAGGAAAGAGGGGTGGTCGGTGGATGGAGTTGTTTTGAGAAATTTGCCTTTTCTTTCTGGCTCTATTTTAGTCGTTACCTCGCCCCCCCCCCCAAAAAAAAAGATCTGCTCATCAGTTATGGTGCGAGAAAAGCCAAGGATTTTTCTTATATGTCCTATAAATATTATAATTTATTATTGTTTTATTTCTGTCTCTGCTAATGTTAGCCCCCAAAAACTAATATCTTTCAAAATTAATAACGTAAACAATTCTGGCATTATGAAGTAATAAATTTACCAAATGACCATGAATTTTCATGATTATACAATATTTATTCCACTTCTAGGATAAAATGATGTATGCTTTCACGGCCGGTGTCCGTTTGGTTAAAATTTTCCGGATAAGTTGAATCACTTCTAGGAATTTGGAAAGATTCGCCCTGTATTAGTTGGGCCGCGAGAATCAAACTGGATATGAGCTCACGGCCAGCTGATTCTGCCCAACCCTGCGGACGGAATCATAACTCGAAGCTAGGCCATGAATTTTCATTGCTACGTTTCCATGCAGAATTCAGATCGATCTGAATACGGTTACCGTATTGAAATTGTCATGGAAACGGGATTTCAGATCGATCTGAGTCTCAAGATCAATCCCCCTTTAAAAAAAAAATATTAAAAAATAAATAAAAAAGTACGATCGGATCAGACTGAATAGTATGCAAACGCCACGAAAACACTACCATGTATTCAGTTCGATCTCAATACGCCAATCAGACATTTCATTGGTCCTCAATGTCCTCGCGAACGGCGAGAAGGGTTTTCATTAGTCGTGGAATGTGCGGCTAGCGCATTCTGTGGATTACACTGTACAACATGAAAAATGTCCTTTAGATGAAAGTATGTGTTATTTGTATTTTTGGGCTGAAAATAACGAATCTGTAATTATTTTTTGTTTACCACACACCATTTCCCCAAAAATCCGCATTTTTGTTTTTTACGCAATCTAAAATGTGGCCGTATGCTAGTATTGGAAGAATTTTTGCTCTGAATAGCAGCAATGTTACTATTCAGAGCAAAAATTCTTCCAATACTAACATACGGCATTGAAATCATCTGGCCACATTTAACAACAAAAAATCTATCCACCTTAGAAAGGGTGAAAGCAAACTACATAAAGAAAGCAATAGGAGTATCAAAAATGACCCGGTCAAGACTCGCATATCTCCTGGCAAAGGAAACCTTCCTCGTAGAAGATCTCAGGGCAAGCATACCTCTACCCAACACCAGCGCATCAGAAAAACTGCTGGCAGCACTGACAGGAAAAAGAGATGAAGTACAACCAGAATTCTATGGCACAGGAGCCATGATAGACAGATTATGGTCAAAGGCAAACTTCGAAATGAGACACGTCATTACAAGATTGGCAGTCCACGGGTTTAATCACCTAATGTGCAAAAACACACACTTCCATGAACCCAGTGTCGACTGTGAATGCTTACTATGTGAGAAACCGTGTGATCGGTACCATATCGAACTCTGTACAAAAAGAACCAAGACAATATGTGAATATGCAAACATGTAAACCATCATTGTAAACTATCTTTGAAGTATGGCTATTTGGCTGCAATTTATTTATTATAAAATGTGGCTTACGTAAAGGTCATTCCTGGCACCACAAACATATCACATAAACCTTTTGTGAATCCGCAATGTGCCTTTCTTCCACCACTGCACATTAAACTAGGTTTGATGAAAATATTTGTAAAAGCTCTGGACAGACGAGTGGCTTTCTTGCATCTCAGGAACAAATTCAAACATTTAAGCGAGACAAAGGTAAAAGAAGAGGTTTTTTATTGTCCCACACAATAAAGCAATCTTTCGTGATGAAGAGTTTGAAAATAAACTGTCAGAAGCTGAAAAACCAGCCTGGCTGGCATTCAAATGAGTGTGCTTACGTTTCCTTGGAAATAAGAAAGCTGAAATCTACGAAGATCTTGCTGGTGATATGGTAAAATGCTTTCGTGTTATAGGTCATTAAAACCGGTGCAGCACTTTTACGCAAAAGTACGTTGCATTTACGCAAATGGGCATGGTTACAGTACCGCAAAAGTTAACATATCATTAGCGCAAATAAGCATTAAGGATTACCTTACACTGGAAGTGTGGCGTCCACTGCATTCTCCAAAGGATTCGTCTTAGCACTCATTTTCTTCAGAGCTGTTGTGGCTGGTAACGACGTCCCAAAGTTTTGGTGTACTGTAGTTAACGATATTGTACCAGCTGAATAACTTTTCCAGAGATCCATGCTGTATGCGTGTTTCTGTATGATATGTTTCCTAACTTTTCTCTTCTGCAAAGAAGTGACAGAGATGTATATTTCGCTCTAGAGTTCCTTAAGCATTGCAGTCAGCACATGAACAGATGGATGTGATTCATGACTTTTTAAAAATGTTTATGGAAAGATTCAGCCCCATTTGTCGTTCGGGGATCGCTTGATGGACAACTAGCCCATAACACCGGTGGAAAGTTAGCATCATCAGTGATGTAGATTGCCTAAATTTATGTAGTCGCTGTGTGGTTACTTTATCACAATCATTTGCGGTACTGTAACCTGAATTTTTGCGGTAATGTAACAGTATCCCATAGGCAGTTTTGCGCAAATGGCATGCACCCATTAAAACTACACTTTATGGACTCACAACTGGACTTCTTTCGTCAAAACCTTGGCGCAATTAGTGATGAGCAAGGTGAAAGGTTTCACCAGGAAATCTCTATGTTTGAAAAGCGTTTCAGTGGACGATGGAATAGAAGTATGCTAGCTGAATATTGCTGGTCTATTATCAGGGCACACCATCAGATGCCTACAAGAGGAAACGACCAAAAAAAATCAGTTTAGTGTTTGTGTTTTCTATATAAATCAAGCCTCTGTTACATTTCTCTGTAACCAATATAACCAATATGTATAAAGATGAGAAGAGTGTCTCCTACAAAAACGGTACGTGATGGACCATTTTGGATTTGATGTATGAATCAAAAACCTTTTGTTTATACAGAATCACATAGTTTCATATAAAGGATAGGAAAAAAGTTCAAATTTGTTGTAGCGTTAGCTCGAAAACATTTTCAATATCGGATCGAAAGTTTTGCATGAAAACTTGATCGTATTGGATCATTCAGATCGATCATAGTAAATATTTAATCCACTTCTAGGAATTTGGAAAGATTCGCCCTGTATTAGTTGGGCCGCGAGAATCAAACTGGATATGAGCTCACGGCCAGCTGATTCTGCCCAACCCTGCGGACGGAATCATAGCTCGAAGCTAGGCCATGATATTAATGAGAAAGAGAAAATACGATAATATATTTATAGCTACCCTGCCCGAGGTTACCAGAAGATACAGGCTACCAAGATCAGCCAGTTAAAGCAAATTTTGTGTCGGCCTATATATTATCTACAGTTCTTTAACAAAATAAACTGCATATATGCATAACAATAGAGAAGCCGTATAAAAATCACATTAATTGAAAATCTGAAAGATAATCGGAAAAAAGAGACCTCTTGGAGACAGCCATAACCATTATTAAAAAAATTGATTGAAATTTTGTTTATGAGTACAGATGGTAGTGGACTATCGTTAAAGAATCACGCAAGATATGTAAAGAAATGTCCACTAGAATATCCGTGTGGAACCCAAAGCGCCTGAAGATACCCACTGAAAATTGCACCAAAGAGTAGTCCAATTACTGTCCATTGATGGACGTTGTATTTGTCGGCAAAATAATCACAACAAGGTTCATAGTGTTGTTTTTCTCTATTCACCTCTACAGCTTGCTCATCTTCTTTCTCAAATCTTACTGTTGGATCGATGGCATGTCCTTTGTTGTTTGGTCCATCGATAACTACAATATCGGCTCTTTTTGTAGACCCAGTGCTGGAGATACAGTGAACCTCTTCAAAGACTTCATACTTGTGGGTTTCTCGAAGACAGTTAGCAATTATTGTGTTTCTAACTTTATTGTGGCGATTGATCCTAAGAAGCTCTCCTTGACGACAGTAGCCAAGCACATGGGAAAGAGTTTCTATCTCATTGCGATGTCTTCAATGGACTGACTGATTTCTGCCGGGACGCTTCGAATAACCACCAGGTTGGAATTCATTTTAGTGGCATTTGTCCACTGTGATGACGGAAGTCGTTCTTTCGGTCGAGATCCACGAATTGCATTTTATCCAATCAGAGAAAACAAACACACCTTGTGTGGAAGGTTCTTCCAGTTTTCATACCAAGATGATCATTATCTATGGCTTTTAGGCTGATACATATGTTTATGCTTTGCAAATAAGCCTCCTACGAAGCTTTCAACACACCCAGTCCTCGAACTTTCTTTGACGAGTATAACATTACATCTGAGCATAGGCGTACCGAGGGGGGGTTTGAACCCCCCCCCCCCCATTGATTAAAAAATGGAAAATTGTATAATTTTTTAAGTCTGTCCATAAGTTACTTAATACAAGTATAAAGCGTGGGAAGCTTAAAACTCGTTATTTTGCGTCTTAATTTTTTAAATTTTCCGGGGGCGGACTCCCGGAAGCTTAAAACTCGTTATTTTGCATCTTAATTTTTTAAGTTTTCCGGGGGAGGACCCCCGGACCCCCCTCTCCTTGGGGGGTATTCCATACCCCCCCAGACCCCGCGGATGTTATAACCCCCCCCATATGGTCGTCCTGGTTACGCCTATGCATCTGAGGTATCCATTGGCAATCCAATTATTTCTCCGACTGAATTTTTTTATGATTTTGTCAATATAATTTTAAAATATTCCTTCAGTTTCCTTTTAAAGGTGCACACTACAACGGATATACTAATGTTAGCCAGATTTATATTACAATTACAATTTATTGTTCCAAATTACACGAAAAATACATACAAAAGTTGATACACCACCCGAATAAGCAGAGCTTGTGTTCGGGGGTGGTTCAGTTCAATATATTAGAAAAACTTGTACTAAATAATTACTTAAAACAATACATAATTTGGAGAAGTATGACAAAATATTATGTATAAAAGGTTACAACATGTTCTATTTACAATACAAAGGTACGAGGTAATACAATAATAAAAACAAAGAAATTAAGTTCTATCCAAATTTATAGTATAATATGAAAAATGTTATAACTTATAACAGTAATAGTAGAAAACAAAAGTAATAATTATAAAAATTTTCTAATTTTAGACCTAAATTGTTTGTTGTTTAAGCTATTTAGATCAGGATGGTTGGTAATAAATGAATTGAATAGTCTTGGGCCGAAACTTGAACAGTGCTTAGCTCCAGCAGTTGTAACATTTTTTGGTTCAAGTAATAAATTAAATTGATTCCTTCGCGTGTTATCTACGTGAGATTCTGATTTGTAATTGTCACGATGTTTATGAAAATAATTCAGTACGACGTACTTGTAAATTTGGTCTATGGCGAAAACGTTAAATTCAGAAAATAATAATTTGGAAGAATAGTCAGGAGGCTTAGATAAACAAATCTTTATATTGATTCAAGAAATTTAGTTTCTGCTCTGGTTTTCGAAGAGCAATGTGATTTTCGCTTGATATAAGGAGCGATTGTTGCAACGACGGTCACAGCCGGAAAGCTTTAATAGATAACCTAATTATAATTATTAGGCTAGCAGGCCAGTCAGCAAAGAGCATACCAATAAAACATTCACAACGGACCTCTTATAAACATCCAACATTTCATCAATATACACCCAAATCTTATCGCTCTCTAAGGTAATTTTAATTTGTTCCATTGCACTCAGATAGCATGAAGGTAAATAATTTTCCTTCGGCATTAAAACGTTAGCGAAAAAAAAAAAAAAAAAAAAAAACTTTCGAAAAGTCGGACGAATTGGAAGACTGCGCTGTTTTAGCTGGTAACTAATATCAAATAGGCCGCATTCCAATAAGAGTGAGAACAAAATATCAGTAACTCTTTCTAAGATTTACTTATTTTCAGAATATAGACAAAACTTTAAAAAAAGGATCAACCATTTAACCCTTCCGAATATAAAATAACACCCACAAATGTAACCGAAATGTGACGTTAAATCGCTAAAACACACACAATAAGAACAAAACTGCAAAAATGATCGAAATTTGCAAAACCATATGACGTATAAAATACAGGGTGTTAATGAATAACACCGAAATACCTTAACCTGCAAAATTTACAGACTAATCACATGACCGCCGCCACTGCATTATTTTTTATTTTTTTATTATTATTTTTTTCATAACTACAGTGTTAACATCGAAGTTCATTTCTTTTGAATTTTTTTCAAATGTTAAAAGTCAGCGGCGGCCATGCTCTGGGATATTTTGTGCTGTAACAGGAAAAATTGAACCCATAGAAGAAAAATCTCATAAAAGTTACTTGCCTACGTCCCCTCTATACATAGGTAAAATAGTTCCGTTATTCATTAACACCCTGTATATTATCTTTTAGTAATCAGGAACGTTAAATTCTTGTTTAAACAATACCATGAAATAAAGGTCATGACGTCATATACAACCAGGCCTTAATGATCAGCAGAAGAACGGGCAGACTTCTCTTGCAACCTTTTCTAAGTACAATAAATATCAATAACACTGTGCATAACGAAGATACTGGGAAAATCCAAAGCACCCGGGAGTCCGAACTGCTTACCGATATCCCTTTGTTTACTGATCAAAACAAAGTAAAATAAATACTGCCTGCTGTTTGTTTCCAACAATGTAATTATTTACAGAGGAAAAATGCGCTATTACAAAATGGTTGCCAATCACAACATTATTCTATATTTTGTCTTTGCCAGCAGATTCCTCACGGTGAAATTACTATAAACAGGTGCATTTAGTTTACATTGGACTTGTTTCTGCCCACAGCAATTAGCTATTAGCTGCTGACACAGTCAAACGCCACCAAATAAATTGTTATAAAAAATCATTATCACGACCTAAGAAAAATCCTGATTTACCTGCAGAATTCAGTAGCAGCCTAGGCATCTAAACCCTATTATACCCGCAGATATGGTGCACATTGTAGACCCATATTTATTAGAGAAAAAATTAACAGTTGTATATTTAGCCTATACATAGGCGGAAGTGTTGATTTATTGAATTTATTTATCAGTGATAATTTATCATTATTTACTTATGCGAATGCGTATTTCATTATCTAAGTTTTTTTTTCACTTTCGTACATTGAAATTCTTATGAGCTTTTTAAAATGTGTAAATATCATTACAAAAAATCCATAACGATCCAAAACAGGCAAACAAGACTTTAAACCTCAAAATAGGCAAAAAAAAAAAAAAAAAAAAAAAAAACCACCGTCCCTGAATGTACGGAAACATGTTCATCTCTATTTAACTATTTTACAGTGGTTCCCAACATTTTTCAGCTCATTTCATGAAAAAGGTTACATGTAGAAACACAGATGTTCAATGTGGAGTTAAAAACTGAATATTAGTGAGATGATTGGCACTGTTTTGCTTTCACCAGCTCTGAGATATTAGGTTTTATATTTGACGCAGATCATTCGTATCTCGCATTTGGATTTCCAAATTATTATAAACGTGTTGAGGACAAGACATGACTATTTAATATGACAGGGAAATTATAGTTACAACTTATAAGATTATAAAATGTAAATTCACACTGTTCTGTGATTCTTGTTAATTACAGTATGTGTCCGTATTTGTTTGGTTAAAGTTAACAGATTAAAAATTCTTGTCGACCGACAAGGCAACAACACTAAATCAAAATATTAATTTCAAACTGTTGTACGCCCCCCCCCCCCCCGTTAGGAACCCCTGCTTTAATACATCCATCCAAACAGAAGATGCCTACCTGTTCACGTTCTTTTCGATTTGTAGTACGCAATTTAAGGGGTCACCGAAGTGTTGAAATTGGTTTCCTAAACTATCTGTCTTAAATACTTGACATTTTGCACACTTACTTATAATGTAAACGTACACTGAAGATTAAACTTTCATTTGAATATCTCAGTTTGTTTTTTTAGATATTAATTCATTTGATTTCTTAAATTCAAAGTTCAAATCTATCCCCTCCACAGATATTAAAATATGAATCTGATTTTTTTTTTATGTGAGGTTATGATTGCTTTCCGAATTTTCTCATTTATAATTGTTCATATTTTCTTTTTTATATTGTTTTTCTTTAGAAATATTACCCAGAAAAATGAAAACTTGCTAATGTTTTACCAAATATTCAAAAAATATATATTAAAATCTTATCTGATTTTAGTGCACACATTTGTGAAACAATTTCTTTAATTTTGTGGGAGAAGATAAATTCTGAACGTGTCAAAATAACATGCAAATTGAAACTGAGAAAACAGGCAATTAAAGTTCGCATGCACTGCCAGAATGCTCACTGAGATTTAGAAATTGTGTCAGTAGTACTTGTTGCAAGTCTTCATTAAGTTATTAAGTGTCATAGATTTATATTTTCATTAATAAAGATTACTCTGTTTTGATTATAATAAGTGCCTATTTTAATTATATTACTGACTATTTTCAGTACTTTAGTGCCCTCTTGCCTGCCCATTTTAACCAAAATAAATGCCTAAACTTCCGGGCTCTACAAGGTATAATTTTATTATCTTCGAAATGTTGGACTGAGCCAATGGTGTAGCTCGATTGTCATCCCCATGTTCAAATTACCACAAAGGGACATGACTTGCATTTCAACGATTTCAAACCGTCTTGCAACGCTGGCTAACAAAAAATCTCCTTCATGATGTAAACGAATTTGTCGACATTTCTGTAAAACCTTTCTGTAGTGTAAAACTTTCTTAGGTAATATTACGAAAGGTCCGGATTTTATCGATAAATTCACGAGTAACAAGATATATTATTAATTGTGACTATTTAGCAAATACGTAAATAATTAAGCATGTAGTGAATACACGAGACCAGGAAGATTAATAAAACATGCTCTAATTGCGTCATTATAAGCGAGATAGCCAACACAATGAAGCATATAATCCGTTACGTTTTATTCATGGAAGTCTTAATAAATCCCACTCTACATTACGAGTTTCATCAGATAAATCTATCGATAAACTCGCGGGATTAGCTATGAAAAACTTACGCGATACAATGATAGCATGCTTCATTATTATAAATCTATTATATAAAGTCGAATGTGTGTTTGTGGGTATGTATGTATGTATGTATGTATGTATGTATGTATGTATGTATGTATGTATGTATGTATGTATGTATGTATGTATGTATGTATGTATGTATGTATGTATGTATGTATGTATGTATGTATGTATGTATGTATGTATGTATGTATGTATGTATGTATGTATGTATGTATGTATGTATGTATGTATGTATGTATGTATGTATGTATGTATGTATGTATGTATGTATGTATGTATGTATGTATGTATGTATGTATGTATGTATGTATGTATGTATGTATGTATGTATGTATGTATGTATGTATGTATGTATGTATGTATGTATGTATGTATGTATGTATGTATGTATGTATGTATGTATGTATGTATGTATGTATGTATGTATGTATGTATGTATGTATGTATGTATGTATGTATGTATGTATGTATGTATGTATGTATGTATGTATGTATGTATGTATGTATGTATGTATGTATGTATGTATGTATGTATGTATGTATGTATGTATGTATGTATGTATGTATGTATGTATGTATGTATGTATGTATGTATGTATGTATGTATGTATGTATGTATGTATGTATGTATGTATGTATGTATGTATGTATGTATGTATGTATGTATGTATGTATGTATGTATGTATGTATGTATGTATGTATGTATGTATGTATGTATGTATGTATGTATGTATGTATGTATGTATGTATGTATGTATGTATGTATGTATGTATGTATGTATGTATGTATGTATGTATGTATGTATGTATGTATGTATGTATGTATGTATGTATGTATGTATGTATGTATGTATGTATGTATGTATGTATGTATGTATGTATGTATGTATGTATGTATGTATGTATGTATGTATGTATGTATGTATGTATGTATGTATGTATGTATGTATGTATGTATGTATGTATGTATGTATGTATGTATGTATGTATGTATGTATGTATGTATGTATGTATGTATGTATGTATGTATGTATGTATGTATGTATGTATGTATGTATGTATGTATGTATGTATGTATGTATGTATGTATGTATGTATGTATGTATGTATGTATGTATGTATGTATGTATGTATGTATGTATGTATGTATGTATGTATGTATGTATGTATGTATGTATGTATGTATGTATGTATGTATGTATGTATGTATGTATGTATGTATGTATGTATGTATGTATGTATGTATGTATGTATGTATGTATGTATGTATGTATGTATGTATGTATGTATGTATGTATGTATGTATGTATGTATGTATGTATGTATGTATGTATGTATGTATGTATGTATGTATGTATGTATGTATGTATGTATGTATGTATGTATGTATGTATGTATGTATGTATGTATGTATGTATGTATGTATGTATGTATGTATGTATGTATGTATGTATGTATGTATGTATGTATGTATGTATGTATGTATGTATGTATGTATGTATGTATGTATGTATGTATGTATGTATGTATGTATGTATGTATGTATGTATGTATGTATGTATGTATGTATGTATGTATGTATGTATGTATGTATGTATGTATGTATGTATGTATGTATGTATGTATGTATGTATGTATGTATGTATGTATGTATGTATGTATGTATGTATGTATGTATGTATGTATGTATGTATGTATGTATGTATGTATGTATGTATGTATGTATGTATGTATGTATGTATGTATGTATGTATGTATGTATGTATGTATGTATGTATGTATGTATGTATGTATGTATGTATGTATGTATGTATGTATGTATGTATGTATGTATGTATGTATGTATGTATGTATGTATGTATGTATGTATGTATGTATGTATGTATGTATGTATGTATGTATGTATGTATGTATGTATGTATGTATGTATGTATGTATGTATGTATGTATGTATGTATGTATGTATGTATGTATGTATGTATGTATGTATGTATGTATGTATGTATGTATGTATGTATGTATGTATGTATGTATGTATGTATGTATGTATGTATGTATGTATGTATGTATGTATGTATGTATGTATGTATGTATGTATGTATGTATGTATGTATGTATGTATGTATGTATGTATGTATGTATGTATGTATGTATGTATGTATGTATGTATGTATGTATGTATGTATGTATGTATGTATGTATGTATGTATGTATGTATGTATGTATGTATGTATGTATGTATGTATGTATGTATGTATGTATGTATGTATGTATGTATGTATGTATGTATGTATGTATGTATGTATGTATGTATGTATGTATGTATGTATGTATGTATGTATGTATGTATGTATGTATGTATGTATGTATGTATGTATGTATGTATGTATGTATGTATGTATGTATGTATGTATGTATGTATGTATGTATGTATGTATGTATGTATGTATGTATGTATGTATGTATGTATGTATGTATGTATGTATGTATGTATGTATGTATGTATGTATGTATGTATGTATGTATGTATGTATGTATGTATGTATGTATGTATGTATGTATGTATGTATGTATGTATGTATGTATGTATGTATGTATGTATGTATGTATGTATGTATGTATGTATGTATGTATGTATGTATGTATGTATGTATGTATGTATGTATGTATGTATGTATGTATGTATGTATGTATGTATGTATGTATGTATGTATGTATGTATGTATGTATGTATGTATGTATGTATGTATGTATGTATGTATGTATGTATGTATGTATGTATGTATGTATGTATGTATGTATGTATGTATGTATGTATGTATGTATGTATGTATGTATGTATGTATGTATGTATGTATGTATGTATGTATGTATGTATGTATGTATGTATGTATGTATGTATGTATGTATGTATGTATGTATGTATGTATGTATGTATGTATGTATGTATGTATGTATGTATGTATGTATGTATGTATGTATGTATGTATGTATGTATGTATGTATGTATGTATGTATGTATGTATGTATGTATGTATGTATGTATGTATGTATGTATGTATGTATGTATGTATGTATGTATGTATGTATGTATGTATGTATGTATGTATGTATGTATGTATGTATGTATGTATGTATGTATGTATGTATGTATGTATGTATGTATGTATGTATGTATGTATGTATGTATGTATGTATGTATGTATGTATGTATGTATGTATGTATGTATGTATGTATGTATGTATGTATGTATGTATGTATGTATGTATGTATGTATGTATGTATGTATGTATGTATGTATGTATGTATGTATGTATGTATGTATGTATGTATGTATGTATGTATGTATGTATGTATGTATGTATGTATGTATGTATGTATGTATGTATGTATGTATGTATGTATGTATGTATGTATGTATGTATGTATGTATGTATGTATGTATGTATGTATGTATGTATGTATGTATGTATGTATGTATGTATGTATGTATGTATGTATGTATGTATGTATGTATGTATGTATGTATGTATGTATGTATGTATGTATGTATGTATGTATGTATGTATGTATGTATGTATGTATGTATGTATGTATGTATGTATGTATGTATGTATGTATGTATGTATGTATGTATGTATGTATGTATGTATGTTTGTTCCTTATACAAATCCACATTTCTTCACCAATTTGTACAAAATTTTGCACACATACCCAGTTAAGCCGGGAAGTAACGTGGTCAACATTAAAATTGTAATAAATCAGTCCTTCCCTTGAAAATTATATAATTTCTGAGAATATTATACTAAAAACAATGAAATGCTGTTCAGTTCACATGACAACCGTGTATTGTTTACTTTGATAACATTGGGCCTTGGCAACTGGACTTTAACGAATTATGATTGAATCGATGCAATATATTGGCGAAAATAATTACTGAAAAATGAATTACACGAAAATAAAGCACAGTGTGATGCAGTCACACAACTTTCTCTACCCTAGACATAAGAAATATTTTCTCACTTCACATTTTGATGTAGAATAAGAGGTCGTATTGCAGGTACAACTTAAGTGTGTGAGTATGCTTTATCAGAAGTCGGTAAATAGTCAGTTATCCATAGCTGTAGGCTTTTTATTAGTTGAGATTTATCATAGGCCCTAAGCATGGGATGGAACATTTTGAGTCCTATGCTCGCAGTGTATTATGTCCCGGGTTTTAGGGGAGGAAAGTATGAAAGTGATACTGCATTTCTCTTTTATTTCATCCCTGAAACGGTTGTAGGTAACATGAGAATGAGAAATAAAATTTTCCGTCAAGTCAATACAATCTTATGTAACCGGAATTTATGTTTCTTCTTATTTCAACCCCTCCCAGGCATGATGTGTAGAAGCAACGGAATGCAGCATTCGACATCCTCTATGAGCCATAAAAAGCTATATCTAGAGTTTTCTGATGGAATAGTTTGATAAATCTTTTTCTTCATTTCAAGTTTTACATACATATTATAGGCTATAAGGACCTAGAGTTTCAAAATCGAAAGTCCTCCATAAGTTAATTTCAAATTACAAAATACAAAGCCCGGGCGACGCCGGGCCTTTTCAGCTAGTCTAGGTAATATTATCGCCAAGTTGTTCGAAAACAGGGGGCTTAGGAAAATACTTGGATCCAAGAGGTATGAAAATGGGGACTGGAGAAAACTGCATAATGACGAGCTTCATAACTTGTACTCGTCACCGGACATAGTAAGGGTAATTAAATTACGGAGGATGAAATGAGCTGGTCATGTTGCGCAGATGGGGAAAAGACATATCTCAAAAGTATTGACTGGGAGATCCGAAGGGAAAAGACCACTTGGAAGACCTAGATGTAGGTGAGAGGACAATATCATAGATTTAAGGGAAGTAGGATTTGCGAGGGATGACTGGAAGGAGTTACCATAGAATAGGGTTGAATGGCGGGCTCAGGTAAGCGCGGCAATGAACCTTCGGGTTCCGTAAAATAGATAATACTCCTTTACCTTGCTGAGGAATTGTCTATTGCCATTGAGTAAATAAGTAACCTACATTAACCATTTTTATTGTCCTCCCACCTACTTCCAGGTCTTCCAATTGGTCTTTTCCCTTCGGGTCTCCCAGTCAATAACACTTGAGTTATTTTTTAAGAAAACTTATCAATAGAGCAAGGCATTTAATGACCATAAAATATTGAAAAATGCGAATTAAAAATTATTTATGACCTAACAATATGGTAGTGAAAAAATGACATTTTTAAAAATGAAAAATAAATTTACCATTATTACTTATAATTAGTTTTTTGAGTAATGAATTGCTTAAAATATATGTAATGGACAAAACACAGCTATTTTGTTACTAAATAAGTAAATTTATACTACTTGGATACCCTAAAAAAATTATTTTTGAACTGGCATGCCCATGAAATTTCCCCTAGCAAATATGTGTCATTTAAAAAGAAAGAAAAAATGATTTATCGCTACAAGACAAACCTGCTATGATGTTTACAATAAACCTGAATTAAAATGAACTATGAACACTTGGCGGAGATTCTGAAATAAAAACGACTGTCTGTTGTCTGAAAGTAACGATTTCTACATGGAAAAACTCCTCTCTACCTCCATGGAAACATGACCTAAAAATGACGAAAATGACCTAAAATTTGCAACAACAAAAATAGACATATCTCTTGAAAATTATGAAAAATAAAGCAAACAAAAATTGCCCTTATTAAATTAAATATTTTATGATACATACTTATAAATATTCGAGCTATCTTTTAACCTTCAAATAAAAAAATTGCAAAATCATCAAATGTTTTGCCCTACTTATTTAATACTGGCCTAATAACTCATAAGCTGTTCAGTTTTTGTGATGATTTGTGATACGGAATACTGATAAGTAGAGACCGGATTTTAAAGGGAAAATTCGCACCCAAAAAAGGACGATAAAAGGGAAAATTATTGTCAAAAAGAAAGGTGGGGAAAAAGGGAAAGTTATTGCCAAAAAAAGGGAAAATTATTGCCAAAAAAGGTGGAAAAAAGGGATATAAAAGTAAGAGAGTGTAAAAATTCAACAGAGAGATACATGTTTGTTTTATGTAAAGCCTTTGCTTCCTCTACAGCTGCTGATTCTGTAACATCTAATGACTGAAGAATTTTTTTGATCTTGTTGAAATTCTCACAGAGGAAAGTAGCACACGAAATCCATGTTCCCCACCTTGTTATAATGGGACACTTAGGCAATGGTAAGCCTGTCATTTCCCTGTAACGCTCTATACTGCTAGGAGGAATTATTTTTTCAATGGTGAATCAGTGAAAACAGTTTTTAAAGTTTTCATATTGCCAAATACTGGATAATTTATGAATTTTTCAAAATAAATTAGCAAAAACGGTACTGGAAAGGGAAAGTTCCTAAAAAAGGGAGATGAGCCTAAAAAAGGAAAAAAAGGGAAGTTAAAACCAGGTCATTTGCAGTTGAAACTTACTCAGTAATGTCCTGTTCAATTTTATCACGTATTGTGATGAAATATAAAAAAAGGAAATCCCTTTAAAATTCGGTCTCTACTGATAAGCTTGTCGTTCCCAGAAACCACGGATAAGTCATAAAAAAGGGACCATGAACTTTGCTTAGATTAATATGGGCTGAATATGCATTACATATGCCTAATGCAGCTCGTAACTACTATATGTCTAGAGCATGTAGGTCTACCCACCTCTATTTCATGACCAAAGATAAATATTGTTCCACCCCTGCCTATTTACCATATGTCCACACGCAAGAAATTAAGGGCTTGGCCTACAGCAGGTAAAAAAAAAATTAATAGCACCACTCCGATATGTAAAAATGCAAAATACATAACTTACATGCAAGACAGTCAATTCCTTCAGAATAATTACCAAAGAAAATTATGGTAATCCAATAAAAGGGCGCCTATGTAATGTCCTTTTAGCATTAGCAAAGTTCAACAGAAGCATAAAACTTTGGTGTATATCTCATCCCACACAACTATCTTGCGTCAGGAATATCAAACCATTTATAGAACAGTAAAGCACGACAACATTACGAAACATGTTAACCCTTTCAGAGGTAAATTTATTTGTTAATACACGCAAACAGGTAAAATAATGCAGTAATGAGATTAATTAGGCCTAAATGCAGGTGGTTAATACGAGTTGAATATGTTGATCGAATGGGAGTGGAGAGGGGTATTTAACAAAATTTTAATGGGAAGAAGGAAAATGGCCATTAGAGAGACCGAGACGAAGATGGGATGAAAATGTTAGGATAGATCTAAGAACGACTGACTATAGAAGTTCCATCTGGACACATTTGACTAAGGGCTAATATTTTCTGTATTATAGAGTCTTTTCAATTGTTAGCAATAAAAATAAGCAATTTAAATATAACTTATGCCCGAACACAGATATAAAAAAGGTGCGTAAAATTTGCCATTCTGATTAGCATTTATAGCCTATTCTTTTTACTTTATTTTTTCAACTTTCGGGGGGGGGGGGGCAGTTATTTTTTTCAGCATAGGTTTTGCCAAGTTTTCATAAATCGCCGCAAGATGGCGTCTAACCTAACTTAACCTAATTTAACGTAACTTTCAAAACCTATGCTGAAAAAAATAACTGCCGGGGGTTGTGGAAAGAATTCAGACGTAGCAAGAATTAAAATAAAAGCTTGAGCACTAGTTCATTTCTGTTGTTATATTACGTTGCAGCAAGGAATGTTTCAGTTTAAACAGTCAAATACTAAGAACAGCTAATTTCTCTTTTCTCTGTGAGGTGAGCGCTGCGAATTCCATCTCCAGTGTAGAAGGTATGAGAAATGTGTTGACAAATTAGTTTAGTAATACAGTAAATAACTTACTGGAGATACGACAGTCTAGGGCCCAGCCCACCATCTTGTTACGGCAGTGCTGTACGTTAAATAAAATCCAATGGACGGACGGACTAAGGCAGAGGCGTAGCAAGAAAATAAATTGGGGAGAGTCGAAAGTGCCGGGGGTACAGAATGCCTCCTAGAGATGGACCCCCGGAAAAGTTTTAAATGTTGAACTAATGAAAATCACATTTTACGCTATTTTAGCACTAAAAACTAGTCAGCAAATTTGTTTAGTATACTCTAAGACATGCCAAATGGAACAGTGGAAATGATGGGCCTAATTAAAAAGTTTTTGTATTTTATTATTAAATAAAATAATTAAATATTGAACAAAATGGAGCTTAAATATCTTAAACAGAATTTTAGGTTTTGAATTCGGGGGGAAGGGGTCCACTTCCCCTTCCCTACGAAACTGGACTGAGGGTAATATCTTATAAACCTTGCGCGTCCCTATAAAATATGAACAAATGCATTAATTAAAAACTTAAGTTACTATTAATTTGGCATAAACATTATGAAATAAATCTCAAATTTAACTCTATCATGTAGTACATACACTGTATAATTGTAATCTTTTACCGAATTTATAACAGAAATATGACGTTAAATTACAAATATGGCCAAAATAAGACCAAGACCACAAAAATATGACTTGATATGCAAAATAAAAACAATCTGATTAGGACACCTCTGGACAAAATTTCTCGGCCCTTTCATGTCCACGTAATACCTTAGTTTTCTGAGGGGGGCTGAGAGGCAATGGGCTTACCACCTGTCCCTCTGCCCTCTCTCGGAAAATAATCGTAACAAAATTCATATAGGTAGCAGAAACCTCCAGGCCCCATCGCCCCAACATAGGGGCTATAGGGTTCCAGACAGACAGACAGATTAGGACAACAAGCGTGTTTAATTTGCGTTTGCGGCGAAAACGGAGAAACAACAGAAGCCTAATTATAACACTATAATAATATATAATCAGTAGGGGCGGATTTCTATGACATGTCATGTTTTTTCCCTTTGCATTATTTCAGATTTCCGACTAATTTAAACCCGATTCCAAGCATCCTGGTGAAAATGGAACGCCTTTTATTGTGCATATAACGGCATATTTAGGAAATTTTCAATTATGGTAGCATATTTAGTATGATTTTGCATATTTAGGTCTATTTTTGGCATATTTGTGTGCATATTAAAGAAATTTTGAAGTTTCATATCATATTTTGTAAATTTTGCATTACAATGGTACTTTTTGAGAATTTACATATAATTTAAATAATTAACACTATATTTTTATAAAATGTATTGTAATGAAACTAAAAATATATACACAGTGTGTAGGTGGTAAGTCACATTTTAAATTTTATTGGTAATATTTTAATGCTTTTAGGTTATAAATGCATGCATATATCCATTTTTTAGGTCTTAGAAATCCGCCCACTAATAAGCAGTGTGCGATTTGTGATTTTACCTGACAGGGATGATTAATAGGTAAACTAAGAAAGTTAAAAATATTAATACCGGTATGTACAACATGCGAGCCAGTCCCCCCTAATAATAGCACACAGTATACAATAGACTAATGTTAAATATTTGCTGCTCAACTTGCCGTGAACAGGGTATTAAACAGCGGAAGGAACGCGTGGGTTACACAATGGTATACGTTGTGCACGTGCAAGAAGAGCATAAGTACGAGACAGTAGAGCATCTGAAAAAAACAAGCTCTAACTCTAAGCACTCCAGAACCAAAAAAACAAGGAATCCAAGGATTCAAGGGCGTATTCAAAGCGGAATTTCCGAAATACTGAGATATGCTAATACGTTGCACTTTAGGACATATTAATTTGGCAGACCGCAGGCAGTTTAATTGCATATTCTGACTCATGAAATGCGAAATAGAAACACGGCTACTACAGTGATCAGTCGGGTAATGTTATCACTAGGGGCGGATTTCTATGACCTAAAAAATAGGATATATGCATGCATTTATGACCTAAAAAACATTAAAATATGACCAATAAAATTTAAAATATGACTTTACCACTTACACATTATGTATTTTTTTAAGTTTATTTACAATTCATTTTATTAAAATATGTTAATTATTTAAAATACCTGTAAATTCTCAAAAAGTATCAGTATAATGCATAATTTACAAAATATGATACGAAACTTCAAGAATTCTTTAATATGCACACAAATATGCCAAAAATATGACCTAAATATGCAAATTCATACTAAATATGCTACAATAGTTGAAAATTTCCTAAATATGCAGTTATATGCACAACAAAAGCCGTTCCATATTCACCAGGATGCTTGGAATCTGGTTTAAATTAGTCGGAAACCTGAAATAATGCAAAGTGGAAAAATATGACATGTCATAGAAATCCGCCCCCTAGTTATCACTTTATCAAATCTCGTACGGATTAATACTGAAACATCGGAAAAATGCTGTTTATTGTGATCAAAGATGCGGTTAATATAACATTTTCCTTTTTGCGGCTTTATTTCAAAGTACTGTATGTCATTCAAAATTATATTTTTGAAGGTTTTGTTTCTACCCCAACAGTATTCAGTAAAAGGAAGAGACTTGAACAGAGATGTATTAAATATGTTGCTAAGCTGTGTTCTCCACAGGACATTTACCTTCCAAAAAACATCCTGACAATCAAATAAGGTTAATGGCCTGCTAAGCGAAAACAGAATCTATGCAATATTTTTTACTGATTGCAAAATAGTCTCTTGCAGTCTAATACTGTAGTTATTATGAGTGGTTCGGTGATTCACAGTTACGTATTATCTTGTACGTGTAAATAAGTAGCTTTTAATTCTGTTTTGTAGTGTATTATCTTATTGTATGAATAAATAACCTCCAGTTAATTATTTCGGCTACTGTTATCAGTCGGTTAATATTATGAGATTAGCTGCATTCTGAAGTGATTACAATAAGCGGCGTGCACTGTAATTTGTCTAAAATCACAAATAAAACTCTTTTTAAAATCTAAGATTAATTAAGTTCTTTGATATAGTAATAAATAGATACTGTATATTGATCACTATTATACTATGTAACTATGTTTCCCTTCATCATCTATCATTTCACTTCACTCTTAAAATCAAGCCATTTTGTTTTGTGTTCCTATATTCTGTACCTCTTCACTCTTGTACCTCTTCACTCTTGTACCTCTTGTATATATTGCACCTCTTGTATATTTATAAGTTATTTGTAATTGAAAATTTATGTATCACAATGCATGTCATGTTGTATATAGCCCCTTAAGGTGAGCTTTGCTCGTTGGGGTTTTCTTACAATAAATAAATAAATAAGTACAACAAAGTTCAGTGGAAAGCAAGAAACTTAATTTTGTTCCATGACTCAGTAGCTTTAATGACTTTTCCTTGGTAAGATGTGATAAACACATCAACAAGTCTGCATACTTTGTTTCAGTGTCGTTTGTATGGTCAGTGTTGAAGTAGGGCCGGCAAAGTAAAAATCTTCTCATCGCTCCGGCATAAAGGGAGGAAAAGGTACATATGGAATGGGCGTATATTTTGGCTACACTTTTTAAAAAATAAAGAACCCCTATTAGGTATTAATAAATTTCATTCCACGTCATGAACTGTTCTTGTGGCGGGCGCGGTTGCCGTAGATTTCAATGCGTACCGGCACGTAACGAAACTGGTTACATTAGCTGTTATTATCAGTGGCGGACGCAGGGGGGGGGAATCCCCCGAAATTTGAAAAAAAAAGGCTATATATGCACAGTTTTATAAACTAATTATATATGTAAGTTAATTATTCTTTTTAGTATTCTTTCTATCTATTCAAATCCCCCCCCCCCCCGAAAAAATTCGGCATCCGACACTTGTTATTGTAATGTGATTTCTATGCGATTCATTAAAAAGGGTAATTTGACTATAATGAATTTAAATTTATGGGTTCCCCCTAGAAAAAGTTTCCAACTTCAGCACTGGGTATGGTCATGTTACTCTATAATGTGTCAAGGTTTAATAATATACAGTAATTGTATAACGACAGAAGTATGGTAGACTTATCATGGCACCTCCCGAAAAAAAAAAAAAATCTTGGATACGCCTCTAGGGCGTAACGATGTCCTACGTGTAAGTACAAGGAAGCCATTTAAACACAACGTTATGAAATATTCGGCGTGCAAAATATGAACATTACCAGTGGCGGACGCGGGGATATCCCCCCCCCCCCGAAATTTGAAAAAAGGCTATATATATTATTATTATTTAGTATTCTGCCTAGTGGCAGGTCCATGCCTTCGTACGGAGAATTTCTGACGCCAGTGTTCCCTATCTCCAGCTTCGTCCTTCAATCTGCTGTATCTCCTCCCATGCATAGGTTTGTAAACTAATTATATATACATATAAGGTAATTTTTTTTAGTATTCTTTCTACTTATTCAAATCCCCCCCCCCTCCGAAAAAATTCTGCGTCCGCCACTGAACATTACGGCAGTTATAAGCATGTTTCATCGCCCGAGGAAATCCTTAGTCTTGACTGGGAATTCAGGCTCGATACAGAACCGTACTACCTCAGATAAATAACGCCCGGAAGTTAATGCTCCACCAGAAGAAGAAATAAGCATGTAAATGTGCTCTAAAATTGTAAAATACGCCCCAGAACCAATGAAGTACGCTCTATCATTTAAGACGAATTTTAATAATTTACGTTTTCTTGTTATATGAATTCCATTATACATTACAAAAAAAAAAGTGTTATAAATAACGTTTCAAAACCTTTTAAAACAAGGTCAAATCAAATTTTAGTAAATTGAAACTAATGGAGTGAAACGTCGCTTTAATATTATACAGTCAGTTCCGAACATATTAGGCTGTGTAGGCTCCGCTGTCTATTATGTACAGTCGGTTCTCGAAACAACCAAAATAATGTGCCTTAAATATTGAAATTAACAGAGGTATGCTCAATATTTAAAATCTGTCAGATATATGTCATTAAACATATACCAAATCAATAAAATATGCAATAACATTTTAATACCAAGCAAATACGAAGCATCATTGTAAAACTAACAAAATATGCAATAATATGCTGAATGAAATAACAAGTTGTCTGTTATTTCTTTCATGTCTTGTATACATTTTAACAGTAGGATGTAAAAGAGTGCATCAAAATATATTTTTCATGAACTTCCGGGCAGTGCTAATCATAGCCCTTCCCGAAAAAAGTCTTGTATACGATAATAATAATGGCAAGGGGGCGGATTTCTATGACGTCATATTTTCTTCCTTTTGCATTATTTCAGGTTTCCGACTAATTTAAACCCGATTCCAAGCATCCTGGTGAAAGTGGAATGGCTTTTATTGTGCATATAACTGCATATTTAGGAAACTTTAAACTATTGTAGCATATTTAGGTCATATTTTTGTGCATATTAAAAAAATTTGAAGCTTCATATCATATTTTGTAGATTTTGCATTATAATGATACTTTTTGAGAATTTACAGATATTTTAAATAATTTTTTTGGGTTTTTTTTATTTTATCTATTGAGTTCCGTGTATTTATTTATTTATTATCATTATTACATTATTACATAGAAATCAAATATAAATCCAAATACATATTTATACCACTAAATAAAACAATTTTCAAATTTAACTAAAACTACTATTTAAAAAGAGGAAAAGAAATATAGGAAAGAATTATCATTATATTTTAATAAAATGAATTGTAATGAAACTTAAAAAAATATACATAATGTGTAAGTGGTAAAGTCATATTTTAAATTTTGTTGGTCATATTTTAATGTTTTTTAGGTCATAAATGCATGCATATACCCTATTTTTTAGCTCATAGAAATCCGCCCCCTGGCCATTATAATCATGTCTGATCGCCCGAGGAGAGACCCCTGAGTCTTGCCGACAGGAATTTAGGCTCCCTATAGAACCTGAAGGCTAAATTAGATCCTCTGCATCACTCCCTAATACCTCAGAGATAACCACAGGCTTAACCTGCCTAAGCTATGTAAATCAGGCTGCATTAAGGCGACGTACAGCTGCGACTGTAATTATTTGGGACCCCCCGCGAGTCGTGACATTCCAGGAACAGACAGGACATGCGAAGCGTGACTGATAGGGCTTACCTGAAAGTACAGTCTTGTCGTCTGCCAAGGAAACAGGAGTCGTGATGCCACTGTCCGTACCTGCATGATTATTATTATTGTTATGGAAGTCTCTCTGCAGTCTTACTTCCGGGGCCAAAGGACTGCGGTCAGAATCGGTCCAATGGCCCGCGCTAACACCGCTGTCGGAACCGGAACTGAAATCACCACCACACAACAGAGGGTCGCGTTTTCCATGCTTAGCACCACCGGCAGGTTTCGAATACTGGACCACCGGTTGGGGTGGCGGAGGCTCCAGCTGTTGTGGATTCCACGTCTGCTGTTGCGACCTCCTGGAAGTAGACACCACCCCTCGTGGCGTGGGCAAATTGTTTATGAAAGGGCTCCGTCTTTGGCTTTCTGCCCTCCGGTAGTAACAGGGATGGATCATTAGCAAGGGCTCGCTGCGGGCTCCTTCAGGAGGCTTTGCCTGGTTGGGTAGCTCGTACTCTACACTGCAATCCACATGCAAGGGTCGGCTGTAATCTTTGTGTGGAGCTGGGGTGCAATGTCGAGATGGACCAACATCAAAACTCGAATAGCACGTTGCCATATTCACAAACTACACCACAAGAACACAAACAAAAATCACTTCACAAATATCACTTAATATCTTCACTTCACATCTGACAGTTGTCGCCGCCGAGCGCTGTAAACCTCTTACAACCTCACTGCGCGGCCCGATCGCCTCGACTGGCTGTTCCTGCTGGAAGATCGTCCGCCATTGGCGCTAGTGTCGCCCATCTTGTACAACTACACACAAAACTTGGACGATCGATAAAGTTGAGCGAGTGAGATGGTTCCTTCAATATGACAGTTTAAAAGACCTGTCCTATTGCGTTTCCGTTCCCCGTCCACGTAAATAAAATGGTGGTTCTGTGAATCATGTCGACATACAGCGAAATTTTCCAGCCCTGCTCACTAAGAAAGCCCCGTTACTGTACCGACTTTTTACAATTTATTCATCTCATTATAACTTTGGACAGACATTTTGTCTTCAAGTCCATTATACCGTGACGATTATATCCGAACACTTGACACCGTTTCTGCATAAATTGCTTTTGACATACGCCGATAAATTTATTCAGACCTTCAACCAATGATAATTTCATGATTAAAAATACCCACACATGCACTAAAAATAGAAAATATGGTAAAATAGCTCTATATTCGATAGCGTTAATTGTTCTCCCTATTTTGAAGGATGCACAGCGCACAGTGGCGTAGTCGGAACATCATTTCGGGGAGGGTTGGAAGTGCCGGGGGGGGGGGTTGCGGGGTATGGAATATCCCTTAAGAGAGGGAGGGTACGGAGGTTCACCCCGGGGAAATTTTTAAATATTGAACTAATGAAAATCACATTTTACGCGATTTTAGCACTGAAAAACTAGTTAGCAAATTTGTTTACCATGCTAACTTAAACAAGAAATCGTTACTTATCACTAGGGGGCGGATTTCTATGACATGTCATATTTTTCCTTTTTGCATTATTTCAGGTTTCCGACTAATTGAGACCCAATTCCAAGCATCCTGGTGAAAATGGAGCGGCTTTTATTGTGCATATAACTGCATATTTAGGAAATTTTCAACTATTGTAGCATATTTAGTATGAATATGCATATTTAGGTCATATTTTTGGCATATTCGTGTGCTTATTAAAGAAATTTTGAAGTTTCATATCATATTTTGTAAATTTTGCATTATAATGATACTTTTTGAGAATTTACAGATATTTTAAATAATTAACACTATATTTTGATAAAATGTATTGTAATGCAACTTAAAAAATATATACAATGTGTAAGTGGTAAAGTCATATTTTAAATTTTAAATTTTATTGGTCATATTTTAACGGTTTTTAGGTCATAAATGCATGCATATATCCTATTTTTAGGTCATAGAAATTCGCCCCCTACTGTTTATAAGAAAAGTTAAATAACACATGGAACAGTGGAAATAATATGCCTACATTTTCAAGTTCAATATTTTATTATTAAATAAAATAATAAAATATTTGACAAAATGGAGCTTAAATAACTTGAATAGGATTTTAGGTTTTGACTTGGGGGGGGGGGACTCCTGGATCCCCCTCTTCCCACTGACAGCAGTCTTTAAAATTCATATTACAATATTAGGCTACACCAAATCACAATATACATATCTACATTTTCGCAGGTAAATCTTCTTTGGTTTGATGATGATGATGAGTGTTCTGCCCGAAGGCAGGTCTAGACCCGGGACGAAGCCATGGGGTGATGACCACGACTCGTCCGAGGCGATTCAGGCAAGGATGATACCGCGGAGATTTGCCATTGCCTCTCGCGGGATGTCAGAAAAAAAATAGTCTTATTAAAAAAATGATTCTAATGGACAGAACTTGAAAGCTAATACCTCTCTGTGTAATTTTGACTCTGCGTAGGCCTATAGGCTACAAACCAGGATGATGACGACGATAATAATAAAGTAAAAAATTATTTAAATGTACAAATTCCGCAATCAAGGGTGCCGCCAGAAAATTTTGCAAGGGGGGCAAGTATTATCGGGCGTTCTGACCCATCAATCAAACTTCAGTGCCACGGCCATGAACTACACATGGCCGTCCGGAAGGGGGGGCAGGGTAGGGCTACTGCCCCCTCTGGAAATTTTGTTTACACATAAATCTGAATGACTATAAGCAATTAATATGAAGAGAGTCTTGTATACTATACATAGGCCTATATAATATGAGTTGTTTGGACAGAAACGAGAAAAACGAGTGGTAAC
Organism: Ectobius pallidus; assembly: GCA_964059195.1. Classification (NCBI taxonomy): domain Eukaryota; kingdom Metazoa; phylum Arthropoda; class Insecta; order Blattodea; family Ectobiidae; genus Ectobius; species Ectobius pallidus. The sequence continues at coordinate 134,486,326 of CAXKWD010000009.1, forward strand.
AGCGAAGCAAATTATTGTAATGAAGGTAAAGCAATGGGTGTAGTCTATCCCATTTTAGGCCTATATGAATAGTAGGCCTGACTGTGAAATTGTAAGGGGTGGAAAAAGTCATGTGAGTGTACTACATTAATTTTTTTACCGTGCATCCATAGTCCCAACTACAGTAAATCAAGGATGTGGATGATGATGATGATGATAAATAATAATAAAGTGGTTGTAGTAATAATAACATAGTGATGGTGGTAGTGGCGGCAGTAATTTGTTCATTTGCCCCCCCCCTTCCCGGCAAAATATCTGCGAACGTCCGTGTTACTTCACATTCTTTTATTTAGACAAGAACTGATTTCTTCTTTTCCCCATGTCAAAACAAGTCGATCGATTTGTGTATAAGTTCTTCTTTTGTTTTCTTTGAACTGACAACAAGCACGGCCCACTAACTCTGGAATTAGCCATTGAACTTCGTACCCAAGTTTTTACTCGTTCAAAGTGTCAGCTGTCTTCAACTTGATTGTAACAAAATGTAAGGGACAGAATTTTAGAATAATCTGTATCTGTATCTGATTTCCTATATCTCCTACGTTGGGGCGAAGTGCCTCCAAGTAGAGGTTTCTATAGGAATTTTGTTTTGCTTATTTTCGGAGAGAGGGCAGAGGGACAGGTGGTAAGCCCATCGCCTCTCAACCCCCCACCGGAAACTAAGGTATTACTTGGACGTGAAAGGGCCGAGAGATTTTGTCCAGAGGCTCTAATTTAGGCTTGGAGTTCTTTTACGTGCTGTACGACACGGGCTTCCCAGCTTAAAGTCCTTCCCGGAGGACTTCGTGCCCAGGATTTTTAAGTCCTGAAAAATCTATCGACCACTGCCGGGTGTGATCCCCTGACCTACGGATCTAGAGGGAGGCACGCTACCTCTAGACCACCGCGACCGACTTTTAGAATAATAAATAGTAATAAATACCTTACACATCTTAAAATAATAAATAAAATAAATAAATAGCACATCTTAAAGAAGAAAAATACAATAGTGATCGGGTTTTATCAAGATTCCTTGCAAAATTTATTTTTATTTTTAATAATTTTCTCTTTCCCTTCACCCGGTCCTTCTCTGGCAGCGCCCATGTCCACAGTCAAGGATAAATTCAAGACATCTACTGTAATTCATAAGATTTAATAAAATTTGGCTATAAATTACTAAGAAAATTATGCCTTGGTTATTATATTTAAATAAAAAGTACATTTGTCTCGACTTCTTCTTAATCTTTTCTAAATTAAAAACTGGCTTTATTGTACAGATAAATATCAAGCATCTTAGAAATGTATGCAAACATAACGGAACATTTTTTGTTTGTTATGGTTACTGCAATATACCAAATTTTGTCCCGCAGGAGTTTGTTTACATGCCTCTAAATTTAAAAGCATGGATCTGTCACATTTATGCATGCAAAAATGCCATCGACTTGGGATCGAACCCGCAACCAAATATCCCAATACCTTCCTATATGAAATCATGAGATTCGTTAAGTTACTAAAAAAAATCAATTAATATATATCTTCCCGTTAATGAAGGAAAAAAAAGAGTGCATTTTCCCATAATTATGAATGACATTATGAGAAAGGTTCACCTTTTTTCGAAAACAATACACAGGACAAGATAAGAGAGAAACGAAATAAGCCAGTTTGACTCTAGTGCGAAGCTGTGTTATGCACCATAAGAGCTCGCAACCCAACACACTTCAATGTTGGTTGGGTTGCCTCACTACAAGGCGCGAGTGGAACTCATTTCCCTGTATACTCGGTTGAAGTGAAACTTGTCCGTGTGTGTCATCGCTGACACATTGCAATTCAGCAAACAAACATAATATGTTATCTTCAACCGCCCGAGAGTAGAGGATACAGTTTCTATTTTTAATAAATGTAATTTATTTACATAATAGAAAATAACCTATTATTCAAAAGTTCAAAACATGTTTTGATATGTGGAACCTTATTTATGTATTTACTAGCTTAAATGGCCCGGCGTCGCCCGGGTTTTGTATTTTGTAATATGAAATTAACTTATGGAGGACTTTCGATGTTGAAACTCTAGGTCCTTATATAATGTGTACGTAGAATTCGAAATGAGGAAGAACGACATATAGCACTCAGACGATTCCCTCAGAAAACGCTAGGTATAGCTTTTTATGGCTCATAGAGAATGTCGAATGTTGCATTCCATTACTTCTACACATCATCCCTGGGAAGAGTGCAAATAAGAAGAAAAAGAAATACCGGTTACATAAGATTGTATTGTCTTGACAGAAAATTGTATTTCTCACTCTCATATAACCATACAACCGTTTCGGGGCTGAAGTAAAAAAGAAATTCAATATCACTTTCATACTTTCCTTCCAAAAAACCTGGGACATAATATACTGCGCGCATAGGACTGAAAATATTCCATCCCATTTTGTCTTCTTTTAGATGCTTAGGGACTCTGACAAAAGATCTCCAGGCCTATTTCTCAACTAATACAAAGCCTACAGCTATGAGTGACGTATCAGTGGATAGGATTTGTTACCGACTTCCGATATAGCATACTCACTGGCACACACTTAAGTTGTCCCTGCAAATACGACCGCTTATTCTACGTCAAAATGTGAAGTGAGAAAATGATATATTCCATGTCGAGGGTAGAGAAAGTTATGTGACTGCTTTATTTACGTGGATTTCTTCAAGAATTATTTTCACAAATGTATTAATTACGTCGATAGTATCAGAATTTGTTAAAGCCCAGTATTATAATATAGTTTCCAAAGCCCTGTGTGAACACCGTAAAGAATACTTTCGTTATGTAAGCAATTGACAGCAGAACTGTCTAACTTTGGTTCATTTCACATTTCCAACTTTTCCCGTGGATTTTCCAAAAAAATTTCTTTCATACAAACCTTGTCCTGACAATTACGAACACAACAAAACAAAAATCAGCCAAATCGGTCGAGCCGTTCTCAAGTGATGCGGCAACATACATTTTGGAAATTCATTTTTATTAATATAGATAGATTATATCTCCAAATCTTTAGGAACTCTATTTTGCCAGAAAAGGCATGTTAGGGTTATAGCTTACACAGCGATATATAGGCTACAGTAAAATATAGAATTTTGTCCTGCAGGACATGAGCCTGTCACATTTAGCATACGCACACATGAATGATATGGAACTTAGCAGGGATCGAACCCAAAACCCAGTGCTTTAGTTGGAAAATATTTTTTGGGGGTACTCACCTTACTTCAAAATTTTCCATATCGCCTCATACTGAATGTAATCCTTCGGTTGACATTTTCTGCATGCAGTTTCTTCTGCTGACCTATTACCTCCTTGTAGTCATGACCTGACGTATGGAGCAGGCTCAAAAACGTCTAGTGGTGGTCCCACACATTTTATGAAAACAAGGTGGCTAGCCAACATGTGATCTAAGGAGAAAGTAACTGTAGAAATGCGCACGAAGGTGAAGATTAGAACGCATATCTGTGGCGAATTTAATAGTGCTTGTCATTTTTGGTATTGAATTAGACATTTAATAAGTATTTTAGGACAATCTCGTTCCTGTAGGCTACTGCCAGTACGACGTACCGGAGCACATATTTTTCCCGGTATGGTAGAAGGAAAATAATTTTATACCGGTACACAGTACCGGTGCGTACCGGCCCAACTAAAGCACTGCCAAAACCTCGAGCACAGAAAACCTGTGATACTGACTGCTTCATTCGGGCCGACGAGATTTTACTTTGGTTTACTTTAATGACATACGCAGGGAGATAGAGACTACTTTATCCTCAAGAAGTACCGTCCCTTCTAAACTTTCATTTGGACCACTGGAAATTAATTTATAATAAAAAAGCTTCCTTTATTTATCTTAAATGCCATACATGAGCAGATGCAGAGTATTTATTAATTGCAGAGATTGCCCGTGAGAGAGGCAGAAGAATCTTTGGTTAAGTTTGCGAGGAGTTGCGCAAGAGATGTCTGGACCAGACGAGACCAGACCCCGAGGCCCGCTCAATAATGCGCTGCCTATTGTGTCACAAACTGCTAATGTCATGCCAAGCGCTACAAGGGCATTCACAACTGTATTACATGCTCAATAAAATAATATGAATCCTATTAATGGTACGACAAACAACCTCCTATCTTAATAAAATCAGGTAAACTGATGTAACAAAGTACCAGAATGCTTTCGTTTAATCAGTGATAATTGCAATTATGATATGCAGAAAATAAGTTTCTTTTCTAATCGATTTCCGAGTTAAGCTCCAGATCGATTCATTGAGCAGGGCTTACGGAAGAAAAAAGGTCTAGTTTGATAAGCATATGTGAAGGAATATGTGGGTAGTGTTATTTGTCAAAGCTAACAGTATTGCAATTTCCAAAGCCGTATATGAAAACTGTAAAACAATATGTTGTCATGAGAACTGATTTGCATTTGATAAATTCTTTCTAATATATTACCATAAAAAGGCACTAAATTGGGCATTACGCCGGTACCGGTCAACCGAGTTGGTCCAAAATGTGTAGGTTTCGTTCCATGGACGTATTAATGCGTAGGCCTATACTAAATTGCATGAAAATACTATAAAGCATATTGGAGTTATCGCGCATACAGGCACACGGACAGACATCTTCCGTCCACCACACAATCTCAGAAAGTACCGTACTGGCACTTAATAATGTTAAATGCAACACACTACAACGATGAATCTATTTTAGATAAACCCTTTTATAACATATTTTGAGGTTCAGTTGATACTGCAAACCAGTGTCGTTAGCTAAGCCCTTTGTATTATGGTTGATAGTAATCAGATTAGTGTCCTTCCCAGCTAACAATACGTTTTCTGGGTTTGATATCTGATATATTTCTTTGAAAATCCAGAAAAGGAAGGATCAGTAGAAGGTGGAAAATGGGTAAACTGAGGGTTAAATCATCTCTTGCGTGTGCACAAACATACAGTGCACTGCTCGTGTGTTTAAAACACAATGCCCAACAAATGGTTTAAGTTTTGCCTTAGCTATGTGGTGAATTTGCTGTCTTTTCCCACCCTCTAAGAGTATGATATATCTGGTGTTCGTCTAACATTAAGCTCATAGCTTGGTATGATCCGTGATGTTAAACCAGTCTGAAAAGTACCATATTTCACGGACCACAAGACGCTCCGGACCATAAGACGCACCTTGATTTTAGGATGGAAATTTAAAGGAAAAGAAATTTAATGTGATTCTAAACCAAAAATTTTAGAGGGAATAATACACTTCATTGCATAAACAAATTATAACCTTGTACAATGGAATCAGTGTAAATCATTTCTAACATAAAACCTGCATTGTAAGAAAATATCTTCTGTACAGGTGGCATCGCGTAAATTTTAACAACTGAACTAATTTCTCATGAAAGATGTAAAATACTTTTACCCCCCCCCCCCACCCTCAATTCAGCATACGGTAAGTGTAACGAAACAAGGCTGTTTAGAGGTTTTTGCCTTCATTTAAACCACCCGGCGGAGACAACTCCTTTCGTATAAAAGAACTCAACATTCCTTTCTTTTCGCATAGTATACCTGGCTTCCTGCTATTCTTATTTTACGATTGTGACAAGTGCACTGATGTACGGTTTGGGCTAAAATTTGTAACTATCTTATCGTTGTTTATAGCTATGATATTCCGGCAATATTTACCATAATTTAAATTTTTTAGTGTACTTCGGACCATTAGACGCACCCAACTTTCAACCTTTGTTTTCAGGGTAAAAAAGTGCGTCTTAAAGTCCGTAAAATACGGTAATTACTGAGTGGGTAGCTATGGTTACCACTGATCGGAAATCAGAAAGGTAGCGGTTTTTAAAGATTTGGATTTAGAACTCACTTTTAAAATTATCCTGCAGATCCCAGTTTTCTGCTTGCAGTCTTTATAATATGTCATATAATACAGTCTAACAACTCCTAAATGTAGCCCAAGGTTGCGGGTTCAATCGCGGCTCAGGTCGATGGCATTTATGTGTGCATACATGTGACCGGCTCATGTCAGTAAATTTACTGGCATGTAAAAGAAATCCTGCGGGACAAAATTGAGGACCGTTTTTACAAAACTCAACATCTTCATTTTTTGCCAAATTAGGCAAATTTTTGCCAAATGGTTTTAGGTGCTTTGAAATGAGATCATTAAGATGGTGAAAAAAAAAAAAAAAACATAAGAAAAGCCAACTTAACCAATTCAGTTTGAAGCCTCAATATGCAAGGTTTCTGTCTTCTACATGTTAATACTGTAAAAACTAAAGAAACCTTTTCCTGAACAATTTATGTTTTGGCACATGTTGAGTTTTGTCAAAACGATCCTCAATTACGGAACACTGGCGACGGTCACAGACCTAAGTTGCAGTACATCCCCGTCGTTAAATAATCATATACCAACAACCAACTCCTAAATATAACAATATAATCAGACAGGCTCACAAACATCGCTACAAGGAGTTTCATTGTATAGGCCTATATACGAAACAAGGCATTATGGCAGTAATTTACTTTGGCTGTAACGTTCAAAAACTGATATTTATCATGTCAAGCTACATAATGACTCGCTTTGCTTTTTGGGGGCTCTTCTCCGAAACCCCCAGTGAGGTTCTTAGGAAAAGCTTTTTTTCTGAACTGACACCGTATCGGAAATAAGAGTCGGCCTCCTTTGTGATTTGAACCTGGGACCTCCAAAATGAAAGTTCAAGACTTTATCATTTGAGTCACCAGGCTCGGTTTACAAAAATTACTTCTATCAGTAGCATGTCTAAAGATTTGTCAAAGTGTATTGCAACTTCCAAAGCCCTACGTGAACACTGTAGGTAATATTGTTGTCTACCGTTGCCATGGATACCGAGCCCTTTTTCGGGGGTTTTTAGGGCTAAAAAAATTAACCTTTTGGATTCTCCTGTGGTTTACAGCCCAAATTTCAAGTTTCTAGTTCATCTGGAAGTGGGAAAATATTAATGTCAGTGAGTGAGTGAGTCAGCCATGTGGCTTTATATTATAGGAATTTTCTATAGTTTGCCTATAACCTAGGAATGCCACTGCTAAACTATTGTCACTGTCATTAACCAATATTTTGAAAACAGGCTGTACAATAGTCGATAGTACACAGCCTAATGTTTTCGGAACTGATTGTATAATATTAAAGCGACGTTTCGCTTCACAAAAGAAACAAGTATGTTTACGAAACGAGAATTTCGTAATTTTCATATGTAAAAAAAAGTAAAGTGATACCTATACAGGCCATGGAGGCCCAGAGGGTTCCAGGAGGTTGAGGCTCCCAGATTTTGGACATTCGGCACGAGAAGGCGGTAAGGTTGTCAGCCTTACGCACCGGCCGCCTTTACCCCCAGGATTGCTCCTGGTACTCATTTCTGTTAGAAGCTGAGTCGACCTCAGGGTCATAGTGCCACCAGAAGGATTAGGCCAATTGAAAAACTGCAAAGACCTCATCGGGAATCGAACCCGCGACCTTCCGGTTTGTTGGGCAGCGCCTCAACCACTACGCGTACCCCCAATTTTCATATGAGTGTCTTAATTACTATTATGGGCAAGTTGCTTACGATTGCTTTCGTTCGGCCATTGTTGTTTGAAGTTTTGAGAATTTAGATTCAGCAAACAAACGGAGACGGTTGACCTCGGAAATCAGCTGTCAGTAAGTTCTCGTAGTTCTAATCTTTTGCGATAGATGGCAGCTGATGGCAAGCGGGTAAGTCGAAGCTTCTCTTGGCCATTTAACAAGAAACAACGGACTTTAAAACACGAAATGGACTCGGTTTAATATAGTATTAAAATTAACACTAACAGAATTAATTTTATTTAAACACAGGTAGTTTTATTTACTGCTCTCAAGGCTTCAAGAGTGTTTCGTGATCGATAATAATCGATACCATACCAGTGTTATAATGAAAATCTGTACTTTAATGGATGTCATTAATATACTGTTACGTCACATACTTACTCAACTTACTCACTCAATGGCAATAGACAATTCCTAAGCAAGTTAAAGGAATATTATCTATTTTATGGAACCCGAAGGTTCATTGCCGCGCTTACCTGAGCCCGCCATTCAACCCCATTCTGTGCTAACTCCATCCAATCATCCCTCGCAAATCCTACTTCTCTTAAATCTATCCTACTATTTATAAGAAAAGTTAAATACAGTAACACATGGAAATAATAGGTCTACATTTAAAAGTTCAGTATTTTATTATTAAATATTTGACAAAATGGAGTTTAAATGATAAATAGAATTTTATGTTTTGTTTTCGAGGAAAGTCCGGACCCCTTGGACCCCCCTCCCTACGTCTAGGTCTTCTACGTGATCTCTTCCCTTCGGGTCTCCCAGTAAATACTTTTGAGATACAAATCAATGTACAGCCAGCTGCAAAAAGTATGGGCAACTTAAAAAGTTTCAAATAAAACAGATTGCGCATGCTCATCTTGTCATTGCCTGCATACTCAAGACAACACATTTAAATTAGCTATATTTTGCTTAACAGCCTGATATTTGTTTATAACTGAATGGAGAGTTAATTCTGCATAGTATATTAGATTATCCCAAGAATTAAATAAGAATATGGTTGAGCAGCACAAAATCTATTGGAGCCAATACTGAATTATATACTTCCTTACTCAATGGCAAAAGACAATTCTTAAGCAAGCTAAAAGGAGCATTATCTATTTTATGGAACCCGGATGTTCATTGCCGCGCTTACCTGAGCCCGCCATTCAACCCTATTCTGTGCTTGCTCCATCCAACCATCCCTCGCAAATCCTACTTCCCTTAAATCTATCCTAATATTGTCCTTCCACCAACGTCTAGGTCTTCCACGTGGCCTTTTCCCTTCGGGCCTCCCTGTCAATACTTTTGAGATATGTCTTTCCTCCCCCATGCGTGCAACATGTCCAGCCCATTTCATCCTCCGTGATTTAATTACCCTTACCATATCCGGTGGAGAGTACAGGTTATGAAGCTCGTTGTTATGCAATTTTCTCCAGTCCCCACTTCGTCACATATAACAACAGTACAGTATTATAGTATGGTCGAACAACAAGTATTTTTAGTAGCTAGGTAGGTTTTAAACCGCTAGCTCTAGAACCACTGCACTCTGTGCAAACCCAACCTCGCGAATCCCTCCCCCCCCCCTCCATGCAGGGGGAAGACGTAACGAGTGGAGCTGCGGGACGTGGCATGGAATATATCAAAGCAGAAGCCCTATGAGTATTGCAGATTACAACTTCCTGTAGCCCCTGTCACACCAAATCCCTGCACATGCGGGTCACAGTGCAGCTGGGTCATTTCAATGAAGCGGGTGTTACAAAACTTGCTATATTACTCAGCTCATATTACAGCACTTCAATAAGTTTCATGGCTTCAATTAAGCAGGAAGGTTGGGCTCCCCTGCAAAGTTTAATTTAGGCTCCCTAACAGAACGATTCATTTAATACACAGCCCTTTCATAATTACGGGTGGGGCATTCTAGCATATTATGAAAACTATTTTTGTTTATTACATAATTATCATAAATAGGGGGCGGATTTCTATGACATGTCATATTTTTCCCCTTTGCATTATTTCAGGTTTCCGACTAATTTAAATCCGATTCCAAGCAAACTGGTGAAAATGGAACGGCTTTTATTGAGCAAATAACGGCATACTTAGGAAATTTTCAACTACTGTAGCATATTTAGTATGAATATGCATATTTAAGTCATATTTTTTGCATATTTGTGTGCATATTGAAGATATTTTGGAAGTTTCATATCATATTTTGTAAATTTTGCATTATACTGATACTTTTTGAGAATTTACAGATATTTTAAATAATTAACACTATATTAATAAAATGTATTGCAATGAAACTTAAAAATACATACACAATGTGTAAGTGGTAAAGTCATCTTTTAAATTTTATTGGTCATATTTTAGCGTTTTTTAGGTCATAAATGCATGCATATATCCTATTTTTAGGTCATAAAAATCCGCCCCCTAATCATAAATAATAAACTAGAATTGGTTCTTCACATGCTGTGAAATTTACAATGCCTTCTCCTCCACACTACATGCAAAGCATTATTTAAAATTAATTTAAATATTTTAAATTTGTTTTTCAAAATCTATTACGGGTGGGACATAATTTGGACAATGATTTTAGTGGTGTACAAAAACAGTTCATTTGCAGTTCTGCTTTTACTGTTAGGGTTTTAATGTTGTTATTAATGAAGACACTTACTTACATACTCAATGGCAATAGACAATTCCTAAGTAAGCTAAAGGAATATTATCCATTTTATGGAACCCAAAGGTTCATTGCCGCGCTTACCTGAGTCCGCCATTCAACCCTATTGTGTGCTAACTCCATCCAATGATCCCTCACAAATCCTACTTCCCTTAAATCCGTTCTAAGATTGTCCTCCCACCTACGTCTAGGTCTTCCACGTGGTCTTTTCCCTTCGGGTCTCCCAGTCAATACTTTTGAGATATGTCTTTCCTCCCCATGCGTGCAACAAGTCCAGCCCACTTCATCCTTCGCGATTTAATAAGATATTAGGGATTAAATACAGATTATAAACTGTTTCCAGATTGTCATAACATTTATTTAACTCATCAATAATAATTTAGTAAAACTATCAATTTACGTTTGGGACAAAAATTCACTGTTTGTTATTTTACATAGTAATTAACCATACACACTTTTTGAAGTTAATATTATACCAAAGTGAGCCTTAAGATGTCAAATCAAAATGGACATAGCTGATTACTCTTGACTACATGGTATTAAAGAGTGTTAAAATCATGTTAAAAATGGTAAAAAAAAAAGTAACTACATTGCAATAAATAAGTAAATCGAAAGATTTTACACATAAAACAACTTCAAATACATTTAATTCCTTAATATTCAGTTAACTTGAGGTTTTAAACTTATATTTGACCACCCAATTACAATAGTTTTATAACATCTCTCTTGAGGGAAATATTCACATATTTTATGAAATGGCTGTACAGTATAATGAGCTGGTGTGTAATACTTCGTCACTGTTATGCCAGAATGTGCTAAAGTTAAAAGATCATGAATGGGTCATGTTTGTTATTGTAGCATAAAAAAAGCAATTATGATATGCAGAAAATAAGTTATTTTTGTAATCGATTTCCAAGTTAGGCTCCAGATTAATTCATTAAGCAGGGCTCAAGGAAGAACAAAGGTCTGAACTATACAGATTTGTGAAATCTTGACAATCGCACATTCACATAAAAATACAAACAAAAAAAATGTAAATTCGCCGGTTTCGGGATTTAAACCAGAATGTGAGTCCAAAACGTTACCATCTCGGCCACCTCGCTCAGTTTAACGGTCTAGTTTGATAAGCATATCTAAAGGAATAGTGTTATTTGTCATAGCTAACTGTATTGCAATTTCCAAAGCCGTATATGATCACAGCAAAGATTAATGTAAACAGATGCCAGCAAAGCATTGAAGTAAAAATCTGAATCGTTGCACATTCGTGATTTTGGCACAACAGTGACGATTTGAGCTCCGTATAGATCGTATTCAAATGAGAAATTAATTGAAGGCGGCCTTGCTTGGTTGCCTTAGCAAACTGGGTAAGAAGAGCATCGCTATATGGGCGTAGTTAGTAAAAGTGGAAATACACTCCTGAACAACGAACACTCCTGATGAAAATTCATCAAAATCGACGAAAGAAGAACCATGTTGTAGTAAATATATTGTAATGCAAGATGAAAATGAGAAGCGGCGTGTGGGAAAGCAATCAAGGGCAAAAGAAAATAGAATGAATGAGCCTGTGGTTGCTTTTCAAATATGCCCTTCGGATCAAACAATTCCCTAGGGCAAACTAACGTGAATTAGCAGACGTCCTTGTTTCCCCCCATTTTAATCTGGAAGCCTGGAATTGTGACGGGCCCACCAAGCTGGTATTTAAACAGATGGGTTCACTAGCATGTCTTCGGTCCCCGCGAAATATCAAGTCTTATAGGCTGCCAAGATCTCGGAGGTATTAAAATTTTCCTCTATTATTACTACCGGTAGGCAATATTATTATTACGGTAATAATAATGGGGGCATGCCGAGGCGTTAGGCTACATAGCGGAAGGTCGCGGATTCGATTCCCGATGAAGTCGCCGGGATTTTCCAATTTACCTAATTCTTGTTGGTTGGTAATTCGTTATTTAACGACGGGGATGTACTGTAACAGGCATATAACCGGCGCCGATGAGCAGAAATTTTGTCCCGCAGTTCTTTTATATGCCAGTAAATCTACTGATACGGGCCTGTCACATTTATGCACACATAAATACCACCTACCTGGGCCAGGCTCCAACCCGCAACCTTGGGCACAGAAAGCCAATGCGATACTTACTAACTGCGCCACCCAAGCCGGCTACCTAATTTTTCTTCTGCTGGTACCATGGACCTGGAATTCTCCTAATAAATTCGTCTTCTAAAACTAAACTAAACTCCGTGGCGCGACACAGACAGATGGCAGGATTGGGGGCATGTGGTCAGCATGCCGACACCCCACGGCCGTTAATGGTGGTTTCCATGACCGGAGCCGAAACTTCTAAATCAAGTAGCTCCTCAATTTGAATCACGATGCTGAGTGCACCCCTACCAGATCTCCCTACCTCAGAAAAATCCGAGGAGGTACCGAGGATCGAACCCGGATCTGTAGTCAGCGACGCTAACCACAAGACCACGAAGGCGGTCAACAAATTCGTCTTCTACTTCTTCTTTCCTTCACCTTGTTTTCGCGGATGACCCAAACTCATTCCTTTTGGTTTATTTTCCCATGCTCATTTCACCTATATTTCTTAATTCGTTCTTTCTACATGTTTGCTCCATTCTTTCTTCTGTTTAATCAGTTACACAAGTCTTGTACTTCATACTCTTGTCTTATATCACAATTCTAAATCCAACTTTTCTGTGCTCTCCTTATGTATATTTAGAACGCAACTTTGGGTTAGCTCTCGATTTACTCCTAGCGCGGCTAAAGAAGTTTCACTTCAAAAACGAATTTGGCAAAAAATGGAGACACTGAGTTTTGTCAAGATGGTCCTCTGGAAACTGATGCTTTAGAGAAGAAGTTCAAACATTCTGTAATTATTATAGTAATAATAATTCCCTTATTGCAACTAAATGGTCTTCTCATGACTAGGGGGCAGATTTCTATGACCTAAAAATAGGATATATGCATGCATTTATGACCTAAAAAACATTAAAATATGATGAATAAAAGTTAAGATATGACTTTACCACTTATACATTGTGTACATTTTTTTAAAGTTTCATTACAATTCATTTTATTAAAATACTGTTAATTATTTAAAATATCTGTACATTCTCAAAAAGAATAATTATAATGCAAAACTTAAAAAATATGATCTTAAACTTCAATATTTCTTTAATATGCACACAAATATGCCAAAAATATGACCTAAATATGCATTTTCACACTAAATATGCTACAATAATTGAAAATTCCCTAAATATGCAGTTATATGCACAATAAAAGCCGTTCCATTTTCACCAGGATGCTTGGAATTGGGTTTAAATCAGTCGGAAACCTGAAACAATGCAAAGGGGAAAAATATGACATGTCATAGAAATCCGCCCCCTACTTATGACAAATGGAGCAACAGTATAATGATATATGGCAGGGGAAACAGGAGAAAACCTGTCCCGACCTCAATTTGTCCACCTCAAATTCCATGTGAATCCACTGGGATTCAATCCGGGTCCCAGTGATGTAGGTAGTGAATAAGCATTGCTTTATTTTGGAGCCCACCCCTACGGTATCACATACAATCATGTAATACACAAGTTATATTGCTGAAACAACTGTGGCAATTAAAACTGAATGCCTTGGCCTTGTGTGACTTTGAAGTACACGTTCACTAGTGGTGTTTATTTGGCATGGACTTGCTAACTCCAATGCCAGACATACTAACTACAGACTGGTCTCTATGTGTGCTTGCCTCTATTGCATGGGAAAAGACAGACAAATCAATGTACAGCCACCTGCAAAAAGTATGGGCAGCTTAAAAGTTTCAGATAAACAATATTGCGCATGCTCATCTTTTCATTGCCTGCATACTCAAGATAACACATTTAAATTAGCTATATTTTGCTTAAGAGCCTGATATTTGTTTATAACTGAATGGAGAGTTAATTCTGCATATATTAGATTATCCCAAGAATTAAATAAGAATATGGTTGAGCAGCACAAAATCTATTGGAGCCAATACTGAATTATATACTTCCTTACACAATGGCAATAGCCTATTCCTAAGCAAGCTTATCTATTTTATGGAACCCGGAGGTTCACTGCTGCGCTTACCTGAGCCCGCCATTCAACCCTATTCTGTGCTCGCTCCATCCAACCATCCCTCGCAAATCCTACTTCCCTCAAAACTATCCTAATATTGTCCTCCCACCTACATATAGGTCTTCCAAGTGGTCTTTTCCCTTCGGGTCTCCCAGTCAATAATTTTGACATTTTGAGATATGTTGAGATATGTTTTCCATATATGTCCAGCCCATTTCATCCTCCGTGATTTTATTACCCATATTATATCCGGTGAGGAGTACAGGTTATGAAGCTCGTCGTTATGCAATTTTTCTCCAGTCCTCATTTTCATCTCTCTTAGGCCCAAATATTTTCTTAAGCACCCTGTTTTCGAACACTCTCAGATTATGTTCTTCCCAAAGAGTAAGCGACCATGTATCACCATATAATACCGGCAGGATAATTGTCTTATAAATATAGCCATGTATTATGGTTAATATATTAGCAAGCAAAGGGCTATAGCCGTTACATAGTTGAGTGAGAAATACTAACACTACATTCGAGTCTCAAATGACCCTTAATTATTTTAATTGCAACAACATTCTGGTCATACATCTAGCAAACGAATGAAACACTAATCCTACAACAGGCCATGGCCGTCTGGAAGGGGGGCAGGGTAGGGCTTGGAATTTTTGGAAGTTGTTTGGACAAAAATCAGTTGGAACTACTCGGTAACTTAGATTTCCACTAAACTTGAAATCATTTCTACCCAAAACATTTTATTGTAATGAGGTTAAGACAAGGGAAGTATCACATGTTATATGAAAAGTATATGTAAAATTATAAGGAGTAAAAAATTTAATGTGAATACATCAGATTTTTTCTTTGTATCATAGACATAAGTATGGCTACTGTAAATAAATTATGTGGATTATACCGTATTTTACAGACTATAAGACCTTGATTTTAAGATGGAAATTTAAAAGAAAAGAAATTTAATTGGATTCTAAAGAAACATTTTAATGGCAATAATATACTTCATTGCGTAAACAAACTATAAACATGAATAAATTTTTCCCGGGTAGACAGCCAGGTTTGAAGATCAAGTGTCTCCGACGTTTCAGAGGCCCACGCTGCCTCCATCCTCAGGGATACTGAAGTATCCCTCAGTATCCCTGAGGATGGAGGCAGCGTGGGCCTCTGAAACGTCGGAGACACTTGATCTTCAAACCTGGCTGTCTACCCGGGAAAAATTTATTCATACTCTTCGCCAGGAAAATCTAAAATCTCACAAACTATAAACATGTACAATGGAATCAGTGTAAGTCACTTCTAACTTAAAACTTGCGTTGCATGAAAATCTCTTCTGTACAGGTGGCATTCAGCCATTTCATAAAATAAAGGAATTTTTCCCTCAAAGAGAGAAGTTATAAAATTATTGCAATTGGGTGGTCAAAAATAAGTTTAAAACCTCAAATTCTCTGAATTTTAAGGACTTAGGTGTATCTGAAGTGGTTTCATGTGTAAAATCTGTCGATTTACTTATTTATTGCATTGAGTTACTTGTTCTTGCCATTTTTAGCATGATTTTAATACTCTTTAATACTAAGTAGTCAAGAGTAATAAGCTATGTCCATTTTCATTTGAGAAAATATACATCTTAAGGTACAATTTGGTATAAGATTAACTTCAAAAAATATGTGTGGTTAATTACTATGTAAAATAACAAACAAGGGAATTTTTGTCCCACCTGTAACGTCCCACCCGTAACAGCGATAGTTCTGTTAAATTATTATTAATGAGTTAAATAAATGTTTTGACAACCTGGAAACAGTTTATAATTTGTATTTAATCCCTCATACCTTCATTAATAACAACATTAAGACCCTAACAGTAATAGCAGAATAGAAAATGAGCTTTTGTTTTGCATCGTTAAAATCAGTGTCCAAATTATGTCCCACCCGTAACAGATTTTGAAAAACAAATTAAAAATATTCAGAATAAATTTTAAATAATGCTTTGCATGTAGTGTGAAGGAGAAGGCATTGTAAATTTTACAGAATGTGAAGAACCAATTCTAGTTTATTATTTATGATATGTAATAAACAAAAATAGCTTTTATAATTTGTCAGAATGTCCACCCGTATTTATGAAATGGCTGCATTGCATAAATTTTAACAACTGAACTGATTTCTCATGAAAGACTGAAAATACTTTTACACCCACTGACCCTCAATTCAGCATACAGAAAGTGTAAGGGGACAAAGCTGTTTAGAGGTCATTGCCTTCATTTAAACCACCTGGCAGAGACAATCCCTTTCGTATAAAAGAACTCAGGAGTCAGGAGTGGATAGATCTGAGGAGTTTAGGGGCCAAGCAATGGGTCCATCACAACCAATCACGTACCGCTGGAAATGGCATTTAGAAAATTAAGCACCTCCCTACCCAGTGAGAGGGGTGCACCATCTTGCTGGAATACACACACCATACTCATGTCGAAATTCCCTTTGAACTCTTTTCACACTCTCAAATTTAGCATACCAAAGAACACATTTAATCATCTATGATTTACATTTGTCCTTTCACGTTATGCATTGTTGATTGTCAGGGCCGTCGCGTGGGCAGGGCGTTCGACCAGGGGGGCGCCGTGGCAACGGCAAAAATAAAACAAAATTTGAAATAATATGTTAGATGTACATAACGTATTTTTAAAGTTAAGTATAACTGAATTTTGAATATTACGTTGTTTGTATTTATTGAACAAATAAATATTTGACACCAATAACTTTATATTTTCTAAGTTACCCCAAAATAAATATTTTCTCAAAATTGAACAGCTGGATTTGCTTGTATACTGTTAATAATAATAACCTAATAATAATGCGTGTTTAACCCCATTATGTTTATATGTATTTGATAGTGTCGCGTCACGTCGCTCGCTGTGTGTTTGTGTTTGAATCCTTACAGATAGGTGGAATGTCGGGTGGGTGCACGTGGGATTAAGTTATTTTTTTGGGGGGGGGGGGGGCGCCTGACGAAATCTTGCCCCCGGCGCCAAAAAATCACGCGACGGCCCTGTTGATTGTCATATATGGAATTTCCCATCTTTTAACTATAATATAACCAGCAAGAAATTTGTCCTACAATCATATTAAATTTTATAATAACATTTAAATTTATCCGTACCCAAATGGATCACCCGGTATAATAGATCCATCTTTCTTGTTCCAGGAAAAATATTACCCTGTGCGCATTCTCAAAGGTTAACCACACCTGTAGCAATATTGTAGTTCTTCAATGTCATTTAAGCAATAAATTAAATTAAATTAAATAAAACTGTATTTGATCACAGATTTCAATCTTAAAATATTCTCAATAAATATGTTATGGCTGTTGTCATAAAATATATCATTCAGTAAATAATTACAAACTTCAACATAATACAACAGCTATTAACTACTTTTTTTAGATAATCTACAAGCATCTGAAGGATCAAGTCATGATGCCTCTAATCACGATTCACTTCCTAAGTGTATAGAGCAGACTACATATCACATTCTCAGATCACATCCCCACACAGAATCTTTACGGTCCTCAGTCCTGCAGGTAACTTTCCACTATAATAAAAAATCCTATTAACATTTTAATTGCTAAAAATCTGTAACACGTCCCTTGCGTTCCCAGTCACCATAACGTGTTGGTTCTGGTCCCCGAGGTCCTCCAACTTCCCCAGTGTTGGGGTTTGTATTGTCAGGCCACGGTGGCAGTGGTTCCTTCTCTTGGAAAGGATGTTTACCTTCCTGTAGCTCATCTAGTTTTCCTGAAACACCAGGTACCACCAATATTCAGGAAACTAGGAATTTCTCAGCTCCAAGATTTCTTACATTTCTGACAACTCTTAGGGATAGGTGGTAAGCCCATCGCCTCTACAACCATCTAGAACAGGGGCCAGCAATTTTTTTTTAAGAAAGGGCCAGATTGTAAAAAACTAGTAGGTGCCCGTGGCTTCACCCACGACAATTAATTGAAAAACTAAAAATTAAGAGTATAATAACTATTAAAGCATTATATTTATTAACACTTGCACGCGAATCACTCATAAACTAAGCCATTAATAATTAATGAAACAGCTAAAATTCCGGCTTCAGAGTACATTCCACGATTAGAAAGCGCAGCCTGAAAAAAGGATCTCAGATTCGATTATGCAGTTCCAAAGCTAACTGTGAACACATAATACGTATTGTTTCTCAACTGTTTGTTGACAGATGAATATGATGTGAATTTTATTTGATCAATTCAGTGTAGTTTTCAGAAATTATATAATGTTTCATGGGAAGGAATGGTTTGTTTGGAATTCTATTATCAGCGATATTTCAAGAGTTAAACCATCAATATTTTACAGCTGGTGACCCCTACTTCGCCCGCCATTATTAATTGACTCCAGGATTTTTAAGAAATTTACACAGGTAGTTTATTAAAAATGTTTGTGGTTCAGAGCTATGAAAATTGTAAGTAAAAATAAAATTAGAATATTCGTTCATTGTGTCCATTTCACTTAGGCTTCATATAATAAAGAAAAAGTTTTCCTAATTTTGTACTCTTTGTGAAAGTTTACACTGCGAGAGGCGAACATCGCCGAGTATACCCGATGTTTCACAAAGCGGGCGAGCGAGTGAGCATGCTATTTAGGGCCATTGAATTGTGCCTATATAAGAGTAGATGCCAGGTTCGGTGGGCAAGGTTTTTAATTTGATAGCTCATTTATTTCACCGATTGTTAATTCACTTAGAATGCTGTGATTTCACAGAATACGTATTTGATTTTAAAATAAACAACACAAATAAGAAAGCAATTATTATTTAAACAATCTGTTCCATTTATTCAAGACTTTCCCTGACCGATTTAAATTTCCCTGATTTTCCAGAATGTGGACACCTTCATGTGACAACGTCAATAAATTGTAGCACTATATCAGATATAAAGTAGCCTATTTCAGAACGCGGGACAGTATTAGTATTAATTAGTTTAATGATGTCCAAGTTTTTCTCTCCTGAATTACGCAATCGTAGTCACTGTTAAGTATAAACCAGTAATTCAGCCAAAGGCACATGAAACTGTTTACAATACGAAAAGAGATGATACAATAATACAAACATACCTATAGGTGTTTTCTCTCTCAATTTTTTTGTTAGTTTATCAACCTTTGTACAAGCAGCACCATCACTTTCGGTAGATTGTGTAGAAAACAACATTTTAATGGATCCTAAAAAAAAAAACAATATTCAGTTGGTTACTACAGTAGAATACTTCAGCTAAATTGATTTTATTCACTATAAACAAATCACAGTATTCTCAATGAACCTCAGAAAAGACAATAAAGGCTAGTTTACACGAGAAAATTAAGTTTCATAACTAAGTTTTACAAATGTTTTTTACTTGAATGCACAAGCGCGAGATGTACTGGCAACAATGAGTTACGACACTACGCCATTTCAGCCAATTCCCAATTTTCACGAAACTGTAATAGTAATTTTGAGATTATACACTTATTTAGCTTGTTCAAAGTTTGTACAATGAAGTGACAGAGCAAGGAAATTGTGAAATGCCTGGAATCATAGCCTAAGTGTTTCAAACTTTCATACGGGATTTCAGCATCTTGAACTTCAGAAATAAGATGAAACGTGCAGTTGCCCTGGAATTAGTTTTGAAGAAAATGGGTGTAATTAGTTTCATGAAATTATACCGTCATCGTATAAACTAGCCTTTACTCAATGTAACATGAACACGTTTCAGGGCACAATTAGCCCTCATTATCCTTGCTATCTTCAATACCACTAGGGTAGGCTACAAAATCTTAATAGCTTAGAAAATTTGTAACACGCTAAACTGGAGAACGTGACTGCCACTGTCTTGGGTGGACCACACCGAATGGAACCAAGTGTAAATGTCACCAACATCACAACATGACTTGAAGCCAACAGAACTCGGCAGATAGCAGAGTACTCTGGATTATAAACTAAATGCCTTGCCAGCGTGTGTAAATTCAGAATGATGAAGTGAGTAGTGGCATTGGAATGTACTCCCAGTATCCCAGTGATAGGTTATGATAGGTTGGGAACAATTATACAGTATTAGCATAATGAATAGAATGAGAAAGTGTGATGACTTCGCCGCTAATACAATGGTGGGTATAGGGAGAGCGGCGGTCCACCGAAACACTGGCAGCACCTTCGTTTGCGTTTCAACTTCTCAATGCTGTGTCATGATAGTTTGGCATCTTATGATTAAACTCGCAATCTTTAATTAACCCTTGGTCCTATTTCTGTGAAATTTGTGCAGAAATAATCTGCACAACACAGTCCTTCTGATGGTTAAAACAGAGACTTAAAAAATGCGGACATAAATGTTTTTATTTCATTATATAAACATCACCAATTACACAAAATTCATGGAGGGTGAAACGGAATTTGACTATGCGACAATTTTTTTCATTTTTGTGTCCCGTAAAAACTTCAAGCGAGAAAGTTTTAGGGAAATATTTCAAATTTATTTTAAATTCAGTACCACCTTTATATCTTGAATGGTTTACGAGTAATTGAGTGGTAATTATTCCGGGCGCTCGGCTCTCTGAATGATGTGGGACGATCGTGAAATGTTGAGGGTGAAGCAAATTTGACTATGCGACATTTATTATTTTATTTTTGTGTCCAGAAAGAGATTAAGGGTGTAAGGTTTAGTGAAATATTTGGATCTTATTATAAATTGAGTACACCTATATATCTATAGGCCTAATGGTTAACGAGTAATAGTAAATACTCTAAAGCTAAAGCTATCAGAATGGTATTGAGGTATTAGCAGGCATCTTTTCCATAAAATACCAGCAATAACGTAAAAAAAATTTACATAATTTATTCCTGGTCTCAATAATAATACTATATTAACTGACTACTTGTACCCATACTGCAAGATTGACCCGCTGAGGAAAAGGAGTGAATGAAGCTTTTTTCTAACTTAGTAAGTCTGCACTACTTTTATTTATGCATTTATTGGATTATTTATTTATCATATTTTCTGTTCACTTATGTTAGTAATTTTTATATATAATTATCATAGCAAATGTCTTATTAGTTTAATATCTTGTTCCTTTTTTTAATAATATAATTTAACAACATAAGATGCACATAATTTACAGCGAACGGCGAATGGTCGAGGGTTTGAGTAAATAGCGGGCTGTAGTTAAGGCAAGAGGATTTAATTTTTTTATGAAAAAAATCAGGGAAAATGCTTTGAAATATTGTGTGATATATGTAGAATGCGTTGCAATACAATTTTTGCGAATGTGCATCTTTATCGGATGTTGAAACGCCAATTTTAAAGATCACGCGCCCTATTTTGGTAGTGCTGCTTATGAAATTTTCCGTGTCCTGCAATTCACAAACCATCCCTTAGTTTATATTATCTCTGTTCACATAATTTGTACACATATCTACACTTTTGACCGTGTTTCACCTACATAACTTACCCCATACAGCCAGGAGAAAATTAATATTATTATAAATAATATTACTATTAATACAATATTAATACAAATTAATACTCAGTAATATTCTATACAATGTAATATTAATATTAATTTATAAAATATCCCTTAGCTGTTTTCTACCCTAATTATACGTTGTTATTTCTATACAAATGTATGTTCTTTAACAAATTCTCATCAAATTATACTAACATACCATCTACCCTATTTTCTAGGCAACAAAATATTAGATCAAATCATCCCTTAGCTGTTTCATACCTATATTATATAATTGTTCATTGCTTGTGAACATCTGGTAAAATAAGACCCTGGTAACTACAGACCAATTTCGCTTATATCAGGTATATCAAAAATTATAGAAACAATAGTACAAAGTAGATTAAGTAAGTTCCTAGACAAACATGATGTGTTAATTAAAGAACAACATGGGTTTAGAAAAAACAGCTCAACAGAAACAGCATTAGAAGGGTTTATAGATAATATAACAAAAATATTAGACAAGAAAAAAATTGCAGCAGGCATCTACATGGACCTTACAAAGGCATTTGACACGGTGCAACATCAGCGGCTGGTAGAGATACTAGGAAAATACGGAATAAGAGGACATGCAGGAAAATGGATACAGAGTTACTTGGTAGGCAGGACACAATACGTGCAAATAAATGATCATAAATCAAATATCAAAAGGGTAAAACAAGGTGTACCTCAAGGTTCAGTATTAGGGCCAATACTTTTCAATATATACATCAATAGTATAAAAGAAATTATCACTAACAGCAAAATTTTACTTTATGCAGATGATTCAACTCTGATAGTAGAAGAAGACAGCAAAGAAAATCTAGAGATTAAAACATTCATAGAAGTCAACCGAATTTATCAATGGCTACAAAGTAACTCTCTATTCATCAATGCTAATAAAACAATGTGCATGATATTCTCCAATAAACTGATAAATGAACAAATGAACCTAATGATAAATGGTGACAGGATCGAAGAAATCCAAGTAGTAAAATACCTAGGAATAAACATTGATTCAAAATTAAACTGGGGAGAACAAACCAATTCTATATGCAATAAATTAAACTCTGTTATATTTATACTCAAACTAATGTCAAGATATGCTGACACATCATTACTTTTAACAATATATCATAGTTTATTTGAAAGTTATATTAGATATGGTATCACTGTTTGGGGTAATTCATCAGAATACAATAATGACAGAATAAGAAAACTACAAAAAAAAGCAATTAGAGTCATAGCACAAATAAAACAAACAGAATCATGCAGGGAACACTTTAGAAAATTAGGTATACTCACATACACATCAATATATATCTACAAGACCATAATGAGTTTAATAAAGAAACAAGGAAATATTGTAACAAATAAAGACATTCATTCACACAACACAAGACAAAAGAATGACTATAGAATAGAAACACATAATCTAAAAAGTTTTGAGAAAAGTCCAAATTATGCAGGAATAAAACTATGGTCCAAGCTGCCTAACTCGCTTAAATTAATACAACAACAGAAATGCTTTAAAAACAAGCTCAAGCAATTCCTATTAGAGAAAGCATACTATACTATAAAAGAATACACTGATGAGTAACATAGTTGAGTAGCATCATTATTTAGCAATAAGACAATCTGTATAGGAATAAGATAAGATAATTTGTGTAGTACTAAAATAAGTTAAGCCATAAGATAAGTCATATAGCTATAAGATAAAATTTGCAACTTAAATGTTAGTAAACTCAGTAGAATTATTGTAGAATAGACTAGATTTAATTATTGACAAGTCCTATATCATGTAACAATGGAAATTGTAACCAAATGATCAATGGGATGCTAATAAACTAAACTAAACTAAACTAATCTTCGATTTTTTGAAAGATGTGGATCGAAATGTTACGGTCAAGCTTCTTGGAATCTGAGAAATTACTGTTACACACGGTCATGTTTATTTTTGGAGATGAGATCTTCCAAGACGTGTAAAGCAGCCCGAAAATTGTCAGAAGTATCTAACAATTCAATTTTGATAAGGTGAGTCATTTTGAAATAGATTAATGTATTATTTTGTTTAATAATGTTTGCAATTTTTCCTATACCGCCCGTAGTAATCTTGCTCCAGCGAATCTCAAGCAGAGTAACTGCTACCTAGCGGCGGAACCAGTGAACTACCTCAGTCATCACACTTTCTCCTCTATTCATTATGGTATTAGCTTAACAGCAATATACTGAATAACATGGTTTCATTATGTGACACGCTGAATCTCTTCATGAGCAGGGAAATTTCAACCCTGTGACAATTGTTCCTTTTTCCTTCCATGGCTCATAGTGACTTGGGCATTAGTGGTGAGCATATTTCACTGGGGTCTGGTAGTCACGTTGTCTAGTTATTCCACAACAAAATAAACAGGAAGGGGGAATTCACTAGTAAATGAAATGTCTACATTCCTAACCTGTCACCAACCTAAGATTTTTCTCACCTAGAAATGTGCAAAAAGGTAAAAGTGTGATACCTGAACTTCTATTAAAGTAATATCTAACAATAGCAGATAATGAGTGATTCTGTTTCATTATAAGAAACCATTAACAGATGGTATGAGAATTTTTAGAATTAAATGGTCTAGTAGCCCAGTGTTGGCAGCATTGTATGATGGGAACCAAAGAGAAGAATGATCAATAACAGCTAATTAGTATGTTTAGAGACAATGTAGGTCAATATAACAACACGAAATGCATTGAGCAAAGTGTGTGCAGAGCTGTAGTACTCTTTAATTTAGCAGTGGCATTCCTCCCACCTGTTTATATTTGTTAAAAATTGTCTAGATCTTGCATTACCCTGATGGTAACAATGGTTGATTACTTGGGGATTCTTTGACACTCTGCAGGCTGTATTTTCTTTTTCTGGAAGGACAAAAATCTGTCAAATTTGAGGTTGTAACGTTCTTTAGAACCTACAGAAATCATATATTAACTCAGTTTGTTGCTAAAAATATGCAAAATGAAAGAAAAAAGGCGTAATTTGCAATGGCTAATCACAAGATCTGACAGGCGGTCATAACATGGGGAATGGTGCACAAAATCAATCATCATAACCTAACATTGCGCTTGTTAATCTAGTGTGTAAAACTATTGGCAGCATTATACAACAAAATCAAAAGAAGTTGACCATAGCCGGCCAATCAGAGTGTTGGGTGACAATCAACAGGCTGAGTAACCCACATCCCCGTATGGATCTAACTTCGTGCAGCTTCAAAGAAGACCCTGTTGATTTTATGGTTATTTGAAGACAGGAGGTGCACTGCAACTTAAGGCTCTGCGTGGCCAGTGGGCTAGAATTTTGGGTGAAAGATAAATACTTGTGATACCTTGGCTGTCACTCCACTCTTCGCTTCACGTTGCCATGGCTTTGGCCGCTTCCCCTACCTTCCCCTAGCCATGCCTTAATTTTCTCCTCGCAAGCTGTTCAAGGCTGGTAATGCAGCTCACTGTTGTACTGCATGTTATACTGCGCTATGCACTATTAATTGTACCAATATGAAAAACAACCCTTGTACCCCTATCAAAATTACAATCTCCAGAGCCTCTTTGGCATTACTCTGTCCCGCCATGTGATGGTAGAGTTTTAGACTAATGGAACCCACAATAAAATTTAATAATTATTGCAGTGAAAACGGCCCTTGCACTTAAAACAGCTCTTTTCGGAGCCAATATAATATTTCATAATTATAAAAAAAAGACCTTTCCTATTTCGCAAGTATTAAAGCTCTCTAAACTTAAACAGATGAATTTTCTCTTCACCACTCAGCAATCACTCATGGGCTAATGGTTAAGGCTGCTAGCTGCGGTGCTAGTGATCCCGGGTTCATATACTGGTCGATGCATAAAATTTATGGTTAGGAACAGGTAAAGAGGTGGTGAAAAAAAAGTGAGGAAGGAGGAAAAGGAAGGCAAGAAGATAAAAAAAGGAGAAATAAATTAATTAATTTTTACCCCATTCCACCTGTTGCATAACAGATGGCGTTGCTAGAGGTTGAAATGCCACCACTAGATGTCTCACTATTTATAGGTGCTCCCCAACTTTCCCAGGCAGGTCCCATTAGTGAGTAGAAGTGGGGCTAAGGTGCCACAAGTGGCTAAAACCAAATATAAGGTGCCAAATGCATTGCTATGGCGACAGCAGATGACCACCCGACCGTTCCTGAGCCCCGCGCTGACTCATTCGACATTCCCTACCAAATATTGAAAATACGATTACAATGATACGAGAGTTTCCCTTGTACCAAATATCCAAAATGCGAGAGTGCCCCTTGTACCAAATATTCAAAATACGAGAGAGGACGTACTATGATATTGCGCAGGGAAGAGTTTTAGATTTAAAAGGTTTGATACCCAAACGACAACTTCGTTCATAACATATTTAATATATACATCTGTCCCATTTTAAACTTCTCTAGAACCAAAAATGCTCTTTTCAGAACCAACATAACATTTCACAATTATATAAAACAATATCCTTACTATTTTATCATGTATTACACATCTCTGTAGTAAATAGGCTAGAAAAATTCTCAATTTTTATTGCAACGATCACTGATGGCGTAGTGGTTAAAGCGATAGTCTATAACGCTAGCGGTCCCGGGATCGAATCTCCGTAGGTGCAAAAATTATTAGGATAGGAATAGGTCCCAAATAGGTAGGACAGAAGGAAGGTAATAGGGAAAACAGGAGGAGAAGAGGAAAAAAAGAGATAAAAAAGGAAAATAAAAATCAAATTTTCTATGTTTCTAGTATTCCTGTCAGATGTCTCTGCGCTGCTACTAGTTCCACCATTACCTAATAGATGTCTCCCACTGTTTAAAATAGTCCCCGCCCTAAACCCCTCCTTCCCGGGCGGGTCCCGATAGTGAGTATGGGAGGAGCACCTTGTATTTGGTTTTTCCCCCACAAATATTTATTTTTTAACTACACACCTAAATGCCATCAATCGGGATAGAACCCACAGCCTTGAGCACAGAAAGCTTCACAATGAGATTGACCCCCCACTTTTTACTGCCACAATGAATGTCATGTCCAGCCTAGCCGAATCTCGTGAGTTGGCTTAGCTACTATTTTGTGGCAATGGGAGGGAGGCCTCATCTGCGACTATGCCATGATATAGGCTACCTAACCTAACAAAACCTGCTACATGTCAACAGTGTAGGCTACACCTAATGGAAACAAATAGTGGCGAATGTATTTTGTCTCGTGCAGTACCCTAATACCAAAGCTATGAACAAGTGAAATATAAAAATAATTAATGTTATGGCACCAATAATTACCTTCCCGTCGTAAAACGTGTCTGTACATGGAATTCATATCTTTACGTTGGATATAGGGTAATCTCCTATTTGTACAGCAAATACGTTCAGACAAATTACGAATACTTTTAATTCCTTTGTATTAAGTCTCTTTTACTCAACTTCACCACTATAAAACGAAGTCAGAACTGTCAAGTACACCCATAATAGAATCCATTTTTTTTTCAGCAAACAGAACAGTTATGCCAACATATCAGAAGATACATTTTTTTCCCTTCACACATAATAAAATTTCTCTTAGGTATTCAGGTTTTCAATATTTAGGGGGGGGGGGGGGGGGAATTATATTTGAACTGTCTTAAATTCTTTATCCTTGTGGTCATTTTCACAAACTTAATATTGCATTATAGGATTTCCTTTGTCCTGTGTAAGTTAATCAACTTAAAAAGAAAAAGAGCAGCCTATATTAGGCTGTAAATTTTAAAAAAATATATAGTATTTACAATGATGAAAAAATTATGAAAGCACAAAAAAGCTGCCTGCCCAACCGAGAGATACTAGCCGGATGATACCGCATAGGGTGGCCAGGTCCTTTCACAGGAAATAAAACAATAGCAATAACAATAATACAACAATAAAAACTATACTGTCATATATCCTACAATAAAACTATAGACTAAACGTCCCGATTTGGCAAAAGATAGATTTATGCTGCACCCCAGCCAAGCTCCACCGTTTTGTTAGTTTAGGAGCAATATACTGAATAGCATGAGGTTTATTATGTCTCACATTGAATTTCTTCTGTGACGAAACCCTAAACCCCAACTTCCCAGGCGAGCCTCATTAGAGAGGAGCCTAGGGTGCAGCATAAAACTATTTTTTCCCCCCGATTTGTACTTATACTTTTTCTAGCAAAGTCAGTCATGAATTCAGTTAAATTTCTTTAAAACTTGTAAGATACTATAAACATTATAAAATGTGTTCACACGCCCACTTGATGATGCATTCAAGTTTCAACTTAATGCCAGTTAGGCTTAATAACTATAAACTTGAACAGCTTATTTAACGACTGTAAAATCTAAGAACAAAATTGCAATTCTAGATAATTTTGAAGATATTTCAGTATAAGAGTCTTGTAACGTTACCGTATTTCAGAGAATCAGTAGCAATTCAAGTCAGTGATATCTATGAACAAGTTGCAAACTACTATGCACATTGTACGTTACATTTTTCTGTTCATTATCCAGCAATTTGTTAGCTCAGACTGGTGTTGGATGGATAATCCAAAAGTTTGTAGATTGAATCCTCATGCAACCAAAGTAAGTTTCATATACAATGTAAGAAGAAATACCGTAGTACAAATGAGACATGAAAGAGGGAGGGAAAGAGGGAGACAAGGAAAAGAAATAGATCCATTTTCACTTTCATATTGAAATAGATGACGTCATTACCCACTGGTGATGTCATAAAAATATACACATTCTATGAAAGTAGCAAAACATGCCTACTCTTTATTCTCATAACTATCAAGTCACAACAGGGTCAGTAACAATTGCAGCCAGCATTAACAGTTTGACAATCTGCTTCAGCTAAATTCATCTCCGCAACGCTACTGATTATGCTTTTTAAGTCCTGTACATTATGGTTATCAAATGGTTTTGTATGCAACAAATGTAGCCTAAGAAATAATGTTAAACTTATCGCCAGGTTACTTCTACATCATCTGTACGAAATCTTTGTGTAATTGTTGTTTCATTCCATGGGGTCAAGTTTTGAGTTTTGTACATTTCATACCCAGCTTGAGCGATCATCACTCCATTGTCAATGCAGAACCTCTCATCTGTAGCATACAACTTCGCCTCCCTTTCAGCGCACATTATACCCATCATTTCCTGCAATCTCAAGTTGCACCCAACACCTCCTACAATCAGAACCTCCTGAGATGCACAATGAGCCATAGCCCTTTCAGTTATTTCCACTAGCATTGCAAACAATGTTTCCTGAAGAGAGAAACAAAGATCTTCCGGTGTACATTCCCCACTGCTTAGCAGTATATTACTCTGCTTTTCGATATACGAGAGAATGCCGGAGAAAGATACATCCATCCCTTTAACCACATAAGGAAGCGGTATAAACTTCTTGCCTTTCTTAGCTAATTGTTCGATATTATACCCAGGACTGGGGTCATTGGAGAGTTTGAGAACTCTTGCAAACCTATCCAAACAATTGCCTATCGCTATGTCAATAGTTTCTCCGAATATTCTGTATCTGTTCCTCAGAAATGCTATTACTTGTGTATTTCCACCACTGACATACAGAACTGTAGGATTATCACTTCCTGTAACAAGTCTTCCCATTTCTATGTGCCCAATACAATGGTTAACCCCTATTATTGGTTTGTTCCACAATTGAGCGATTGTCCTTGCTACAAGCGCCCCTACCTGTAATGGAGGTGCCATGCCAGGCCCTTTTGTATAACAAATAACATCAATCTGTGAAGGATTTATGTTAGCATTCTTCAAAGCTTGGTCTAGTACATCTAGAATTACGGAACGATGGTGCTGTGCGGTCTCACGTGGCAAAAATCCTTCACCCGGTGGGGTTATGTATGTTCTTCTATAATTGGACAGTACTTCACCATCTTGCACAATACCCACGCCAATTTTATTGGCACTACCTTCAATTCCTAATGCTATCACCATTACGAAGAATCTTAAAATCTATTACAGGCACTAAAACTCTTCTAGTCACCGCATGGGGTTAGAATTAACAACAATACATTCAAATTCAAGTCACCGGCCACTTGAAGTTGAACAGCTGATTCCCTTCTTCTTCTTTTTACACAATGTAATGGCCTCCGTAAAATTAAAACCATGTAGCCAGTTATATAGTTTGTCAGAGTATTATGCAGGCTTAATAACTTACTCCTCCTTTAATCCCCAAAATTAAAATTTTAATTAATATTAATAACCCGATATGAATATACTAATAAGAACTAATATAAGTTTCATATTCACCCAAATAAAGCATCCACTCGTCATAGGGTTAATATTACCAATCCTTAATTAGGAGTATATAACATCCACAAATTTATGATCTCGGCAAAGTAATCCCTGTACAGGCCGTGGAGGCCCTTAGGGTTCCAGGAGGTTGAGGCTTTCAGATTTTTTTACTTTTGGCACAAGGCTGAGTTGACCCCAAGACCATAGTGACATTATTCATTACTTCGGCACCAGTCAACCGATTTGGTCCAAAATAAACAGGCTCCTTCCCATGGATGTTATAAATGCATATACCAAGTTGCATGAAAATCCGATAAAAAGTATTTGAATTACCATGTGTACAGACAGACACACAGACATACGGACAGACATTTTCCCATCCCGCACATAATCTCATAAAGTGCCATACTGGCACTTAATAACCTCCTTCCTGCTTCTTGTCAAGAAGATGGGGACAGAGCCCATGTTCATTATAAACAAGGTATGTGATAAAAAAAAAATTAAAAAAGATACTCACTTCTGGTGTTGGTGTCTGAGCTTCCCCGTGACGCTGTGATGAGAATTGGCACCTCAATATTTAATATGCATTTGAATATTGAATATTCATCAAATGAAAGATATAGAAAATATAATTACAATAGTGTCAAGTATATTATAGGTACAGTTTATTTTCCTCCAAATTCCAGCCTGAACTCTTACGTTGAATATTATGAGAAAATTGAGCAAAATATAGTTCTATTTGGTTGTAATACTGTTATACTTGGTGATTTCAATTTACCTGAGATTTGTGATGCTTCATATGATTTTAGTACAGGTAGTAATAAGGTAAAGGAACTGTATAAATTACTAACTCTCTTAGGTTTACAGTCAGTAAACAATATAACAAATATCAATGGAAGAACGCTAGATTTAGTATTAACAAATATGAGTTTAAATATTACAGAAGACGATCATAATTTAGTGTCTAAAGACACATATCACCCACTTTTAAGTTTACTCCTTAGAACAATCCGGAGAAACAAAAGTAATATAGAATCAATAAATAGATACAATTAGGCCTATTATAGAGCTGATTTTAATAGGTTATATTTACTCTTAAGAGATTGCACATGGGATGATTTAAATAACTACCATGATATAAACCAAATTGTTACTATGTTTTACAATAAGCTATATATTCAGTTATAGATCAATGTGTTCCTAAAACAAGAGGTTATAAACAGAAGTATCCCATTTGGTTCACAAAACAAATTATAAATAATATCAAACTTAAGGAAAAGTACAGAAAGAAGAAAGATGATTCAGAGTACTATTTGTTTCTATATAAAACTTGTAGGGCCCGAATTAAAAATGATATTGAATTAGCTTATAGGTCTTATCTACAGAATATAGAGGAGAATATATCGCAAAATACCAACCAATTTTGGAATTTTATAAAAAGTAAAAGAAAACAACTCAAATCTAATGTAGAGATGATATTTAATGGTCAATCTTTAAAAACAAATGTTGAAATTGCAAATGGATATGCAGACTATTTTAGATCAATATATTCACAAACCAAATCTACATACAATCCAATGTTTAATGCGAACAATAGCGAATTGGACTGTCTTGATTTGAAAAATATAACTATCACAGAAGTGAAACAGGCCATAAAACAGTTAAAATCAACAAAATCATCTGGGCCAGACAAAATACCCACCTAACTTATATTTTTAAAGGCTGTGGAGAAGCATTGGCATATCCACTAACCCTG
The DNA here is from genome assembly GCA_964059195.1 of Ectobius pallidus. NCBI lineage: Eukaryota > Metazoa > Arthropoda > Insecta > Blattodea > Ectobiidae > Ectobius > Ectobius pallidus. The sequence goes on from CAXKWD010000009.1 coordinate 134,518,288, forward strand.
ATATACAATAAAATACTTGAAATGAGTATTTTTCCAGATGCGTGGAAATTTACTAAAGTTACACCCATTTATAAATCAGGAAATGCGAAATTAATACAAAACTATAGACCCATTGCAATTCTATCAACACCACCCAAAATATTTGAAAGCATTTTACATAAACATGTTTTCAATCATGTTAAAATATCAATCTCATCAAAACAACACGGTTTTATGCCTAAGAGATCAACAATTACCAATCTATGTAACTTCACAGAATACATATCATCTGAATTAGATAAGTACAAACAAATTGATACTATATATACACTGATTTTCAGAAAGCTTTTGATAAAGTAGATCATGACCTCCTATTAAAAAAATTAATCTTTTATGGACTTTCCCCGAAATTACTTAAACTGTTCAGTTCATATTTAAACAGCAGATCCCAAATAGTCAATTATAAAGGCCATTTTTCATATAAATTTACTGTCAATTCAGGTGTACCTCAGGATCAAACCTGGGTCCTCTATTATTTTTATTATTTGTAAACGATTTGCCTGATATAATTCTGTATTCAAATGTGATAATGTTTGCTGATGATGTCAAATTATATAAATCTATAAATTCAGCAGAAGACTGTTATAATCTTCAAACTGATATTAATTCAGTATCAAAGTGGAGTACAGATAACAAATTACCACTTAATATAAAAAAATGTGAAAAAATGACATTTTCAAGATGCAAAGAAACCATTAGATTTGATTATAGCATTGACAACATTTTATTACTTCAAGTAAGAAGTAAAAAAGATCTAGGTATTGTTTTTACTTCTGATCTAAGATTTAATGAACATATAGAATTAACAGTTAGGAAAGCATTGGGAATCCTTGGTTTCATAATGAGAAATTCATACATGCTAAGCCAGAAAACATTAACTCGTTTATATTATTCTCTCGTTAGACAAAATTTGGAATATGGATCAATCATTTGGGATCTGTTTACTGTAAAGAACAAAAAAATGATCGAAAAAGTACAAAGCAAATTCCTTAAGTTTTTAATGTTTAAAGTTTGTGGCTTTTATCCATTGTATATGAATTATGATAAACTCCTGGAAAATTTTGAATTCCAAGCTTTGTCACATAGAAGAGCATGTCAGTCATTAAGTTTTCTGTATAAAATAATTAATTCCCATATTGACGATACAAACCTTATAGAAAAAATTTATATATATGTACCCAGTAAAAATAGTAGATTAAGAAAACTATTTTTTACTCCTAGAGTAAACACAAGCTTACACAAAAATTCACCAATAAACAGAACTTTGAATAGGTACAATCAAATCCATCCACTTAATATAGATATATTTGGAATGAATCTTAAACAATTTAACTCTGCTGCAAGCCAATTGTTAAAACTTGTCCAAAATGTTAATTCTTAGGAATCTTTGTGTGTGAATAGTAACACTGTTGTCAACTAACATATTTTTACTGTTTTATTATACTAGTTTTACTCTTATTTCATTTTTTCTCTACATCCTTCATGCTTGCTTTCTCCTTATCTCTCTTATTCTCTTTACTCTCTCCTACTTCTTACCTTACTTTAGTCATTATCTTAACTTTTCTACTTTTTATTATATCTACTTCATATTTGTGTTATTGTAAGTACATGATGTATTGTTAGTATAGTCATGAACATTGTAATTGGGTGTATACCTGTAATGTTCATTCTTGATTAAATAAATAAATAAATTACATGACACAAAAACATTTAATTATTGCTGCTATACCGGTATTATTTCTTTTCCAGGGATACAACAGTAGTACAACTCAACAATATGGTCAGGACTCGTAAGGTTCTCGTTATGGGATCATATATGAGCCTGCAGACATACCCTCAGAGGAATTAAAACATTTGGTGTCATATTCCATGAAGGAAAATATAGATCTATTGTAAGTTCTGTATTGTACAGACTTGACGTGTCCTAAATCAATGTATTTTGATCAATGGATGAATAAACTATTATTATTATTATTATTATTATTATTGTATGATTTCAACTTCTAAATCCTGGGTTGCTTTGTACCTTTAGTTGTTTTACATCTTGAGTTTCTGGTCCTTTGGAGCAAGTCCGCCGCCATGGGTGTATAGGTAGCTTACTTTCCTTCCACCCTGGTGGTCTGGGTTCGATTCCCGGCCAGATAGTGGGTTTTTGAGTAACGAAAAATCCCCGGGTTCAGGACTGGACATCACCCAGGAAAATTATAGGCTATATTAATAAGCCTTAACATTAAAGTGTAGTGGTGACTGCTAGAATAGGGTATAGGGCAGCGTTTCTCAACCTTTTTGAACCCGAGGACCTCTAAAATGTCCTAAAAATTTTACAGACCCGTAATTTAACATCCCATTTTTAATAGAAGCATATATTTTTAATATTTGGGGTACTAATTATAGGTCATTATAACAAAATATGTGAAAAATTTTCCATCTTTACTTTCCACATGCTTTATGATATTTTTAAATTATGTCTGCGGACCATCTGCACCATCTTCGCGGACCAGCACTGGTCCGCGGACCATAGGCTGAGAAACGCTGTTATAATATTGGTGTTTACATGCATAAAATATCTGGCGATTTGCTCCCGCTGCATGTGGTTAACAGCCCCAGCAGAGGGCAGCAGCAATCAATACAGAATAGTGGTGCCATCTGTTGTAAGTAGTGAGCACTATTTATAACAGCGGGGCTCTTATAATGCAGCGTTTCTCGACCTTTTTGAATCCGAGGGCCTCCAAAATGTCTAAAAAAATTTACGGACACTTAATTTTACATCCCATTTCTAAAAGAAGCCTATAAGTTATTTTTAATATTTGGGGTATTAATTATAGGTTATTATAACGAAATATGTGAAAAATTTACTTCTTTATTTTCCACTTGCTTTATGATATTTTTAAATTATGTCTGCGGACCATCTGCACCATCTTCGCGGACCAGTAATGGTCCGCGGACCAAAGGCAGAGAAACGCTGTTATAACGTATTGGTGTTTACATGCTTAAAATACCTGGCGATTTGCTCCCGCTGCATGTGGTTAACAGCCCCAGCAGAGGGCAGCAGCAATCAATACTGAATAGTGGTGCCATCTGTTGAGCACTACTAACAACAGCGGGGCGGCGATCTTATAATGAATTGGTACATGGTTAAAATAACTGACGATTTCCTCCCGCTGCAAGATCGACGCCCCAATGTTGTTAGTAGTGCTCACTACTTACAACAGATGGCACCACTATTCAGTATTGATTGCTTCTGCCCTCATGAAAACACCTATACATTATCACAGCGTTTCTCAACCTATGGTCCGCGGACCAGCGTAAATTTTCTTCACATTTTTCGTTATAATAACCTATAATTAATACCCCAAATATTAAAAATAACTTTTAAAAATGGGATGTAAAATTAGGGTTCCGTAAATTGTTTTAGACTTTTGGAGGCCCTAGGATTCAAAAAGGTTGAGAAACGCTGCATTATAAGAGCCCCGCTGTTATGGCACCGCTATTCAGTATTGATTGCTGCTGCCCTCTGCTGGAGGAGGTATTTTAAGCACTTGCAGCGGGAGGAAATCGTCAGGTATTTTAACCTTGTAAACACCAATGCATTATGAGATCGCCACCTCGCTGTTGTTAGTAGTGCTTACTACTTACAACAGATGGCACCACTATTCAGTATTGATTGCTGCTGCCCTCTGCTGGGGTTGCTAAGCACTTGCAGCGGGAGGAAATCGTCAGGTATTTTAACCATGTAAACACCAATGCATTATAAGATCGCCGCCCCGCTGTTGTTAGTAGTACTCACTACTTACAACAGATGGCACCACTATTCAGTATTGATTGCTGCTGCCGTTAACCACATGCAACGGGAGCAAATCGCCAGGTATTTTAACCATGAAAACACCAATACATTATAACAGCGTTTCTCAACCTATGGTCCGCAGCCATCATTTAAAAATATCATAAAGCAAGTGGAAAGTAAAGAAGTAAATTTTTCCACATATTTCGTTATAATAACCTATAATTAATACCCCAAATATTAAAAATAACTTATAGGTTACTTTTAAAAAAGGGATGTATAATTAGGGGTCCGTAAATTCTTTTAGATATTCTGGAGGTCCTCGGATTCAAAAAGGTTGAGAAACGCAATGATCTGTGTCCCACGAGGCGTTAGGGCTTATTAAGTTCACCCCACATGCCTGGGTAAGACTAATTATTCTGGAAGGGCATCAGATATTCCAGAGCTCCGGTAGTGACGCATCTTCTCGTGTGCCATGCACCATGCACCCCATCAGCACAGATTGCTGGGTTGAGTTGCTTCTTAGTGTGGTTCCTCTCCACCAACCTGCCCAGCATGGGAGGCCCTTCTGGTAGCTAAGCTACCGCTGGTATAGCTGGTGGATCATTGAAACTCGCAAGCACCACCAACTACAATGTCTTGCAACTCCTACGTGGGGAATAAGTAATAAATAATAAAATTACTTTTATTACATAAAAACAATGAATTTGCCCTCTGCTCATAAAACCTCAAAAATAGATCACCTTCCTCACCTTTTTCCATCTGGATAACACTATTGTTCATCAGCTAATGTGATTGATGACGTTGAACTAACTGCCATGTGTTAGTTATGTATGCATGTATTATCTGGAAAAGGACCTGCCAGAAACCGGAATGTAGGTACAGCTCCTTTTCGAAAGTGAATAACATAAGGGCCAGTGTAAAGTGTCTTAGAACAAATAAATCATATCATATCAACACTCCAAAAATGCCTAAATATGCAAATATATGTCGTACAAAATACATCTAGAACTAATCTGAAACATTCAGTTTGTCTTTAAATCAATGCTATGACTAAAATAACAGTAAGGAAGAAAATATGCCACGTCATAAACATCCGGGCCCTAGTTACGAGATGGCAGTGGGTGTCAATGATAGGATCTAAGGAAGAGGGGGAAGAAACGTAATCGTAGCAATATATTCAATCATTATTTTATGTTTTCTTACTTTTGTGAATGCTCGGTATTGTATAAATATGTCATGATACAAGTATTAATTACACTGAAAATAAAGGCATGGTGTCATACATACAAATATTAAATATTATGCATTCAGTTAAAGTCAAAAGTAAACAACACTGAATTCAATTCATAGCTTTCCAGGCACCTTATCTTATTTAGTTTATAATAAAGTTAACTTAAAGTAGCTATTCACAGCATTGAAGATTACTGTTGATAATTTTCAATTATGGAAAATACTCTCTCAGGATTTTTTATTTAATTAAAAAAATAAAAAAAACCGTAAAACTGCTGCCTGTCACTTGTACATACAGCGAAACCTCCACATAACATTTGTGGGCCGTGCAGATTCTGTTGTGGCTTATTACCATATTTTACAGACCATAAGACGCACTAAATTATTTTACTTAACAGAGCCTTGGAAGTTGGGTGCGTCTAATCGTATGGAGTACATTAAAAAAATTACAATTATGGTAAATATTTCCGGAATACCATAGTTATAAACAAAGTGTCTTAAACGAAAAGACTGTTACAAATTTTGGCAGTCTGTAGGCCTACTTCAGTGCATTTGTCATATTCGTAAAATGAGGGTATACTATGCGAAAAGAAAGGAATGTTGAGTTATTTTATATGAAAGAAATTGTCTCTGCCGGGTGGTTTAAATGGAGGCAACAGATTTGTCCCATTACACTTACCATATGCTGAATTGAAGATTACAGGGTGTAAAAGTATTTTCAGTCTTTCATGAGAAATCACTTCAGTAGTTAAAATTTACGCGATGCCAACTGCACAGAAGAGATTTTCGTACAACGCAGGTTTTAAGTTAGAAGTGATTTACACTGATTCCATTGTACAAGGTTATAATTTGTTTATGCAATGCAGTATATTATTCCCTTTAAAATTTTTGGGTTAGAATCACATTAAATATCTTTTCCTTTAAATTTCCATCCTAAAATCAAGGTGTGTCTAATGGTCTGGAGCGTCTTATGGTCCGTAAAATACGGTAATTAGTTTTATTATGGGGTTTGCTGTAGCATAGTGGTTGAGACGCTGTACTACAAACCAGAAGGCCATGGGTTCGATCCCTGATGAGGTCGGAAATTTTCAATTGGACTAATTCTTCTTATGATACTATGGCCCTGGGATTGATTCAGCTTCTAATAGAAATGAGTACCAGCAGCAATCCTGGGGGTAAAGGTGGCCGGTGTGTAAGGCTGACAACCTTACCACTTTCATGTGCCAAATGTGTAACAAATCTGGGAGCCTCAACCTCCTGGAACCCTCTGGGCCTCCACAGTCTGTATAGGGAACGCTTTACTTTTATTTTTATTACAGTTCATAGTATCTGTATCTGTTACCCTATGATCCCCAGGTGGGGCGAAGGGGCCTCCAAGTGGAGGTTTCATTAGCTATACTAATTTTGATATGCTTATTTTCCGAGAGAGGGTAGAGGGACAGGTGGTAAGCCCATCGCCTCGCAACCCCCCTCTGGAAACTAAGTATTTCTTGGACGTGAAAGGGCCGAGAAATTTTGTCCAGAGGCTCTAATTTAGGCTTGGAGTTCTTTTACGTGCCGTAAATCTACAACACGGGACCCCCAGCTTAAAGTCCCTCCCGGAGGACTCTGTGCCCAAGATTTTTACGTCCTGAAAAATCCATCGACCGCGGCCGGGTTTGATCCCGCGCCATGCGGATCTAGAGGCGGGGGCACGCTACCTCTAGACCACCGCGGCCGACACAGTTCATAGTACCAAATGGAAAAAAAAAATTATTACAAAAAGTACATTTTAATCATCCTATATTCTTGAAACTTTCATTCGCAAGAACAAAATTCTCACTAACAACACTCCTCGAGCTGTAGTGTGGAATACAGCTGTGTAGGCCTTAAGCACCAACCGCTTTTACTCTTAGGATTGCTTGTGGTACTGATTTCTGTTGAGAGGCTGATATAGTCCAGTTATTCAATGCATGGCCAGGCGGCTTTCTTTTATTAGGAGGAAACGTTTGCCGACAGCTCAACCCATGTTCTTTATTTTTACCGCATCAATCAGCTAGTTACCCCAGCCAATCAAAATCTAAGAATGTCTTGTGACGGCTTTGAGAGCTACTCATGAACTCCACATGGAGTGAATCGCGAGGTTGCAAGATCTAGTTACAGTAAACGATAACACGTGTGAACTGATTAAAGCAAGGGAAGAACTAAGGTCAGTGATAACAATGAGAGGATACTGCAATGTTGCTTTTGTTATGGAAAGCGGAAACCAAGAAAGATTTAGTCAGATCAATTAACACAGACTTAAGGGGAGACTTACAGCTTTCAGTGAAATTCATAGGTGAGAAATAGGTGAATTTCTTTATTTTTTCCTCAGCAATGAATTGGTTTACATTCTTGCAAACATTCATTTAACATTAATAGTTAATTTAAAAAAATATATATATTTTAATGAAAAAGAAAATTTATAAAAATTGATTTTTTAAAAATATTTATACAGTAGATATTCCAAAGATTGTAGATGATGTTGTTCATAGGATGTTCGCAAATAGACAGAAAAAGAATCACTCAGAAATATGACCATTTGAGGAAATTATCACGGAAACGGAATTTTAGTGTACGAAACGTGGCTGCCATTTTGTAACAATAATTACCCATAACTGTAACAGCTTGATTAATTTTGAAAACAGTATGCAGTTGTAGAAGTAGTCAATAAAGAGTATATCAGATTGCAAGATTGTATTCATTGCTGAGGAAGAAAATAATGAAACTTAATTCTCAATGCCAAAAAAACTAAATACATGTTATTTCATAAGCCTTCATACATCCCAATTAATAATATGGAAATTAAGATTAATGATAAAATAATAGAAAAAGAAAACAGCCTCACATACAGCCTTACTTTTGATTCCTGTCTAAACTGGACCCATCACACAAACTCAGTCCTAAATAAAATTAATACAGTTATCCGGGTACTTTTCAGATTAAGAGATATTGACTTGAATAAGAGCCAACTCAAAAGCATTTATTTCTCTCTAATACACTCTAGTCTCCTCTACCTGAACGCCGTCTGGTGTGACAACAAAAAAGAATTATTTAAACCCCTGGAAATATTGCAGAAAAGAGCCTTAAAAATAATATTTGGTTTTGATATCCTAAAACCGACTATAGACTTATTTAGAGAAACCAACATCCTTCCTGTCTCTGTCATGCACCTTTATAGCGAATCACTGTTGATGCATAAAATTTCTAATAACTTATTATACACCAACACCTCCATTAATCTTGTAAATTCTACACATTCTCACGACACTAGGTCTGCTGGGCATGTATGTTTGAACTCAGTTAATTCTACCAAATATGGCCTAAATGGATTACTTTACAGAGCTGTAAAAACATATAACAACATACCAACTGTACTGAAAAAGATAAAAAATTTAAGTTTGTTCAAAAAAAAATTACGTATGCACTTTCTTGAGTACTACATTAAGGCCCACGACCTCCACACCTAATATGTAATATTACTCTGTTATTTATTTAATTGTAAGCTTATTGTAATTGTAATGTAATGTAACTTAATTGTAAGGTATCCTGTATCTTTTCTTGTTGTATCATTTCTGTATGCCGTCCATCTTTCTTATAATTATTATATTGTAAAGGTCAGCCCCTCCTTTGAGCTGTTAGCTCATTGGGGCATACTCGTTAAATAAATAAATAAATAAAATACCTATTTCTCACCTATGAATTTCACCGAAAGCTGTATGTCCCCCCTTAATGGTTTATCCCTTAGAAGCTGCCTGGCTATGCAATGAATAACTGGACTATACCAAATGTGCCTCAACCAACTACACTACAGTGTTTCCTCACTAAAAAGAGTGGATTGGATTATGTGTTTGTTTTACTGCATATAGCCGTGAAAATTATGAGAATAATATGTCAGTGGCAAACCTACAGTCTTCAGAGTTGCTAGATCCAACTTGCAGGAAGTGTTAAAAAAGAAAACATGAGTTTCTTGCTCAGCATAAAGTGCTCACAAAGCAAGACACACATACCAAAAATGTATTTCTTGAGAGTCTGTTAAGTAATGCTAAATAGGGGACTTAATAGAAAAGACATGGAGTTGCATATTAAAAGAACACAATTTTTCTGAGAATATTATAGGAGAAAAATTCCTCTGAAACTGGGACTCGAACCCATGACCTTTGGCTTTCCGTTCCGCTACTCACCAACTGATTCACAGTGTCAGAGAGCTCTTATGGTCTACCCCACTGAAGGACATTCACATCATAAACAGACAGGCAGACTAATTAGTGATTTAGTAACATTAAAGATAGAAATTAGGGATGGGTCCTCGATACTTTCGATACTTGCATGGTATCGGGATCAAACGATACTTCAGAAAACTCGCTCGGTACTTTTTCGATACTTTGGTAATTCTGCAATTAAGTGAGAATGCTAATATTTTTGAACAAAAACTTGTAAGTGGACTGTTTAAAACACTAATTTTAGTTTAAATCTAGAGTTTAAAAATAATTATAGGCTACTGATGATATTAAATTTTGTCTCATTAAATATGCACACTTAATTAATTTAGTTGGTAATACACAGTTCTCTCAACTTTTAATTTTTAATGTACCTATTTATTGAAACTGGAAATGTTGATGGTATCGAGTATCAAGGGAAAAAATCATACATCGGTATCGAGAAAATCTGGTATCGACCCATCCCTAATAGAAATGTATTTCCAATTTATGGTACAGAAATGTTTAAGATGGAAATGTAAAGGTCATGGGTTCGAGTCCCAGTGTCAGAGGAATTTTTCTCCTATAATATTCTCATGTAATGTCCAACAGAGACACTACCCTGTGCTTCATGAATACGTATTTCCATAACAGATAAAGCTTACAGCACAAACTGCTTAAAAAAGTATGTAATACAGCTAAACCTCTGTATAGCGATATCTGTGGGCCTTAGCAGATTATACTGTTATATGAGGGTTATTGTTATACTGAGGAGCTGTGATATACCCTATGTTAGGAAGATTGCACATAGAATATTGCGTGATCTGTAGGATAATTCAAGGAACAGACATAGAAAGAAGTGAAAAAGAAATTAATCCCAAATCCAAGACCTTTGGCCTTTACATAATGTCTTCACCATAAAATACACAACTCACGATGAATTTCAGTTGCATTTTTATTTTTTGCTGTCAAAAAACGAATAACACCATGAACGTAGCAATCAGCAGTAGGAGCAAGCTGCCTCTCCATAGTGGCTGGAGTCTGACTGCTCGACCAATGGACGCACACACATAGGAATTTTACAGTGCTGCCAATGCACCCAGATGCAAATTCCTTGCGATTCTCAGACTTTTCCTGCCTACCACACACATAAAAAAAATAGTGTAACTTACTTTTGAGACAACTCTCATACATTTACAAACTTGTAAGCATTACATAAACCTAACACTTCCAGTTGAATCAAGCATTAGGAGAGAAAAATTACTCAAGTAAGAAATTAATAAGTATCGATTTTCAGTTAAGTTTAATCTCGATTTTTGAATTTACCGGGATTGTGGCAGCTCGGTCTTCGATTGGCAAACAAAATGCTTGGGGGCTTTGAATATCACATATATAATATACATGAAATTTGCCAGGACCAAAGACAAATATTCCTTAATGTGGGTTTATCGTTACACAGAGGTGTGACTGTATTGTTCTGTGCACAAAAGATTATATTACAAAGAGCCACGCATACACAAGCTTAGTGAAATCCTTACACCCTTTAGTTACAACATCTTAAGCAAAATATAAATTATTAAATATTTAACTAAATTATACTCAGATTTTCTTTAAATTCTTTCCAGTAGATCATGAAATCATTTCTTTTTATTGAGGGCTTCTATACGAGTGTCTAGCTTTGCAGTATTCTCCTTAATTGCTTCCAGATTCTGCTTGAAATTTTCCTGAACGCTTTTCATTAATGTTTCATTTGCCTGGAGTCGGGACACGATTTGCTGTTGTAGAGCTTCCATCTGAGTTAAAGACTTGGTGAAATCCAAAGCTGGAAGAAAAAGAAACCGCTAGAGATCATAGGAACTATTCCGCACAAATTTGTTTATTAGAATTTCAAATTGTTAAGACCTCTTCCAGATCATGTAAGTAAAAATGTTACAGGGATGAGCTCATATATCTTAAATAACAGGATTTGGAACTTCATTAAAAAAACAAATAAAAAATATAGGTTAATGAATTTTGAAATACCAGCATGAGACAGATTGATCAGAAGGTACTTCATCTGCCACCAGGGCCCTATTTCATAAAACTCTACAGGTGTGACAAATACGACAATTATGTCAAATCTGACAAATTTGTTAATACGTCATAACAGTTCTATTTTTTCATAAATATTACAACTCTTCCTTACATTACAGGCATATCAATGTAAATTATCACACTTACAAAAGAACCCTTTTCATAAACGCGACAATTTTATGTCAAGCCCAAAAATTACTTTAGTACCCTGTAGATGGCTCTCATATACCGAATGATAATCGATCGATCGATAATTAAATGTGATACCTAAGCAATCGATTTATTACTATTGAAAATAAATTAATTATATTTCTCTTTGAATACAAAGTCACTGAAATTGAAAGTTATGTTAATCTGTTGCCTAAAAACCCTGCATGGTCTCATACCTATTTCTTCATCACTTTCACTATAGTCCAGTCACCAGGTACTTTTGCCTGGAAAAAGGTCCGAAGTTAATGATTTTTTAGTATGTTGTATATGGGTATTCTGAGGTGTAGAATCCAAGTTTTCCAATTCGAGAACCTTGTGCTAACTTCAGGGCAGCCAAAAAACCCCGAAATTTTTGGGCTTTTTTCAATGTTTTCCTTATAACACCTAAACAACGCGTTTTATCTGAAAATACTCTATTATAAAAATAAAAGGGCAATAAATTTGCTACAATTTGCACTGTTTAAACATTTTTTAAGTCGAATACATACCGAGATATGGAGCTTCGAAGTTTCGAGTTATTTTTCAAAATATTGAAAAACTGCATAAAATGCAGGATTTTCCCTAGTAACTTTCATCTTTCAATATTGCTATATGAATAACGTCCAATAACCTACACAATAGAAACCCCACCCTTAATGAGATGTTCTTTTCAGAATAAAGAACACAATTCTCTATGTATAAAAATGAATTTTATAAAAATGTATAATACATGTAATGGCATGTGGATATATTAATTAAGTACAAAATATGTAAATTAACTTATTACAAATTAGTCATTCATATTAATTCATAAAACCCTTGATCTCTTTGGTCCCAATGGCAAGTCGGCATCATCTCAGTGATTCCTCTTCCTCCTGAGCAATGATCTCATTGATGACGTCATTCTCCTCGTCGCACTCAATGTCTGTGTCTTCCTCGTTGATGTCGGTTTCAGGCGAATTCTCCCAAACATTTCCTGCACAATTCTTGCAGATGGTTGAACATCGGAGTCCTGCTTTTAAGCAGCTGCAAGCCCCGGTGCTATACCCTGTCATGCACTTGCATTGTATCATGTGCAGCAACTTTTCTGGAGCTGCATCCATGGTCGTTGTTATAGGGATCAGCCCTCGTTTCGTTAAAGTCCAGCCCCAAACTGACGGTAACTTTTTGTAGCCCAGCCACGTCTGCACTTGCAGATAGGTACGAAAAGAATGGTACCGGGCAGCGTCTCGTGTAGGGGGCAATCTGGCAAGGTTGAATTTGGATTTTGACATGGAGTTGGAAAATATTCGGTACCGAAGATCATCCAGAGTATCTGTGTCCATGTTACCACTGTACAGTATCACAAGAAACTTTTCCCCTGCTTCCGAAATTTGGCATGGTGTTGCTTCGTTATCTTTGAAAACACTAACGATGTTAGACAGAGAACGGTTTTTTCACACATAGTGAAAACTTTCTTCTTTCCTTGTCCAAATGGGTTTGATGTAGTGTCACACCCGCTTGCTGCATGAAGGAAAAGAATATCCTGAGTATTGTATTTGCACGAAGCTGGCGAATACAAAACACTTGGGTATTACCTCTCCCACTCTTTTGGAAATAAACGTTCTTTTGAGATGAGTCTAATGCAGTCAGCAATACTAAGAGATCAATGTCTTCACCTGTGATAGTAACACTATCGAAGTCAGAAACCTTAGATATTGCAGTTTTCACTATCATGAAATCAGCATCTTCTATTGCCTGCTTAACTTTGATGCCCTTTGCTGCCATTTCAGTCATCAGCATGAAATAAAGTTTCTCTTGTTCGTGTCATTGTACAAAAATTTTTCTTGCGACAATGTAACGGCCGTTGTTAACGAAAATACAAATTTTCTGGACGATTGCAGCAAAGCCCGGTGATATCGTTCAGCTGCTTTGGTGCTCTGATAAGCGATGTCACTAAGATATCCATCGAATACTACTAAGGCATTATACCCAAAGGGTTTCTGTACCTAGTCCACGTAGGTCTTGCACACTGACTTAAATGTGCGTGATGTAGTCACTTACTACACATTTTCTGCTGCCAAGGTCTTCATCCTGTAAGGAGTGAATGCTGAAATGGCAGCAAAGGAGGACATCATCGATAAGATCATTGCTCAGGAGGAATTACTGAGAGATGATGCCGATTTGCCAATCGGGAGCAAAGAGATCAATGCTTTTATCAATCAATATTAATGGAAGTTTGTAATAATTTACATATTTTCTACTCAGTTAATATATCCACATATCATATGTAGTATAAATTTTTATAAAATAAATTTTTATGTATCGATTATTGTATACTTTATTCTTAAATGAACATCTCATTAAGAATGAGGTTTCTATTGTGTAGGTTATTGAACGTTATTCATACAGAAATGTTTAAAGATGAATGTTACTAGGAAAAATGCTCCATTTTCGCAGTTTTTCGATATTTTGAGAATTTTTCAAAACTTTGAAGCACCATATATCGGTACATATTTGGTTTTCTAAAACATTTAAACAGTTTAAATAATAGGAAATTTCATGCCCTTTAACTTTTGTAATGGAGTGGTTTAGGCTAATATGCATTGTTTAGGAGTTATAAGGAAAAAACTGAAAAAAAACCAACATTTCAGGGTTTTTCGGCTGCCCCGAAGTTCGCACAGGGTTCTCGAATTGGAAAACTTGGATTCTACACCACAGAATATCCACATACAATATATTAAAAAATCATTAACTTCGGAACTTTTTCCAGGCAAAAGTACCTTGTGACTGGACTATAAGCCGTTCCACGGCCTTCAAGGAGATCGCCCAACAGAACGTCCTGATGGGGGGAGGGAGGGGGATGATGAAATTAAATTTATTAATTTAGATTCACCTACCATTACTACTATTATTATCCATATAGAAATGTTTGAAGATGAAATTTACTAGGGAAAATCCTGCATTTTTTTCAGTTTTTCAATATTTTGAAAAATAACTCGAAACTTCGAAGATCCATATCTCGGTACGTATTCGACTTAAAAAACGTTTAAACAGTGCAAATTGTAGCAAATTTATTGCCCTTTAATTTTTATAATAGAGTATTTTCTGAAAAAACGCGTTGTTTAGGAGTTATAAGGAAAACATTGAAAAAAGCCCAAAAATTTCGGGGTTTTTCGGCTGCCCTGAAGTTAGCACAAGGTTCTCGAATTGGAAAACTTGGATTCTACACCTCAGAATACCCATATACAACATACTAAAAAATCATTAACTTCGGACCTTTTTCCAGGCAAACCCAATTTTCAGTACCTGGTGACTGGACTACTACTACTAGTGTTCATTATTAACAAGACAATTTAGCAAGTTTATTACTAAGAAAGTTTAAATCACAAAAAAACAGTTTGCCAACTTATGCCACACACTTACCTAACCTACTGAGTTGGCCTACTTATGAAACATTGCCTGTCACTTCTGTAATGACAATTATAAATTTTTTGTAAATTTGTAAATACATCAACAAAAAGTAATGTTTTATAAATGGTAGGATTTCTAAGATTTGACATATTTGTCAGACTTTTACCTGTAAACTCAAAAGTTTTGAGAAACAACAATATGTAAAATCGTCAAACAAATCTACAAAATTGACATGACATTTATGTAAAGTTGTCAGATTTTATGAAAAACACAACTGTCAAAACGTAAACCTGTAAAACAATTTACTTATACCTGTCACTTGAGAACAGCTGGGGATGGGAGCAACAGCTCTTGAAACATATGTCCTAAAATAGTTATCCTTGAGTGACTACTGCTAGGCAGGCTTGGTCTATGATTTAGGAACCTAGTAAGAAGAACAGCAGGATTCTGCTAACCTTTAACCGGGTACAACTTAGAGGTGTAGCTGGCCTATTAACAGGAAACAACACTCTAAAGAAACATCTACATGTGATGAAGGTTAGTGCGGATCCCACATGTAGGAAGTGTGGTAGAGAAGATAAGTCTTCTCTACACGTGTTGTGCGAGTGTAAAGCACTTGCTACAATCAGACATTTTCTCTTGGGCTCGGATAAACTGAGACCAGATTCTGTATCTGTATCTGGTACCCTATGATCCCCAGGTGGGGCGAAGGGGCCTCCAATGGAGGTTTCATTACCTATACTAATTTTGATATGCTTATTTTCCGAGAGAGGGTAGAAGGACAGGTGGTAAGCCCATCGCCTCGCAACCCCCCTCTTGAAACTAAGTATTTCTTGGACGTGAAAGGGCCGAGAAATTTTGTCCAGAGGCTCTAATTTAGGCTTGGAGTTCTTTTACGTGCCGTAAATCTACGACACGGGACCCCCAGCTTAAAGTCCCTCCCGGAGGACTCCGTGCCCAGGATTTTTACGTCCTGAAAAATCCATCGACCGCGGCCGGGTTTGATCCCGCGCCCTGCGGATCTAGAGGCGGGCACGCTACCTCTAGACCACCGTGCCGACGAGACCAGATTACATAAGGAAAATGAATCCAAGATCTATCCTGTCCTTCCTGAAAGCAACGGGACTTGAATGAGTTCTCCAGTAAGATGGGCACACTGGGCCTAATTATGTGGTCTACGTGAATGAGTCCGAAAGGGCCCGACACATTCATTTTCTCTTCTACCATCCTTGAGTGAAGCTTTTGTATATTCTAACAATAGTATTAAGTAGGAGTTGTGAAAGATTCAAAATTCTCAATTTAAAAAAGTGGAAATTAGAAAATCAACAAGTATAGCCCTTTGTTCCTTGTGTACGTAACATGCAGATGCTTTAGTCATTACCTTGCTTGTGTAAAGAGTCCAGTGCTAATAAACGATCCAATGTCTGAGGTAAAAGGTGAGACATAGATTCCGTTTTCTTCACCAGTTCATACAGTTCATTCACCTATAATAAGAACAAATTTCAATTATAATTTCAAGTCAATATTTTTTTAAATGTTTGTGCCCTGTATGTTTGGAAGGGTTGGTCGAAAAATTAAGATTTATTTTTGGAAATCGCTATAGTGCGAAAAAAATTGCCTCCTATAACAATTAGAAAAACAATATAAAAACTGGTTAACATCATCCAGTCGTGTCTCGTACTAAAAGTTTATAAAAAATGAACATTTTTCATAAGAATATAAGACAATATTTTTCCCTCAAAACGTGCTTATAAAATCTATACTTGTCTTATACGAGCATCCTAACACTTTCAACAACTCTCCATTCATGAATCCACATGCGATGATATGCTTCTGACCTAAGGTCAAAGTCATGTGGAAATTCACTGAACTTTACTGAACTCCATGCCTTGGACCACATGGGTCACAAAACATGCTGCTACAAAATGTTATGGGTGGAACTGGGAGGGGAAGAGTCATGCAGCCGAGAGCTCGAGGTCAAGGAGGAAGCTAAAGACTTTACCACTATGTCCTGTTGAAAGAATATCCAACATTGTCCCTTTTATACAAATCTGAAACATTTTCACGATTTTTAATATTTTTGAAAATATGGATTAAAAAATTAGGAGGGTCTTATAACCGAATCTAGGGAAATAAGAAGGACAAATACCTATCAGAACTGCTGTACATACCTTCTGATTCCTCTCTGCATCTTCAGGAGAGGCAGTCTTCTCTTGAATTGTGTCCATCTTCTGGGAGAGTGCTGTCAACCTGCCTTCAATATGGTCTAGCTGTGCAGAATCCAAGAGACTGGCCTTCGCACTCAGGAGCTGTGCAATCTCAACCAGACTCTTGTGATGAGTGTCCGATGTCAATCGAGACTAATAACAAATAAACATAATTAGGTTATGACAAAAATAAACCTGATACAGTAGAACCTCAATTTCACGTTTTATAAATGAAAACTCTGTGGCGCTGTATCTCTCAAGGGACTAAGCCTACCACCTGACCGCTGCATCACTTACCATAGGCAGATGGCAAAATCGGGGGCATATGGTGAGCATGCCAACACCCATGGTCGTTAATGGTGGTTTCCATGACTGGAGCCACTACTTCTCTATCAAGTAGCTCCTCAGTTTGTATCAGAAGGTTGAGTGCACCCTGTTCCAAACCTCCCTACCTCAGAAAAATCTGAGGAACTGGGGATCGAACCCAGGCCAATGGATCTGTAGTAAGTGATGCTAACGCAAGACTATGCCAGCAGTCTTAACTTTTTATGGGAATAGAGAATTTTTTACTTTGAATTGGGGCTTCAACTGAATGGTGGTTTTGCATTTTTAAAGAATCAAACATAGGTGGTTTATGCAGAAAATGATATTATTTAATGAATCTTGCTCTATAATTGCTACCAAAACTAATAGCAAAAAATATTATGGTTTAGTACAGTCTCGCTTATCCAGACTGGATCCTATCCATAACAGTGAAGTCTGGATCAAAAAGAACTTGCCTTAAAATGCACATACTGTACTGTAATACAAATTTTAGATGGATAAAACTATGAAAATTTATGTTTGTTCATAAATACAACTTATTTTAGTTTTAATACTATTGTATAATATGTAGACCTAAGTAAAGTTGGTGAATTCAAGTCCAACCACACGCATTAGCTTATGAACAAGATTCAGACTTAGGTGAGCAGTGAAAGGGTGTGTATGAAAACATTTCATTGCATGGCAGGCATCATAATGAATGTCCACACCAGCCCCTGGACAAGTCTGCCTCATATTGGTTTGATGTCAAAAGTCTGGGTCTCAAACATTAACCTATGGACACAGGTCAGTTTCAGTAAGGAGTGAGGGGAACAAGACAACATTAAGCGGAGGATTAGTCTCTACTGCATATCTGCTAATGCAAAAAAAGGTTGGAGCAGGGATGGGGTGTGGGCCTGGCGGAGCCGGTTATGTATTCACTTAGGGGGCTGTCACACTGGATTGATCGAGCGACAGCAGCCGACTGACTGATATAACAAACCAATAAACAGCAATGGTACCAGTCACATAGCATCGATCGCCAGCGATCAACAACGAGCAAGACAGATCACCTGGTCTGTGAAATCAAACCTGTTCGTTTTTCAATTGACAGTCGATGAGTGAAGATGGCAGCACTCCAAAGCTTCGTACCCACCTGAATTTCAGAATAGATGCTGGAAGATTTAACTTACACAATAATGTAATTTTAAACTCACATTTCAATGAAATAGGCACTTAAAACGATATCTTCTTATGTAATTTAATTGTACAAATACAAATATACATCGAGTTGTAGCATCTAGCGGTAGCCGATAAAACTACAACAAACAAACCTCTTCGCTCAACAAGCATGAAGTAAACAGATGTAGCCTGAAAAAGTAGATCTAATATTAAACCCTACATCCCAACACATGTAGTGTGATATTGTGCAAGAGATAGGCAGACGTAGGCCTAATAAGGTAATATACATTACTTCTAATATACAGTGATGAGTAGACCTAGTAAAATCATATAGGTACATAACCTACAATATTTCCGTTGATCGACAATGCTTGATGCTGTGTGACAAGGAACAGAAATTTAGTCGAGAGGGCTTGATGACGCTCGATCGGTCTTGATCGATCGAAGGTCAGTGTAACAGGCCGTTTACAAACATAAACTACTGTGCATTATATTGGAAAGATTTTGTGTATTCAACACTGCATGGTTCACTTTTGAGGCATTTATGTTTGTCACCTGTCTTTAGATTTATACCGTCCATTACGGGCTATAAGGCGCTCCGGGCCACAAGACGCACTTTGATTTTAGGATGGAAATTTAGAGGAAAATAAATTTAATGTGATTCTAAACAAAAAATTTTAAAAGGAATAATATTCTTTATTGCATAAACTTCATACTTCATTGCATTGGAATCATTTCTAACTTAAAACCTTCATTGTACAAAATTTCTTCTGTACAGGTGGCATTGCGTAAATTTTAACAACCGATCTGATTTTGTCATGAAAAACTGAAAATACTTTTACACCCTCTAACCCTCAATTCAGCATACGGTAAGTGTAATGGGACAAGGCTGTTTACAGGCTTTTAACTTAATGTAAACCACCCAGCGGAGATAACTCCTTTCGTACAAAGGACTCAACATTCCTTTCTTTTCGCATTGTATACCTGGCTTCTAGCTAACCCTCATTTTACCATTGTGGCAAGTGCACTTATGTACAGTCTGTGTGAAAATTTGTAACTATCTTATCGTTTATAACACCTTGTTTATTACTATAGTATTCGTTGGTGTACTTCGGACCATTAGACGCACCCAACTTTGTTTTCAAAGGAAAAAGTGTGTCTTATGGTCTGTAAAATACGGTAGGTATGTAAAAATTCCTGCAGGCATAATAATTCTGGTACATCAGCAGTTGTTACAGAACTAACAAAGGAACTCTATGGGCTGTAAAGTTGAAATCTACCCTCAAAGTTACCATCAATATGTCTTCATCACAGATAGAAACATTCAACTTAATTTTATCACGGACAGCTCCTTTAAAGACTTATGACAGCAACTTACCATTTTGTCGGTAGATGCTCCTATAATGGTTTCAAGCTTATGCAATCTGTTCTCCAGTTCAGCTACTCTGGCCACTTGACTTTGATGGGTACGTTCAGGTCGGTAAGCAAGTTCGTAAGTAACAACAGCAGCATTTTTTCCTGTATCACCTGAACCGCTTTTCCCCTTCACTGTCTTGTCTGCAGATGTTTTACCTTCCTTGATGTTATCTAACTGAGTAAGCAACTTCCTGTAACAGTGAGAACAGAATGTGCATTTTAATAAGTGAGGAAATGTGCTGATACAGTAGAGTTTCAGTATTTTGAGTCTCAATAGTTTGATGTTCACATAAATAAGAGCTTAAAAATATTAATTATCTATAAATAAATAAATTCTCAATTTCAGTGTGCTAGCCCCTGATTAGATACTGACGAGGATGTGTCAGGGTTAAGAAGAGAGATCTAATTAAAACTCAGAATATACAACACATTAAAAGATTTTGTATATGTCTAAAAAAGTACTACATTATACTCATTAATAATCATATTAAAGAGAACACCTGAATCATATAAATAACCAAGAGAAAAAAGTACTAATGTCGCAGACACACATCACAAAGTGTGCAAGAGTATGACACAGTTAAGAGAAATGCAAATTGCTCTGAAGTTACAATAATATTGACGTGAAATTTCCTTGAAAGGCAGAGTCAAACTGAAAAATTCAATGTCATAGCTGGGATCTGAACCAGGATCTTCGGCTCTCCGTGCCACTGCTTTACCACTGAGCTACCTTTCAACCTTAGCCTACACACGGCCAGTGTGAAAGAATTATCATTCCACTGTGAAATTCCCTGTCTTTTGGAAAACTGGGCAAGGATTGTGGCGTCTATTCACAAGAAAATATGGTATTTACGTTAATCTGTAGCATTTGAATTACATATAAATCATACTCCATCTTCACACTTCAATTAGAGTTTAATTTTCATGTGGTTTAAACTGTGTATTATTTTGTAAACTGTAATGAGAAAAAGATGTAAAAAATGAAAGTTGAATAAACATAGAATTAAATTATTATTAGTAGGGCTGATGAATACTCACTTCAGTTGCGCTCCTTGAGGATCTGCCAGGTTAGCAATGAGTTCTGATCCCAACGTTTCTTCCAGGCGAAGTTCAGATAGAAGTTTCTGTGCTGCTTCTACTTGATTAGATAGCAGCACCGAAGATGTCTGTTCCATGGTCTTTTCATCTTTAACACTTTCCTATAAATAAAATAAATTATAAACCACGTTAAACTGTTCTCTGATCAGTATTATAATAATAGTATGCACTTCAGTAAAATCTAGATCACCTAACATAATAACATAGAAACAGAAACACAGAACAGTGAAACCTCTTTTATCCACAGTAACTGGGACCATAATTAATCGAGATTATCGAAAATCTGGAAATTAAGATGTAGTATACACTAAAGCAAATTATATGCTGTTAGACTATGTCTCACAATGTGCCACTTATTTACATACTGCTGCTTTAGTTTCCTAGCCTTCAAACGAGCATGTATTGTCTTGCAATTTCATTCACTGTTGTTATATTTACAAAATAGTGACATTTGTCAAATCAAATTTAAACATGTATATTATGCTCACACTTTATCTTGAGTCGAAAAAATGCAGGGGTGAGGGGAGCTGATATTGCATGCAGTATAAGAGACTGACTATTGCAGAAGGCGGTGAGTTGAAATTGTTTCTGAAGGGTTGCCAATTACCAGAAAATATAACTTGTATAGTTTTATGCTGGTACACAATGGAACTAACTGTAATTTATAGCACTTTCAACTCTCGCTACCAAACTAAAGATTTTATATTGATTCAGATATTATAGTAGAATATATCGCTGGAGAAATGAATAAAGTAATATATTTAGGCCTATTTAGACAATTTCTCTCCCGGTCTTCAGAATATAGAAAATTGTTTAAAAGTCGTAGCATTGTACATGTAGCCTACTTGAATACGCACTTTCACATGCCTGAATTGATGTAATTTAACTAAATACCTTTCGCGAAAGTTTGTAGGTAATTAATACAACAAAATAATGAAACTTGACTTGTTCTTTTCTCCGACAGATCCAGCTTAAAACACAATAAATTGCTTTTTCCTTCCATTTCATTTATTTGGTTTATTATTTCGCTGATTTCCGATACTTCTTGGTTTAAAGAATCTTTATTTTTAACTTCGTTGTCACTTATATCGACCATTTCCACAACACCAGTACTGTTTTCTAATATCCCTGGATTTATTCTGTCATTTTCAGAATAATATGATGTAAACAAATAAAAAAAAATTGACGGTAGCTCAAGAATGCCTCAACAGGAAGTTTTTGGGTATGGCAATACTGGGTACGGGTCGCGATCTTCATTTTTTCGAGCGAGGCCTTCTTTATATGGACGGTTTTCAGCATTATGGAGTGTTTAGCTCAAGATAAAGTGTGCGAATAATACTATTAACTCACGAGTACACTCCCATAACACAAGAAACAGAGAAGAACTTAGATAATTCCCCATATCACAAGCTTATTTGAAATGAGTTTTATCTATACTGGCGTCCAGTATAATAAAAGGCTAAAATACCTTTTATAACAACCTAACAATCCGGGCCTTACTGATAAACCACCAACTGCCAGATAGGCAGACTTGGTGGAAATAAAATGGTTGCCCACTGCAGCTTTGTAGCCACATGAATTTCAGAATTCATGCTGGAAAGTTTAACTTAGACAATAATGCTGCTTTAAACTCACTTTTGAATGATACAGAATTGAACAAATTGATTAATAAATAAGAATTGTGCAGAATGTGCATTTTCCTATTTAAAAAAAATTCTGTCAAAGGTATTGTCCTTTTCTTGCACTTGATGGCTTGACAGCAGTCACATTATTCCCCACACCTCACATTTGCACAGCTCACTTGGTATTATCGCCTCGCTCATTGTGTTGACAGTTAACAAGAAGTCGCCGCCGCTTGGAGTAGTTGCCACACTGCATAGTGTTAAGTAAAGAGAGCGGGAAGATGTAGATGCAGGAAAACACTTGTGGCAATGGCATTGAGCAATGAGAGAATTGGCAACACGAATTCAGTCAGCGGTTTCTTTTGAGAAAACCTTTTACAGCAACAACAAGCATTGTAATATAAGAACAAAGCGAGCCGCCCGTCAACGTTATGAGCGAGGCGAATATAAGTGAAAGGTTTTAACAGTGCATACACAGAAGTAAAACCCATGCATGGCAAAGCGTGTCGCAATTCATAGTCCGCACTCTTCCAGGCTGTTGATGGCACTGCTTCAGTTTCGTACAAGTCCAACCAAATTTCATTCTTCTTAGCTTGGAGCTCAGCTAGGAGGTCTTCGTAGGCTGCCGTAGTTGGCACGAGAATCTGTATTTGTATATGTTCAAATGAGGAAGTCTTCTCCTGCAAGTTATATGTCAACATAGAAGGGGTGAACTTGGATATGCAAAGTATCTTCTTTAAATAGAATCTCTTGATTTGTTCTATGGTCTTGATGTTACTCTTGGTAAGGCCATGGCTCACCATGGGGATTATTTTGGTGGTGAAAATCTCCATGACAGTGGTTAGCGACAGTCTTCATAGAAGCTGTAAATCACTCATGGCAATTATTGCCACTGTTGTCCTGTGTTCTATGTGCTTTATGAAAGTAGTTCCAGCGGTCTTTAGAGTAATGCCAAGACAGCTGAAAGAATTGACTCTTGTAACAGTCTCTAACTGCTCCCCTCCCTCCTCTTCTGAAGGTCATATGATTTTGTCTCTGTCCAGCAGTCTTGCAGATCTTCAAGATTATAGGATCCTATTGATGTGTCATCGACGAAGGCACACAATGAGACTCTTCCAGCATTCCACTACAAGAATTCCACTACCAGCATTGCCACTACTTCTGGCATATAACTTGATTAATATAATTATAATTTGAGTTGGGAAGATACACAGTGAAGTGATTTCAAACTTAAAGAGTGTTGAGATCGGAACTTGCACACAAACTTCAGCTGATGATGGTGGAAATTGTCCATCGAAATGCATTCTGAGGTAAATATACCTAGTAAGTGAAGTTCGCGAGTAAGTTCCGATCTCAACACTCTTTAAGTTTGATTAACACACTTAAAAAAAGTTTTTATGTAATTTTATTACACAAATAGAAAAATACACTAAGATAGAGTTGACACATCTAGTGCAGGCTGGTTAAATTAGAAGACTCACATCGGTCTACTATCCTAGTTACGAAATTTTACTATACTTTTTCCCAGCGCTGGTAGTACTCAACATCTTCTAGTCAAGCTATCTGGAAGGTACCATCCTCAGTGAGAGTGTAATTGTCTATATTAGTGTATAATGGAACGGGTGTTACTAGTTACTGTATGACAACTATGAGTGTTATTAAACCAGAATGAGAAAACTCATGCACACACATTTGTTTCTCATTTTGGACTATTACACTGTGAGAATGTAATGGAATGTGTTCTGAATTAGAAGCTAGGAAATAGATACTGTACCTTTAATTTTGCTACTTCTTCTACCAATTCTTTCATCTCACACTGAAGTCGTTGGTATTTCTGCAGTGGTGTCTCCTTTTCTCCTGATCCAACCAGCTCCCAGTCTCCAGACCTGATGGAGAAAAATAAGTGGTAGCAAAATAAAATGAACTGTGGATTAAGCATTCAAAATACCATATAAAAGGAACACAAATTTTTGAAAGTTCCAACCGCAAAATGCCGTTCCTCTCAGCCAAGCAACACATAAATAGAAAAGTAAAGGAAGGAATGTTTGAAAAGTACACAAGAGTGAGTGAAAAGAGAAAGGGAGCTGTCTACTCACAACAAAACAAATCATCCCAAACCCACCACGCAGAGAAACAGTTGCATCATTTTGTATCTTCGCTGGTTACGACCTCCTGGCTGAACACCTCTACAAGATCTCCATAATGACATCACCAGTATGTTGTGTTGTACAAAGATAATGACAGTATCATGAACTGGGACCATATTTTGAAATGTAGTGTTTTGAAAGACTTCCAGTATACAACTCTATTGGGAAGTACGAAGACAAATGGCTTTATGTCAAGTGTGTGGGCATTAAATTAAATAAATAAATATTGTACAATCTTAACAGATAACTGGTAAATTAATAGGAATTTTCAACTGGCTTAATGCCAATGTCTTGAGGTGGACTGAGCTTCTTACAGAATGAGTACACAGAATAATCCATAAGTCTCAACCTCGAGGAATCTTCAGGCCTGTTTTATTACATAACAACATGAGACCATGTAGGGCATCCCCTCAAACGAGCCAAATTATCACACAGAATAATATATCACACACGGAGAAAGCTAGATTAAATTTTTTGTACTTTTCAACATTTTAATTAATTCTTTTTGACCTACAGATAATTAAACAAATATGTTAATTATTCTATTCTAACACAATACAATCGCTATTATTTTATTTTGCGAGGTTAGTGTGAAAAATGAGCCCTTAAGGCCTATAACAGGGTGTCCACCAAGTAATGCTGAAGAAATTCCCGACTTATTCCCTGATTTTCATTGATCATTTCAGAAATTCCCGACCAAAATATGATTATGAAGCACTTTCTAATAACTGTATAAGTAAAATTATAGGATTATACATACTTTAAACAAGAAAAACTTCTAGTAACAAAAGTAATTGCAAACAATAATTACTTAAATATACAAAAGTAAGGAACAGTAAAATAAATTAAATATACCTCCATGTAGGCCTATTATTGTCTAGAAGTCTTTTTGATCCCATTTATTTGTTTCTTCGGCAACTTAATTTGTTGATCTAGAGCAGCTGCAGCTTTTTCGAACTCTTAAGAGCAGTTTGTTTTTTTTTCTGTTCTTAAGCTTTGCAATTTTTCGAATTTTCCCGGATATTTTAAAAAATTCATCGACTTTTCCCTGATTTTCCCGACCATACGAAATTCCCGGCCTTTTCGCGGATTTTCCCGACCAGTGGACACCCTGCCTATAACCATCATGGTGTGCTAGAATTTTGTCCTGCAGTAGTTTTTTCACATGCCTGTAAATCTACACAATTAAGTATACTCAAATGATAAGGAGCTGGGCCAAGATTAAATCCGGAAACTTGGTAATATAAAGCCAATGTGAAACCAGGTGTTCCTTGTACAAGCTGTAGTTTGTGTTTGTGAAACATGACTGATCATCAGGGTCCGGATTCTGATGACCTAAAATTGTTTGAAAAATGACCTATAAAATGACCCTAAATTTTAAAGAAAATGAATTAATAATTATAAAAAATGACCTAAAAGCTGATATTTTATTTATAAAAAAATTATTATTGTACACATAAAGTTATAGACTAGTTTGTACATAATTAGGAAAACTGTAAATAACTGTAATCTTGTGAATGTTCTTTTCTGACGGAAATTTATACTGGCACTGAGGCACTGGTGAGTCAAAATTCGGCATTTCCTTTGTAAACAGTAGTTTGCACTCTGAAATCCAAGCAGGTGGCAGACTTTGGTGCCTAGTCAATCTAATAACAATTGTATTACAGTGAGTCCCACGCAAGAGTTGGCCAATGACGCGGGTTTCTGCATCGCGGCGTGTAGAGCTCCAACTCCCGATCGATCAGGTGAAATGTCTACACTAATAAAGCCCCGATCGGTGTAATGATTCAGGTTCTCACATTTACAGTTAAAATTACAATGAAAATAAACATATACCTCATCACAAGAGATGTTGGAAATGTTCTCCTCTTGCATATGCAACCCCACTGGCACCTATTTAGGAAATTTTCTTTCACGCGCGTAAGTTCAGCTTCCGAGATACAGTTAATTTCTCTTGTGATATTGTCTTTAAGTTCTTGTAATGTATGGGAAATTGACCTATACACTTTTTTTGGCAAGTTTCCCCATAAATAATATTCACATACTGTTAGAAGAACTTAAAGACAATATCACATAGGCCTATCACAAAAGAAATTAACTCTGTCTCGGAAGCTGAACTTATGTGCATGAAAGAAATCTCCTAAAATGTGTCAGTATTGTGTGCATGCAAGAGGAGAACATTTCCAACATCTCTTGTGACGAGGTGAGTGGTTACTTTCATTGTAATTTTAACTGTAAATGTGAGAACCTGAATCATTACACCGATCGCGGCTTTATTTACGTAGATATTTCACCCGATCGCTCGGGAGTTGGAGCTGTAGCCGCCGCGACACAGAAACCAGCGTCATTGGCGAACTCTTGCGTGGCACTCACTGTATAAGTTAATACAACATTTTGGCGTTTCTTTGATTCTCATTTCCGACTGAGATATGACAACACTTAACGCCGAATTTTTCCTTCATGCATTAAACAAACAACACTTCAAAAACAGTACCGCTAGTACCGCTACACTCAATGCAAATACATGAAAATGACTAAATAAAGAAGCAAATGAAACGAAAATGACAAAATAATGACCTAAAATTGAAATAAATGGCCTAAAAATATAAAATTGCAAAAAATGACAAAAAATGACCTAATAAAAATGTAAATATTTCTATAATCTAGTGGCCATGATTAGGAATTATATACTAGTTGGCAATGTCTATGCAGCATCAATAAAAAGATGACATGTCATTAGGATCCGGGCCCTGTTGATCATGAAGTTACAAGGATGTACAACTGCTCTATTTTCAGTTTTGAATTACAAGAATGTAAAATACTCTCACCTGGCATCATAACCAGTTCTAAGTCTCTTGGTAAGTCGATCACTGAAGTCAATCCCTTTTCCATCCACTGATTTTCCCTTGAATTTGTTAAATGCTTCACTAGCACTTATATGTAGTCGTTCAATGGAGTCTGATTCTTCCTGAAATTTCACAAGTAACTTATAATAAATTAATATAATATATTGTAGTGGTGAGAAAAGAATCTACTCAAGAATGAGAACAATATAACAAACATACTTTTAATAGCTATTTATGTATCAAGTATGCAAAATAACGCTTTAGTGGACGAATCTAGTATTGTGGATGTGGTGTAAACAGAATCCGAAATACTGGATGAGTCTGCTCAAGTTTTTGCATGCATGGTGCATACAATATTTTTTAGTAAAAGCTCTCTAAATTATAAAATGAAATAAAAATACTGTAAGTTATAGGTTAATTAATTATAATGAAAAATATAGACATTTAACATCATACAGTGGAATGATAATTCTTTCACACTCGCCATATGTAGGCTAAGATGGAAAGGTGAACTCAGAATGAAAAATTCAATGCCATGAACCAGGATCTTCGGCTCTCCGTGCTGATGCTCTAACCCAGTGGTTCCCAAACTATGGGTCGCGGGAGCAATTTTGGTGGGTCGCGAAAAGGGCGAGAAAAATTAAATGTGTTTTCCATATAAGGAAAGAGTGTTTAATTTAATTTAATTTGTAAATAAAAAACAATTTCACAAATCTCGTTAATTTTTTTAAAAATAAAATGTAGGCTACTAGTTGGACAATGCTCTTTATTGAAATAAGCTTTACCATTTTTATTTCAACTGTGTTTCCTCAGCAGGGCATTTGAAAGCAAAAAAACTATTGAAAGGCATATGAAAAACATGTGCTGTATTTTATATAGCCTATATTGGTTATCGTTATGTAGTAGTGGGTCGCGAAAAAAAAATTCTAGACGAAGGTGGGTCCCAGGACAAAAAAGTTTGGGAACCCACGGGAGGTTTCTCTCCGTCGAGAACACACATCCAAATGGCGTCCTACCCTTGTAGGTACTTTGAAGCCTAGTTATTATTTATATACTATTAATTAAGTGGAAGGAAAGGAAATAGACATTAAATCCATGTCTGGGATAATAATACAAGTAAGAATCAGCTTGAAAAATTCCATGTCATAACCGGGATTTGAACACGGAGAGAAACCTCCCGTGGTTTGCCTTGTCTTCTGAATCAGTTGAGGAATTTGATGTCAGACTGGCATGTTGTCATGGTAGCTCAATGGTAGAGCATCGGCGCGTTAAGCCGAAGATCCGTGTTCAAATCCCGGTTATGACATGGAATTTTTCAAGCTGATTCTTACTTGTATTATTATCCCAGACATGGATTTAATGTCTATTTCCTTTCCTTCCACTTAATTAATAGTTTGGGAACCGCTGCTCTAACCATTCCACTGTGACCTACTAGTGGTTTACTATAAATCCCGGATCTTAAAAGTACTTACAGGTTGTAAGTCACCACTGGGTTCGTATCTCATATTGAAAACGCCTGGTGGTATACTGGGATTGTGAGTCAGTTGGAGAATTTAATGTTGTACCGGCACATTGCCATGGTAGCTCAGTTGGTTAGAGCATCGGCATGGAGAGCCGAAGATCCTGGTTCAAATCCCGGCTATGGCATTGCATTTTTCATTCTAACTTCACCTTTTTATTTAACATCATATTCTCACAGCCATCTGACTCGTAGAATAGAATGAACTGTACCAATATGAAATGCAGTATAGAAGCATAATATATGAGTAGCTTGTATGTAAATAATAATGCATACGAATTAGTATTTATGAAAAGCTTGTGAAAATATGAGT
Organism: Ectobius pallidus; assembly: GCA_964059195.1. Taxonomy (NCBI): domain Eukaryota; kingdom Metazoa; phylum Arthropoda; class Insecta; order Blattodea; family Ectobiidae; genus Ectobius; species Ectobius pallidus. The sequence goes on from CAXKWD010000009.1 coordinate 134,547,863, forward strand.
GATAATCCCGAAGAAATTTCAATCCAAGCCAGAAACATTGAATTGGAGCTGCTGCCAGCAAAATCTCGGGAGCAGTAAATTATGAAGAAATATAGGCGGGTTAATCCATATGAAATCAACCAATTCAGCCATTTCATAATTACGGGTGGGACATTCTAGCATATTATGAAAACTATTTTTGTTTATTATATGTCATAAATAATAAACTAGAATTGCTTACTCACATTCTGTAAAATTTACAATGCCTCCGCACTACATGCAAATCATTATTTAAAATTTATTTTAAATATTTTAAATTTGTTTTTCATAATCTATTATGGGTGGGACATAATTTGGACAATGATTTTAATGATACACAAAAACAGTTCACTTGCTGTTCTGCTATTACTGTTAGGGTCTTAGTGTTGTTATTAAGGAAGATATGATGTATTACATACAAATTATAAACTGTTTACAGATCGTCAGAACATTTATTTAACTCATCAATAATAATTTAATAAAACTATTACCATTACGGATGGGACAAAAAGTCACTGTTTGTTACTTTACATAGTAATTAACCACACATATTTTTTCAAGTTAATCTTATACCAAATTGTACCTTAAGATGTATATTTTCTCAAATGAAAATGGACATAGCTGATTACTCTTGACTACTTGGTATTAAAGAGTGTAGAAATCATGCTAAAAGTGGCAACAAAAAGTAACTCAACGCTATAAATAGGTAAATCGACAGATTCTACACATGAAACCACTTCAAATACACCCAAGTCCTTAATATTCAGTGAATTTGAGGTTTTAAACTTATATTTGACCACCCAATTACAATAATTTTATAACTTCTCTCTTTGAGGGAAAAATTCCCATATTTTATGAAATGGCTGAGCTTTATGACTTACGCTGTACAAAGAAAAATTGAATGGGCCTTTAGCAGAACCTGCATGTGCAAAAAGCAAATGACAGAGAGGCAATGTTGCCTGTTGTTCAGGTATCTTCGTGCCTGATAGGATTGTAACACTGTGCAATTTCAAATGCGCAATAAGAAACTACCGTATTTTTTGGACTATAAGACGCTCCGGACCATAAGTATTTAGGATGGAAATTTAAGAAATAGATCAATGTGATTTTAAACGATATTTTAAAAATGGAATAATATACTTCATTGCATTGCATTGCAATTATGATTTTCTACCATGGATTCAGTGCTCAATATCAGGCTGTTAAGGTCATTGCCTTCATTTAGACCACCCCAAAGAGACAACTCCTTTTGTATGAAAGAACCCAACATTCCTTTCTTTTCACATTGTATACCCGGCTTACCATTTCCCTCATTTTACCGATTGTGATAAGTGCACTGATGTACAGTCTGTGCTAAAATTTGCAACTAATCCTTCTTTGCAACAACACCTTCTTTATGATTATGGTATTACTAGCAATATTTACCGCGATTTTAATATTTGTAGTTTACTTCGGACCATTAGACGCGCCCAATTTTCAAACATATTTTTAAGGGGAAAAAGTGCGTATTATGGTCCGAAAAATACGGTATATACACAAACTAAAAATGTCTAGTGTTATCATGATGAAGAAGAAATGTTTAGAAGTAGGCCTATGTATGGGTGTTCATTCTTGATTGCATTAACAAAATTTTTATAATACTTAAACACTTGGCGTTGCAAACTAGGATCACCAAAGATAACCCTAGTTTGCAACATCAAGTGTTTTAAGTTATATATATTATAAAAAAAAAAGTTTCTTAAGCCAGCTGTGCAAAAACAACATTTTCACTAAACATGGTTGTTGAGCTGTTAGGTTTTAAAGGATAAGTAGGGAAAAAATAGTTTTATGCTGCGTGCTAGGCTCCTCCCACGAACTCTCTAACGGGACCTGCCTCAATGTGACACATAATAGGCATCGTGCTATTCAGTATGTTTCTCCTAAACTAACATAACGTTGCTAACCTAACAAAACCTGTCACTGACCTAGAATTTACCTATCATTTAACTAAATGCAGAAGCTTTTTACCCTTCCACACCTTTCATAAAACATCGTTAAAACTGTCAAGGAAGTCATGCTACAATAGATGAGTGCGCATGCTCGGAAGCGAGGGGAAGGAACCGGCGGGCTATTCAAGTCTAATACCAAATTCAGAATGCCCTCCTAAATTAATATCACTGTTCATAACCTAACTGCCACTGAACTAGAATTTCGGGAGAATTCGGAATGCCCTACAAAATTAATAAAGTAATTTTACTACGGTACAATTGTAATTTTCATAATTCTCGTTAACTGAGCAAGTACATAGCCGTGATAGATGTAAGGGAAGCAAGCAGTAGTGTGGGCATTGGCTCGGAAGCGAGGTTCAGCAGGGGAGTGCGGGTGGAGCTTCGCCGGCAGGCAGCATATATCTATCTTTCACCGATAAGTACTTAAGACTATTGAGTAAACAAGGCAAAACAAACTGGAAATAAATATACAAAAAACCGTCCAAATGGTTTATCGCAAAGGAGGACGACAAAAAGTAGATGATAGCATTTCCCTAGGAGCAGAAACTCTAAATACGGTGAACACATACAAATATTTAGGTTTAACCTTCCAGACAAGAGTAAACTGTTTCACAAATCACATAAAGGATAGGACCACAGCAGCAATCAGAGCAATCTATGACATCCAGAACCTAACCAGACTATCAATCAATACTGCATTGCTACTATTCAAAGCCAAAGTCAGCCCCATACTAACGTATGGAATTCACCTAATCTGGGAACATCTAACAATCGCTAACCTAGAAGAAATAGAAAAAATAAAAGCACGTTTCTTAAAAGCCACACTAGGAGTGTCCAAATACACTAAGTCACGACTGCTGACGAGGGAACCATTTTTCCTAGAAGAACTACGCCTAAGCCTACACCTGAAAAATACTAGACAGTATGAACAAGCCCTAAAGAAGACATACATCAAAAAACAAGAAATATGGGAAGATTTCTTCTGAACAGATGCCATGGTATATCGCCAATGGACACAAGCTAACCAAGATTACAGGAGTGCAATAACCCGGATGGCAATTCATGGATTTCACCACAAGATGTGTAAAAACAGGTCATACCAAGTGGTTCAAATCATATCTTTCTGATAGAACTCAAAAGGTAATAATAAATGGAAATGAATCTAACCTAGGGATTGTTAAGAATGGGGTACCTCAGGGATCAATACTGGGACCTTTGCTCTTTTTAATTTTCATTAATGACTTGCCCTATAACTTAAGTGACGAATCAAAGGTATTGCTCTTCGCAGATGATACTAGTGTACTTGTAACAGGAACGTCACAAGAACATTTATCAAGAATAGCTACAAAGGCTTTTCACGAGTTAAACACATGGTTTCTAGCTAATAAAATGACACTTAATATTGATAAGACCCATTTTATACAATTTAGGACAAAAAACAGATGTATCTCAAATCTTGAAATTAATTATGGAACACAAATCATACAAGAAATTAGCAATGTAAAATTTTTAGGACTGCAAATTGACCAAAATCTTGACTGGAAAACACACATAGAAATGATAAGTCCAAAACTGAGTTCAGCATGCTTTGCTTTAAGAATTTTGAATAATATATTAAAACAGAATGCATTACTTATGGTATATTTTGCATATTTTCACTCGGTAATGAGGTACGGGATAATTTTCTGGGGCAACTCTACCCATAGGGAGAAAATATTTAGATTTCAAAAGCGGGCAATAAGAATAATATGTGGAAAGAAAAAAAGGGAATCTTGTAAACCGCTGTTTGAAAAATTAAGAGTCCTCACTCTTACAGGGGAGTATATATACTCTGTTATGTGTTTTGTAGTGAATAATATTGATAAATTTCAAACTAATTTTAGTGTACATGGACGTACTACCAGAAACATGAATGATCTACACAGACCAAATAACTCGTTAAAACTCTTTCAGAAGGGTGCGTATTATTCTGGAGTACAGATATATAACAAGCTTCCAAACAACATTAAATTATTATGTATTCAAAGAAAGATCAAACCTTTCAAAACAGCTGTCAAGGAATTTTTAATAACTCACACCTTCTACAATTTGGAGGAATATTTCCAGCTTGGATAAATTTGGCAGCTTGCAGTTTCTGTAGACCTATATTACTGTTATAACATGCATGTATTTTTTGATCTGACGTGTTCTATATCCTTGAGTCCCGCTCAACACAGGATCTACAGGACGAGATATCTACATCTACAACCAAACAATTACTGTGTGTGTGCATTATGTGACAAGCCATGCGAGCGCTACCACTTAGAAAAATGTAAGAACAGAACAAAATCACTGATGGAAATCAGTAACGAGTGACAATTGCACATATGTGCGCATTCTTCTCTTATATATTGAGTAATCATGTGTCTTTCCAGGAGAAGTGGCAGGAAATCTGCACTCTCTTTCTCCCTTCTGACAAGTGCAGCAACAGCACACAAAGAGTTGTCAGGGATTGGTGTAGGCTACACCAATTTCCTTTGTGGAGTATCAGTCATATAATATATTAGAGCAATGTACGGTAATGTGTACAGTATTGCAGCAGAGTGTGGTAGCTGCTATCGTCTGTTATGTCGCCTTGTATGCAAAATTGGGCACATAGAGCAGGCAAGTGAATTCTCGAGACAGCAATGAGTAAAGTGCCTATCTAGGAAGGGATTTAGATTCTCTGATACCAAAGACAATCAAATAAAAGTCAACAGTTATCTGGAAATACTTTACCTCATAGAAGTTCGTATTCTGGTCCGATTCTGGAAGATCATTAGTTTCATAAATATCGGGTTGTTCATATGCCTGAAACAAAGAAATTCGATGAGGAAACATATTATATTTGGCGGGGGCCCTATTTGGTAACTTATATAGAATGTAAACTGACAAATCTTGACGTAAATGGGCATTATAACAATGCTTTGACGTTTGCAATCAGCCTACATAACCAATGAATATTACACGGACCATTTTCGCTAATGGATTGAAACAGAGTTTCCCTGAATTTTTAAACACGTAGTAATGCTAATATACATTTAAATTAGACATCGATTCTTAATATCATTAAAATTCCCATTTCTTACTATTCCAGGAAGATCAGCGTATTTGGGATCCGCCATTTCACTAGCTCGTTACTCCGCTCTCCGGTCGTACTCGAAGCTCGAAGGCAGCAAACAATCGATAGTGAACGATGAACTCGAACGGAAAAGAAGTCACGCCCTCTTCCGTGCGCTCTCCTTAATATATTAGGAAATTCGCACAGCAAATCAAGACTGGTGTATGTCATGGCCAGAGAAACTTTTCTCATAGAGGACATCAGACTCGAACTCCTTCTGCCAATGACAGAAAACTACAAGAAAGTACTGGAAAAACTTCAACGGAAAAGAGAAGAGATTTGGGCAGATTTTTACAACACAGAGGTTATGGTTAGCAGAGAATGGATGAGCACAAACTATGAGCTGAGACATTTAGTGACAAGAATGGCAGTTCATGGTTTTCACCATAAAATGTGCAAAAGGAAGCGAAATCACGAACCAGATGAAACGTGTGTATGTGAAGTGTGTGACGAAAGCTGTGACCGATATCATATCCTCAGTTGTAAGAAGAGAACAAGGTCCCTCAAAGACTACAGTCTGGAGGGCTAAACACCAAACTTTGCACAAATGTGCGCAATTCATACTTTATTTATAAATTCGCACAATGTTCATTTTTTTTTTTTTATTCCTGACAAAAGTTCGTCGCTGTGCTCGCTGTGTGATCAGAAGTGCGAACGGTATCACATAGTGAACTGTAAAAAAAGAACACGATCAATTAGAGAGTATAGCGAAAATTAAATTATCATTTTAATGCTCTTTCGAGCGCCCCTTATGTATATTAGGTTTGTTCGCAAAGCAGTCAGAAACCAGGAACTTATAGTTCGCGCATGCGCTCTTTCTCCACACGCGTTCGCAAAGCGAGAATCCGTGATTCTGATTTCAATCTTCTGTTCGCAAAGCTCTCACGGACAGTTTCTGTACTATAAGAAAAGTTTGCAGGCTCTAGCATGAATTGTTATCAGAGACATGCGCAGTAACCTATTTTCACGCGCCTGACTCCTCCCTCCTATAACATTGCGCCAGATTTATAAACATAGGCTACTTATATGTATGAATAATGGAAGATAATTAAAAGTTTCCCAAAATATAGATTATATTGTCGATGTATATTGCATTTATAACATGTCAAAAGGAAATATATATTTTATTTATATATCATATCGATTAATCGCAGAAACTATCGATTCCAAATTCTTGTAACCATTCGCAAAGTGCAAATCACGGGTAAGTTACAGACTGGACATGCGCAGTACAACAAATTCTCAAGCGGTCACGGATTTGCTTTGCGAACAAACCTATTATAAAAGTTCGTCAACGCGAGTTCACAGGCAAAAGCATGATCTACAATCTACAAGGCTATGACATCGCCTCAGCTGATTTGACATCAGGCCGACTAGTTTGTTTACATCATTAAGCGAGAAAATATGGGAAAAGTTTGAGGTTTTAAAAATTGTAATAACTTCCATAGGATCTCGAACACTCAGAAGGTAAATTACACGTTAGGTATTTTGTTGGTTGCTAAAATATATTAAATCACTTTTAAAATTAAATTACAGATAGCTTTTAACCTATCTCTACTTTCAGTTTTAGCAATGCTGGTGGGTGGTCACGGAGAATCGAATCCAAATACAACCTGGCTTCAAAGTCGTGGGTTATGGATAAGTTATGCCCTTGGAATATTGACTCTCCATTTAATTTTGCTGAGTGTTCCGATATTGACTGTAGCTCTTGCCTGGACGCTGACTAACCTAATTCATAATGCTGTAAGTTCTGCTGTGACATGATTTTATTCTATTCGTGCTATATTTTGAGTAAATATTATATTATACTTGAATATTTCTGTGTTTAAACTTAAGGCTTGTACATGTTGGAACAATGGAAAATAGGTTTATTCTTACAGGATATACTGCTGATGCATGTTAATCAATGCTACCATTCTCTTGGTGGAACAGCGTTGTTTCTTTGGCGAAAACCAAATATGTGTGGCACCCTGGCCCCTCCACTCACCGCTGCCCGTTGCCATGGCAAGTGCCGCTTCCCCTACCTTTCCCCCAGCAAGCTGCTCAAGGCCACCTGGCCTTGCAAGCTCCTCAACGCCCACCCAATATGTACATGCCCTAAGAGATGCATGAATAATAATTTGAGTTTATCCATGTTGTGAATCAGTAGTTTCTCAGGCTTCCGGTATCTAGTTAGATGGAGAGATACAGTGCCATTGAGACATTGCTCCCCAGCAATAATTATGTTCTCCATCCACGAGAAGGTTGGTATTTTACCACCTCTATCTTCCTCCCTCCTGCATTCCTTTCAAACCTTTAACAGAACATTATAACCATACCCTAATGCTGCCAACTGAATACTATTCCTTAGGAGATTTTCGCCTGCACAAGCTGAGTGGAGTGTGACTACTCGATGGCACTGAATAGTTGCCGGGAAAGGAATCTAATGTTTTATATAACTTAATTGACGATTTATTCATGGGTTTATTGGTCAAGAAGAAGTTTTGTAAAATGCTGAGCTTTTGTTTTGTAACTCAAATTCCAACTTCTTATATCTAAATGGCTAATACAGTTGTAATTGTATAATATACGAGAGGGCCAGAAATCTCGGACTTCTATGAAACCTTGATATTACTGATAACTTGTGAACAATTCATCAGTGTCGTTCATAAAGATTTCCTCTATATGTTTTTATTGATTATTGTCAGACCAATATATGCCTAGCTAAGTTATTTATTTAATCTGTATTTTTTTTTTGGACCAAGAACGTATTTGGAAAGAGTGTGGGGACCAATAATGGCTTCCAGGCCTGGCTATGTTTAAGAATGCCATCCTTTTATCGCTGTAGTTCCATCTTTCGATCTATTAACTTAGTTGGAAGCCCGGGAAAACATTATTCATTAATATGTACAATTTATTGTGATACAGTACTTCTCCTCTTTTTTTCCAGTGTCATTTTGTATTTCTACACATCCTGAAAGGAGCACCCTGGATTCCTCAAGATCAAGGAGATAGCAGGATACTCACACATTGGGAACAAATAGATTATGGACAGCAGTTTACAGCTACTCGGAAATTCCTCACTGTTGTGCCCATTGTACTGTAAGTTCTTTCACAGACTTTCAAAATTCCTGATTAGGCTTCGTTGACAGCCTGCATGCAATTGATTTTTAATAAGTGATCTGAGTTTACTATAGCTCATATCTGGGTTTTTATTTATTATTTTTACGAATAAAGCCAAATTTCATATTATGTTATTCTTAAATCCTAAAGAATCCCTATCCAGTATAAGCACCTTTTTCTTGTAGGAATATCTATCTATATAACAAGAGGTAGAGTTTGCCTCTCTGTGTATGCATGCAATGCCCAGCAAAATCTACTGAACGCAGAGATCTGAAATTTTAAACACAGATGGACTGAAGGATGGGCAAATACACCTCGAAGACAGATTTTTTTATTTTCCCTTTCATTCGTGAGTTATGAGTGAAAGACAGGCAGAAAACTTGCATTTTTTTAACTTTCGAAGCATCAGTTTTCATTAATACATTTCAACTGTGAAATCAATTGTAGGTGGCTTTGCCTATTTTTGTTATACCAAAAGTTGTGATTTCTTGAATTTTGTAACCCCACTTTGGTTGATTCATTTGTTTATAATGTCAAGGCATGCAAACATCTCGTTTTTTCAAACTCTTTCCTCGATCCATATGCATTGCTTAAATTCATGATGCTAGATTTGTAAAATCATTAAATCAAACTGAGGAAAAATGAATACCAGTTGTATGTTCCAAAGTTCATCAGTAAAGAGTTGAAATTTATTATTTTCTCGATGTAGGCCTACTGAATCGGTGATGGATTAAGAAAGTGGGGGTACGCTGGTCCAACCCCCACACAGAGGTAGGGGCATGGTGTATACCTGCATGCTCCCTTGATTTAAGCACTGAGTATAATAAAGCTGGGGTACGCCATAGTGTAGTGATTGAGGCACTGTGCTTCAAACCGGAAGGTCGTGGGTTCAATCCCCGATGAGGTTGTTACGAGTTTTTCAATTTGGCCTAATATTTCTGGTGGCACTATGGCCCTGGGGTTGACTCAGCCTCTATGGGTACCAGGAGCATTCCTGGGGATAAATGCGGCTGGACAACCTTACCACTCCAACTGCCGATTGTCTAAAAATCCGGGATCCTCAACCTCCTGGAACCCTCAGGGCCTCAATGGCCTGTATAGGGAACACTTTACTTTATAATAAAGCTATGTTTGCACTTAATTTTTTTTAGTATGTTTATATGTTGTAGTTTACAAATTTCCCTTGCCTATAAAAATATGACTGTAATTTGCAACACCACGCGAATTAATAATTTAATATATAATTATTTTTTTTATTTTCAGTTTTCTTCTTACCAGCTTCTACACGAAGTATGCAACAAGCCACTTTATTGTAAACTTCATTTCCATGGTGTTGGTAGTTCTACCGAAGTTACCCCAGTTCCATCGTGTGAGGCTGTTTGGCATCAATAAATACTGAGACTGAAGTTTTTACTAGGAGAGTGGATGCAGGGTACCTGAGTAGCGACTCATTGGCTCATCTGTTAACCAGTTGTCTGTGATTTTGTTAATTATCTTAGCAATCATTTTTTCAGAAGCCTATTCCTTTTGCATTGTTATTAAAGCGGTTAAGGGGTCTCGAGTAACATAGACTACTTAAAACAATTTAAAACGAAGTTATGTAAACAGTGGAGCATACTGAATATTGAGAAAAATCGAAAAATAAAAACACTTTTGACTTCACTTACGACAATTTAAAAAAAACTGGACTAGTTTCGGGAGTGTTTCTCCCATCATCAGCTGTCGCTTGAGTAGTCCAGTTTTTTAAAAATTGATGTAAGTGGAGTCAAAAGTCTTTTTATTTTTCAACTTTCTTAAAATATATAGACTACTTATGCTGAACCTTTTTGACATTTTGAATATTATTTAAAAATAATAATTTTGCAAACGAGGAAATATCTCTTATAAATACTGTATTAAGTTAATTCATCATCATATTGGAAGTTGACACAGTGAAACTTTATAACATAAGATTTATACTGAGTTGGGTCTAGTACATATACTTAACTTTCTGTATAAATACATGAAATAGTTTTGAAGACCATTGTTCATACTCTTCAGATGTACACCAACTGCCAGCTGGGCGTTCGTGTTGCCCTCTGGGGGATGTTGACCGCATCTGGTTATGAGAACCTTACATTATAAAAACCTTATTTTATCACTCAACTTCACTTTTAAGTGTTTACTTACACCTAACGTGTTTCACAAGCAACTTGCTTGCATCCTCAGATGAGGTCCACTGCCAGGTCCATTGTTGGATTGATAGATGTCTCTGTAGGATGGATCATTCTGGAGATAAGGTCGCTTTCCTTTGGCATTTCAAAACTTACTAATTTATTTTATTTCTTTGGATGAAGATTTTTTTTCCCATATAGTCAGATCAAGCGGTTTATGTACAACTTTTAATAATTTTATGTCATCCTCAAACTCGTGTTCATTGGTCCAATAGTGATGGGCAACCACAGATTTTTCCAGTTGTTTGTACCATATATTGCATAAGTGTTCCTTGTGCCTTACAGTCAAATTTCTTTTTGTCATGCCAATACCTAGTCTAACCATAAATACTGTTACAAACTTTTTCATGAAATACTCCTACAGTTTTCAAGATATTTTATTCTCCTTATAGCATGGACTACTTACATTTATTCTGAACAGAAAGCACTAATCAGTTTTCAAAATGGCCGCCCTTGGCTTTGACACAGTCTCTTAGTCTTTGTGGCCATTCATCAATAGCAGTACGAAGCCTCTCTAATGGGAAATCCGCCACTGCTTTCACCAAAGCCCGTTTCAAACTGCCAATGTTGGGGTGTCTTTTCTTGCACACCTTTTGCTCTAACTCTGCCCACAACTGGTAGTCCAATGGGTTGAGATCTGGACTGCTAGAAGGCCAATCACTTGTGGAAATGAAGTCCGGCAGATTGTCCCTCAGCCACCTCTGCGTGGACTTCGCCTTGTGGGCTGGTGCTGAATCCTGCTGGAAGCTCCAGTGCAGGTTCTGGAATAAGGTGTTGGACAAGGGCTTTACGATTGGCTCCAACACGGTGGTCTCGTAGACTTGGGCGGAGGTTTTCACTCCTTTCTCGCAGAAATGGAGCTTGGTAGCACCGTCATACGCCACACCCCACCAAACCATCACTGACGATGGATGATGACCCCTGATGAGCTTCGGAACTTTCTCACGAGCTTCTCGAGAACTTGTAGCATACACCCTGTCATTCTGGCGGTTGTAGGACTCCTCAATGTTGAATATCTTTTCATCTGTAAAAAGAATTCTCCTGTGCCCATTATCGGCGTAACGCTGAAGAAGGCGCTTACATTTCAGCTCCCTCTGTCGCTTCAGCTGCGGAGTGAGGAAGTGACCTGTACTTCGCCTGTAAGCTCTCACCCCCAGGTCACTTCTTAGTATCCGCGACATCGACATTTTGGAAATGTTCATCTCACGAGCCATCACTGATTGCCTCCGGACAGGATTCCTCCTGATACGAGCCGCCACTGCTTGGACCACCTTCCTGTTCCTCACGGTGCGTGGGCGACCTTGCCGCGGGCGATCTTCGATGGTCCCAGCCTCAGTGAACCTTTTGATAGTCCGGTAAACAAACATCCTGCTGATTTTCAGTTTTTTAAGGGTTGTGAAAATCTCAGATGCTGATTTTCCCACTTTATGCAATGCTATTACTGCTACACGATTTTCATAATCACCCCACTCCATTAGAAAAACTTTGCAAATCACACTTTCTCTTCTGATGCTCAACACACAATGACACCCTTGGTCCTCCGCTATAAGGGTGGTTTATTATCTTTAAAACCGGATGTACACCCTCTGTCAAAAGTTTGTAACAGTATTTATGGTAAGACTGGGTATAAAATTTTCCACAGTCTAAATGCCTGAATTTTTGTTGGGGGAATTTTATCTCAGTTCCAAATTAAGTAGATTTTTTATGCTGCATTTGTTAATTGGAGCCAATCTGATGTTAACATCTTTGAAAACTTTACTGAATTTGTCATGGACCTCATCTGAGGATGCAATCAAGTCGTTTGTGAAAAGTGTTATGTGTAAGTAAACATTTAAAAGTGAAGTTGAATGATAAAATAAGGTTTTTATAATTTGACCTCTTTTCACTGTGAGTCCCGTAAATATTATGTATGATTAGAACATTAGCTGTTGGAATGTCAAAGTTCACGAGATGTTCTTTATGTCTGGGTCCAAGGTCACAAGAAACTTTTGATTTGGGAGAAGTATTAATTTACAAACATAAAGAACAATTCATGAACTTCGACATTCTAACACATGAGGGTCTCATCACCAAATGCAATCAATACCCCCCAGAGTGCAACACGAATGTCTAGCCAGCCGTTGGTGTACAGTCGGTCAAATAAAAAACGTCGGGACTCGTATGCAGTTAAAATTAAAGTTTTAACGCATTAGTTCACATGTTTCCTATAAAAAACATAAAATACAGGACATTCTCGGAACATATGAGGCCATGCGACAGGAGGGAAAAAATGAACTACGCGGAAAGCGCAACACACGATATTCAACTTAATGTATTATCATAATTCATTTTACTGTGTGTCATCGCGCCACATAGGCCTACAAATGCTAGCTTGAAAGAAAGTGTAGTTAGGGCTGTAACTGATCTGCATTTTTGGCCCTTGAAACATCGAGAAGGTTCCATATTTCTTAAAGACCATATTTCTTAATGCGACCGGAAGTTTTCATAGGAAATTTGGATCTGGCCAGCTGCGTATTTCGATGCTAGATTGGTTGCAGAAGTTGAACATAAGTTATTGGTTTTACACTACAAGTACCGGTATTATAAAATAAAATCTTTAAAAAATGCTCCTTGAATAATCATATTCTTTGCGAATTTATTAATTATTAATATTATAAGAATTTGCAACCAAGAATATCCTTCTATACATGTTTGTTTTGGAACAAAACTGACTAAATAATCAAGAAAATACATGGAGAGACAAGAGGCAGGTGTGAACCTAACCTTAAGTCTTCCTGTACATGCGCATATGCTCGTTCGTGATACTTAATCAAATACCACCCGACATTTTTTATTTGACCGACTGTACATGAATGACAATGGTCTTTGAAACTATTTCAGGTATTTATACCAGAAAGTGAAGTATACATGCTTAATGTACTTAACTAATAAGGTTTTCATAATACTTAAACACTTGATTTTGCAAACTAGGGTTACTTTTGGTGATCCAGACGGCCTATTTCACACTATTTTAGCACATCATCAGCGGTTTCCGAACTGCTACTGGGTGCCTGTGTTTGTGGGTGGCATGGATGTTGTGTCGTTCGTGAAGGGGTGGGAGTTTTTGGTGGGGTTTGAATGTCGAGTATCGTAATCATAGTTTGTAAAATCAAGTGTTTAAGTATTATGAAAACTTTATTAACACAATCAAGAATGGATACCCATACATACAGCGGTTCCCAACCGGTGGGTCGTGACTCGATCCTAAAACTATCAGAAACCATCAGAAAAGATAAGACAAATCAAAACAAATCAAATTGTGTTTTGATTGTTTTCTTGGTTCTTGATTTTTGGCATCTGGGACAGACAACATTACCATTACATCCCTCCCAGATGTAATATCGTATTCTTACTTAAAAACAGCAATTTTGTCTGAAAAATTAAAATGGTCTTTGTGTACTTTTATAATTGTAGTTTTTATCTTCACCTAGGAACACTTGTTTAGCAAGTATGAAACCACTTGTTGCATATATTGAAAACATATATCTATTGTTAAATAAATAACTGTTTTGCTACAAAGTGCTTATATTTTGTCAACCATTTTCAAATCAGAACACAAATTGTTTATCAATAATCATTCTGTACCTTCAAAAAAGCATATATAAGCTTATATATATTTGCAATATTTGATGGTAAATTATATATATATATAAGGAAGGGATACGATACAAATAAGGTTTTTCACCGACCGATGGGCCGTGGAGGTATTCCAGTAAGGAAAGGTGGGCCAGCTGAAAAAGGTTGGGAACCACTGAACTAATACATTTTTCACTATTTCTTTATCTGTATTGTATTGCGTTTTCCAGATCTCAGCTGTGAAAACTACTCTCATATTGTAGAAATGAATCCAAAGAATTTTCTTTAATAAACTTTGTAAAGTGTATTGTATTTATTATGCATTAATATGTAAGTGGAAGTAATTGTTTTCTAGAAGTTCAAACCCTCAAGGTCAGCTGATTAGCAAGATGCACACACATTAATTACCACTTTGTAGTCACAAGCACTAAATCTACCAGACTGGCATGCTTCCATATTTCTGTTGTCTATGAATTTGATTGGTAAAAGTTAACCAATACAATATGTTGTACATTCTACCATTAAAAAGGGTTTGATGGCATTTTAAAGAATCTTATGTATGTTGAATTTTTTTTACATTGATATTTCTTTAAAGTGATGTATCTGGTATCTGTTGATTCAGTACTAATAGAATAAATATAATTTTAACATTCTCTTCTCTGTTTTTTATATTTTTAAATTGTTCCACATGCTAGGCTATTAGGTATAGCAGTCGAGAAGCTCAAGGAAAAAATTGATGCCAAGACACTGTACTATCTCTAGTGGTATTCAAGCAGGCACAGGCCTGCAAAATTAGCCTGGAGGAGCATAATTAGTTAAAATTGGAATGAATTATTACTATGCATTGTTTGGGTAACTACAACATTATGGAAAAAAAAAAATTAAAATGTTGTACTTCCATAAAAATCATTACAATGCAAAAAGACTGGTGAATGTGGCTGTGAAACGAACTAAAAAATTTGTTATACCGTACTCAATGTTGTATATTAAATTTAAGAGAAATAAAATCAGGTTAACTGAAGTAACACAGTGCCAGAATGCTTTTGTTAATCATTGATAATTGCAATTATGTTATGCAGAAAATAAGTTATTTTTTATTTCTGAGTTAAGTTCCAAAGGTCTAGTTTGATAAGCATATGTGAAGGGATATGGGGTAGTGTTATTTGTCAAAGCTATTTGTATTGCAACTTCCAAAGCTGTATATGAACACTGTAAAACAATATGTTGTCAATGAGAACTGATTTGCATTTGATAAATTATTTCTAATATATTATAAAATAGGCACTAAATTGGGCATTACTCTGGTACCGGTCAACCAATTTGGTCCAATATCAATAGGCTTCTTCCCATGGATGTTATAAATGCGTATACAAAGTTTCATGATAATCTGATAAAGCGTGTTTGAGCTATTGCAGATACAGACAAGCAGACAGACATTTTTCCTGTCCACCACACAATCTCATAAAGTACCATTCTGGCAATAACTTCATCACATTCTAACAACTCTAAAATGTTTCATGGCATGAAAATGTTGTGTATAATTATTGCAAAGAGCTGTCATTGCTATAGGGAAAAAGTTCAGAGCTTCCTAAGTGTTTTACCTAATAGTCTAGTAGACTGGCTTCAATAGACTTTCCATTATGATTAATTATTCATCAACTTTCCATAATGATTGTCACTATTTTTGTGGTTATAATTTAATCATCATCCATGCTTTCCTGTGTTCATTTTTTCTACATTTAATGTCAGATTTTTAATTTTATTATTATTATTATATCCGGTCATGAAAACCACCAATAACGGCCGTGGGTGTCGGCATGCTGACCACATGCCCCCCAATCCTGCCATCTGCCTACGGGAGATGACGCAGCGGTCGGGTGGTAGGCCAAGTCCCTCCAGGGATGTAGCACCACGGAGTTTAGTTTAGTTTTTATAAATATTATAATATTATTATATTATTATTATTGTTGTTATTATTACTATTATTATTATTATTATTTCTGGGGGGAACGTTGTCAGCAAAGTAACATTTTACGATGTTGGAGAACTTAAAACTTTACCAATCCTGGAATAACATATGGTGAAAAAATCGTAAAAACCTTATGTTGTCGTTTTGTCCTTCCAGTGAGAGGGATACTTAAGAGGATTTCAGGATAATTTGATGGAGAAAATAATTCCTCTTCTTCCTTCTCAGTGCAGTGAAATGTGTCCCCATCCACTAGTGAATGTGAATCTAATCATTTCACCTACAAGAGCTTCATTCCATCTTTCTACTGCCAACAAACTGATGTTTCGTTAAAACGGTTAGTCCTGCACTGCAGTTGTTTCCACCTATGGGTAGAGGTGTTTGTTTTTGTTAATTAAGCTATAAAACAAAATATTGTATTTCAGGTTAAAATGACATTTTCTTAACATATTAGAATATTGGGAATTATTTGGGAGTAAAATTAAATCACGAAATAACGCTAATTTCTTAAATAAAACCTATTTTTGTTAGTATTATAGGAGAAAAATTCCTCCGACACTGGGACTTGAACCCAGGACCTTTGGCTATTCGCGCCAATGCTCTACCAACTGAGCTAAGCCGGAGTTCAATTCACAGCGCCAGATGGAACCTTCCTCCTATGATTGAATGCCCTTAATGGTCTACCTCACTGACAGACAAGTTATGTCATATGCAGTACTGTGAGGCACACTAATTAGTGATTTTAGTGACCGGGCTCCCACTGTTATTGTACAGTTAACATTCAAGAAGGATTTATATAAGTATTCATGAACCACAGATTATTGTCTCTGTTGGACATTACATGATAGTATTATAGGAGAAAAATTCCTCCGACACTGGGACTTGAACCCAGGACCTTTGGCTATTCGCGCCAATGCTCTACCAACTGAGCTAAGCCGGAGTTTAATTCACAGCGCCAGATGGAACCTTCCTCCTATGATTGAGGTAGACCATTAAGACCATTCAATCATAGGAGGAAGGTTCCATCTGGCGCTGTGAATTGAACTCCGGCTTAGCTCAGTTGGTAGAACATTGGCGCGAATAGCCAAAGGTCCTGGGTTCAAGTCCCAGTGTCGGAGGAATTTTTCTCCTATAATACTATCATGTATTGTCCAACAGAGACAATAATCTGTGGTTAATGAATACTTACATATATCCTATTTTTGTTAGTTATCCTTTATGTTGTTTTATATTCCTCAGTTGGATTATCAGGCAAGTTTTGCACTAGCTTCATGAAAAGAAATTTCACAACACATTTCATTTAAAATTTGTTATTCACATAAGGATTGTCAATTGTCATTAAAACTCTGTACTTATGTTACCATAACTTTTACCCTTTAATTTCATGGATTTAAAAATGAAATAGGTTATCTTCCCAAGGTTAATTCACAGTATAAGGTAGGTATGGTTTATTTAAATATTGAAATCACCCACCTATTTAAAATGTTGAATGCTTCCTTCATTTTACTATCTCTTCTCTATATATATAAATGGCATTGTCCTGACTGACTGACTGACAGGAATCAACGTAGAGCCTAAACTATAACAGGTAGAGACTTGGAATTTTGACAGTACCTTCGTTTCATAATGTAGATGCTCACTAAGAAAGGATTTTGAATTTTTTTTATTTTAAATGCCAAAAATCAAATGTTTTTCAAAATACTTAATCCATTTTTACACAGAATTATCCAATGCAAATAACATTTGACATTAAAACATATTGTTGCCAGCGGGTCTCAGATGGGCTTGGAAAAAAAAATGAAAGTAGAATAAATTTGACAAACGAGAGAACTATCAATATCCACGAAAATAATGCAGTCACATAACTTTCTTTACCCTGGACATAGAGAAAACAATACGAGGTATGGTAATATATATATTATTATAACACAGAATGAAATTCACGAAAATAATTCAGTCACATAACTTCCTCTAGCCTGGAAATAGAGAAAACAATATGAGGTAAGGTATTATGTTTTGGGAAGAGATGTATGAAAGTGATATTGTATTTCTGTTTAATTTCACTCCGAAATCGGTTTTATGGTAACATGAGAGTGAGAAACAAAATTTTCAGCCACGATAATACAATATGTTACCGGAATTTCTGTTTCTTCTTATAATAACCCCTCCCGGGCTTGCTGTGTAATGTACAAGCGATGGGATGCAAAATTCTACATATAGCCATAAAAGCTATATCAAACATTTTCTTAGGGAATAGTTTGAGTGTGATAAGTCGTTCTTCCTACTTCAAATTATAAATACCTATATAAGGACCTAGAATTTAAAAATCTAAAGTCCTTCATAAGATAATTTCCAATTACAAAATAAAAAACCCGGGCGACGCCGGGCCTTTTAAGCTAGTCAATTATAATACAGTAGTGCCATAATTGACAATATTTTTCATGCTTTAACAGAAGGTAAAAAAAAGGTAAACCCTTGAAATTTGTGAAGTTGCTTTATTTTGATAACTTCTGTCAGCAGAATAGGAAACTTTTCTAATTCAGTTTTGCAATTGCATATTTTCAACTACATTCATTAGATATACAATATATACAGATATAAAATATACAGTAGCTTATATCTGACAGATTACTTTTTTGGGGGTACAGTCCACATTCTGTAATTTCTTTTCAGTGAGATGCAGTCCTACTGATATATAAATAAATAACAATTAATTAAAATAACCATCATGTTAGATTATACATACATAACGTTCTGTATTTTCGGTGCTTCTAGCAAATAAAAACATAAAATATCACCTATTGAATATTAAAACAGCAAATCTTGTGAAAAATAAAAAGTTTTTCAAAAACCTCTACCTATGGGTTATGTATGCACTTGATTTATGGAAGGCAGACATCTTGCTATTGATAATGGAAAATGACTATAGAAAAGGAAAAGGGATTCTTGGAGGAAATAAGAATTGGTGCATGGAATGCGAGAGAGCTTTTCTACAAGGAGGAAGTATACTAAATCTAGTTTTCCCTTGCAAGTTAAAGTATTCAATGAAATGCTGTAACTCCGTCTTTCAATATTAAGGTTTTTTAATTATCATATGTATTTCGACCAGCTTGCGGTCATCTGGTCTAAATATATATGATAATTAAAAAAACCTTAATATTGAAAGGCGGAGTTACAGCATTTCATTGATTAGTAATTCAATATGGCTCTTTTTTATGAATATTGCAATTAAAGTATAGAAAAATTGTGCTGCGAGAAATGGTACAAAAGGGGAATAAGGGTATGAAATTTATTGGAAGCATAAAGTTTAATTTAGATTTGATGTACATATTATGAACTTTGGTATTTATTGATTATTTTATAAAAATACCTTGAAAATAATGTTTCTTTGTTTGATTATTGCAGCCCATTTATGCTAAGTGAATTAAGGGCATAAAACTGTGATATTTTAAAAATTTGGAAACCAGACCCTCTAAATGGTTCGCAAACAGACCAGACATTGGGCTGGGTAAATCAGGAAGGATAAGGGCCAACGTAGCGTTGCACAAGGTGTGCATAACATGGTGATGATTTGCGGAATTGCATTTCAAAGGTGGTTGACAGTCTAGTTAATTGTGAAATACGGAGTAAGTATTTTAAAGAAGTAAAGTTAAGAAATACGCGGAATAGGAAGTTGCAAGTAAGGAGTTTTTGGTTTGAAACGTCACGGGTGCCAGTGGGGAGACGAATTGACGCACGAAGTTATAAAACGGGCAAACTGACCAGTTCGGCCCTCTCGCTACTCTACACTCTTAACAACTGGAATGACAGCACTCAGGAACACCTTGGTGCAAGTTTATTTAAAATTGTGTAACATATTCATCATGAAGTCAGTATGTAAGTGCCTATGTAATTTCAATTTATTTCAATACTAATAAACTAGTCATTTTGTTATTATGGGTAAAAACTAGCTTTTGTAATTTGTGCATTGAGATGCACCGTTCCTTGCCCTTGTCCTCGAGGTTACAATGCAATTATATATTTTGAGCCATCCTGATAAATCGTGTCCCGGGGTAAAAGGTGTCAGAATAAATTAGGGCCCCTGGGATACGACAAAACTATCTGTCTCAATGCCATGTGAGAATGTTCAAACTTGACTGTACCCAACATTTGGTATCACTGGAAAGAAGCACTCTTCTATATTAGAAGAGAGCATCCATAATATGTACTTCATCTAGATTTTCTAGTGTTAATTGAAATAGTCCTCTCTGAATGCTAGTAATGCTGTTGTTCATTGTCATTGCTCTAATATCACATCTGAAAAATAAACATAAAATAAATAAAATAAATGAACATAAAATAGTGAATACTGATACATCCGAAGTAATAATCTGTATCTGTATGTTTGAGTGTCCATTCTTGATTGCTTTAACAAAAGTTAGTTGTTAAATTTTCACTTGACAAGCAAACTTAGATTTACCTTTGGTAATCCGGACGGCCGTTTCGCACTATTTTAGTGCATCATCATGATGCTTGTCAAGTGAAAATTTAACAACTAAAATCTGTATCTGTTTTCCTGTTGCCCCAGTGTTGAGGCAGGGTTGCCATACGTACGACTATAGTTGTACACATATGACTATTTCTTAGATTTGTGTGACGTATGGTGCAACCATGAGTCGTACGCGTATTTATACGACTGTTTTTAACATTTCAACATAGCGTTTTATATTTTTTTAATCAATCTACTGACGAATTTTAAATTTTGATATATATATATATATATATATATATATATATATATATATGGCTGTTTTGTTTTCTCATGACTTTTTTTTTTTTTTTTTTTTTTTTGTAAGCATGTAGCTAAAATCAATAGTCCTGTTCTTTTTGCAATAGTTACATATTTCTTATATTTCCAATGGCAGACAGAAAGTTTAAGAAAATATTCAAAGAACACAGTATCACATTAGCACCAGTAAACCATCTCAGCATAAAAAAACTTGTTGACTTCCACTCACATAGAGTTAATAAATTTCATTTTTTCTTTCCGTTTGTGGTAATATTTGTTATTATGATAAGACTCGTCCACCTAACCACAAACCACAATGGACCAAAAGATCAATGGATGCAACGTCACTAAGCCCTATAGTACTGTAATATTAACTAGATTTATGCACATATACACTCCTATATAATGCCCTCCTACATGAATTTATACATTCTTAGAAAGTGTTCAATATCTTGTTGGTTCTGAAGTTTACTATTGTCATAAAATATATGAAGCGTCCAATTCCAAAACTGTCTCAATCCATTTTTAAAAAAATTGAGATAATGGCGGTTTCGTCATCTACCTACATATCTCTAACAATGTAGTAATGAATATTGTGCCTAAACTTCCTCTTTCCTTCCAAAATTAAGCTTCAGAAAAGACAAACAGTTCCAAAACTTTCTCATTCCATCCCATGTACTGTTACAAAACTGTCTCGTTCCATACATGAATTTCTTTTTCCTTATAAATAACCTTTCATTTTATGTTTCCAGCTGTTGTCAGTAGTGTATTAGCACAAATTATAATTATGAATGTTGTAACTCTCATATACCCATTGTTAGAAGGCAACAAATAGTGCAGATTCTGTAAATAAGAAGATAGTGTTTTCTATGCATTGCTCACAAATACAAGCTAATTAAGCACTATTATTAAGAAATGGAAAGTAATAGGCTATATTGATATCACCTAGTGGTAAAGGACGGAAGAAATGGAAAGATCCTTCGAAATGGGGGGCAAAAAATAAAGAAAAACGCAAGAAGTGGGGGGGAGAAACTAAGGTCATGAAAGTGTATGCAGACGGGTGCCCAGGACAAAATAAAAAAAACTACAATAATGGGAATGTTAATGTCTTGACTCTATAATAGCATACCAGCTGTAAAGAACTCCATGTTATTTTCCCAATTGTCGGCCACTCTTTTCTCCCAGCCATTAGAGTTTGTGTGAGAATAGAAAATGTCATTAGGAAGAGGGATACTATTATTAAACCATGTGAATATAGAGACATTATTGCACAAAGTGCAAATCTGAAGGAACTGGGAGAGGATTTTGTTATCATTGATTGGAAGAAAATAGTGCAAGCTACTCTCAAACCTAGTGGGGCATTTCCATTTTTCCACAGCTAAGCGAATCATTCTAAGAAAATTGCATCTGGAAAAAATGTGATTGTAAGAGGGGAAGTAAATTAATAGACATAGGAGCATTCAAATCGGTGTTAAAGAGAGGAAAAACATTTTGCTGATGACCCCAGAATCTCAGAATCAGAAGGAAGAGAAACTATCCGATCTCAACACTTTGGTTCCGAGTGGAGAAAAATGACTGATTTATCATTTTACAAGAGCGTAATAGAGGGTGATTCAAGGTTAAACAGAGAAGAAAATGCAAATGAGGATTTATTTATGGAAACAGAAGACTTAAAAATTTGAACTGAAGTGTAATAACCAAACAGAATAATCTATTCATTCTGTATGACCATTACTTTAATATTTGAATTCAATGTCATAGACAAAATAGAAATTGAAGTAATAGATTATTGTATTTACATTAATAAGAAGCCTCTTCTAAAATATTAGAAACAAAAAAGACTCTCTCGTTTCACCCTACAGTTTCAAAACTCTCTCAATCCAACCAAAAATATGAAATAACTCCTGAAATATTGATCCCTGATTTTCAGGAATATCACTCATGAGAAGAGTGTTTCTCAACTGTAAAATTAAAAAAAATTGGAACACTGCAAACAGTTAGGAAAAAAGTTATCAGTTTTTGACGTTTCCTGAAAATTGTTAAAACTGGATTGAGACAGTTTTGGAATTGGATGCTTCATATGTTTGGATATAAAATTATGTAATCACATAATATACACTTACATTTAAGATAGCAATATGCTATATGTATCTAATTAAAAACCTAACCATTAAAAATACATACACTGACGCTGTGCACTGTAAATTAATTTTAAAAAATCACACTGTTGTCATCTGTTGAAATACGTAAATTTATGCCAAAGAATTTCTCAGCAATAGTCATTAAAAAAAATATATATTTATACTTGAATACATGTAGATAAAATATACGACAGTCTGATGTCTATTTGATGAACACAGTAATTTTTTTTTTTTTTTACCGAAGTCTTTTCAGCAAAGTCGTTAAAATAAAATTGTACTTGAGTGCACTGGAGTTGGTGGTGAAATATTAATTGTAAAAATAGTTGGACTGTGTATAAATCTAGTTAATATTACAGTACTATAGGGCTTAGTGGGGGTACGCCATAGCGTAGTGGTTGAGGCGCTGCGCTACAAACCGGAAGGTTGCGGGTTCGATTCCCGATGAGGTCATTGAGATTTTTCAATTGGCCTAATCCTTCTGGTGGCACTATGGCCCTGGGGTCGAATGAGTACCAGGAGCAATCCTGGGGGTAAAGGCGGCCGGTGCGTAAGGCTGACAACCTTACCACCTTCATGTGCCGAATGTCCAAAATCTGGGAGCCTCCTGGAACCCTCTGGGCCTCCATGGCCTGTATAGGGATCACTTCACTTTTATAGGGCTTAGTGACGTTGCATCCAATGAACTTTTGGTCCATTCTGGTTTGTGGTTAGGTGGACGAGTCTTTTCATAATAATAATTCCACTCACATTGATAATGTTCCATACAAACAAAAATCTGAAATTAATCAATTCAAATGCAATAACTGTGATTTAAAATACATAGGCCACTGGAGGAACATAAAATACAAACAGACTGACAAATCAGCAGTAGCAGCCCATTTTTGTGAAACAGGACATGAAGTCATTATGGAACCAGAGTTAAAGAAATGTATACAGGGACAGGGAAAAAAATTCACATACAGTAGAACCCCGATAATTCGAGCTAATTGGGGCTGAGGCTACCTCGAATTACAAAAAACTCGGATTATACGGAAATTTCACTAATTCAATGGGTAAATCGCAAATAAATGTTTAATGAGCACAATAATGGTTTAAATAATAAATAAATAAACAATATAGTAGGCCTACATACCTGTGTTACGCCTGTATGTATTATATTGTCAAACATTTCCAATTTGCTACATCGGCATCCTTTAAGGATTAAGTCATTATCTGACCCTTAATGGAGTGGAACGGGAAAGCGATCCTACTAGGAAAACACTTTTAATTACCATTGTAGGGATTACTGTAACAATACAGTATTCTTTTCTGAAAGGATGGGGAAATATGCACTGTACAATTGATTGACACGAGGTCCCGATAAAGAAAAATCGAACCTAACGGTTTCTGTCAATCTGTAATAGAAATGCATTAGCAGTCTGAACCCTAAGTGGGACAGTTTTACCTGCATTTTTGTACATGGAAAAATTGAAAGAAAGCTCAAAATGTAACACATTCGGAAGTGCGTAAAACTTACTTGTGGACACCGTATAAAAACGGGATTTTACTCTAGTTTTATGGACAATTTTAATTTTCTTAAGACCAGCTCGAATTACACGGAACCTCGAAATACCGGGGCTCGAATTACCGAGGCTCTACTGTATCGTCGTTGATACTGCAATATATCGTATGTAAAAAATTGCCATTTTAATTTCAGTGCTTTTGTGATCAAAATGAAATTAAAATGGCAACTTTTGTACATACGGCGTATTGCAGAATCAACGACGATATACAAGAATAGGAACAGGCTTATGAACTTCGAAATTCCCGGGGATGATGATCTCATTAGAAGGTTCATTATTTGCCCACCAGAGGATACTGACACCAACCAACCAGCAGATGGAGTCTAGCTGACGATGAATGAGGATGCCATTCGAAACTGCAGTCCAGGTTAGTGACAATTCTAGTGAAGTTAGTGTGTAACAATCCATCTCATTATTTTTATATAATAATTACTTCACTGTGTAAACTTGCTAAATATTATGATAATAAGTATGGTACTTACTTTATATCTTCTGGAAGGCAAGTCTGATCCTGGCCAGTCCTTATCACAGTCAACATGCTCAAGGTACGCAGAGAAGGCTCTATTGGGGAAAAAAAAAAGTATCGGTATATTGCTTTATATTCATGTGCTTTTACTAAAACATAAATTTCAAACTTCTTTTCATTCCCATCATAACTGTTTTATACACATAGGCTACTAGCAGGTGCCCAAGGATTTGCCCACGATAATTAATTCAACAATTAAAAATTAAGAGCATAATAATTAAATCATTATATTTTTAACACCTAAACGCAAATCAGGTGGAATACATTCCATGATTAGAAAGTGTTGCCTGAGAAAAGCAACCTCAGATTCGAGTTTTCTTGGCCCAGAAAACCCCTGCATAGTAAGTTCCGTCCAAATCGATCAATGTTTGCCATTTAGGCCTATATTCATTATCTCTCTTTCATCTAAGTTGAAAATTATAGATGCTTGCATGCCTTTAACATTATAAACAAATTAATTGATCAGGGTGGACTTACAAAATTCACGTGATCGCAATGCTTTTGTTTCCAAGTTATGACTAAAATAGGCAAAGCCACTTGCAATTGTTTTACCAAAAACTGATGCTTCGAAAGCACAAAAAATTAACTTTTTCTGCCAGTTTTCACTCATAACTCACGAAAGAAAGCGAAAATTAAAAATCCGGCTTCGAAGTGCATTCGGCCACCCTTCAGACCATCTACATTTAAAATTTCAGATCTCTGCGTTTAGTAGATTTCGCTGGGCATCACACAGATAGACAAACACTTCCTCTTATTATTTAGCTAAAATAGTATGAGGGATGTGGTGTAAGTCATGACAACAAATTTTTTCCTCAAAGTGAGGCGATGATACCGTTAGATGATTCATATCACTGGAGAAAATAGCATATGTAGTATATGGGTATATCATTCAATGGCCATGTGATACACATCTACTCTTATACAATTCAACGGCCCTAAATAGCGTGCTTGCTTGCTCGCCCGCTTTGTGAGACATCGGGTATACTCGGCGATGTTCGTCTCTTGCAGTGTAAACTTTCATGACAACTACAAAATTAGGAAAACCGTTTCTTTATTATATAAGGCCTAAGTGAAATGAACACAATGAACAAATATTCTAATTTTATTTTTACTTACAATTTTCATATCTCTGAACCACAAACATTTTTAATACACTGCCAGTGTAAATTTCTTTAAAATCCTGGAGTTAATTAATAATGGCGGGTGAAGCCGCGGGCATCAGCTTTAATATAGTGATAGTTTAATCCTCGAAGTATCGCGGACAGAAAAAATCCAAATCAATCACTCCTTCCCTTGAAAAATTATATAATTTCTGAAAATTACACTGAATTTATCAAATAAAATTCACATCATATTCATCTGTCAACAAACAGTTGAAAAACGATACGTATTATCCACCGCCATCTCGAGAATTATACAGTTTAGAAGGCAGTGGTTCACAGTTATCTTTGGAACTGCATAATCGAATCTGAGATCGTTTTCCCAGGTGGCGATTTCTAATCGTGGAATGTACTCTTGAAGCCGGAATTTTAGCTGTTTCATTAATTATTAATGGTTTAGTTTAAGAATGATTCGCATGCAAGTGTTAATAAATATACTGCTTTAGTACTTATTATACTATTAATTTTTTTTTTCAATTAATTATCGTGGGCGAAGCCGTGGGCACCTCCTAGTTTATATACATAGGGTAATTCAGATGTGAGTTAGCTACCATGGAGAACAGATGTCACAAGATGTGAATAGCAACTCTTATGTCAAAACAGTTGTTCTATGTACTGATTAATCCAGAACACTTGAAGGAGAGCATATTATTTGGTTTGAATGATGATGAATATTATGAGAGATAAGCTTTAGATACATTTTTAAAAATTATTATAAATATTGTACAAATATAAAAAAGTACAGAACTACTCCAATTATCAGGATTAATTGGGACCAGACCCGTAAAATCAGATATCCAGGTAATTTGATAAATCAAGAAAAAAAAGGCCATTTCTTAAAAAGAAAAAAAATTCTACAGTACTTAACTTACATAAAGTGTCACATCGTGAACATATGTCAAAGCCAGTAGTTTTGCTGACAAACTGTCTATTTATTGCCAGCTAAAAATTTTAATTTTTCACAAATAATCGGCCTTGAAAGAGGGTTTTCCAATACTTGCTGATGCAAAAACCACATATGAATATAGACTCAAAACGATTCGGATAATTGGCGATCCAGATAGTTGGAGTTTTTCTGTGCTGATAAAAATGATAATTTTGGTAGATAGACGTCACTTTGTGCATTATTTCAAATAAATAATATATATTATTGGACAGGTGAAGTCAGATCGAAAAATTCAATACCATAGCTGGGAGATGAACCAGGATCTTCTGCTCTCCATGCCGCTTATCAACTGAGCTACCACGGCAACATGTTGATACAACATTAAATGGGATATGTGAGTGTCAGTTGGAGAATTTCATGTTGTACTAACATGTTGCCATGGTAGCTCAGTTCGTAAGAGCAGTAGCACGGAGAGCCGAAGATCCTGGTTCAAGGCATTGAATTTTTCAGTCTGACTTCACCTTTTCATCTTAGCCTACATACGGCCAATGTGAAAGAACTATCATTCCAATATATATTATTGTTATTCATGATAATTTATGTGAAAACATTAAATACATGGAAAGAAACACACTGTTTATATAGGAAAAAAGTGATAAAATAATAAAAATTTAGTTAAAAATACCTTTCTTGTGTGTGTACTAGCACCGGAAGGTTTTAATAATAAATTAACTTAATATTTGGCCCATTTAACTGATACTATTGGAATATGTACTGACATGTTCAGAATTTATAATTATTTTATGCAGGATTAAAAAAATTAGTTATTTAATACATGTAGATAAGTAATATTTATGATCCACTAGTTTTGCCTTTGAGTTTCTTAAAGCTATGGCAATGAAAATTGCCTCATCGGCAATCTGTGAAATTTAGAGTAGCTTAGCTTAGCATTTAACTGTCTGTACATGCTATCCTATGTACCTAGATAAACTGCATTGGAGCAACTTTTTAGCATAGCATAGCTTTCTGTGTGTGGTGGCCTTAATAGACTAAGCTGTTTTTATTGCATCTTGACACTTCAGGCAGAAATGAGCAGAGATTAGACCAATTCAATGGTATTAGTTTCATCAGTGACATTCATTAGGTTAACTAACATTTTTATAGGCCACTTGGTTTTAAATAAAAATTCCAACAGTTCATAATTAGCCCTTTGAATTTCTAAATCAAAATTGATCAAAACACCAACATTGTCTAGTACAGCGCTAGCCTTATAATTCTGCCACAGTGACCGTGAAGTCACGCCTTCTTCCAAACACAGTCATCCTTCTCCTCCATTCCCTCCCTGCTTTTTATTGATTGCTATCATGTGTTTCAACAGGGAATCACAGACTAGGGACTTGTTCTACAAGGAAGCAGCCTTACTGAGTGTAGGCGTTTCTTTTGTTGGCATTGGTGAATGAGTGTTTGTGCTGACAAAATATTGTTGACAGTTCTAAGTGCGCCTCACATTATTCAAAATGGCCCCTGTGCTAAGTAAATTAGAGTTTAAAACTCTTCATATTCAAAGTAGGGCAGCATATTAACATGTATTTAACTGTATCTGATGTCTAATAATAATTGTTGAATATTAATTGTTATCGGAAGAAACCAGGGCATTTTTCCTGTGTTCCATCTGGGAATTCACAATGATCTCCGGGTTGGGCTCGTATTTGATGCAGGTTAGTTTTACTTGGGTGGTTTCCCCTACTTCCTTCCACATTTCCCTTAGGGCAAGTACAATACATAGGACAAACACTATTGATTTTGGACCAAATTGGTTGAGCGGTACCAGAGTGTTGCCTAATTAAAGGTTTAAAAATAGCAAATCACTATACTACAAAGCCACATGGCTAACTCACTCTTAGAGATAACAGTTTAGAAAGGGAATGAGAATAGAAACAAATATTTGGAAGGAGATAAAAGGGAGACTAATTGATATCGAGAGGCAGAACATCGAGGCTGATTGTAATGGTAAAGTGTCATTAGAATTACAAGCAGAATTAAAGGCTACTTGGAGAAGGGAATCATATATAGAGAGATTGGGTGCAGAAAATAGAGCAGCAATGGCCTGGATACGCCTGGGAAGATGGAAATCTAAGAGAATTTCAGATGAGAGAGGGGTGAGAATCTGCCCAATGTGCAGAGAAAATTAAACCTGGGTTCATATCTTGTCGGGATGTGGAGTTACAGAGCGCTGGAGAGTTATGATGCTACCCGACAAATTTTTAAACTCGCAAAAAAGTAGGGAGGCCTGTCTAAATCTATTACTGGATGAGCACAATTGGTATGGGATTTCTGCAGAGAGTTAGATGTGTAAGGGAAAGCCTAGATTTGGAGGATTAAGAAAATCTAAGTGATTTTTTGTTTTGTTTTAATAATGTCTATGTGATTCTAGGATTTTTTTTTACTGATTGGGGGTGGGGGGTTACGTCTGTAGATGCTTGTAGTTGTGTAAATAATAGAATATAATTTTTTAATTGGGTATTTTTATGGGTAATAATTTAAGTGTATGAAGTGAGCACGTATGGTTGACACCGACCCCTGCGCCGGTTAATGCTAATAATGTGGTTTATATGTAAGAATTTTTGTGAGCAATAAATACACATACATATTGACATTGATATTGATAACAGTTTGCCCAATTCCAGATGAGCCAGAAACTTGAATTTTGGCATACTTTTAGCTGATAGCTTGCACCCGATGGAAATATTCCAAAACTATTCCTGTTAAATGCCGGTACATTCGTATTGTAAATTACGACATACTGTACATATTTTTTGCATATTATGCAAATGGTCCCCTGAAGGATGTTTGTACTAGAGTGAAATAGATAGACAAACTCGGTAACCTTTCGCTGCATAGCTTCACCTCCTAGCCATCCTGCGCAAATTGCAGCAGAATTATATGGCTAGCACTCTATAACTGATGTAAACTTACGAAAATCCAGCACGTGCATATCGTTGTGGTCAAATAGTCTTGCATGAATAAAGACATTATCTTCTCCTGTGAAATACTGGTAGTAAGGAAAATTTGGGCTTGTTCCTCCAAAGAGAAATGCTTTATTTCCAACAACAAGACATGACTGTCTTCTTCTTTCGACTGGTGGTGTGCCACGTGCTTCCACATGAAGCCATACGTTTGTAGCTAAAAGAGAATAGAACATTCAAGGCATTATTACTACAATCATGTTACTTCCATTTCTTCTTATGAATGATATTAATTATTTACAATGCAAAACTCATGTGAGCACTATTTTGAATCATTTTAAAATGAAAATGATTTAATTTCGTTTGTGATTATAATAGTTATTGAATTTTTTTTGGTAATTTTATATTGTAGAGGAATTCGGGCTCTTTTGGTCAGCAACATTTTGTTGAAAAGAAAACAATGTTTGAAAGCAGTTGAAAGTACCAGAAACATTTGTGGAAAAGAATGAATCATGTTGTTGAAGTTACTGCAAAGACAAGCGACAAACTAATAATAAAAAATCCTTCACTATAATAAGATGTTCCAGATGTTTAATGGTGGAGAGATAAGAAGGTCATGATAGGGCAAGGCATTTAATGACTTTTAAATAGTGAAAAAATGCAGAATAAAAAATGCATTTATGACCTAAAAATAGTGAAAAAATGACAGAATTTAAAAAGGTATTTAACAAAACAATACATAGGCCTACTGTTTAGATTAACTTAGATAAAATTTATTCAATTTTCCATTTACATTAAACGTGAATGGAATCTTACCTGGATTGAATTGGTGGAGATCATTGAAATGCATATTGTACACACTATTGTAGCCTCCAAAAACATAAATATGTCCATTGTAGACAACTGAAATAAAGCAAAATATATTGTTTTAAGATGTAGGCTTTATGTAAATAGCTTTCTGATAAAAAAGTTCACTATTATGAAAAGTAATATTGGGATGAGTTACATACACTACTTCCATTATTAAGTGCCAGTATGGTACTTTATGAGATTGTGTGTGGGGACGAAAAATGTCTGTCCGTGTGTCTGTACGCGCCATAACTCAAATACGCTTATTCGGATTTTCATGAAACTAGGAAAACACATTTATAATGTCCATGGGAAGAACCCTATTGATATTGAACCAAATCTGTTCACCGGTACCAGAGTAATGCTCAATTTAGTCCCTATTTTAATAGATTATATTAGTAAGGCGTGATAACTCAAATACGCTGTATCGGATTTCCATGAAACTTGATATATGCATTTATGACGTCCCTATTGAATTTGAACCTAATCTGTCAACCGGTACCGGAGTAAAACCCAATTTAGTGTCTATTTTAAATGCGCAATAACTTAAATATGCTTTATCGGATTTTTATGAAACTTCGTATACTCAATTATAATGTCCATGGGAAGAAGTCTATTGATATTCGACCAAATCGGTTGGCCAGTACCGGAATAATGCCCAATTTAGTGCCTTTTATGTTAATATATGAGAAGTCATGATAAGTCAAATATGCTTTTTTGGATTTCCCTGAAACTTTGTATACCCATTTATAATGTACATGGGAATACGTAGACCGATACCAGAGTAAAACCCAATTTAGTGTCTGTTTTAAAGACGCGGTAACTCAAATACGCTTTACCGGATTTTTATGAAACTTGGTATACACATTTTTAATGTCCAAGGGAAGACGTCTATTGATATTGGATAAAATTGGTTGACCTGTTTCAGAGTAATGCTCAACTTAGTGCCTATTTTATGGTAATATATGTATTCGAAAGAATTTATGAAATGCAAATCAGTTATCATGACAACATAGCCTTTTGTTTTACTGTGATCTTATAAGGCTTTGGAAATTAAAATACAGTGAGCTATGACAAATAACACTATTGCTTTGCACGCGCTTATCCAACTAGACCGTAAACTGACCCAGGTGACTGAGATGGTAACGTCTTGGCCTCACATTCTGGAGTTCCACGGTTCAAATCCCGAAACCGGCCAATTTGACTTTTTCTTTTGTATTCTGCATATCATAATTGCAATCATAACTGATTTAACAAAAACATACTGGCACTTTGTTACATCAGTTTACCTGATTTTATTTTAATTACTAATCTGAATCCAGGTTTCGATCAGCCTCCTCATCATTTTCAACAGTTATTTTCCATCTGTCTTGGTTCGTATCAGCATCCTCTAGTGGACATCTAATGAACTTCATAAAGAGGTTGTCCTTTGCAGGAATGTCAAAGTTCATTAGGTTGTTCTTATTCTTGTGTAGGCCTATGTACATTTTTTCCCCATATTATAAATTGCAACCAAATGAACTTTGATATTCCCTCGGAGGACAACCTCATCATGAAGTTCATTAGATGTCCACCAGAGGATGCTGATGCGAACCAACAGACAGATGGAGTATAACTGTTGAAAATGACGAGGAGGCTTATCGAAACCTGGGTTCAGGTTAGTAATGAAAATAAGAGAAGTAGTGTATGTAACTCTTCTCATTACTATTTTTCATAATAATAACTTCTCTGTATAATCTTTCTAAAAATTTCTAGAAGTTCACTATAATTTGTTTTTGTTGTAAAAATCCATAGTTATAAACAAGGTGCTGTAAACGATAAGATGGTCACACATTTTGGCACAGACTGTGCTTGTGTACTTGTCACAATCGTAAAATGAAAGTCAGGTATACAGTGCGAAAAGAAAGGAATGTTGAGTTCTTATATGAAAGGAGCTGTCTCCACCAGGTGGTTTAAATGAAGGCAATGGCGTCTAGAACAGCCTTGTCCCCATTGCATTTACCATATATGCTGAATTGAGGGTTAGATGGTGTAAAGATATTTTCAGTTTTTCATGAGAAATCAGTTCAGTTGTTAAAATTTACACAATGCCACCTGTACAGAAGAGATTTTCGTACAACGCAGATTTTTAAGTTAGAAGTGATTTACACTGATTCCATTGTACAAGGTTATAATTTGCTTTAAAATATTTAGTTTAGAATCACATTAACTTTATTTTCCTTTAAATTTCCATCTTAAAATTAAGGTGAGTCTTATGGTCTGGAGTGTCTTATAGTCCGTAAATATGGTACATAACAATGCCTATTTATTTTTATTTATTTCTTAAAGGTCCCAAAGAGCACATATGGCTCGCATAAAGGGACAGTCAAAAGTACATCATAGGCAGACTTTACAAAGTAATAGAATAGAGACTGCACAGATTATAAGAAAAATATATATATACAAAACAAACAAAAATATGTCAAAAATACATGGAAAAAACAAAGGAGAGTATTAATATATAGAATAGAACCGGAGTTCAATACTTATTAATAGACTAAAGATAAAACAAATTAATTTAAGAATACAAGTAATACTCAAACATAAGTATAGAATATAATACAAGGGAGAAGAGCAATTAAGAGAAAGAAATTTAATTAAGTAAAATTAGATTAATTAAACATTAAATATAATCTACTTGCTACCCAGAAGTTTAAGCCATTAAACAATTTACTTAATACTAAAAGCGTACAAAGAGTCACAAACAATGTTTCTTCTTAAAACTAAATTTACAATAATACAATTTACTTAATACTAAAAGAGTACAATAAGTCACAAACAATTTTTCTTCACAGAAAGTTATATAAAACAATTTTTTTTTTTTTTTTTTTTTTTATTTCCTACAATTGCTATTGAAATTATTCTTTTGAGATGTTACAGAAAATAAAGATGAAGTTATCAGAGTTATAGACAGTTATTGAAATATTCATTAAGCAGGTGGGCTTTAACCTGTTTTTTGAAAACCGTTAATTTGCTTGCTTTTTTGATATCCTGAGGTAGATTATTATATTGTTTTGTCATCATGCTAATAAAACCCTTTAAACCGTATTTGGATGTTTCAGTAGTATTTACTATGAGGTTATTTTGACCTCTTGTATGATGATCATGTATATTATTGAATTTAGGGATGTAAATCTTACTATGGAACAGATCATTGAGAACTTGAAAAGCAAAAGTAGTGATTGATAGTTTTAGTGATACTACCAGGGGAGTAATTCCTGATTCCTGAAAAATCTGCTTCGTGGGAGTTAGGAAGTCTAAGTTAAAAATTATCTTTATAGCCCTGTTTTGTAATGTTTCAAGTTGTCGTAGTTGAGCCTTATTACAGGATTGCCACACTATATCCATATATTTAAGATGCGAATGTATAAGTGCATAATAAACATTTTTTAAAAGAGGTCTGGGTAACCCATTGTCTCTCAGTCTAGCAAGAACCCCAATAACTGATATTATTTTTGTTTTTATTTTTTCAATATGGTTGTTCCAACTAAGGGTAGAGTCTAAAATAAGTCCTAGAAAAGTGATGTTATTTACCTCTTGAATTATTACATTGTCTAGTATCAGATGTTGATGTTGGTTATGGATAAAGCTAGGTTTCCTGAATAAGATATATTTTGTTTTATTAGTATTTAGGACCAATTTGTTATATTTTAACCATTTATTTAGAAGATTCAGGTCTGTTTGCATGTCATTAATAATAGATATTTCAGAAGTTCCAGAGTAAAAAATTGACATGTCATCCGCAAATAAGGTGATTTTACCTATTAATTTAAGGTTAGTGATATCGTTAATAAATAGTAAAAATAGTATAGGACCGATAACCGAACCTTGTGGAACACCAGATTTTAATTTCAGCATATTCGATTTAACATTATTAGTGGAAACATATTGATAGCGATTTTTAAGGTAACTTTCAAACCATCTAAGAGGAATACCTCTAATACCTAGATTGTTCATCTTACTAAGAAGCAAATCATGATCTACCATATCGAAAGCCTTTTTCAAGTCAATGAACAGGCCAGCTGCAATCTGATTATTATCTAGTGCTTTCTGTATGGGGACAATTGCATCAATCACTGCATTTACAGTGCTAGATTTTTGTAAGAATCCATATTGGGCAGAGTTGAGAATTCTATGTTGGGGATTGTTTATGAATGATAATAACCTTTTTTTCATAACTTTCTCTATTATTTTTGAGAGTGTTGGTAAAATACTAATAGGTCGATAATTGTTTGGATCCATTTTCTCCCCACCCTTATGTATAGGAATAATTTTGGCGGTTTTAAAAATGTCAGGCATTATGCCTTCACTGAAAGAATCATTTATAAGTTTGACTAGGTGTGGGAGCAGATGTTGTCCACAACGTTTGAAGGTAAGGCTTTGGATGTTATTATCAGTCATGCTGCATTTATTCTTAAGTGTTGAAATTATGTTATTCACTTCATCTACATTAGTAGGTAATAGGAAAAAGGAATTTTCATTAATATTTATGGTGTTTATCTCATCTGTAATGACTTGTGGATTAGGTCTTAAAGATATCGGAATATTGACATAGAAGTTATTTAGTATGTTGTGACACATGTCATCTAATGGCTGAAAAATTGATTGAGTGAAACTATCCATTATTCAATTAATAGACTGAATTAGGAAAATTATCCAAGGATTAATACACAGTCCATATTCATACAAATTTAAAAAAAATGGTCTTTATATGAGAATGTACAGAAATTCAACTTACAAGCTGAATGACTTCTCCGTCCAAGTGGCACATCTCCAGAAGTACGAGGTTTGTGCCACCTTCTTGTCTGGGTGTCCAGGTACATGATATTACTGTAATATATGTCAGAACGGGTGGAGAAAGATCCATTTTGATCTGATCTGCCTCCATAGATGTACATTCTTTCTCCAATACTAGTTGCAGAATGGAAATCCCGGTACGCTGGTGGTTCCCCCTGAAATCATAAAGAAACTGTATTAGATAAATTCATTCTCTACTAATGCTACGAGTAGAGCTGGATAATACTCCCTGTTTTATATATAATTATATGAACTGCAAACTCAGAACAGCCATTTCATAAAATAATGGGATTTTTCCCTCAAAGAGAGAAGTTATAAAATTATTGTAATTGAGTGGTCAAAAATAAGTTTAAAACCTCAAATTCTCTGAATTTTAAGGACTTAGGTGTATCTGAAGTGGTTTCATGTGTAAAATCTGTCGATTTACTTATTTATTGCATTGAGTTACTTTTTTTTGCCATTTTTAGCATGATTTTAACACTCTTTAATACCAAGTAGTTAAGAGTAATCAGCTATGTCCATTTTCATTTGAGAAAATATACATCTTAAGGTACAATTTGGTATAAAATTAACTTAAAAAATATGTGTGGTTAATTACTATGTAAAATAACAAACAAGGGAATTTTTGTCCCACCCGTAACGTCCCACCCGTAACAGTGATAGTTTTGTTAAATTATTATTAATGAGTTAAATAAATGTTTTGACAACCTGGAAACAGTTTATAATTTATATTTAATCCTTCATACCTTCATTAATAACAACATTACGACCCTAACAGTAATAGCAGAACAGAAAATGAGCTTTTGTTTTACATCATTAAAATCAATGTCCAAATTATGTCCCACCCGTAACAGATTTTGAAAAACAAATTTAAAATATTTAGAATAAATTTTAAACAATGCTTTGCACGTAGTGTGGAGGAGAAGGCATTGTAAATTTTACGGAATGTGAAGAACCAATTCTAGTTTATTATTTATGATATGTAATAAACAAAAATAGCTTTTATAATCTGTCAGAATGTCCCACCCGTATTTATGAAATGGCTGAGAACGAGACCTTGTCCAACCATATTCTCGACAGGTAAAATTGTATGTTGTATGTACAATACATTTCACGTATGAGTTGGCCAATCATGCAGGTTTCTGTGTCGCAGTGGCCACAGCTCTAACTCCCAAGTAATCGGGTTAAATATCTACACGGTGACCCATTATGAAAGCTCCCATTTAAACCAATGCTTCTTTGCCGGTGACTGTCACAAGTGACCCAATGTTCTGCTACAATCAATGATGTAAGAAATAAAATTAGGGAAAAACCAAATATCGGGTGCCAAATAGGCTCCTCCCATACTCGCTATCGGGACCCGCCCGGGAAGGAGGGGTTTAGGGCGGGGACTAACTAAATGAAACAGTGGGAGACATCTAGTAGGTAATGGTGGAATTAGTAGTAGCGGCGCACAGACATCTGGCGGAAATAGCAGAAACACAAGAAAATTAATTTTTTTATTTTCTCCTTTTATCTCTTTTCTCCTCCTCCTCTCCTCCCTATTACCTCCTTTCTCTCCTTCACCCTACCTACCTATTTGGGACCTATTCCTATCCTACTAATATTCGCACCTACGGGGATTCGATCCGGGGACCGCGAGCGTTCTAGTCCATCGCCTTGACCACTACACCACGAGGATCGTTGCAATAAAAATCGAGAAAACTTCTAGCCTTTGTACTACAGAGACGTGTAATACATGACGAGTAATAAGAATGATAATGTTCTGTATAAATATAATTTGTAAATACTTAGGTGGGTATATTTGGTACAAGGGGCATCTCGTATTTTGAATATTTGGTACAAGGGGCACTGTCGCATCGTGGGAATCGTATTCACGGTCGGGAGTACGTTCGGGAACGGTCGGAAGAAGATCGGGGCGAGAGCCGAGCGAGAGGTCGCCGGCCAACAGCTGCTGTCGCCATGGCAACGGAATGCGGGATGGGCGGAGCCTATTTAGCACCCGATACTTGGTTTATGCCTAAAATTAACATAAAACTCACCTATTTACAGAAAATGTTGAAAATGTTTACCAGAGAATACTTCATTTACTTACCATGACTTAATGCCAATATTTTATCCTGTATCAAATTAATTGAAACTGAGGGAAAATAACACATTACGACCCGACCAAGCCCCCCACCACTACGAGAAACCTAGCGGCGGCATTAGAACTACTAGGAAAGTAGCGACGGTGGTGACATCTAGTAAGGAAATGGTGAAAGAGAAAAATAATTTACTTTTCCTTTATTCTCTTCTTCTCTTCCTTTCCCGTCTCTTTCCTCTCACCTCCTCTTCACCCTACCTACCTATTCGAGACCTATTCCTAACAATAAATTTTGGATCGAACGGGGATCGAACGCATGACCCTTAGCATCGTAGCCAAGAGACTTATCCATTACGCTACGAAGGACAGTTGAGCAGTGAAGGAAGTTCCGGTATATTTTAGTTATCTAATTTAGTTGGCGCTAGCGAGTGTTAACGCAAGAATCGGGTTTTCTAATTTTGAGATGGTTTGTTTGTTATGAAAAGAGTAGTGTTGGTTCAAGGGAATTTTTCTGCATCAATTAACACGGCGTTTTTTAAAATTGGGAAATATTATGTAAATTTCGATTTTTTATATATTGTGAATTTTTTTTTCTTTCAAATCGGTGTTTAAAGATCGTGAAATATGATGTTTGGTACAAGGGTATTGTTTTAATATAACTCGTGAAATTTTATTTTGTTTTTATAATCGTTTTTAAACATTGTGAAATATTATGTATGGTGCAAGGCAATCATTAGAGTAAGCTGCGGCTTAACACAGGAAGCTGCATTACCGGCGCTTAGTAGCGGCCGGCAAGAGCAATAGCGGGCGGAGGGGAAGCCTGCCTGGCGGAGAAGGCGACCGGGCGGATGGAAAGGGGAGCCGCTCGGGTCGCAAAGTGTTTACTTGCCGAAACTGAATATGAGTTGAAATTATCACATCATGAAAACATCAACAATAGAAAGCAAACGCACATCAATAGTTACATGGCCTAATTTGAGTCTGGAAGGAAAAGAGGCAGAAATGAACATAACCAGAGCTGCAGGAGGACTTACTAATGGCACTAATGACAAAGGTAAATTGTAAATGTTCCCTGAATTTTGTGAATTAACTTTTTGTCCCTTTTTTCCTTAATTTTCCCAGGTTAAAAAGAAATCAGGTACATGGAAAGCCACGCGACAGAAGTGAAACTTCTTTGGCAACGTTGAGAGTTAGAGGAATACATATAATTAGACTTCGGATTTTAGGTAAAAACCTATTTTAATCCTTAAGTGATATATGGACAAAAACTTATATATGCATGTTTCATAAGCGACTTTGCCTAAAACTGATACTTTTATAGGACCTAAAACAGCCTATTTTTATGTTAGAGCCTAATATTGCCTTTTTTGCTTGTTTTTCCTCTAAAGTTCAAAATAAGTCATTTTTTATTATAAATTCTAGCATTTATTTTCAGTTCGTACTAAATTTTTAGCTCGGAATGTGCAGTACATGACACATTTGTGACGTGGTTAAATAGTGTTTCGTCTTCAATAGAAAAATTTCTTGGAACTCTCAAGAAAATTTAGTGTTTTTCTCCCGACTCCCATATAAAAAAACCGTAGTTCTCTGAATCACTGAGGGATACAAGGGGTTGAATATGCTAGCGTGCGTAGCTTCTGGGCGCAGGTTTTCACTGTTAAGGTAGTAATACAGGACCTAGTAATAGGTCTATATAATTCTGTGTACCATAGGGCTATATCTGTGTTTTATCATGATTAATGTTTAATGGTGACTTCAATAAATATAATATTGTGCATTGCAGTTGAGATATTCCAAAAAATTGGCAACGATTTTATAAGAGACTATTCTAGGATTTTCTGAACCTATTTTCCAATTTTTAGAGCCTATTTTAGGTACCTAAAACAGCATTTTTAGCGACCCAAAAGTCCGAAGTCTACATATAATTATATTGAACGAAAGAAGGAAATCATCTGAATAAAATAAGAAATTAATTTTTTCAGCATTTTAAATCGAATACGTATAAAACAATAACACAGTTGTGATGAACAAATGCCCAAACTGTCACTGATCGTATCCACTGTGTTTGTTTACATGAACGGGATGCTTTGGTTAAGTTTCCAAGAACGTTAGTGACGTGTAAACGATGCTCACGCAACTAGTAGAGCCATTTATAATGGTGAAGGGCTCACTGAGCCACTAGCTCGAAGCAGTAATAGCCCCCCACTCAATGCCTGATACCTTTCCCTCGCACGCTCCCATGGCCCCACTCTTTTGATAACAACTCTATGCTTGCTATTTACCCCCACTACTTTCATGACGATTTTGTTCGTAATGCTAGAGTGTAACATACCCCTAGTGCGCCTAAAGAAGTTTCACTTAAAAAAAATTAAAATGTCCCATTATTATATAAACATTATATGGACACCCTATCTTATTTCAACTGATATCCATGTAGTTTACTCACCTCTGTGCGTATGTAAGTCCATTTCATGGTTCGGAAGTCCAGAGCATACACTTCCTGCGTGAATCTCCGTGATGCCTCTTCATAGCCTCCAAATATGTACATGCAGTTGTTAACTACACAGGCTGAATGGCCATCGAGGCCATAAGGAATTGCTCCTGATGTTACTGGAGAGCTCCATTGAAGAGTTTCTTTGAGGAAAAGGAAACAATTCATTATTAGATTGACAAAATCCTAAATCAGCCACAATAACAAGTCAACGACATCGTACGTAATTGGCTTGTGTGACGTTACTCTTGTTTGACAGGATTTGGGAAAAAGCGAATGTTTATTGGTTCAGTTGGCTTCACAAAAGGAAATATTGTTAAAAAAATCTGATGTGATAAACTCACTCGAACATAACCTTCTCCACCCTAAGCATGGACAGTAGGCATACAACTTTTTCACTTCACATTCTGATATACAGAGTTGGCCAATCATGTGGGTTTGTGTATCAAGGCAGCCACAGCTAACTCCCGAGTGATCGGGTGAAATATCTACGCTAATAAAGCCGCAATCGGTGTAATGATTCAGGTTCTCACATTTACAGTTAAAATTACAATGAAAATAAACACGTACCTCATCACAAAAGATGTTGGAAATGTTCTCCTCTTGCATCCACACAATATTGGCACCTTTTAAGAAAATTTTCTTTCACGCACATAAGTTCAGCTTCTGAGATAAAGTTAATTTCTCTTGTGATATTGTCTTTAAGTTCTTCTAATGTACGGGAAATTGACCTATACACTTTATTTTCAAGTTTCCCCATAAATAATATTCACATACTGTTAGAAGAACTTAAAGACAATGTCACATAGGCCTCTCACGAGAGAAGTTAACTCTGTCTCGGAAGCTGAACTTATGCGCATGAAAGAAAATTTCCTAAAAATGTGCCAGTATTGTGTGGGTGCAAGAGGAGAACATTTCCAACATCTCTTGTGAAGAAGTACGTGTTTATTTTCATTGTAATTTTAACTGTAAATGTGAGAACCTGAATCATTACACCGATCGCAGCTTTATTAGCGTGGATATTTCACTCGGTCGCTCGGGAGTTGGAGCTGTGCCCGCCGCGCCGCAGGGCCCGCATCATTGGCCAACTTTTGCGTGGGACTCACTGTATTACAATGAAAATAACCACGTACCTCATCACAAGAGAAGTTGGATCCACACAACACTGGCACCTTTTTAGCAAATTTTCTTTCACACATAAGTTTAGCTTCCGAGGTAGAGTTAATTTCTCTATCAATTACATAGATATTTTACCCAAACTTGAACTGGGAAAATAAATTTTAAATACATCAAACCCCTATACATTAGAAGAACTTCAAGATAATATCACAAGAGAAATTAACTCTATCCTGGAAGCTGAACTTATGTGCATGAAAGAAAATTTCCTTAAAAGGTGCCAGTGTTGTGTGGATGACATTTACATCTCTTGTGATGAGGTATGTGGTTATTTTCATTGTAATTTTAACTGTAATTGTGAGAACTTGAATCATTACACTATTAGAGGCTTTATTTGCATAGATATTTCACCCGATCGCTGGGAGTTAGAGCTGTGGCCACCTCGATGCAGAAATCAACGATTGGCCAACTTTTATGTGAAACATACGGTGGAATAAGAGGCTGTATTGAAGGGAATCTTGTAGAAAAGAGAATTGTTCACCATCCAAGACTTGAAGCTTATTTTCTGCATATATCCAGATAATTTTCAATAGAAAGTTTCAAATAAAAATATTGTCATTATTACTATTATTATTATTATTATTACTATAAGGTGAAGGCCCTAGTAGCTGACACCTTAAGAGGGGATTTTGCAGGTTTTTTTTTAGTAGGGGTGTTTGAACGTACGTTCACTCCACAGACCCCATGATGAATAGAGAAAGGACACAAGCCGGCTATGAGCTCCAACATATGATGATGCTGTTTGCGTGCACAGCTTTCATCACCAAGTGTGCAAGAAAGAAAGTACCAAGACCCAGACGAAAAGTGCGAATGCAAACTTTGAGCCAACAAGTGATAGATACCACACACTGACTTGCGAACGATGAGATGTATCGTTGAAAAAATGTTGGAAAGACTGACAAACTTGTTTCAATACCCATTGGGTGCATTCCCACATATTATTATAACCTGACAGCGGGTGTCAGCTACTGGAAAAACAGTTTAGACCTATTTTCACTGAAGTAAAGATATTTTTTTGGGAAAAATCAAATATAAGTCGCACCTTGGGATGAATATTTCCACCCAACCCACCCTCGCGATGCATTTTCTTTTATACCATGATCTAGCGAATTCTTCTGTCCTCATATTACGAAGAAACTCGTGATTGGATGTTGGTGGTGTGACGTCAAATTGCTAGACGAAAGGTGACAGGCTGACAAACCTCTGGACCACATTTTCGAAACCAACAAACAGTGTATCATATATTATTCGAAAATATAAGGGCGCTTCGCTATGGCTGCCGCCTCCGCTTTGCCCACTTAACTATGTGGTTAGTGTTATGCATTATTTAAACTATATGCAGAGGTGATTGTGGTACGTCGGGAGTGCCGAGTGAGCTGACGGGTTGTCATTTTGGTACAAGGGTTGGTAGCTGTTATTTGGTACGGTCGGGAGTGTCAAGTGAGGGCATGGTCGGGAGTGCCGAGTGAGCAAGCGGGTGGTCTCCATAGCAACGCAGTGGGCGGAGCATAAGGGGCTTATATTTGATTTATGCCATTTCTTCATTACAGATCTGGCTAAATCACACAGGCTCTTAATTCGTAAAATATTGATAATTTCGCACAATATTGCCTGACACTATGTCAGCTACTAGCAAAACTTCATAAATTATCCCAGTGCCTGACACCCCATTTTTCTAACCTATAAATATCATCACGTGTTTCTAACTTTGCCAAGGGTTAGACTACATTATAATTCAATTTATAATAGAGTTAAAAAAAACTTACCACTCTCCAGAAAACTAAGAATCTTACCCGATTTCTCACGTAGAGATTAAAAACGTTCAGTATCAACAACAACAAAAATTTTCGAAATTTTCCTTCCGAAACAAAAGAAGATCAGCCTGTTTTCCAGGTTGGCCAACATATTTCTGAAACTTCTCTCTTGAAATTAAGGACAAAAATATATAGACCTAACAATTTGCTAATGGGTATACAAATATAAGCAAAATTGAAAATAAGCTTAAAATGGCACCCAAGCTATATTTTGTATGAATTTTATATCATTAACATATCCCATAATATGCACAATGCTCAGAGGACAGAGGCGCTGACTTGGTAATATTTCTGGGGGGGCAGAAAATACCTTGTCCCCCCTAAGTCGGCGCCTATGTCAGAGGATGAAATAAATTCTATTCTATTCAAATTAATCTTGTATTAGAAATAAACAACATACTGTTAATGAGATTTTTTGTCTATAAACGAATATGAAATGCTAAAATACAATAGTTTTCTTGTATATAATATATGTGTGTGTTTTTATCACATTTGTTATATAACTCAAACTCAAAATGAACTGTTGTATAAATTTTGACATGATATGGCCTATATTCTTGGTTGTAAGACAATTAGGTAATAAGCACGTATCAGACTTTGAGGTTTTAAGAAACGCTGATTTAGCCAACTAATAAAGCGTTTTATTTAACCAATTAGAAGCACTGGATTTGAATCCTGAAAAGGCTAGACTTCATAGATATAGTTTTAACTTTTTTGTCCTATTGTGTTTAACTTCTCTACTAATTTGTGATTTATTTTTATTGTACAGTGAGATGCGAGCATGGGTTTATTTCTGGCTTTCTTTCTTCAATTCTTTATTAGGGTCTTGAACCAAGTTTCAGCAGATTTAACTAAATTTTTCAGTTTTGGAAAACTCTTTAAAAAAACTTTTCCCACACTTCCAATACCCAAAGGAAAAAAGGCAGGTATTTACCAGATAAATTGTTGTAAGTGCAATGAAACATATATAGGTAAAACAAAAAGAAATATAG
Source organism: Ectobius pallidus (assembly GCA_964059195.1). Classification (NCBI taxonomy): domain Eukaryota; kingdom Metazoa; phylum Arthropoda; class Insecta; order Blattodea; family Ectobiidae; genus Ectobius; species Ectobius pallidus. Next base: position 134,592,157 of record CAXKWD010000009.1, read on the forward strand.
ACACTAGACTGAAAGAACACCTAAGGAATATTAAATACTGTCAAATAGAAAAATCAGTAGTAGCAGCTCATTGTTGGAATAAGAATCATCACATCCTTAAGGAAGCCAACCTATTGAAATCAGTTAATAAACAAAAAGATCTGGAAGTGTGGGAAAAGATTTATATGAAAAAGCATGAAGATAAACTGATGAATTTTGAAATACCGCTAGAAGAAAACTTGATCAAGTAGTTGGTTAAACCAAAACCAGAAGGCACCGTTGTTCTCCAAGCGGAAAATAGACGTTGACAAGCAGTTGAAAATGTGGGCAAAGCCCATGAAACATAAGTCCTGAAAAAATGTAAGGAAAAGTGAGCCTAAAGTGTTTAATAGTCAACAACTTAGTTAATTACGTAATTTGTTGCTTCACTGTATTAAGTTCCATTATCTCTTGATTCTTCATAACCTTCATTTAATTCCTTCGGCTACTGTTATCAATCGGTTAATATTATCAGTAAGGCAAGGCATTTAATGACCATAAAATAGTAAAAAATGCATTTAAGACTTAAATAGTAAAAAAATGAAACAAAATTTAAAAAATGCAAATTAAATTTACCATTATTACATACATTTAGCTTTTTTAAGTAATGAATTGCAAAAAAACAATTTAATGGATGACAGTGCGTTATATATGAATTTACTGCATAAAACACACTTATTTTGTTACTAAAGAAGTAAATAAATTTATACTACTTGGACACCCTTCGTGAAAAAAAAAATCTTTCTGAACTGGCATGCCCATCAAATTGCCCCTAACAAATATGTGGAATTAAAAAAAAAAAAATAATAATAATAATTCTCCATTGTTACAAGACAAACTGCTATGGTGCTAACAAAAATTAAAATTGGAGATTCTCAAATAAAAACAATTCCCTTTTGTCTGAAAGTAACGATTTGTACACGGAAAAGCTCCTCTCTACCTCCACTGAAACATGACCTAAAAGCTGAAAATGACCTAAAAATTGCCAAAAAATGACCTATCTCTTCAAAATGACAAAAAATGCAAAATAAATCAAAAAAGTGCAAAAACAAATTGCCCTTATTTAATCAATTAATTCATGATACACATCAATCCATATTCGAGCTATCTTTTAACCTTCATTTAAAAAAGATGCAAAATCATTAAATGCATTGCCCTAATTATCAGATTAGCTGCATCCTGAAGTGATCACAATAAGCAGCATGCAGTGTAATAAGAATTTACAGGACATAATGAAATAAACTGAACTAAAACCGTCACCTGTGTCAAAGCAATGTAGGACATTGCAGACTGCTACATCATTCCTGCCACCCCACAGGTAAATTTTATCGCCGTATGATACAGTTGTATGCCCATATCGCATGAAGGGAGTATTTTCGGGTGATGACAGAGGCAGCCGTCTCCATCTCAGGCTGACTGTGTTTAATACATGGACATCGATAGGGCGAAAGTTCTTGTAGTCGTCTCCTGAGCAATACCCTCCAAATGAGTAAATTTTCTCACCAACTACAGCTGCTGCATGATTAACTCGCCTTGGCCCTCCTTCTAAATGCACTGTCCAATACATTGGAATCTGAAAGAATGGATGATCATTCCATTTAAGAAAAAATTGTAATAAAACTTATGAAAATGACACTCAAGCTACAGTGTCATCAAAAGCTCTCTCTGCAGCTCTGGTTATGTTTGCCATCCATAATTAAACATAGCTCTAAACATAGCATTTATTATGGTCCAAGACTCTATAACTCTATAATTAGGTCACATCCAGAAATAGTACATATGAACAACAAAAAATTCAATAAGTTTATCAAAAATCTTATTTCATTGTTCAAAAGTTACTTCACTCTGTACTTAGTAGACAATTAAGGAACTATTTTATTTGTAATAACTCAGGGTTTAAATTTTTGTTCTTACTACTTTTCCTTTTTTATTTTTACTATTCTGTTCTTTCTTTTTTATTATTATTGTTTAGGTATTGATTTAATATTATAATTTCTTTATGTATTTGTAATTTGTATTTTATAATGTAAATGGCTGAACTGTGCTCGAGCACGAGCGCTTGCTCATTCGGGTGGTCTTGTTTTGTTTTGTATAAATATTTTGTATAAATATAAATATAAATAAATAAATAAATATGGAGTTTGGTATTTCTCCCCAAAGTACATATGTTGTTCAAAATTGCTTATCTTACTATGTCTAGTAGCAAATTCTTTTACCAGTAGTCTAATATTATCAAATAAGTTAACCATACATATCACTGTACACTGTTTATGTCTTGAAGATATACTGTCTAGTAGTCAAATTCCGTATTCAAGTAGTCTAATACTTTCAATTAAGATGATGATGATGATGAGTGTTCTGCCCGAAGGCAGGTCTAGACCCGGGACGAAGCCATGGGGTGATGACCACGACTCGTCCGAGGTGATTCAATTAAGATAAACTATAAATATCACTGTACACTATTTATGTCTTGAAGATACCTTATTAAAATAAACATGTATGCATAGTAAGATAAGCAATTTTGAACAACATATGAATATTTTAATTCCGGGGTGCGCGGGCAAAGAGAGTTAAGTCCACCATACTAAAAAACTGAGATATGTCCATAGAGTTATAGATAAAAATGTTCTCTACATTTGTGTTAAGTCCAGTAAGTCATATTCAAAATTGTACTGTGGTTATGGATGTGTGCTTCATAGGTTTATCCTTCTCTAAAGGTATGTTGGGCTGGTATAGTGTGTTAAGTCACTCTAATTCTCAGTAACAAGAAAGTGGACTTAACTCTCTTTGCCCGCGCACCCCGGAATTTTTAGGGCATAACAAATTAAGAGCATTTTAAAACTTATTGCTTTTTAAAGTGTTAAAAATAACTTATATATAAGGACTAATACGACAATTAGTAGCTAATTTTAAAATTTTATCAGTTTGACTTGTATGTTGTTTGTAAATATGTTTATAAGAATTATTAAAATAACTCATTTTCAACAGATAAGGGTTAAAATTAAATATATTTATTACAATATTCCGCCTTTACCCTTAACAAATTGACGTGTATTGATTGCAAAAAGATATATGTGGGACAAACTGGTAGAAAATTCAAGCAAAGATTCAGTGAACATGTTTCTGACTTTAAATATGGCAGATTACGCTCAGCGTATGCTAAACACCTGCTTGATAGTGGTCATAGATTGGATAACTTAAATAACACCATGGAAGTCCTACATATCTGTGATAAGGGTGTTAGACTAAATACATTGGAAAACTTTCAAATTTATGAGAACAGAAATAACATCCTTAATGAAAACATAATTGACCAGAATCATTTATTTGACTTGACTACAATGGTGACCTTGGTTACCAATTAACAAATTTTATAAACAACATTATTTGAGAAGAATTGTGGTGTTCATTACATCTTATATGAACTGAAGATGGCGCAGCATACGCCGAAATGCATTTTCAAGTTAATTGTATATTATATGTTAAGGGTAAAGGCGGAATATTGTAATAAATATATTTACGTTTATAAGAGTACATAATATTTAGACACCGTGTATCCAGATGACACTATCTGCTACTTAGTTGTATTGTGGTTAAAGGTGGAACAATTTAAGACACTTACATGACTTTATATGCAAAATAAAAACAATTAGATTAGCATAACAAATGTAGAATTTATGTTTAATTTGTGTTTGTGGCCAGAATGTAGGTCAGGATAAAAATATGACATGTCATAAACATCCGAACCCTAGATGTTATTTAAGTGCAGGGAACAGGTGCAGCTGACAACCATTTTTAAAGTGATGCAACAAGTAAAAATTTCCGCATGCAAATGTTATTAATTTGTTTTCTAGGTTTCAATTTGCATTTTATTTTGCTACATTCAAAATCTATCTTCTTCCACAGAAACAGAGATTCAGTTATGACTTTTTTCACAATGCACTTTACAATGTATGTAATTAGATTACTAGTCAGATTTTATGTACAGGCCTTAGTTGTTTAAAAAATATTTATTGTAATCATACCGGTACGTAATTTTTTAAACTTTTCATTTCCGGTAAAATATTTTTTAAATAAAAATATATAAACGGTATTAAAATCGGTAGGTAAATTTTGTAAAACAAAAAACAAAGAATCTCACATAAAATTCACGTTCATATTTAAATATCTTTCAGAAACTGTTTCGATAATTTCAAATTAAAATGAAACGATTAAACTACTTAATATGTAACTAAAAAGAAAATTATTATTACGGACGAAATATTTAACAAAATAAAAAAAAAGGTATTAAAATCCTTCGGTAAATTTTTTAAAACAAACATCAAAGAATCTCACACAAAATTCATGTTCAAAATTAAATATCTTTCGGAGATAGATTGCAATAATTTCTATTTAAAAAGAAACAATCAAACGACTTAATATGTATTTTTTTTTTTAAAATAAAGTTTTCATATTACGGGTGAAATATTTAACAAAGTATAAACGATATAAAATCCATCGGTAAATTTTTGAAACAAACATCAAAGAATCTCACATAAAATTCATGTTCAAAATTAAATATCTTTCGGAGATAGATTGCAATAATTTCTATTTAAAAAGAAACAATTAAACTACTTAATGTCATTTTTTTTAAAAGGCTTTCATAATACGGGTGAAATATTTAACAAAGTATAAACGCTATAAAATCCATCGATTAATTTTTAAAACAAACATCAAAGATTCTCACATAAAATTCATGTTCAAAATTAAATATCATTCGGAGATAGATTGCAATAATTTCTATTTAAAAAGACACAATTAAAATACTTAATATGTAATATTTTTTTTTTTTAAAAAGGCTTTCATATTACGGGTGAAATATTTAACAAAGTATAAACGCTATAAAATCCATCGGTTAATTTTTAAAACAACCATCAAAGAATCTCACATAAAATTCATGTTCATAATGAAATATCTTTCGGAGATAGATTGCAATAATTTCTATTTAAAAAGAAACAATTAAACTACTTGATATGTATTTTTTTTTTTTAAAAAAGGCTTTCATATTACGGGTGAAATATTTAACAAAGTATAAACGCTATAAAATCCATCGGTAAATTTTTAAAACAAACATAAAAGAATCTCACATAAAATTCATGCTCATAATAAAATATCCTAAAATAATATCATAATAACGACTTAATACGTAATTTTTGTTTTAAAGCTTTTCATATTACGTGTGAAATATTTAACAAAGTATAAACGATATAAAATCCATCGGTAAATTTTGTAAAACAAACATTAAAGAAACAATAATCATGTTTTTATTTTAATATCCGTCGGAGATAGATTTCAATTTTGATTAAAAAACAATTTATATAATTAATATCTAAAAAAACAAATCACTATATTTAAACATTTGATACTTTAATCTCGATTTACCTACGTTTTTCAGGTTTCTAAGATAAATACTTAAGAAAATCACCCTCAACAAATCAGCCATCCCTTAACCTTTAGCTTCTATGAAAATAAATAAAATGACGAAATTGCACAAAATATCGAATATGGAAAATAGAGATACATAACAACGAACATATAGCTTTGCAGAAATGGAACTTTGAATATCACTTACATGTAAGATCCTTCTGACAACAGGGTTGAGATGGATACCTTCACCACCAGCGACACCACTACAATGATTGGGATTTAGACGAAATCCCGGCAATTTATAGAATTTACCTGCCTGATTCCGTTATCTTTCATCTTGTCCCCCTAGTCAACTAGTGGGAGAAACCACCAAGTTTACCAGAAGTACTGTATACAGTACATAACTTGACTTATATTTCGCATTCATTCACTCCCATTTACCCTATGTGCTATTCTGTGGGGTTCGACTGCCAAAATAAAAGTACTAAGATTATTTAGACTTAAAAAAAAGCACTTAGGGTTATAGAGAAGTTACCACAGATAAAATCTTGCAGAACTATATTAAACCATTGAAAATACCCACACTGCCCTGCTTATATATCTATGAAAATATTAAATTTGCAATAATCTTATAATTTTATTAGGGTCTGGATGTTTATGAAATATCATATTTTTATCCCGATCTCCATTTTCGCCGCAAACACAAATTAAACACGCGTTGTACATTTCTTATCCTAATCGGACCGTTTTTATTTTGGATATAAAGTCATATTTTGGTAAATTTCATGGTCTAGGTCATATTTCGGCCATATTTGTAATTTAACGTCATATTTTAGTTATAAATTCGGTGCAGTTTGTGCACTAAATTGTCGACTTAATTCTTTCAGGAAAAAGAGTAGGAATATTTTGATTTTACTGTAAATGAAATGTGAAGGAGCAATAACAAGTAATAGCACAATTACCTCTTCCTCCTTGTTGTTTAACTTCCAATAGACATTTTTTAAAAATATTTTCAGTTCACATTTACAGTGGTATCTGGAAATATTAACGGATTAGAAGTTCTTTACAAGTAAAACTGAAAATTACCTGTAAAATTGTTAAAAAGTGATTGTCTGTCTGAATTAAAGTGATGTAATAATTTAGTGTCATTAAATTTTTTAAATATGAATATTTATTTTTAGAAAATACGTTCTTTTGTGAGATCATATTTCGGATTTTTGAGTCATATTTAGTAATTTGCAGTCATATTTTCCACTCTTTTAGGTCACCTAAACATCCGAACCCTACTTACAATAATTAGAGGAAGTGTTTGTGCGAATTGCCCAGCGAGAATAGAAAAGCATAGGACTATTATATTATAGTTAGGGTTCGGATGTTTATGACCTAAAAAAGTGGAAAATATGACTGCAAATATGACCTCAAAATTACTAAATATGACCCAAAAATCTTAAATATGACCTCATAAGGAACGTATTTAAAAAAAAAAAATGTTCCAATTTAAAATGTTCAGTGATACTAAATTATTACAGCACATTAATTCAATCACATAATCACTTTTTAACAATTTTACAGGCGATTTACAGCTTTACTTGTAAAGAACTTCTAATCTATTAATGTTTCCAGATACCACTGCAAATGTGAACTGCAAATATTTCTAAACTTGTATATTGGAAGTTGTTAACAACAAGGAGGAAGAGGTAATTGTGCTATTACTTGTTATTGTTCCTTCACATTTCAGTTAGAGTAAAACCAAAATATTCGAACACTTTTTTTCGGAAAATAATTTAAGTCGACAATTTATTATACATACTGTAAAATTGTGCTCTTTTTATCGAATTTATAAGTGAAATGTAATATTAAATTACAAATATTACTGAAATATGATGAAGACCATGAAAATTACCAAAATATGACTTCATATTTCTTTGTTTTTTACTAAAATTTGAACAAATAAATTGTTATGTATTATAGAACATGTTCTAACCTTTTATACATAATATTTTGTCATACTTCTCCAAATTATGTATTGTTTTAAGTAATTATTTAGTATAAGTTTTTCTAATATATTGAACTGAACCACCCCCGAACACAAGCTCTGCTTCTTCGGGTGGTGTATCAACTTTTTTTTATGTATTTTTCGTGTAATTTGGAACAATAAATTGTAATTGTTGTTGTATATATAAAAACGGTCCGATTAGAATAAAAAAATGTGCAATTCACGTTTAATTTGAGTTTGCGGCGAGAATGGAGGTCAGGATAAAAATATGACATGTCTTTAACATCCGAACCCTAATTACAGTTTTAAAGAAAATTCACATCCAACGATATTTATAAAATTACATATTATCTCTTTCATTATATGTTCTTGTTTTTGTAATTATTATAGGCTATGTTTGTGATAAAATCTTTTGATCTGACAAACTGCCTTAGGAAAACATGGACAGAGTTTGATAATATCCATAAACTATCTATTTTTAGAGCCGAATAGACACCTTATCAGTGCCTGTTTAATGGTTACGGATACTGCATATATGATTCTTAATAACTGGCATTCTTTTTTTTTTTATTTCTTCGGCTGTCTAAATGTATTTCCATCTGTCAGAAAAACGGTTCTAGCTTAAAAACTACTTAAAAAAAACCTTACCGAACTTTTAAAAATGGAGGGTAATTTAATATTCTTGGTATTCAATAAGTTGTTCTTTGAATTGACAAATAGTTGAATGGAGGTTACTTATTACTAAAAACATTAAAATAAGACCAATAAAATTTAAAATATGACTTTACCACTTACACATTGTGTATATTTTTTAAGTTTGATTACAATACATTTTATTAAAATATAGTGTTAATTATTTAAAATATATGTCAATTCTCAAAAAGTATCATTATAATGCAAAATTTACAAAATATGATATGAAACTTCAAAATTTCTTTAATATGCACACAAATATGCCAAAAATATGACCTAAATATGCATATTCATACTAAATATGCAACAGTAGTTGAAAATTTCCTAAGTATGCAGTTATGTGCACAATAAAAGCCGTTCCATTTTCACCAGGATGCTTGGAATCGGGTTTAAATTAGTCGGAAACCTGAAATAATGCAAAGGGGAAAAATATGACATGTCATAGAAATCCGCCCCCTATTAATACAGATTACAGGCAGGCCTTAATAACGCAGTTAGAAATGGTGCAGAGAAAAGCTACAAGATTTATTATGAATAAGCACCAACAAACTGACAGCGTTACGACTATGTTAAAAACACTAGGATGGAAACAACGGCATGGGGAGAGCTTCACAGCAAAATTAAAGAACCAGATTACAAAAGTAGCAAGGATCACAAACACAAAATCAGAGAAAAAATATAACCAAATTTTCTTTTTTAAATAGAGGGATACAGGATTGGAATGATTTACCTGCAGAAACCTTCGAAACGTTTCCTGCCAACGAAAAATTTTTAAAATAATATATTGAATAGGGTATATGATAAGAGTGTATAATATTATGTAGTTATCTTCGTAAATATTTTTATATGCTACAGTTTTGAATGGATTCCTGAAAAATCCATCGACCGCGGCCGGGTTTGATCCCACGACCTTCGCATTTAGAAGCTGGGACGCTACTTCTAGAACACCGCAGCCGACAGGTGTCATATTTAATTGGACTATATTAAACAAGAAAATATTAATGGTATCTGAAAGCTTAAACTCCTCTATAAAATAAATATCTTAATTCCACATGATCGGAAAATCTCACTATGTAATCTTTTTGGAGGATTTCAGCTTTCAAAATACAGAGTATCTGCTAAACTGAAGAGTCTCAGTTGCATTTCTCACTTTGATGGTTATAAGTCCAGCGTCCCTTCATGAAAGGATTTTCCCCTACAAGACAAAAGAGCCTGACCACACCATTGTATTTATACGTGAACCGTTAGGGTACCAATTGATGAGCAAATTGTGTGTTCTGCAAACAAAATGTGCATTTATATTTATAGAAAGGTAAGTATATTGTTCAAAGAAGACAACAGAACAAAGATATTAATTGTCTTGAATGGGCAAGTATTAGTGTATAGAGGTACTTAGCTTTCGTGAGGACGGATTCACGAATAATGGCTGTCACCAGCGATAAAGTTGTATAAAACATAAAATACTTACTTACTTACTCAATGGCAATAGACAATAATTCCTAAGCAAGCTAAAGGAATATTATCTATTTTCTGGAACCGGAGGTTCATTGCCGCGCTTACCTGAGTCCGCCATTCAACCCTATTCTGTGCTAACTCCATCCAATCATCTCTCACAAATCCTACTTCCCTTAAATCCGTTCTAAGATTGTCCTTCCACCTACGTCTAGGTCTTCCACGTGGTCTTTTCCCTTCGGGTCTCCCAGTCAATACATTTGAGATATGTCTTTCCTTCCCCATGCGCGCAACATGTCCAGCCCATTTCATCCTTCACGATTTAATTACCCTTACTATATCCTGTGAAGCGTACAGGTCCTGAAGCTCTCGTTAATCAATTTTCTCCAGTCCCCATTTTCATCTCTCTTAGGCACAAATTTTTTCCTAAGCCCCCTGTTTTTGAACACTATCAGATTATGTGAGGGACCATGTCTCACATCTATATAATTAATACAACAGCAGGGCAATAGTCTTATAAATCGATTTACCGGCTATTCTAATATTTTGTGGAGCATTATTTTGACGTTCCATGACCATATACTTAGTTTTTTTCTGTATTAATTTCCAATCAAACATTCCTACAGGCATCGAAAAGACTTTCTGCATTTCTCTCGATTGTGTTTACGTCATCTGCATAAGCTAAAATCGGGTGACTGCCATTTAATTCTAGGCCTACATAGAATAAAAAGATAATATTTTAGGAGAAAAATTCTTCCAACTTTTCGGGATTCGGACCCGTGACCTTCGGTTTCCATGGCGATGATCTACGAACTACGCCAGCCAGAGTTCGACTCAGGGAGCCATGACTCTCCTGCGATTACCCCTAACTCTCAATTTGCCATGGAATATAGTAGTTTGTCCTAAAATGTAATAAAACGATGGAAAAGGAATAAGAATAAAAATTTTAATTGAATGTATAATTGCAGAGTACGGCACAAGGAATGAACTATTGTACTAACTGTTTTCTTTGCAGTCCGGCAAGGGTTTGTATTTTGTGTGAGAATTTGAGTCTCGCAAATTACGTTCAAAATGCTTTCTCATTTTTTAAATTTTCCCCATTCTTTTTTTTTTTTGTTTACAATAATATAGTCTATTATTGAAGCTTTACCTCGAGAAACAATATTATAAACTACTCAAAACATCTGTGTTTGTGTTGGATAAGGGGACACCAGGGAAGTTTTCGTAACGAACGTGCGCATAAAAACAAAATGTTGCATTACATCTTTAATTGTTGGAATGCCATTTGGATAAAAAGTACAAATGGTGCCTTGCCTAAAGAACTTTTCTTCCCTACAGTGCACTTTCGGCTAAATGTTAAAGTGTTTACACCAAATTTCATTTTAACACAATTTATGACAGGCCACGGAAAATTTGGGAGTTATTTTTTAACGATTTCATATTATTTCAGATAGTGGTTATAATTGTGTCAGGAATCCATACTAACTGTAAAATATGTTTTGTTCGACTGTCCTATGTTCGAAAGAAAAGACTCCAGCTAAATTTGCTTTTTGAAGATTGTGATGAAATTTCCATGTGTCAATAAATTTTCGAGAAGCAATGTTATTAAAATCATTTTATGCAGTATCTAACATATATTCACAAACAAATGTAATTAATATTCTATATTTTACTGTATATATTGCTGTGTAAGCTATAACCCTAACATGCCTTTTTTGGGGGCAAAATAGGGTTCATAAAGATTTTGGAGATACAATAAATAAATAAATACCTCGAGCTGTCCATGCATATTTGTGAATATTACGATGCTTAAAGAAAGTGTTTGTTATCCTTAATTCATTCTGTGTGGCAAAAACTTCAGACCTACTAAGACAAATTGAATCATTAGAGATGAAGTTCCTCCGCTTTGGTGCAGGATTATGGATTATGGATTATAAAAGAAGTGCGGACATTAGACGAGAATTAAATGTTGAATCCATTACAACGTTAATAGAAAAGTATAGATTGAATTGGAAGGACCATGTTGAACACATGCATAATAATAGAATAAGAAAAGCTGCAATGATGTATAACTCAAAAGGAAAAAATCCCTTTAGGCAGGCCTACAGGCTGAGGTAGATTTCGAAGTGGTTTTGGTTTAATTTATTGTCGCTGCGCAGCACTCTCCTTCTTTAGTCTTGGCATGACAAACCCGCAGTAACAACTGCAAAAAATAGGAAAGAGCACTGTAACGGGCCTAAATACTCCTAACGGGCATAGGCGTAACGAGGGGGTGGGGGTTTGAACCCCCCCATTGATTAAAAAAGGGAAAATTATACTATTTATTTCATTATTTTGATATATCACCTTTTTTAAAAATCTGCTTATAAATTACTTAATATGAGTTTAAAGCGTGAGAAGCTTAAAACTCGTTATTGTGCATCTTAATTTTTAAAATTTTCCGGGGGAGGACCCCGGAACTCCCCTCTCCAGATGTTATAAACCCCCCATATGGTCGGCCTGGTTGCGCCTATGTGGAGGGCCTGCCGAAAGGAATGTGTGAGGACCGCCTAAGGATAAAATTACACATTCCTTTCCCCACACAATCTCGTAAAGTACCATTCTCGCATTTGATAACCATAATTATGTGTTATTTCTGTTGAAAAGTCCCTTTTTCTCAACTTCAACAGTGAATAGATTATCACTATATTTATACCCTATTCATTATATAAATAGGCTCTAAAATATTTTTATTTTAAATTCAGGCCGACTATCACAATGTTGAAAACTTTAATCATAAAAAGTGTTTTAAATGTGGAATTATTTTTACGAATTTAAATACTTACATGATTTTTTTGCACATTCAATCATTCATCACTAACGACTTTGGTTTATTGTTAAAGTAGGCCTATCTTCAATATAATCAGAAGTCAGTTTTTATTTAACATTTCATTTTTCTGGGTAAGTTATTTAAAAAAGTTAAAATATTTAAAAATCTATTAGTAAATTTGTAAAACAAGAAACCAAGAATCTCACATAAGAAGGGCACATCTTTTAGTATTTTTGGAAAAAGATATATATTTTTACTAAAAAATAAATTTTATGTTGGGCCAATTTTGCTCATTGACGAACTTGTCCGAACTATTTGTCCTAGAAATAACATAATAAAATTTGGTTCAAATATCTACAAAATTACGGCCGCTACCGTGTATCTTTATCTTTTGAACGGGCGGTGGTTTCGTACTTAGGGAGGCATGAGACGTAAAGATATGAAATAATTTTTCGAAAGTCATGACTCATGACATGGTAGCGAGGTTAAAGTAGGAAAAATAAAGAAAGGATTCTCTATAGCCTTATTCATGAGAAATGACAGCAGCATGGCTTGGAAGGTAGTTGTACACCCCTGAAATCTGGAAAATGATGAAAAATAGCATTTTTTTAAAACAGCTTAGATGGGTAGACAATTCTTTTCTCTTTAATTTCATGTATCAATTTTTAATTTCTGATTGTTAGTTTCTGAGATACAGTTTTTTTCCAAAGATATGATACAGGTTTTTAGCAAATCGCAACTTTCAACTTCAATTTCCCGTAAGCAGTAAATCGCAAGGTATTCAATTTTTCAAACGTCATAATTTTTCCACAAATTAAAATTTCAAGGCAATTTTGGTGTCATTTTGAAGCTTGAAATCTTCTCTAGTGCTTCACATAAAGGAATTTCTGATATACGAATATTCTGTTGTGTTACAGAATTTTGTTTATAATGATGTGATCAAAGAATAATTACAAGTTACATTAATCAATATAACAATTTGAACAATCTAAAAGAAAATGTCAGACACTAAAGAATACTTTTGTCTACAAAACAGCGAAAAATTGGTGTTTGTATCTTAAATAGTTTTGCAGTAATCATCTTTTGAAATTTTAGTCAAAATTTACAACAAAATATTTTTTATAAACAAATTATACAAAAAATTCAACACTTTTTCTTGCAAAATGTCTTAACATGTAGCTGTATAACATATACAAACAAATTGAGACTCCTAATATTGAGAAATAAAATGTTCATACCTAAAGGTGTACAACTACCTAAATTAATTAATAGATCGTATCAGGCAATTCGATCTGAGAGTTCGGAACTGCTATCTTATTGAGAAATAATTCAGAAATTGAGACTTGGAAGTGACAATGAGGCTTGTGATACGTGAGGAGATTGACTATAGATAAGATAGGATTCCTCTTTCTTGGAAGATCACTCATATCAGCCGCTAGGAAACAGGTAGCAAAGACAGGTCTATACGAACGGGACTTAGCTTATACCTGGTAGCGACCTATCATTTTTACTATTTTGCAGTGAATGCTGAATTGTTGGTGGAGATATATTTGATTTCTTAACATTTTATAACGTTTTATATTGACAAGGCGGAGTTACCGCTTTTGAAACTCAAAATAAGGTAAACCGATGTAACAAAGTGCGAGAATGCTTTTGTTTAAGGTAGGCTAGTTGTACACCTTTAGGTATGAAAATTTTATTTTTCAAGAAAAGGAGTCTCAATTTTTTGTACATGTTATGCAGCTACATGTTAAGACATTTTGGAAGAAAAAAGTTTTGTATTTGTTTGCAAAAAATATTTTGTTGTAAATGTTGACTAAAAATTCAAAACATGATTACTCCAAAATTATTTAAGATACAAACACCAATTTTTCACTGTTTTGTAGACAAAAAATATTGTTTAGTGCCTGACATTTTGTTTTTTTCGATTACTTAAGAGTTCATATTGTTATTTGGGCTAATGTAAATTGTAATTATTTTTTGATCACATCATTATAAACAAAATTCCATAACACAACAGAATATTCGTGTATCTAGAATTACTCAATGTCAAGCACTAGAGAAGATTTCAAGCTTAAAAATGACACCAAAATCACCTTGATATGGTAATTTATAGAAGAATTATGATGTTTGAAAAATTGAATACCTTGCGATTTACTGCTTACGGGAAATTGAAGTTGAAAGCTGCGATTTGCTAAAAACCTCCTGTATCATATCTTTAGAAAAAAGGCTGTATCTCAGGAAATAATAATCAGAAATTAAAAATTGATACATGAAATTAAAGAGAAAAGAAATGTCTATCCATCTAAGCCGGTAAAAAAACCCATCATTTTTCAGATTTCCGGGGTGTACAACTACCTAAATCAGGGATAATTGCAATTATGATATGAGGAAAATAAGTATTTTTTTAAATTGATTTCCGAGTTAACCTCCAGATTGATTCATTAAGCAGGGCTTAGGGAGGAACGAAGTTCTAATTTCTTAAAATCAGATTAAATATTTATGATATCTTAACAATCGCACACTCACCTGAAATACAACAACAAAACAATGGGAATTTGATCGGCTAGGGGATTTGAACCAGCGATTTCCAGAAGCGCCAGATGGAACCTCTCTCCTATAATATTCTCATGTAATGTCCAACAGAGACAATAATCTGTGGTTTCATGAATGCCTATATATTTATCTTGAATGTTAACTGTACAATAACAGTTGGAGCCCGGTCAGAAAAATCACTACTTAGTGTGTCTCACACATGACATATGACATAACTTGTCTGTCTGTGAGGTAGACCATAAGGGCAATCAATCATAGGAGAGAGGTTCCATCTTACGCTGTGAATTGAACTCCGGCTTAGCTCAGTTGGTAGAGCATTGGCGCGAATAGCCAAAGGTCCTGGGTTCAAGTCCCCGTGTCGGAGGAATTTTTCTCCTATAATATTCTCACTTCATCCAAGGAGGAAGAAACTGGAAAGGTGCTCATGATGATGACTAGAGACCGGATTTTAAAGGGAATTCCTTTTTTTATTTTTCATCACAAAAGGTGATAAAATTGAACAGGACATTACTGAGTAAGTTTCAACTGCAAATGACCTGGTTTTAACGTCCCTCTTTTTTCCTTTTTTAGGCTCATTTCCCTTTTTTTTAGGAACTTTCCCTTTCCAGCACCTTTTTTTTTTGCTAATTTATTTTGAAAAATTCGTAAATTACCCAGTATTTGGTAATATGAAAACATTAAAAATTGTTTTCACTGATTCACCAATGAAAAAATAATTCCTCCCAGCAGAATAGAGCGTTACAGGGAAATCACAGGCTTGCCATTGCCTAAGTTTCCCATTATAACAAGGTGGGGAACATGGATTTCGTGTGCTATTTTCCTCTGTGAGAATTTTAACAAGATCAAAAAATGTCTTCAGTCATTAGATGTTACAGAATCAGCAGCTGTAGAGCAAGCAAAGGCTTTACATAAAACAAACATGTATCTCTCTGTTGAATTTTTACACTCTCTTACTTTTATATCCCTTTTTTCCCCACCTTTTTTGGCAATAATTTTCCCTTTATTCCCACCTTTTTTTGGCAATAATTTTCCCTTTTTTCGTCCTTTTTTGGGTGAAAATTTTCCCTTTAAAATCCGGTCTCTAATGATGACTGTGTTTCCTCACTGGACCCCAATACCTACCCTGCGTTTCAGATATTCCGTAGAGCAAGTAACACAATTAATAGATTGTTTTCAAAAGTCTCAACCGCAATTTAGTTAAAACACAGTGTTGCGAGGTTGGGAATCCTCCATACTGTGTTACAAAATTTACACACGAACACAGCACAATCTTAACTGTAATAACAATTCTAGAAAGTGCTGAGATCGTTCAGTCATTATTGTCTTTATCATCTAGCAAACAGAGACTCTGTGCTCTGTTGTTCAGTTCGAAGGTCAGTGAGAATGAAGGGGTAGTGCGATTTACACTGCCTCTCATCTATAATAATAAGAGGAAGTGTTTGTCTGTCTGTCTGTGCGTGATGCCCACACAGAGACCTGGGATTTTAAACATGTAGGCCTATGGACTCAAGGGTAGCGGAATACACCTCGAAACAGGATTTTTAATTTTCGGTTTCGTTCGCGAGTTCTGAGTGAAAAACTGGCAGAAAACGTTTTTGTAATACATTTCCAACGTGAAAAGCTCCTTATCGTAATAAAATAGTATATTGCGATACAAGTGCCGTAAGCGGTGCATACGGATCGACGAAAGAGTTTTTTCAATTTCCGAGATCCGTTATGCGCTTACGGCACGAGTATTGCATGCTATTTTTTGCACGATGATTATTTTTATCAATTTATTTATATTAATTGAGATATTAGCTGAAAATATTATGTATATACACTATTGAAGGTGGATGTTATATTTCAGAAAGTGATTCGCATGTGTTTCTTGTTATGGGAACCGAATATTTGTCCTGGGGGGCCTTGTCCATAAAGGCTTGTATTATGATGTATGTCGTAAGTAAATTCTTACCGCACGGAAATTTGTTTTGTTTCCACAGCAACAAGATTGCGTGTGGGAATGTCAACTTACGATCCACGGCAATAATATTCGTAAGTACCACTAATTAGTTAAGTCGTGCAAAAATGAATAAACTTAAAGCAAATAAAATACCTGTAACATCATGACTTCGCTTCACTCACTGCAGGTGGTTCATTCTTCTGTAACCTATACAAAGAACAGAAACTGTCATAAGAAAATATACTGTTTTATTCTTGACTTAAATGCCTTCCTATTCCACAATGCCCTCTTATTAATATTCTATATCAGGCATGTCAAACACGCGGCCCTTTGCAAGCACACCTGCGGCCCACACAAGCTAGCTTAAGGGGGGGGGGGACATACAGCTTTCGGTGAAATTCATAGGTGAGAAATAGATGAATTTCATTATTTTTTTCCTCAGAAATGAATTGCTCTATAATCTGACATACTCTTTATTGAGTACTTCTACAGTTATTTACTATTTTCAAAATTAATCAAACTGTTACAGTTACGGGTGATTATCGTTTCAAAATGGCAGCCACGTTTCATTCACTGAAAAGCCGTTTCTTTGATAACTTCCACAAACATCAATATTTCTTAGTGATTACTTTTGTGTGTATTTGTTAATATCGTAAGAACAACACTATCAACAATCATTCATTTAACACAAATAATTTAAAAAAATATATATTTTAATGAAAAAGAAAATTTTAAAGAATTGTTTTAAAAATATCTATACCATAGATAATCCAAAGATTGATGTTGTTAATATGATGTTTGAAAATAGATAGAAAAAAGAATCACTGAGAAGTATTGCCATTTGTGCAAATTACCAGGCAAATGGCATCTTAGTGCACGAAATGTGGCTGCAATTTTGTAACGATAATTACCCGTAACTGTAACAGTTTGGTTAATTTTGAAAATAGTATGCAATTGTAGAAGTAGTCAATAAAGTCTATGTCAGATTGCAAGATTGTAGAGCAATTCATTGCTGAGAAAAAATAATAAAATTCACCTATTTCTTACCTGTGAATTTTACCGAAAGCTATATATCCCCATTAAATTTATTTTCAATCTTTAATCGGCGATTTTGGGGATACCTGTTTTCTTTTCATACTTCCTGAAACAGTTTAAGAACCTCAGAATGTTTGCCACAAGAATATGGCATGTGTGTGTGAACAGTTATTTTTCCTTCGTGAAATCAACAAAAACCTCTCAGAGACCAAGTCTGACTGATCAGTGTGATCACTACTTGTCATCTCTGATCAAAGACCTAACTGAACATACAATTCAGCTAGACATACCAAAAATTGTTATTAAAAGAGTAAAGTCTCAGGACAAAACACAAAAATAGTCGTAAATAGATGTTAATTTTGAACTGTTATAATTTTTGTACAGTTTATTTGTTGCTGTTGCATACAAGTCTAAGTTGCCGTTTAAAATTTCATTGTGTTAACCACTTCATTACTTTGCATTCATGAATATGGCTAAACCATTTATATGCAAATTGTATGTTTCTAAGTTTAAGTAATAGAAATAAGTAGTTCTCATGACAAAACAAATTGTACTCGGGAGGTCCCAGGTTCAAATCCCGTGGGCAGTCAATTTGACATGGGGTTTTTCATGGTTCCCCCAGCCGTAAAGGCAAATGCCGAATTGGATATTTACATATCATGAATCATCCTCACCATTTCATCTTATATCATATCCATTTACATTAATATCAGTTGAAATTTACTCCATAAATTACACAAACAATAGAAAATAATTGACAATCAATAGTTCCATGGCCTACCCTACTGCATAGACACAGATCCCGAACTCCTGATATGGCCTCGTAGCTAAAAAAAGAGTATAAACACTGCTGAAATAAAACAAAAACAAACAAAGAAATCTGACACATATGGCCCTTGGGGGACCCTTAGTTTGACATGCCTGCTCTAAAGGATCAAGGAGAAGTCTTCCAAGTGTGTGAAGATTGCTAAAGGATATAGAATCGCTATTTTTTAAAAGGGCGCAAGTACAGAAATGTAACTTTTACAGGAGGCCGAGTATATCATTCGATAATAATAACCACTGCCTTCTAAACTGTATTAATCGTGTATACACTGCCTGTCCTATACGGCTAATTTTGCGTACTCGGCGACATTACAGATGGCAGCACCTTTCACACCCAGACTGCTTCTTGTTTTTTGCTACGACATTGTTGATTATGTAGTGCTGTCACCGCCGTCTCATAATCACTGCCTTCTAAACTGTATTACTCCTCGAGACGGCGGTGCTCATAATATAGTCTATCAATGCGTCTAATTAATTTACATTTATTTTAATTATTGCTCCAAAATTCCATTTCAAGGTAAGTGTCATATACTGGAAGAATATTACGTTCTAAACAAATAACACAAGTATCTGTGTCTGTTTAATGCTTATTTTGATTAGTGATTGCTGCAATCTGGGTGTGAACTGTGTTGCCTCTACTGGATAAATTAGGCAATTTAACAATACTCTGAACTCCATGTTAAAATAAAGCATAGGACAGGCAGTGTAATTCTCGAGACGGCGGTGTAATAACTTGATTTTTATTTTAACTTTTAACATTTAGTTACACTGTGTGGAATTTGTGACAGTGCTTAAGTGCTCGATAGAACTTTTCTAAACAATGACACTTTCACCCTTTTAACAATAGCCAATCCATCAAACACATGAATTTCATCGTATTATTTTTATTGACAAAAAAGATGTAATACGAAAAATAGTTAGTAAATGACAGTTCAAATATATACTAATGTCTCTAACACATCTTCGTATATTATCACAATTAAATATACAGGAGAATAGACCCATAAAGAATAGCTATTTGCAATTAAAAAGACTTTGAATATTATCAACATCCACTTGAGAGTGCATGGAAACGAGACGTCATTTATCTTTTACACACAATTATTTTTTTATTCCTTTAATAAGTTTTTCTTCAAGGTAAGCCAACATCTTTGAAGTTTGACGACTAGGGCCCGGAAGTTAGGCAAAATGCCTTTTCTATTTAGGTGCATATATTAAAGAGTTAAGCAGGGATAAAAAAATTAGGGTCGGTAGGGCCAGTTTTTATTTTGCCTTCTTTACCCATCTGAGCTACTCTTGCCTATTTTAAGCTTTAAAGCCTTATTTGGATCGTTAAGGCTTTTTTTTCTGTGAATATTACAAATAGTGAAAAGACACATTCACGTAAAAAATATTTATTGAGGATATAGCCTCCTCAAACGATTCAATTAAGCTCTCTGAATTGCAGTACCTAACAAAGGAAGGCAGGCTATAGTAGAGTTTTTCATTACATACCAGGCGGCTTCCTTTTGTTAGGAGGAAAAGTTTGCTGACAGCTCAACCCATGATCTTTATTTTTACCGCACCAATCAGCTAGTTATCTCAGCCAATGAAAATCTAAGATTGTCCTGTGACGGCTGTGACAGCTACTCGCGCGTGGAGTGAAACGCGGGGTTGCAAGATGTAGTTACAGTAAACAATAACAAGTGTGAATTGTTTAAAGCGAGGGAAGAACTGAGTTCAGAGATAACAATGAGGGAATATTGCAACGTTGCTTATCGTATTTCGGAAAGTGGAAACCAAGACAGACTTAGTCAGATTAATTATCATAAAGAAACACCGTCTTAATGGTTTATTCCTTTGAAGCCGCCTGGGTATGTAATGAAAAAACTCGACTATACGCCGGAAAATTTTGAATACCAGAAGAGAGGCAGGAAAAGACATGAAAAGTAAAAGTAACTACTGAAAATGGTAAATACATTAAGTATCTTATGGCCTGTTTCTATAAACTCGCGAATTACCTATGGGTAAATTATCCAATGGACAGAATTTACACAAAAATAACACCATACAAACACAAATAATTTAAAGATAGCAATCACTTACACTTTTGGCGAGTTTCTAGATAAATGTCCTCTGGGTAAATATGAAAATGACAGAAAAAATGTCCCTACAAACTCGAGCTAGATCTTTCCAAGGGTAAATCTTCGGGTTAATTTATCCTTTCATGGATGGCTGGATAAAATTTAACCTTTCATAGGATCAATAGTAATAAATAAACAATGAGAACCAAAGCCTTCTGAATTAAATTAACTGTACAACTCCAAGGCCTTGCTCATTATATCATTGTAGGTTAAATGGAACTAATTTGTCCATGGATAATTTACCCATAGGTAATTCACTAGTTTGTAGAAACCGGGCATTAGATAGTTATTTTCATTAATAAAGAGTGGGAGTGATTTTTTGAATAAACGAGTATTTTATTACTGCTTATTTTCAGTATTTTAAGTGCCTTTTTTGCCTATTTTAACCAGAATAAATGCCTGAACTTCCGGGCTCTAATGATGACAATGTATGTAAGATCAATTATTTTTGCAAGTACTTGATTTTTGCATTACCTAAACAGTTATCTGGCATCTTTTAGGATTCCCTAGATGTTCTTCTAGGGAACCCTATTGCACTTGCTTAGTCCACCTTTAGACAAACAGCTTTAGCACATAAACTACAAATGATATATGTATGGTTATTGTACTTAGGTACAGATTACGAAACACCGATTACCCATCGGTGGCTTGTTGTTAAAAAAAAAAAAAAAAATAGGGGCTTTAAGAGGTGAATAGTATTCTAGGAGTGTAATAGGCAAGTATTTCTGAATTATTCACAATAAAACAAACAACAATCCTGACGAAACTCCTTATGCTTAACAAATATCTTTAATTGTTTATATATTAAACCATTTTCAAAAAATAAAAATAATATTCCATTACTCTTTGGTCCATCTTGATATAGAATTTAATCTTTTCTCTGCTACTGAAAAAGGTATAAATTCTCTATCTAGAAATACTGTATAATAGCAGACAAATAATATTAATAGACTATTGTTCTATGTAAAATATGAGGAATTTTCTCCTCTTATCGACGTTTTATTCATGGATACCAACCTTTCCACTAACATTTTCCTATTTGATTTTGAACTTAGGGCCCACTGATGATTTCACTTCATGATTGCTTATATAAATATACAAATTCAGCTCTTACAGGGTTCACAGGGTTAAGTACAGTCTATTGTTCAGGTATTCCGTATATCAATGTAGCCTACATATTGGCTAAGTCACTTTTTATCAATTTTTGGTTTGTTTTATATGCCATCTGTTAGCTTAGAGGTTAAACTGTGGATTAACTATATCTCTAGCTCTTCAGGAAGGGAAAGAGCCTGGTGAGGTATAGGGAAAGAAAATGCTAAGTCAATTGCAATGTGGTAAAGAAAACACAAATGTATGCCAATACAACAGTTTCATTAAAAATATTATTCATGACTTCCTTTTCTCTCTATTTATTAAACTGTGGCAACTTCTTATCATAGCAAAGGATCTTTCATTACCAGGTCATTACTTGCCTTAAATGTTTGTGCTATTTTAATTTTTTTTTTAATCCACAAATAGTTGCCAACCAAAATTGTGTGAATTTCGCTACAATACGAAATTACCCCTCCCCCCAAAAAATGAATTACAATAATTCTAAACACAAGCTAGCGCTCCTTTTGCTAACTTCGAGCTCGCAAGTTACTTTCTATATAACGATCTTACATCGTAAATTATTTTGTCACACCTGTAAAATTTAAGTTTATTGGAGTAACGGTTATTATTAGGGACCGGATTCTTAGGTTTTTACCTATTTTTTTTCCTTGCTTCGAAAACAAAAAGCGCTCATACACTTTTTCGAATCATGTCCATAGGATTCACCCACATTAATTCTGTGGCACCTAAAAATACCTAAATCTGGTATAAAAACCTAAATATACCTAAACGGGATATAGAACCTAAAATATCTAATTTAGGCTACTTTTTTGTGTTTTTTGTTTGTCAGTTGAGGAATCGATATTTTGCGGAGAGACAATAATTTTTGTCGAGTTGAAATTAATACCACCAGCGTTTCGTTCAACCCATTTTCGTCTAGGATGTACAGTATCAAGAGAGGAAGTGTAGAGTACCGGCGTATTCTTTTTAAAATATTCGTACGATCAACCATTGTTGCTATGTATGAATAAGTATACTGTATAGATTTCTGTGTTTTAAAGCGTTTGTTTGCCTTAAGCCTTTAGTACTGTCTTGTTATTCACACTGAGTGGTCACACTGTGTTTTAAGAAGACGTGTTAATTATGTATTGAATCCTATGTAGCACATTCAAATTCATTAAACCAATTATTATTCTACCCGAAAACGATATTTTGGACAAAAAACCTAAAAAAAACTATTTCACCTAATAGAAAACCTAAAACAGTGTTTTTAAAAACCTAAAAATCCGGTCCCTAGTTATTATAATCCGTGAAATAGGACAAAATGAAGTGGAAAACGAATAGCCAATAAAAATAAGAGTATGCTACACATATCCATTCCTTAAAACAGCTGTATAAAGTTCTTGGTACATTTTGAGAGCTTGTGCATTTTGTATTACTGGCATTTAAAACATATTTTGAGGAAAATTAAGATTTTTAAGGATTCAAGCCGATTTCTATAGAACGTACATAGGCTATGAGAATATTATAGGAGAAAAATTCCTCCGACACTGGGATTTGAACCGAGGACCTTTGGCTATTCGCGCCAATGCTCTACCAACTGAGCTAAGCCGGAGTTCAATTCACAGCGTCAGATGGAACCTCTCTCCTATGACTAATTGCCCTAATGGTCTACCTCACAGACAGACAAGTTATGTCATATGCAGTACTGTGAGGCACACTAATTAGTGATTTTTGTGACCGGGCTCCCACTGTTATTGTACAGTTAACATTCAAGATAGATATATAAGCTTTCATGAACCACAGATTATTGTCTCTGTTGGACACTACATGACTGTCTGTCTGTGAGGTAGACCATTAGGGCAATCAGTCATAGGAGAGAGGTTCCATCTGGCGCTGTGAATTGAACTCCGGCTTAGCTCAGTTGGTAGAGCATTGGCGCGAATAGCCAAAGGTCCTGGGTTCAAATCCCAGTGTCGGAGGAATTTTTCTCCTATAATATTCTCATGTAGTGTCCAACAGAGACAATAATCTGTGGTTCATGAAAGCTTATGTACATAGGCTATGTCAACGGCTTAGCTTAGAATAAAGACTCTTCTATATGAAATATTAATTCTTTTCTCGTAACAGCGTTTTTGTTGTTTAAAGTGCCTGGTAAATTAATGCAGGCTACACAATGCCTAAGAGAATTATAAAACACATTTTAAAAGCAAGAAAATGGCATAGTTAGTAAAATATAGCCTGATATTCTATGAACTTCCCATTTACTTTGCAGGTAACTATCTGAGCCACTGTCATTACTTCCTTTTTTTGCTTATTACTAGGGTGACCAGACTTCCTCTGTTTCGAGGACATGGCCTCATTTTTATGTCCTGGTCCTCTGTCCTAGAATATTTTGCAGTGTAAATAAGGAACTTCAAATAACTAAGACTTAGGCAAATATTTAATTAAGTAAAAGTAGTTATTTTTGGAATCTACTTGTAAGGTTACCGCATATATAGTCAACCCTGGGTATAATGCCCCTCTTTACCGTATCACCCTCGCACTGTGCCAATAAATGCAAATGAATTACATCTTCTCCCATACAAAATACATTAGAAACCTTGTTACTGTGCCAATTCATTTAGTGCCAGTGAATATACAAGATTTTTACAAAATATAGCTTGCAGTGATTTTTTTTTTCAGTTGCAGAATTCTTTCAAAACTCGTGTGAATGTTAGGAAGATTATTTAAGAAACATACTGTACTATATTTCCAAGAAATGGGTGTTCCCCTGCCACTAACTGTAAATGTAGTGCGGTGGAATGAGGAAGCTATGTTAAGAAGTCGGATAGACAGCCTCAGTGAGGGTGGAGCAGGTAGAAAGAGCTCTTCATATAGTCACCGCTTTTAAAGGATCCTCAGGCGGCAACCCTCTAATTTAGTATCTCAACCCCAACCCTGACCAAACCCTCCATAAACACCTCCATAAACATCTTGGGGTTGAAAAGCCGAAATGGAAGGAAGGGAAATGTTGCGCGTGCCTAAGCATAAGATGCTCATTGTTGCCACAGTTTAAAAACCTTGCAGCTGATTTCCACAAATCTGGAGAAACAACACAAGTGACATTGCAACAAGGCCTGACCTGGTGGCAGGGACCACCGCATTTGTTTAGGGGTGGGTAGACCCTAATAATCTTTTCCAGATGAGGTAAGTGGTCCGACTTAAAAGCGTTTAGGGGTGGGTAGACCCTAATAATCTTTTCCAGATGAGGGAAGTGGTCCGACTTAAAAGCGTTCCGCTCGCTTTGTAGCCGACTGGGGTTCATTTGGGCGCGAAGACTATACAATGATACATTCCAAACTTTTATTTCTTTTAGTCTAGTATTCACTCAGCTGTTAAACACAACACTACAGTTACAGTTACTTAACAAGGACTAAAGATACTGTGCTGTAATCATAATTACTTACATGGACCCACATGATTTTCAACCCCTTCGTGTACTGTAGCACAGGACATATACTGTAATAAATCGAATTACTGTACAGTATAGTACAATGTATTTTATTTGGTGCTAAAGTTCTCTATTTGCCTTTTATTTAATTTTTCTTTCTTAATACAGTACAGTAAATTAATACAGCACTGCATTATGCCATTTTTATTTTAAAAATTTAATTTCGTTTTAGTGCCACCCTCTCTTTGTGCCACTAAATGTTAGAGAACGGATGATGGCATTATATCGAGGGTTGACTATATTTTTAGAATAAGTTTGACCGTAGTGATGATGGATGTAGTTTAAAGTAAAGAACTGTTCACATTATTGGTTTAAATTAAAATCTAATTATTAAATAGAATATTTATAACATTCACCTAATTATGGGTTCTGTTTTCTCGATTATAATCAGCACGACGCGACTGGGAGTCCTTTTTCTTCTTCTTATTCTTCTTCTTTTTCTTTTTCATTTTTACTTCCTGTGTCCGTACCATGGGTGCTATAGGTAGAGAAAGTATTGTTTTCAAACTCCACATTCGAGGTTGAGTTTTTAGCAAAAATACACGTTTTGAGGGCCCCTGAATCCAACAATACTCTTTTTGGAAACATTTTTGTCTGTGTGGAAGCATGTGAACAGCCTAGCTCCAGAACGGAAAATCGTATGAAAATAAAATTTTGTATTTGGGTTAGGTGCTTCTGAAGACAAATTTCTCTTATTTTTAAGGGGACTTTACATGAGATTTTTAGTTTTTCACGATTTTCTCGAAAATTATTCTAATTATTTTCTTTAAATTTCGCACATGGGTTGCTTACACGAAGAGCGTAAACTTTTATTTGAAAATTTTTTTCGAAAAAATCTCTAAAGGGTAGTTATAAGCCACCCATTCTGAATACGTGCTCTTTACAATATGGCCTCTTGTTCAATATCAAATGTGCAGTGAGAAAAATGTATTGGTCCTGCTTAAAGTAAAGACAGTTACGAGAGTACACTAATCCGATGTTATTTGGGTTATGTATCCTTCGGGGATGCGATGTGATGTAACGACACTCTCTTCATTTTTAGAACCAATTTACATGAACAGAATGTCTTACACAATAATTATATTATACTAACTTTTTTTTGGGCAGAGGAAGTTATGTGAATTTCACATCAGATTCTAAAAATATGGTCACCCTATCGTAAGAATAGGCTAAGTTATTACAAATTATCTGTTTCAGCGACCACAACAATTTCAAGGACAACAGAAAACACACTAGTGACTTTACGTCCATTTGCTGTTGTTTGTTAAGTTGAGCATTTGCAGAGCTTCAGACGGCGTTCTCCACCATGAGAGTTGGGCCGAACGTCGGCGTCGTGATGGCAGTTGCAGCAATCACTCCAATGCCCGATGCGTTCGACGTCCGTATGGACAACCTGAAGAGTCCATACTTTTACATTAGCACCCAACACACCTTCGTAATGCAGAACTTGTTTTACTTCTGTGCTAGAGTGATGTAGTCAGTGGCGTAGCAAGAAAATAATTTCGGGGGAGGGGTGCCGGGGGGGATTGGGGGCTCACCCTCGGAAATTTTTTAAATATTGAACTAATGAAAATCACATTTTACGATATTTTAGCAATGAAAAACTTACGTACTTACTCAATGGCAATAGTCAATTCCTAACCAAGCTAAAGGAATATTATATATTTTATGGAACCTGAGCCCACCATTCAACCCTATTCTGTGCTAACTCTAATCACCCCTCGCAAATCCTACTTCCCTTAACCCTTTATCTGGCAGACGAAATGAAAATTTATGTCCACTGGATAGGCAATGTTGCTCTCAGGCAACATGGTATATCACAAGTCTAATGGTTATAACCCAGAAATTATACCTCCTATTCGGCAATGGTTCTTATAGGCAACATCTACAATATCCCAGGTAACACCTACCAACAATTTAGTTCATTTTCTAACAGTTAGATGGCCGTAAGAAGTGTTTTTATGGTCCGAATGCAAAAGAGGCTTTCCAGGTTCAGGGAGGAATTCATAGGTGTTGCCTGAGAGCAACACTGCCAGATAAAGGGTTAAATCTATCCTAATATTATCCTCCCACCTATGTCTAGGTCTTGCAGGTGATCTTTTCCCTTCGGGTCTCCCAGTGAATACGTTTGAGATATGTCTTTCCTCTCCCATGCGCGCAACATGTCCAGCTCATTTTATCCTCCGTGAATTAATTACCCGTGAATAATAGCAATGAAAAACTAGTTAGAAAATTTATTTACTATACTCTGAGACATAACAACTTAAACAAGAAATCGTTACCTAAGTTATAACACTTATTACTACGTTATAACACACGAACAGTGGAAATAATAGGCCTACATTTACGAGTTCAGTATTTTATTATTAAATAAAACAATTAAATATTTGAGAAAATAGAGTTTAAGTAACTTAAATAGAATTTTATATTTTGATTTCGGGGGGAGGTCCGGACCCTAGACTCCCCATTCCCTAGGCACTGGGCGTAGTGCATTTACAAGATTTATTTTTGTGCAAATCTTCGAAAAGGAAGAAAGATAGAAATAAAGGAAGTAAAAGAATCAGTCCACATAATAAAATCTATTGGGAATTCACACCAGAAATATAGACAAGTCTAATGAGAAAGTAATTTATTTTGGCTCAGATCTTATTTTGTTTGATCACGTTTATCGATTTACCCGCTAGAGGGCAATATGATCGCAGGTGAGAGCTTTAAAGTAAAAAACTGATAAGAATAATGTCAGAATTATTTACTGGGTTTTTAGGGTTTGTCACTAACCTAGGCATGCCACTGTTCAACTAATATCACTGTAGTTAATCTCATTGCCACTAACCAAGGATTATCCTTATCAGATCACGAAAGATAATATTTCCATGCAAATGCACTTATAAAGTTTTCAGAAGGATTTTCTGCATCAATTTCATTCATGATATAACCCTATAACTTTTCCCCTACAATTACGCTCTCATACACCGCAAAACAGCATGAACTAACAGAATTCTTCCTACACTTAGCTATGATTAAGTCATCCATTATCGTTTCAACTTTAAAATAACAAGTTGGGGCCAATGACAGAGAAGTATATTAAAGGAACAAATTCGTGACACTACAGTCTACTTATTTTTGTAGATCGGAAGTGAATTTAGGGGTAGGTATCTCAATTGTTTATGCTATTTTTCGAATAAGGAATTGTTTATTTTGTAACAAAACTAGAATAACTCTATCAAAATTATAATACAATTGTCCGTGTTAATATTAGTTAACATTTATGTTTTATTAAGACGGCTAAAAGCGTTTGTTTAAAGCTTAATAAGGGTTATTCCCCGAAAATAAAAGCCTAAAAATCCGGGCCCTAGTCACCATTTAACCAACATAATTAACTTTCAGGGTAACCACCGTGACAAAAATAGCGTTTGACATAATACGGTTTGCAGCAATCACACAAGTAGACAAAACACGGTTTGCAACAATAGCCACTTTTCGCATGACATTTACACCGGGGAAAAATATGATTTGACGCGAACAGAGATTACAGCAGGAAAGAGTATGCTAGAAATCATACGAATTCATATCAGGGGTGGACATAATACGGTTTGCTACGATACTCCATTCTTTGCGAGCTGCCTGCATTGATTTTAGCAATGATGGTCACCAACGATGGTCGCTCGACGAACATCAAATTACATAAATCGTAGATTCTGCAAGGCAAATGTATGTTAACGGCTTGTCATGGGTGCTGGTTAATGCATAAGTAAGTTTCCATGGGGCCGTTTACAGAACCAAAACACAATTTCAAGGCAACAGACACAGCCAGTGTTCAGCTGTTTTTAAACACATTCTCCACCGGAATTAAAACATTTGTTTTACCGCGGCACCAACTTTTGAACATCTGTGTCGTAGAAGACTGTCACCAGGGATTTGAACTACTGAGTGGCAAAGATCTCCGCCTCTCTGTCGTTCCGTGTCATTTCTTTAGGCGTAGGAAAAGATGGAAATCACCAGAAGCGAAGTCCGGGATGGATGTTTAAACACCTCCTAGCAAGTCTCCTGCAGAAGTTCGGCTGGGAGGTATTTAAACATTCACCCTAAAGCCCGGACCTCGCTCCCAGTGATTTCCACCTTTTCCTACACCTAGAGAAATGACAGGGAATGACAGAATGACAGAGAGGCGAAGGTGGTTGTCACATGGTGGTTCAAATCCCAGGCGGCACATTTCTACGACACATTTCTAAGTTGGTGCCACGGTAAGAAAAATGTTTCAATTCCGGTGGCGAATATGTTGAAAAATAGCTGAACACTGACTGTGTCTGTTACAATAAATATTTCATTGAAATTGTGTTTTGTTTCTGTAAACGGCCCCAGGGAAACTTACTTTATGGACGTGCCTCTTATTATAATCTAAGACTTAGTTTAAGTAGCCTAATTACCCAGTGACATTGTCTTCTTTTAAGTAATTTGGAGATCAATATTATGTGAACTTTTGAAAATATTTAAACATTTCCACTCTTTGAAGTAAAACAAGTTCAGCCTTGATGCCTTTTACACTGCATTCTCTGCCATGAGCAAAGGACTGATTGAAGTGGCTCTGATGGTGGTGCCAGAGCCATTAGACACCTTAGCCACGGTACTGGTGGTGCCATTGAAGTTGCTGCCTCCAACCAGAGTGGTAGTAGTCGTCTCACTCACTGTGGACTCCCGCTTCCGGTATGGATTTGATGGCTGGCTATACAGGCTGTAGGGACAGGTGCTTTGTACAATGTGCGGAGGGACAATGGTGGTGAAGGTGCGTTGTACAAGTGTGGAGGGACAATAGTAAAGAATGTGCGTTGTACAATGTGTGGAGGATCAGTGTCGATGAAGGTGCGTTGTACAATGTGTTGAGGGACAATGGTGGTGAAAGTGAGTTGTAAAATTTGTGGAGGGACAATGGTGGTGAAGGTGAGTTGTACAATTTGTGGAGGGACAATGGTGGTGAAGGTGAATTGTAGAATTTGTGGAGGGACAATGGTGATGAAGGTGAATTGTACAATTTGTGGAGGGACAATGGTGGTGAAGGTGAGTTGTACAATTTGTGGAGGGACAATGGTGGTGAAGGTGAATTGTACAATTTGTGGAGGGACAATGGTGAAGGTGAGTTGTAAAATTTGTGGAGGGACAATGGTGATGAAGGTGAGTTGTACAATTTGTGGAGGGACAATGGTGAAGGTGAGTTGTAAAATTTGTGGAGGGACAATGGTGATGAAGGTGAGTTGTACAATTTGTGGAGGGACAATGGTGGTGAAGGTGAATTGTAGAATTTGTGGAGGGACAATGGTGATGAAGGTGAATTGTACAATTTGTGGAGGGACAATGGTGGTGAAGGTGAGTTGTACAATTTGTGGAGGGACAATGGTGGTGAAGGTGAATTGTACAATTTGTGGAGGGACAATGGTGAAGGTGAGTTGTAAAATTTGTGGAGGGACAATGGTGATGAAGGTGAGTTGTACAATTTGTGGAGGGACAATGGTGGTGAAGGTGAGTTGTACAATTTGTGGAGAGACAATGGTGGTGAAGGTGAGTTGTACAATTATGGAGGGACAATGGTGATGAAATTGAATTGTACAATTTGTGGAGGGATAGTGGTGGTGAAGGTGAGTTGTAAATGTATGGAGGGACAGGGACGATGAAGTTGTACATTTTGTAGAGGATGATGGTGTATTGCGAAATGTGTAGATTGACATTAGTGATGGAGTGTTCAGATGTTCACAATGTGTTAGCAAATGACAGGCAGAGAGTGAGTGGTATTAAACCAAGTGATGAAATATATTTCAACGGAGAATATAGTAGTGCGGTGCCGAGTATTGCGTGAATTGGTGATAACACAAACAAATAAATTTTGAGATCGTTGTCAACAATAGATTTGAAAATGTCAGTACAAAATTTGGTGAAATGTGAAATAAAAGTCACGTAGTTGGATGCAATATTATAAAATTGTGTGTTGAACAAATATACATATTTATGTTCAAACAACAGACAGTTCAGTCACAAGAAAAAGATTTGGTGTAGTAACAATTTTTAGTTGAGAGATACAATGTAGAAATTGAATATAATTTTTGGGATGTTAGAAAATGGATTATTTGATATTAATAGGATATAGCATAGGCATGTCGAAAGTTATCAAAAAACGTAACGTGAAACCCACGAAGGGAAACATTTTTCATCGCAGAAAAAAGTGACGAGCGGAGTGCATATTGTTGTGACGATAGCATGATCCAAGCATTTATATTCCAGTTTATAAGATGTTACGAAATGAAATCACGTGAAGTGGGGATAAAGATTTATAGAAGAGATGATGAGAGATTTGAGAGAGTGACAAGATATTTTACACGATCACCGAGATCAGCGTTCCCCCACAGGAGGATTTGAGGTGCCATGGTTTATTACATCAGGAATATAAAGCACCGAGACGTGATGAATTATGTGGGTAGGAAAAATAAAATTACGTTCATGAAATGCATTGTTGTAGAAGTATCATGTTGAACACGAATTGCGTTCACACGAAACAATAATAATAAGTCGTTCAGTGTTCATTTGATAAATTACACCAGACAACCAGCATTTGGATTAATCATTCATTGAGAAGAAATTAATTCAGACGAATTAGAATAAATTTGCAAGAATTTTAGTCAAAGTTGGCAACAATCGAAAGTCGATGACGAAATAGCACATTTTTATTTACGTCACAATTAAAAATTAACAGCACACATAATTCATGAAAATGAGGCCATATTTTGATTAATAACGTAGCTTGGTGAAGTTTGAATTATAACGGTGATACAGGTAATATTTTATTTCAATAGAATAAAACGAATCGTCCGATTATAATTGAGTCGATTAAATTTATTATGAGAAAAAGTGCCAAAGCGTTTAGTAAAAATGTGAACATCGAAAAGAATGTTATTTATTTCAGAATGTTACGAAAGACAGAATAGAATGAATGAAATTTACAGAACCGCACGATATAGAAACGGTATCGAAAATGTTTGTGAAAGTTGATGTGACAACGCACATGAAGGATGAGTATGGAGGAAATAACAAGGTCCGTGAGAAATGGATGGGAATGGAGAAAGAGAGAAAACATTATATATAAGTTGATGTTATGGAAGAAACTCAATGATTTACGAGAAGTTGCCATGCAAATGATAAACGAGGAAGCGTGTTTCTACAGCCACAAACAGGCAACACAACACAACACAACAGAAGCGTGCAGAACTAGCTGTAACTATTTACACATAATCAACTTGCATCTGTTTCAGATACTACATAATGTGGGTGAAAGTCAAGAATTTTAAACGGAGAAGAATAAAGCTAAAAAACCAGTCATTTGGACTACTAGGTATTCTTTCCACATTCGTTACCAAAGTTGAATAACTTAGAAATTGAAGAAGATGAACATATATTTACGAGGCGCGTCCATGAAGTAAGTTTCCCTGCGGCCGTTTACAGAAACAAACCACAATTTCAAGGAAATATTTATTGCAACAGACACAGCCAGTATTCAGCTATGTTGCAACATATTCGCCACCGGAATTGAAACATTTGTCTTACCATGGCACCAACTTTTGAACACCTGTGTCGTAGAAGTCTGCCACCAGGTATTTGAAACGCCTATCTGTCATTCCTTTAGGTGTAGGAAATTATGGAAATCACTGGGAGCGAAGTCTGGGCTTTAGGGTGAATGTTTAAACACCTCCCAGCCGAACTTCCGGAGGAGACTTGCTAGGAGGTGTTGAAGCCTCCATCCTACGGCTCGGACCGCGCACCCAGTGATTTTCATCTTTTCCTACACCTAAAGAAATGAAAGAGAATGGCAGAGAGACGGAGATGTTTGTTACACAGTGGTTCAAATACCTGGCGACAGACTTCTACGACACAGGTGTTCAAAAGTTGGTGCCATGGTAAGACAAATATTTCGATTCCAGTGGCGAATATGTTGAAAAATAGCTGAACCCTGGCTGTTTCTTTTGCAATAAATATTTCCCTGAAATTGTGTTTTGTTTCTGTAAACGGCCCCAGGGAAACTTACTTTATGAACCGCATCGTACTTTCTAAATATAAGTATAATGTACTTTAATGTTATTTGATTTCGCTCTTTCCAAGTAAAATGATTCCTGATCTTCTAAACTTATATGGTTTTATGGTTTTTTAAAATGGTTTTACTGTTATGACGTAGTCCATTTTAGGTATTAAATTTACATGCAGTAAACAAACATAAATAAGTTTTTTGAATCTCTTCTGAAAGTAAGAGCATTATTACATGAAGTTGCATGCTTCAATTAAGTTTATATTAGAGAAAGTAATGATATAGCAGTGTAGAAGATTGCTAAGTAACACAATCTGGAGTTAACTTCTATTGTCTTCACGTAAGGGATAAAGCCACCATCTGTACGTCTGTTGCAGGCCCCACATTCTGTCTGGTCTGTTGCACAATCAGATAGGACACTCATTCAAACTGAAATCTGCTCGAAACGTCATGTAACTCCGGTAAAACTGCAGAAGTCAAATTAGGGCGAAACAGGTAGGCCTATTTGTTATTAATAAGTAGTAAAGCATTTATGGCCGGTTTCTATAAACTCACGAATTACCTCTGGGTAAATTATCCAATGGACAGAATTTACACAAGAATAACACCACAGAAACACAAATAATTTAAAGATAGCAATCACACTTGTGGCGAGTTTCTAGAAAAATGTCCTCTGGGTAAATATGAAAATGACAGAAAAAATATTCCTACAAACTCGGGCTAGATCTTTCCAATCGTCGGGTTAATTTATCCTTTCATGGATGGCTGGATAAAATTTAACCTCTTTGTAGGATCAATAATTAAACAAAGAGAATCAAAGCCTTCTGAATTAAATTAACTGTACAACTCCAAGGCCTTGCTCATTATATCATTGTGGGTGAAATGGAACTAATTTGCCCATGGATAATTTACCCATAGGTAATTCACCAGTTTGTAGAAACCGGGCATTAATCGTGGAAAATCCCACGGGAGATAACGATGATACGATTTATTAACACTATTTCAAGAATTTTTTTAGATTTTATTTCAGTTGTGTTTATACTCCTTTTAGCTCCGAGGCCATGTGCGTCTATACAGTAGGGTAGGCCATGCAACTATTGACTGTCAATTATTTTCTATTGCTAGTGTATTTTAACTTATATTAATTTAAATGGTTATGATACAGGATGAAATGGTGAGGATGATTCATGGTATGTAAATATCCAATTCGGCACTTGCCTTTAGGACTGGGGAAACCATGAAAAAACTCATGTCAAGCGCCGGCCGCGGGATTTAAACCTGTGACCTTCCGAAGTAAAATGTTGCAGACTATGTACATAATAATTGCTTTCTTAATTGTTATGTTTGAAATCAAACCACCATTGTATCAGGTAACGGCATACTAAAGGAATGAAGAATCGAATGTGTTTCTTTACCCTGCCCACCCATTTCGGATATAATTTTAAACTATAAATTTAAGGTTCGAACACGAATGGAACTAACATACATTAATGTATTAGTTCTTAATAAGAACTAAAAATCTGTTACACAGAGGCATTTTTCTCCTATAGTATTCTCATGTAATGTCCAACAGAGACAATAATCTGTGGATCGAACTCCGGCTAGCTCAGTTGATAGAGCGGCAGCACGGATAGCCGAACGTCCTGGGCTCGAGTCCCAGTGTCGGAGGAATTTTTCTCCTATAATATTCTTAGTGGAGTAAGAATAGTTTTAGAAATGCTTCCTCATCTAATAACAATCCTGAATAATGGATTCGACTAGGGCTAAATAGACTGTTCTTAGAGTGTTAATGGCCATACAGTTATGGCACTTGCAAATTTAAGGTATACATACTCACATAGTGAAAGCCCGGTAACTAAAATCACTAAATAATGTTTCTCACAATACTGCATAATATACAGGGTGTTAATAAATAACACCGAAATATTTTACCTGTGTATAGAGGGGACATAGACAAGCAACTTTTATTAGGAGATTTTTGCTTTATGGATTCAATTCTTCCTGTTATAACATAAAATCTCCCAAGGATATGCACGCCACTGACTTCTAATACTTGAAACGATGGGAAACAAAGGAACAGTGAATATTGTGTAGTGGTCGGGAAAATTTAAAAAAATGACGATCGATATCTTACAACTCTGAGGGAAAAAAAGACAAACGAAACATTTTTGTTAGGTCTGGAATTAGGAATAAAAACATAATGCAGTGGCGGGCAATCATGTGATTAGTCAGTAAATTTTGCAGATTATGAAAATTCTAAATTATGATATAACTGTTGATGAATTATTAAGAATCAGGTTTCTATCGATCGCTAAGAAGGCATGAAGTCAATTTAATGAAAATTTTAACCCTATTTCACTCCATTATTGACTTATGAGCACCAAATTTTAAGGACTTTAATGCCCTGTAGCATACACATTTTACGTCATAGAGCAAAAATGTCCTAATAAAAGTTGCTTGTCTATGTCCCCTCTATACACAGGTAAAATATTTCGGTGTTATTTATTAACACCCTGTATATTATTTATACGTATATATATATATATATATATATGCTATGAAATATTCTGTGTATAGGCTATGTGTACAGTTTTTAAAATTTTTTATTACACACACACATATAAGTTATATCCTATATACTGTATATATACTCATATATATATATATATATATATATATATATATATATATATATATATATATATATATATTATATAAAATGTTAAAACTTCTGAACTTTTTTTCTGTAGATGAGATTGCACATTAAGTTACATTGTAAAATAGGAACGAGACTTTAAGCAGATTGTGTATGAGGAGAGCTAGAGTTATTCCAGTTACAGACTGCATGGCTGTAGTTCTGTTAATACTGTACCTAGCGGTATAGAAACACCGAGGTGGAATTCTGATTCCTGGAATTACCCTATCTTTTGTTTTCGAATTTCACTTATAATGGAAACTTGTTAGTAAGAAACATGAATGCTTCTACCTGCCATTCCTACTAAGGGTCACCTTTGTTACTGGCGGCTTAGTTATCTTTATTTCGAGATTTTGTTTCTGTAAGTTCACTCTAAATTTACCTTTGCCTGTAATATCCAAACACTGGAATATATTGATACCTGCTCCTTCATTTATGAAGAAAAACGCAAATAAGTTCTAATGCCTTATAAAATATACGGAAAAGGACAACAAAGCCCCCCAAAAAAACAATACAGTGAACGCCACTTAATGTAATCGCGGATAATGTTATCAATCGGATAATTTTATCACTTTTATGAAGTCCCATATGGATTAATACTCATACATTGAAAAAAATTCTGTTTATTGTGATCAAAGATTTGGGTAGGGTACTCGAATCTGAGGTCTTTTTTCTCCGGGCATCGCACTTTAATCATGAAATGTAGGCCTACATCGCAACCGGGAATTCAGCTTTTTAATTAGGCCTATAAATTGTTTTAATTGTTTTTGCATGATTTGGGTAAGGTTCATGAGTCCGTGGTATGTTTTAAACGTTTCATTTCGAATCTTTATGCCCATAAGCATAAGATTCGTTCTATTCGTTTAAATATTTATATTTATTAAGTAAAAATATAATTAAGAATAACATTACATAATACCTGCAATTTATGTAAAAACTGTGCCAGTGTAAATAAATGTAATGTTTTAATTAATATTCCGTTAAACGAATTATTTAAGTAAAACATGTTTGAGTAAATATTCGCGGGCCAAGCCGTGGGCACCTGCTAGTTATCGATATACGATAGTTATCGATAAAGGAAGTAGAAGATTGAAGCGTACATTATCCTCTTGTGTACTAGTACACTGAATGTTGTCAATTTAGGCTACCTTCATTTTTTATTTATTTTTACTTATATATATATTATACAACACAAGACCACCCGAATGAGCAAGCGCTCGTGCTCGGGAACATTTCAGTTATTTACATTAAATATTATTATTAAATAATAGATCCGAGAGTCGCGGGTTAAAACCCGACCGTGGTTGATGGATTTTTCAGGACGTCAAAATCCTGGGCCATAACAGTTTTATCATGTGAAGTCTAGTTGAGACATATCGCTGGTAATATGGAAGTACGGCAAGTACTTGGGTGAGCAGAAAATACGAAACCATGATTAAAACTGCAGTCCAGAGGATGGAAAGGAGCGACGTAACCGTTGTGGTGTTATGTAAGCTGCTCGTTATATTTAGCCTAATTGCAGATCCACAATCCAATCGATAAGATATCGCAACGAATGATGATTCGTGAAGTCATCTAACCAGAAGACTATGACACCATGTATTATTATTATTATTATTATTTTCGAAGGCACCCTTTTTTCTTATAATGGTCGAACATTGTACAACAGTTTTATGCTATTCTGTACCGTCAATTTTAAAAATAAATGTAATTTCAGTTTGCTTGTGCTTAGAATTGTAATCAAAATATTTTCTGGTAATTTCGTATGTAGTGGAATTCGGGGTCTTTTGATTGGCAACAATTTGTTTGGAACAAATGATATATGAAGACAAATGGACATAGGTTCTACATTTACTGAGAATAGAAATTTGTCTATAATATAGGCCTATCTCTTTAAAGCTATACCGTTATAGAATAGGCAAATAAAGAACTAATCTAGAGTAACCCTTCGATTTAATATGGAATTGCAGACTTTGAATGAATGGGGAAGAAATGTGGGTCGTAAGTAATGTTTCGAGCGAAACTATTATAATTATAGGCTATTGTGTTGACTTACGATTGTGTATTGTCAAAATATATCTGTTCATGGAGCAAATTTTTATTGCGGAAATAGTTGTTTATGTTATTTTGAATACTGTAAATGATTAGTTGGTACGCGATAATAGTAGAAGTAGAAATAGTAGTATTTGTACTGGTTAAAATGAAGGAAATTGATGATTATTAAATTGTACGAAAATTAAGCGAACGACAGTGACATCTGGTGATATATTCTAGTACATATGACACTTTTTTATGTATGTAGGCCTATGTACTGTGCAACGGTCATAAATATAATTCGTATAAATAAAGAAAAATGGCAATTCCTCATTACAAGAAGAAAATAAAATCAGGTGAACTGATATAACCAAGTGCCAGAATGCTTTCGTTTAATCAGTAATAATTGCAATTATGATATGCAGAAAATAAGTTATTTTTGTTATCAATTTCCGAGTAAAGCTCCAGATCGATCCATTAATCAGGGCTTACGGGAAAATAAAGATCTAGTTTGATAAGCATATGTCTAGGAATATGTGGGTAGTGTTATTTGTCAAAGCCAATTGTATTGCAACTTCCAAAGCCGTATATGAACATTGTAAAACTATATGTTGCCATGAGAACTGTTTTGCATTTGGTAAATTCTAATATATTACCATAAAATAGGAGCTAAATTGGGCATTACTCCGTTACCGGTCAACCAATTTGGTTCAAAATAAATAGGATTCTTCCCATGGACGTTATAAATGCGTATACCAAGTGTCATGGAAATCAGATAAAGCGTACTTGAGTTATCGCGCGTAAAGTTACACGGAGAGACAGACAGACATTTTCTCGTCCACCACACAATCTCATAATTCTGGTATTTAATAATTAAAACCCAAATTATATAAAGAAAAAAGTATTTTATTGATGGAAGTAAATGCTTGCTGGAGTAGTGTTTAGTTTAAATAAAGTCACGTAAACACAATTTATTACGGAATTTAGTATTCTGACGTTGCATTTCTTGGTGGAAGTAGTGGTGATATTCTTGAATACTTAATTATACATAAACACAACACCAGAACGACAACTAGGGCCAAAAAAAGAAAACGGAACAAAAATACATCAGAATATTAGCAATGCGAATGTAAACTGCAATGTGCCATCATGCATTTGTTAACAAATAACAGGGTTACCGCAAAAGTCAATGCAACAATTTTATCCTCAATAATGCGGATCATGCAAAACAAATGTTAAAATAATATTCAATAGGAATTTCACATTAATGCTAATGTATGAGTTTTGAACAACACATAAATGTATCAGAGGAGAGAAAAATCCAGAGCAAGAAATCTCAATTGTTCGTTAAAAATATGCTAATTTCTCTTTCAATAGTATACTCTCAAGGAATCCACCGCACTCTGCCAACGATGTGGAAAGCACCAAATGTTATCAGAAGGGGAAGGCATTTGATTTTGCAAGTGTTTTAAATGAAGGTTAAAAGATAGCTCGAATATATATTCGTATTTTTATTTTATTTCCCCTTTATTTTATATATAAATGTTATATAACACAAGACTACCCGAATGAGCAATTGCTCGTGTTCGGGTACAGTTAAGTTATTTACATTATAGAATTAATACCCAATTAAGTACAAATTAAAATATATATGCATAATATTTGTAAGATAATAAACATAAATGTGTATAATAAAATAATTGCTTAAGTAAGGGCATTTTTTGTTGCTGCAATTTTGCTTTATTTTTAGTTTTTGTATTTTTTCAAGAAATAGGTAATGCAAAATAAAAAATGCATTTATGACCTTCATTGTGAAAAAAAGACTCAATTTTTTTAAATGATCAATAAATTTACCATTATTACTCATAATTAGTTTCTTTAATTAATGAATTAGGTTACTAAAAGCGCAATTTAATGGATGGCAGTGCGTTATACATGAATTTACATTATAAAACACATTTATTTTGTTACTAAAGAAGTAAGTAAATATATACTACTTGGACACCCTTAGCGAAAAAAGAATCTTTCTGAACTGGCATGCCCATCAAATTACCCCTATCAAATATGTGCCATTTCAAAAGGAGGAAAAATGCTTTATTGCTACAAGACAAACTGCTATGGTGTTAACAAGAAACCTGAATTAAAATGAACAATGAACACTTGGCGGAGATTCTCAAATAAAGACGATTGTCTATTGTCTGAAAGTAACGGTTTATGCATGGAAGAGCTCCTCTCTACCTCCACTGAAACATGACCAAAAATGTCGAAAACGACCTAAAAATTGCCAAAAAATGACATATCACATGAAAATGACGAAAAATGCAAAATATAGCAAGAAAATGCAAAAATAAATTACCCTTATTTTATCAATTATTTCATGATACACATTTATATATATTCGAATTATCTTTTAACCTTTATTAAAAAAAAGATGTAAAATCATCAAATGCCTTGATCTAGTTATTTACAAGTTGTAATAAAAGGAATGAACACATTTTTAGCGAACAATAAATGTTTCTTATTTTGTCTTCTTCTCACTCTTCATATAGATTTCTATCTTGTTCAACATTCATATATTAAACATTATTGTACCGTATATAATGACTTTTAAATTTTTAATTTCCTCGCCTGACCCGCATACAGTATGAACGATGTCTTTTGCGGTATACCTCATATAACTTTGTAATAAATCAATTGAATTTGACGCACTGATCTGTTGAAACAGATGCATTACTTCCAAGTGCAATTTATATTTGCAATTTTACTACAAATGGTGGGACTGTAACAAGGAAGTACTTAAGCTAATCAACTCCGGAATAAAGATGTTTTGCTCAAGAAAACTCAATTCAAGTTAACGATGTATTTATATATTTTACCTCAAATTCGCTGTATTCTAACTATAATAAGGTCAAACATTTTGTTTACAGAATCCAATGACATTCCGGACAATTAAGTTACAAAATATAAATATTTTCTTAAGGTTGTATGAACGTTTCAGCTTCTAATTTATATTACTATTATTATAAATATTATTATTATTATTATTGCTATTTCAGATGTGTTTATACTCCTTTTAGCTGCGAAGCAATATCAGGAGTTCGGGGTCTGTGTCTATGCAGTAGGGAAGGCCATGGAACTATTGTTTGTCAGTTGTTTCTATTGTTAGTGTATTTTTTATGGAATAATTTTCAACTGATAATAATTGAAATGGATACGACACGAGATGAAATGGAGAGGATTGTTCATGGTATGTCAATATCCAATTCGGTATTTGCCTTTACGACTGGGGAAACCATGAAAAAACCCATGTCAAATTGACCGGCCACCGGGATTTGAACCTGGGACCTCCCGAATTTCGAATCCAAGACTTTACCATCTCGGCCACCTCGCTCGGTTTTGTAGTATTAATGAATAACACAAAGCACAGTAATATGCTTGAATTTAATGTGAGACCTGACACTTAAGCAACAGGCCGCGGGTTGAAGAACACTGCCTTAGAGGCTTTATCCACCTGCTGAGGTTAAAGGACCCATTAGTGATTAATTCAATTTATATTAGGGACTAGCATGTGCCACAGGCAACAATATGTTTTAATGTCAAATGTGATTCGGATTCGATAATTATGTGTAAGAAGGGATTAAGTATTCTCAAAAACATTTGATTTTTGGCATTTAAAATCAGAATTTTTCAAAATCCTTTCTTAGTGAGCACCTACATTATGAAACGAAGGTACTATCAAAATTCCAAGCCTCTACCTGTTATAGTTTAGGCTCTACGTTGATTCCTGTCAGTCAGGACAAAGCCTTTTATATATATAGAGATGTTTATATATTTTTAAATGCTTATGGAGCAAGCTTAAAGCTATCAAAACAATGTTGATAGACAATATTGTAATCTTAACTGATTTATTTTCTTACTTAATCTGACTTTTAAATATTTGAATCATTTTCAACATAGAACTATTTGATCGTACCGGTATTATATGAATTTGCAGGAAGTAGTAAAATTGCAAATTGCTAACCATAATTTTGACATTCATTATTTAAGTCTTAAAAGTAATATTGTTTAAATGCATAAAAAAGCTGAAGACACATGAAACCCAAGGAGGCAGTTGATTTGAATTACCGGATCTTTTATGAAGATGGAGCCCCAGTTGGCGGTCAAAGGGGAGCCCTAAGAATAGAGCCCCGATGGCCTCTGTGGCCTCTTCTACCACCACTTCGTCCACCGACATGCCACATTCTGTCAGAACATAACAACACTTTTGTCCAAAACGTATTTACTATAACTTTCACATTAAATTTAATAAGAATACTACATGTTTGCCAAAACACTGCTCATGCTTTTTAAGAAATGTCCCAGTTTATTTCTTCTTTTTTTTTTTCAAATTATTATTTGACAAAATTATACGCTCTTAAAAGCTTCACGTAATGTGGGTACCATTTTTTAAAGATTTTTTTTCCCAAGAACTTCCCCTACCTGTTGATACCCTAATCCTTTTCGACCTGTCACTCAGTGAATAGAAAGGTAATTAGGCGTATTTACACTTGTCTGCAGTCCAATTCAATGTTGCCAAATACGTACCACAGCACTTACTTCACTTAAGAAGTGGTGAATGACAGCGGCAACACTGGGGAAAGCCACGCGACTACAAGAACATCTGTTCTTTGTCGGTATCGAAGTCTGTGCAGATTTTCGGATTAGGGAACAATGCTATTACGTTCTTTTTTGTTAGGCTGTGTAATAAGTAATTTTGAGGTCACATGCTTATTTAGCTTGTTCGCGTTTTGTAAAATGAATTGGGGAAGTGAGGAAATTGTGAAATATCTGGATTCATATGTGTTTCAGACGTGCATATGGGATTTTAACTACTTGAACTTCAGAAATGTGCGGTTGCTCTGGATTTAGTTTTGAAAAAAATGTAATTAGTTGGGCCCGGATTTGAAGGTTTTAACCTATTTTTTCCCCAGCTTCCTAATTAGAATATTTTAACGTATTTTTCCGTTTCATACTCCTAGCTTCTGAATATATGAATCTTATAGATCCTAAAAAGGGATAAATCGGACTGAAGGGTCTAAAAGAGGCTAAAGAGGACTTTTGGTGAAAAACTTTGGCTAAAGAAGAATTTTGCGGAAAAAATAGGGGCTAAAGAGGACTTTTGCAGAATAACGCGATTTTAAATAGATTTTCCAATTAATGCAAAGGAAAATAAATATGTGAATTTATGAATTTTAAGAAAAACATAATACAAATAAAGTTATACATCACACTGAAATTAACAATGCATATGTCACTCTGTCGCTTGTTTTAGTAGCTCAGAAATGTGCCGCTTCGCCGTCGCAGGAAATGAAACTTGAGCAGTCTTCAATACTTTGAAATCTGCATGTAATCCATTGTCTTACAACTTTCAAATAACAAGTTGCCAACCAACGAAAGAGAAGTGTAGGGGGTCTGTGACAAAATTATAATACAATTTTCGCTGTTAATATTAGTGTCTTATTAAGACGCCTAAAATCGTTTCTTTAAAACCTAAAAAGGGCTATTCCACGAAAATAAAAGGCTAAAATACTTTTATAAAACCTAACAACCCGGGCCATAGTAATTAGTTCCACGAAATCACTTTCATGAAAGTAGTTATGAAACATATTGTCATCGTGGAAACTAGCATTTAGTTCAACCAATGATTTATTGCCATTGAATCAGTGGCGTACCAAGGTTACTTGACGCCCGGGGCTAACTAGATGGTAGTCGCCCCCTAACACTAAAAGGTTCAAGGTTCAATAAGTTTAATGTTCACAATTGTTTATTTTTAATAAGTAGTATGTTACTTTAACACATCATAAAGAGAAAAATATGTATGAAATAAAACTGTAAGTATTATAAGGTTAGTTTGTTTGAAAAAAAAAAAAAAAAAAACAGAAAAGAAGCTACAGAGTCATAACAAAAATTTAAAAATGTACCGGTACCTTTTTAGCCTTGATGGATGCAAACTTATTTATAATAGAGTTGAAGTCTATAGTAGCAGCCACATCACGTTCAATTGATAAAATTGCTAAATTACACCGTAAACTTTTCCTGTGTGCTCGGCGCCCACGACCTATTTCGTATTGTCTATAAATAGTTTAAAACAGTGGTTCCCAAACTTTTCAGTACGCGGACCCCTTGAAAAAAATTAAAATTTCGCGGACCCCCACTGGGT
The DNA here is from genome assembly GCA_964059195.1 of Ectobius pallidus. NCBI lineage: Eukaryota > Metazoa > Arthropoda > Insecta > Blattodea > Ectobiidae > Ectobius > Ectobius pallidus. The sequence continues at coordinate 134,636,587 of CAXKWD010000009.1, forward strand.
TTTGAAAAAAAAAAAAAAAAGAACTAAATAAATACTTTGATTCAAATGTATTTAATTCCATAGAGAAAATAACATCGTCAACGATAAACAGAGTTTACTCCTTGATGTGAACAGTGAAGGTGCTTTAGAAGATATGTAATTTGAGAAAATTACGGGATATCCTATTTCTTCTTGAACCGCCTGCGGACCCCCTGAAACTCCATCGCGGACCCCCGGGGGTCCGCGGACCCCACTTTGAGAATCACTGGTTTAAAACGAAACGTTTGTCTCATTTCTAAATAATATTACTACACTATTTAACAAAGTAATAAAGAAAATTTGACCAATAAAATCTTATATTCTGTCTGAAAAAAAAAAATATATTTTTTCTTAAACTAAAAAAAAGTTGTTTTTCAAATATGGCGCCCGGTGTGGCTGCCCCGTTCTTCCCCCCTTGGTACGCCACTGCATTGAATAATTTTGATATAAACAACATGTTGCGAGAGAGAAATACTGAATGATACAAAACGAGATAAGGGATATAAAAATTTCATCCCCCATCGACATGAGTTTTAACCGGTTGCCTGCGAACCGAATCTATCAATTGCCACCTCCTCTTGGTCGTCATGCATATTTCATGCGACCACTCTCGGGTTCTCTTCTCTCCTTAAACTAAAAGCGCAATTCCTTTTTATAAAAGATCTCCCAGCATAGGATGAGAGAAATATATCGTCACGGGAGACATTTATAAAACTGACGTCCAAGATAGCAAAACTTCTGTTCTGAAGCGCTACAAGAAACTAGTTTTCCCACCTCTACTCATGAAGTCATAATTTATATTGCACCTACATGAATTAAGGGATAAAGTAGCGAATTTCATGGTTCTTGCAAGAAGTAAGGTTGAGAAAATCATAATGGTAATTTACGAAACAAGTGGTAAAAACGAGATTTTATTTTGCGAATAGGTATGTATAGCCTAATAAAGACAATGTAGGCCTATCATTGACGGCAATGTAGATTGGAAAGAGCATATACAATACTAGCTTAAAAGGCCCGGCGTCGCTCGGGTTTTGTATTTTGACAATCGAAATTAAGCTGTCCCCGCAATACGACCTCTTATTTTACTTCAAAATGTGAAGTGACAAAATGATATTCCCTATGTCCAGGGCAGAGAAAGTTATGTGACTGCATCACATTGTGCATTATTTTCGTTGATTTCATTCTTCAATGTTTATTTACACCAATTAATTCTATCGATAGCTATTAGCTATTTACTTACTTACAAAGCTACCTGTGACCACTGCCAACAATACGCTGTTGACATGAACAACTGTAGCCTACATGGAATTTGATAATTCTTTGTAAAAAAGGCATTATGTTTCCTCAAAAATATTTGAATTTTGGCATTTATAATCAATATTTTTCAAAATCCTTTCTTAATGAGCACTTACATTATGAGAAGAAGGTATTATCAAAATTCCAAGTCTCTACCTATAGTTTATGCTCTACGTTGATTTTCTGTCAGTCACCCAGGAAAAAGCCGCTTGCATATGAGAAGATATTGTAAAAAAAATAAACAAAGCATGCTACGCCATATCATGTCTAGCGCAAATAACAACCCTGCAAATCATGGAAAGAGTTTAATCCAGTTACTTTAACTCTATAAAACCTTACTGTGGAAATTGGAAACAGATTTCAAAATACAAAAGAGAAATATGACCCGTTCATCTTCTAGGAAGTCTTACAGACTACATTTTAAAGAATTAAGAATATTAGCACTTCCATCATTATATATTTTAGAGCTGTACATCACTACAGAGCTCAACAGAGCCACACTCTTAATATCAGGCATAAACAAATGCTGGATTTTCTTTTTCATAAGTTAGCGCTTTACGAACGATACCCTCAGTATATGGACATGAAAACATATAACAAATTGTCACAAGGAAAAAAAAAAAAACGATTGGTCAATTGAAGAACTACAGCGGCCTCAACAGGGATCGAAGCCGCGACTTCCCAATTGGTAGCGCAGCGCCATTACGCTACGACGTACCCCGTTAGTTAATAGTACACTTTACTTAATATATTTATCATACGTAATTCATGAGTGACGAAGTCACGAGGGATTTTATCTAGGAGAATAATTCTAAGTCACGATTTGAAATTTGAAAGACTATTTAGCGAATATTATGTAATAAATAATTGAAGGGGTCCGGGGAAGACAGTGCTAACCCTCATTTTTCTAAAACATGAGATTATTACAAGGATTGCAATACAACATAGAGAATGTTCCACTTTTCCCAACAGATGGCTCAGAATCTTCAATGAACTATGCGAAATGTAAGTAGGAAGTATATTAGCAGCTACCTACCATATGTTGATATTTCCATAACATTGCAAATTGCAATAATCAATTACATAAACTTCAGGAATACTAAAATTCTGATAATATTATTACTCCGACACTGGGACTTGAACCCAAGACATTTGGCTATTCGCGCCAATGCAATGCTCTACCAACTGAGCTACGACGGAGTTCAATTCTCAGCGCCAGATGGAACCTCTCTCCTATGACTGATTGCCCTTAATGGTCTAATATTATCATGTAATGTCCAACAGAGACATTAATCTGTGATTCATCAATACCTACATACAGGGTGTTAATAAATAACACCGAAATATTTTACCAGTATATAGAGGGGACTTAGACAAGCAACTTTTATTGGGAGATTTTTGCTCTATGACGTAAAATGTGTAAGCTACAGGGAATTAAAGTCATTATAATCTGGTGCTCATAAATCAATAATTACGCAAAATAGGGCTAAAGTGTTCATTAAATTAACTTCAAGCCTTCTTAGTCATCGATAAAAACTTGACTCTTAATCATTCGTCAACAGCTATATCATAATTTAGTGTTTCCATAATCTGCAAAGTTTACAGACTAATCACATGACTGGTCGCCACTGCATTAGTATTTTTTTTTATTCATAACTACTGACTATAGTGTTAACAACGAAGTTCCTTTGTTTCACATTTTTTTCTAACGTTAGGAGTCAGTGGCGGCCAAACCCTGGGAGATTTTATGCTGTAACAGGAAAAATTGAATCCATAGAGCAAAAATCTCTTAATAAAAGTTGCTTGTTTATGTCCCCTCTATACACAGGTAAAATATTTCGGTGTTATTAATTAACGCTCTGTATATCATACTAAAATTCTATTTAAGCATAGTTCGTATGGAAGAGGTAGTGCATGCATGAATACGGTCCCTGCCTGTGGGAAATCAACCTGAGAGAGCTCCTGTAAGGTACTATGTATGTCACACGAGCAATACCATATACCTCATGCAATACTAAATTACTCATGTAGTTCTATTTATCTATCCTATATGCTGGTGGGACGTGCATCCCATTTCCTACAAGATCAGTTTTTAGTACTTTGATAATATGAATATTGGTCGTGACACCATAACAAATAAATTTGCATACAAACGGACAAAATGCCAGTAAACCAAGAGAGTTACGTCCAACAAAGTTGTAGAAAATGTTTAACTCGACAATAGAAGTGCAAGAGAAACCCAATTATCCGGACCCGATCCGGATAATTGGATAAACCATGAAAAAACGTAATTTCTTAAAAAAAAAAAACTAAATTGTACAGTAAAGTGTTACATCTTGAACAAATCGGTCAGAGCCACTTGTTTCGCTAACAAACTATCGATTTTTTTGGCTGTAAGTGTTGCTTTTTCTCATATAACACTGTGCCACAAATTTGAAATTTTTTCAGTCCTTTATATGAAACTATGTGATTTTGTATAAAAAAGTTCTTGATTCATATATCAAAACCAAAATGGCCCATCATGTGCCGTTTTTGTAGGAGACACACTTCTCATATTTACATAAAAAGCAAAAATGTGGATTTTTTGAAAATGGTGCGTGGTAAACAAACAAAAAAAATTGAGAGATTCGTTATTTTCAGCCAAAAATGTACAAGAAACATTTTCATCTAAAGGGCATTTTTCAAGTTGTACAGTGATAATCGGCCCTGAAGGGGTTTCCCAATGCTCGCTACTGCAACCATTTGAATTCGGCTTCAAAGCGATCCGGATAGTTAGAGTTCTATTGTAGTCTTAAAATTTTTATAGCATGAACCGCTTGGCTAGAATACGATACGGCACGATACGGAACCATGAAAACGACCACCGTTTTGAAACGAGAGCTTTCGTACTTTCCTATGGGTATCTATAGCTCCGACTATACTTTAAAGCAGCGTTTCTGAACCTATGGTCCGTGGACCACTGGTGGACCGCGAAGATGGTGCAGATGGTCCGACGACATAATTAAAAAATATCATAAAGAAAGTAAAGAATAAAATTTTTCACATAAAATAGACACTAGATGTCAAAGTTTTTAAAATCTTCGAAAATACAGGTCCTATTGCAAGTTTCCTTACTTTTGCAGTTACGAACCACAGTTTGAAACCCCTGATGCCCTGACGTCTATGGTTTCCTCTTTCATTCAAAACCCTGAAAAATAAGACTTTGTCGGAATTCCTTATTAGAGGCGCTCTCTTAAGAAGGGTTTTATTATTGGAGGCGCCCGAGTGTCTTGATACCGGTAAACCTGTGTTATAATTCTTAATTATATTATCAAATTGGTAATAAATATTAAAGTCTGTTCAAAATATAATTTTACTGTCAATAGTTTACTTCCAATTCAATAACTGTGTTTCCGTCGAATTAAAAAAAAATGTATTTGGAATTATCTCGTTATAATGACCTATAATTAATACCCCAAATATTAAGAATATAGGCCTACATATAGCCTGCTTTTAAAAATGGGATGTAAAATTAAGGGCCCGTAAAATTTTTTAGACATTTTAGAGGTCCTCGGGTTCAAAGAGGTTGAGAAACCCTGCTTTAAAGCAATACACTTTTGTGGGACATTCACAGACAGCTTTATTAACAGCAGCAAGAAGCAGTTCATGCAACATGCTTAACACATACAGACATAAGAGATAAAAATCGATTCACCTCACGTATGGAATGCAATCCAAAAGGCATCAAACAAAGTAGGACAGTAGTGTTATAAAACCATTGTGTATGTGAGTGATACATTCAAAGGCGAGTGTTTATATGTACAACATTATAACTATTGTACAGGGTGGTGAACTAGATATGTTAGGAACAAACTGTTATTAGTACAAAATTATATGTTATAAAGTATTTGAGTCAAATAAGAACCTACATTCATTTCACATATGTACAACAGATTATAATAAGTTAAAATCAAGGCCCGGATTCTGATGACCTAAAATTGTTTGAAAAATGACCTATAAAATGACCCTAAATTTTAAAGAAAAATGACTTAATAATTGTAAAGAATGACCTAAAACAGATATTTTGTTTATAACAAATTATTATTGTACACGCAAAGTTATAGACTAATTTGTACATAATTGTAAAAACTGTAATCGAAGAAAAGATGTTGTAGTTCTTTGTTCTTGATTGGAGCATTTGAGAAGAAAAGTAAGAAAAAGTGTTTTTAAAGTAGATCCTACAAAAATGTTGCATTATAGTAACCTAGTAATTTATTTAAATATAAGAATACAGTCAATGTAAACTCATGAAAATGACAAAATAAGGAAGGAAATTACACGAAATTGACAAAATAATGACGTAAAATTTACATAAATTCCCAAAAAATATAAAATTGCATAAAATGACAAAAAATGACCTAGTAAAAATGCATTTCTACAATCTAGAGGCCATGATTAGGATTTGTCTACAAGTTGGCAATGTCTATGCAGCGTCAATAAGAAGATGACATGTCATCAGAATCCGGGCCCTGGTTATAATGGAATGTTAGCTATAAATTTCTTATGAAAAACTATCAGTTGTATGTGGATCCTGAAATTTATTGTAAGATTTATCTCTCAATAATTTACTTTAATTTTATTGAACGGTTTAATATTTACAATTAGAAAAGAGAAATCCGAAGCTTTCAATACCATCCTAGGGGGAAAAAACGCAAGAAATAAATGCCTAATTTTATCGATATTTCAATATTTTCTCATGACCTCTTCTAGGAAATGTTTCATTTGCAAATGTACTGTATTTATCATCAGGAAAACAATTCATTCCATCTTACTTACTTACTTACTTCCTTACTCACTCACTCAATGACAATAGACAATTCCTAAACAAGCTAAAGGAATATTATCTGTTTTATGGAACCCGAAGGTTCATTGCCGCGCTTACCTGAGCCCGCCACTCAACCCTATTCTGTGCTAACTCTATCCAATCATCCTCGCAAATCCTACTTCCCTTAAATCCATCATAATATTGTCCTCCCACCTACGTGCTGGTATTCCAAGTGGTCTTTTCCCTTCGGGTATCCCAGTCAATATTTTTGAGATTTGTCTTTCCTCCCCCATGCGTGCAACATGTCCAGCCCATTTAATCCTCCGTGATTTAATTACTCTTACTCTTACTATATTCGGTGAAGAGTACAGGTTATGAAGCTCGTCATTATGCAGTTTACAATATGAAACTTTAGTGGAGCTATTACTTGAGAGGTTCTTCTTCTTCTTCTTCTTCTTCTTCTTCTCCTTCTCCTTCTTCTGGTCCTTCTTCTGATATCGTACTTATTATTATTATTATTATTATTATTATTATTATTATTATTATTATTATTATTCTGCCTCTTCCTTTGAAGGGTGAGTCACTGTTGACCTGTTCTGAGGTTAATTCCTTCATCTTCTTGGTCGTCCTGGGTCACGTTTCCCAATGGGATGGTAAAAGTATGCTTCTCGTGGTGCTAACAATATTCTTAGTTTTCAAAATCTCCCTTTTTTCACTATTTTTCTTTTTGTGTCTAATTGTTACCCTTTCAATTGATCTGAGGAATGTCATTTGTGCCGTTTCTATTCGCTTCCGATCAGAGTTCATGTTTGACTTCCTTATAAATTTACAACATTACATGCTTTGATAAAATACTATCGAATCAAATTTGTATGGTCTTCGTCATACTTGAGAATTTTTTTCATTAAAGTTAATTATAGCAATTTCGTAAATTCGGTACTGCAAAACTAACTTAGTTTAACGTATAAAATAACTCTGGGCGTAATACTTCAGGGCTGTTAATGACGAACTTCTTGACCAGATGCGCAACATAATTATTCAAGAAGCTGTTCAAGTTTCCTGTTGACGTTGCCTGCATTATCATCCAGACTTCCAAGTTTATAAATACCCGGCAGGGTAACGAAGTCTAAACCCAGGCTTCCAGGTCAGAATTTAGCAACGTTTACCACTGGGTGGTCATACAACGGAATTTACCAACTCATATCTTGAAATTTGATCGCAAGTTCAATATTTCATATTTATGGGTGAGATTGGTAAGAACCAACTTATTAAAAAAGTTTCTGCCACATTTTCAAGATGTGGATTAGTTCTGTATTGAATTCAATTTTCGTCTACATGCTCTGCTTTTATTTTCAGGGAATTCGAATTAGTGTATTACGAATTAGTGTTGTCAGTAATATTATGAGCTATTAAAATACTCTATTCCGACGAAGAATGCTCAACTATTTACTAACACCAGCCAAATCTTATGAAATTAATATTAAGTTACCTGTTAAGCATTGGGAATAATATTTTCTTGACTAGATTAGATTATATTAATGAGGGGTAGTGTAAGCCCTTCGGCTTCTCAACACTGCGACCTTACCCTAGACCCTATTCTAGCAGTCACCACTTTCATTTAATGTTTTTTAATATAGCTTATAATTTTCCTGGGTGATGTCCAATCCTGAACCCAGGGATTTTTCGTTAGTGAAAAACCCAATACCCGCCAGGAATCGAACCCGGACCGCTAGGGTGGAGGGCAAGTATGCCACCTATACATCCATGGTGGCGGACTTTTCTTGACTAAATTTTAATTTTAAAAAATTGAGCCATAAGGATTATACTATGCATGTTATAAATTATGTAGGAATCAATTTTAAAGGATTAATTATATAATTTACACTAAGTGTAATATCAGTGCCATCAACAAGTCTCTCCGCAGTTCTTATTATGTTCGCCACCCAGGCGAAGGTTGGTATTTCTCTCAATTTTCCTTTCAGATTCGTAGCAGATATATCAGAGCATGCCATGTAACTAATGATGAGGTTATATATTGTTGAGATGTTTATGGCATCTCATCATTTTAATTTACTGTATATTCAATTTCAATTAATATCACACAGAATGAAATTGTGGCTGTGAGTTACGGTAAGAAAACGAGGTGTCCTCTGGAAAATATTTTCAACACCTTCCGTAAACAGGCAAGTTTTATGTTACTTTTATTTCTTCCTTCCTTTCATAAGAACATTATAATCATAGGCTAGCGCTGCCAACCGAATTCCACTTCTTAGCGGATTCTAGTCTTTACAAGTGCTGCGGAGCGACTTCCTGTTGGCAATGTACTTACTCAAGCTGTACAAAGCTGCCATACCTCAAAAGCTTATTAACTTAAAAAACACTGCATGTAATATCGCAATAAGCGAATATTCCATACCTCAAGCAGGATTTCGTGCATATGTGCAACCGCCTTCCAAACTAAACTGTTGACATGTTTAGCAGCTGTGATAAAGCAAAACAAACTGAGCCTTTGTTCTAATATCTAAGCGCACATTTCAATTTTGCGACAAGGTTTGTCAAAACGGGGTTAGCATACCAACACTTGTGAATACTTACTATAGAAAGCAAAGAGAGAGAGAGAAGTTACTAGTTCACCACCCGAACTAGCTCTTACTGAAACAATGAAAAGTGCTCAGGCTAGGACTTAGGACAAAGACATGCGAATAGAATGCAAAATGGGAGACTCATCTTCCCAAAGCAATATTAAATTATTTGTTTTTAAATGGACTATAAGCTAAACGTTTCATAAACATTTTTAGAAATGTGTGCTAAAATAGTTATTCACGATGTAAGACCGTTACGACTTTTTATGTTATTTTGAATCGTAAACTTTAAATGGAAAATAATTTCCTTTGCTTGGGCTTAAAATAGTAATAATAAATTATTTTGTAATTTCGTATAAAGGGGAATTCAGTCTGATTGGTTGGCAACAATTTCTTTGAAACAAATCAGGTATGAAGATAGTTGAACATAGCAGAAACATTTGCTGAAAATACTGAATCGTTATGTATTTGTAAATAAATTTATCTATCTCTTAATGTTATAGAAAAGGTAAATAACGAACTTAATATAGAGTTATCCTTCGGTATGATAAGGATTTGCAGACGATTAATGCATGGAGAGAAATGTAATGTTTTGAGGTAAAATAAATGAGGAGTGACATTTTTTGGGAAAATGTTTTTTTTTTTGCACAATGTTGTTGCATGTGCCAATGCCAATTATCAATGTAAGTTATATGTGCCGTTCATTGTTACAAAATAGTACGCCGTAGCGTAGTGGTTGAGGTGCTGCGCTACAAACCGGAAGATCGCGGGTTCTATCCCCGATGAGGTCGTTGGAGTTTTTAACTGGCCTAATTCTTCTGGTGGCACTATGGCCCTGGGGTCGACTCAGCCTCTAACAGAAATGATTACCAGGAGCAATCGGTATAGGCGGCCGGTGCGTAAGGCTGACCTTGCCACCTTCATGTGCCGATTGTCTAAAATCTGGGAGCCTCAACATCCTGGAACCCTCTAGGCCTCCATGGCCTGTATAGGGAATACTTTACATGATAAGGAGTTGCAGACGATTAATACAAGGAGAGAAATATAATGTTTTGAGGTAAAATAAATGAGTGACATTTTTTGGGAAAATGCTTTTTTTTGCACAATATTGTTGCATGTGCCAATGCCAATTATCAATGTTGCCGTTCTTTGTTATAGTAGTTGGTACTCCCATGAACAGATGAAGAGTGCTGCAGACTCAGATATAAGTACTTCGAAGTCTTTTCTCTTCTGTACAATTTTCTAAAAGGCACTTGAAACCTTTGCGATTTCAACTCCTCGAATATTTACGTCTGGGCTTTGTCAGGTCTATGGACCAAATTCTCAAAGCTGTAATAAATATTTATGTTAGTTTCAATTCAAGTGACCAACAGATACGCGATATTTTTAGTGGTTAAAATGAAGGAAACGGATAATTAATACGAGTATTTGCACGAAACGGAAGAGTACGAAAGTGAAATCTGGTGACACCGTCAATAATAGCTATAACGTGCTGGCACCTTTTTGTTTACCCTTAACGAGCTTGCACTTTTTTTTTTTTTTTTTTTTTTTTTTTTTTTTTTTTTTTAAATCTTAGCCCAATAAATGGAAGTTTAAATAGACGAAAAAGTTCTGTTAAGCAATGTTTACGATTCAAAATTACATAAAACACATGTAGAATGCTTTGATTATTTAAAGCACGCATTACTTATACGCTTTGAAAATGTCTGCCAAAACATTATAAATCCATACATATTACTCTATGTCCTTAATTGAACAGTATACAGAACAGCAATGCAATAGGATTAAATAATGTATATGGAAGTTTAAGATTGCTTCATAAGCAAAAAGTACTGTTACTGAAAGATAGTAAGTCAATAACGACTATTTTCATGGGTTAAATTTTTCATCATTCGTCTGTTATCCTTAAATCCCATACTGGCAAAAGAGTGCATTATTTCTTAATAATGATTAATGATATATGCAGAAATAGGATGAATTTTTACATGGAACACTTAAAAAGAAGACAAGAATTAGGATTACACGTATTATGAAATATGTTATTAAATTTACAGATATATACATAAACTGGAAGCAACTGTAAAATGAATAAAGAAGACAAGAAAAGCTAAGTTATATTCAAGTGACATACATGTACACTTAAATGACAGGGAGATTTATTTATGAACAAACTTAAAAAGGAATTTTCAATTACTTGAATAAGAAATAGAAATACGTATATGTTGTGCACATATAAACGCTTATGTAATTTCTTCTGTTACTAAATAAGGTACGTGGAAAACTGTTTTGTGAATATATCTTGATATTATAAACTTTAATGTGCATCCTATGACATTTTTAAATTGTTGATGAAAATATTCTAAGGTAAAACCTATTTACAGAATAATTACGTAATATTTTCATTATCAACTTCTTTTATTATGCCAAGGTCTTTCGGTTACGTGGAACCATCATCAGAGCAACTTGCTTGCAAAGTCACATATAAGACGAAAAAAAACCACTACATTATTGAAGTTTACACAACATAGAATAAGAATGAAGAAGTCCAGTTTTAAGAATATTATAGGTTCTATCTGCCTATAGGTAGATGACGCAGCGGTCGGGTGGTAGGCCTTGTCCCTTCGGGGATGTCGTGCCACGGAGTTTAGTTTAGTTTTAGTGATTTTAAGTAAAATGACGTCAACAATGAACATTTTTATTCTTCTTAAATGTGAATCCAATGCAAGATACCTGATGATGGTCCCATGTAACCGAAAGGCCAAGGCATAATCAAATAAGTTAAAAAAAGGTATTATTTTATAGATCAAGCTCACATGATTTTAACTGTTCATAGAAGCTTGTGAAGTTAGTCATATTTTCATATATTGTTCAAAGTTAATTTTTCCTTTAGAATGACTTCATAGGTATCAACAAAATATTTTTTTCGTTTCTACCTTATTATAAATAATAGGATATTTATGATTATATCCATTGCATATGACAAAAATAATGGATATCTAACGGATTTTTAAAGAATAAGTGTTTTATGTTGTCTTTAGGGGACATGCAATGCTAACACGTAATTTAGCAAAATATTTCGAAACAATAAAATTGTAAAGAGCACATGATAATTAATTAAAAAATAACCATTAGCAAAAGAAAGACTGCAGTTTTCTTTCTGATAAGGTACAATGTTATTTTGTAAAACATAAGCTATAAGTTAACACGAAGCTCAAGGCTAGACAATGAACAGAGTAAAATAATAAAACCAGGCATGCTCAACTCACCGAATGCTCTCTGTGCGCGAGCGAGGGGACCAATCTTTGCTGCTGTACGTGTACCGCCGACTCCCACCTAGAGTGCGGGCCGTCTTCCAGCGCTCCACGTGGTGTCTCACTGCATTTCTAACCTCTGCGTTCAAGAAGCAGTAGAAGAGCGCTACTGTGAACCCCTGAACAGCATAAAGCACATTGTGTTCAGGACATGCCTTAACAGAATAAAGCGTCATCGTCATCATCATTAACATCATCAGCATCACATTTTATAACAAACTTCCAACGCACATAAAAAATCTCCCAAAAAAAAATTCAAATCTGCCCTTAAAAACTACCTTATAGAAAAGGTGCTGTACAAATTAGATGAATTACTATAACTAGACTATTGAATACACAATATAACAAATTTAAAAATTATTGAAAGTCTGCCTTAGTACCTAGAAACGATTTTATGTACATACCTAGTTAATAAGTAACTAGTTGTAAAGATATTGTAAGTTTAGTACCTAAAAATGCCTCATGTGCTATATCTAGGTTTAACATTGTAAATATTTCAATTATTATAACATGCATTGTATCTAGGCTTAACATTGTAAATATTCCAAATTTCATGTAACCTATACTAGACTTAAGTTTATTGTAACTCACTGATTTAGTCTGTAAGATATCATGACAATGCCAGAAACTTGTAAAAAAGTCTATTGGCTGCAAATAAATATTATTATTATTATTATTATTATTTACATTTTACCAGGGAATTCGTGGTTTCGCTGTGTCTTCCAAGAGGAGAAGGAACGTTAAGGGAGATAAGTTGCAGTCACATTAATTGGAGAGAAATTTCCACTACAGTCAAACCTCTGTATACCTAGGTAGAGAAGATTGATATAACGATAAACCCACATATAGCACTATTTTTATTTAGACCCGGCGAATTTTCTATCTTAATAATGTTAAATGAAATGGGCTGGACATGTTGCGCGCATGGGGGAGGAAAGATATATAACTGTTATAAATAACATAAAATATTTTGTTTATGGTCGAATCGGCTAAATAACCTATTTTCATACAAAAAACCCTTTTTGGTTTGATGGTCAGAAATGAATAAGTAATTTAATACTTTTGAATAACATTTTCTTCATGTGTTGAGACTACTTTGATTCTTTTGTTTCCTTAAAATACAAAACAATTTTAATGTAGGGGCCATTTTGACACAATTTAACTTTAATAATTTAATAAAAATCTACTATTTTTTTTTTTTTACAGGTACAATTTTGTTGAAGAAATTTACACAATATTTGTACACCCATGAAAAGTTGGTACAAAGTAATATAGCTTCATATCTTATTCATCTTATTCGTAAATTCATTAATAATTTACAGATCATTTTTAAAATCCTGTTTCTGTAATAAATAGGGTTCGGATGTTTTTGAGCTGAAAAGTGGAAAATATGACCACAAACACGCCCTTAAAAATGAGTAAATATGACACAAAAATTCTATATGTGATCTAATAAAATAGCGTATTTTCAAAAATAGATGTTCCAATTTAAAACGTTTAAAGAAATCAAATTCATACATCACATGATAATAACTTTTTACCAATTCTGGAGATTTACAGTTTTAGTTGTAATGAACTTCCATTTTTAAAGAATTTTCTCCTGTTTGCTCGCTTCATCAGCTCCAGATACTCGTAATATTTCGTAGACCTTGGGTTTCCGTATAATTTTAAAACTTAATTACTCGATTAATTTGTTTTAAACATTAAATTAATGAAATATATTTCAAATTTAACTCAACCACGTAATACATACAATGTAAGTTGTACTCTTTTACCTAATTCATAACTGAAATATGGGCAAATATGGCCAAAATATGACCAAGATCACAAAAATGACCAAAATATGACTTTATATGCAAAATAAAAACGGCCCAATTATGATAACAAATGTGCAATTCGTGTTTAGTTTGTGTTTGCGGCAGTAACGGAGGTCAGAATAAAAATATATGTCATAAACATACGAATCCTAGTAATAAACAACTAACATCACTCACTTGTGTAGATAAGAGAAGAGGTCTGAGAAAGTCGAACACTGTGGCAAACATGCCCTCCTTAGGTCCAATGATGACTAGAATGTAGGTGACCCCAAGCAGGGGAATGAGAACCAAAAGGGCCTTTGTAGCTTTTCTGTACTGCTGAGTTTCTGCGTTGTTAGTGGCTCGCAACTTTGTGATCAAAACCTGAAATACAAGATCTAAAGTCAGATTGGCGCCTTTTCTTAGCATTACCGGTACGGTATATTATTAGTTTGCTCACGCAAATGTAAACGAACTAGCAGGTATATACAGGATGTTAATGAATAACACCGACAAATTTTAAGAGGGGACATCGGCTAGCAACATTTATTAGGAGATTTTTGCTCACAGACGTAAAATGAGTATGCTACAGGACATTAAAGTTATTAAAATTTGGTGCTCGTAAGTCAATAAATGGAGCGAAATAGGGTTAAAATTTTCGTTAAATTGACTTCATACCTTCTTAGGGATCGGCGAAAATCTGATTCTTAATCATTCATCAACAGCTTTATCATAATTTAGTGTTTTCATAATCTTCCAAATTTACAGACTAATCACATGACTGGCAACCATTGAATTAGATTTGTTTATTCATAACTCCAGTGTTAACAACGAAGTTCCCTTGTTTTGAATTTTTACAAATGTTAGAAGTCAGTGGCGGCCATGCCCTGGGAGATTTTATGATGTAACAGGAAAAATTGAATCCATAAAGAAAAAATCTCCTAATAAAAGTTGCTTGTCTATGGCCCTTCTATACACAGGTAATATTTTTCGGTATTATTAATAACTCTGTATATTAATAAACAATGATAACTTCACAACAATTTCCTGGTTTCAACAAACAAAATATTGTATTTTATTTCTGCGGCAATGTTGACTTCACTAAGAAATATCGATTATTTTCTATTTTGCCATTTACAAAAAAACCAGACTTTGATTTCTATCCAGACCGTGCCTGGTCTTAGTTTTGAAACGGAGATTCGAACCTCGGCCACGGCTTTAAAACCGCTGATACAGACCACGTTTTAGTAATCGACCCTTACGTCTCGGGACTGGGAACTGTGGAGCCAAAATATCTATTTTTTAATCGCACAGTTTTTCCTTCTTTTCCTTTTTTCCTTATTACACACAAACTCTCATGCCGAGGCGGGACTCGAAAATACGGCCTCATTACCAGGGCCCGGATTCAAATGACATGTCATCTTTTTATTGATGCTGCATAGACATTCCCAACTTGTAGATAAATCCTAATCATGGCCTCTAGATTATATAAATTAATTTTTGTTATGTAATGTTTTGTCATTTTATGCAATTTTATATATTTTTAGGAAATTTATTTCAATTTTACGTCATTACTTTGTCATTTTCGTGTCATTTCCCTCCCTATTTGGTCATTTTCATGAATTTACATTGAGTATATTAACTTTCTTTGTCGTCTTTTTTCCCCCCATACGGTGATATTTAAATAAATTACTAGGCTTGTATATTGCAACATTTTTTTGTAGGATATATTTAAAAAAAAACTATTTTCTTACTTTTCTTCTCAGTGTACCAATCAGCAACAAAGAACAAAGTTTTCATACCTACAACATCCTTTGTGCATTTACAGTTTCTAGAATTATGGACAAATTAGTCTATAACTTTGTGTGTACAATAATAATTTTTTATAAATGAAATGTCAGTTTTTAGGTTATTCTTTACAATTATTAAGTCATTTTCTTTAAAATTTACGGTCATTTTATACGTCATTTTTCAAACAATTTTAGGTCATTAGAATCCGGGTCCTGCTTACTACCCACGGTTACCCAGGCTAAGGAGACCGGCTTCAAAATATCCAATTCGGCATTTCCCTTTACGACTGTGGAAACCACGAAAAACCCTTGTCAAATTGGCCGGCCACGGGATTTGAATCTGGCATCTCCCGATGCGAGTCCAGGACGCCATCTCGGCCACTTCGCTCGGTAAATATTGGGCCAGTTCCGGCCATGGTCCCCCTAATTGTAGTGTTCCATCTCCTTCAAATCCACTCAATTGGTCTGGTTGTATTGAATACGATGCAGAGGGCTCACATGTAGCGAACAAAATGTAGCGTAATTGTGTAATTCTGTAATCCATACGCCACTGATCTTGGCCACGTGCCAGTCCGTCACACTCAGTCGATTCCTGCACATGAAATATTGCATTCTCCTCACAGCCGAACAAGTTTGCTTTTCATTTATTAAACGCTTTTTTTCAAACATATATACAGGGTGTTAATGAATAACACCGAAATATTTTATCTGTGTTTACAGGGGTCATAGACAAGCAACTTTTTATCAGGAGATTTTTGCTCTATGGCGTAAAATGTGTACGCTACAGGGTATTAAATTCATTACAATTTGGAGATCATAAGTCAATAATGAAGCGAAATAGGGTTAAAATTTTCATTAAATTGACTTCATGCCTTCTTGTCATCGGCAAAAACCTGAGTCTTATCATTCATCAGGAGCTATATAATAATTTAGAGTTTTCATAATCTACAAAATTTACAGACTAATTACATGACTGGCCGACACTGCATTAGTTTTTTTATTCATAACTCCAATGTTAACAACGAAGTTCCTTTGTTTTGCATTTTTTCAAATGTTAGAAGTCAGTGGCGACCATGCCCTGGGAGATTTTATGCTGTAACAGGAAAAATAGAATCCATAGAGCAAAAATCTCCTAATATAAGTTGCTTGTGTCCCCTTTATACACAGGTAAAATATTTCGGTGTTATTCATTAACACTCTGTATAAAGTAGAACTATGTCTGTGTTTGTCTTTTATAAAAATCTACAGTTTTATTCCCATCTCGATTAACTTTTGCACACTTAGCCTTCAAAATACGAGGAAAAGCAGTGTCTACAACTCATTTTGAGAAAAGCAATATTTGTGCCTTTATTCAAGGCCCTTAATATTACATAGTTATCACAGCATAGTAATTTATAGGCCTAGACTCTGTCTGGTTGCTATGCGTGGACAAATCTGTGGCTTATTTCTAAAAGGGCCAATGTCATAAAACTTGCTTTTGAGATAACTGACTTTGAAGCCTTTGGAGAAGTAACATTTTTGTTGTTGAGAACTTAAGGTCTTAAGACATTGGCCTCTAAGGTTTCTGTATTATGTCTATTAATAGCAACATACATTGGCACTTTTATTATACGAAAGATAAAGACTAGCCGAGCTCAATAATGCATAGATCTCATTTTTGCAAGAAATTGACATTTTAGACAACTAGAACCAAGCCACAGAAATAACAGTGCATAAGCAATTTCCCTGTTTGAGGTAAGCCGATATGACTTATTAGTTAAAGCGACTTTAATACGAATACATTTTAAAAAAGTAAGGTATGTAATTTAATATTAAGCATTAAGGTAAAAATACGCCTATATATGAATATATCGATGGCTTAGTGCACTCATGTGTTAAATACAATTGTGGGATTAAATATATTTGAAGATTTGGAAGCTCCTGAGGCATATCTACACTCTATACAAATGTGACAAGTGGAAACAGTAGCCTAATGTACAATTTGTAGGGACATTGGGTGCACATTCGTGATAATTAGATTTACTAACAACTATAGAATTGTACTTAGCATGTGTGTGTGTGCTACGCCATTGATATTAGGATTTTTCAATTAGCCTAATTTTTCTGATGGCACCTCATTTCAATTTCTACATACATACATTTAAATACCTACATAAAGACCTAGAGTTTGAAAATCGAAAGTCCTTCATAAGTTATTTTCGAATTAAAAAAAAAATACAAAACCGGACCGACGCCGGGCCTTTTAAGCTAGTTTGTAATAAAACGATAGAAAATGTAAAATTATACAATAAGATATAACAATTAAACTGCAGGCCTAATCATTGTATTAACTGTTTTCTTAGCAGTCCGGCAAGAGTTTCTATAATAGGCAAATTGAGTGTCGCCAAATAAAGAGCTCCAGTGTTCATACAGTCACACAAGACGATTTTCAAACCATAGATAAAGAAATTGACATTTTACACGTCAAAAACAAAAGTCGAATTCTGAATATACTTGAGAATTTAGAAATTTTTCTAGATCAACTTCATGACACAGAGGGGAATTTGAACGAACAATTTGTCAATAGGCCTAAAGATAATGTTCTCTTTCATACGTTGGCTAACATTCTACCGTATAGCATTAAATATTTGTGTGTCTACTCTGTGCTCATCTAGTGAAGCTTCAGTTCAGAGCTGGCCATGTAAGTAGGCCTACATCATAATATGTTACGATAGTATATTGCGATACGGATCGAGGAAAGAGGCTGAAAAAACGAGGCGCTTGCGCTGAGTTTTTTTTTAATATCTATTTCCGAGATCCGTTATGCGCTTACGGAACGAGTATTGCATGCTATTTTTTGCACGATGATTATTTACATCAATGTAATTGTATTAATTGAGATATTAGATGAAAATTTTATTTATAAACATTAGTGAAGATAGATGTTGTATTTTAAAAAGCGATTCGCATGTGTTGGTTGTTATGGGGACGGAATATTTGTAAATAAGTATTGTTGACCGAGTCGCCATATCATACTGGAGGAATTTCGGCAGACCTTCGACGTCTATAGGAATAAGTACAAGAAGTAGTTTGGATCTAAACACTATGAGTGGGGATGGAGGAATTGCCTTAAATAACTGAACAAATTGTGCTATTACGATAAATATCAAAATAAAGGCTTGTATTGTGATGGTTTTACCTACGGCACTAGTGTTTTTTGTAATATTTTCGACATTGAGATTTCTTTTGTTATCATAGCAACCAGATTGCGTGCGGGAATTTCAAGTTACGATCCACAAGTTGGTTGAAATATATTTGATTTTAACATTTTAAAGACTTTTATATTGACAAGTCGGAATAACGGCATTTCAGTATGATTAAAAACAGTTAACAATTTATGTGTAAAAAAAATAGCTTTATACAAGAATGCAGTGATATTTAATTTCAAAACTCAATTTTTTATGAGACCATACCCGTGTGCTGAATTGCAATTGATTCAGAGTGTTCTGCATGTCACGTGTGGTACGCATGCCACAGGTTGTCGATGCATGTAATGGAAGTTGTTCTTCCCCACAGTCTCCCCTCACCGAGATTGTGCGGCAACATCTCCAGCATTCGTGTTGTGCGTGTAGCATAATCAGTTCCGCTCCAGGCGGATACTGTAAAACGAAGGCTAGAGCCAAATATGTTAACTGAAGCGTGGCAAAATCATTCTCCTAATTTTACTCTCTACTAGAAAATACGTATTGTAGCTATATTTCACTGAATGGCTTAGTGAAAATCTAAAATCTTTAAGTTATGACTTATGACATTAAAACATTGTACTAAGTTCAATCTTTGTTTTACCATTATAAATTAGAAGCAAAATTATCATAGGTAAAGTCATGAGAGATTACGAGTTTATCGATATATGAAACTCGTAATCTCGAGTAAGATTTAATAAGACTATTCCATGAATAAAAATATAATGGATTATACAAATAATAATTACTTTCGTGCTTTGTTGTATAAAAACAAAACTAACAACGGCCAGTTCACTGCATACTATGAATCAACCATGCATGAACTGATTCGAGTTACCGTCCTTGTGTCCATTGCTACGATTAGAGTTACCATGTCCAGTGTTACCAATTGTGCATATAAGAAATAGTTAACTTAATTCAGGTAAGCTAACAGCAGAACAGAATAAAAGCATATGAACTGGCTTGTATCGAATCGATTTTAATCATTGTACATTTCTATTATTTTCATTTCTAAACAAGTTATGTCTATAACTTTGTGTGTACATTAATATTTTTTTTCTAAATAAAATATCAAATTTTAGGTAATTTTTTATAATTATTAAGTAATTTTCTTTAAAATATAGGGTCATTTTATAGGTCATTTTTCTAGCAATTTTAGGTCATCAGAATCTAAGCCCTGGTTATTAACACTTAGGAAAGTTACTTACGTGGGCTTATTATTAGAGTGGTCGTTCGCAAAGAATTTAAATTATTAACTCGGATCGAACTGGAAGCCATGGCCGACCTAAAGCCAGTCTGGTGAAAGGCAAATATCCGAATCGGAAAACGATGCTCTTTCTCTCTCTCTCTCTCTGCTGAAAATAACGATTTTAGTAAAGTTGATGAGCCGAAGTAGTTATACCAACGAGTTAGTCCAATGCCGACAGCTGAAATTCGAACTGTCAACATAAGTTGGAATTATTCGAGAAGACATTTAAACGTGCCTTTTTGTTGAAAACGAAGTCCATATTTTCCGTCTTGAAGATGTTCCTATCGTCTTCATGAGTTTATTATCTCCTTTTCATTCTATTTTCATTCAAGATTCCAGCCATGAAAACCTTTTATGGTATACGTCTAGTTACTTCATCTACCTGTACCGTAGGTACTATAGGTAGAGGAAGTATTGTTTTCGACCCCAAATTCGAAATTGACTTTTTTACATAAATACACGTTTTGAAGTCTCATGAATCCAAAAATACTATTTTAAGAAACATGTCTGTGTGTCTGTGTGGATGTCTGTGAACCGCCTAGCTCCAGAACGGAAAATCGTATGAAAACAAAATTGTGTCTGTGTGGATGTCTGTGAACCGCCTAGCTCCAGAACGGAAAATCGTATGGAAGCAAAATTTGGGTCAGGTACCTTCTGAAGATGTGACACGAAGATCGGAGACAAATTTACCTTATTTTTAAGGGGACTTTACACGAAGAAATTTTGGTTTTCCTCGATTTTCTCGAAAACAGCTCTTATGATTTTGTTTAAATCTTACATACTAATAGCTAAAACTTTTATTTGGAACATTTTTTTCGAAAAAAAATATGTGAAGGGTAGCTATGGTATAAGCCATCAACTCGGAAGATGTGCTCTTTGCAATACGACCTCTTATTCTATATCAGAAAGTGAAATGTGAAAAATGTATTGGCCACGCATAAAGTAAATAAAGTTAAGTGAGTACATTAATCAGATTTTATTTGGATTATGTATCCTTCGGGGATGCGATGTAATGTGGAAACGACATTCTCTTCATTTTTACAACCAATTTACATGAAGAGAATTATGTTATACTAACTTTTATTTGAGCAGAGGAAGTTATGTGAATTTGACAACAAGTTTCTATTATTTTTAAGGGGACTTTACACGAAAAATTTTTCGTTTTTCGTGACATTCTCTAAAACAGCTCTTATGATTTTATTTTATTTTTATTTTTTTGTTACAGTCACATCTTAGTAATATGTCTGAGAGGCTTTACAATGAAATATGTACTGACAAATATACTGGATAAAGATTCCTTGAAATCACTATCATACATTGAAACTATAACTGCGTATGGGAGTTTGTGTTTTCTTTGTTCGACTCAATTTGGCGGTGCCGTTAAAATGCATGCCTCATAAAGTCTGCAAGTTCTTTCTGTCCTCACATCTTTTTAAGATGTTCACATATTCTTGGGAAGCCTGTATCTAGAAGAACATTTCCGACGCGATGAAAACAAGCCATTGTGTTCCGTTTATTTGATTGGTCTCCCTCCAACTGGGATAACTGTGTCGGCAACAAAATGAGCAACAAGAAGTGCTTTTCTTGGAACAAATACACCATATTCTTTTCCTGGCCTTAAAATGCTACGAAAGCATTCTTTTTTACTGCTACCACGTATTTTCTATTAATGACTTCCTACACGTATTGAAATATAGGCTATTTTAAGAAACTAAATAACTTCTGTCTCCAATCTCTTTGCAGCGACAAGTTATTCACTGACACACTTTTCCTGGAAAGGCTTGTTGTCATGACAATATCGCAGCGTTGAAAAAAATATAACTTCGTTTCTCCAATTTACTAGTTGTAAGTTATAAGTTAAAGAACCCAAAGGGTCAGATATGGAAATTAGGTTACAGGGCAGTGGTTCCCAACCTGTGGGTCCATTAAAACGATAAAAAGGGCCCGCAAAGAATACCTCTCTGTCTCTAAAAAAATCTAAAACGTTTTTATAGAATACAATTTGAGGTAATTCGGTGGACAGTAAAAATTTCTTTTACAGGAAAAAAATTATTTTAATAATAGCTGGTGCCTATAAAATAATTCTTGCACATATTTATTTCAACAATAAATTACCTATTTGCATATTCTTTTAATGACCTATATGAATATTCACATTAAATTTACCAGAAATAATAATGATAATAAAAACAATAATAACATCAGGTAAACTGATGTATCAAAGTGCCAGAATGCTTTTCCTCAATCAGTGATAATTGCAAATTATGATATGCAGAAAATAAGTTATTTTTTAATCGATTTCCGAGTTAACCTCCAGATTGATTCATTAAGCAGGGCTTATGTAAGAACATAGGTCTAGTTTGATAAGCATATGTGAAGGATTATGTGGGTAGTATTATTTGTCAAAGCCCGGTGTACTGAAACTTCCAAAGCCGTATATGAACACTGTAAAACAATATGTTGTCATGAGAACTGATTTGGAGTTGGTAAATTCTATTACATTACCATAAAATAGGCCATAAATTGAGCATTACTCCGCTAACGGAAAACCGATTTGGTCCAAAATCAATAGGCTTCTTTCCATACACGTTATAGATGCATATACCAAGTTTCATGAATATCCGTTAAAGCGTATTTGAGTTATCGCTCGTACAGATACACAGACAGACAGACAGACAGATAGGACAGACATTTGCCGTCCCCTACACAATCTCATAACATTCTGGCAGTTATTAATAGGGACCGGATTTTTAGGTTCTTAAAAACACTGTTTTAGGTTTTCCATTAGGCGAAATAGTTTTTTTTAGGTTTTTTTCTCCAAAATATAGTTTTTGGGTAGAATAATTGGTTTAATGAATTTAAATGTGCTACATAGGATTCAATACATAATACTTTTAAAGTTTAACTTAACAAAATTGACTTAAATTTGTGTAAACTTGCTTTAGGACAATATTATACACTTGAAGAAAGAAGCATAAACAATCAAAAGAAGCAGTGAAAATAAGATTGCCTCATATTTCCTGGTTACAGTAAGGAATACGCCGGTACTCTTACACTTCATCTCTTGATACTGTCCATCCTAGACGACAATGGGTTGAACGAAACGCTGGTGGTATTAATTTCAACCCGACAAAAATTATTGTCTCTCCGCAAAATGTCGATTCCTCAACTGACAAACAAAAAAGACAAAAAAGTAGCTTAAAATAGATATTTTAGGTTTTATATCCCGTTTAGGTATATTTAGGTTTTTATACCCCATTTAGGTATTTTTAGGTGCCACAGAATTAATGTGGGTGAATCCTATGGACATGATTCGAAAAAGTGTATGAGCGCTTTTTGTTTTGGAAGTAAGGAAAAAAATAGGTAAAAACCTAAGAATCCGGTCCCTATTTATTAATAATGACAATAATAATGATAATAATAATAAATCTCCTTCCTATAGCATGGAATCTCATAAGAGTTAAAAAAAGGACCTTTTACATATGAAAACAATATTGCTTTCAAACAATATACAAAGCTGTCGGTTATATAGGGGATAACATTCACAATGTGGTTAGCGGATGCACACTCAGTAATTGGATCACTCAATCACTTGCAATTACATGACTGCATTATTACAACGACACTGATATGCCAGCATCTGCTGAAACGTGAGTATTCAAAGCTACAGTAGATGTATCGGATTCCTGCCTATTGTACTGTCCTGTGGGCGGAACGTCGCTTAAAATATCAAATTCGTAATTTGCTACATTAATCGTGCAATAAAACATCATAATTCTGATTAAAAGAGAATCTTTAAGTGGGAACATACAGAATTAATAAACTTCATTTTGTGTCCAATGATGGTTTATTATATTAAGTAAGATATACTTTTACCACCTTATAAAAAAAAGTAAAGCGTTCCCTATTACAGACCATGGAGGCCCAGAGGGTTCCAGGAGGTTGACGCTCCCAGATTTTTTAGACATCGGCACATGAAGGTGGTAAGGTTGTCAGCCTTACGCACCGACCGCCTTTACCCCCAGGATTGCTCCTGGTACTCAATTCTGTTAGAGGCTGAGTCGACCCCAGGGTCATAGTGCCACCAGAAAGATTAGGCCAATTGAAAAACTCCAACGACCTCATCGGGGATCGAAACCGCGACCTTCTGGTTCCCTTAAGTAAGATATACTTTTACCACCTTATACCCTCATTTAAAATAACAATGCTTTGACATAAAATAATACATTGATACCCAGGATAATTAATTTTGACAGGATAACAGGATTTGGTTGTAATTTTATTGTAATCCTAATTCTTTGCTACAAAAGAAATAGGCCTAATAGTATATTGCGATACAAGTGCCGTAAGGCACGTTTACGGGTCGAGGAAACAGATTGAAAACCCTCGGCTGCGCCTCGGGTTTTTAAGTTTTCGAGACCCGTAAATGCCTTTACGGCCCGTGTGTTGCATGCTATTTTTTGCACGATGATTATTTATATCAATTTAATTATATTAATTGTGATATTACCTGAAAATATTATGTAAATATATTCTTGAAAATAGATGTTTATTTCAGAAAGTGATTCGCATGTGTTTGTTGTTATGGGAACCGAATATTTGTCCTGGGGGCCGTGGCCATAAAGGCTTGTATTATGAAGTGTATCGTAATGAATTATGACGTAGCGCTTGGACCGTAAGTGTTTTAACCTCATCGCAACCGGCCTTAGCAACAAGACTGTGTGGGAATGTCAACTTACGATCCATGTAAACGAAGTTCGTAAGTACCACTTACTAGCTAAGGAGTGCAAAAAAATTTTTACATTGTCAACTTTAACCTGGGTATCAATGTATTATTTTATGTCAAAGAATTGAGGAATTGAGGAATTTAGGGCAAACTATCCAAACATTGTTATTTTAAATGAGGGTATAAGGTGGTAAAAGTATATCTTACTTAAGGGAACATACAGGTTTGGGTACTATGAGAAATATGCAATTTTTTTTTCAGGGATGCTATGTTTTACAACTTTGTAATCTGACAATCTTTTTATTGACTACTTCTACAACTGCATACTATTTTCAGAGTCGTTACAGCTACGTCTAATTATCATAATTAATCCTACGAGAGTTTACGAGTTTATCGATAGATTCGCGACTGCGCGAAACTCGTAAACTCGAGTTGGATTTATTAAGACTATTCCATGAATAAAAATGTAACGGATTATACAAATAATAATTACTTTCGTGCTTTGATTTTCCGTTTCTGAGCTAGGCTGTTCACAGACAGACACACAGACAGACACACAGACATGTTTCCAAAAATAGTATTTTTGGATTCAGGGGGCCTTGAAACGTGTATATATGCTAATAACTCAACTTCGAATTTTGGGGTCGAAAACAATACTTCCTCTACCTATAGTACCTATGCTACTGTAAATAAGACTTTCTGTAGAGATTTGATATTATTCTATGAAATTTTATTTTAATTTATCCTAAGTACCTTTTAAATTATAATTAACTGACAGAATGCGAAAGTAAACATTTAGATTGGCATGTACACATCTAACATGGACAAGAACAAGAACAAGAGCAGCATTTAAGGAAAATTCTTTAGGGATTTATTATTATTCTATGTAATTTTACTTGAATTTATTCTAAGTATCTTTGTTTTAAACAATGTATATATTATCATTATTCAACTTGAAATTATGGCATGTAATGCATGTAATATTACTCCGTAATGGGGCATGCTGTAATAATAAATTTAAAAAAAAAAGTACCTATGATACGGGCAGAGGAAGTAAAAAACTAACAGCCGCGTGATCACGGCCTACTATGAATCAATCAACCATGAATCGATTCGAGTTACCATGTCGTGACCATGCGAAAAATGGTAATAGACCCTTTCAGTGCCACCAGTGATATTTCTACAAGGATGGCTTTGTGCAGGCTGAACTTTTTATACTGTATATAAACAACACTGTGTAAAACCACTGATTTATCATTAGGGCAGCTATCTGTCCGTTGTGGATTTTCTCTCTCTTTTCCCGCGTAAAATCTAGAACGATATAGAATTAATAGAAAGAAGAAGATGAGGTACTCACCCACATAATCATGAAGAGGAAGACGCAGTTGACAGCCAGCACGAGCACTGCAGGACCCTGGTATATCCAGTCGTACGAGTGGGGATTCCACCATGCACAATCACTCAGCTTCCCCAGTTCAGAGCCTGTCTGGGCCTATAACAAGGACAATAGAATGGTTAACTTAAAATTAATTCCTTAAAAAAACATAGTCTTTGTAAATTGATGAACTTCATATTTACCTTTCAGGGTCAATAATGATAATTTAATAAATCCGGGGTGCGCGGGCAAAGAGAGTTAAGTCCACTTTCTTGTTACTGAGAATTAGAGTGACTTAACACGCTATACCAGCCCAACATAGCTTTAGAGATGGATAAACCCATGAGGCACACATCCATAACTACCGTCCGTTTTTGAATATGACTTAACACAAATGTATCTATAACTCTGTGGACATAGCTCAATTTTTTTAGGATGGTGGACTTAACTCTCTTTGCCCGCGCACCCCGGAATATATTCTGCTTATACTCTCAATTTCTATTTAAAATGAAATATACAAATCCCTTGGGATTACTTAGAAATTATGTGTAACAATTTATTGAATTAACAGAAATAGGTCTATGTGTGTGGTTTTTCCAACATGTCAGATTAAATTGAACTAAAAGTAAACATATCTATTGATGGTCGTTAAAAGATTTAAAACTTGTTGATAAAAATTATTCAGTAGTGCGGTGTACCAAAATTTTGTATTATATTACTGTTGTTATTAGATTGACTTGGCACCAGAGTCAGCCACCTGCTTGGATTTGAGAGTGCAAACTACTGTTTTCCCTCAATAAACAAAAATACAATCCGGCAGAGCTTTCAGACAATCGGAGGTCATTTACAAGTTTTTTTCCCCATACGGGTAATATTTAAATAAATTACTAGGTTGCTATAATGCAACTTTTTGTAGGATCTACTTTAAGAGCAATTTCTTACTCCTCTTCTCAAATGCTCTAATCAAGAACAAAGAACAACGTTTTTAGACCTACAACATCGTTTCTGCATTTACAGTTTTTTACAATTATGTACAAATTAGTCTATAACTTACAATAATACAATAATCTATTTACAATAATAATTTTTTATAAATAAAATATCAGTTTTTAGGTCATTCTTTATAATTATTAAATAATTTTCATTAAAATTTAGGGTCATTTTTCAAACAATTTTAGGTCATCAGACTTTAAAATCTCTGGAAGGAAGTATTTGTGGCAATGTTATGGTATCCCATAACTATGATGAAACAACGTACCGGTACATGAAAGGGTCTATACAGTATCCGGAATAATTATTATGAATGAGAAGCACTGCATAAAATATGTTTAAATGTATCATGCTCATTGCAGTACAGTGCAGGGATAATGAGTTTGTGGGGTGTTAAAAGGACTTAGCGTGGTTTTGGGCACATGTTTTTACTGTATCTTGCTTTGATGCGGCATGGCATCTGTATAATAATGACAACGCTGCCCAGCGGCTGCTCATTTGCTACCTGTGCATGTTTACTTAGTTTGAAATTGCAAAGTTGGGTTTGTGTTATTCCAGTCTCACATTCTCCGAGCCCGGCAGACACTCTGTTCCAATTATAATATTCTGGACCCTACTCTCACACCCAAACCATATGTAGGAGAGACCACTGATTAGAAGATACTGCATTTTAACTCTTGGGTCATGTTTCGTGGAACTTGCTAATAATCAGGGCCCGGATTTTGATTACCTAAAAATACTTTAAAAATGAGCTATAAAGAGATAGTAAAAATATAACAAAAAACAAACAAACAAACAAAAACCCCAAAACTAAAAAATAACCCAAAAATTTGTATGAAAATACTAGTTTATTCATCAGATTTGTGTCTATTCTACAATTATGTTGTTGACACAATTATAGGCTACATACGGATAAGTGCAAACAGCAAACACCCTCTTTCAGTATCCAAATTAAAATCAAAACAAGATCTATTTATTTATTCTTAGTTAGAGTTCCGATAATATTCAATGTATGTAAATGCCCAAAAACTCTATATAATGCGAGAAACAACACGAAATAAGAAAATAATAACTTTATATTTGAGAAATACATAAAAATATGAAATGTGGAAAAAAAACATCGTAACATGACCAACAAATTACCAAATATTGACATTGAGATCTAAAAATGACCTAAAAATTAAAAATGGGAAAAGACAAAAAAATGACTCCAAAAATCACCATTTTTATAATCTAGGAGTCATGCTCAGGATGCACTAGCGGGCAATGTCCATGATGTTCCAGTTAAAAGATGACATTTATTTATTTATTTAATCAAGAATGAACATTACAGGTATACACCCAATGACAATGTTCATGACTATACAATCCGGGCCCTGCTAATAATATTAGCTAATATTATCAAAAGAAAGTCCTTTCGATGCCTACTGGAATGTTGGATTGGAAATTAATACAGAGTTAAGTACATGGTCATGCAACGAAATAACAATACGCTACAAAATATTAAAATAGCTGAAAGAAAAATTGGACAAATGGAGAAATTCAAATATTTGGGAGCAATAATTATAAACACAAATAATATCAAGGCAGAAGTGTAGGCTCAAATCAGGAAATGCGTGTTTTTATGCAATTCAAGAACTTTTATCTTCTCGTCTCCAGTCCAAAAATCTAAAAAATTAATAAAAATTTTTAAGACATTTATCCTGCCGGTTGTATTATATGGATGTGAGACATGGTCGCTTACTCTTCGGGAAGAACATAATGTGAGAGTATTCGAAAATAGGGTGCTTAGGGAAATATTTGGGCCTAAGAGAGATGAAAATGGGGAGTAGAAAAAACTGTTTAACGACAAGCTTCATAACCTGTACTCGTCACCGAATATAGTAAGGGTAATTAAATCACGGAGGATGAAATGGGCTGGACATATTCAGGGAAAATACCACTTGGAAGGCCTAGATGTAGGTGGGATAATACTAGAATATATATAAGGGTTTGCGAGGGAAGGTTGGATAGAGTCAGCACAGAACAGGGTTGAATGGAGGGTTTAAGTAAACGCGGCAATGAATCTCCGGGTTCCATAAAATAATAATAATAAAAAGATTCTTTTATCTCGTATAGGAATTGTCTATTGCCGCTGAGTAAGTAAGTAAGTAAGTAAGTAAGTAAGTAGGCCTAAGTAAGTAAGTAAGTAGGCCTAAGCAAGTAAATAAATAAGTAAGTAAGTAAGTAAGTAAGTAAATAAGTAAGAGTGACAATTTAAAAAATTATGCAGATAAGTAAATGAATTTTGCACCAACATAATTTTAAGAGGATGCTGCTTATTTTAGAAATTATTTTGAAAAATGAGATTTTTGAAAGTGGAGACAGCTGTACCTACCCCCTAAGTAATTTTATATTAACAAGAACCTGAAGTAATTTAGCTAATTTCCAATTTTATCTTCGAATTTCAAGAAAAATTCCTTGATGAAGCTACTTCTGTATGCATTTCTTGATATAAGTGCATGACAGAGAATCTGGGTTATATGAGGGAGAAAAGAAACAAGATGTATGTTTATGACAAAGAGCCACTAGTCTCACATGAAGTGGCTTGCAAGTGCAGGTGATTACGGCTGCTATTCACTCGGCCCCATTATAATGAATGTTCCTGAGCTCTTCAAACCCGCAAAATGCTTGCGTGATCTACGCCCCCTGTTAGCAAAATGTCAGGACGCTTCTTACAGGGAAATATTAATGCAAGAACGTAACACATTTATTTCAAAGGTGCTTGGATTTCTCATAAATGCTATGTTGTTTGCATGAAAATCTGGCTGTGCAAATGTGGACTCATTAATTCTCCAGAACTAATAGCAACACGTCATTCTACAGAGAATGTGTTTTCACTGAATTTCGACTGTATTTTCTGTAAAGTAAATTGTTCAGGAGAGATATAATATACTGCAGTAGGGAAAACTTGTATTTCAACAACTGGAAACCAGTGCAATTCGTATTAAAATAGAGAGAAAAGATATAGAGAGACAGAGAGAGACATAAAGAGACAGAGAGGAACA
This sequence comes from Ectobius pallidus, assembly GCA_964059195.1. Lineage (NCBI taxonomy): Eukaryota > Metazoa > Arthropoda > Insecta > Blattodea > Ectobiidae > Ectobius > Ectobius pallidus. The sequence continues at coordinate 134,666,792 of CAXKWD010000009.1, forward strand.
GAGAGAGAGAGAGAGAGAGAGAGAGAGAGAGAGAGAGAGAACATACAGAGGCAGATACAGTGTTATACAGAGAGAGTCAAAGTTAGATATATAAAGGGTGTTAATGAATAACATCGAAATATTTTACCATTGTATAGAGGGGACATTTTTTTTTGGTGTGCCCACCCTTACCCCCGGAGTGCCAAGTAATTAAGCCTAAACCTCCGGTCAGACCAAATTTTGGTAACCATATGTGATGTGTGTATACCTATTGTGCCCTTATGTACATCCGTAGGGGATGTTGATGGTGTGACGTGTTTGGGCTGAGTACTTGTGTCTTTGTACTTTGGCGCAGGATAGACCTAAGTGCGGATAGGTCTTATGTGCAATATCTCCCCGAGTGTGTTATTTTTTAGAGACATGTAGTTATGTATTCTAGAGATTTGTAGTGCGTGTATCTGTTTGAGAGGATTATTGACCAGTCCGGCATTCGCCTAAGAACGAGGGAAACCCCTCATAAACCTCGTTCGGACTGGAGCAGTGGCCAAATGACCGTCTACTATCGTATAGAGGGGACATAGACAAGTAACTTTTATTAGGAGATTTTTGCTCTATGGATTCAATTTGTCCTGTTACAGCACGAAATCTCCCAGGGCATGGCCGCCACTGACTTCTAACATTAGAAAAAAAAAGCAAAACAATGGAACTTCGTTGTTAACACTGTAGTGAATAGTTATAAATAAAAAAAAAACGACTAATGCAGTGGCGATCTGTCATGTGATTAGTCTGTAAATTCTGCAGATTATGTAAACACTAAATTATGATATAGCTGTTGATGATTGGTTAAGAGTCAGGTTTTTATCGATCACTAGGAAGGCATGAAGTCAATTTAATGAACATTTTAACCCTATTTCGCGTAATTATTGATTTATGAGCACCAAATTATAATGACTATAATGCCCTGTAGCATACACATTTTACGTCATAGAGCAAAAATCTCCTAATAAAAGTTGCTTGTCTAAGTCCCCTCTATATAAAGTAAAGTAAAGTGTTCCCTATTACAGGCCATGGAGGCCCAGAGGGTTCCAGAAGGTTGAGGCTCCCAGATTTTTAGACATCGGCACACGAAGGTGGTAAGGTTGTCAGCCTTACGCACCGGCCGCCTTAACCCCCAGGATTGCTCCTGGTACTCATTTCTGTTAGAAGCTGAGCCGACCCCAGGGCCATAGTGCCACCAGAAGGATTAGGACAATTGAAAAACTCCAACGACCTCATCGGGGATCGAACCCGCGACCTTCCGGTTTGTAGCGCAGAGCCTCAACCACTACGCTACGGCGTACCCCGTTAAATGGAATCGGCATTTCAGTGCATGAAACTTGGCTGCCATTTTGAAACGATGATTAGCCGTAATTGTAACAGATTGATTAATTTTGAAAAATAGTATGCAATTGTATAAGTAGTCAATAAATAGTATATCGGATTACAAGTTTGTAGAGCTATTCATTGATGATGATGATGAGTGTTCTGCCCGAAGGCAGGTCCAGACCCTGGACGAAGCCATGGGGTGATGACCACGACTCGTCTGAGGTGATTCAGGCAAGGATGATACCGCGGAGATTTGCCATTGCCTCTCGCGAGATGGGAATGATACTAGATTCGGTCATAAACTCACCAAGCTGACCAGCGCTTTAAGTAATTAATAGGTGAGTAGCCCCTCTTTTTAGTTCGTCATGCTGAGCATGACTACTAACAGCTGCACCACGTGAAGGTAAGGATGGGACGTTAGGTAACTGTCCGGGTCGGTTCCTTTAAGCTCTCGATAAGAGGGAATTAAAGGGTCTCCTCCCCGTTAATAACAATTACCATTTGCATAAAAGAAGTTCACCTATTTCTCACCTATGAATTTCACCGAAAGCTGTATGTCTCCCCTTAAGTATTTTGCAAGCATTAAAAAGTTATCATTTGCTTGGAAGTGGAAGTCTAGGGAAGATAGGATACCCGAATAAACGTATAAACCCGATACACCTATTTATATGCAAGAAGATTGCTTGCATTAAATGAAGCACGTGAGGTCGGGTGTATTTCAATCTAGCCTGAGGGGAATTTTCAAAGAATGGGTTGGCTCTGCTCCTGTGATCAAGCAGTAGAGATTGTTTCCATTATACGAGGACAGAAATCCCACGCTACTCTATTACATTACATCTATGTCAGTATAAAATGGAAGAAAATTAAGTAGTTTCCATGCTGAAGGAAAATAATTTTATAACGTACTTTTATATTTTCCCAACAAAAATTCCTCATATTATACTCGTGAGAACATTTTTACATTTTCACGTCAGGGAAACTGTTGTAACACAGTGCCAGAATGCTTTTGTTTAATCAGTGATAATTGCAATTATCAGTAAGTAGAAAGTAAGTTATATGCAGACAGTAAGTTATTTTTGTAATCGATTTCCGAGTTAAGTCCAGATCGATTCATTAAGTTGGGCTTACGGAAGAACAAAGGTATAAAGTTTGATAAGCATATGTGAAGGAATATGTGGGTAGTGTTAAATGTCTGTCCGTCCGTGTGTGTCCGTGTGATAACTCAAATATCTTTTATCAGTTTTTCATGAAACTTGGTATACGAATGTATAACGTCCATGGGAAGAAGCCTACTGATAGGCTATTGGACCAAATGGGTTCCTTCCATGAAATATTAAGTAAGCCACTCCACATTTTCCTTTCTGAATCTAAATAAAATCAGGTAAACTGATGTAACAAAGTGCCAGAATGCTTTTGTTTAATCAGTGATAACACTGATTATGATATGCAGAAAATAAGTTATTTTGTTGTCGATTTCCGAGTTAAGATCCACACTGATTCATTAAGCAGTGCTTACGGAAGAACAAAGGTCTAGTTTGATAAGAATATGTGAAGGAATATGTGGGTGGTGTTGTTTGTCATATATAACTGTATTACAACTTCCAAAGTCGTATATGAACACTGTAAATAATATGTCCTCATGAGAACTAATTTACATTTGATAAATTCTTTGTAATATATTACCATAAAATAGACACTTAATTGGGCATTACTCCGGTACTGGTCAACCGATTTGGTCCAATATCAGTAGGCTTCTTCCCATGAACGTTATAAATGCGTATACCAAGTTTCATGAAAATCCGATAAAGCGTATTTGAGTTATCGCGCGTACAGACACACGGACACACGGACGGAAAATCCGATAAAGCGTATTTGTGTTATCGCGCGTACAGACACACGGGCGACAGACGGACAAATATTTTTCCCGTCCCTACACAATATCTAGTACCATTCTGGCATATGACGAAACAAATACTACAGAGGGAAAATCCACAGGAGATAGCTGTCTCAATTACGAGGGTTCAGCCTAATTGGTATACCATCCACGGGAAGAAGCTTTATTGATATTGGACGAAATCGGTTGACTGGTACCGGAATAGAGCCCAATTTAGTGCCTATTTTTTTTGTATCATATTAGAAAGAATTTTTCAAATGCAAATCAGTTCTCATGGGAACATATTGTTTTACAGTGCTCATATACGGCTTTGGGAGTTGCAATACTGGTATCTTTGACAAATAACAATACCCGCATATTCCTTCACATATGCTTATCATCAGGGCTCGGGTTCTGATGACTTAAAATTGTTTGAAAGATTACCTATAAAATGACCCTAAATTTGAAAGAAAATGGCTTAATAATTATAAAGAATGACCTAAAAACTGATATTTTATTTATAAAATTATTATTGTACACACATACAAAATTGTAAAAACTGTAAATGCAGAAAGGATGTTGTAGGTCTAAAAGCTTTGTTCTTTGTTCTTCATAGGAGCATCTGAGAAGAAAATTAAGAAAATTGTTTTTAAAGTAGATCCTACAAAAAATGTTGCATTATACTCAATGTAATATAGTCAATGTAAATATACTCAATGTAAATGCATGAAAATGACAAAACAAGGAAGCAAATGACACGAAAATGACAAAATAATGACGTAAAATTGAAATAAATGCCCTAAAAGTATAAAATGGCATAAAAATTACAAAAAATGACCCAATAAAAATGCATTTCTATAATCTAGAGGCCATGATTAGGATTTATCTCCAAATTGGCAATGTCTAGGCATCATCAATAAAAAGATGACATGTCATTAGAATCCGGGCCCTGCTTATCATACTTCAGACCTCAGTTCTTCCGTAAGCCCTGCTTAATGAACAAATCTGAAGCTTAACTCGGAAATCGGTTACAAAAATATATTATTTTCTGCATATCATAATTGCAATTATCTCTGATTAAATAAAAACATTCTGGCACTTTGTTATTTTCTTTTATGCTAAAGCGATGCTGCTTTTCGTTTCAGACTACATGAAAGGAAAGGCTCGCTGTGACCGCTGACTGAGGCACAGGTGTGCAAGAATACTGGAGAGTTTGATAGATCTGTTTGATTCTCGTGAAGGTAGAAGAAATTGTCATAAATCCGAATATATTTCAAACTGGGATATAGTTCTATGATATCAGAATTACATTTATGGTCCATTTCTATGTAGACATCTGTGGTTCTCATAAATCCCCTCTCCACTTTAACGGTAGTGGGACAATTTTAATCCTTTCTCGTGTAGTTCCGTGAAATTGTAGCCCGATTCAGAAAGGGATGAGTAACAACACATATTATTCCAGGGTTGCCAGATCAGAAGCGTATAACAGTCGTTCCAATATTCGAAAATAGTCATATGATTGTTAAACTGCCGTATACTTTGTGATTTTTCAGTGTACGTAAAAGAACTCCAAGCCTAAATTAGAGCCTCTGGACAAAATTTCTCGGCCCTTTCACGTCCAAGAAATACTTAGTTTCCAGAAGGGGGTTGCGAGGCGATGGGCTTACCACCTGTCCCTCTACCCTCTCTCGGAAAATAAGCATATCAAAATTAGTATAGGTAATGAAACCTCCATTGGAGGCCACTTCGCCCCACCTGGGGATCATAGGGTACCAGATACAGATACTATATACCTTACATATATCATGTAATTGTTAATAAATCATCTTCTGTGTACGACTATAGTCGTACGTATGGCAACTCTGTAATTCTTACTATAGGCTAGGGCAGGCATGTCCCCCATGGCCATATGGATCACATTTGTTTTGTCATAACCATTACTTTCTAAACTGTATTACTCTCAAGACGGCGGTGGTCATAAATGAAGGAACGAAACAGTTACTGCATCTTTTCGCAGCTGAATTTATAAATTTAATATGAGTAATCTTGAAGTGAAATCATCTGTGGGTTCTAAGTTTATAATCAATGAGAAAGATTTCAGTGGAATGGCTGGTTGCTATAAATTATATTCCTAATTTTTAGGTAAATAATTCTTTCTTTTGGTATAAATCCCCACTCTACTGACCCTACAGCTCTGCTTCTAGACATATTTTAAGATGACGAATTTATATGTCAGTAGCAGGGGAAAGGTTAAATTTAGAAACATAATATTTCAATGTGCATACAAGCGGGTAGCCACATCCACGAATGCGAAGTAATGAAGAGGATATAAGGGAGAAGGTATCTTCTATCTCCCCCTGGTTAAATTTGTCAATTTCAATGGTTCTTTTCATTTGGAAATTTTTCCACTTACATTTACGCTCCTTAGCAACAAAGTGACATATTTTTAGAGAGGTATCTTAAAAATGTAGTATATAGAATTAAACAAATTAATTACCCTTATTTTCTAAAATTTTTGAAATGAAAAATCTTATCATTAGCCCTAATATTGATACCAGGAAGTTTTAAAAAAGAAAAAAAAAAGACCTCAGATTCCAGTTCCCAAGCCCAAAAAAAAACCCCGCATAATTATTACTTAATTTCGTCCAAATCATTCAATGTTTTCCCATTTAGGCGTGCATTCGTAATCCACTTCTGTCCACCTATATAAAAAAATAAAATCTCTGCGAGTCGTAAACAAGTGAATCAAGATAACAACCGAGCAAGGCCATCTTCAATTAATTCAGAATAAAATTGAATATAGTCTTCTAAATAGGTGGCGTTGGATGTTGCACGGTCACAGCCGGCAAGCTTTAATGTATATACAGAGTATACACTCTGTAAATTTGGAGATTTGAGGTGTCTAGTTGCAAAGATGGCCAAGTCCATCAACACATTTTTTTCAGCCCCAATTCTGACTCTTGATGACTTCCAGAACTTTAGTTTATTTCTTCTGGAGCCTTCATAACACATTTTACAGAAAACCAGTGCTTTAATTTGGGAGATATGAGCAAAAACAGAATGGACTCGTCCACTTTTGAAACTCAATGTTGGACTTGGCCAATTTTGAAACTCATATATAGGGATTTGGCGCTTCCTAGAACGACTTTTTCCACATTTCTCCATAATAATTTGTTAGTAAAAACCCAAGTACACACAGAATATACTATGTTTTCACTAAAAAAAGAATAAATTTGCCAATAAATAGCTTCACCTACAACACAATGTCAGCCATATTGCTAACACACACTGATCAGCGGTCACGTGATTGATATCTGCTTTCTGATTGGCTAAATACGGTTTCTTTATGACTTGGCCGAATTTGAAACTAATCTCTTAGGACTTGGCCGTTCTTTGAAAGTAACTGCTATTTTCAACAGCTTTTTAAAGCGGTTTTTGGCTGGTTTTGAAGCTTGATATCACCATGGCATATTCCTTGTTCATAGGAGATTCCATATTGCCATAAATCTCCAAAGTTTTAAAAAATGGACTTGGCCATGCTTGAAACTAGACACCTCATTTTCCTTTTTATTTGTAGTCAAATGCTGAGTAACTCTGACCTAAAAATCTTTAGGCTCCCGACTACCAGGTGTGGGAAGTAGCTACAGTAAATGAGGCAGAATACAGATATGTTCAATCGGCAAAGAAATTCAATAAACAAGAGGAAAGTATAAAACTGAACCAATAATTAATGTAATATGCCTTACTCACCTGAGCTGCTTCAGGCTGGGGTATCGTCGGTGCGACGCCCTTCACGATTGCCCACGCACTCACGATTATGATCGGCAAAACTGCAACAAACAACACATCAAACATTTACATCGTGCGCATTCTGTATTAATACACGTGATGTATTTTATTTTTCAGGCTTTCACATTTTATTCTCTGCAGTACTGTTTGCTGCGAATTATATTTCAGCCTTGTATAACTACAGTATTACATTACATTAAACCAGGGATGGGTCCTCGATACTTTTGATCCTCGATACTCTCGATACTTGCATGGTATTGGCATCGAGCGATACTTCAGAAAACTCGCCCGGTACTTTTTCGATACTTTGTAATTCTGAAATTAAGTGAGAATGCTAGTATTTTTTAACACAGACTTGTACGTGAGCTGTTTCAAAAACTGATTTTAGTTTTAATGTAGAGTTTAAAAATAATTATAGGGTACTGATGATATTTAATTTTGTCTCACTAAATATGAACACTTAATTTAGTTGGCATAACACAGTTCCCTCAACTTTTAATTTTTAATGTACCTATTTATTGAAACTGGAAATGTTGACGGCATCGAGTATCGAGGAAAAAGTCACGTATCGGTATCGAATATCGAGTATCGAGAAAATCTGGTATCGACCCATCCCTACATTAAACCTAACCAGTTTTCTGTGAATAAATAACTAATTTCTCTTTTCTTATGTCTGTGAAAAATATCAGCTAGTAATAATTTATGTTTTGGTGATTATTATACTCATGCACCGTGTTTGAAATTGACCAATAACGTTTAGCAATTCCTCGGATATAGACAAATCACGGCCTTTTATCTTACAATATTCTTGAAGGAATAGGGAGAATGGCATTTTATCGGGTAAAAAGGTCTGCTCGTTACTGGACACTTAAGCATCAGCGTGCAGTGATTAATACGTCACACGTTGCCTTTAAACAGCACGAAAACGGATTATTTTATACAACATAACTTGTTTGGAAATTGAAATAATTGATTTGTACATTGATTGAAAACACAATTTCGATTCGGTGCAAGCCAGTTTGTGTGCTTTTATTCTGTTTTGCTGTTAGCTTACCTGAATGAAGTGAACTATGTCTTATACGCACCATTGGTAGCACTGGTCACAAGTGGTAACTGGAATCGATTCACGGATGGTTTTGTTTTTACACAACAAAGCACGAAAGTAAATATTATTAATTACTGCTGCGCAGTCGCGAGTCTATCGATAGACTCGTCAACTCTCATGGGATTTTACATCCAAAACAACAGCATATTTAATCTTTACTACTTGGTATCATAGAAATCATGGCTACATGTCCTATGAACAAGCCACTGGTTTTTAAATCAATTGTCTTTGAGTAGTTTAGTATTGTTAGCGTTACACCATTCATAAATATTAGAAACAATTTCTTGTAAGTTTACACCAAGCAATTCATCATTACTAAATCCATATTTAATTAACTTATATCTAGATATATTACAGTTATAGGATACTGACTGACTACTGATGGAAAAATAAGGATCTAAAAACCTTATAACATTATTTTTAAAACATGAAATTTGAATTTTAGCAGCAGGTTTTTTAACTACTGGAGTTAAGCACTGTTCAAATTTCGGCTCAAGACTATTCAATTAAGTTAATTTATTAGCAATCATAGGCGTAACCAGGCCGACCATATGGGGGGGGGGTTATAACATCCGTGGGGTCTGGGGGGTATGGAATACCCCCCAGGGAGAGGGGGGTCCGGGGTCCTCCCCAGGAAAATTTTAAAAATTAAGATGCAAAATAACGAGTTTTAAGCTTCCCCCGGAAAATTTTAAAAATTAAGACGCAAAATAACGAGTTTTAAGCTTCCCTCGCTTTATACTTGTATTAAGTAATTTGTGGGCAGACTTAAAAAAATTATACAATTTTCCTTTTTTTAATCAATGGGGGGGGGGGTTCAAACCCCCAAAACCCCCCCTCGGTACGCCTATGTTAGCAACCCTTCTGAAGTAACTGTCTTACACCACAAAACAATTAAGTCTAAAAATAGAAATTTTATACAATTAAGTTTTAATTCCTTACTTCAATCATTACTATAATATGTTCAATATTAAACTTTAAAATATGCTTACGTATGATACTGAATCGAAAGTCTCGGTGAGATAAAAATACTGTTTTGTACAACCCTGTCAGTATATTTCACAGAAAAGTCAATATAAATGAACACATGAGAAGTTAATTTAATCACTTCATACATCAGGACGTAGTGCATGCTGGGAAATGGAATTGAAAGTGAAGGCGATGTGGTTTTGCTGTAGCTTGGAGGGATACGTCAAATATCAAAGGCTTCCGACCTAATGTAACTACCATGGAAGTGACAAATGGTTTTGACCACAATCCTAAGGAAGGTGTAATCATGTTGCTGAAGGCCTGGCGTGGTGTCGTGTGGTACATGCGAAGCGAGAGAATTATTCTGAAACCAAATCCATTAGCTGTCCGGCACAAAAGAAAGAAATAATGTTACATACATTTCTCTTTGGCTTAGGATGAAATCTCTATACATGAACTATGTTATGAGAATAAAATTAAAAGTTTGCTTAAATTCTGTATAATTCTAGAGTGATAGGGAAAAAGCGAATAAGTAAAAAAAAAAAAAAAAAAAATCAAAGTTTCAAGAGAGACAAAAGAAAATTTATTTCCACAGCATTGTACCGATATTTAGTTCAACTCACCCAGATAGTATAAGATAGTATGTAAAAATATCTGGGTATGCTTAACTAGATATTGTAATAATGCTGTAGATATAAATTGTTTTTTCTCTCTCCTGGAACTTTGTTCTTTTTTACTTATTCGCTTTTTACCTATCACTCTAGAATTCTAAAATCACATTACATCCAGTTTTAGCCAAATGTAGTTATGGAGTCTTTAAATCTAAAATAAAAAAAGAGCTCATATAACTTAGATTTTCTTCCGTTTTTAATAGGTTTATCTTTTGGTACCTACTACAGTAGTATCATAATTTATTTTTCATTATTATAATTATTTTTATATCAATTGAGTCATGCCTTTACTCCTAAATTTTGTCTTTACCCCTAGTTTGTCTACAGTATAATCCCGCTATTTTGAAAATCCGCCTATTCCGAACAGAGTTCAGAAAAAATACCGATTTTTTAAAACTTAAAAGCAGGAGTAATTAAAAAGACGTTCGTGGAAAATCGTACAATTAGGCCTATTGTTATACAAAGAAGTTAAATAGAGACATACATAGAGCCTAAGCTTGATGAAAACGCCTGAAACCAAATTGGAATGATATCTGGTTACTTACAGCACATGTCGGCTCTACTTATACAATTCCCCGCAATTAACATACGCCTTAACAAGTCAATACGTTGATATTATTCATGAAATCCGCCTATTCCGAATTCCCGCTAAACCGACCGGTGTTCGGTCCCAATTAGTTCGGAGCTGTGGGACTCTACTGAATTTAGTTTTAAGATAATTGTAGGTTTTATATTCCAATAATGTTGTTCGCGCAAGCAACATGTTTCTACTTTAGAATGTTTCAAACTGTCCGCTTGCAATGTCCCGCTTTGATTGTCTTTTTATTCGCGCCTCAAGGCATTGTGGGATCATGCATGACTTGCTAATTTCTTTTGTTATATGTGGTGGTTTAGCGTCACGCCAGTTAGTATTGTACGAGACCTTACTCAGATAACAGTGTATCTAGTAGGCTCGAGTCATTCCCGCTTTTTCTACCAAGATCCATTAAACTTGCTCTAGAAAGCGGCGAATAGTCACAATTGTGCGCAATTGTGGCTCTCAGTAATTATTCATACATAATTACATATAATTCATCAAATTCGCGAGTGAATTCTCCGAATTACAGAAGTTTGATATTACGCAACAGTTGTGCAACCAACGCTACATGTTCCAGTGCTTATATCAGCTTTTATGACTAAACTACATACTAAAGTTTAGTATTAACTTCAAGTGCAAGTTAATCTACGCATTTTAAGATATTATTTATCAAGTTTTCCAAGAAATTAATATTTACAACCACGTGTGATAACGTACTCTTGCATCTTATGTATCAGTGTTTCTTTTCAATTAGTTTCAATAATTATTGTGTGTGAATCTAGTAAGTTGTGATTATTTCATATTTCAATTGTTCTCCTTAAGTAGTCCGTGGATTCCTGATACCAGTGTCCTGAGGTTACAGTCTATTTGCTCTCATTTTGATTCATTCGAATCTGGTCCTCACTAGCTATTCAGAGGTGGCTAATCTTTCCTATCTTATGCACTTCCAACTGAAGTCCCTTCCAAACCTAAAAGCAATTCCTATTTGAGAAGTACCTTATCCTAACATTGTTCCTCACGGTCCTGACCCGTACATTTGCCCTCTCGGACCGGATATATTTTCCGTCCGATCCCTAACAAATGTAAAACATGTAGATATAAGCATGGAACTGCCCCCGAGCACGATCTCCTGCTCTTTCGGGGTATCAGGACCTTATATATTGTGTAGGCCTATTGTATTTATGTAATTAAAAAAAATATATAAAGATAAATGAATGAATGAATAAGTTTATTTCATCATACAATACATGCATAAAGGACTCTCGGTTACAAACAATGCTTGGCCGCAGAGCCCCTTTGTTGAGAAAAAAGAAAACTATTGGTATCACACTCAGAACAAGAACAAACACAAAAACTATGAAGATACATATAATTTTATAAAAAGATAAATATAAATACATAAATAAACAGAAAGAAAAAATACAATATAGGTCAGATGGTCATGAATATAACACACAAAGGAATTAATTTAATTTATTAACTGAAGCAAAAAAGAAAAAAATTACAGCTACTTGAGTTAAGCACTGTTCAAATTTTGGCTCAACACTATTCAATTCATTTACATAGGCCTACAACCATCCTGAAGTAACTGGCGATAACTCAAATACGCTTTATCGGGCTTTCATGCAACTTGGCATACGCATTAATAACGTCCATGGAAAGACACGTCCATTGAATGAAATCGGTTGACCGGTACCGGAAGTAAAGTACAATTTATTGCCTATTTTATGGTAATAAATTAGAAAGAATTTATCAAATGCAAATCAGTTCTCATAACAACATATCATTTTACAGTGTTCATTATACGAATCTGGAAGCTGCAATACAGTTAGCTATGACAAATAACACTACCCATATATTCCTTCATTTATGCTTACCAAACTAGACCTTCGTTCTTCCATAAGCCCTGCTTAATGAATTGATCTGGAGCTTAACTCGGAAATCGATTACAAAAATAACTTATTTTCTGCATATCATAATTGCAATTATCACTGATTAAACAAAAGCATTCTGGCACTTTGTTATATTAGTTTACCTGATTTTATTATTATATTAACTCCTTTGATTCTAATACAGAAGAGAATTATAAAAATTAGTTTAAAAAAGCCTATAGAATATCCAACAGAATTGATATTTCCTGAATTTAATGTGATGACTGTAGAACAAATTTATAAGCTCACACTTTTAAAATACTTTCAAAAATACCGCAACGTACATGTATCGGATCCTCATAACTACAATACTAGAAGAAATAAAACATTGCCTTTAATAGAACCAAAATACTTCACATCTTCTGGCTCTAAACATAGCATTTATTATGGTCCAAGACTCTATAACTCTATAATTAGGTCACATCCAGAAATAGTACATATGAACAACAAAAAATTCAATAAGTTTAACAAAAATCTTATTTCATAGTTCAAAAGTTACTTCACTCTGTACTTAGTAGACAATTAAGGAACGATTTTATTTGTAATAACTCAAGGTTTCAATTTTTGTTCTTACTACTTTTCTGTTCTTTCTTTATTATTATTATTTTTTAGGTTTTGATTTAATTATATTTTCTTTATGTATTTTGTAATTTGTATTTTGTAATGTAAATGGCTGAACTGTGCCCGAGCACGAGCGCATGCTCATTCGGGTGGTCTTGTTTTGTTTTGTATAAATATTTTGTATAAATATATAAAATAAACTCGTACATCTCCATTTTTGTAAGTATAACATGTTCTGTCTTTACTGTAAATAGCATTAACTCATACTTTTCTATGTTTTGTAAATCAAACAAAATTTGTGAAGTCTATTAAAACTTTGTATTAAACACAACAAAAATGGAATATAGGCCTAAACATTAAAAGCTACGTCGTCTTCGTGGTGTCGATTTTCACCCATCTGACATTGACGGTGCCTGGTACTAAAAGATGTTCGATCCATTTTTCACATCAGTTCTACTTTGTGAGGAAAATGAGGCTTGCTGAAGAAGGATTCTTATTGCATGTTAGTTAATTGAGTTGGAACTGTGAGTCCAATTCATAACTTTTACTTTTGAAACAGTTATTTAGATCAATACGCGTCAGATACAAGGGAATCTTTACTTGTCCTATTTTCTTGAAAATGCTAGCAATTACCACGACTATTCCACTCATATGCCGCGTAAATGACGAAAAATGAAAAAAATCGCCATGCATAGAGTAAAGATGTATCTGAGGGAAATATTCGATAAATTTCGGAAATTATATTTTACGGCAGAAAGTTCAATAAACGTCTGCAGTCATTTTTTTTTTTTTTTTTTTTAAGTTTGTTATATAGACTGCGCTTTTAGTCGCATCATTGAAAGAAGAGGTATTTATAGGATAACCACTTCCGGTATAAATGGCGACCAGTTTAAATAGGATTCTATTTCTGTGGCGTTAAATTTATATGTTTTGTGCATTTAGAAGATTAATATATTGTCTTCTGTGTTTTTAATTTGGTGGATCTAAGAACGTTTAACTATCTAGAAAGTCGTGTGTTACAATTTAACTGGTATTTGTGATTATTTTAGTTAAAACTATTGAGTTAACCTGCTGGGTTATTGTGATATTGTGAAGTGCTAAACTGTAAGTAAACAACTTTAGCTTAACTCCTAGTGAATAGGTATTTAACCCCCCGGGAGGGGAGGTTACGTATATCAAATTCGGAGAATCCAGACTTTTGTAAGTTAAATTGATATGGAGCAAACTGCAATTAATCCTTCGGTTCTACCGCCTTTAATGGACGTTGATGTTGCTGCAGCTTCCCTTAGTGCAATTAAAAACAATTCAGAAGTAAAGTTGAAGGACACTTTGACTGATAAAGTTGCTGCTCAGTCATCTAAACAAAGTGCTAGAAACCAAAATCGATATGTTCATTCCGATTCAGGGCCTTACTTTGTAACTGTTAAAAATGAATCAAATACCATAGGCAATATGCACCCAATGAAAATCGGGAAATGGCTGTTCAAAGAGAACTATGATGTGAGATACTTAAATAAAGTGAATTCTACGCAAGTCGATGTACACTTCTCCAGTTTTCAAGCTGCCAACAATTTTCTCAATTCCAATTTTGACGAAGTGCATGATACTCAATCTTTCATACCTTCGTATAATTTATTCACGGCCGGGATTATCAAGGGAGTTGAAGCATCCCTTACCCCGGAAGAAATACAAGAAGATCTCATAGTGCCCGAGGGTTTTCAAGTCACGAATGTTTACCGATTCAACCGGAAAATCTCAAATGAACAAGGTCAAATAAAGTATGTTCCAACCCAGACAGTGAAGATCACATTTCGCAGTCAGACACTCCCACAGAAAGTAAAACTATATCACCAAATATGTCCTGTTGTATCATATAAAGAACGTGTGGTCCTGTGTCTTAACTGTGGCCGCTTTAATCACAGAACTAAATTCTGTAGATCTTCCATTAAGTGTCTTAACTGTGGGGAGGATCATTCGACGGATAAATGTCAGGCTCAAGAGATGAAATGTCTCAATTGTAAGGGTGCTCACAAAACTACCGAAAAGACCCTATGTCCAACTTATAGACTTGAAATTCAGATCAATGACCGATTACAGTCCCTTCCGGTGTCTCGTTTCGAGGCACGTCAAATAGCATCTGGACGTTCTTCGTATGCACAGATGTTAAATAAACAGGTGCCTGCCACCTTTGAGCCATTCCGTCAATTTCCCCGTCTTGAAGAAAAACTAGCACATGATCCTACAATGGTAAAGGAACATAAATCACTCGGCTCATTTTCGGGTCTCAGCACCTCCAAGACTGCAACACCTAAACGCAAGGTTCATGATCGCCTTCCAGCCTCAGATGACATAGCTCACAAGAGGCTTTTACTCTACCCTACAGGCAGGGTTCCGGACGCTTCCTCCGTCCTCTCTCAGAAGACATCCTCCTGCGTATTCCCCTCCGGGGGTAAGTCTAAGTCATCGCTTCTTCAGCGAGTTCACACCATACCTACGACTTCAGCATCCAAGCTGCCACCACCAAAATTTGCCCTACTTACGTCAATAAATAAAATGTTAAGCGAGGCCCCTGAAACACTGAAAGGGGATTTGGAAAGACTCAAAGCTCAAATCAAAGATTTGATGCCATAAACTATTAATATCGATATAATCTGAAAAATTGTTACAATCCACCATGAAGACCACACACAATATACACCTTCTCTACTGGAACGCACGCAGTATTCGAAATAAGAAAAATGAATTATTACAATTGCTACGCACCCATTTATATCATTTTCTTATAATAACAGAAACACATCTTGATGGTAAAGTCCATTTTTCTCTACCTGGGTATAAGTCAATACATCAATACCGCAACAGGGAAGGAGGAGGAGTGTCTATCTTTATTCACCACGACATCAAGATCAATCATTTTGATAATACTTCTGTGCCATTTCCACATCTAGAACTGGTCCACATCACTTTTCAAGACATAGTGTTATTTGGTGTCTACAATTCCAGCCGCAATCATATTTCAGCTCAAGATTGGAACTCCATTATTCCACCACCGCTGGACAAACAGATTCTGATATGTGGTGATTTTAACATCCCCAATATTCACAGAACAGCAGACTGGAGACGTCTTTCACATCCGTTCATCACTCACTGCCTCACAAATAATTGGTCAATTCTAAACACCCAGATTTCCACCCGCTTAGGAAACTTTAATCAACGAGATTCCACACCGGACCTCATAGTGGCTTCCGAAGGTTTCAGTAATCTCATACGGATCGAGCGTATAGATGACACATGTAATAGTGATCACTTTCCGCTTCAAATTCACATCAATAACTCCTCGGCCATACTAAACACCCTTCTTCCTCCGCACAGAATTGGTAAGATCAATCCTGATACTCTATCCACATACATCTCTGACCTACTAGACACATCTGATCCGGCCACATTATCATATGAAGATCTGGAATCTATGCTTACCAATTATCTTGATCATTATCATCCGTATACTATTCACCCGAATCTCCGCAGCAGACACCCTCCATGGTGGAATAAGGATTGTGCAGAAACGATTGCTCTCCGAAGAGCATCTCTTCGAACGTATCGAAACCAATCCACATTCCAGAACTATATGGCATATAAACAGCAGGAGGCAAGAACAAAAAGGATCCTCAACAAAGCTAAAAGAACATCCTGGAAGATATATTGTACATCAATCAACCAAAACACCTCCTCATCCCAAATATGGAAAAAACTGGCTTGGTATAAAACTTCAAACAATATTGCGGAACTCACACCTTTGTCAGGAGACATCGATCTCCAATCCCAGTTTTTGCAAATGGTGGCTCCCCCTACGGCTCGTGATCCGGTGCCTAATTTGCCTCTCATTGATTGCTTGACACATCATCCCATACTTCAACCTATTCAAATTCCCGAGATTCAACATGTTTGGGACAACAAAACCCGTACCTCCTCCCCGGGGCCTGATGACATATCATATTCTCTTTTACGCAATCTGCCTGACAGTTTCCTTTTCCCACTAGCCTCTACCTTCACAAATATTCTCCATACTGGTATTACCCCTCCGCAGTGGAATCGGATTCATATTGTCCCGCTTAAAAAACCTGGCAAGTCAGGATACTCTCCACAAGATTATCGACCCATTTCCTTACTTTCTACATTACGTAAAACATTTGAAAAAATTCTTGCTGATCGAATTACATTTTACTTGGAACGTAATCAAATGTGGCCTAAAACTCAATTCGGATTCCGAAAACACTATAATCCGGAATTTAACATTTACACTCTCATGACCGACATTCACATCTCGTTCTTACTTCGTCGGAGAACTGCCGCGTTATTTTTAGATGCAACGCAGGCATACGATTCAGTACATATTTCCCTTCTCCTCCATAGACTTCGCAAATATGATTTCCCAGCTTCTTTGCTTCACATTATATATCATTTGATGCAGCCTCGCACATTGTCCCTTACCACCAAATATCACAATCCCATCACTCGGATTTCCACCCACGGTCTTCCACAAGGTTCTTCTCTCAGCCCTCTTCTATACGCCCTTTATATTCAGGATATAATACCACCAACTTCAACGCCCTTCCGAATTCTGCAATATGCAGATGATGTTTGTCTGTATAGACCTATTAGTAGAACCACACAAGACTCTGATCTCCAAGAATTTCAGTCTGATGCCACCGACTGTATTTGTGCATTGAACGATCTAGGCATACATATTAATCTAACTAAAACACAATTTATTATATTCCAACCTGGACATCCCAGACGAAAACTATTTTTACATTTACCTAACGCCACCCTCTCGGCGGCCAAAGAAATTACTTTCCTGGGCATCCATTTAGACTATCGAAACACACTCAATCAACATTTTCAACATATACTACAATCTTCCCACAAATTCTCTAATCTCTTACAACGCATCACCGGTAAATATTGGGGTGCTGATCCTCTGATCAGTTTTAATCTTGTGACCCCCCTTCTGCTTTCGCGTTTTGATTACGGCTCTCTGTTCCATTCCCAACTTACACAATCCACCATTAATCAATACATGTCTTTAATATATAATATTTACAAAATAATATTTCGCATTAATGGTAAACCGGCTCGCATACTATTACAATATGAATTTCCTTATTTTGATCTTCTATTTCGTCGTAGAAAGAAGGCTTCTTCCTATATGGCAAACTTATTCACAACCGGTAATAACATTCTCCTACCTAAACTCCAACACTTATCGGAATTACGCATACGTTACCCTCATTCTCGATTACCACATACTGACGATCTGGTAGACTTTTATGTTCATTTTACCCGTTTCCCCTCGATCTACAGAACCCCAGTTAATCCTATTTACCTTATGGAACGACAATCCCTTCCACCAGATGTACAGATTGACGTTACTACTTTTCAGCATTCAAATACCCCTCCCATTCTGATTTGGAAAGAATATTCCAGCATGATGATCAAAGAATCTCCCTCCCAAATTTATTTCACTGATGGGTCCAAGACCCTGAATAATACAGGAGCTGCCTACTTCAACTGGTGTGAAGGATATGGCAGAACATGGAAACTACATCCCCAGATGGCTATTACTACTGCCGAAACTATTGCGATTTATACAGCTCTCAAAGATGCACGACAAAATACATGCAATCGCATTCACATTTTTTCAGACAGTCGAACCACTCTACTTTCCCTTTCTAAACATTATTCTGCTCGACACTCGGTGTATGAAATATTCCTTAAATCCCTCCTGTACTCCCTTGTCAATCAAGGTTTTCAGATCACCCTTACGTGGATCCCTTCTCATATTGGAATCCCGGGTAATGAACTAGTAGATGCCCTAGCCCGAACATCTGAATCCAAAGTAATAATTGACCATTTTCTCACTCCTCCCTCAGACTTTGCCCACCATTTGACACATATCCTAGATTCAGATCCCACTGCCCAAAATCCTCCTGGTACATTGGAAACATCTAAATTGCTAACAACAAAAACATTTCTTAAGCAAGCACGCACTATACCACAACGCTCCATAATGTATTACTACAGAATAAAATTCAAATCAGCTCAAGTTCCCGCATATCTATATACCATTAAACTTTCCCCTACGCCCTACTGTGAGTGTGGGCAGGTAGGAACTATAGACCATATGTTCTTCGGATGTGAATATCGTCGACCTCAAATTACCACCTTCTTGAAGATGATTTATCGACATACGTCACAAGGACCTATAAAAATGGACAGCTTATTATACAGACCATCTATACACATTGCAAAAGCTCTTTTCCGTTATATAACTAAAACAAAAATGAAAATTTAACCCAGCAGGTTACCATGCAAGTTAAATAACGCCACCAGAATATCGCCATCCGCTTGATACGGGTGGTAGCCCTTGTTACCTTTCGAGAGACGCAGGAGCCATCTTTCATATAGAGGCAGTAGCGTCTATAAACAAAAACGATGAAGAAGAAGAATAGGATAATTAGCGTAAAATTGTGTCTTGCGATTCTGTACAAGGATATGTGAATACTGCTAACTTTTATTTGGGCAGAGGAAGTTATGTGACTTTCACATCAGATTTTTTTTTAATCAATTAAGTTTAGCATTTGTATATACTCGAACTTATTTCAACCTTCGCTTTCATTACCTTTCTTCCTACCATAACTTGGGCACGCGCTCTCAGCTTGACCCCTTAGGCTACTATCCATGCCTCTTTACAGAACTACACATTATTCGAATTCGTTTACAACAACAGCTATTCGTCACTGGAATTCACTGCCTAGCCATCTCAGGAGCTTCACAGTTCAAGCGTCATTTAATAAATTTAGTATACAATAACATGTAGGAATTGATGCTAATTAGTAATATATTTTAAGTTTTCATTATATTTTGTAATAACTAAGAATGTATTTGTTTAGACTTTCATCATTTTTTTATTTCTTTACTTTTAGTCATTTGTATTACATATTCATATTATTCAAGTACTTATGTTCTAATTTTTTCTTTGTATTTAATGTTCGTTTCTTGTATTCATGTATATCAGTTCTTTTTTATTTATTATTAATCATTATTATTATTATCATTATGTATTTCATGTTTTTGCCCTGGCTGAGTGGTAGAGAAGGCCTTATGGCCTTAACTCCGCCAGGTTAAATAAATAAATAAATAAATAAATAAATATAAAAATATGAAAAATCATCAAATGCCTTGCCCTAGTAATTAATAATACATGCTTTTGTACCATGAAATTCAGTCAATAAAGTAAAATAAAATGTGTTGAACAATCTTTATTTTATACCTAGGCCTTTTCCACACATCCATGTCATCTTCCGGGCATCTTGCTATGCAGATTTACATGTATTAATAATTACAAATTAAATCGGCGATGTCTTTTACTTCTGTCGTTATGATAAACAATTAAAAGCTTTAAATTGTCTTTTTCTTCTTCTTCTTCTTCTTCTTCTTCTTCTTCTTCTTCTTCTTCTTCTTGTGGGTTCACCGTTGGTGTCTGTTGATATACACAAGAAGAAGAAACAGGAGGAGGCAGTGGATGTATTTACGTTCCAGTAGCTCCTGATATTATTACTAAATTCATAATGTTGTCATAGAAACGGATATTAGTTCATTACTGAGAAAATCTTTGCGCTTCCATTAAATATTCAAGAGGGACAAATAAAGAGAAAGTAGAAAAGTTTAAGTAATCACGAATATTAAAGAAGACTGTTAGAATGATCCACTTTATTAACTAGAGTTTCCTCAAAAATACTTTCGTTGCGAAACAAGCCTAACGAGAAAATAATTGTTAAGTTTGAATTTTTTTTTCTCCTTAAGCTTCCAGACATTTCCTCAACTCTCCGCGTTGCAGTTTAATAAAATTACGTACGACTCAGCACACAGTCACAATGAGCGAAAGTTTAAAAACTCGCTTCTTAACGTTAAACTTTCTACAATCAGCACAAAAAATATATCGTGTTATAGCGGCATTTCGCCGATTCTTATCAAGAAAGAGTTTGTGTAAGGGTTTCTACAGTAACAACGCTACATACTTTGGAATGATAATAATAATACGAGGGTCATTCAATAATTAAAGAGACAAATTGGTCTGGGGAAAAGACGGTTGGTAGTACAAGTTTGATACATTTAGGATTTTAAGTTGGCATCCGCGGGATGAGTTCTAATCAGCTGATGGATCAACATTGCTCTGTTTGTAACCTCAAAATTAAGTTTAACGATGTCGGGTCTTCTTGAAAATTCCACATTGGTTGAACAACGTTCTGTGATTCGTTTTTTGATTGCTAAAAAACCAGCAATATTGGGCCTAGAAATAACATAATTACATTGGGTTCAAATGTCTTGGACTCAAATATCTTGGACTCGCATTCGGGAGGTCCCAGGTTGAAATCCTGTGGCAGGCCAATTTCACAGGGCTTTTTCATGGTTTCCCCAGTCATAAAGGCAAATGCAGAATTGAATATTTACATACCATGAATCATCGTCACCATTTCATCTTGTATCTCTATATATATTTAAATTAATATTAGTTGTAATTTACTGCATTAAATACACCGACAATAGAAACAATTGACAATTAATAGTTACATGGCCTACCCTACTGTATAGACACACATCCTGAACTCCTGATACGGCCTCGCAGCTAAAAGGAGTATAAACACAGCTGAATTAAAAAATAATAATGATATGTAAGTTACCTTAAATTAATCTAGATTTCTTAGGACTTATACCATATCGCCTTGTTTGAAAATTTACATAATCCTTTAATGTTTATATCCCAGAGTTAATAATAATAATAATAATAATAATAATAATAATAATAATAATAATAATAATAATAATGGTACGCAAAAATAGTGATTTTAGGTAAAAACCTATTTTAATCCTTAAGTGATATATGGATGAAAACTTGTATATGCATGTTTCATAAGTGACTATGCCTAAAACTGGTACTTTTATAGGACCTAAAACAGCCTATTTTTACGTTAGAGCCTAATATTGCCTTTTTGCTTGTTTTTCCTCTAAAGTTCAAAATAAGTTTTTTTTTGTTATAAATTCTAGCATTTATTTTCAGTTCGTACTAAATCTTTAGCGAGGAATGTGCAGTACATGACACATTTTTGACGTGGTAAAACTCACTTTCGTCTTCAGTAGAAAAATTCCTTGGAATTCCCAAGAAAATGTAGTGTTTTTCTCCCGACTCCCACATCCAGTATATTAAAAAAAAATCTCTGAATCACTTAGAGATACAAGGGGTTGGATATGCTAGCGTGCGTAGCTTATGGGCGCAGGGATTAGGTTTTCACTGTTATGGTAGTAATACAGGCCCTAGTAATAGGTCTATATAATTCCGTGTGCCATAGGCCTATATCTGTGTTTTATCATGATTGTTGATTAATGGTGACTTCAATAAATATAATATTCTGCATTGCAATTGAGATTTTAAGAAAATTGGTAACTTAACGATTTTATAAGAGACTATTTTACAATTTTTAAACCTTATTTTTCAATTTTTAGAGCCTATTTTAGGTACCTAAAACAGCATTTTTAGCGACCTAAAAGTCCGAAGTCTATTGATAACGATACAGTCTTTCACAACTCTTACATGGCTGAGCATACTTTATGTAGGCTACTGGTACTGAGAAAATTAGTGTAGGCAGAGTAAATATAATCACAAGTCTTATATTAGCCTACAACTTTTTCTTGAGCTTAAATTTGACGTGTCTTCATTATAAGACTACTAATATAGCTTTTTTCCTTTGTGGCATAAATAAGACAAAGGAACATCAAAGAAGCGGAATATCTTTTGAAGAAACCTCTCTTTATTGGAGCATAATACGAACAGCATTCATTAGGGGTAGAGTTCTAAGCCTTACAGGAGACGCGGATGAAAAGCTAACAGCTTAGAATGCAAAAAAGAAATATGCAAAATTGATTCTCTGGAAAGAGCATGAGAGATATTGGCAATAGTCTGTAATGCAATGAGTCAATAATGGTATTTTTTGCATGATGTAACTAATTAGTGGTACTTGGGAATATTGTTGCCGTGGATCGTAACTTGACATTCCCACACACAATCTGGTTGCTATGAAAACAAAAGAAATCTCCGTGCGGTAAAAATTACAAAAAGCACACGTGCCGTAAGTAAAACCATCATAATACAAGACTTTATGGGAGACCGGAACCAAGACCCCCCAGTTTGTGGCGACTTTAACAGGACAAATATTCGGACCCCATAACAACCAACATATGCGAATCACTTTCTGAAATATAACATCCATCTTCAATAGTGTATAAACATAATATTTTCAGCTAATATCTTAATTAATATAATTAAATTGATATAAATAATCATCGTGCAAAAAATAGCATACAATACTCGTTCCGTAAGCGCATAACGGAACTCGGAAATTGAAAACACTCGGCGCAAGCGCCTCGTTTTTTCAAACTTTTTCCTCGATCCGTAAGCACCGCTTACGGAACTAGTATCGCAATATACTACATTACATACAGTATGTTTATCCCACAGAGGTTACTTACTTACTCAAAGGCAATGGACAATTCCTAAACAAGCTAAAGGAATATTATCTATTTTATGGAACCCGGAAGTTCATTGCCACGCTTACCTGAGCCCGCCATTCAACCCTGTTCTGTGCTAATTCCATCCAACCATCCCTCGCAAATCCTAATTCCCTTAAATCTATCCTAATATTGTCCTCCTACCTACGTCTAGGTCTTCCAAGTAGTCTTTTCCCTTCTCGTCTCCCAAACAATATATTTTAGATATGTCTTTCCTCCCCATGCATGCAACATGTCCAGCCCATTTCATCCTCCGTGATTTAATTACCCTTACTTATTATATTCGGTGACGAGTAGGCCTACAGGTTATGAAGCTCGTCGTTATGCAGTTTTCTCCAGTCCCCATTTTCATCTCTCTTAGGCTCAAATATTTTCATACAGATATGATATTAACCAGTGCTTTTTTTCTAACAAAAAAGGTGGCGGTACTCACCGAAACTTTAACTGAATCACAACAGGAGCTCTCACACTTCTCCCAGAAGTCATTTTTCTGGGTTAATGTCGAATAGTCGGGCCTAACATGGCCAGAAATGTTTCTCCCCTGAATTGCAGTAAAATTACCGGTACTTGCGACGTTCTCTAAATATTAATTTTATTCACTGTTCGCAGGTTTATGAGATACTTCAAAAAAATCGTCATGCACTCTTTTATTGAGCATCGGTTCAAAATAATTACATATTTTGCTCATTTCACTTCTCTACTTGTGAACCACGTGCAAACCTTGATCCTACAATTGTACTAAACAACTGTGAATTCACTTGCCTCTGCATCACAAATGAAGGATTTTCTTTTCAAATTATATGTAAGCAACCTATGCAGTTAAATTTAAACACGCTCTAACCCCTGATTAACTATGGTGGTTAGCTATTTATTACTTGTTTGTTACTACATTAGCATTAACTGCACTTGGTGCAATACTTGTACTGTTAGAATGGCCTTGGCCACAGGATCAGTTTGCCGAGGGCTGGAAAAACCAACCCCACTCTCTTGCAGTCCAGTAGCCACGACAATTTACAGAAACTATAATGTGCTTGTACCTAGGCTATTATGTATGTACAAATATAACAAAACAAGCTTGATTTTAAGTAATAGGCCATAATTTTATAGGAATTTGTGAAAGGAATATTCCGGGCAATATCCAATTTTTTTAAGGAAAAAAAGGTGCCGGTACTGCGTACCGTTGCGTACCGTCACAAAAAAAGCACTGATATTAACTAAGGCGTATCAAGTAAGCAAAATAACGCTTTAGCGACGAATCTAGTATAGAAATACTGGATGAGTCCGATAAAGCTTTCGCGTACGTGTAGCATACAATGTTTTTTTAATTTTATTTTTAGTAAAAGCTCTCTAAATTATGTGAAATGAAAGAAATAATACCGTATAATTATCTATGATGAAAGGTATAGCCAGCAATTTGTTGATGTCATATTCTCACTGCCTCCTTAATCGCAGAACAACAAAGAACCGTACCAATACGAAATGCGCTATAGATTCATAATATACGAGTCGCTTGTTTGTAAATAATAAAATCAGGTAAACTGATGTAAAAATGTGCCAGTATGTTTTTGTTTAATCAGTTATGACTGCAATTATGATATGCAGAATATGTTTGTTTTAAATAGATTTCCAAGTTAAGCTCCAGATTTATTCATTAAGCAGGGCTTACGGAAGAAGAAAGTCTACCATCTCAGCCACCTGGGTTATTTTAACGGTCTAGTTGCATAAGCGCATGTAAAACAATAGTGTTTTTTGTCATAGCTACCTGTATTTTAATTTCCAAGGCCTTATAAGATCACAGTAAAACAATAGGCTATGTTGTCAAGATAACTGATTTTCATTTTTTTTTATAAATTCTTTCGAATACGTATATTGCCATAAAATAGGCACTAAATTGAGCATTACTCCGAAACAGATCAACCGATTTTATCCATTATGAATAGACGTCTTCCCATGGACATTGTAAATGTGTATACCAAGTTTCATAAAAATCCGAAAAAGCGTACTTGAGTTATGGTGCGTACAGACGCACGGACAGACAGACAGACGGACAGACATTTTTTCGTCCCCCACACAATCTCATAAAGTGCCATACTGGCACTTAATAATGCATACGAACTAGTATTTATGATAA
The DNA here is from genome assembly GCA_964059195.1 of Ectobius pallidus. Taxonomy (NCBI): domain Eukaryota; kingdom Metazoa; phylum Arthropoda; class Insecta; order Blattodea; family Ectobiidae; genus Ectobius; species Ectobius pallidus. Next base: position 134,692,369 of record CAXKWD010000009.1, read on the forward strand.
GCTTGAGAAAATATGAATGATAATCCCGAGGAAATTTTCAATCCAAGACAGAAACATTGAATTCGAGCTGCTGCCAGTAAAATCTTGGCAGCGGTAGACTATGAGAAGGAATATACTGCATTTAAATACTGGTGCATCCATGTTTCTCTCGTGAACCAAGATGAGAAAAATGGTTGGCTTATATTTATTTTTATATTATGAAGTAGGCTACCGGGTTTTGGGAAATACCCTGGTAAAGTTTCTGGTTATTATAAATAAATATTTTGGCTTAAATTCGTTGTTTTATGACCAGATATATGCTTCCATTTTAAAGTTAGTGTGACTGGTGAATGCCATCTGGATTTTGTTTATAGATTGCCATGACGACTTTGGCGTCCTAGGCCGATAAAACTGCATTTTTATGCAATTTTAGCGGCCTAGGTCGCTAAAATACAAATTTTTGGCGTGTAACCAATCCAACAAGCAGTTGTTATAAAGAGCATGTACTAAAAAATGCATTATGTAGTTTCACTGAAACAAGCGGCTACTCTACACTAGCGTACTCTGTTAATGAAATGATACTCACTCCAGCCAATCACGATGTACACTCGTAGTTTTATGTTCTCTCCAGTGAACGTCTCCACAACGAGCATGTAGAGGTACAGACCTGTCGTAAAAACAACATTACAAAGTTACAATTGCACTAATGAATACATCACCAAGTACAGTGTATGTAAAACCACTTACACACGACAACAGCATTCCAAGAAATACTTCAGTAATGTTTCATTTATATGTAACTAGCGTGTGCCCGCGGCTTCGCACGCGATAATTATTTCAAAAATTAAAAAATAAGAGCATAATAGTTAAATCATTATATTTATTAACACCTAAATCACGTGGACTACATACCACGATTAGATAGCGTCGCCTGGCAAAAGCGACCTCAGATTAGAGTTCCCTAGCCCAGAACCCCTGCATAGTGAGTTTCGTCCAAGTCGAACAATGTTTGACCATATTTAGGCCTATATTGAATATCCCTCTTCCGTGTAGGTTGAAAATTTCATACGTCTGCGGGCCTTGATATTCTAAACAAATGAATCGTCAAGGATGGACTTACAAAATCAAGCGATTGCCAGCGATAATTATTTCAAAAATTAAAAATTAAGAGCATAAAAGTTAAATCATTATATTTATTAACAAATCACGTGAATTACATACCACGATTAGATAGCGTCGACTGGTGAAAGCGACCTCAGATTCGAGGTCCTTGGCCCAGAAAACCCCTGTATAGCGAGTTTCGTCCAAATCGAACAACGTTTGACCATATTGAGGCCTATATTGATTATCCCTTTTATAATAATAATAATAATAATAATAATAATACTAATAATAATAATAATAATAATAATAATAATAATAATCCTCTTCGGTGTAGGTTGAAAATTTCATATGTCTGCGTGCCTTGACATTATAAACAAATGAATCGACCAGCGTGAGCTACAACATTCAAGCGATCGCGATAGTTTTATGTCCAAGGAATGACAAAAATAGCCAAAGCCTACTGTAATTGATTTGACATTGAATGGTATTACTGAAAACGATGCTTCGAAAACGCAAAAAATACACGTTTTTTGCCCGTTTTTCACTCATAACTCACGAACGAAAGGAAAAATTAAAAATGTAATATGCCAGAAACCTTCCCGGGAATGCACTCAACAACTTCCCAACGTTTCATGGCGATCGGATGAATGGTGTAGTAATGCATAAAGGACACACACACACACACACACACACACACACACACACATACATTCATTTTTATATATATAGATTAAACAAGCAGTACCGTACTAACCTATCTAAACACGACTGATGCCCGGTTTCTATAAACTCGTGAAATACCTATGGGTAAATAAAAATTATTTATTGGTAAATTAGTTCCTAATCACCCATAATGATATAATGAGGAAGGCCTTGGAATTGTACAGTTAATTTAATTCAGAAGGCTTCGATTCTCATTGTTTAAATTATTATTGATCCTATGAGAGGTTAAATTTTATCCAGCCATCCATGAAAGGATAAATGAACCCGACGATTTACCCTTGGAAAGATCTAGCCCGAGTTTGTAGGAACATTTTTTCTGTCATTTTCATATTTACCCAGAGGACATTTATCTAGAAATTCGCCAAAGTGTGATTGCTATCTTTAAATTATTTGTGTTTGTATGGTGTTATTCTTGTGTAAATTCTTTCCATTGAATAATTTACCCATAGGTATTTCGCGAGTTTATAGAAACCAGGCATTAGTCATGAGTTATGGAATGTATACGAAGCTTTATTTAGCGGACCTGTTGGATTAATTTACAAACAGGTTCCCTTGATTTGCCTGATTTTATTTTAGAAGGGAAAAACTGAAGGGTTTGCTACAAAACGAGGTAGTTCCATCCTGGGGAAGTATTGAGTTGCATATACACAAGCAGGTGTCCGCGGCTCGTCCACGATTATTTACTCAACTAGACCTACTAGTTGTTTTATTTAAATAAATTAACAGAAAAATAATTATAAGTCAATAACATATTTATGAACACTTACATCATTTTTTACATTTTTCTCTTTTACATTTCCTTTAATGTTTTTATATTTGTCATAGTTAATAACTTCTTATAAGCTATTTCTATATTTATATCTAGGAATTTTTAGTTCAAGAATTTTTGTCTAATCGTTCTAGTTTCTGGGCATTTTAAAATTTTGTGCTCAGTATCTTCCCTATCTAAAGCATAAAGAACAGCGTCCCCTCTCGAAATTTATTCTTCACTCCTTTAGTTTTCACATCCCTAGACGCCACCTGCTATGCTAGTTCTTTGTTTAGAATGTCGCGTATTTTGGAACCACCCTCTCGCTAAATGTTTTTACATTTACTCAACAAAACTGTGCGATGGAAAATCGTTTAGAGACAAACATGCACACATATAAACACACTACACACTTGTATATTCCCAATAGTAAAGTAGAACGCTTTCTATAAAATATGTTGAAACGAAGAGTTTTGAATACAAATTCACGTCTATATTGGCGAAGAAAGAGTAAGAGAGAAAGAGAGGGACAGAGAGGGAGGGAGAGGGAGGGAGAGGGATGTAACTCCCGCAGAGCCTGCAAGCATTCATGACAAACACTTCCTCTGGGCAATATTACATCCATATTACCATTTTTGATGGGATCCACAAAATTTTACGACCGAGAAGAAGCTGACCAAGTTCCTTGCTAAGTAGGCCACAAGTCACATATTTATAAGGGAAGTATGGGACTTGTAGTACACAAAACTCAACAAAATCCCTTAAAGGTGAAACAACGCACACAACAGTTAGTAATCAGTGATGGGAACAGTACCAAAAAAAAAAAGTAATTGGGCTGAATTACAATTACCTGAGAGACATTTTACTTAATTACAATTACAAATTACTTTTTCAAAAAGTAATCAGTAAACTTACAATTACATTTACAATTACTTTACAAAATGGCTGTACCTAAAAATTCCTTGTTTTTCGTTTGTTTTGGGCACAAGCCCAAATTATTAATGAACAAACAAACAAAAAACACACCAGTGAGAATATTTTCGGAAACATTGAGTAACTTTTCGTTAATATTAACTCTAATTTGGATATTAGTTGCAAAAACAGTAACGATGACGATATAGGAAGCGAGAATGATACTAATACTAACGACTACTAAATTGTAACAATTACAATTTTATTTCCAGAAGTAAATTACAAGTAGAAATTACATTAAAAAAAGTATTGATTACAAGTAAATGGGACTAATAAGGAATTGTTACTGTAATCCGATTACTTCTACTCAATTACTTCCCATCACTGTTAGTAATGCAGACTTAAGATATTTTTTGCTTCCAACCTAGGACACATTCGTGATGGATTATTAGTAGGGGGCGGATTTCTATGGCATGCCATATTTTTCCCCTTTGCATTATTTCAGGTTTCCGACTAATTTAAACCAGATTCCAAGCATCCTGGTGAAAATGGAACGGCTTTTATTGTGCATATAACTGCATATTTAGGAAATTTTCCACTATTGTAGTATATTTAGTATGAATATACATATTTAGTTCATATTTTTGGAATATTTGTGTGCGTATTAAAGAAATTTTGAAGTTTCATATCATATTTTGTAAATTTTGCATTATAATGATACTTTTGAGAATTTACAGATATTTTAAATAATTAATGTCATTATATTTTTATAAAATGAATAGTAATGAAACTTAAAAAAAAATATACACAATGTGTAAGTGGTAAAGTAATATTTTTAATTTTATTGGTCATATTTTGATGTTTTTTGGTCATAAATGCATGCATATATCCTATTTTAAGTCATAGAAATCCGCCCACTAATTATTAGTTATAAGTAATTTTGCACTTGGAAATTCGAGTGGTTCATCAAAGAGTTAATACATTTATTACAACGAGGCTATTTTTTTCAAGGTCCGATCGGTCGCGAAATGAAAACCACAGTGAAAATCAAAACTGTTTTATTTGGAACATTTAGACACACCTTCCAGCTACTTCTCTTCATATTCGCCGCTTCGATTGAGAAATTTGTCGTAGCGTAGTACCAAAATGAATATTTCAAAATGATCCCACATTTCAAAAAATAAATAAAATCAGGTAAACTGAAGTAACAAAGTGCCAGAATGCTTTTGTTTAATCAGTGATAAATGCAATTATAATGAGCAGAAAATAAGCTGTTTTTGTTATCGATTTCCGAGTTAAGCTCCAGATCGATTCATTAAGCAGGGCTTACGGAAGAACAAAACTCTATTTTGATAAGCATATGTGAACGAATATGTGGGTGGTGCTATTTGTCAAAGCTAAGTGTATTGCAACTTCCAAAGTCGTATATGAATACCGGTACTGGAAAACAGTTTGTTGTTATGAGAACTGATTTGCATTTGATAACTTCTTTCTAATATATAACCATAAAATATGCACTAAATTGGGTATTACTCCGGTACCGGTCAACCGATATGGTCCAAAATCAATAGGCTTCTTGCCACAGATGTTATAAATGCGAATACCTAGTTTCATGAAAATCCGGTAAAGCGTATTTGAGTTATCGCTCTTACAGACAGACGGACAGACATTTTCCCGTCCACCATACAGTCTCAGAACCTACCATTCTGGTATTTAATAACAATAACAACTTAATGATCATACTCACCTTCTACGAACATCCAGAATAGGTTGGTTAGATGAAAATAATGCAGCGCTATGACTAGTACGATGCAAGAAGTTGTTGCTTCTTGGAACGATATCTGGAAAAAGAAAAAGAAATCTCTTATTGGAAGTAATGTATCCTATAGGATACAATAGTTTGTCTTAAATTTGCATTAAAATAGAGGAAAAGAAATGTATATAACCAACTAGCAGGTGCCCGCGGCTTCGCCCGCGATTATTTACTGAACTGCTAGATGATTTCTTTAAATTATTTATTTAACAGAAAAATAATTAAATCATATTTATTAACACTGACATCGTTTTGCATAACTGTTCCATCCTATTTTGTCTCCTTTCACATGCTCAGGCCATATGATAAACATGCACATTTCTCAACTAAAAATACAAAGCCTACAGCTATGAATAACGTATCAGTGGACGGAATTTTTTACTGACTTCTGATTTGGCATACTCGTTGGCACACACTCAAACTGAAACAACTGAAAATGCTGTCCCTGCAATACGACCTGTTATTTTACATCAAAATGTGAAGTGAGAAAATTGTATTCTCTATGTCCAAGGCAGCAAAAGTTATGTGACTGCATCGCATTGTGCATTAATTTCGTGGATTTCATTATTTACTTACACCAGCGAATTATATTGATAGCTTCTCTAATTTGTCAAAGTCCCGTTTCTTTTACTTCCAAAGCTACCTGTGACCACTGCCAACAATACACTGTTGTCATGACAACTGTACGTGGAATTTGATTTTGATTTGATAATTCTGTGGAAAAAAGGTATTATGCCTCCTTTAAAACATTTTATTTTTGGCATTTAGAATCAAAATTTTTCAAAATCCTTTCTCAGTGAGCACTTACATTATGAAGGGAAGATACTGTCAAAATTCCAAGTCTCTACCTATTATAATTTAGGCCCTACGTTGATTCTCTGGCAATCATTAAGTCGGTCAATTAGTCAGTCAGGACAAAGCCAATCAGTCATTCATTCAGTCAGTCAGTCAGAACAAAGCCCCTTATATATATATATATATCTCCTGACAGAATATCCATACATGGATATTATATATCTATATGATTGGCAGAGAATCAACGTAGGGCCTTAATTATAATTGGTAGGGACTTGGAATATATAGGCTATATATATATTGTATTTATAAAATTGTATTTGGTGTCATACTTCTTGTAAATCGTGTTTAGTCATGCTACGGCTAATTTTTACTTCACGCTTCCATTTGGTACACCCTGTAGCAAAAATGAAACTAACTGAGAGAAAATCCCATTAACTGATATACATGCTTTGTTATTGTGTTGCCTGTGGATATTACTTTAGCAAAGTAAACTTATTATAGCAATGCTGTTAATCCGAGGAATAGCAACCAATGTGTTTAATGAGAAAAATTCAATTACAGAGCACCCAGTCAGATAATACCAAAGCCCACATGGAAACTCAAATGAAACACTGCGGGAAATAAATGAAATGTGCGAAAGTTATACCTAACGTAGATTTAATTACGAATTTTAAAAATTGATTAATCCCCTTTAAGTAAACACTAATATCCCTCGTGAGTCTATGTAAGTAAGCATTAATGTTTAACATTTATATTAGAATAGTAAAAAGTTTGAAAAAACGAGGCGCTCGCGCCGAGTTTTTTCAATTTTCCGAGATCCGTTATGCGCTTACGGCACGAGTATTGCATGCTATTTTTTGCACGATGATTATTTATATCAATTTAATTATATTAATTGAGATATTACCTGAAAATATTATGTATATACATCATTAAAGATAGATGTTTATTTCAGAAAGTGATTCGCATTTGTTGTTGTTTATGGGGATCGAATATTTGTCCTGGGGGGCTTTTATTATGAGGTGTGACGTAAGTAAATTCTTCCCGCTCGGATACTCTTCTTGCACATAGCAACAAGATTGCGTGTGGGAATGTCAACTTATGATCCACGGCAACAACATTCGTAAGTACGTAAGAGTGGAAGAGAAGGCCTTATGGCCTTAACTCTGCCAGGCAAAATAAATCATTTACTACTACTACTACTAAGTACCACTAATTAGTTAAGTCGTGCAAAAACTAGTAAAAGGAACTAATATAACACAATTTAGATTAAACGGAGAATTATTGGACGAAACTGAATAATTCCAATATCTAGACAGAAAAATAACATCTGATGGAAGAAGTAAAGAAGAAATTATTAATAGAATATATCAATCAAAACTTGTCATCAGTAAGAAAAATAAATTACTCAAATCCAATAATATTAGTTTAGAAATTAGGAAGAATTTGATGAAAACATATATATGGAGCATATTGTTGTATGGATGTGAAACTTGGTCAATCCTGAAATCAGAAGAAAGAAGAATAGAAGCATTTGAAACATGGTGCAACAGAAAAATGCTGAAAATTAGCTGGATCGATAAAATTATCAATGAGGAAGTTTATGAGAGAGGAATAGCTGAGAAAAAAAAAATTGGAACCAAATAAGAAAAAGAAAAATAAAACTCATAGGGCATTTACAAAGGCAACAAAGGTCTTTTAAAAATTATTATCGAAGGCACAATTGAAGGTAAGAAAAGCAAAGGAAGAGCAACATGGAACAAATTAATGAGAACATGAACTGTAAAGCGTATGAAGAATTAAAAAGGAAGGCATAAAGAAGATCAGAGTGGAGAATCACTGCAAAACAATCCAAGGATTGAAGTAGTAGTAGTAGTAGTAAGTATTCTGCCTTCCGGCAGGTTTTCAAACTTGGTACGCGAATTTTGTTTTCCAAAACTGTCTATCCTCTGCTTCCTCCTTCAGCATCCAATATTTCCGCTTTTCCCTTAAATCGTCCAACAGCTGAATTCTTCTTCTTCCAAGTCTAGTTGTACCCTCCAATCTTCCTTCTACGACATCATGTAATAAGCAGTTCCTTCTGAGAATGTTCCCAACCCAGTTTGCTTTCCTCTGACGAATTGTGTGTATGATTGACTTCTTCTCACCCACTCTACTCAGAACCTCTTCGTTTGTCACCATGTCCATCCACTTTATATTTTCTATCTGTCTCCAGCACCACATTTCAAAACTTTCTAAATATTTCTTCTCTAATTTCCTCAAAGTCCATGTCTCTCATCCATACAAAGCAATACTCCAAATATAACACTTCACCAGGTTTTTACGTAGCTCTAGGTTCAGACTACTAGTTAGCAGATTTCTCTTCTTCATAAATGCTTTCTTGGCCATGGCAATTCTTGATCTTATCTCCTTGGTGCAATAGGCATCTTTCGTCAGTACACTTCCTAAGTATTTGAACTGGTTCACGTTCTCTAATTCTTGATTTCCCATGATAATTAAGGATTGAAGACTAAAGGAAAAATTAGAAATTTAAATAAGATTTAGAAATCGTCTTCCTTGTTCTATTAAAGGCCTATTAGGGCTTTTTTGCACGTATGGACCATTTATTCCAATACTGGCTGCAATAATGATGCCTACTCAGCCCTTAGAAAGGAAGATAAGCTTATTTAGTCCGAATTCATCACTTGTTAATATTCTTTTTAAATTTTTACATCAGAAATATTTTAAAAAATAAACTATTAAAGTTATATCAATGATTCTAGAAAGTATTTTTCAATAATATCAAATATACTTGCTTGCAAAATTTCACTGCAATATGTTAATAAATGTTTGAGTTATCAGGGAAACGGCACTTCAGTGCAAAAAATTTGGCTACCATCTTGTAATGATAATAACCCATTAACTGTAATAGTTAAATTAATTCTGAAAATAGTATGAAACTGTAGAATTAGTCAATATAGAGCATGCCAGATTGCAAGGCTACAGAACAATTCATTGCTGAGAAAAAAAATGAAACTTCATCTGTTTTCCAGTATCGAAAGCTGTATGTCACTCTTAAGTAGATAATTACCGTATATTGATTCTCAACATTAATGACTTACTATTTTAATGATTCAATGGTTGGTAATGTGTTAGGCAGATAAACTAAATTTAAAATCATTACTGTAATAACTAGGGCCCGGATTCTTAGGTTTTATGAATCCTGTATTGGTTTCTTAAACATATTAAAATAGCTTTATTTTAGTTTTATTACAATTTTCAGACTATTTTTAAAGCTTCACTTTTTATTGCAATTTTCAGACTTTTTTTTAAAGCTTCACTTTAATAAGTACAATAGACCGTCTTACTTACTCATTGGCAATAGACAATTCCCAAGCGAGCTAAAAGAATATAACATATTTTATAGAACCCAAAAGTTCATTGCCAAGCTTACCTGAGCCGTCATTCAACCCAATTCTGTGTAAACTTTATCCAACCATCCCTCGCAAATCCTACTTTCCTTAAATATATCATAATACTATCCTCCCAATTACGTCTAGGTCTTCCAAGTGGTCTTTTCCCTTCGAGTCTCCCAGCCAATATTTTTTAGATATGTCTTTCCTCTCCTATGCGCGCAACATGTCGAGCCCATTTCATCCTCAGTGATTTAATTATCCTTACTATATCCGCTGAAGAGTACAGGTTATGAAGATCGTCAATAAGCAGTTTTCTCGAGTCACCAATTTCATCTCTCTTAGGTCTGAATATTTTCCTATGCACCCTGTTTTCGAACACTCTCAGATTATAATAATAATAATAATAATAATAATAATAATAATAATAATAATAATAATAATAATAATAATTCGTTTATTTATCCTGGAAGAGCTAAGGCCATTTGGCCTTCTCTTCCGCTTTGCCAGTCAAAAAATTACAGTTAAAAATACAATTACGTTACTTAAAATTAAATAGAAGATAGTTGAACCTAAAACTAAATTAATTACAATTAAGTTACAAGTTAATCTTGAATAGTAAATTGAATACAAAATTAGATTGATAATTTTTCTAAATTACGCTCTAAGAAAAATTTTAAGCTTAAGACAGAAACAACAATTTTAATAACATTATCCTGAATTAATTTACTGATTTTTCTATAGAATTGTCCCAACGTTTGACAGCCTCTGACATTATGTGGGATGGAATTCCAGATGCGGGTAACTGAGACGGTGAAAGATGAAGAACACGATGATGATCGGTGTAAAATTATGTTCTTCCCGAAGAGTAAGCGACCACGTCTCATATCAATATAATGCAACCGGCAGGATAATAGTCTTATAAGCATACTTCTAAGTACGCTAAAGGAATATTATCTATTTTATGGAACCCGGAGGTTCATTGCCGCTCTTACCTCTGCCCGCCATTCAACACTATTCTGAGCTAACTTCATCCAACTATCCATCGCAAATCCGACTTCCCTTAAATCTATCCTAATATTTTCCTCCCACCTACGTCTAGGTCTTTCAAGTGGTCTCATCCCTTCGGGTCTTCAGTCAACTTTTTAAAATATGATTTTCCTCCCCTATGCGCGCAACATGTCCAGCCCATTTCATTTTCCGTGATTTAATTACCCTTACTATATCCAGTGAAGAGTACAGGTTATGAAGCTCGTCGTTAGTACAATATGCCTACACACATTGAAAATAATATAGTCATCAATTTTATTTTTACTTACAATTTCCATGGCTCTGAACAATAAAACTATACGAACATTCTTTGTTTAATTTTCCACAGTTTACAGAAAACAATTAAACCTAGAATTACCATGTCATTTCCAACTCTACCACATAAACTTAACAAGGACTTTTTCAATTAATCAACTAACTTGAAGAATACATTACTTTCTGCATCTTCCTGGAGGAAATAATCTGCAAGTGTAAGCTTCTTAAGAAGGTCTTGAATTCGCTTCTAAAGGAACCACGTATTTTGTTTCACTAACGATTTCCTTCACGGGGACAATGGAGTACAAAGTTACAAAATACAATGCTATAATATTATCTACTTCTTATACAATTCAACGGCCCTAAATAGCGTGCTTGCTCGCTCGCCCGCTTCGTGAGACATCGAGTATACTCGGCGATGTTCGTCTCTCGCAGTGTAAACTTTCATGACGACTACAAAATTAGGTAACCCCCTAAAGGCCTAAGTGAAATGAACACAATGAACAAATATTCTAATTTTATTTTTACTTACAATTTTCATAGCTCTGAACCACAAACATTTTTAATAATCTACCAGTGTAAATTTCTTAAAAATCCTGAAGTCAATGAATCATGGCGGGCGAAGCACCGGGGGCACCAGCAGTAAAATATTGATGGTTTAACTCTTGAAATATCGCTGATCATAATCCAAACAAACCATTCCTTCCCTTGAAACATTATATAATTTCTGAAAATTACACTGAATTGATAAAATAAAATTCACATCATATTCATGTCAATAAACAGTCGAGAAACAATACGTATTATGTGTTCACAGGTTTCTTTGGAACTGCATAATCGATTCTGATATAGTTTTCCCAGGGGGCGCTTTCTAATTTTAGAATGTACTCTGAAAACGGAATTTTAGCTGTTTCATTAATATTATTAATGGCTTAGTTTATGAATGATTCGCGTGCAAGTGTTAATAAATATAATGCTTTAATAATTATTATACTCTTAATTTTTAATTTTTAAATGAATTATCGTGGGCGAAGCCACGGGCACCTCCTAGTCTCTTACAAATATAGGCCTACTGATAACATTGAGCAAAATGAAATCTATGGATAAATATTTAAAAAGAAATGTTTAATTCCAGTAAAAGTAAAGTGATCCCTATACAGGCCATGGAGGCCCAGAGGGTACCAGTAGGTTGAGGCTCCTAGATTTTGGACACTCGGCACTTGAAGGTGATAAGGTTGTGAACCTTACGCACCGGCCGCCTTTACCCCCACGATTGCTCCTGGTACTCATTTCAGTTAGAGGCTGAGTCTACCGCAGGGTCATATAGCCACCAGAAGGATTAGGCCAATTGAAAAACTCCAACGACCTCATCGGGGATCGAACCCGCTACCTTCCGGTTTGTAGCGCAGCGCCTCAACCATTACGCTACGGCGTACCCCCTTTAGTTCAGGTATTTTATCTATTTTAATTACAGGCAGTTTTAGCCATTTTTAGGTTTTATAACATTGCACTACGTGACTGCCATGACAACGAAACGGATAATTATGTTAAAATATCACAAGGTACAAAATAGTTTAAAACCTAAGTAATAATTAGACCTGGGATTTTAAGGCAAATGCCTATTTTGTTCCTTACGAAATAACATGAATTTTTAAAAATATGTTGACGTTTCATGATAATTCACTTACATTTATAGAGTTTTATAGTGCCCTAAAATGCCTATTTGGACCTTTGGAGCCAATTTTACTCTTTTAATGCATAAAATGGCTATTTTGTACATTTAAAATAAAATTTCACTTCTGTAACTTTTACAATCGTTTAATGGACATCCCTGAATGAAGAGAAGAACAGCAGAGGGTGGGTTTTTCACAGAAACTTGATTTTCCCAAACAATTGTCGCCACAGGAATGCTGACTGACGGTGGAGGGAGAGGATTAGCTCAAAAGAACAAGTAGCAGGTATATAGTAAGAAGGAACATACTGTGTCAATTTTTCATATAACCCAAAACTGTTTTTGATCAATTTTTTTTTTTTTTTTAGATTCTGTCTCAATTTTGCAGTTGTTTCTGTTAAGTATAGGTACACTACGCTTCTTACAGTAAAAACAAAACAAAAAAAAAACAAAAAAACAAAAAAAAAAAAAAAAAAAAAAAAAAAAAAAAAAAAAAAAAGATCCCGCTACACTTTAAGAGCATATTGTAGTATTATAAAGTCTATTTACACATTTTTAAAGCATATTTTAAGTGTGTATTTTATCTTTTAAGAGCCTATTTGCTTGTTTTAAAAGCCTATTTTAGGTGCCTAAAACTAATTTTTTTAGAGGCTAAATTCCCAGGTCTAGTAATAATCCTAATAATAAAGTGTGTAGGCTACTGTAATATGTGTTTAAATTATAAATCTGAGATTTTCTGTATTCATATGGCCTGTTGAGATGTATTACTTGAACACATCATATTTTATCTTAAATAAATTAATTGGCTGGTGAATTCCTAAATGGCAGTGAACAAAATCTACATAAGAAGTTACCTGTAATGTCAGAGTGAGGATCCAGAAGAAATCCGCGAAGATGTATGTGAACATTAGATTCGTGTGTATGGTATTCCTCAGACAGCGGAGATCCCTGAAACAAACAAAGAGGGCCGTGAATCTTACGTATTCTCATTACCATATTCGGTCAAAATGTTACAAGACGCGAGAAAATAGTAATTTTAATGCTTGATGGCCGGTTTCTATAAACTCGCGAATTACCTATGGGTAAATTATCCAATGGACAGAATTTACACAAAAATAACACCACACCAACACAAATAATTTAAAGATAGCAATCACATACACTTGTGGCGAGTTTCTAGATAAATGTCCTCTGGGTAAATATAAATATGACAGAAAAAATGTTCCTACAAACTCGGACTAGATCTTTCCAAGGGTAAATCTTCAGGTTAATTAATCCTTTCATGGATGGCTGGATAAAATTTAACCTTTCATAGGATCAATAGTAATATTTAAACAATGAGAATCAAAGCCTTCTGAATTAAATTAACTGTACAACTCCAAGGCCTTGCTCATTATTTCATTGTAGGTTAAATGGAACTAATTTGTCCATGGATAATTTACCCATAGGTAATTCACTAGTATGTAGAAACCGGGCATTAGTTAGATAAATAGTTATTTCAATGCTATACATACAGAAAGTTGTGCGAGTTTTTCAAGAGGAAGAATAAGACGACAGAAAATAACAAAACATAATTAGAGTAAAGAACTTTGTGTAAGAGTTCCCAGAGATGGAGCGAGAAAACTGTAATTTTAATGTTTAAGGCAAAGAAAGTTGTGTTGAGTTTTCTAAGAGACGGAATCAATGAGAGAAAAAAGCAAACTTTTCATTAAGATAGAGAAATTAGCTTGAGGTTGTTGAACCCGTTTTTGTAAATTTAATATTTGATTTTGGTGGCTTGATAGCAGCTGACGTGAGATCCCAGTGCTGCCGAGTGCCGAGCAGCAGTAGCGCCCCTTAATAAGTTTAGCGGTGTCGATCCATGGCCTAAACCAGCAGATCAACTCCAAAAATATAAATAGCTCACGAAAGAGCACACAAAAACCGTCGATTACCCGTGTCCATCATGTTATACCCTAACCAGCTTTGAAACATGATTATGGAAGTGATTCATTTGAACTTGCTGATCACTTATTGACGAAACATATTCCACAGCTGTTGACTTTATCATATAGCAGGAATTTTTCCAAATGCTATGTGCCTTTCTACTCACAATTATTTGACACTTTTGAACGAAAAACTTGTAAAACCAACCTAATTTTAAAAGAGTAGACCACTCCCCTCTAGCGAATACCTGTAGTGACTACGTTCTGAATGGCGCTAAGTTCGAACGTACAAAAAAGACCAATACTAGGTAAATTCATAACATGCTTGTAGCAAATAAACTTAACTCAGAAATGGGCTTGAAAACAATCGGCAGGTGCGCGTAAATAAGGAGTTATGTAATAAAAACTGATTCTAAGATAAAGTAGAGCCTCGGTAATTCGAGCCCCGGTATTTTGAGGTTCCGTGTTATTCGAGCTGGTCTTAAGAAAATTAAAATTTTCCATAACACTAGAGTAAAATCCCGTTTTTATACCGTGTCCGCATGTAAGTTTTACGCACTTCCGAATGAGCTTTCTTTCAATTTTTCCATGTACAAAAATGCAGGTAAAACTGGATTTACGTTCATAATACACAGAAATAACCTTTGGCTTCAGACTGCTAAATGCATTTCTATTACAGAATGACAGAAACCGATCTTTCATTGTCGGGACCTCGTGACAATCATACGGTGCATACAGTGCATACCATCCTTTCAGAAAAGAATACTGAATTGTTCTAGTAATCCCTACTCAGCAACAATGGTAATTAAAAGTATTTTCCTAGTAGCCGCTTTCCCGTTCCACTCCATTAAGAGTCAGACAAGATTTAATCCTTAAAGGATGCCGATGTAGCAAATTGGAAGGATTTGCCAATATACATACAGGCCTATTAAAGATATTATGCCTACTATATTGTTTATTTATTTATTTTTTAACCATTATTGTGCTCATTAAACATTTATTTATGATTTACCCATTGATTTAGTGATGTTTCCGTATAATCCGAGTTTTTTGTAATTCGAGGTAGCCTCAGCCCCAATTAGCTCGAATTATCGGGGTTCTACTGTATTTGAATTTGTACCATAGGTACTGCAGGAAGAGGAAGTCTAGCGTTCGACCCCGAAATTATAAATTGAGTTTTTAACATAGGTAAATACACGTTTTTAGGTCCCCTGAATGCAAAAATGATATTTTAAAAAAACATGTCTGTGTGTGTGTCTTTGAACAGCCTAGCTCCAAAACGAAAAATCGTATTAAAAAAAAATATATATTTGGGTTAAGTATCTCCTGGGGATGTAAAATGAAGACTGGTGACGGCTTTCTCTTCCTTTTAAAGCCACTTTAAGTGAAGAACATTTCGTATTTTGAAATTTTTTTCGAAAACGACTAACGATTTCGTTTAAATTTTGTACAACAGGAGCTTATATTAAGAGCTAAACGTTTTTTAAAACATTTTTTCGCAAAAATTCTCTGAAAGGTAGTTATAAGCCACCCACTGTTTGTAGAATCTCAGTCTTGCCTGGTGAACAATAAATCTTTGCATCAGGTTGAAACAAGTGAAATTGCAATTCAGCCTTTCATTCTTTAAATAAATGGTGCAAAAATATGTTGCACAAACTTTCTCGAATATACGTGTTAAAGGCGAGCACAGAAAAAAGTAAATCATAGGGACATTTAAATTTTATTTATTGCATTTTCAGAAATCTAATAAGTATCTAGAACGGAAAGCATCAGGGTCGGTCTTTATATTCAATGCTTTTACCGTGAAATAATAATAATTATAATAATAATAATAACAACAACTACAACAAAAACAACAACAACAATAACTTACATAGAGTTTGTAAAACAGCAACAGAATACCTCCTAACACATATTCAGTTTAAAATCGCAAATCGTAAAGGCACTGTTTGTTCATAATCGGCAAATGTTGCGGTGTTTCCATAAAGTGTTGTGAAGGAACCAGTTTCAGGTGAAATATCTGTCTTGTCATTGTTATTAAGTGCCAATATGGTAGTTTATGAGATTGTGTAGGGGACGGAAAAATGTCTGTATGTGCGTCCGTGTGTCTATACGCCCGGTAACTCAAATGCACTTTATCGGATTTTCATGATACTTGGTATCCGCATTTATAATATCCATGGGAAGAAGCCTATTGATATTGTACCAAATTGGTTGACCCGTACCGGAGCATTGTCCAAAGGCAAAAAAATCATTTTTTTTTTACAAAGATTATCAAATCCAAATCCAAAACCATATACAGTTCTCATGACAACAATGTATTGTTGGCAGCATTGACAGGTAGATTTGGATGTAAATGATACGGGACTCTGACATATTAGAGAAGCTATCGATAGAATTCATTCTTTCCACAAATACGTTATTCATAGCTGTAGGCTTCTTTTTTTTTTAGTTGAGAAATATGGATCTTTATCATAGGCCCTAAGCATGTAAAATGGAACAAACCAGGATGGAGCATTTTTAGTTCTATGCGTGCAGTATATTATGTCCCAAGTTTTTTTTTTGGGGGGGGGGGAGTATGAAAGTGGTATTTTTTTTCCAGCCCATAACGGTTGTATGGTAGCATGAGAGTGAAAAATAAAATATTCCGCAAAGACAATACAATTTTATACTACCAGAATTTTGTTTCTGAACCCCTACCAGGCTTGGTGTGTAGAAGAGATGGGATAAAAAATTCGACATCCTCTATGAGCTTAAAGAAAAGCTATATCAAGTTTTTTCTGAGGGAATAGTTTGAGTGCGATAACTCGTTCTTCTTCATTTCGAATTTTTAATACGTATATAAGGTACTAGAATTTGGAAAGCGTAATTCCTTGAGATGTTAATTTCGAATTATAAAATACAAACCCCGGGCCTTTTAAGCTAGTAATGTACGGTATATAACAAGATTATAGATTCATGCGAGAGTTCTCAGGTATGGTAAAGTCGCGAGAAAATAGTAATTTCAATGCTTAAGTTAGAGAAAGTTGTGCGAGCGTTCTAATAGTTGAAATAAGTCGCAAGAAAATACTTATTTCAATGCTTAAAATACAGAACGTTGTGGGAGTTTTTCAACAGGAAGAATAAGACGAGAGAAAATAACAAAACATAATTAGAGTAAAGAACTTGGTGTAAGAGTTCCCAGAGATGGAGCGAGAAAACTGTAATTTTAATGTAAGAAACGTCGGAGACACTTGATCTTCAAACCTGGCTGTCTACCCGGGAAAAATTTATTTGTAATTTTAATGTTTAAAGCAAAGAACGTTGTGTTGAGTTTTCTAAGAGACGGAATCAATGAGAGAAAATAGCAAACTTTTCATCAAGATAGAGAAATTAGCTTGAGGTTGTTGAACCCGTTTTTGTAAATTTAATATTTGAAATTGGTGGCTTGATAGAAGCTGACGTGAGATCCCAGTGCTGCCGAGTAGCGGTAGCGCCCCTTAATAAGTTTAGCGGTGTCGATCCATGGTCTAAACCAGTAGATCAACTCCAAAAATATAAATAGTTCACGAACAAAATAAGCCGTCGATTACACGTGCCCATCATGTTATACCCTAACCAGCTTTGAAACATGATTATGGAAGTGATTCATTTGAACTTGCTGATCACTTATTGACGAAACATATTCCACAGCTGTTGACTTTATCATATAGCAGGAATTTTTCCAAATGCTATGTGCCTTTCTACTCACAATTATTTGACACTTTTGAACGAAAAACTTGTAAAACCAACCTAATTTTAAAAGAGTAGACCACTCCCCTCTAGCGAATACCTGTAGTGACTACGTTCTGAATGGCGCTAAGTTCGAACGTAGAAAAAAGACCAATACTAAGGAAATTCCTCATGTATCACTTTCACAAAATGCTCCAAAAATGGGCTTGAAAACAACCGGCAAGTGCGCGTAAATAAGGGGTTATGTAATAAATACTGATTCTAAGATATTTGAATTTGAAGGATTAATTAATTTTGCAATTTTTACTACTCCCTCTGCCCGTACCATAGGTACTACAGGAAGAGGAAGTTTCGCGTTAGACTCCGGAATATAAATTGAGTTTTTAACACAAATACACGTTTTGAGGGTCCCTGAACCCAAAAATACTATTTTCAAAAGCATGTCTATGTGTATGTCTTTGAACAGCCTAGCTACAAAACGAAAAATAGAATTAAAAAATATATATTTGGGTTAGGTATCTCCTGGAGATGTAAAATGAAGACTGGTGACGGCTTTCTCTTCCTTTTAAAGCCACTTTAAGTGAAGAACATTTCGTATTTTGAAATTTTCTCGAAAAGGACAAACGATTTCGTTTAAATTTTGTACAAGAGGAGCTTATATTAAGAGCTAAACTTTTTTGAAACATTTTTTCGCAAAAATTATCTGAAAGGTAGTTATAAGCCACCCACTGTTTGTAGAATCTCAGTCTTGCCTGGTGAACAATAAATCTTTGCATCAGGTTGCAAATCAGCCTCTTATTCTTTAAAAAGGAGAGGAAATATTTAGATAAAATTTGTAAAACAGCAACAGAATAACTCCTAACACATATTCAGTTTAAAATCGCAAATCGTAAAGGTGTATGCACTGTTTGTTCATAATCGGCAAATGTTGCGGTGTTTCCATAAAGTGTTGTGAAGAATTCAGTTTCAGGTCAAATATCTGCCTTGTCATTGTTATTATGTGCCAATATGGTAGTTTATGAGATTGTGCAGGGGACGGGAAAATGTCTGTATGTGCGTCCGTGTGTCTATACGCCCGGTAACTCAAATACGCTTTATCGGATTTTCATGAAACTTGGTATACGCATTTATAATGTCCATGGGAAGAAGCCTATTGATATTGGACCAAATTGGTTATATATATATATAACATGCAGCTTTGTCCTGACTGACTTAATGACTGAGAGTGAATCAACGCAGAGCCTGAACTATAAGAGGTAGAGACTCGGAATTTTGACAGTACCTTTGTTTCACAATGTAAGTGCACACTAAGGAAGAATTTTGCAAAATTTTGATTTTAAATGCCAAAAATAATTTTTTAACACAGATTTATCAAATCGAAATAAAAAACCATATACAGTTCTCATGACAACAGTATATTTTTGGCAGCGTTCACGGGTAGCTTTGGAAGTAAATGATACGGGACTCTGACATATTAGAGAAGCTATCGATAGAATTCATTCTTTCCACAAATACGTTATTCATAGCTGTAGGCTTCTTTTTTTTTAGTTGAGAAATATGGATCTTTATCATAGGCCCTAAGCATGTAAAATGGGACAAACCAGGATGGAGCATTTTTAGTTCTATGCGTGCAGTTTATTAGGATATGTACCGAGTTTTTTTTTGGGGGGGGGGGAGTATGAAAGTGGTATTGGTTTTTTTTTTTCAGCCCGTAACGGTTGTATGGTAGCATGAGAATGAAAAATTAAAAATATTCCGCAAAGACAATACAATTTTATACTACCAGAATTTTGTTTCCGAACCCCTACCAGGCTTGGTGTGTAGAAGGGATGGGATGCAAAATTCTACCTCCTCTATGAGCTTAAAGAAAAGCTGTATCAAGTTTTTTTCTGAGGGAATAGTTTGATTGTGATAAGTCGTTCTTCCTCATTTCAAATTCTAGATAGATCTACCTATTTAAGGACCTAGAGGTTGAAAATCGAAATATAATTTCGAATGTCAAAATACAAAACCCGAGCGACGCCGGCATTTTAAGCTAGTATAATCATAACATACTTTTAACATCTAGTAAAACAAACTGGAGATGTATGAGAAAAGAATGGTTACAATTATATTAAAATATCACAGTTAGCAACAGAGCAATGCAGATATCAGGTTGTATGAAAGACATAATTTGGAGAAACAAGTGCATGGCGGTAGACAGTAAAGTGCGCATTTATAAAACAACTAGCTTAAAAGACCTGGCGTCGCCCGGGTTTTGTATTTTGTAATTGGAAATTAACTTATGAAGGATTGTCAATTTTAAATTCTAGGTCCTTATATAGGCATTTATAATTTGAAATAGGAAGAACGACTCATTACACTCAAACTATACCCTCATAAAACGCTTGATATAGTTTTTATGGCTCATAGAGGATCTAGAATTTTGCATCCCATCGCTTGTACAGTGCACAGCAAGCCTGGTAGAGGTTTAAATAAGAAGAAACAGAAATTCCTGTAACATAAAATTGTAATATCGAGGCGGGAAATTTCCCACTCTTATGTTACCATAAAGTCGTTTTGGGGATGAAATTAAACAGAAAGCATTATCACTTTCATACTTTTCTCTCCAAAAACCTGCGATATAATATAATAATATACACATTACCATACCTCGTTTTGTTTTCTCTATGTCCAGGGTAGAGAAAGTTATGTGATTCCATTATTTTAGTGGATTTCATTCTGTAATATTTATTTATAACATGAATTATTTTGATAACTTCTCTTATTTGTCAAAAGTGCATTTCAATTGTTTTTTCCAAGCCCATCCATATACCATTTGGCAATAATATATTCTGTGATTTGGAATTGATAATTCTATGTAAAAAGGGATTAAGTATTTTCAAAACATTTAATTTTTGGCATTTAGAATCAGAATTTTTCAAAATCCTTTCTTAGTGAGCACTTACATTATGAAACGAAAGTACTGTCAAAATTCCAAGTCTCTACCTGTTATAGTTTAGGCTGTACATTGATTCCTGTCATTCATTCAGTCAGTCAGGACAAAGCCTTTTATATAGATAGAGAAGAGATATTAAGACCAATCTTAACATATGCAGCAGAAACGAGAGCAGACACAAACAAAACTAAACAGATATTAAGCACATGTGAAATGAAGGCGCTAAGAACAATTCAGGGGAAAACTTTATTAGATAAGATACACAATAACAGAAATTAGGGACAAATGCCAAATTCAGGACATAACTAAATTTACCAATGACAGAAGAAAATTTTGGAAAGAACACGTTGATAGAATGGAAAACAATCGCCTAGCAAAAAAGGCTCAAGAAAGCAGACCAGACGGAAAAAGATTAAGAGGAAGACCTGCTACGAGATGGAAAGACAGTACACATGACTCATCTGAGAAATAAAGGGGAAATAAACAGGATGCCATCCTACATCACAAGAATAATAATAATAATGAGAAGTTAGCTATCAAGGAACAAAATAGTTTAAAACCTAAGAATCCGGGTCCTAGCACGGCCTCCTTTATTGTACCAGGCCAGGACAGCTTCTCACCAGCTGATCAGTTCCGGCCGGTTTGTGTTATGGCATTACGCTAATGCTTCAAGACATTTGTACATCGCGTGGGAAGCTGAAATCTTTAATGATATTTATTTGCAGTTACTGATAATTTTACGTGTAAAGTAAACCTCCAAGAATAAAGATAGATTTATTATGTCGATTTTTAACATAAAATAAACCGCTCGTACTCGCGACATAACACACTCACCTTTCTGAATCCGTAAAACAATATTATGCAATACTTCATTCCATATTATATTACTATACAAATATCACACTATATACACAACATACTATGGTATTACATCTCGTAATATACAGCTGGTAATTTCTATGAGAAAACGTAGTAAAACACAGAACACAACGTTCAATCATCCATATCCATATCTCAACACTGAAACCAACAACTGCCGGCCGGCCGGAATCAAATGTTCCCAGATTGAACTGCTCCGGCCTGGTACAATAAAGGAGGCCATGGTCCTAGTCATAAATAACTATTTCCATCCAGTGTAATTAAATCTTATTTCCTATTCAGAGTTGGCGCTGCATTGAGAGTAAAGTTTCGTTTACCATTCTACACTTCTCTTTTAATGAAACCTGATTTGTTCACTGAGGACGCAAGCAGAAGAAAAAGTTTTAAAATCCACTTTCATTATTCAACATGACAGTAACAAAGCAGAAGTTGAAACAAAGGACAAATACGTTCACCGTAATGAGGACAATAGCACGCGCGGAATTCATCCCGGTGAGATTCCGTTCGAGCACAGCTTACGTGAAGAATCTATATTGAGCATTTCCAAAACTCAAATCTATTCCAGTCTCGCGAATTTCATTTAGAAACTAAAAACAACAAGTTTTACATGAAATAAAAATTGTAACTGGACTTCTATAATTAAAATTTCTCAGCAATCCAGAAGGTACAATGCCATCAAGAAGTCGCTCCGCAGCATTTGTGCAGGCCAGAATCCGCTAAGAAACGGAATTAAGTTGGCAGCGCTAGTGTATGGTTATAATTATGGTTCGTATCTTTATGACCCAAAAAGGTGGAAAATATGACAGCAAATATGCCCTTAAAATGACGAAATATGACTCAAAAATCCTAAAATGACCTAATAAAAGAAAGTGTTTTCTAAAAATAGTTGTTTCAATTGAAAACATTTGACTGACTCTGTCCTACATACCAAGTGTCGGGGCGAAGGACCTCCAATTGGAGGTTTCTGATACCTATGTGAATTTTATGCTTATTTTCCGAGAGAGGGCAGAGAGACAACCCCCCAGGAAACTGGACGTGAAAGGCCGGGAAATTTTGTCCAGAGGCTCTAATTTAGGCTTGGAGTTCTTTAACGAGCCGTAAATCTACGACACGGGCCCCCCCAGCTTAAAGTCCCTCCCGGAGGACTCCGTGCCCGGATTTTTACGTCCGTAACTTTACGATTTACAGTTCTACTTGTACTGAACTTCTAGTTTTAATGAATTTGCTCCTGTCTGCTTGCTTCATCAGCTCCAAACAATATTTTGTTGAAAGATAAAATATGAATAATTACATTAATTTTAAAAATAAGTTACCTAATAAGGCATAACATTCAATTAATGAAATGCATTTCAAATTTAAGTCGAACATTTAGTGAATTTAAGTTACTGTATAATTGTGCTTCTTTACGGAATTTATAACCGAAATATGATGTTACATTACAAATGTGACCAAAATATGATCAACACCATAAAAATGACCAAAATATGACATTAAATGCAAAACAAAAACGGTCCGATTAGGATAAGAAGGATGCAATTCATGGCGAGAATAGTGGTCAGGACCAAAATATGACATGTCATAAATACATCCGAACCCTAGTTATAATGTTGGTTACCTCTAGGCCCCCATGGCCTGTATAGGGATCACTTTACTTTACTTTTACAGGTGATTAAATTCATAATCTGATTTTTCATAAACATTTAAACTTTAAAATTGATATATAAGCATTCATGAACCACAGATTATTGTCTGTTGGACATTACATGAGAATATTATAGGACAAAAATTCCTCCGACACTGGGACTTGAACGCTGGACCTTTGGCTATTCGCGCCAATGCTCTACCAACTGAGCTAAGCCGGAGCTCAATTCACAGCGCCAGATGGAACCTCTCTCCTATGACTGATTGCCCTAATGGTCTACCTCACAGACAGACAAGTTATGTCATGTGCAGTACAGGCACACTAATTAGTGATTTTTGTGACCGGGCTTCCACTGTTATTGTACAGTTAACATTCAATATAGATATATAAGCATTCATGAACCACAGATTATTGTCTCTGTTGTCGCGCCAATGCTCTACCAACTGAGCTAAGCGGGAGTTCAATTCAAAGCGCCGGATGGAACCTCTCTCCTATGACTGATTGCCCTAATGGTCTACCTCACAGACAGACAGACATAACTTGCATATGACATAACTTGTCTGTCTGTCTGTCTGTGAGGTAGACCATTAGGGCAATCAGTCATAGGAGAGAGGTTCCATCCGGCGCTTTGAATTGAACTCCCGCTTAGCTCAGTTGGTAGAGCATTGGCGCGAATAGCCAAAGGTCCTGGGTTCAAGTCCCAGTGTCGGAGGAATTTTTCTCCTATAATATTCTCATGTAATGTCCAACAGAGACAATAATCTGTGGTTCATGAAAGCTTATATATTTAAAATTGAGTTTTCTCCAAACCAACTTAATTAGACTTAATACCTTTTTGTCGTAAGCTCACAATATGTTAATGGTGCAAGTTTGCAACAAAGCCGGTGAACCAGCCTGTATTCTTGATTGAAAGAATCTAGTAACAAGTTTGCTTGTGTAACGACAAACATGTGGCTATATTTGTCCCTTGTGGGAGAGCGAGACTTTATCGAGGTTGTGTAGCAGTAAAGTACTTCACTTCAAGTGTATGTTCCTTTTTATACCACAACGCGCGCGTGTTTCTTACGTCTCTCAGTTTTCATTTTTTTCTTCTTTCATTTAAGGGAATGCACCACTGAGATTTGTTAAAAATTGTGAAGAAAAGTTAATTTTCATTTTTGTACTGATAAAATTCTACAAACATTCTAGTTTCAGAATCTATTTTCGTTTATGACATTCTGCGTGTTTAAAGGGCGTCAGGTGACTTTTTAAATGGCCTTGCGCACGTTCCTGACTGCTACCTGCCTGCCCTTAAAGATCGTTTATCTAACTATTTTTTTTTTCAGCATTTTTCATAATTTAAAACACTCCACACGACGAAATCTTTATGCAATTTCTCTCAAATTTTCAGCACATGTTCTTAAGGTGTAGTTATAAAAATCTGTCATATGAATTTTTGAAATTATGAATATTTTATTAGTTATGAATTTTCAAAATAAATATATTTTTGAAATTTTGAAATATAAATATATATAACTTACACTTTTTTTTATCTCAGGAACCATAAACCTTAGAAAAAAATCATATGACAAAGTTTTTCTTCATAGTTAGATAAATAAAGTTCATTTATAAAAAAATTAATTTTTGAAAATTTTCATCGTATGGAGTATTTTGAAAATCGCTCTACTTTTATACTATGGAAATTAATAACTCAAAAACTTTTCAAGATATTAGGATGAAATTTTAATCCATAAAATAAATGCACGAGACAAGTGTATGGTAAAATTTTGTTCTATATTGCTTGAAAACTTTCGATTTTAGTAATTTCAGTGGTGCATTCCCTTCGAAATCCCTTGCAAGCATTTAGCCACGAATCCTGGTAATGGCAACATCTCTAATCTATCGCTCTTTACGGGTCTCTTCTCTTTAATTTAACCCTAAATTACACAAAATTGCTTCTAAGAGTCAAATTAGCAGCTACAGTCAGTAGATAATGCTGGAGATCTCTACTTTACTGTAAGTAGGATACGTAAAGACTCTGAGGCTAACCCGTTGTGATCATTCCATTCAGTGGCGGACGCAGAGGGGGGATCGGGGGGATATATCCCCCCGAAATTTGAAAAAGTAAAAAGAATAGGCTATAAATGTGAATCAGTACGGGTAGATTTTTCGCACCTTTTTATATCTGTGTTCGGTAGTATTTAAATTGCTTATTTCTCTGGAAAAGAGAGCATAATGACTCTAGAATATAGACAACACTAGTCCTTAGTCAACTGTGTCCAGTTCGAATTTCTACAATCAGTTGCTCTTAGATAGGCTACATCCTGACATTATCATCCCACCTTCTTCTCGGTTCCCCTAATGGTAATTTTCCTTCTGGGCATTTCATTAAAATGTTCATAAATGCCCCTCTCCACTCCCATTCAAGCAACATATCCAGCACGTTTTAACTCCCTGCATTTAATTAATCTCTATAACACTTGAAACTCCATTCTTTTTGGTCCAAATATTTTCCTTAAAACTTTGTTTTCAAATACTTTCAACTTGTTGTTCCTCCTGCAATGTAAGTGGCCATGTTTCACATTCAAACAAAACTTATGGCAAGATTACAGTTTTATAAACTCTTAGAAATATAAGGGAAATTATTATTATTATTATTATTATTATTATTATAGTTTTATATCTCCTCAAATCCCTCCCCGAAAGAAAATTCTGCGTCCGCCACTGAATTGCCATTAACAAGCATTTACTATTTATCAGGCCTTACATCCGTCAGAAGTCATATTTCATTATGTAAGCTTCAAGCTTCATCATGTAGGTCAAATCATCTCGGTTCCTGTAGTCTATATTAATAAAAGGAAGTGTCTGTCCTCCTCCGTCTGTCCGCGATGCCCAGCGAAATCTACTGAACGCAGAGATCTGAAATTTTATACATAGGCGGACTAAAGGGTCGGAATGTGTACCTCGAAGCCGGAATTTTAATTTTCGCTTTAGTTCGTGACTTATGAATGAAAAACGGGCAGAAAACGTGTATTTATTCCGTTTTCGAAGCATGAGTTTTCAGTAATACAAATCAATTACACTAGGCTTTGGCTATTTTTGTCAAACCTTCGACATAAAAGCATCGCTATCTCTTGAATGTTGTAGCTCACGCTGGTCGATTCATTTGTTTTTAATGTCAAGGCACGCAAACATAATGTGAAATTTTCAACCTACACCGAAGAGGATTATTATTATTATTATTATTATTATTATAGGGATAATCAATATTAGCCTAAATATGGTCAAGCGTTGTTCGATTTGGACGAAACTCACTATACAGGGGTTTTCCGGGCCAAGGAACTCGAATCTGAG
The DNA here is from genome assembly GCA_964059195.1 of Ectobius pallidus. NCBI lineage: Eukaryota > Metazoa > Arthropoda > Insecta > Blattodea > Ectobiidae > Ectobius > Ectobius pallidus. The sequence goes on from CAXKWD010000009.1 coordinate 134,719,243, forward strand.
GTAGCTTTTACCAGGTGACGCTATCTAATCGTGATATGTAGTCCACATGATTTAGGTGTTAATATAATGATTTAACTATTATGCTCTTAATTTTTAATTTTTGAAATAATTATCGCGGGCGAAGCCGCGGGCACATGCTAGTTACATAATAAATACAATGTGGACGGGCTTAGCATGGTTCATTAACGTAACTTCTATGATTATTGATGACAAGGAAGGCATTTAAAGAAAACAAAATGCGAAAATATTCAAACTAAAATCAGGTAAACTGATGTAACAAAGTGCCAGAATGCTTTTGTTTAATCAGTGATAATTGCAATTATGATATGCAAAAATTAAGTTATTTTTGTAATCTATCTCCGAGTAAAGCTCCAGATGGATTCATTAAGCAGGGCTTACGAAAGAAGAAAGGTCTAGTTTGATGAGCATATGTGAAGGAATATGTGGGTAGTGTTATTTGTCAAAGCTACCTGTAGTATTGCAAGTTCCAAAGCCGTATATGAACAGTCTAAAACAATATGTTGTCATGAGAACAGATTTGCATTTGATAAGTACTTTCTAATATATTACATAAAATAGGCACTAAATTGGGCATTACTCCCGTACCAGTCAACCGATTTGGTCTAATATCAATAGACTTCTTCTCATGGACGTTATAAATGCGTATACCAAGTTTCATGAAAATCCGACGAGCGTATTTGAGTTATCACACATACAGACACATGGACAAACAGACAGATAGACAGATAAACGGACAGACTTTTTACCGTCCACCACACCATAAGCTTATGTCATCGACCTGAGCCTTGATCGAACTCGCAACCTTGAGCAATCCTCGACACCATTCTAATTGCCATCTCGCTTTAATACGCTTGCCTCTCATAATTTCCACTACATAATCACGACACGACATGACTTAACACTATTAATACCATCGCACCGCACACAAATTTTTACTCCATTTTGTTTAACATTTCCAGAATTCGATTCTGGAACTTTTTGCCCATGAATGTCAGACAATTCAAACAAAAACTTTTTGGATAATTAACTCACTCAGACTTATCACTTATAAGAAGGTAATAGCTCTAAATGGTTGAAAATTAATCTAAAAAGGTCAAATGTGTTAGATTTCATTTTTATTGTTGTATAGTGCTTTTGTTATAATTGTAATTATGATTATTGTAATTTTTATTATTATTTTAATTTTTATCTTAATTTTAGTTAAAGTGCGATTTTCTTTTTTCTTATTGTATTTTTTCTAGAAATTTTTGTACTGTTGTAGTTTTCTTTTAACCCTGGTAGAGGGAAAGACAAGACCTGATTATCTTATCTCTACCAGACAAAATAAATATTTTTTTGATACATGTGTTAGTCGTGAGTACACTTTCCCGAGCCAAAAGCAAAAAGTAGAAGAAAGAAAAGACGATGACGGGGAAGAAGAAGAAAACAATTAGGATGAATTAAACACAGGCCTTAGGCAAAGCACTAAAACCAATACTACATAAGATTTCCCCAAAATACTTTTGATACCCACAGTAACAGCCTAAATGAATTAAATACAGATCTTAGGCAAAGGACTCAAACCAATACTAAATAAGATTTCCCCAAAATACTTTTGAAGTCCACAGTAACAGCCTAAATGAATTAAATACAGATCTTAGGCAAAGTACTCAAACCAATACTAAATAAGATTTCCCCAAAATATTTTTGAAGCGCACAGTAACAGCTTCATGATTGCGGAATGAGAGTAAATCGCTGCTATAAATATCATCTCTTGAAAGTGCAACATTTTCTCAAGAGCGTTTACACTGTAGTGGCTGGCAAATGACGTCACCGCCCACCTTCCCCCAGCACTCACTTGTGCTTTTAGCGGGTCTATAATTCAGAGTGCAATTTGCAGGCGACAGACAGCAATTTTATAAATGTCAAATTGGTGATACAGCGCTGCCTATAGCTGTACCAACCAAGGCTCTAGAATATAGAGAATCAGTAAAACGAAATTGACCGCCGGCGTCGTCTTGTGTTTAGCGTCGCTGACTACAGATCCGTCGGCCCGGGTTCGATCCCCGATACCTCCTCGGATTTCTCTGAGGTATGGAGGCTGGTAGGTTTGCACTCAGCCTCGTGACTCAAATTGAGGAGAGCTACTTGATAGAGAAGTAGCGGCTCCGGTCATGAAAACCACCATTAACTGCCGTGGGTTTCGGCATGCTGACCACATGCCCCCAATCGTGCCATCTCCCTATGGGAGATGACCCAGCGGTCGGGTGGTAGCCCAAGTCCCTCCATGGATGTAGCGCCACGGAGTTTAGTTTAGTAAAACGAAATTACGAGGGTCGCCTAGAAACTAACGCACCGCATTTTTTCATCAACAATTATTTATTGAACACAATGAAACTTACACACAAGAAATAATGATGTTGCTTCTACAGTTCCTATTTTTCCAAGTAATCTCCGTCCCGTTCTATGGCCTTCCTCCAGCAAGACACAAGCGGTGCTAATCAGGGGCGTATTCAGGGGGGGGGGCTGAGGGGGCTGCAGCCCCCCCGAAACGTTAAGGGTATATATACGTGAACAACCACAAAAAGATAAAAAAAATGCAGGTTCTAAAATATTAAAATTTTACAAGAAAATGAACTCAGAAGTGGACAAAAATAACAGGATCCTATAACAAGGCTTACTAGAACATAACTAGCAGATAAAAGTATAAAAAATTGACCAAGTTTATTTTAAATTACACGTTTTATAGGACCATGAAAAAAATTAATTCAGATGCACTTATCACTTCCTTATAGGTATAACATTTTTCTGGTTTCTCTGACGCCTTTTATTTTTTTAATGCATATAATGAACATATTTTTCTACAAAGTAGACTACTTTTATACAGCTAAATTTATTATTTTTAATGCAATTATTTTTTATATATCGCATATAAAATATCTTGAAATTTGATCAATATTTCATTACACATTTTCTTTAATTTTATACCTATGGGCGTCAATGTAGTCTACTTTATGGATATATGCATGTAAAATTAGTGTAAAAAATTTCAGCCTTCTACCTCTAATGGTTGTGGAGCTACCTAACAATATGTGTGTAAAATAAGAGTTACCGGGAAATTCAATTTTAAGTTAATAGTGAATTTCTCATTTGATCTTTCTAAGGGCGTGGCTCAGAGCATGTAAACATATTTAAATGGCACAAATAATTTCTAAACCTACATAAACTATATATCAATGGATGCAGAAAATTCAGCACAATTTTTTAGTGCTATGAACAAAAAAAAAAAAAAAAAAAAAAAAAAACAAAAACAAAAAAAAAACAAAAAAAAAAAAAAACATAAATTTCAAAATAATTCACGTACCCTTAAGTCATGTTAATATGTTGCACATAAGGGCACTTTAATTTCTCAGATAGTAGACAGTTCAATTGCACATTTTGACTTATAAAAGATGAAATGCGTTATTCTAACGTGTTCAGTATAATTGTGTGTGATAATTAGGGCTCAGAGGTTGATGATATGTCATCTCTTTTCTGAGACATCACAGACAATGCAGGATTAGGTTCGTCTTCCGTCAAAACGAACAATAATACCTTACTCATATTTTGCATTTTATTTTCTACCAGTCATTTTTAGGAAATTTTCATCGTTCGTTATATTTTTTCCTATTTTGTCTTCAGAATGAACTTTTCCACCATTGTACACAAATCAATCTCGTAATTCATTAATATAGTAAACATAATATTAAAATAGTCAAATAACATACTTAAAATATTGTCCTTTGTTTATTATTATATTACTATGCTACTGTATATTCCCTTTTTTAGATATATATTTAGAAATATTGTCATATTTTAAAATTTTCATGTCATATTTTCATAAATTTAAGGTAATTTATAGGTCATTTTTAGGCGTTTTTAGATCATCAACTTCTGAACCCTAGTGACAGTAAAGTTAGGATTATCACAGCCCCTCCCGAAAATAAATCTTGGATACGCCCCTGGTGCTAATGGTCAACGGAGCATCTTTCCCACTTAAAACCAATCACTCCTGCCAACTATGTAACCAGTTACATACTAGTGTGACTACCATCCCGTGTGGCAACCAAGGCCGGTCTCCCCTACTCTTTATTGACTACTTCTACAATTGCATACTATTTTAAGAATTAATCAAACTGTTACCGTTATGGGTAATTATCGTTACAAAATGGAAGCCACGGTTCGTGCCGTGATAATTTCCACAAAGAGTAATATTTTTGACTGATTCTTTTTCTATCTACGAGTATTTGCAAACATCATATGAACAACATAATCTACAATCTTTGGAATATCTACAGTATAAGTATTTATATAAGTATAAGTATAATCACTCAGAAATATTGATATTTGTGGAAGCTGTTGAGAAAATGGCATTTCAGTGCATGAAATGTGGCTGCCACAGTTGATTAATTTTGAAAATACTGTAGTATGAAATTGTAGATTTATTCAATAAAGAGTATGTCAGATTGCAAGATTGTAGAGAAATTCATTGCCGAGAAAAAAATGAAATTCACCTATTTCTCACCTATGAATTTCACCGAGAACTGAATATCCCCGCCCCCTCCCTTAAAGCGTTTGGCGGCCCATCGTCTTTGCAGCCGGCTGTACGCACAAAATGTAATGGTTTTTGACTAATTTTCTAGTAGTGTGTTCCCTCTTTAGTTAAGAATTAACCACTCAATCATTGTTCCTTTTAATCATTCGTGAAACAAGCAGGATATTTCTATGGCTGAGCATTAGATTCCGACTTTATGGATGCCATCAATGGGGCAATTTGTTGAACGCATAACACAACACAGTGTAATTCTAGCAGGAATGTCAACGGACGTAATGGACATTCATTGTCAGGCATGCAGTACACGTTAGAAATTTAAAATGTTCTGAACTGAACTTAATGAATGACAATCCCCTGGGGCTATACACTCATTTTCCATTGTCTATACTTTCAATATATTTTCCAATCATTTCACTAAAATTTTGATGAATCAAAAATCATTAAAAACAGCGGAGAAATAATAATTAAAAGTTATGTTATAATCGAAACGAAAAATGTCATTTATAGAAAAGAGAAGCAAGGTGTCAATGGTTTAAGCAACCATACTATAGTTAGAGGAAGTATTGATTTCGACCATGAATTTCGACGTCGACTTCATTTAAGACAAGACAAGAGTGATTTTACATACTACTAGCAGATCCCCGCGGCTTCGCCCATGATAATTAATTGAAAGATTGAAAATTAGAGCAACATAATTAAAACATTATATTTATTAACACTTGCACGCGAAACATTCACAGGCCTATACTAAACGATGAATGAAACAGTTAAAAATACGGCTTTGAAGTGAATTCCACGATTAGAAAGCGCAGCATTGGAAAAAACAACCTCATAAGACGCACATGGTTATAGGATTGAAATTTAATGAAAAAAATTAATGTGATTCTAAACGAAATTTTTAAAGGGAATAATATACTTCATTGAATAAATAAATTATAACCATGTACAATGGAATCAGTGCAAATCGATTTCAGTGTTCAATGTCAGCCTGTTAAGAAAACATTGACTTCATTTAGACCACCCCACAAAGACAACTCCTTTTGTATGAAAGAACCCAACATTCCTTTCCTTTCACCTTATATACCTGGCTTCCCGTTACCCTAATTTTACCGATTGTGATAAGCGCACTGATGTACAGTCTGTGACAAAATTTGGCGACTAACTTATCCCTTACAACATCTTCTTCATGATTATGGTACTACAGGCAATATTTGTCATTTTTTAAAGTTTAGTTCAGACCATTAGACGCACACAACTTTCAAAACTTATTTTTTCAAGGTAAAAAGTGCGTCTTATAGTCCGAAGAATACGGTACACATGTAAGAAAGTTACATTTTATTCATGGAATAGTCTAACAAGGGTTTGATCAGATAAATTTACTCGCACTTCGTTCTCGAAAATCTATTGATAATCTCGTAATATATCGTAGGAGTATATATGATAAAAGAGGAAAGAGATTGAATAGAAGCATTTACATTTAAAGAGTACAGCAATGAAATGAGATGGAGATAAAAGGTATGAGGGGATAAAGAATGAGATATACCTGAGGAGACGATTGGGGGATATGCACATCAACATACTAGGCCTACTATACCAATTTTCTAACCATATGACTAGGTACAATAAAAGAATAACGATAGCGCAGAGCAGAGCGACGAATGTTATGTAAACGTGTGCATGCTTGTGGCAAAGATAAAATAGCCAGATATTAAACTGGCAAAGTAATGCGTGGCATGCAAAATTGTGGTTCCACACCAAATCTCGCTTACCACAAACTTCTTTCTTCTACTTCAGTCCCCCCCCCCACTTGGGCATTACAGTACCACGGAAAGAATAATATGGTTGATTACAAAAACCGGGCAAATCCAAAAAGTAAATGTTTCAGGAATTAAAAGAAAAACTTTCATCTGCTGGTCTTGTTTTGTTATTGTAGAGGTAAAATACCAACAACAAATAATGCAACAAATAATGATATTTAGTCTAGTGTTACGTATTGGAAAATGAATGGTATAGATTTTAAAAGCTTGTCTCTTTTGTGTTCGAAAACAGGGTGCTTAGGAAAATATTTGGGCCTTAAAGAGATGAAAACGGGGACTGGAGAAAACTGCATAACGACGAGCTTCATAACCTATATTCGACAACGGATATAGTAAGGGTAATTAAATCACGGAGGATGAAATGGGCTGTACATGTTGAGCGCATGGGGGAGGAAAGACATATCTAAAAAATGTTGACTAGGAGACCCGAAGGGCTTGGAAGACCTAAACGTACGTGGGAGGACAATATTAGGATAGATTTAAGCGATTTAGGATTTGCAAGGGATGGTTGGATGGAGATAGCGCAGAATAGGGTTGAATGGCAGGCTCATGTAAGCGCGGCAATGAACCTTCGTGTTCCATAAAATATATAATATTCCTTTAGTTGCTGAGGAATTGTCTATTGCCATTGAGTGTTTCTTTTCTAGGAAAACATCATATTAACATTGAAATTAAGTTTTTGTAAGAACACATGATTTTCAACTGGCTATTTTTTGGGGGTTTGTCTTGATTTTGAAGAAACATTTTTACCACCAGATAGCTTTTGTAATAGACTGCATAAATTACAAAAGTTCATTGTTAGACTTGTCCGGTTTTTGTAAAAACACATGATTTTCAACTGATTTTTTCTTGGGTCTTGATTCTGAAGGAATATATTTTACCACAAGATAGCTTATTTAATAGAATACTTAAAGGCTGTATGTATAAATTACAAAACTTCATTTTTGGACTTGTCCGCTTTTTGTAAAAACACATGATTTTCAAATGGCTTTTACTTTGGACCTGCCCTGATTTTGAAAAAAAAATACCACCAGATAATTTTTGGAATAGAGTACGTAAAGACTGCATAAATTAGAAAAATTAATTTCTGGACTTGTCCTGTTTTTGCAGAAACACATTATTTTCAACAGACTTTATCTTGGGATCTGTATTGATTTTGAGGAAACATATTTTACCACCAGGTAGTTTTTGTAAAGACTGCGTAAATCAGAAAAATTCATTTCTGGACTTGTCCTGTTTTTGTAGAAACACATGATTTTCAACAGACTTTTTCTTGGGATTTGTCTTGATTTTGTAGAAACACATGATTTTCAACAGACTTTTTCTTGGGATTTGTCTTGATTTTGAAGAAACACATTTTACCACCAAATAGTTTTTGTAATAGAATACGTAAAGACTGCGTGAATGAGAAAAGTTCAATTTTGGACTAGTCCGGTTTTTGTAATAAACCCATCGCAAGTCACATTTTGTAAATTTAAAATGTTCAGGATTTTCTGCACGGGCAAGTACTAGAAAGATAGTGCACACTTACTGGAAATATAGGAATATCCATACGGCGATGATAAGGGCTATGAGGGAGATTGCATATCCTATGAAGTACAGGGTGGACGCCATCTCTATGATGCCTGGCTCCGGTCCATCTCCACGCACCATGTCCCTACATGCGGTGTAGTCTGTGTAGTTGTCCCAGGTACCATTGCTGTGGCAGAACCGGCTAGCATTTTCTGAAAAGAAAAAAAGACAGTCACAAATTACTCATAATTAGGGCAAGGCATTTAATTACCATAAAATAATGAAAAAAAGGCAAAATCAAAATGCATTTATGACCTAAAAATTGTGAAAAAATGCCATATCGCTTGAAAAATGACGAAAAATGTAAAATAAAGAAAAAAATGCGAAAACAAATTGCCCTTATTTATGCCCGGTTTCTATAAACTCGTGAAATTCCTATGGGTGAATTATCCATGGGCAAATTAGTTCCTAATCATCCACAATGATGTCATGAGGAAGGCCTTGGAGTTGTACAGTTAATTTAATTCAGAAGGCTTTGATTCTCATTGTTTAAATTATTACTGATCCTACAAGAGATTAAATTTTATCCAGCCATCCATGAAAGGATAAATTAATCCTACAATTTATCCTTGGAAAGATCTAGCCCGAGTTTGTAGGAACATTTTTTCTGTCATTTTCATATTTACCCAGAGGGCATTTATCTAGAAACTCGCCACAAGTGAATGTGATTGTTACCTTTAAATTATTTGAGTTTGTAAAAGTTATTCTTGTGTAAATTCTGTCCATTGGATAATTTACCCAAAGGTATTTTGCGAGTTCATAGAAACCGGGCATTAATCAATTATTTCATGATATGAATTTATATATATTCCAGCTATCTTTTAACCTTCATATAAAAAAGATTAAAAACCATCAAATCTATCATAAGGATAGAATAAATCAGTCAATAGGATCTAGTTTCTGCAATAAATTAATTAATATGAACCAACGGAATTCAACTTAGGGGGGTACAGGTCAACTCATGTGTTCTTGAGGAATGACCTTCAGAAAATAAGTAGTATGGGCCTGTTTTTAAAGTCGTCGATTGATTCCATCGAAGCCATCGGACCTTCATCAGGCTGTTCGTAAACTCACCGCTGTTTGTCCGCTGAAACACATCGATTGCAATCAGACTTATCGAACTTAGAAGTTCGGTGCGTCTTTAGGTGACTAACATGGCAGAGCGGAGAAGCAGACAACAGTTGCCACTAGTACAATAAATTGAGTTTATTTTCGTGCGAAAGCTAACGAACTGCTCTTCATCAGAGTGTTAGTGCTCCGAAAATGAAAGTGATGAGTTGATTTTGTTTCAAGATGAGAAAAGAAAGAAAAAATACTCTACATAAAAATCTATTAATTAATGTCGTTCTCCAAATATCTCGAAACTGACTTCAAAGGTTATCCATAATTGCCCGATGAGGTTAGGTACCGTATTTAAATATGCAAAATGTTTTATGGATTTTAATATACTCAAAACACGATTTATGAGAATGGTAGCGCTAGGTTATTAGTTCCATGCCCATCTTCTCTATGTATATAAAAGGCTTTGTCCTGACTGACTGACTGGCTGACTGACTGACTTAATGACAGAGAATCAACGCAGAGCCTAAACTATAATAGATAGGGACTTGGAATTTTGACAGTACCTTCGTTTCATAGTGTAAGTGCTCACTATGAAATGATTTTGCAAAATTTTGATTTTGAATGCCAAAAAATAAAATGTTTTTGAGAATAATTAATCCCTTTTTACACAGAATTATAAAATCCAAATCACAGATCACATGACAACAGTGTAATGTTGGCATTGGTCTCAGGTAGGTTTGGAAATAAATGATACGGGACTTGGACAAATTAGAGAAGCTATCAATTTAATTCATGTTATAAATAAATATTAAAGAATGAAATTCACGAAAATAATGCAGTCAGATAACTTTCTCTACCGTGGACATAGAGAAAATAATACGAGGTATGGTAATGTGTATATTATTATATCGCAGGTTTTGGGAGAGAAGTGTGAAAGTGATATTGCATTGCAAAACGGCTTTATGGTAACATGCGAATGAGAAATAAATATTCCGCAAAGACAATACAATTTTATGTTACCAGAATTTCTGTTTCTTCTTATTTGAACCCCTACCCGGCTTGCTGTCTACAAGCGATGGGATGAAAAATTCTACACCCTCTATGAGCCATAAAAGCTATATCAAGCTTTTTTTTCTGAGGGAATAGTTTGAGTGTGATAAGTCGTTCTTCCTATTTCAAATTCTAAATACCTATAGGCTATGAGGATCTATAATTTAAAAATCGAAAGTCCTTCATAACTTAATTTCCAATTACAAAATAAAAAACCCGGGCGACGCCAGGCCTTTTAAGCTAGTATATTGTAATTTCCACTTCATGAAAATCCATGATACAATAAGAATTATTACACAATTCGAATACTCCCGCTGAAATCCATCAATCTGTTCGTAAAGTCAACGGGTCATCAGGCTCAGCGGGAGAAAAAAAAATGGCGGATGATGTTCATCGTACATTTCCACGGTGGATTTACTGATGACTTTAAAAACGTCCTCAATAACACGTCAGCAAAACAGTTCATGTTACGATAACAAAAAATTATAAAAAATAAAAACATAAAATAAATAAATTAAAAAAAACAGCTCTGCTTCTCTCTGTTCCGTTTCGAGAGGACAGTTGAATGAAAAGATTTTTTTTTGTGTTTGTTGTTGTTCAATTCAGCTGTATTTATACTTCATTCAGCTTCGAGGCCATATCAGAAGTTCCGGATTTGTGTCTATACAGTAGGCCATGAAACCACTGATCGTCAATTATTTTCTATTGTTAGTGTATTTTATTGAGTAAATTTCAACTGATATTAATTTAATGGATATGATATCAGGATGAAATAGCGAGGTTGATTCATGGTATGCAAATATATAATTTCTACTACAGAATGTGAACTCATGATATGACCTCAATGTTCAAGGAGTATATACGAGGGGCGTCCATAAAGTAAGTTTCCCTAGTGCCGTTTACACAAACTAAACAAAATGTCACGGAAATATTTATTGCAACAGTTATGGCAGTGTTCAGCTATTTTTCAACATATTCGCCACAGGAATTGAGACATTTGTCTTACCGTGGGACCAACTTTTGAACACTTGTGTCGTAGAAGTCTGCCGTCCGGGATTTGAACCACTGTGTGGCAACCATCTCCGCTTCTCTATCATTCTTTGTCAATAATTGAGGTATAGGAAAAGATGGAAATCACTGAGAATGAGGTCCGGGCTGTAGGGTAGATGTTGAAAAAATTCCTAGCTGAACTTTTGCAGGAGACTTGCAGGGAGGTGTTGAAGTCTCCACCCTACAGCTCGGACCGCGCACCCAGAGATTTACATATTTTCTTACTCTTCAAGTAATGACAGAGAATTATAGAGATTGACTGAGAAACGGAGATGGTTATCTATCACACATTGGTTCAAATCCCAGGCGGCAGACTTCTATGACACATGTAGGCTATTCAAAAGTTGGTCTCAGTTATGACAAATATCTCATTTTCGGTGGCGAATATGTTAAAATTAGCTGAACACTTGCTGTATCTGTTTCAATAAATATGTCCATGAAGTTGTGTCCTGTTTCCGTAGACGATCCCTTACTTTGTGAATGCGCCTCGTATAAAGCTGAATAAAAAATAACTAAATTTAGTAAGTAAATTTCCACAGAAAGTACAGATTGAGCAAGGTTTGAACCATGAGATAGTTAATAAATGGCACATGCGCAGTACAACAAATCCTCAAGCAATTTCATATGATCGTTATAAAATTATTTTTGGATGATTTTCGTGATAATATTATTGCTGTGCACTGGTTATTTTAAGATTCCAGTCCGTAGCTCCTTACAAATTGAAAGGAGTTTTAATGGTTCAATTCCATCCAATATAAAATTATAGTGGGTTACTGAAATGGTTTCCACATCGTTACTTCAATAAGCTATGCTATTTTATTAGCTTTTTCCTTTAGTGATGATTTTACGTCTTCTTTTACGTTCGTAGCTCTTGGTCTGTACTCATGAAGTTAATGCATCCTGTAGAAGGGAAATCAGTGTTATAATTTATAAATATCCCTTTTAGGCTTTTCGGTACCTTTAAGACCGGTATCCCTATAATATAAAGCCACATGGCTGACTGACTGACTGACTGACTCACTCACTCACTCACTCACTCACTCACTCACTCACTCACTCACTCACTCACTCACTCACTCACTCACTCACTTACTCACGCACTAACTCACTCACTGACATTAATGTTTGCCCACTTCCAGATGTGCAAGAAACTTGGAATTTAGTACACATATAGCTTTTAGGATGCAAACCAAAGGAAAATTTCAAAAAGTTTATTTTTTTAATTTTTAGCCCTCAAAAAACCCGAAAAAGGGCTCGGTTTCCATGGCAACGGTATTATCAAACAGTGTTCACGTAGGGCTCTGAAAGTTTAGAAATAATTATTTCCGTAAACCTAACGGGGTGGTCGAGACAGTAACGTCTTGGACTCGCATTCTGAAGTCTCAGGTTCATAATAATTCAATCCAATTAACATAGTTTTGTCCAGAACTAACAAAGTTTTCTTCTATCTGTTAAAGAAATTTCATAATTTATGTTCTTTAATCATAACTCGTAGATGAAATCTCGCATTTTTACTTGTGTCTTTCTATGATTTTCCCGGTCGTAAAGGCAATGCTAAATTGAATATTTACATAGATAGGGTATGAAATCTACGTAAGCAAAATATTTAGCCAATACAACAGACTAAATACACGCACTCTATCTCCCATAGATCTTTTAAAAAACTTTTCCCGAGAACCTCAGCGGGGGTTGGTGTGTGGAGCCCCCAATGAGCGAAGCGAGTTACATTATAAAAGTTCTTTGACAAAGAATTTTTGTAAAACATGTTGAACAAGAAATAACACTGTAATAGTTCAACATTTATAAACGTTCTTCTATCATAATTAAACTCTTCGTCCTATATAGAAAGAAAATAAAGTAAGAAAGGACAGAATAAATGCAAAGTGGGAAGAACCAATTTGAAAATGTGAGGTGTAACTAATAAAATGGTTCCTTAAAATATATATATATATACTAATTACAGAGTGAAGTAAATTAATTAAAAAAAAAACTAAACTAAACTCCGTGGCGCTACATCCCTGAAGAGACAAGGCCTACCACCCGACCGCTGCGTCATCTACCATAGGCAGATGACAGGATTGGGGGGCATGTGGTCAGCATGCCGACACCCACGGTCGTTAACGGTGGTATCCATGACCGGAGCCGGTACTTCTCTATCAAGTAGCTCCTCAATTTGAATCACGAGGCTGAGTGCACCCCTACCAGACCTCCCTACCTCAGAAAAATCCGTGGAGGTACAGGGCATCGAACCCGGGCCGACGGATCTATAGTCACCGACGCTAACCACAAGACCACGCCGGCGGTCGTGAAGTAAATTATGACTAGGGACCGGATTTCTAGGTTTTAAAAAACACTGTTTTAGGTTTTTCATTAGGTGAAATAGTTTTTTTTAGGTTTTCCCCCCCAAAATATCGTTTTCTGGTAGAATAATTGGTTTAATGAATTTGAATGTGCTACCCACTGCCGTAATAAACTCGACTTCATTTGTTTCGGCATAATTAACAGGTCTCCTTAAAATTCACAGTGTGACCACTAAGTATGAATAACAGGGTAGTAATAAAGGCAAACAAGGGCTTTAAAACACAGAAATCTATATCCTTGTTCATACACGGCAACAATGGTTGTTCGTACGAATAATTTAAAAGGAATACGCCAGTACTCTTACGCTTCCTCTCTAGATACTGTCCATCCTTGACGCCAATGGGTTGAACGAAACGCTCGTGGTATTAATTTCAACCCGACAAAAATTATTGTCTCTCCGCAAAATATCGATTTCTCAATTGACAAATAAAAAAGACAAAAAAAAGTAGCCTAAATTAGATATTTTAGGTTTTATATCCCGTTTAGGTGTATTTAGGTTTTTATACCCCATTTAGGTATTTTTAGGTGCCATAGAATTAATGTGGGTGAATCCTATGGACAAGATTCGGAAAGGTGTATGAGCGCTTTTTGTTTTGGAAGTAAGGAAAAAAAATAGGTAAAAGCCTAAGAATCCGGTTCCTAATTATGACCTATTAAATAAGATTTTTAATAATACTTATCGATTTTTTTGCTTTTCATATTTACTATTTCTGGACGTGACCTAATTATGAAGTTATAGAGTATTGGATCATAATAACTGCTATGTTTAGAGCAAGAAGGGATGAAGTTGTTGGTTCTATTAAATGCAAGGTTTTATTTCTGATTTCTTCTTCTATTGTAGCAAAAAAATTAGATCTCTTTATGATGTATTTTATTCAATTCGTCGTGAGCAGTTATTCCAATGGTCCCAGCTTCGATTCCCATAAATATATTCACCTTACGATTATTTCACAGACTGAAATTATTTCCATAAATATGATTAAAACTTCGGAAAACCTGAAAAGCAGATACCAGTCACCCCTACTAGAGATCAGTATCCACTTCAGTGCTCTTAAAAGGAAAATGTATGGGCTATGTAATTAGGTTCATCCAAGCGATGCAACTTTTCAACAAGTTACTCCTTGTTAAGGAGTTAAAACAAGTGATGTATGACCACAAGAGTTTGGTGTCGTCCCTCAGGGGCTTCAGACACCTGTCAGGGGAATGATTACTCATGTTAGTTAATGTGAGAGGATAGGAGTGCATCAAGGGACAAAGTGATATTAAATTGCTCACGAATGCGTATTTTCATAGGTAATTCCATGAGAGATTACGAGTTTATTGATATAAATGCAAGAACGAATTTCCAGCAAATTTATCTGATGAAACTCGTTACCTCGAGTAGGATTTATTAAGACTATTCCAAGAGCAACATGTAACGGATTTTGAAAATAATAATAATTTCCTTAGCCTACTTTGTAGTCAATATTCTGCCCGCTGTGAGATCACGGCATACTAAATGAATGCACAGTTACCAATGCTACAAAAATTATTGCTATCTTCTCTTCTCTATATATATAAAAGGCTTTGTCCTGACTGACAGGAATCAACGTAGAGCCTAAACTATAACAGGTAGAGACTTGGAATTTTGACAGTACCTTCGTTTCATAATGTAGGTGCTCACTAAGAAAGGATTTTGAAAAATTCTTATTTTTAATGCAAAAAATAAAATGTTTTTGAAAATACTTAATCCGTTTTTACACAGAATTATCGAATCCGAATCACATTTGACATTAAAACATATTGTTGCCAGTGGGTTTCAGATAGGTTTGGAATTAAATTAAATGGAAGTTTGACAATTACAGTTGGCTTTGTCTATTTTTGTCATACCTTGGAAATTAAACTTTCGCGATCGCTTGAATGTTGTAAGCCCTAATATGTTCAAACATTGTTTTATTTAGACGAAACTCACTATACAGGGGTTTTCTGGACCAAGGAACTGGAATCTGAGGTCGCTTTTACCAGGCGATGCTATCTAATCGTGGTATGTAGTCCACGTGATTTAGGTGTTAATAAATATAATGATTTAACTATTATGCTCTTAATTTTTAATTTTTGAAATAATTATCGCGGGCGAAGCGTCGGGGACATGCTAGTCTTTTTATATATTCCTTTTTTCATTCTTATCTTTGTATGATGATGATGATGATGATGATGATGATGATAAGTTCGGTCCGGAGGCCGGTCCTGCCCTGGGACTACCAACTCACCCACAGCAGCGGTCAATGTCTTTGTATAACACTATTATATTATGTCGTATTATGTATATTGTATTGTAGGCCTATTATTAGTGTTTCATTTCTCTTTCTTTGTCTTGTAAAAGCACGAACAGCCGTATAGGCCCGTGCGCTGGATATGTTCTATTGAAAACAACGGAGACAATAAAGTAGCTCCTTACTATTCCAAGTTATGGTTACAAGAATGCCGAAATTATGTTCTGAAATATTTTCAGTCCATGTTTCAGGGCAGTATAAATAGCTTAAGGTTTCTCACCCTGCACTTAAGAACACAAATAAGTGTATTTTAATTAAATATATGTCATTTTGGCAAGAACCAAGGAAGAGTTATGCAGAGTGCAGCATTAAGTAGTATTAAGTGAGCATTCACACCGAAGTAGCATAGCATGCGAATCGCACTACCTGGATGCAGGCTGCACATCGAGTTGCATGGTTCACAGTTCAGCATTCATACCGAAGTAGCGAATGCGATCTGCAGTTTAACGTACATTATATATTTTCACTTGAACAATTGAGAAACCAATTTAAAGTAATGTAATTTACCTAAAGAGGATATAGTTTCAGCAATTTTAATCCAGGCTTTTTTCATACTAGTTTCGATTACCATATCGTATAGTCTACGCATGTACAAATTGTATGTTAAATAGCTCTTTCCAGCAGTTTTCATGACATCTCTGCCATAATCTACCGCTACAGAAGCGAATATGTGTTGAATTTTCTTAACAATTAGAAAACAGCTGAAAAGGCAACTGTACGCATGCGTCATCCCGAGTAGCGTCGCATGAAATAAGTCCAGATCTATCTGAAGAAATGAATGTCGCACTCTGCGAGCTACACTATTGCCACGCTACTTCGGTGTGAAGACTTGAACTTGTTTATTTGGGATTTAAAATGAGTAACGTGCAGCGTGCATCCAGGTAGCACGTCGCAAGTGGCATGCTACTTCGGTGTGAATGCTCCCTTAGATAAAAGGGTAGAGAGTATTTTATGGATGTGAGACATGATCGCTTACTTTTCGGGAAGAATATAATCTGAGAGTGTTCGAAAACATGTTCGAAGGGGCTTAGGAAAATACTCAGACTGGGGACTGGAGAAAACTGCGTAACGACGAGCTTCATATCCTGTATTAGCCACCGGATATAGTAAGGTTAATTAAATCACGGAGAATGAAATGGGCTAGACATGTTGCACGCATGGGGGAGGAAAGACATATCTAAAAAATACTGACTGGGAGACCAGAAGGAAAACGACTACTTAGAAGACCTAGACGTAGGTGCAAGAACAATATTAGGATAGATTTAAGAGAAGTAGGATTTGCGATGGATGGTTGGATGGAGTTAGCACAGAATAGGGTTGAATGGCGGGCTAGGTTAAGCGCGGCAATGAACCTCCGGGTTCCAACAAAAAGATAATATTCCTTTAGCTTGCTGAGGAATTGTCTATTGCCATTGAGTAAGTAAGTTCAAGAGTAGATACACAGAGGCCATTCATGCTTGAATGTAGTGAGTGATACATTACTCAAGTGAGAAACTAATAAGTGAATTTAGCACTTCCGTTAATTATTCAGGATAGTTAAATTAACTAATTAACACTTGAAGGGAGAGGACGGAAAGATTGATAAAATCAGCCATACTACATCACTATTCATCCTTCCCATTAGGTTCCTTGCAGTTAATACTTGCCTCGCTTCATTGTCAAGACCAGTTCTTTATTACACTCAAAAAACAACTCTCTAGTCTTTCGTTTCTTATTACATCTACGTTCTTCATCAAACAAGTTCAATTTAAAGTCTGCTATCTTAGCTCGTTCTTTTCTTATATCTTTCTCTTCTGGTCCTTTTTTTGTGGTTTCTTTATTTCCGGCTTCGACTTCTTCGTCTCATCGATTCAATGGCGTGTAGAAAGAATTCAATTTCCTTTGAACCTGCATTCATATTTGCGCTATAAGGTCTCCAATCGTTTAGTACATTATGCGCAAAAATAATGAATGTTATGGTATTTCTTGTGCACGACACGATTGTAACAAATAACCGACAAGTAATTTAAAAAATAAAATCAGGTAAACCGATTACACAAAGTGTCAGACTGATTTTTGTTTAATCAGTAATAATTGCAATTATGATATGCAGAAAATAAATTATTTTTATTATCGATTTCCGGAAGACTACAAAAAATCACTTCGCGGTCTCAAAAACATCTGATATTGAAGGAAATATTGACAATAAACGTCCTAGAAGACGTTCAAACAGTTCTTCAATATCCGTGAATATAGGACACTTCATACCCTCCTAGACGATCAATATTCCCATCAGTATGGTCCTCCGTCAATACTGAAGCGACAAAATTATTGATAATCAGGGCCCGGATTCTGATGACCTAAATTTTTTTGAAAAAATGACCCTAAATATTCAAGAAAATGACTTAATAATTATAAAAAATGACCTAAAAGCTGACATTTTATTTACAAAAAATTATCATTGTACACACAAAGTTATAGATAGTTTGTACATAATTGTAAAAACTGTAAATAACTGTAATGTTGTGAATGTTCTTTTCTCACGGAAATTTATACTGGCACTGAGGCAATGGCGAGTCAAAATTCGGCATTTCCTTTTGTGGTCTGCTGGATTATATTGTTGTTTAATTGAGAGTAAACAATAGTTTGCACTCTTAAACCCAAGCAGGTGACAGACTCTTGTGCCACGTCAATCTAATAACAATAGTAATGTAATACAAAATTCTGGCGTTTCTTTGATTCTCGTTTCCGACTGAGACATGACAACACTTAACGCCGAATTTTTCCTTCTTGCATTAAACAAACAACACTTCAAAGACAGCACCGCTAGCGACGAAAAAAGTTAATACACTCTATGTAAATACATGAAAATGACTAAATAAGGAAGCAAATGACACGAAAATGACAAAATAATGACCTAAAATTGAAATAAATGCCCTAAAAATATAAAATTGCATAAAATGACAAAAAATGACCTAATAAAAATGTATTTCTATAATCTAGAGGCCATGATTAGGATTTATCAACAAGTTGGCAATGTCTATGTAGCATCAATAAAAAGTTGACATGTCATTAGAATCCGGGCCCTGGTGATAATCTACTCTAGATGCTACTTTACCACTGTAACGTGTTTGTGACATTTTAAATTTAAACTGGCAGGAAATGTTTAAAGACATTCAATGTAGATTCCATATAATTAGTACTTGAGTACCAGGAGTTGAGTTGAGTGAACGTTTTTCTTCTCATCCCACCACCTCCTTTGGGTGAACGTATTTGCTCTCATATCTGAAGGCGAGCGGATGTCAAATCCCACACCGGCAGTGAAAACGAAGTCAGCTAATGAGATAATTCAACTCCAGAGAGTCTAAAACTAATTGCGTGGGTGGTGATTTGCAGTACCCAACTTCTGCTGTCTGCACTGCTTCTTTTCATAAACCCGATTTTGTATTGCCATCTTTATAGTTTAGTATAGGGAGGGAGTACTTTCTTTAAATGAAATGTTTTCCTTATTTCTTAATCGTAGTTTTACCTCTCCCTTTTAGGATTTAAGCGACCCAAGCCGCCCGGGCCTTACAGAGCCGCGACTGTCGGGAGAGAGATTATCTTTGGATCACATACATACGTTTTTGTCCAGACAAGGACATGGAGGGTCTCCCCGGATGAGTGATCAGCCCAATGCCGGGGCCACCTCCGAGACAACACGAACACATAGGACGAGACACACCATTCTCACACACACACACACACACACACACACACACACACACACACACACACACACACACACTCCAAACAAGGCGAGGATGGGATGAAGACGATAATGACGGCCAGATGATGTCTGGGGACCACAAGGGCCTAAACTTACCCGACATTTGTCCCACAGGTGGGGAAAAACCCCAGAAAAAACCCTACCTAGGTAACTTGTCCCGACCAGGAATCGAACGCATCCCCACAGCGGAGGACAAATGTAAAGTTTCCTGTTCTTAAATTTTATAATAGCCAATTTTATGAGAAAATTCGTCACTGTAATGATTTAAATTGTTATAATTCTCGACCTTAAACCCTCAAATAATAAAATAAAATAAAATCAGGTAAACTGATATAACTAAGTGCCAGAATGTTTTTATTTAATCAATGATAATTGCAATTATGATATGCAGAAAATGAGTTATTTTTGTAATCGATTTCCGAGTTAAACTCCAGATCGATTCATTAAGGAGGGCTTTTGGAAGAAGAAAGTTCTAGTTTGATAAGCATATGTAAAGGAATATGTGGGTAGTGTTATTTGTCAAAGCTACCTGTATTGCAACTTCCAAAGCCATATTTGAACAGTGTAAAAGAATATGTTGTCATGAGAACTGATTTGCATTTGATAAATTCTAATATATCACCATGAAATAGGCACTAAATTGGGCATTACTCCGGTACCGGTCAACCGATTTGGTCCAATATCAATAGGCTTCTTCCCATGGACGTTATAAATGCGTATACCAAGTTTTATGAAAACCGATAAAATGTTTTTGAGTCATCGCGCGTACAATGTCCACTCTGCAGCATCAAATGGAGACTAGAAGCTGGGCAATTAATCAGACCTTGAATAATTGATGTTCTGCTGCAGCTAATTCTCGCGACTCATGAATGTGAATATAACTCCTTCGGGACACCATCAGACTTTGTCCATTCTCTAAATTACCCCATCAGGAATCAAGTGAATGTATCAGTCGCTTTACTGCACACTCAAGTACTGGAAGTAGAGTGCTTTACAAGAACCTTAAAGAAGAAATTAAAGATAAATGATTCTTCGGCGCCATTGATCCATTATATATAACGGCCATCTAAGTGCCTCTCAAAAGAAAGCAAAATTGGGATTGCCGAGTTCGGGTTGAATATATGGTTATTTGACGGGGGTGTACTGCAGTGTGACGGAATTCTGTCTTTATAGGAGTCCTTTTACATCCCTTTAAGGGGGAAGTTAGACATTTGGCTAGCGTAAAATAAGATAGGTTTAAAAATGTTATATTTCGGGATCATACAGACCTAGGGAAATAAAATTTAGCATGATAAATGCGCATTAGGTCTACATTATTCGGTTTCTTTTAAAAATGGTTATATATATATATATATATATATATATATATATATATATATATATATATTTGATGCATGTAGGGATGTTCGAATTTACGCAATCCAACAGCGTTTATACTTATTCTTAATTATTGTAATTTTTAAATATTTATACAACATAGACTAGGATCTTGTGCTATATCTTCAAAAATTGATTTTGAACTTTTACAGAAGGTACTGAACAATAATTAAGGCTGTTCTTGAGAAAAATAACTTTAAAAAATGAACCACACAAGCTACAAAAATTTTTAGTAACTTACATTTTGGTGACGAGGCTCAACTACTCAATCTTCCAAAATTTTATTGCAATAACTTGAACAGTTTTCGAGTTATAGTGGAAACACTTTGTCAATTATGGAAAACAGGCGACAAAAATACCTACTTAAGCAGGTGATGTCATCACAATAATGAAGAACGTATAACAGGTAGATTAATCCTTCTTTCACCAAATTAAAAGGAATATTCTATATTATGAAGGAAAAAATAATTTAAAAATTGCACCTCTCCCTTGAATTTTCAGACATATACCTGACACATTTATAACATAATTATAGGCTAAATGCCATCGACCTGGGTGGGGATCGAACCCTAGACATTGCACAGACAGCCAGTGCCATACTAACTGCGCCACCCACATCTTTATGAGAGCCTAATACAGCAAACAAAGTACTACTGTAAACCCAGGAATACCCTTTTTTTTTTTTAGACATTAATGATATTATGGCTGAAAAATGACCCTTCTGTACAATATATGCCTGAGGCCTTCCTGAATATAATTAATAACCAGGGCCCGGATTCTGATGACCTAAAATTGTTGGAAAAATGACCTATAAAATGACCCTAAATTTTAAAGGAAATGACTTATTAATTATACAAAATTACCTAAAAACTGATATTTTATTTATAAAATATTACTATTGTACACACAAAGTTATAGAGTAATTTGTATGTAATTCTAAAAAGTGTAAATAACTGTACTGTTGTGAATGTTCTTTCCTCATGGAAATTTATACTGCCACTGAGGCCCTGGCGATTCAAACTTTGACATTTCCTTTTGTGGTCTGCCGGATTATATTACTGTTTATTGAGGGTAAACAGTAGTTTGCACTCTCAAATCCAAGAAGGTGGCAGACTCTGGTGCCAAGTCAATCTAATAACAATAGTACTGTAATATAATACAAAATTTTGGCGTTTCTTTGATTCTCATTTCCGACTGAGACATGACAACACTTAACGCCAAATTTTTTCTTCTTGCATTTAACAAACAACACTTGAAAGACAGCACCGCTAGCAACGAAAAAAGGTAATACACTAAATGTAAACGCATGAAAATGACTAAATAAGGAAGCAAATGACATGAAAATGACAAATAATGACCTAAAATTGAAATAAATGCCCTAAAAATATAAAATTGCATAAAATGACAAAAAAATGACCTAATAAAAACACATTTCTACAATCTAGAGGCCCTGATTAAGATTTATCTACAAGTTGGCAATGTCTATGTACCATCAATAAAAAGATGACATGTAATTAGAATCCGGGACTTGTTAATAACTAATAGTTTTTCTGTTTACTACTACGGAGTTATTCTATGCATTGCCGACTCTCTTGTGTATTGACGTAACGCTTAGAAGGACCAGCACTTTTGAACTACCCAGTCTTTTTGACCGACAAGCATCTAAAAGTTGGTACCAATGAAATGGCATAAATATTTTAATATGCAACTTTTACTTTGTGTGTCTTATTATTATTTTTTATTTCAGCTGTGTTTATGCCCCTTTTATCTACGACGCCATTTCAGGAGATCGGGATGTGTGACTATATAGTAGGGTAGGCCATGGAACTATTGTCAATTGTTTCTATGATTGGTGTATTTTTATGGAGTTAATTTGAACTGATATTAAAGTAAATGGATAAGATACAGGATGAAATGGTGAGGATGATTCATGGTGTGTAAACATCCAATTCGGCATTTGCCTTTACGACTGGGGAAACCATGAAAATAAACCCATATCAGATTGGCCGGCCACGGGATTTGAACCTGGGACCTCCCGAATGCGAGCCCAATACGTTACCATCTCGGCCACCTCGCTCGGCATTTTTCTGTATCTTGTGTTAGAAGTTCTACTTTTAATTCAAGCTGTCTAAAAATAATGATTATAACAATGTAGGATGCACAAGATTAAAAAAAAGGCCGGCTCGTGGAAACAAATGCTGGGATTTTCTGCAAACATTAATAATTGTGATCCGGAAATAAGAACGGAGATCATATTTTGCAGTTGACGAAATGCCGTGGACCGCTAAACACACATTGTAGAAACCTGGCGTGCGCAGTTTATATCGGATGTCAGAGATTGGCAGCGGATATCGGAAACTCTTAAGCCGGAGGGAAGCTGGTATTTGTAAAAGTTCCCTCAGAACGGAGCATTCCTTTGTAATTAACCAGCTCAATATCTGCCTGGCCCTTTGTCAAGGAATTCTTTCATAAAGCTGCAAAGAGAGAACTAGAACCATCTAACTGGGATTTAGAACAGAATCTATGACGAAAAAGAAACCTATAGTGCCGTGTTGTTTTCACCGTAAGCGTACAATTACGACCTATCAAGAAAAAAAATTCCGTATTTTACGGCCCATAAGACGCTCCGGACCATAAGACGCAACTTGGTTTTAGGATGGAAATTTAAAGGAAAATAAATTTAATGTGATTCTAAACGAAAAATTTCAAATTATAACCTTGTACAATGGAATCAGTGTAAATCAGTTCAAACTTAAAAACCTGCGTTGTAAGAAAATCTCTTCTGTACAGGTGGCTTCGCGTAAATTTTAACAACTGAACTGATTTCTCATAAAATACTAAAAATACTTTTACACCCTCTAACCCTAAATTCAGCATACGGTAAGTGTAACGGGACAAGGCTGTTTAGAGGCAGAGACAACTCTTTTTATGTAAAAGTACTCAACATTCCTTTTTAATCTGTGCTAAAATTTATAAGTATCTTATCGTTTACAACACCGTCTTTATAACTATGGAATTCCGGCAATATGTACCATAATTTTTTTTTATTGTACTTCGGACCATTAGACGCACTCAACATTCAAGGCTCTTTTTTCAAAGTAAAAAAGTGCGTCTTATGGCCCGTAAAATACGGTACATGTTAAATTTGGACCAATTTGCTAACATCTATAATAATAAGAGGAAGTGTTTGTCTGTGAGTGATGCCCAGCGAAATCTACCGCACGCAGAAATCTGAAATTTTAAACGTAGATGAGCTGAAGGGTGGCCAAATGCACGTCGAAGCCGGTTTATCAGTTTCTCTTTCGTTCGCGAGTTATGAATGTCGAAGCATCAGTTTTCGGTAATATCAATTGCAGGTGGCTTTGCCCTTTTTTTTTTTATCATAACTTGGAAGTAAAAACATCGCGATTTCTTCGATATATTGCATGAAATTATCGATCACTTCGATTCTGTGAGCTCACCCTAATTGATTCCTTTGTTTATAATGTCAAGGCACGTAGACATCTGAAATTGTCAAGATAGATGGAAGAGGGATAATAAATATAGGCCTAAATGGGCAAACATTGATCGATTTGGACGGAATTTTCTATGCAGGGGGTTTCTGGACCAAATAACTCGAATTTAAGATTTTTCCCAAGCGGCATGTGTAAGTGTTAATAAATATAACGTTTTAATCACTTGGCTCTTAATTTTTAATCATCGAATTAATTATTGTAGTCGAAACCGCAGGCATCTGCTAATATCTCTTCTCTATATATATAAAAGGCTTTGTCCTGACTGACAGGAATCAACGTAGAGCCTAAACTATAACAGGTAGAGACTTGGAATTTTGACAGTACCTTCGTTTCATAGTGTAGGTGCTCACTAAGAAAGGATTTTGAAATATTCTGATTTTAAATGACAAAAATAAAATGTTTTTGAGAATACTTAATTCCTTCTTACACAGAATTATCGAATCCGAATCACATTTGACATTAAAACATATTGTTGCCAGTGGGTTTCAGGTGGGCTTGGAATTAAATTAAATGGAAGTTTGACAATTACAGTTGGCTTTGTCTATTTTTGTCATACCTTGAAATAAAACTTTTGCGATCGCTTGAATGTTGTAAGCCCTAATATGGTCAAACATCGTTCGATTTGGACGAAACTCACTATACAGGGGTTTTCTGGACCAAGGAACTCGAATCTGAGGTCGCTTTTACCAGGTGACGCTATCTAATTGTGGTATGTAGTCCACGTGACTTAGGTGTTAAATATAATGATTTAACCATTATGCTCTTAATTTTTAATTTTTGAAATAATTATCGCGGGCGAAGCCGCGGGCACATGCTAGTTTAATAATATAATCTTACATTACCTTATATGAAGCTGGTATATTATTCATTTTCTGAAAGTATAATAAGTAGGGCAAGGCATTTGATGATTTTGTAACTTGTTTATATAAAAGGCAGCTCGGATATAAGCAAATATTCTTCTTCTAATTTCTTCAATCCTTGGATTGGTTTGCAACGATTCTCCATTCTGATCTTCTTTCTGCCTTCCTTTTAAATTCTTCATACGTTTTACAGTTCATGTTCTCATTAATTTGTTCCATGTTGCTCTTCGTTTGCTATTCTTACCTTCAATTGTGCCTTCGATAATAATTTTGTTGCCTTAGTAAATACCCTATGAGTTTTCTTTTTCTTATTTGTTTCCAATGTAAAAAAAAAAAATGTTCGAAAAATAGTCCCTTGCAGTCTATTACTGTACTAGCATGTGCCCGCGGCTTCGCCCGCGATAATTATTTCAAAAATTAAAAATTAAGAGCATAATAGTAAAATCATTATATTTAATAACACCTAAATCACGTGGACTACATACCACAATTAGATAGCATCGTCAGGTAAAAGCGACCTCAGATTCGAGTTTCTTGGCCCAGAAAACCTCTGTATAGTGAGATTCGTCCAAATAAAACAACGTTTGACCATATTTAGGGTTTACAACATTCAAGCGATCGCGAAAGTTTTATTTTCAAGGTATGACAAAAATAGCCAAAGCCAACTGTAATTGATTTGACATTGAAATGTATAACAGAAAACTTATGTTTTGAAAACGCAAAAAATGCACGTTTTTTGCCCATTTTTCACTCATAACTCACGAACGAAAACTAAAATTAAAATTCCGGCTTCGAGGTGCATTTTCCGACCCTTCAGCCCACCTATGTTTAAAATTTCAGATCTCTGCGTTCAGTAGATTTCGCTGGACATCGAGGATAATTCCTTTTATTAATATAGATAATATGAATTATAATGATACCTTCTCTAATTTGTCAAACATCCATTTAATTTAATCCAAACCCACCTATACCATTGGCAACAATATGTTCTGTGAATTTGTTTCGATAATTCTATGCAAAAAGGGATTAAGTATTTTCAAAAACATTTAATTTTTGGCATTTAGAATCAGAATTTTTCAAAATCCTTTCTTAGTGAGCACCTACATTATGAAACGAAGGTACTGTCAAAATTCCAAGTCTCTACCTGTTATATTTACGCTCTACGTTGATTCCTGTCAGTCAGGACAAAGCCTTTTATATATATAAGAGATTAACCTATGAGTGGTTCAATGATTCACAATTAAGTATTATTTTATTAAAAAAAAAAATTCTGTTTTGTAGTGTATTACCTTATATATATGAATAAATATCCTTCATTTAATTCCTTTGGATACTGCCATCAATCGGTTAATATTATCAAATTACCTGCGTTCCGAAGTGATCAGTGATCACAATAAGCGGCGTGCAATGTATTCGTTTTTTCTTTAATTTATGTTACAACAGCCTGCAGAAACCGATGCCTTACAATATCATCAACAGCAAGAGAAAGTCAATGCAATAAAAATTACAAGAGGGCTTAGAATGAAAAGCGAGTGTTCTTTGTTATGAAAGAATTCATTCCTGGCATTCATTAATGTTCTTTATACTTTTGAATGAAATAAAACAAAAGTTTAAAATTGCGAGGTGAAAGAGACCAGACTTTCTACTCGAAATGAGATAAGAAAAAAGGCGTTCGTGACACCGCAACATTTAAAAGCACTCTCTGACATTTCTAAACTTTCTGAGATCTCCACAGAGAAACCATTGTTTATAATACCCACACTAACCTTTAACGCATTGCGGTATTAGAAAGCTAATAGACGTCAGACCCTGCTTGTGAACTGTATCATTTAATTAAATTCTTAATTCTACGCGGGTTCGATCCCCGATGAGGTCATTGGAGTTTTTCAATTGCCCTAATCCTTCTGGTGGCACTATGGCCCTGGGGTCGACTCAGCCTCTAACAGAAATGAGTACCAGGAGCAATCCTGGGGGTAGAGGCGGCCGGTGCGTAAGGCTGACAACCTTACCACCTTCACGTGCCGAATGTATAAAATCTGGGAGCCTCAGCCTCCTGCAATCCTCTGGGCCTTCATGGTCTGTACAGGAAACACTTTATTTTACTTTTATATTGTAATAGTTACTTAAGGTGTAAGAACTTATATACGAGGCACGTACATAAAGAAAGTTTCCCTGGGACTGTTTACAGAAACAAAACTTAATTTCATGGAAATATTTATTGCAATAGATACAGTAAGTGTTCAGCTATTTTTAAACATATTCGCCACCAGAATTGAGACATTTGCCATACTTTGCGAACAGCTTTTTAATGCTTGTGTCGTAGAAGTCTTCCGCCTGGGTTTTGAACCACTGTGTAACAACCATCTCTGCCTCTTTAATTATCTGTCATTTCTTGAGGTGTAGGAAAATATGAAAATAATGGGAAACGAGATTCGAGCTATAGAGAGGATTTTAAAACACCTCCTAGCAAGTCTCCCGCAGAAGTTCGGCTGGGAAAAATTTAAACATCCTCTCTACAGCCCGGACCACGCTGCTAATGATATCCAACTTTTCATACGCCTCAAGAAATTACAGGGATTGATAGAGAGGCGAAGGTGGTTGTCACAAGGTGGTTCAAATCCCATGCTGCACACTTCTACGTCACAAGCATTAAAAAGCTGATGCCACGGTAAGACAAATGTTTCAATTCCGGTGGCGAATATGTTGAAAAATAGCTGAACAATGGCTGTGTCTGTTGCAATAAATATTTCCTTGAAATTGTGTTTTGTTTCTGTAAACGGTCCCAGGGAAACTTACTTTGTGGACGGCCCTCATACTTATTTAATATGTAAGACGTTATATAGGACTTAACAAACAAGGACAAAGTGAACAAAAAGATCGCTGGCGAGTTTTGTTATTCATATGAACCTTCAGTCCACCTATGTTTAAAATTTCAGATCTCTTTGGTCCCCGCTTCTATAACTCTATGATCAGTAGATACCCCGATCTCGCAGTTTACCCCAATTTTAAATTTAATAAGTATGTAAAACATTTTTTGTAATTTTATTAGCTTTAAGTCATTTATATTTATTATTATTATTTATTGTATGTATTTGTGTTTAATATTTTTTGTCTCCTTTTTATAAATCTGTCTTTTCCTTTTCAAGCACTGTTTAACATTTTTCACCTTTTTTATAAGTGTGTCATTCTTTCTCACTTTGTTTTTTGTCTCTCCTCTTTCTCCACTCTGATGTTCTGAATCTACACCCGAGCACGAGCAGTTTGCTCTTTCGGGTGTATTTCTAAATAAATATTTGGTTGTTTTCTTTCTTAAAAAGTATTGTACTTTAATTTTGAAATTTGCAAATTTTTTTGTTTATTTGTGTATTTTTGTATTTGTATTTGTATTTGATTTGATTAACAATAGGCAAAATAAATCTAAAAAAAAAAATTTAAAAAAATCTTGCGTTCAGTAGATTTCGCTGGGCATCGCGGACAGACAGAGAGACAGAAAGACAAGCACTTCCTTTTATTATTATTATAGATTTAGTCCCTTGACAGAACAAGACACTGTATTGCTGCAGAGGAATTATGGTTGAGATAATCTTCAGTAATAATTACTTGTACCCTGTCCATTGTTTTTGCGCTGAATATAGTAATGGTATAAGCAACTATTGTGCGTAGGTGTGTTTTGCTCACTATGATTATTACGTCTGACCTGTTCTTGTGTTAAGTTAATTGGCTTTTGTACATTGTGCAATAGTGACCTTATTAATGAGGTCAGTACTAACTTCCTGCCTTTACAACAGACCTAACTCTATCCACCCACAGGATGTACAATGATACGAGATGTATCAATTTCATAATTATAGATGACAACTGTTTAGCTATCTATAATAATACAAATTTCTGTCTTTCTGTCTATCTGTGCGCGATTCCCAGGGAAATTACTGAACACAGAGATGTGAAATTGTAAACGTAGATAGACTGAAGGATGAGCGAATGCACCTCGAAGCCGAATTTTTTATTTTCGCTTTCATTCGCGAGTTATGAATGAAAAACTGGCAGAAAACGTGTTTTTTCGCTATCCAAGCATCAGTTTTCAGTAATATTTTTCATTTGTCAAATCAGTAACAGGTGGCTTTGCTTTTTTTTTTTGTGTGTCATACCTTGGAAATAAAAGCTTGAATTTTGTAAAATCACGCTGGTCGATTCATTTGTTTGTCATGTCAAGGCACACAGACACCTGAAATTTTCAACATTGACGGAAGAGGGATAATGAAAATGGGCCTAAAAGGGCAAACATTGTTCGATTTAGACGAAACTAACTATGCAGGGGTTTTCTGGGACAAGGGAACTCGAATCTGAGGTTGTTTCTCTCATGCTGCGCTTTGTAATCGTGGAATGCACTTAAAAGCCGGATTTTTAGCTGTTTCATTTATTATTAATCGTTTAGTTTAGGCCTATGAATATTTCGTGTACAGTTCTAATAAATATAATATTTTAATTATTAAGTGCCAGTATGGTACTTTATGAGATTGTGTGTGGGGACGAAAAATGTCTGTCCGTCCGTCCATCCGTGTGTCTGTACGCGCCATAACTCAAATACGCTTTTTCGGATTTTCATGAAACTTGGAAAACACATTTATAATGTCCATGGGAAGAACCTTATTGATATTGAACCAAATCGGTTCACCGGTACCGGAGTAATGCCCAATTTAATGCCTATTTTAATAGATTATGGCGCCTTTCTAATAGAAATTAGCTGTATCGGATTTCTATGAATCTTGGTATACGCATTTATGACGTCCATGAGAAGTATCCTATTGAATTTGAACCTAATCTGTTGACCGGTACCGGAGTAAAACCCAATTTAGTATCTACTTTAAAGTCTATTTCTATCGTGAAGTTGCTAGCAGCAGCTCCAATTCAATGCTTCTGGCTTGGATTGAAATTTCCTCGGTATTATCATTTATATTTTCACAAGCTTTTCATAAATACTAGTTGGTGCGCAATATTGTTTACAAACAAAGGACTCATATATTATGCATCTATACTACCACATTTGGTATTGGTACGTACGGTCATGAGAATATAACTTTAGCAAATGGTTGACTGCCTTTCATTATAATTAATTATACGGTATTTTTGTTTTATTTCATATAATTTATATAGCTTTTACTAAAAAATATTGTATGCACCACGTGCGCAAAAACTTTAGCGGACTCGTCCAGTATTTCAGCCTCGGCTTTCGCCTCGGCCGCTACACTAGATTCGTCCGCTAAAGCGTTATTTTGCGTACTTGATACATAAATAGCTATTTTGGATTGGTTATTTTAAATTTTTATATTACAGTAGCATGTGCCCGCGGCTTCGCCCGCGATAATTATTTCAAAAATTAAAAATTAAGAGCATAATAGTTAAATCATTATATTTATTAACACCTAAATCACGTGGACTACATACCACGATTAGATAGCATTTCCTGGTAAAAGCGACCTCAGATTCAAGTTCCTTGGTCCAGAAAACCCCTGTATAGTGAGTTTCGTCCAAATAAAACAATGTTTGACCATATTAGGGCTTACAACATTCAAGCGATCGCAAAAGTTTAATTTCCAAGGTATGACAAAAATAGACAAAGCCAACTGTAATTGTCAAACTTCCATTTAATTTAATTCCAAACCCATCTGGAACCCACTGGCAACAATATGTTTTAATAACAAATGTGATTCGGATTCGATAATTCTGTGTAAGAAGGGGTTAAGTATTTTCAAAAACATGTAATTTTTGGCAGTTAAAATCAGAATTTTTCAAAATCCTTTCTTATTGAGCACCTACATTATGAAACGAAGGTACTGTAAAAATTCCAAGTCTCTACCTGTTATAGTTTAGGCTCTACGTTGATTCCTGTCAGTCAGGACAAAGCCTTTTATGCTGGAATATAAATAAGTTGAGCACAGGTGGGAAAATGTTACGGCAGGCAGTTCAAACGGCGAGACAAACGCTTATAGGATCGATATAGGAAGAAGCCCTGAGCGAAAATGACAATGCAGGAAGTCCACACGGGATATCTCATAAATGTGTCTCAAAACAATATGGGAAGTCCTGAGCGAACAGACAATGCAGGAAGTCCAGACGTATAGTACGTCTAAAAAATATTACACCAAACGATCTAGAAAGCCTTGACCGAACCGACAATCCTGAATGCCACTAAACAATTTTGGATAAAATTAAAATGAAAGAAATGTCACGTCGAAATTTTAAACATTTTACATATATAGGCTATTTCCATGTGTTAATACACAATAATAGAAAATTATCAATCTTAAAATGTTTATGTTTTCCGCTTGAATTTAATATATATACAGGGTGCGGCAGAAACAATGACCCATTTTAAATTGCGTGCCATTTTTTAACACGACTTCCTAGAGAGTTGATGTTGGTACCAGTGTGCAGTGCAGTTCAAAGCATTGCAGTTCAAAGTCAGTATGGAGCGTTGGTCAAATGAACATCGTGCATTTGTAATTGAAACGTTTTTCAAACGTGGTGATAGTGTCATACGTTTGTTTAGGCAACATTTTAACTTTGGTCCAAGTGATGCTTGGAGTTCGTAGGGATTTAACTTCATATCCAGATGCAACATCCGTCGTGCACTTCTTTCCGAGATGTTAAGAACTTGAGAATGCCGATGAACTGATCGAATTGAACTCTGCTCTAAAGCAGCTGTTACTCTTCCAATGCTGTCCGGGGTGCGAACCGTACGTGGCCTACCAAGGGGCTTCTTGTTTGCTGCAGATGCTGTTGCTCTACATCTCGTAATTGACTTCCGGGATGGAACTTGATCATTCCGACCAATGTCAAAATGTTGCTTAAACAAATATATGACACTATCACCACTTTTGAAAAACGTTTCAATTACAAATGTACGATGTTCATTTGACCAACGCTCCATACTGACTGGCAATGCTTTGAACTGCACTGCACACTGGTACCAACATCAACTCTATAGGAAGTCGTGTTCAACAATGGCGCGAAATTTAAAATGGGTCATTGTTTCTGCCGCACCCTGTATATATATATATATATTTCTAGGAATAGGCCTATTTTTTGTAAACTTAATATTTAAATTAGAAAAAGAGGTACCTTATTAATCTAAAGTCATCTGCCCTACAATCAACACCACCATATAGATCCAGAACAACAAAACACACATTATATAATTACTTGAACCGAATTAAAACCCAACATATTGTCAAAGAGCAGTACATAGGAATTCAAAGTGGTATATAAATGATTATCAGGACCCGGAATTTGATGACCTAAAATACTTAAAGATGAGCTATAAAATGACTGAAAAAATACTAAAATGACCCAAAAGCTAAAAAAAAAAAGCAACAAAAAATTGTACGAAAATACTAGTATATTCATCAGATTTGTGTCTATTCTACTCGTAGACCTACATTCATTTTGTTGACCCAATTATAGGCTTGTAATCAGTTAGGCCTAATTGGTACATACGGATTAATGCAAATAGATAACACCGTCTTTCTATATCCAAATTAAATTTATAACAAGATCTATTTATTTATGCTTATTTAGATTTCCGAAAATATTCAGTGTAAGTAAGTAAGTAAGTAATTTATTGTCACAAACATTTACAAAATAGTTTAATAGCTGGTAAACTGGTGACTCGTCAAAAAAAGAAAAAGAAGAAGAAAATACAATGATTTTTTTACATTTTGAAAAATGTAAAATATAAGGTGAAACATTTTTTTAAAATAACCATATAAATTATACATTTTTGTCCTGAAAAAATCACTTATTGAATAGTAAGCTTCCTCTAAAAAATGTTTGTTGAAGTTTTGCTTTAAATTGTTTATCATTGAATTGTTTTGTTTCTTCTGATAAATGATTGTATGCTTTCATGCCCATGTATCTAGGACATCTTTCAAATAGAGCTAATCTATGTACTGGAAATTGTAATAAACTAGGAGGTGCCCGTGGCTTTGCTACGATAATTCTTTTAAAAATTAAAAATTAAGAGTATAATAATTATTAAAGCATTATATTTATTAACACTTGCACGCGAATCATTCATAAACTAAGCCATTAATAATTAATGAAACAGCTAAAATTCCTGCTTTAGAGTACATTCCACGACATGAAAGCGCCCCATGGGAAAACTATATCAGATTCGATTATGCAGTTCCAAAGAACCTGTGAACACATAATACGTATTGTTTTTCAGCTGTTTATTGACATGAATATGATGTGAATTTTATTTTATCAATTCAGTGTAATTTTCAGAAATTATATAATGTTTCAAGGGAAGGAATGGTTTGTTTGGATTATTATTATCAGCGATATTTCAAGAGATAAAACCATCAATATTTTACAGCTGTTGCCCCCGGCTTCGCCCGCCATTATTCGTTAACTCCAGGATTTTAAAGAAAATTACACTGGTAGATTATTAAAAATGTTTGTGGTTCAGAGCTATGAAAATTGTAAGTAAAAATAAAATTAGAATATTTGTTCATTGTGTTCATTTCACTTAGGCCTTACATAATAAAGAAACGGTTTTCCTTCCTAATTTTGTAGTCGTCATGAAAGTTTAGACTGCGAGAGACGAACAACGCCGAGTATACCCGATGTCTCACGAAGCGGGCGAGCAAGCACGCTATTTAAGGCCGTTGAATTGTATAAGAGTAGATTTTTATGTCTGGTATCATGTTCATGTTTATGCTGGGTAGTAGACCTATGTTCATCAAAATGTGTATGCACATAAGTTAAAAGTTCTAACAAATATATTGATGGAAAAGTTAATATTTTTAGTTTTATAAATAGTGCTCTGCAAGTTTGACTAATAGACGAGTGATTCATGATTCGAATTATTCTTTTTTTTGTAATTTAAATACTGTTTCCCAGTCTTTACTACTTCCCCAGACTATTATTTCATATGATATTATTGGGTGGAAATAGCTATAGTAAATCATCTTTCTTATTGTAAGCTTGTTATTTGTGCCATGCACGTCATATTATAGCATGTTTTGTTTAGTTTTTTGACGATATACGAGGGCGGTTCGGTAAGTAAGTTCCGATATTTTTTTTGTTGCAGAAAACACTTTATTGTAGGGACTTTTACTACACACCAGTGAACAGTACACTCTTTCAGCTATTTTCAGCATAATTTCCGCTAACAGTTACAACACTGCAGTTTCGGCTGATTCCAACTTTTCACAAAACTATACACGTGCTTCAAATGTGTATGTGGGGTTTCAACAACTTGAACTTCAGAAATAAGATGAAACATGCGGTATTTTATGTATTCTTTCCAATTTAAATTACTATCTACTATAACGCCTAAAAGTTTTGCTGATGTCTTCAGAATACTGTTAAATCGTGTTATTAAATTCGTATTTTATATTGGTTTTGACTGAACAGAAAAGGGGACAATTTTAGCTTTTGTCGTGTTTAGCTTAAGTCCATTGATTCGCAAACATTTCGTCCAAATTTTTAACTGTCTACGTAATATTTCTTATTAAGTAAAATTCATTTTATTCTTTTAGTAACACCGTTGTATCGTCTGCATATAGTATTAAACTAAACTAAAAGTAAAGGCATCAAAACTATATAATGCGAGAAACAACACAAAATAAACAAATAATGACTTTATATTTAAAAGAATTACCAAAAAATGAAATGTTTAAAAAAAAGCCGTAAAATAACCAAAAAATTATCAAATAATGACATTATATTCTAAAAAATAGCATAAAAATGTTGAAAAATGACCAAAAATTTACTCTAAAAATTACAATTTTTATAATCTAGTAGGCAGCGTCCATGATGTTCCAGTTAAAAGATGACATATCATCAAAATCCAGGACCTGATGAATATGTAACAAATGCAAGGAATCGTCTAATACTCTAATTCAATCACTAGGGCAAGACATTTGATGATTTTGCATCTTTTTTATATGAAGGTTAAAAGATAGCTCCAATGTATATAAATGTATATCATTAAATAATTAATTAAATAAGGGCAATTTGTTTTAGAATTATTTTGCTTTATGTTGCATATTTCGTCATTTTTCAAGAGATAGGTAATTTTTTGGCAATTTTTAGGCCATTTTCGGCATTTTTAGGCCATTTTCAGCATTTTAGCAATAAATATTTTTTCTTTCTTTTTAAATGGCACATATTTGCTAGGGGCAATTTGTTGGGCATGCCAGTTCAGAAAGAATTTATTTTTCGCTAAGGGTGTCCAAGTACTGTAGTATACATTTACTGATTTCTTTAGTAACAAAATAAGTGTGTTTTATATTGTAAATTCATATATAAAGCATCGTCATAAACTGTATTTAGTAATTCATTACTTAAGAAAAATCTAATTAAGTAATAATTGTAAATTTATTGGTCATTATTTTAAGATTTCGGGTCATTTTTTCATTATTTTTAGGTCATAAATGCATTTTTTATTTTGCATTTTTTCACTATTTTATGGTCACTAAATGCCTTGCCCAATCAATCACCCATAATTGACTCTCTTGCGACCTGCAAACCTATGTTATAATCAGGCTTTAAAACTTAGTGCCCGATCGAATATGATAACAGCAACCGTACTGTACAGACTTTGCTCGGCGTATGCGCTAGCTACCATATGCTAGTTCACGTGATAGTAAACAAACCGGATTACAGGTATAAGAAGACCACAAAATAACTTCACATTATCTAAACTCACATTACAATCATGCAAAACGATACTTTCTCCTGTTTGTGTATAATAGTCCCTCCCAAATGTTTCAATATATGTTTGCGTTTTAGAACACTTTACTTTCGGCATGCCGAACACGTATAAACACGCACATTGACAAGGTACACTGTTGACCAATTTGAGAGGCACCGTACTACGAGCGCATTCACTTCTCAGTACTACTATCAATGCCTGTCTTATCAGCCCACCCCCTATACTCAGGTTGTTGGTAACCGGAATCAACTCCTTCTGTGGGTTCGGGCACTAAGTTTTAAAGCCTGGTTATAATTTCCTCGTTGCAGTGGTAGTACTTTGTTCACCCTTGAAACCCCGTACCTGCGACAAGTTGAATTGCATTGTCGGAATGGGGTTTTATTTTCCTGGCTAGTGTGTTCACGTAGCTCACCGCTGTGGCAATCATGTAATAAACATTCGAGTGGAGATAGCGAACACTCTGTTGCAGAAACTCGTTCCCTGATGCCATTTCCACTGTAGCTATATGTTCAGACTGAAAGGATTATTTCACGAATGGCTTGTGCTCGATCGTTCTATGCTTGTTGACCCCCTTCCTATTTTTTTTAGCGTTAAAATACATGTTATACTAGTATTACCATTGAGCTCTATCTATGCCAGAAAAGCAAGCTGCCCTGAAGATGACACAAAAGTGTCGAAAAGACTAGGCAGCATAAAATAAAGGTATTGAGCAAATACTTTTTAAATAGTAGTTGCAGTTACTTTTGAAATTTGTATTTGTTCTGTTTTATTTTACTTGCATAAATATGTAGGCTATTTGTTATATATATATATATATAGGCCTATATATATATAAAAGTTATATATAGTCTATATATATTTTACTTACTGGGAGACCCGAAGGGAAAAGACCACTTGCAAGACCTAGACGTATGTGGGAGGACAATATTAGGATAGACTTAAGGGAAGTCGTATTTGCGAGGAGTGATTGGATGGAGTTAGCACAGAATAGGGCTGAATGGCGGGCTTAGGAAAGCGCGGCAATGAACCTCCGGGTTTCATAAAATACATAATATTCCTTTTGCTTGTTGAGGAGTTTTCTATTGCCATTGAGTTAGTAAGTATTTATTTCACTTATTTATATCGATGATTTTCATATTTGTCTAGCGGGTGAATGTAAGATTTTTCCTACCCCCCTTATAATAACTTACTCCAAATACACCGAGACTTATGACTCTTATGAGATTCAAGAATATCTTTTGTTACAAATTGTTAACAGATAGGCATAATGAAAATCAAAAGATGATCATAAATGAAATTGGCTTACCTGTTGAGAATTCTTGTCGAATTGTATAAATATCATAGTTAAATGATAAAAATATTAAAAATCAGATATATGAGATTGTACAAGTAACACAGATAACTAATAAAAAAATAGGTCTATAAGAGATTGTACAAATAACACAGATAACTGATAAAAATATAAAAATTAGGCCTATATGTGATTGTACAAGTAACACTGTTTAACTGATAAAAATATAAAAAATATAATAATTAGGCCTATATAAGATTGTACAAATAACACAGACAACTAATAAACATTTTTTTAGGGCTATACGAGTTTGTACAAGTAAAAACAGTTGAAAAATAAAACATTTAAAAATTAGGCCTATATGAGACTCTACAAGTAACACAGTGAAGTGATAAAATTATTTAAAAAATAAAAATTAGGCTTATACGAGTTTGTAGAAGTAACAAAGATAACTCATAAAAAATTTTAGGGCTATATGAATTTGTACAAGTAAAATCAGTTAAATGATAAAACTTTTAAAAATTAGGCCTATATGAGACTGCACAATTACACACTTAAGTGATATAAGTAAAAAAAAAAAAAATTTGCCATATGATGAAGTAAGTCCTAAGACGACTCGTAAATGTTCTTATTAAAGTGAATTACACATTGTTTGGCGTCATTTTTCTTGTAATTATGTGTAGAATTGATATATAACAAACATTTTAAGATAAAATGACATCTAAGATTGATTGATTGATTGAAGTAGACTAGGTGACTCATGGGGCGGAAATTACGGTCGGTCCTAATCCCCTGCGCTTGTAAATGTGAGGGTGCATGCTGGTGAAGGAACCAACCTAGCCCCACGCGCCATCGCTATTTGCGTACAGCCTTACTAATAAAAGCTGCTTATACCTGCGTTGAACGGTTGTTTGGTTGTTCACCGTGCAAGTTCTGCATAAGCCGCATTACCAATAATAGGTGTGTAACTGCCGAGGTTTACACAGGGTTTGTACGTGCAACGTCATCAAACACGTCACTCTAGTCGTGACGTTACTAGCCCCTGGCTATGAAGGGATTGCTGAACGCCATCTATCGGAGCAGCGGGAAAACAACGATGCGTCGTCTGCAGACAGTAATTCTTGTTTCAGTATTTCATTATATTGTTTTCAGAAAGCTGTAATCATGGGTACAAGTATGGAAATATGTCCCGCAAACAAGGAACAATGTTTATAATTCCGAAAAAGCAGCTCAGAATATGCATAGCCTCAAAATTCAATCTCAGACATCTACGAAACGACCGGCTGTTACGGATATCGGCCATCTTGATTATTTACGTCAAGTTTAAACAAGGTTGCACACATTCAGCCTTATGCAACGATTATTAGTACTCTTTCTTTCCTCAGCTGTGTATATTCCTGGTATAAATGTTACAACTGGATTATTAGTAAGACTGTAAGGGTATAAGTTACATCTCCACCTTACATATTACATTTTCTTTCTTGCTTTCATACGTCTAGCGAAACTTTGCGGGAATTGAGGTTGGAGTGGAAAAACCTGTCGCTGATGTGATACGTGGTATGTCTCAGTCTCTTGATATGCAAACTCAAGCTTGACCGAGTTTCCCGCTTCCAGAGCCTAAATAATGCAAGATGAAGTTCACCCTGGATAGGCACACGG
Organism: Ectobius pallidus; assembly: GCA_964059195.1. Lineage (NCBI taxonomy): Eukaryota > Metazoa > Arthropoda > Insecta > Blattodea > Ectobiidae > Ectobius > Ectobius pallidus. The sequence goes on from CAXKWD010000009.1 coordinate 134,758,234, forward strand.
GAGAGGCTATTACAAACTTGATCTCTCAGGTGGGACTGACACAAAGTCATCAACAACTCCAGTGGACCTGAAGTAATACAGCTATTACAATCACAGAATAGAAACATTACAGTGTGCTGTATCTGAAATCCCATTTCCTTGGTATATTCTTATATAATGCCATGCTCCGGGTCCAAAGTATAATCTTTGAACTCTATACTTGAAACAAAATAATGGATTTGTATGGACTTTAAACTGAAGCTTGTCCTATTAAATAACAAAATCAGGTAAACTGATATAACAAAGTGCCAAAATGCTTTTGTTTAATCAGTGATAATTGCAGTTATGAAATGCAGAAAATATGCTATATTTTAAATCGATTTCCAAGTTAAGCTCCAGATCGATTCATTAAGCAGGGCTTACGGAAGAACAAAGATCTAGTTTGATAAGCATATGTGATGGAATATGCGGGTAGTGTTATTTGACAAAGCTACCTGTATTGCAATTTCCAAAGCCGGTGTATGAGCACTGTAAAACAATATGTTGCCATGATAACTGATTTGCATTTGATAAATTCTTTCTAATAAATTACCATAAAGTAGGCACTAAATTGGGCATTACTCCGGTAGTGTTCAACCGATTTGGTCCAATAACAATTGGATTCTTCTCATGGGCGTTATAAATACGTATACCAAGTTTCATGAAGTTAGATGGCCTAAAGCGTATTTGAGTTATCGCGCGTACAGGTACATGGACAGACAGACAGACATTTTTCCGTCCCCCACACAATCTCAATAATAATGCAGTCCTAAAACCAGAATGGGTCTATGGAACAGAGACATTAATTTTGAACAGGAGAGCAGATATATAAATCTTTCAGAAAAATAAACACAAACTCATATGTAAAATATTAGGTCCGAAACATGTAGACGAACAGTACCGACTCAGAGGCAAACAGAAACTCAAACAATAGCCTACTCTAACATTCACAGCGACATTAGATAAAGCAGTTCGAAATCTTAAGGACACATCAAAAGGATGAACCCAGACAGAGTTAGGCCTATAACATAAACAGTAGAATTCTATGAAACTAGGAGTAAAGTCAAAACAGACACAATGAAATGGATTGGCGAAATCGAAATAGATCTAAAACTGGAAGGAATTACACCAAAAGATATCCAAAACCTGGAAATATCCAGATCCAAAATTCATAAGTGGCAAGTTGACCAAGAGAGAAACCAATGGAGACTGGAACAACATGGTTTCAAAGAATGAAGGAAGCCCACAAAAAATAATGAAAGAAAGAAAGGCAAATGCATACCTCTAAGGCCCGATATTATAAACGAAGTTGATCTTTAGATTAAGTTAAACCTAATCTAAAGTTTAACTGTAGCTGCAGTTTTATAATGTTCTGGTTAAGTTAAACCGTAGTGGAAGGTATTGGTAGACCTGCTGGCTGAGAAAATATGATGTTCGATCGTTGTTTACCCACAAACAAAAGAAGATCGATTGCATTTGGAGTAGCAAAAATGGCTGGCACTAACGAAAAGAATGCTAAACGATGTATTAATTTTTCTACCAAAGAAACAGAACATCTTGTGGATCTTGTGAAAAAAGGACAGTGCAATGAATGAGTGTAGAAAAAACCCGATTCAACAACATGGAGACAAAAATAAGATCCGCGGGATGAACTTTGTGTGGACTTCACTGGCGCTAGTGGAACGATTATGAGAAACAATGCCTTAACCTCTAGTTAAACCGAAGATGAGTTCCAGTAAAGTTAAACTGAAGATTAACAAGAGGTTAAGCTTTATAATACGCAATAACATGAAAAACTCAAGTTTAAACCTAAACCAGAGTTAAACTTTCTTTATAATACCGGTATTTTGCGTAGTCCTAATGGGCTCATTCGCAAATATTATTATTAATTTATTTATTTTGTTAAACTGCAAGTGGGTCAACAACCCGGTGGCAGTATTGCACAATTAATACCAGCCATAGATATGTACATATTATGACACACTAAACGTACAATTACACACATTAAATATCACATCAAGCTATCTACATACCAATACACTATCAATATAAGTATTTTTTTCTCTTTCGTAGTTTTACCTCTCCCTTACCGGGCCGCGACCTGTCGGGAGAGGAATGAACTATGGATCACAACAACATAGACATACTTTTTTGACCAGACATGGACATGGAGGGCCTCCCCGGATGAGTGATCAGCCCAATGCCGGGGCCACCTCCGAGACAACACGAACACATAGGACGAGACACACCATTCTCACACACACACACACACACACACACATACACACACATACACATTCACTCCCAGGAAGGCGAGGGTGGGATGAAGATGATAATGACGGCAAGACGATATCCACAAGAGCCTAAAGTTACCTGACATTTGTCTCACAGGTGAGGAAAACCCCGGAAAAAACAAATATAACTATTAATAATTAAAAAAAAAAAGTTTCTGTCCATTCAAAACTATAGCATATAAAAGTATTTGCAAACATAACTACATAATCTACTCTTATACAATTCAACGGCCCTAAATAGCGTGCTTACTCGCTCGCCCGCTTCGTGAGACATCGGGTATACTCGGCGATGTTCGTCTCTCGCAGTCTAAACTTTCACGAGAACAAAATTAGGAAAACCATTTCTTTATTTTATAAGGCCTAAGTGAAATGAACACAATGAACAAATATTCAAATTTTATTTTTACTTACACTTTTCATAGCTCTGAACCACAAACATTTTTAATACGCTGTCAGTATAAATTTCTTAAAAAACCTGGAGTCAATTAATAATGGCGGGCGAAACCGCGGGCACATACTGTAAAATATTGATGGTTTAACGCTTGAAATATCGCTGTTAATAAAAATAAAAAAAAAACAATTACTTCCCTTGAAACATTACACAATTTCTTAAAATTGCACAGAATTGATCAAATACAATTCTCATCATATTCATCTGTCAACAAACAGTTAAGAAACAATACGTATTATCAGTGTTTAGGTGGCTTTGGGACTGCATAAAACTTACGATATAATTAATTTCTGTAATCTACATACTGATAGGAACGTATTTTGGAGGAAAAAGCGTAAGATATCCAGATAAGGAAGCATTAAAACATGGTTGACCGTAATGCCTGCGTTCCTTCCAAGAGGCCAAGATTAATAATCGATTATAGAACAGAATAAAAAAGAGGAACAGAAAAGAGCTGCAGATACTGGCCTGCCATTTAAACTTACAAGAAGGCAGTTTCCTGTAAGGGTAGCCTTAGCAATGACAATTAATAAGTCCCAAGGACAGACTTTAGATAAGGTCGGGATTTATTTGCCTGAACCAGTGTTTATGCACGGACAACTATATGTAGCATTTTCGAGAGTGAGACGTTCAGAGGATGTAAGAGTTAAGGTGGAAAACACATCAGAACAGGGGAAGTTACTCGACTATTCTGATGCAGTTTTCACAAAAAATGTAGTATACGATGATATATTTTAAATAAAAATTGATGAAGCCAGCGCTGACTTTTGTAAATGTATTGTCAGTGCCTTCAGGATTGTAGACCTGTAAGTTTCGTATTTAAGCATCATTTTAACCGTGGCAAAGCCACGGGCTATTTCCTAGTATTATACATTCTTATCACATACCCTATTCAATAAATATTTTTTAAAATTTTGGCGTTAGCAGAAAACGTTTCGAAGGTTTCTGCAGGTAAGTCATTCCAATCCTAAATCCCTCTATTTAAAAAAAGAAAATTTGGCAATATTTGTTCTCTGATGTCTATAGAATAATAATAATAATAATAATAATAATAATAATAATAATAATAATAATAAAAATAATAAAATTAGCTAATGATCCCATCAGATGTCAGATAATCCTCGTCAACATTATTTTCGAGCAAATTATAAAGTAAAATATTTAAGAGTTGTGAGAAAAACCAATTTGAAATTATTATTACATATTATTATTATTATTATTATACACACCTGAATGGCGGGATGCTTAAACATATTAATAGACAGAACTACTTATTTAAGGCCAGGAAATTAAATTATGATCAGTTCCCTCTGGCAAAAGTTAACCGTATTTTATGCTGCTGAGACAATAGCTGACGAAATTAATACAGTAGATTACTCGAAACAGAAATATTGGGGCTTCTAAGAAAAAATGTAATAAAGCAAAACGTGATAAAATGAGCAACGAAGAGATAGAGAGACGGTTAATATAATGCTGATGGGAAAGTGAGTAAACATAAGAAGGGAAGAATGGGGGTTCTACGTGTCTCTGAAATGAACAGAAAGAGTGGAAGACCAATTGCAGATGGAGAGATATCAAGATGATTTTCCTATAAATTGATAATATAAGGGTATGTATGATATTAGATTATCCTGGTGTAGTGTATGAATAAAGGCCTATTGAATTGATTGCCAGGTTAGAGAGATCTATTGGGTCCATTGTTTCAGTGGCCATCTTCAAGGATACTGAAGTGAGATTTCCCACCATCGAAGATTTGATCTAAAATACTCATTACAAACCACAAAGAAAACGTACAATACACATAATATTGAAACCAATGTGTTCTTCATTTATTCTGTGTGTACTTCTATGGTATTTCTGTGGTTTGATTTATTGAAGATAAGCGACTTGCGTGCACATCCTTCACGATCGTCATCATTTGACAAAGATGTCTTCCACTGGACTAGATTTTATTAATGAGTATAGGCTTCCCTGGATTATTGGTCTGAGGGCATAGGAATAAATTGTAAGTTATTTGGTTTTATAAAATCATTGGAATATGCTGTCAGTGCATGGGACCCGTATCAGGCAGGCCTAATAACTAGACCTGGGATTTTAGGCTCTAAAAAAATCAGTTTTAGGCACCTAAAATAGGCTTCTAAAATTAGTAAATAGGCTTTTAAAAGAGAAAATAGCCTCTTAAAATATGCTTTAAAAATGTGTAAACAGATAGAAAATAGACTTTAAAATAATACAATATACACTTAAACTGCAACATGATCTTTTTTACTGCAAGAAACGTGGTATAGCTATTCTTAACAGAATTGACTGCAAAATTAGGCATCACGAACTACATTCACTTAAACAGATGTTCTTTCACTGATGACTTGACACAGTAGTCCTTCCCCCTTAATCCTCCCCCGTCTGTCAGCATTCCTTTAGCAACAATTGTTTGGAATAATCAAGTTTCTGTGAAAAACCCACCTCTGCTGTTCTGCTTTTCATTGAGGGATGTCCATTAAAAGATTGTAAAAATTACAGAAGTTGAATTTTATTTTAAATGTACAAAATAGGCATTTTAGGCACTAAAATAGAAAAATAGGCTCTAAATGTCCAAATAGGCATTTTAGGGCACTATAAAATTCTATAAATGTAAGTGATCTATCATGAAACATCCACATATTTAAAAATTGTCATGTTATTTCATAAGGAACAAAATAGGCAGTTGCCTTAAAATCCCAGGTCTATTAATAACACAGAAATGGTGCATAGAAAAGCTGCAAGATTTATTATGAATAAGCACCAACAAACTGACAGCGTTACGGCTATGTTAAAAACACTAGGATGGAAATCATTAGAACCTAGAAGGAAAATAAATAGATTAAAATGTATGTATTATGTGTACACGAATACACGAAACAACCGGCATGGGAAGAGCTTCACAGCAAAATTAAAGAACCAGATCACAAAATTAGAAAGGATCACAAACACAAAATCAGGGGTAGACCTCAGAGAACAAATACTGACAAATTTCCTTTTTAAATAGAAGGATTCAGGATTGGATGGACTTACCTGCAGAAATCTTCAAAACGTTTCCTGCCAACGCCAAAATTAAAAATAAAAAAAAGAATAGGGTATTATGTGATAAAAGTGTCTAATGCTATGTAGTTCTGTTTATAAATATTTCTATATGCTATAATTTTGAATGGCAAGATTTTTTTTTTAAATTATGAATACTTATAGGCCTATTGATAGGGTATTGGTATGTGGATAGCTTGTTGTGATATTTAATGCGTGTAATTGTACGTATACTAGGAGGTGCCCGTGGCTTCGCCACGATAATTCTTTTACAAAAATTAGAAATTAAGAGTATAATAATTATTAAAGCATTATATTTATTAATACTTGCACGCGAATCATTCATAAACTAAGCCATTAATAATTAATGAAACAGCTAAAATTCCTGCTTTAGAGTACATTCCACGACATGAAAGCGCCCCCTGGGAAAACTATATCAGAATCGATTATGCGGTCCAAAGAACCTGTGAACACATAATACGTATTGTTTCTCAGCTGTTTATTGACATGAATATGATGTGAATTTTATTTTATCAATTCAGTGTAATTTTCAGAAATTATATAATGTTTCAAGGGAAGGAATTGGTTTGTTTGGATTATTATTATCAGCGATATTTCAAGAGATAAAACCATCAATATTTTACAGTTGTTGCCCCCGGCTTCGCCCGCCATTATTCATTGGTAGATTATTAAAAATGTTTGTGGTTCAGAGCTATGAAAATTGTAAGTAAAAATAAAATTAGAATATTTGTTCATTGTGTTCATTTCACTTAGGCCTTATATAATAAAGAAACGGTTTTCCTTCCTAATTTTGTAGTCGTCATGAAAGTTTAGACTGCGAGAGACGAACATCGCCGAGTATACCCGATGTCTCACGAAGCGGGCGAGCAAGCACGCTATTTAGGGCCGTTGAATTGTATAAGAGTAGATAAGTAAATAAAATAAATAATCCATGTAGCCTAGTTGATCCATGCAACGAACGTCATAAAGTACAAAAAGTTAAGACATTAAATGTATATAAGAAACTGCTTCGTGTGAAATGTTTGGGAAATGACAGATTTCTCTATTGCTAATATATAAGTCGTAGCGTAGTCAAGAAAGTTGTCGAAGTTTCAGTTAGGAAGCAATCTCCAACACGACATCCGGTTATTAAAGTTTATCGAGCCAATTAACGCGGCACATGCTGTTAGGAAGCAATTACCAGTTACCAATCTCAGCTCACATTACGTTTCATTTTTCGTTTCGACGAGGGCCGTCCACAAAGAAAGTTTCCCTAGGGCCATTTACAGAAACAAAACAAAATTTCATGGAAATATTTATTGCAACAGAAAATAGCAAATGTTCAGCTATTTTTCAACATATTCGCCACAGGAATTGAGACATTTTTGTCACACCGTGGGACCAACTTTTGGACACTTGTGTCGTAGAAGTCTGCCGCCTGGGATTTAAACCAATGTGTGATAACCAGGGCCCGGATTCTGATGACATGTCATCTTTTTATTGATGCTTCATCAGTGCTTTAGTTGGGCCGGTACGCACCGATTATTTTCCTTCTACCATACCGGGAAAAATATGTGCTCCGGTACGTCGTACTGGCAGTACAGCAACGAGATTGTCCTAAAATACTTATTAAATGTCTAATTCAATACCAAAAATGACAAGCACTATTAAATTCTCCACAGATATGCGTTCTAATCTTCACCTTCGTGCGCATTTCTACAGTTACTTTCTCCTTAGATCACATGTTGGCTAGCCACCTTGTTGTCATAAAATGTGTGAGACCACCACTAGACGTTTTTGATCCTGCTCCATACGTCAGGTCATGACTACAAGGAGGCAATAGGTCAGGAGAAGAAACTGCATGCAGAAAATGTCAACCGAAGGATTACATTCAGTATGAGGCGATATGGAAAATTTTGAAGTAAGATGAGTACCCCCAAAAAATATTTTCCAACTAAAGCACTGTGCTTCATAGACATTACTAACCATGGCCTCTAGATTATAGAAATGGCACTTAATAATTTGTTAACGAATAATTTTCATCTGGTTCAATAAAATTATAAAAAGAAATCTGATGTGAAATTCACATAACTTCCAAACGCCCAAATAAATGTTTGCCTCTTAGTACAATAGATTATTATGTATGGCATTCTCTTCATGTAAATTGGTCGTACAAATGAAGATAATGTCGTTACCACATCGCATCGCATCCCTGAAGGATACATAATCCAAATAAAATCTTATTAATATACCCTCGTAACTTTCTTTACTTTAGGCATGGCCAATTCATTTTTCTTACCTTACACTATGATATAGAACAAGAGGCCATATTGCGAAGAGCACACTTTCAGAGTTACAGAGAATTTTTTTCGAACAAATGTTTCAAATAAAAGTATTATTTCTTAGTACAAGCAACCCATGTGCAAAATTTAAAGAAAATCATCGTAAAAAAAAGAAAACGAGAAAATCGCGAAAAACGAACATTTCTTCATGTAATGTCGTCCCCTTAAAAATAAGAGAAACTTGTCGCCAATCTTCGTGTCACATCTCCAGAAGGTACCTGACCAAAATACAAACATTTGTTTTTATACGATTTTCCGTTTAGGAGATAGGCAGTTCAAAGGAACACAGATACAAATACAGTCATGATTCCGAAAATAGTATTTTTAGATTCAGGGACCTTCAAAACGTGTATTTATGTTAAAAACTACACTTCGATTTTGGGGGTCGAAAACAATCCTTCCTCTACCTGTAGTAGGCCTATCTATCATCTGTTTATAACATTGGACAAAAGTCATTGAACAGATCAAGGTTGAAAAGAAAACTTCCCCAAGATGTACTAAGTGAACTAGAAGAAAGTGATAATCCTGTGTAAATAAGCCTACTATCTTAACTGTTAAATATCAGAAAACAGTATGTGCACTAACGCAACTTTTGTTATCAATTTGTGTTCTAGCTAGAGGAGCTGACTAAGGTGTAGCTCAACAGGTTATTATTATGTGATGATATAGAGTTTAACAATGGCCTGTATAGTGTTTACTGATAGGTCAAAATATGTATTAAAAAAAAGGCCTATCTATGGTAGGGGCAGGGGAAGTAATAAAACAAAAGAAGAGAAAATAATAGGAAATGCTTGTGGTAAATTTTATACTAACAGTGACTTAATGAAAATGACGCATAGCTTCGGGTAAAGGTTGGCTTAACCTCAATTCCAGGATTACCTGAGAGGTAATACAGATACAGCGTACCTGTTCTGTTATCTACAACAGCACTGGAGGGACTTGATGGTGAAATTGGATGTGTTTTACGTGAACAATGCATACGGAATGAGTTCTGCTACATTCGTTCGTTTCCCTTAGCCACATCACCATTTTCCCGACACATTAAACCTGAGTAGAGAATGGAAATACAAATATGTCCTCCAATAAACCTTAATGGTTACGACGTCAGAGATCTGCCTCGTCTATGTGAATTTAGGATGCACCAACTAAAATATTCACCTATGCTTCAGTAAAACCGCTATAAAACAAATCTTTATGTTGAGTTTTATGATTTTCCGTCCTAGAAGCAATAGTTTAGTATCATTCAATAACTATTTTATTCAGTAGGAAGTAGTATATTTGAGAATATCTTCACACAGTTGTTATAGAAGTACCTTCCCATTAAAGGTATTATTACGGCCCTTTTTATGTTACAACTAGTTAAAAAGAACATAACAAATATCGTTCAAAGGAACAACATAGCTCTTATATTTGTATTTATAAAGTATATTTTATGGGCAGTTACTTGCATTACGTAACTTCAAAATAGCTTGGGTAAGAATGGAACAGATATAAAAATGGTTGTTGCAGGTTCCGTCAGATTAACCACTGTCAACATTAACCAACTTAACAAAAAATCAGGTAAAATGATGTAACAAAGTGCCAGAATGCTTTTGTTTAGTCAGTTGTAATGGCGTATGCAGAAAATAAGTTAAAAAAAAAAAAAATGATTTCAGACTTAAGCTCCAGATTGATTAATTAAACAAGACTTACGGAAGAACAAAGTTCTAGTGTTTTTCAAAAATTAGTTTAAAATCGTCCACTATCAGCTGAACTATTCAGATTTGTGATATCTTGACAATCGCACACTCACATACAAATACAAATACAAATAAAAAAAATAAATAAAAAAAAAAATAAATAAATAAAAAAGAATGTCAAATTGGCCGGCTGCATTTCCAAAGCCGTATATGTTCATTGTAAAACAATATGTTGTCATGATAACTGTTTTGCATTTGTTATATTCTTTCTAATATATAACCCTAAAGTTAGGCACTAAATTGGGCAATACTCCGGTACCGGTCAATCGATTTGGTCCATTATCAATAGGCTTCTTTCCATGGTCGTTATAAATGCGCATACCAAATTTCATGAAAATCCGATAAAGCGTATTTGAGTTATCGCGCGTACAGTCACACGGACGGACGGACAGACCGTCCCCCACATTAATAAAATCAGGTAAACTGATATAACCAAGTGCCAGTATGTTTTTTTTTAATCGGTGATACACGCAATTATGATAGGCCCATGCATAAAAGTTATTTTTGTAATAGATGTCCGAGTTAACTCCAAGAAACAAAATATGCCGGCAATAATAATGATGCAATAGACCTACGATTCGCTGATATCTCTGTTTCAATTTAAAGCAGCCTTAAAGGTTATGAATGAATAATAAGCATATGAAATCTATCTGTCAGGAATTACATTAGGTATATTGCTGCACAGGAACGATAAGAAAAATACTCACAGTAAAATATAGCCTAATGTAAATATCGGTAGTCTACATAACCATAGAATACACATTATAATATCAATATTCAACGGCTAGTTGTTATAAATCGTTTATTTAAGTTATTATTTAGCCACACTGACACCGTTATGAAGAAACAAATCAATGAAGGTTGCTAACAATATGAATAAACGATTGGCAATTTGTTAAGTTTTTTTAATAAGCTTACATTGTGGGCCTTGAAAGAATATTGATTACAAAATTAATATTGATATACGCGTTACTTCGGTACCGATCAATCGATTTGGCCCTAATTCAATAGGCTTGTACCCAAAAAGTCATAAATTCGTATACCAAGTTTCAAGAAAATCCGATAAAGCGTATTTGAGTTATCCACGCCTTTGTGATATATTACCATAAAAAGGCACTAAATTGGGCATTATTCCGGTACCGCCCAACCGATCTGGTCCAATATCAATAGACATCTTCCCATGGACATTATAAATAGGTATTCCAAGTTTCATGAAAATCCAATAAAGCATATGTGAGTTATGGCGCCATTAAAATATACACTAAATTGGGTTTTACTCCGGTACCGGTGAACCGATTTGGTCCAATTTCAATAGGGTTCTTCCCATGGAAATTATAAACGCGTATACCAAGTTTCATTAAAATTCGATAAAGCGTATTTGAGTTAGAGCGCGTACAGACACACGGACGGACGGACGGACGGACGGACAGACATTTTTCGTCCCCCACACAATCTCATAAAGTACCATACTGGCACTTAATAACGGCAAATCACGTGTATGCCATAGGATTTATGCATAAGCAAGTAATGAATGATACCATAAATATTATACAATGACACAAAAAAGTAAAACTTATGTCATATTTTTCATTTGACTAATTAGAGTTGTGCACCAATTTACATTCATTTTTTGTCAAGGGATTAAACCCTAGAAAGTATTATTATTATTATTATTATTATTATTATTATTATTATTATTATTATTATTATTATTATTATTATTCTTAGAAGCTCTAACGTCGTCCAGTGTATCATGAAAATATGGTCTAAAACTTTGAGCAAGACTACATACGTTACAGTTTACATTGAAATATGAAGGGAAACTCTCTAGTAGTGTAAAAACACATCACTACTAAGATATCTCTCTCTCTCTCTCTCTCTCTCTCTCTCTCTATATATATATATATAAAAGGCTTTGTCCTGACCGACTGACTGACTGACAGGAATCAATGTAGAGCCTAAACTATAACAGGTTAGAGACTTGGAATTTTGGCAATACCTTCGTTTCATAACGTAGGTGCTGACTAATAAAGGATTTTGAAAAATTTTGATCTTAAATGCCAAAAATCAAATGTTTTTGAGTATACTTAATCTATTTTTACACAGAATTATCAAATCCAAATCACAGAACATATTGTTGCCAGTGGTATCAGATGGGTTTGGAAATAAAATATGAAATGCAAGTTTGACAAATAAGAGAAGATATCAATATAATTCATGTTATAAATTAATATTACAGAATGAAATCCACGAAAATAATGCAGTCACATAACTTTCTCTACCCTGGACATAGAGAAAACAAAACGAGCTATGGTAATGTGTATATTATTATATCGCAGGTTTTTGGAGAGAGAAGTATGAAAGTGATATTGCTTTTTGTTTAATTTCATCCCCAAAACAGTTTTATGGTAACATGAGTGTGGGAAATAAAATTTTCCGACTCGATATTACAATTTTATGTTACAGGAATTTCTGTTTCTTCTTATTTGAACCTCTACCAGGCTTGCTGTGCACTGTACAAGCGATGGGATGCAAAATTCTACATATTCTATGAGCCATAAAAAACTATATCAAGCGTTTTCTGAGGGAATAGTTTGAGTGTAATAAGTCGTTCTTCCTATTTCAAATTATAAATACCTATATAAGGGCCTAGAAATTAAAAATTGAAAGTCCTTCGTAAGTTAATTTTCAATTACAAAATCAAAAACCCGGGCAACGCCGGGTCTTTTAAGCTAGTATAGTATACAACTATATATTGTGTATTACACAACCTTCATTGGATAAAACCAGTTAAAATAGTTAATTAAGAGGAAACTACAACAACCATTTTTATATAAAACAGAGCACTACGGAAATGAAATTCATCAACATGATATAAAGTCATGGTTTTTAACGTTCTATAAATCTATAGTATATTGCGAAACTAAATTCCGTAAGCGGGGCATACGGATCGAGGAAAGAGTTTGAAAAAACGAGGCTCCGAGTTTTTTCAATTTCCGAGATCCGTTATGCGCTTACGGAACGAGTACTGCATGCTATTTTTTGCACGATGATTATTTATATCAATTTAGTTATATTAATTGAGATATTAGCTGAAAATATTATGTATATACATTATTGAAGATAGATGTTATATTTTAGAAAGTGATTCGCATGTGTTGGTTGTTATGGGGACTGAATATTTGTCTTGTTAAAGCCGCTACAAACTGGGGGCCTTGGTTCCGGCCTTCCATAAAGGCTTGTATTATGATGGTTTTACATACGGCACGTAAGCTTTTTGTCATTTTTTGCAGCACTGAGAATTATATTGTTTTCATAGCAACTAGATTGCGTGTGGGAATGTCAAGTTACGATCCACGGCAGCAATATTCGTAGGCCTAAGTACCACTAATTAGTTACGTCTTGCAAAACATATTTTACGATAGTTTGTGTGAAAATGTTAAACTTTTACTTTTAAAGTGAACATTTACATAACGTAATATTTTATAAAGAAAAATACAATTTATGGTGAGAAACAGGAGGTCTACATTTAAATCTCCTCCGAGGATCCTTCCGTGTTCGGTAATCATCGATAGATACCACATAATGAAAACCTGTATCATTATTGATAAAATTATGATATTATGCTCACACTTTATCTTGAGCCGAAAAAATGCGGGGGTGAGGGGAGCTGATTTTGCATGCAGTATACGAGACTGACTATTGCAGAAGGCTGTGTGTGAGTTGAAATTGACGTCATTTCTGAAGGGTTGCCAATTACCAGAAAATATAACGTGTGTAGTTTTATGCTGGTACACAATGGAACTAACTGTAATTTGTAGCACTTTCAACTCTCGCTACCAAACTAAAGATTTAAATTGATTCAGATATTATATTAGAATATATCGCTTGAAAAATGAATAAAGTAATATATTTACGCCTATTTAGACAATTTCTCTCCCGGTCTTCAGAATATAGAAAATCGTTTAAAAGTCGTAGCATTATACATGTAGGCCTACTTGAATACGCACTTTCACATGCCCGAATTGATGTAATTTAACTAAATACCTTTCGCGAAAGTTTGTAGGTAATTAATACAACACAATTAATACAACGAAATAATAAAACTTGACTTGTTCTTTTCCCCAACGACAGATTCAGCTTAAAACACATTAAATTGCTTTTCCTTCCATTTTATTTATTTGGTTCATTATTTCGCTGATTTCCGATACTTCTTGGTTTAAAGAATCTTTATTTTTACTCCGTTGTCACTTATATCGACCATTTCCACAACACCAGTACTGTTCTTCTAATATCCCTGGATTTATTCTGTCATTTTCAGAATAATATGATGAAAACAAATAAAAAAAAATTGACGCTAGCTCAAGAATGCCTCAACGGGAAGTTTTTGGGTATAGCAATACTGGGGACGGGTCGCGTTCTTAATTTTTTCGAGCGAGGCCTTCTTTATATGGACGGTTTTCAGCATTATGGAGTGTTGAACTCAAGATAAAGTGTGCGAATAATACCGTTAAGTCATACATAATAAGCATATTATAGGATGGACGAACAAAAGAAATATGTTTTCAATCCCTTGGAAACTCTACTTACGGAGATTTACATCTTACATTCTACGGGAGAAATAATAAACACTCTGCTAAGGAAATCTTTTTTTATGTAGCCTAGGCAAAAAAGTGATTCATGAGAGAAGTTACTTGCGCATCTCTGAGGTAAAATAAAATGGGGGGAAAAAAGCCAAGAAAATTTACCATACAGGTATGATAAATCTGCAGTCGTTACGGGAAGCCGCTTGTTTCTATCTGCGAATAGTATAAAATGTTTACACTCAGTTTCTAGAAGAGTGGTCTACAGAGAAAACGTTGTAAAGGAATGAAAAAAAGTTGCAATATGATGTCAGCTTACGGCTCCTATTCACACACATTAATCTTTTCTCTGTAAAATTGTATCATTTAAAAAATATGTTGAATAAGTAGCATATACAGGGTGTTAATGAATAACACCGAAATATTTTACCTGTGTATAGAGGGGACATAGACAAGCAACTTTTATTAGGAGATTTTTGCTCTATGGATTCAATTCTTCCTGTTATAACATAAAATCTCCCAAGGATATGCACGCCACTGACTTCTAATACTTGAAATGATGGGAAACAAAGGAACAGTGAATATTGTGTAGTGGTCGGGAAAATTGTAAAAAATGACGATCGATATCTTACAACTCTGAGAGAAAAAAAGACAAACGAAACATTTTTGTTAAGTCTGGAATTAGGGAAAAAAAAAAACATAATGCAAAGGCGGGCAATCATGTGATTAGTCAGTAAATTTTGCAGATTATGAAAATTATAAATTATGGTATAGCTGTTGATGAATTATTAAGAATCAGGTTTTTATCGATCACTAGGAAGGCATGAAGTGAATTTATTGAAAATTTTAACCCTATTTTCCTCAATTATTGAGTTATGAGCACCAAATTGTAAGGACTTTAATGCCCTGTAGCATACACATTTTACGTCATAGAGCAAAAATGTTCTAATAAAAGTTGCTTGTCTATGTCCCCTCTATACACAGGTAAAATATTTCGGTGTTATTCATTAACACCCTGTATGTAGTAGATTGTAATTTTGCCGAAAATGTAACAGTCGAGGTCCACTCTACAGACGAGGGTACAAATCTCAAAGTCAGCCAATCAGAGTGTGGATTATTTCGTGGTTTTCTTGCTCAATTTCATAAAACTCGACAGGTGTTACAAATACGACAATTATGTCAAGTCTGACAAATTTGTCAAGATGTCATCACATTCGTATATTTTCCTTCCACTACAGGCAACTTAATGTAAATTGTCAGAATAGAAATAACACTTTTCATAAACGCGACAATTTTATGTCAAACCTAAAGTTTACTTTATTACACTGCAGATGACTCTCATAAACGCGTGTGATAATCTATATCAACACTGAGAATGTAATACATAAGAAATCCATTAATACTTTTGAAAATAATAGAAAATAAATTTTTTGCACTCCTTAGCTAGTAAGTGGTACTTACGAACGTTGTTTACATGGATCGTAAGTTGACATTCCCACACACTTTGTTGCTAAGGCCGATTGCGATGCTGTTATATTACTTACGGTGCCTGCGCTACGTCATAATTCATTACGATACACTTCATAATACAAGTCTATATGGACACGGCCCTCAGCACAAATATTCGGTTCCCATAACAACAAACACATGCGAATCACTTTCTGAAATAAACATCTCTCTTCAAGAATGTATATACATAATATTTTCAGGTAATATCACAATTATTATAATTAAATTGATATAAATAATCATCGTGCAAAAAATAGCATACAATACACGTGCCGTAAGCGCATTACGGATCTCGGAAAATTGAAAGCACTCGGCGCAAGCGCCTCGTGCTTTCAAACTATTTCCTCGATCCGTAATCATGACTTACGGCACTTGTATCGTAATATACTATAACGGCTTTGTACACATTTTCATTCCCTATGTAACAAATTCGACAGAATTTCCAGTAACTTTGATGAGATCACTGCTAATATCAGTACCAGTAGATTAAGATTAGTTATTAAGAAAATTGACGAAGCAATGAAAACTTTGTATCGCAAAAGGTACTTCTAGTGTTCGTTATGAACAAGAAAGTTTAGGTTACAGAGGTCTAATATTCACAAACACATTTCGTCAAGTTATAGGCTATATACATTTACATAACATACTCACTAGGCCTACATATGAAAGATTGCCTGTCACTTATATGATAACAATACTACATTTTCTTTCAATTTGTAAATATGTCAACAAAAAATAACGTTTAAGTATCCTAAGATTTGACAATTTTATTTTTGTTTTTATACCTGTTAACGCTAAAGTTTTGAGAAGCAACAATTCGTAAAATTTGCAAAATTGTCTACAAAATTACGACTTTTTGTAAAATTGGGTCGGCATTTATGAAATACACAATTGTCAAAATGTATACTTGTAAGATAATTATATGTCAGCTGTCACCTTTAAACAAGTAACTTTTATGAAATAGGGACCAGATAGTAATTTATCATCCATCTGCCCCGAATTTTGTCTGTACACGTTATTGGTTCAGGAATGACGTATATGAATGAAATAGACGACCTTACCATGAATTAAAGTATGAATAAAATATGAGTAAAAGGTCATGGGCTATACTTGTGATAAGGTTCAACATTTAAAGGAATTTGGCATCCGCACGAAAGTTCTATAATGTCAAATGTTCCCGCAAACAGACAGCACACATGCAAACTCTCTATCCAGACGGATTTGATGAAGGAATAATTGATTTTCTCTTCTGTGACCTTCACCTTGACAACAGAGATTGGCGGCTGTGCAAAGATTGAAACAAATGAACGCCCAGGAGTATGTAGTGCATTGCGATACTCGTGTGAAGTATGCTTCAAAAAAATCGAGGAGTTGGAAAAATAGAGACGAGTTGAGCTATTTTTTTGAAGTGAAACTTCTTTAGGCGCGCTAGGAGTAAATCGAGAGCTAACCTAAACTTGCGTTACGCTCTAGCGTTACGAAATTAGTGGGGCTGTGACGGAACGGACTTCACAGAAAACAAGCAACACAATGATTAAAATAAAAAATAAAAAAAATAAAAATAAAAAAATCTAAAACTCCAAAATTAAAGAATAAAAAATCCAAAATTTAAAAAAATCCAAAACTAAAAAAAAAATTATGGGAGCGCGCGAGGAAAAGGTATCAGTGGGGGGCTATTACTGCTTCGAGCTAGTGGTGTGGTGACCTCTTCACCATTATAAAAAATCTAAAATTAAACAAAAACCAAATTTAAAAAATCCAAAAAAATAAAAAAATTCAAAATTCAAAATCGAAAATATAAAAATCCAAAATTAAAAAATCTAAAATCTAAAATTAAAAAATCCAAAAAATAAAAAAATTCAAAGATTCAAAATTTAAAAAATCCTACGTTGGGGCGAAGGGCATCCAATTGGAGTTTTCTGATAACTATGTGAATTTTGTTACGCTTATTTTCCGAGAGAGGGCAGAGGGACAGGTAGTAAGACCATCGCCTCACAACCCCCCAGGAAACTAAGGTATTACTTAAACGTGAAAGACCGGGAAATTTTGTCCAGAGGCTCTAATTTAGGCTTGGAGTTCTTTAACGTGCCGTAAATCTACGACACTGGCACCCCAGCTTAAAGTCCCTCCCGGAGGACTCCGTTACCCGGATTTTTGTCCTATAATATTCTCATGTAATGTCCAGCAGATACAATAATCTGTTGTTCATGAATGCATATTTATCCAACAAATATATCAATTATATTACATTATCTGTAGGGATTACTTAACATTATACATATGTGTGTTTTATATTTTGTCTTCCACTTTGCAATGTTAATGAATAACACAAAGAACAGTAATATTCTTTACTTTAATGTGAGACCTAACACTGTTTCTTTGTCACTAAATTGTCAACATTGTCATTAAAAATTAGTTTTTGTTTGCGGGCCGTCATAAATT
Source organism: Ectobius pallidus (assembly GCA_964059195.1). Classification (NCBI taxonomy): domain Eukaryota; kingdom Metazoa; phylum Arthropoda; class Insecta; order Blattodea; family Ectobiidae; genus Ectobius; species Ectobius pallidus. The sequence continues at coordinate 134,776,669 of CAXKWD010000009.1, forward strand.
AGGTCACTGCCCGCGGGTTGAAGACCACTGTTTAAGAGTAGGCTTGATTTTTTAAAAAGTAAAATTTAAAAATAGCACTTTTTAAACAAAAATAAACACTTTTGTCATCCTTTAAACTAAGAAAAAGAAAGTCTATTTTCATATCTCCCTCGTCATTCTGTCCTCCCCACAAATCCATTACTATTCCTGAATGACATTCTTCTTCTTATGGTGAGGAATGTTATGTACTGTAAATAGATTATTGGGCAACACTCACCAATGCTAGTTGATCCCTTTGTGAAGCCGTTTTCAATAGTTGCTTAATCTTGCGTGAAGCCTTCGTCTTCTTAATAAAATAATAAATCACACACATTATATAAAATTTAAACACTAAAAATGGCAACTTCACAACAGGAATCACATCACAACGTTTCACGAGACAACAAGAACGTCTCGCGTTTTCAAGTGAATATTAGCGACGAGACATCTCGTCGCTAAACGTTGTGATGTGATTCCTGTTGTGAAGTTGCCATTTTTAGTGTTTACATTTTATATAATGTGTGTGTTTTAATATTTTATTAAGAAGACGAAGGCTTCACGCAAGATTAAGCAACTATTGACAACGGCTTCACAAAGGGAACAACAAACATTGGTGAGTCTTGCCCAATAATCTATTCACAGTACAAATCCATTACTGTTAGTCAATTTTATTACAAACACAAACGTTTAATGAAGACGTTGAAAGAGATTAGTTACTTGTTGTCTCGGGTCGTGCTTTCATTATATTGTTTACTGTGTCTGTGCCATTTCCCTTGAGGTCATTCAAGAGCGGGATCAATATCACGCAAGTAACTCACAACTAACAAGGATATTTCTCTACAGGCGTCGTGTTTTGCAATTTATATTGTAACTCGCCCCATTTCTCGGAAAGGATTTTTGAAGTAAAACTTCTTTTCTCGCGGTTGGGGTAAATCTAGAAAATCAGTCACACTAAAACGAAATCAGTCACGAAATCAGTCACACTCAAAACTACGTGTTTCGGAGCGGACTGCACAGAAAACAATCAACTCAATGATTAGGAGTAATCAAAGGAATTTTTTCAGACCTTAATTCCTCAATGGCAATAGACAATTCCTAAGCAATCTAAAGGTATATTATCTATTTTATGGAACCCGGAGGTTCATTACCGCGCAAATTCAAAAGTAAAAAATACAAATTTCCAAAATTAAAAAAAAACAAAATTAAAAATTAAAACATAAAAAAATCCAAAATTTAATAAATAAGAAATTCAAAAATTCAAAAATAAAAATTAAAAACTAAAAATCGAAAATACCAAAATTGAAAAAATAAAAAAATCCATAATTAAAAAAACTAAGATACAAAATTAAAAAATCCAAAAAATAAAAAATTCAAAGAATCAAAATTGAAAGAATCCAAAATTAAAAAATTCAAAGAACCAAAATTAAAAAATCCAAAAATCCAAAATTTTAAAAAATTAAAAATCCAAAATTAAAAAATACAAATTTACAAAATTAAAAAAACAAAATTAAAAATTATAACATCCAAAAATACAAAATTTAATAAATAATAAAATTAAAAATTAAAAAATCCAAAAATAAAAAAATTAACAACTCAAAGATCGAAAATTTAAAAAATCCAAAATTAAAAATTGAAAGAACCAAAATGAAAAGTCCAAAATCCAAAATTTAAAAAGTCCAAAAACCCAATATTAAAAAGTCCAATAATGCAAAATTGAAAAAATCCAAGAATAAAAAATTGAAAAAATAAAAAAATAAAAAAAGTTTTACTTCTGTCGCGTGGCCTTCCACGCACTCTTTTTTTTAAATTAATAAATGAAATGACTAGGGCAAGGCATTTGATGATTTTGGATCTTTTTTATTTGAAGGATGAAAGATAGCTCGAACATATATAAATGTCTATCATTAAATAAAGGCAATTTGTTTTTGCATTTTTTGCTTTATTTTGCATTTTTCTTCATTTTCAAGAGATAGGTAATTTTTTGGCAATCTTAAGGTAATTTTTGGCATTTTTAAGTTTTGTTTTAGTGGAGGTAGAGAGGATCTTTCCATGTATGCTACAAATCGTTACTTTCACACAACAGACAAAAGTTTTTATTTGAGAATATCCGCCAAGTGTCCATAGTTTATTTCAATTCAGGTTTACTGTAAATACCATAGTAGTTTGTCTTGTAGCAATAAAGAATTATTTCGTCTTTCTTTCTAAATGGCACATATTCGGTAGGGGCAATTTGGTGGGCATTCCAGTTCAGAAAGATTTTTTTTTTCGCTAAGGGTGTCTAAGTAGTATAGATTTACTTATTTTTAGTAACAAAATATGTATGTTTTATATTGTAGATTTAAATATATAACGCACTGTCATCTATAAAATTTATTTGAGCAATTCATTATTTAAAAAACTAATTATAAGTAATAATGGTAACTTTATTGGTATTTTCTTTTAATTTTGTGTCATTTTTCACTATTTTTAGGTCATAAATGCATTTTTTTATTTTGAATTTTTCACTATTTTATGGTCATTAGATGCCTTGCCCTAGAAATGACACTTTCGGAAATAGAGTCCTCTATTTAGAGCGGCGTAGATTACCGTTTAGCCACTACAGTATATACTTACAAAAACGTGGAACGACATAAGATTATTTTCGGGAGTAAAAAATAAAAAAAAATTAAACTTCTTGGAATTTACTTTTCGGCTAGAGGCTAAAAGCTATAAGTTAGTCAATTTCCAGGTTCCTAGCTCATCAAGAAGTGGGTAAACTCTAATGTTAGTGAGCGATTGAAAAACTTAAAAAAATTGTCGAGGTAAAAAATAATAGGATGTTGAACTTTTGAAATTTTCCTGTCAGTTACATAGTAAAAGCATTAAGACTGCAAAATTTCAAGTTTCTGGCTAATGTGGAAGTGGGTAAATATTAATGCAAGAAAGTGGGTAATTTAGACTGAAGTAGTTGTGCTGACGTCACGGCAGATAGAATCATAAAATTTGGTATGTTTATTGCAATTGGTTGCGCCAATATTCCTGCCAAATTTTATGATATTAAAATAATATGTTGTCACGACAACTGATTTGATAAATTCTTTCTAATATATTACCACTAGCTTAAAAGACTCGGCGTCGCCCGGTTTTTTTTAATTTTGTAATTGCAAATGAACTTATGAAGGACTTTCGATTTTTAAATTCTAAGTCTTTATATAGGTATTTATAATCTGAAATAGGAAGAACGACTTATCACACTCAAACTATTCCCTCAGAAAATGCTTGATATAGTTTTTTATGGCTCGTAAAGGATGTAGAATTCTGCATCCCATCGCTTGTACACAGCAAGCCTGGTAAGGGTTCAAATAAGAAGAAACAGAAATTCCTGTAACATAAAATTTTAATACCGAGGCAGAAAATTTTATTTATCACTCTCATGTTACCATAAAACTGTTTTGGGGATGAAATTAAACAGAAAGCAATATCACTTTCATACCTCTCTCTCCGAAAACCTGCGATATAATAATATACCATATTACCATACCTCGTATAGTTTTCTCTATGTCCAGGGTAGAGAAAGTTATGTGACTATATTATTTTCGTGGATTACATTCTTTAATATTTATTTATAACATGAATTATATTGATAGCTTCTCTTATTTGTCAAAATTGCATATTTTTTTTTCCAAACCCATCTGATACCATTAGCAACAATATGTTCTGTGATTTGGATTTTATAATTCTGTGTAAAAAGTGATTAAGTATAGGCTACTCAAAAAAATTTAATTTTTGGCATTTACAATCAAAATTTTTCAAAATCCATTCTTAGTGAGCACCTACATTATGAAACGAAGGTACTGTCAAAATTCCAAGTCTCTACCTATTATAGTTTAGGCTCTACGTTGATTCTCTGTCAGTCAGTCAGTCAGTCAGTCAGGACAAAGCCTCTTATATATAAAGAGATAAAATAGGTATTACTCCTGTACTGGTCAACCGATTTGGTCCAAAGTGGATAGGTATCTTCCCATGGACATTATAAATCCATAGACCAAGTTTCATGAAAATCCGATAAAGCCTATTTGAGTTATCACGCGTACACACAGACAGACATACGTTTTTTCGTCCTCACGCATCTCATAAAATACCATTCTGGCACTTAGTTGCCTGAACATTCAGGTTCTACATATATTTCTTCAAGAAAAACTGATGAAGTGAACAAACCATGGAGGGAGATGGGGATGAAGAATCAACATTTTTAACACGTCCAATTCACTGGAGTCTGAAAGATATGGCAGGAGATAATGGAGTGATTAAATCGATAGAGATCCAGGAAAGGGAGGAGAAAGTAAGCTAATGGACACTGAGGAGCAGACTTAAGGCAATTATTGTCGCCATATTGCAAGGTGATGGAGTTCCACTCTCAGGGTAATCAGGTTACAGACTGTCAACACTTACTACTCCGTCTTCCCTACATTCCTTGGAACGTGTGACACATGATGGCATATTACTTTATGGCGACTATGTAGCTCACGGATCCAGTACAAGAATAGGTGGAAATTCAACCAATTGCAAGTGTCTAACGTTTTATTTTTATCACTTTATTTTAACGCACCTAAATTCACTTATTACTAGAGGCCGGATTTTAAAGGGAATTCCTTTTTTTATATTTCATCACAAAACGTGATAAAATTGAACAGGACATTACCGAGTAAGTTTCAACTGCAAATTACCTGGTTTTAACGTCCCTTTTTTTCCTTTTTTAGGCCCATTTCCCCTTTTTTTAGGAACTTTCCCTTTCCAGTACCTTTTTTGCTAATTTATTTTGAAAAATTCGTAAATTTCCCAGTATTTGGCAATATGAAAACATTAAAAATTGTTTTCACTGATTCACCATTGAAAAAATAATTCCTCCCAGCAGAATAGAGCGCTACAGGGAAATCACAGGCTTGCCATTCCCTAAGTTTCCCATTATAACAAGGTGGGGAAAATGGATTTCGTGTGCTATTTTCCTCTGTGAGAATTTGAACAAAATAATAAAATGTCTTCAGTCATTAGATGTTACAGAATCAGCAGCTGTAGACCAAAACATGTATTTCTCTGTTGAATTTTTACACTCTATTACTTTTATATCCCTCTTTCTCCACCTTTTTTGGCAATAATTTTCCTTTTTTCCCACCTTTTTTGGCAATAATTTTCCTTTTTTCCCACCTTTTTTGGCAATAATTTTCCTTTTTTCCCACCTTTTTTGGCAATAATTTTCCTTTTTTCCCACCTTTTTTTGCCAATAATTTTCCCTTTTTTCGTCCTATTTTGGGTGAAAATTTTCCCTTTAAAATCCGGTCTCTACTTATTACTTCCTCTGCCCGTACCATAGGTACTATAGGTAGAGGAAGTATTGTTTTCGACCCCCAAAAATCGAAGTTGAGTTTTAACACATATACATGTTTTGAGGATCCCCTGAATGCAAAAGTACTATTTTCAGAAACATGAATGTGTGTGTGTGTTTGTACCTGTAAAAAGCCTAACTCCAGAACGGAAAATCACATGAAAAAGAAAATTTTGTATTTGGGTTTCGTTTTTCGCGGTTTTCTCGAAAACGGCCCTAACGATGTTCTTTAAATTTTGCACATGTGTTGATTAAACCAAAACTTTTGTTTGAAACACTTTTTCGAAAAAAATTATATGAAGGGTAGTTATAAGCCACCTACTCCGAATACTTTACTCTTTGCAATATGGCCTCTTGTTCTATATCAGAATGTGAAGTGAGAAAAATGTATTGGCTATGTTTAAAATAAAGAAAGCTACGAGAGTACATTAATAAGGTTTTATTTGGGTTACGTATCTAAACGACAATATTATCCTGTGGATATATGGATATGAGACATGGTCGCTTACTCTTTTGGAAGAACATAATCTGAGAGTTTTCGAAAACAGGGGGCTTAGAAAAATATTTGGGCCTAAGAGAGATGAAAATGGGGACCGGAGAAAAATGCATACCGATGAGCTGCATAACCTGTACTCTTCAGCGGATATAGTACGAGTAATTAAATCACGGAGGATGAAATGGGCTGGACATGTCGCACGCACGGGGTAGGAAAGACATATCTCAAAAAAATATCGAATGGGAGACCCGAAGGGAAAAGACTACTTGGAAGACCTAGACGTAGGTGGGAGGACAACATCAGGACAGATTTAAGAGACATAGTATTCGCGAGGGATGGTTGGATGGACTTAGCATAGAATTGGGTTGAATGGTGGGCTCAGGTAAGCGCGGCAATGAACCTTCGGGTTCCATAAAATATATAATATTCCTTTAGCTTACTTAGGAATTGTCTATTGCCACTGAGTAAGTAAGTATTAATATTTTATCTGACCCTCAATGAGCATAGGCTATCAGCTAAATTCAATTAAGTCCATTCCGCCTTTCTGCTCTGTTTAGACTACCACGCATAACAAGGTTTTGCGGGTAGTCTAAACAGCTCAGGCAGGCGAAATGCAACATGCAGCCCACTTGGTATGTTGAATTTAAACAGCAGTTAACAGCACATATACTTAACAGTGCACATTTCTTACGTTATATGTTAATGTTTTTGAGTACCGGTCATTTAATTGAACTTATATCATTAAACGTATTTTATATTACTTTCTGTGTTGGTTAATGTATTGATAGATAGATAGATATAGCTTATTTGCCAGAACAATACATTATTGTATAGCAACGTCAGAAATATTATAAAAATCAGAGTAACAAACACTTACAATCATAAAACTCAGCAACGTTGTACAGAGGATTAGAAAGTAAAAAAGACTTAACCTTTCTTTTGAACATTAACAATGGCAGTGCTTTAACATGATCAGGTAGACTATTGAACAAATTTAAAGATGTTATTTCAAAAGAGTTTTGAACTTTGCTATATTTGCATTTAGCAATATAAATATTAGCACTGTTTCGTGTGGAATAACTATGTACAGAAGAACATCTAATATATAAAATCGAAAGTGTGTATGTATGTATGTATGTATGTATGTTTGTTCCTTATACAAATCTACATTTCTTTACCAATTTACACGACATTTTGCACACATACCCAGTTAAGCCCGGGAAGTATAGCTGTCGACATTAAAATTCAAACAAAATACTCCTTCCCTTGAAAATTATATAATTTCTGAGAATTTTATACTGAAAAAATGAATTGCTGTTTAGTTCACATGGCAACAGTAAATTGTTTACTATGATTACATAGGGCCTTGGCAAGTATATAGCCTAATGCTTTAACGAATTATGATTCCATCGATGTAATATATTGGCGAAAATAATGACTGAAAATGAAATCCACGAAAATAAAGCACAGTGTGATGTAGTCACATAACTTTCTCTACCCTCGACATAAGAAATATTTACTCACTTCACATTTTGATGTAGAATAAGAGGGACAACTTAAGTGTGTGAGTATGCTATATCAAAAGTCTATAAATAATCCTTTCCGCTGATAAGTTATCCATACCTGTAGGCTTTGTATTAGTTGAGAAATAGGGATGTTTATCATAGGCCCTAAGCATGGGATGGAACATTTTGAGTCCTATGCTCGCAGTATATTATGTCCCGGGTTCTAGGGGAGGAAAGTATGAAAGTGATACTGCATTTCTCTTTTATTTCAGCTCCGAAACGATTGTATAGTAACATGAGAATGAGAAATAAAATTTTCCGTCAAGTCAGTACAATCTTATGTAATTTGTGTTTCTTCTTATATCAACCGCTCCCAAGCATGATGTGTAGAAGCAACGGAATGCAGCATTCCACATCCTCTATGAGCCATAAAAAGCTATATCCAGCGTTTTCTGATGGAATAGTTTGAGTGTGATAAATCTTTTTCTTCATTTCAAGTTCTACATACATAAAGTCCTTCATAAGTTAATTTCAAATTAAAAAATACAAAGCCCGGGCGACGCCGGGCCTTTTCAGCTAGTAGTGTATAAGAATCAATATTCATCTTAACAAACAAAAGACATTCCATTACAAACAAGGAGTACATAGTCAGAATACCCAATTTAATAAATAACGGTTTGCAGCGTGTCCTGGGGGATACACTACATATAAGTCTAATGGCTTTCTTCTGATGTATGAAGATTTTGTTTGCTGAAGAATGGTTACCCCAGAGTAGAATACCATAACTCATATGGCTATTTATACACCCATAATAAATAGTTTTCAAATAATTAAAAGATATATGATTTTTTTTAAATTCTAAGCACAAAAAGTCCTCTACTTAATTGTCTAGCAACACTATCAATATGTATATCATTTAATGTATTTTATATTATTTATGCCCGGTTTCTACAAACTTGTGAATTACCTATGGGTAAATTACCCATGGACAAATTAGTTCCATTTAACCTACAATGGTATAATGAGCAAGGCCTTGGAGTTGTACAGTTAATTTAATTCAGAAGGCTTTGATTCTCATTGTTATTGATTCTATGAAAGGTTAAATTTTATCCAGCCATCCATGAAAGGACAAATTAACCCAAAGATTTACCCTTGGACAGATCTAGCCCGAGTTTGTAGGAACATTTTTTCTGTCATTTTCATATTTACCTAGAGGACATTTATCTAGAAACTCACCACAAGTGTAAGTGATTGCTATCTTTAAATTATTTGTGTTTGTGTGGTGTTATTCTTGTGTAAATTGTGTAAATTCTGTGCATTAGATAATTTACCCATAGGTAATTCGCGAGTTTATAGAAACCGGCCATTAATGTGTTATGTTGTATATTTAATTTATTATTCATCCCTGGTGAAGTGAAAGAAAACACCTTATGGTCTTAATTTTGACCAAGTTGAATAAAACTATAGTAGAACTTCAATTATCCGAACTCCAACTATCCGGATTGCCAATTATCCGGATCGCTTTGAGACGGTATTCAAGTGGATTTGCAGAAGCAAGCATTGGAAAACCCTCTTTCAGGGCCTATTATTTGCAAGAAAGGGAAACTTTTAGCCGATAAAATCAACAGTTTGTCAGCAAAACAACTGACTCTGAGCGATACGCTGATGATGTGACACTTTATGTAAGCACAATACTGTACAATTTTTTCTTCTTTAAAGAATTTACCTTTTTTCATGATTTATCCAATTATTCGGATATCTGACTATTCGGATCGGGTCCGGTCCCAATTAAACCGGAAAACTTGAGTTCAACTGTATTATTATTATTATTATTATTATTATTATTATTATTATTATTATTATTATTGTACTTTGATGTAATGCCTGATATATTAATTTTTTTGTTCTATGTAAAATATTTTTACTCCATAAGATTGAATTTAGCATGGCGCTGGAACTTGGACCAAAAGTAGACAACAAGCAAACAAATTAATGGTATTAGAAATGGATTTTTGGAGGAGTTCAGCAAGAAAATCCAGGAAATAAAAAATGCAAGTTGAAAAGAATATTTTGGAAATTGTAGAAGAAAGACGCTTGAAATGGTATGGACATGTACTCAGAATGGAGGATAGAATACCCAAGAAAATTTTGGATTGGAAAGTAGAAGGAAAAAGAAGAAGAGGGAAGCCCAAAGAATGCTGGATGGATGGGGTGAAATGGAGTATTGGCGAGAAAAGGATTAAGTGAAGAAGATGCTATGGACAGGGACTTATGGAGGCAAAAGATTGTTGTGGGATGAAGAAAACCATTGTATTGTGGAATATTCCTTAATAAAAAAAATATTATTATTATTTTCATTATTATTATTATTATTATTATTATTATTATTATTATTATTATTACTACTACTGCTAGAACTGAATACGTCGATTCAATGTTGACCTACAAGAGCAATATCCTTCGGGCACTGCTGCTAGAGTGAAACCTTGACAACGACCAAATTAAAGACTAATATTCTTCATAATCCCTAGAGATACCTTGGACTGGTATCCTTCAGTGAAACAGTCAGTCTTGATGCCATACTATATGGAGAGTAAAGGAAAGGGAAAGCATGAGCTTGAGTTATTGAACAACTCAATAAAATCAGGTAAACTGATATAACAAAGTACCAGAAGATCTTTGTTTAATCAGTTATAATTGCAATTATGATATGTAGAAAATAAGTTATTTTTGTAATCGATTTCCGTTTTAAGCTTCAGACCGATTCATTAAGCAGGACTTGCAGAAGAACAAAGGTCTAAAGTTTGATGCTTAAACTTAATTCATACTCCTATACACTGATATAAGAAATTCTTAAAATATGTCAACATTTCACAAAATGCACTGGCAAAGAACTCCGCTTAATGTACGTAGGCCTAATTATTTCATAGTAATATACCTTCTGCATATAACAGTATTCATGTACTCGCAACCCAACTTCTTCCTTCACATACACTTATCAAAGGTTCTCAAGGGACTGTTTCGATAGTTTCTGAAATACCTTATTAACTTAGTCTGACACATTGTTTTAACAGTTTACCTGATTTCCCTTAACTTTGTAGCTATTTCCTAAACGGAATAAAATATTACATGAGATCGCTCTTTATATTGTCTATTACAATAACTCTAAGACTTGAATATTATAACACACACACACAAACACACATTATATATATATATAATGGGTATTTAGGAAGATATTTGGACCTAAGATATATGAAAATGGCGACTGGAGAAAACTGCATAACGACGAGCTTCATGACCTGCAGTCTTCACCTGATATAGTAAAGGTAAAAAAATCACGGAGGATGAAATGGGCTGGACATGTTGCGCGCATGGGGGAGGAAAGACATATTTCAAAAGTATTGATTGGGAGACCCAAAGAGAAAAGCCCACTTGAAAGACCTAAACGCAGGTGGGAGGACAATATTAGGATAGATTTAAGGGAATTAGGATTTCTGAGGGTTGGTTGGATGGAGTTAGAACAGAATAGGGTTGAATGGCGGGCTCAGGTAAGCGCGGCAATGAACCTTCTGTTTCCATAAAGTAGATACTGTTCCTTTAGCTTTATTAGGTACCTATTCTCATCATTGATCGCTGGGTTCTTTTCCAGCAAACAAATATATTTATTGCGAATTTTTATTTAGGATTAATGTCTGAATTCATGCATTACAAGCAGGAGGCAGCCTATATATTAAGTAACAACTAAACTCCGTGGCGCTACATCCCTGGAGGGACTTGGCTTACCACCCGACTGCTGCGTCATCTCCCGTAGGCAGATGGCAGGATTGGGGGGCATGTGGTCAGCATGCCGACACCCACGGCCGTTAATGGTGGTTTTCTTGACCGGAGCCGCTACTTCTCTATCAAGTAGCTCCTCAATTTTGAATCACGAGGCTGAGTGCACCCTTACCAGACCTCCCTACCTCAGAAAAATCCGAGGAGGTACCGGGAATCGAACCCGGGCCGACGGATCTGTAGTCAGCGATGCTAACCACAAGACCACGCCGGCGGACATATTAAGTAACAAGAATATTCATTATCCCTTCAGTGTAAGATTATATTAATTTGTTAGAAGAATTACGAATTTGACTGAAGAAGTTGCAAGTCGACAGTAAACTAACATTTTGTTGGTGATGAGGTCGTGGTTTTTATAAATGTCTTGTTTGTAAGAAGAAGGACAAAGACGCATGTATTTATGGCCAACCATTATCATACATAACTACTTGTACCAACTTTGCCTCCCTCAGCATCGACTATAGGCCCATGAGTCTGCCAACCTTATGAATATACATCCACTTTGCTTGAGGCATCGTTCATGTGTGTCTTGAAAACTCTCACTACCTGTCTGAAGACCTCGCTTCTTGGCTTTAGGATGTCATAATTCTGTTGAACGTACAAAGTCAAATAAGTTGGTAGGCAAGTTTATGCTAACATCATTCATGAGAAATTTGCTGATGGTCACAAGCTTAACTTTCAGAGCATCCCGTCAGTAAATAAAATCAGGTAAACTGATATAACAAAGTTCCAGAATGCTTTTGTTTTATCAGTGATATTTGAAATTATGACATGGAGAAAATAAGTTATTTTTGTAATCGATTTCCGAGTTAAGCTCCAGATCGATTCATTAAGCAGGGCTTACGGAAGAACAAAGTTCTAGTTTGGTAAGCATATGTGAAGGAATATGTGGGTAATGTTATTTGTCTAAGCTACCTGTATTGCAACTTCCGAAGTCATATATGAACACTGTAAAATAATATGGTGCCATGAGTACTGATTTGCATTTGATAAATTCTTTCTGATTTATTACCATAAAATAGGCTATAAATTTGGAATTACTCCGGTACCGGTCAACAGATTTGGTCCAATGTCAATATTCTTCTTCGCATGGACGTTATAAATGCGTATACCAAGTTTCACGAAAATCCGATAAAGCGAATTTGAGTTATCGCGCGTACAGTCACACGGAAATACAGACAGACGGACAGATATTTTCCCGTCCCCCACACAATCTCATAAACCACCATTCTGGCACTTAATAATTATAAAACCAATCAACCAGCTTATCGTTCTAGTAAATACATGCAATGAAGCATAAATCATGGCAACTTTATTATTCTCAAAGTAAGGCGATGGTACCATGAGAAGTTTTATGTCACGGGAAAGTATGGCGTCTCTAATATACGGACATTGTGATGTACGGTTATATCTAGGTACGAATAGAGGCGATAGTAATTTAGTTGTGAGTACCGCCGTGAAGCATGAATATGACAAGATGTGAACAGCATTCTTACGTCAAAAAAGTCACTATCCGAGGGAGAAATGGCAGAGAATACCACAAGGAGCTGATGGGAGTTTTGGGGAATTATGCCCATCCGTACTGAACTTTAACGGATCGTGGAGCGGTGTGCTTTCATGCTTCCAACTGACGCAGTACATCAGTGGCACGATGCAGTCGTGTATGGATGCTTATGGGTTTCTATCCTACATCTAAATTATTAGAACATCTATTGATGTATTAGAACATACCTGAGCAACTGAGGGGAAACGTTTTAGTCCCCCATCCTCCTGTGACGTATGAAACTTGCTCTTCATGTTCAGTGTCACGTCGAAACTGCTTTATGCTGACGTCAAGGGTGACTGTAGTGGGAGAAATTCCCCTACCGCACAGTGACACAATGTGCCACAGATGCGCACCCATGCAATACTTCCTAGCTCAATGTTTAGTAGAGGTTTTGTCGGTTTGAAAGGTGGGAAATTATTTTAAAAGTGTTGAGAGAAAAACATGGACATAGTTGCATTCAAATAGTAAAACATATTCAATCCGTGATATTTATTTTTTAATGACTTCCTGTTGGGATTTTCATATAAACTACGTATCATTTTGAAGCAGATAAATGTGGTTCTTTTGTGCATTGAAGACAAAACAAAAAGAAAACAGATTTTTTTACCAAAAGTGTAATTTTCAACGCTGACATATACCCAGTGGCGTAGCCAGAAAATAGTTTCGGGGAGGGTCGAAAGTGCTGGGGGGTTTGGGAGGTAGGCTATGGAATAACCCCCAAGGAAAGGGGTACGGGGATTCACCCCCGGAAATAAAAAAATAAAAATATATAACCAATAAGAATCACATTTTACACTATTTTAGCATTGAAAAACTTGTTAGTAAATTTGTTTATTACCAACTTAAACAAGAATTGGTTACCTAAGTTATAAAACTTTTTACTATTTATAAGAAATGTAAAATAACAAACGAACTGTGGAAATAACAGTTCTGCATTTACAAGCTTAGTATTTTATTATTAAATAAAATAATTACATTTTTGACAAAATGGAGCTTTAAAAACAAATAGAATTTTAGGTGTTGATTTTGTGGGAGGTCCGGACATCCTGCACCCCCCTTCCCTACGCCACTGTTAATGTACCATAAGCACACTGAAGAATATATTCTGTTCAACACAATCAGCCTGAAATCTGTTAGAAGAGTAGGTAATGTGAATGGTAAATAGAGATTAGTGTAGTGTTGTTTGTCTGTGATAAAGAAGATACACGTGAACACAAGATACTTAATGAGGGCGGGCGCTATAAGAGGATTCCACACACCAAGCTGACTTTATGAATCTGTATCTCATAATGCTTTACATGGAAAATACTGTAAATGAACCCTTTTCTTCATGGTATGCACACCTGGTTAAGGGAAGTAGGAATTGCGATGGATTGTTGGATGGAGTTAGCATAGAATAGGGTTGAATGGCGGGCTCAAATAAGCACGGCAATGAACGAAGGGGCTCCATAAAATAGATAATATTCCTTTAGCTTGTTTAGGAATTGTCTGTTGCCATTGAGTAAGTAAGCAACAGAAATAACGACTTATGAAAATGGTTTGTTGATGTTATTAAACAAGTATTAATTAGGATTAATTAAAAAAAAAAATTAAAATTTGTTTCCTCACATGTTTTTTCTCATTTGTACGCCTTTTTCACACTTTATAGCCAGATTTATTTGAGTTAGCATTGCATATTATTCCATTTACTGGAACAGAACTGCGTTGTAAACAATACAACGCACTCTATCGTTGTTATCTTAAAAATAAAATCCTGGCTTAATTTTACCGTCATTTCTGGCAGATGAATTTGTTACCACAGTAGCGAAGAAACTGCAGACTCATGAGGAAAAGAGATAAATGACTGCTTCAATCTTGATACAATAAACACCAGTAGAGTATTCCCGCAAAACCTCGACGACTCAATCAGAACAGCATTGGGTTATATTTTATATAGTACTAGCATGTGCCCGCGGCTTCGCCCGCGATAATTATTTCAAGAATTAAAAATTAAGAGCATAATAGTTAAATCATTACATTTATTAACACCTAATTCGCATGGACTACATACCACGATCAGATAGCATCGACTGGTAAAAGCGACCTCAGATTCGAGTTTCTTGGCCAAGAAAACCTCTGTATAGTGAGATTCGTCCAAATAAAACAACGTTTGACCATATTTAGGGCTTACAACTTCAAGCGATCGCGAAAGTTTTGTTTTTAAGGTTTGACAAAAATAGCCAAAGCCAACTGTAATTGATTTGACATTGAAATGTATAACTGAAAACTTATGTTTTGAAAACGCAAAAAATTCACGTTTTTTGCCAGTTTTTCACTCATAACTCACGAACGAAAACTAAAATTAAAATTCCGGCTTCGAGGTGCATTTTCCGACCCTTCAGCACACCTATGTTTAAAATTTCAGATCTCTGCGTTCAGTAGATTTCGCTGGACATCGAGGAGAATTCCTTTTATTAATATAGATAATATGAATTATAATGATACCTTCTCTAATTTGTCAAACATCCATTTAATTTAATCCAAGCCCACCTGATACCACTGGTAACAATACGTTCTGTGAATTTGTTTTGATAATTTTATGTAAAAAGGGATTAAGTATTTTCAAAAACATTTAATTTTTGGCATTTAGAATCAGAATTTTTCAAAATCCTTTCTTAGTGAGCACCTACATTATGAAGCGAAGGTACTGTCAAAATTCCAAGTCTCTACCTGTTATAGTTTAGGCTGTGCGTTGATTCCTGTCATTCAGTCAGTCAGTCAGGATAAATACTACTAAAAAAAAAACAGTCAGGACAAAGCCTTTTATATATATAGAGATATACAAAAAGGAGAAAACATCTATTTTTATCAAGTTCAAAGCTGAAAATATGATAACATGACAAATATACGTCAGAAGGCCATGAATATAACACGCGAAATACTTTTTTTTTTCGATTTATTAACTGAACCAACAAATTTTAAAACTGCTGTTCAAGTTTTGGACCAAGACTATTAATTTCATTTATTTTGCAATAATCATGAATTAGATGGTTTAAGGAACTAACAATTTAAGTCTACAATTAGAAAATGTACATGATTACTCCTAAAATTACATCCTTACTTCTGTCATTAGTATAACTTTTTGTATTTTAAATTTTAAGGAAGCAACCTGTATTGCAACTTCTAAAGCCGTACAAGAAAACAGTAAAACAACATGTTGTCATGAGAACTGATTTTCATTTGATAAATTCTTTCTAATATATTACAATGAAATAAGAACTAAATTGAGCTTTCCTCCGGTACCGGTCAACCGATTTCATTCAAAATCAATAGGCTTCTTTCTATGGACGTTATTAATGAGTATACCAAGTTTCATGAAAATCCGATGAAGTATATTTGAGGTATATCGCATACATGCACACGGATAGACGGACAGACATTTTCCCATCCACCACACACTCTTATAAAGTGCCAATCTGACACTTATTAAACATATTTTTTATGACAGAAAATGTGGATTCCTGTCTACTGAATGATAAATATTACAACAGAACACAATTTTCGAAAGCATATTGATAAAATAATAGATGAAGCTTATGGACAGTTAGGATTTATTTTTCGTAATTCCAAAAATATTAAAGACGAACGTGTCTTACAATTACTTTAAAATAGTTTTGTACGAAGTAAGTTAGAATATGCATCAGTTATATGGTCACCATTGTATAAAACTCATATTAATGACATAAAAAAAATTCAGAAGAGTTTTCTTCGATATATGTATTTTAAAAAATATGATAGATCTGCTTTAATTGATAGAATTTCATATAATACTTTATTAAATGAATTTAAATTTGTTACTTTAATTGGTAGAAGGTTGGTAGCGCAACAGTTATTCTTAAATAAAATTATCAATGATAAAATTGATAGTAATGAACTTTTAAAACGTATTAAATTTAATGTAGTGGAATTAAATTTAAGGAATAGGGAATTGTTATATATTCCTGTCATTAGGTCAAAAATATTAGAATGTTCATCTTTCATTCAAATGTGTAAACGATTTAATTCTCTATCACTTCAAAATGCTCTTCTGGATTTTGACTTGTCAATGAATCAGTATATAGGACTTCTTCATAAACTGTTATATTTTCCATATGATTTGGCTTAATTTTTAGATTGTCTTGTTAAATTAATTGTAGTTATTGTAAATCATTTATGTATTTTTTTTCTTTATCCTCACACATTCGTTCATTTATTGTATTGTATTTTTATAATGTACAACATGTATTGGCGAAACTACGCCAACTGTAATTGGGATTTATTCCTGTAGTTGGCAGAATAAAATAAATAAATAATTGATGTTTCACCACATAAATGTGGTGAAAACGTCGACCAGGAATAATACTCCCCGTACAAGAGCTGATTCTCACACAATTTTGCTCATGTACCGTACCAATCATTTATAGAATTGGTTCACAATAAACTAGTCTCTATATATATAAAAGGCTTTGTCCTGACTGACTGAATGAATGACTGACTGATTGACTGAATGACAGGAATCAACGTACAGCCTAAACTATAACAGTTGGAATTTTGACAGTACCTTCGTTTCATAATGTAGGTGCTCACTAAGAAAGGATTTTGAAAAATTCTGATTCTAAATGCAAAAAATTAAATGTTTTTGAAAAAACTTAATCCCTTTTTACATAGAATTATCAATTCCAAATCACAGAATATATTGTTGCCAAATGGTATCAGATGGGCTTGGAAAAAACAAATGAAATGCACTTTTGACAAATAAGAGAAGTTATCAAAATAATTAATGTTATAAATAAATATTACAGAATGAAATCCACTAAAATAATGGAATCACATAACTTTCTCTACCCTGGACATAGAGAAAACAAAACGAGGTATGGTAATGTGTATATTATTATATTATATCGCAGGTTTTTGGAGAGAAAAGTACGAAAGTGATAATGCTTTCTGTTTAATCTCATCTCCAAAACGGCTTTATGGTAACATAAGAGTGGGAAATTTCCCGCCTCGATATTACAATTTTATGTTACAGGAATTTCTGTTTCTTCTTATTTAAACCTCTACCAGGCTTGCTGTGCACTGTACAAGCGATGGGATGCAAAATTCTAGATCCTCTATGAGCCATAAAAAACTATATCAAGCGTTTTCTGAGGGAATAGCTTGAGTGTAATAAGTCGTTCTTCCTACTTCAAATTATAAATGCCTATATAAGGACCTAGAATTGAAAATTGAAAATCCTTCATAAGTTAATTTCCAATTACAAAATACAAAACCCGGGCGACGCCGGGTCTTTTAAGCTAGTAGTTCTATAAACAGAAGACCTCGCGTCCAGATTTTTTGGGATGTAAACTTTGCAGATTTAATTATGGGCCAGTATTTTCTCACAACTGAGAGTATAAACTTTATATATTATGCCAGCAGTATATCAGCATACAATATTTAGACATCAATCTTCATAACTATGAATTTTTGGACAGCTTCCATTAGGCCATCTTTAATGTTCGTTGCAGCCTTGTTTTATTACTCAAACTTTGGTGTTTGTGGTTATTTATAGATTTAACAACATTCCCATGTGCTGCAACCTGCCTAGTTTTATTATGACGATAACAGCATGTATTTTATGTCCTCCGTATTACAGAATTCCCGTCATATTTAACTGCATTGCAGAATTAGTATCCGTCATTAAATATAACGCTGAAACGGTTCTATTATTAAAGGCTAATTGTTGACGTTCGTGTAATATGAACATTTGTTTAACGGAACTCTCTTTTTCTAGGTAAAGTTTCATTTTACGGGCCGAGCCTATTCACGTAAAAAAAGTGTGCGTGGAACGCCACGCGACAGAAGTGAAAATTGTTTTAATTTTTATTTTTTTCAATTTATGATTATTGGATTTTTTTCAATTTTGCATTATTGGACTTTTTAGTAATGGGTTTTCGGAATTTTTAAATTTTGAATATTGGATTTTTTAATTATGGATCTTTGATTTTTTATTTTTTAATTTTGGATTTTTTAAATTTTCGATCTTTGAATTTTTGATTTTTTAAATTTTTGAGTTTTTAATTTTTAAATTTTGGATTTTATTATTTATGAAATTTTAGATTTTTATTTTTTTAAATTTTTAATTAGGCCCTATGTTTTTTTTAAATTACGGAAATTTGGATTTTTTAATTTTGGATTTTTAAATTTTTAATATTTGGATATTTTAAATTTTGGATCTTTGAATTTTTTAATTTTGGAATGTTTTATTCTTCTATTTTGGATTTTTTATATTTTGGATCTTTGAAATTTTTATTTTTTTAATTTTTTAATTTTAGATTATTGATTTTTTAATTTTGGATTTTTAGATTTTTTCAATTATTATTATTATTATTATTATTACTAGGCCTACTACTACTAGTACTACTATTCCCATTTGCAGGTCCTCGTACTAGGTCTGAAAAATTTCCTTTGATTACTCCTAATCATTGAGTTGACTGTTTTCTGTGCAGTCCGCTCCGAAACACCCTACTAATTTCGTGACGGTTTTCAGCGTTACATTAATTTCGTGACGATTTTTGAGCGTTACACAAGTTCCCGATTTACCCCTTACCGCCGCTAAAGAAGTTTCACTTCAAAAATAAAATCCGGTAAACTGATATAACAAAGTGCCACAATGATTTTGTTTAATCAGTGATAGTTGCAATTATATGTTTACTATTATAAATACTATTATCCTAGTACTACTATTATCGTAGTGTGCCTGTTAAACACTTACAATATTCAAAATAACATAAATAACTATTTCGTGTATAAAAATTTGGTCTATAACGTAGACACCGGTAGATATGTTTCGGACAAAGCACAAACGTAAGCCAACACAATAGGCTATGAGTTTCTCACAAAACATTACTTATGAACTTCATTTTCCTCTATTTATTGAAAGTCCTTATCATAGTTTAATATTACTTTAAATATTTTTAAATATTAGTTTATTACTTGTTTTTCGTATTTTTAACTTCAAGGGAGAAATAAATTTCTTTACAAATAAATGACAATTCAAAACGCAGAGGTATTTCTTTTGCTGCTGACCAAAAGAGCCTGAATTCCGCTCCATACGAAATTACAAAGGAGATATTTGACGAGAAATTACTATTCTGAGGACAAGCGAACTGAAATTATTTTCCTTTTAAAATTCACGATTCAAAATTACATAAAAGTCGTACGATATTCGACCGTTATAAGATCTTAAATGAGTGTTTTTCCTTTATCTAACAATTATTTATAGAGGGTGTTAATGAATAACACCGAAATATTTAACCTGTGTAGGCCTATAGAGGGAACATAGACAAGCAACTTTCATTAGGAGATTTTTGATCCAAGGATTCTATTTTTCCTGTTACGGCATAAAATCTCCCAGGGCATGACCACCACTGACTTATAACATTTGAAAAATAAAATAAAAACAAAGGAACTTCGTTGTTAAAACTGTAGTTATGAATAAAAAAACTAATGCAGTGGCGGCCAGTCATGTAATTAATCTGTAAATTTTGCAGACTATGGAAACACTAAATAAACTATGATATAGCTGTTGATGAATGATTAAAAATCAGGTTTTTATCGATCACTAAGAAGGCATAAAGTCAATGCAATGAAAATTTTAACCCTATTTAGCTTAATTATTGACTTATGAGAACAAAATTGTAATGACTTCAATGCCCTGTAGGATAACCGTTTTACGTCACAGAGTAAAAATCTCTATTGTCTATGTCCCCTCTATACACATGTAAAACATTTCGGGTTTTTCATTAACTCCCTGTATTCTTATGATTAGACTTCGGACTTTTAGGTCGCTAAAAATGCTGTTTTAGGTACCTAAAATAGGTTCTAAAAATTGGAAAATAGGTTCTAAAAATCGTAAAATAGTCTCTTATAAAATCGTTAAGTTGCCAATCTTCTGAAATATCTCAATTGCAATGCAGAATATTATATTTAATGAAGTCACCATTAATAAAAAATCATGATAAAACACAGATATCGGCCTATGGTACACAGAATTATATAGACCTATTACTAGGGCCTGTATTAATTTCCATAACAGTTCAAACTTAATCCCTGCGCCCAGAAGCTACGCACCCCGCACCCTAGCATATTCAACCCCTTGTATCCCTCAGTGATTCAGAGAACTAGGCCAATTTTTTTTTACTGTATGTGTTTTTTGTTTGTTTGTTTTTTGTTGAAACATTCCTCACTATTTAACCAAGTCACAAATGTGTCATGTACTGCACATTCCGAGCTAAACATTTAGTACGAACTGAAAATAAATGCTAGAATTTATAACAAAATTACTTTTTTTAATTCTTTAGAGGAAAACAAGCAAAAAAGCAAAATTGGGCTCTAAGGTAAAAATAGGCTGTTTTAGGTCCTTTAAAAGAATCAGTTTTAGGCATAGTCAACTCATGAAACATGCATATACAAGTTTTCGTCCATGTATTACTTAAGGATTAAAATAGGTTTTTTTCCTAAAATCCGAAGTCTACTTATGATTTACATATGTGTTTTTATTAAAATTCGCAGCGATTCATTGGGCTTGGGCAAATTTAATTCGCCACAGATACAATTCTTGCAGTAGCCTGTTAAGGTAGTTAAAGTAAAGGTAAAGTGATCCCTATACAGGCCATGGAGGCCCAGAGGGTTCCAGGAGGTTGAGGCTCCCAGATTTTGGACATTCGGCACATGAAGGTGGTAAGGTTGTCAGCCTTACGCACCGACCGCCTTTACCCCCAGGATTGCTCCTGGTACTCATTTCTGTTAGAGGCTGAGTCGACCCCAGGGCCATAGTGCCACCAGAAGGATTAGGCCAATTGAAAAATCTCAACGACCTCATCGGGAATCGAACCCGCGACCTTCCGGTTTGTAGCGCAGTGCCTCAACCACTACGCTACGGCGTACCCCCTGTTAAGGTAGTTACATCTTAAAATTTTCGATATGTGTGGAAGACTGAATGAAATCCTCAGACGCTCTTGAGAATGTGAGTATGCTAGAGACCACTCTAAACTTTCACCATCAGTGCAAACGCTCCTGGAAAATCCCATTAGACATTTAAATTTGTTACAAGCTATACGAGACAGTTTGATGCATATGGAGTGGATCTAACACGTCCGATAATAACATTTTAAAAGCTATTACTACATTACAAGCAGAGAAACCACACGTTTGAAGTCTGCCGTTGTATAATTCACTTCTGACATAATTCTATTGCCTCTTGACTGCATGGAATTTCTCAGGAATACATTCATAGATAATTTCCTCACACAGATTTCCACGTAAACCCATACGGAAATTTATTGAAGATCAAAGGTAGTGTGTGTTAAAATCAGAGCAATAATTTAATTCTAATTCTAATCCAAGTTCAATGGCATAGACAATCCCGAAGTAAGATAAAATCAGGTAAACTGATGTAACAAAGTGCCAGTATGTTTTTTTTAATCAGTTATGACTGCAATTATGATATGCAGAATGTGTGTTTTTTTTAAAATTGATTTCCAAGTTAAGCTCCAGATTTATTCATTAAGCAGGGCTTACGGAAGAAGAAAGGTCTACCATCTCGGCCACCTGGGTCATTTTAACGGTCTAGTTGGATAAGCGCATGTAAATCAATATGTTTTTTGTCATAGCTACCTGTATTTTAATTTCCAAGGCCTTATACGATCACAGTAAAACAATAGGCTATGTTGTCAAGATAACTGATTTTCATTTTTTTGATAAATTCTTTCGAATACGTATATTACCATAAAATAGACACTAAATTGAGCATTACTCCGAAACAGGTCAACCGATTTTATCCATTATGAATAGACGTCTTCCCATGGACATTATAAATGTGTATACCAAGTTTCATAAAAATCCGGTAAAGCGTATTTGAGTTACCGCGTCTTTAAAATATACACTAAATTGGGTTTTACTCCGGTACCGGTCAACAGATTAGGTTCAAATTCAATAAGGCACTTCTTATGGACGTCATAAATGGGTATACCAAGTTTCATGGAAATCCGATACAGCGTATTTGAGTGATGGCGCCTTTCTAATAGAAAGGCGCCATAATCTATTAAAATAGGCACTAAATTGGGCATTACTCCGGTACCGGTGAACCGATTTGGTTCAATATCAATAGGGTTCTTCTATAAATGTGTTATCCAAGTTTCATGAAAATCCGAAAAAGCGTATTTGAGTTATGGTGCGTACAGACACACGGACAGACAGACGGACAGACATTTTTTCGTCCACCACACAATCTCATAAAGTACCATACTGGCACTTAATAAAGGAATATTATCTATTTTATGGAACCCGAAGGTTTATTGCCGCACTTACCTGAGCCCGCCATTCAACCCTATTCTGTGCTAACTCCATCCAACCATCCCTCGCAAATCCTTCTTCCCTGAAATCTATCCTAATATCGTCCTCCCACCTGCATCTAGGTCTTCTAAGTGGTCTTTTTCCCTTCGGGTCTCCCAGTCAATACTTTTGAGATATGTTTTTCCTCCCCCATGCACGCAACATGTCCAGCCCATTTCATCCTCCGTGATTTAAATATCCGGTGACGAGTAGGCTACAGGTTATGAAGCTCGTCATTATGCAGTTTTCTCCAGTCCCCATTTTCATCTCTCTTAGGCCCAAATATTTTCTTAAGCCCCCTGTTTTCCAACACTTATGTTCTTCCCAAAGAGTAAAACCAAGTCTTAGGCAACTGTTTACATAATGCAGAATTATACAAAATATGAACTCAAACTGGAAAACTGGAAACAATATGGAAGATAAACTTCAAAATATGTTTTACTAGCTGACCCATCAATGCATCGCATTGTTAGATTTATGCATATAAGGTTAAGTGAACACAATTTAAAGTCGATTTAATGTACTTCTATAAATCATCAGCCGTCCAGCCAACACGGTGGACGTATTTATATTCCACATACTCCTTCACCCGTAGTTTACTCTGATTATGTCTTAAAAAAAATTAATCGTTCTGTTTCAATTTTGGCAAACATATAGTAAATAGCTGGGCGTAGGGGATGCGTTCTCTCCTCTCATGAATTCTGGTCGGGACAAGTTACCTAGGTAGTGTTTTTCCGGGATTTTTCCTCACCTGTGAGACAAATGTCTGGTAACTTTAGGCTCTGGTAACTTTAGGCCCTAGTGGTCTCCGGATATCATTTGGCAGTCATTATCATCCTCATCCCATCCTCGCCTTGTTCAGAGTGAGTGTGTGAATGGTGTATCTCGTCCTATGTGTTCGTGTTGTCTCGGAGGTGGCCCCGGCATTGGACTGATCACTCATCCAGGAGGCCCTCCATGTCCTTGTCTGGTCAAGAAATTATGTATGTGATCCATAGATAATCTCCCTCCCGACAGGTCGTGGCCCTCTAAGGCCCGGGCAACGTGGGTCGCTTAAAAGACCCCAAAATGGAGAGGGAAAAACTAAGGTAAAGATAGAGAGATGATATGGTAAATGGAAATTAATCAGGAAATTATATATATTGATACTATATGAACTATCTTTCGCAATACAGTCCTAGGCTAACTATAAGAAAAGAGTTCAACTCTTAATAATAGAACTCAGGACCTTCTAAATTTACTTCGTGTCACAAAATAGTTAATATTAATTTACAGGAATTCTATTGATAGCCATTCTCATAATTTTATATATATTAGGTCTACATGAAATCACACTGTCATGCCAAGCCACCTGTGTAGTTTAAAAAAAATTATGTTGTCATGGGGATTGTGTACATGCAGTATGAATTCCTTTTGGTGAATTTCATAACTTTACAGCCCTATTTTGGCCCTTAGAGGCCAAAGATTTTGAAATCATTTCTTAGTGCGCATCTAGAGCCTAGGAGCAATATGTGTACCAAGTTTCACGTTCCTAGGCTGCATAGTTTTTTAGAAACTGTGATCAGTCAGTGAGTCAGTGGGTTTTGGCTTTTATATATAGACTAGCTGACCCATCAATGCTTCGCATTGTTAGATTTATGTATATATAGGTTAAGTGAACACAATTTAAAGTCGATTAGATGCATTTCTATAAATCATCAGCCGTCCAGCCAACGCGGTGAACGTATTTACCCATATATTCCACATACTCCTTCACCCGTAGTTTGCTCTGATTATGTAAAAAATTTAATCGTTCTGTTTCAATTTTGGCATACATGCAGTAAACAGCTGGGCGTAGGGGATGCGTTCGCTCCTGTCACGCAGCGGGCTCCGGTTCGAATACTGGTCGGGACAAGTTACCTAGGTAGGGTTTTTTTCCGGGATTTTTCCTCACCTGTGAGACAAAGGTCTGGTAATTTTAGGCCCTAGTGATCTCCGGATATCATCATCATCCCATCCTCGCCTTGTTCAGAGTGAGTGCGTGAATGACGTATCTCGTCCTATATGTTTGTGTTGTCTCGGAGGTGGCCCCGGCATTTGGCTGATCACTCATCCGGGAGGCCCTCCATGTCCTTGTCTGGTCAAAAAAGTATGTATGTGATCCATAGATAATCCCTCTCCCGACAGGTCGCGGCCCTGTAAGGCCCGGGCAACGTGGGTCGCTTAAATGACCCCAAAGGGAGGGGTAAAAACTAAGGTAAATATAGAGAGATAATATGGTAAATAGAAATTAATCATGAAATTATATCTATTGATATTCTATGAACTACCTGGGGGTAAAGGCGGCCGGTGCGTAAGGCTGACAACCTTACCACCTTCACGTCCCGATTGTCTAAAAATCCGGGAGCCTCAACTTCTTACAACCGTTCCGCTTGTCTAAAAATCCGGGAGCCTCAACTTATTGGAACCCTCTGGGCCTCCATGGCCTGTAATAGGGAACACTTTACTTACTATCTTTCGCAATGCAGTCCTAGGCTAGCTATAAGAAAAGAGTTCAACTCTTAAGAATAGAACCCAGGACCTTCTAAATTTACTTATGTCAAAACATAGTTGATAATCATGTATAGGAATTCTATTGATAGCCTTTCTCATAATGTTATATCTATTAGGTCTACATGAAATCGCAGTGTCATGCCAAGCCACCTGTGTAGTTTAAAAAAAATAATGTTGTCATGGGGATTGTGTACATGCAGTATGAATTCCTTCTGGTGAATTTCATAACTTTACAATCCTAGTTTGGCCCTTAGAGGCCCTTAGAAGCCAAAGATTTTGAAATCCTTTCTTAGTACGCCTCTAGAGTCTATGCGCAATATGTGTACCAAGTTTCACGTTCCTAGGCTGTATAGTTTTTGAGAAACTGTGATCAGTCAGTGAGTGAGTGAGTGAGTGGGTTTTGGCTTTTATATATAGATTAAACCTAAAACCTCAAGAACATGCAATATGCAAGGAGTATCCCAAAAAAAAAGGCCAAAACATGAAAATATCCACAGAAAAAGTACACATGATTGGAATCAGTAAGTCATGAAATGAATATTTAGGAAGTTTGAGCTGGCCCCTGATTTTGGTGACATGTCATCTTTTAACTAAACATCATGGACGTTACCCACTATTGTAGATGTTCTTTTCATGACTTACATTTTATAAAAAACAGTAATTTTTAGGGTCTTTTTTTGTTTTTCCCCTATTGTTTATTTTATGTCATTTTAAGAATTCAATGTCATTTTATGGTAACTTTAAGGTATTTTTTCCACATTTCATGTTTTTAGGTAATTTTTTGAAATATAAAGTCATATTTTCTAATTTTATGTTGTTTCTCGCATTATATAGAGTTTTTATGCATTTACTTACATGAATACTATCGGAACTCTAAATATGCGTAAATAAATACATTTTTTAATATTTATAATCTGGATATTCAAAGACGGTGTTTGCTGTTTGCATTTAAGTTTGTGTACCAATTAACTAATTACAAGACTTTAATTGGGTCAAAAACATAAATGTGAATGGACACAAATCTTATGAATGAACTAGTATTTTCATTAAAAAATGTTGAGACATTTCTTCAGTTTTTTGATCATTTTTTGTATTTTGCAGTATTTTTATAGCTCATTTTTTAAAAGTATTTTTAAGTCGTCAAAATCCTGGCCCTGGTAATAAGCTTATGTAATTTGCAAGGAAATCCTGTCTTTACTCATAAGAAATTCTGACTCCTTCCCGTGATAACTATGATTATTACAGATTTCAGTTGTATTGAAATTTCCTGCCTATAAATTCTTGACTCTAATCCGAGAACAGTAATTGTTATTTTGGCACTCACTATAGTTGTATGTATTGCAACCTGGGAAAGTTGCTAGGTCAACAGGAATTACGCTAATGAGCTATCGAGTTGACAATTTCAATGTCCGTCACCCCAACGCATTTAACCACATACTGATAGTAAGCTGATTAATAACTTATAGCTGTAAAAAACAACGCTGTGGCATTAGCTTATGAAATATATTTAAATAATTATTTATGACAGGTTAAAATGATAGCCTATACAGGGTGTTAATGAACAACACTGAAATATTTTACCTGTGTATAGAGGGGACATAGACAAGCAACTTTTATTAGGAGATGTTTGCTCTGTGGATTTAAGTTTTCCTATTACAGCATAAAATCTCCCAGAGCATGGCCGTCACTGACTTCTAACATTAGAAAAAAATGCAAAACAAAGGAACTTCGTTGTTAACACTGTAGTCAGTAGTTACGAGTAAAAAAAGACCAATGCAGTGGCGTTTAGTCATGTGATTAGACTGTAAATTTTGCAGATTATGAAAACTCTAAACTATGATAAAGCTGTGGATGAATGATTAAGAATCTGGTTTTTATCGATCACTAGGAAGGCATGAAAGCAATTTAATGAAAATTTTAACCCTATTTCGCTTAATTATTGACTTATGAGCACCAAATCATAATGACTTTAATGCCCTGTAGCATACACATTTGACGTCATAGAGCAAAAATCTCCTAACAAAAATTGCTTATCTATATCCCCTCTTTATACAGGTAAAATATTTCGGTGTTATTCATTAACACCCTGTATAAAAACCTAATTCTTAATCATTCATCATCAGCTATATCTTAGAGTTCCATAATCTGCAAAATTTATAGGCTAAATATACATTACTGGCGCCACTGCATTTGTTTTTTATTAATAACTCCAGTGTTAAAAATGAAATTCCTTTGTTTCACATCATTTTAAATGTTAGAAATTAGTGGCGGTCATGCCCTTGGATATTTTATGCTATAAAATTGAATCCATAGAGGTTGGCTACTGGGAAATTATCTGATATGACCAAGTTCGCCAACTTACTTGCTTCTATAATCTTCTTTAACATGGATTTTTTTTATTATCTTTATTAAACAACATGCTCCATTGCAATGCAGCAATACTACATGCATTCCTTTTATCTTAACTACTCAAAAATATCTACATATGTGAACTGATACAAAAAAATCTAAAGCAATTCGTACAATTTGTGAACAAAATAAATTTTGAAGCTCTACAAACAAACCAAATACATAATTCTTTAGCATGGATGTGGAGCAAGGCATGCTGAAGTTTGAATTTATCAAGCTAATAAACAACTAGAGAGGATTATAAAAGAGCTGACATTCCCATTTTCCAAGTAATTTCATTTACAACTAAACCCCATGACTAGAATTATTCCCTCATATTGTTGTCGATCAGTCCAATTAACTTTTCAACAAAGGTGGATGCACTCAGGGAAAGTGTTGGCTGGCGTTTAGGTATACTCACTTCTTTGTTATATCATATGGCAAAGCATTTAATTAACTACAACTGAGTGTGGCCACTCATGTGGAATATTATTGACCTGTCAACTTCTGAAGCAGAAATAAAGGCGTATTTTACATTCATTATGCCTAAATATCCACTGTAATTGGAAGCAGGGACGTATTTAGCTACTTAAGCGCAGGGCCGTAGATAGGATAATTCCGGGAGAGACGGCCATGCGGGGGAGACGACCAATCGCTCTGATTTCAAGGCCGATAAACATATTTGAACGTAACTTGGTAGGCGGCAAGCTTTTGGTACTAAGAGTCGATTGTTGAACACCTGCGCTGTTTATATTTAGAAATCCGCGTTTGATTTAACATTACTGTTTTCTAACTGGCCATTTATTTTTTGTATGTTGAATGAAATAAGCAGAAGTCCGACATTATTACTAACAGTTAAACGATACTCACTGTGTGAGGAGAGTGAACCTTATATATTTCACTTGTATTACGTGTTCTGTTCTAAACTTTTCGATTTTTAACTATTGAGTATGGCCATCTCACCTTTACAAATAGGAGAGATGGCCAACAACTTAAGAGCCATATTTTCAAGATCTTCTGATTTTTTCTAACGCGTAATGTAAAAATTTTCACTTAAAACTAATTTCCATCGCTTCTCAATTACTTATTTATTTTTATTGCTAGGGAATTGACATAAACGAACATATTAATACGTATACCTTAATGAAACAATTTTGAAATCCAATCCGGAAAGATGTATGTAAATAGAGACGACTTTGACAGTGTACCCCTAATTAAATACATTATTAAATTCATTTTCAAAATTATTTATGTGCTTAAAAAGTGGATTGAACTCATGTTTCTATGCCAAAGGTGGCTCCATAATATTGTATTATTTTTCATATTTACGTTTTCCTGTCATCAACTAACAAAGTCGAAAGATGGAGAAAAATGATGTAGAGGCTAGATGGTATGCCCTTCCCCGCCATGCATGCAGTAGTGGCATGCGGTAGAGTTTAGTTATCTTTTCAGAAATGTATCAGAACTTTTCAGTTGCTCAGAATTGATTCTGTTTTTCAAAATATGTTTATTTTTACGTTGTGATATCTTATTTGGCAATTAAGTTTATTTTATTTGTATATATTTATTGGAGAAGAGCTAACTAGTCTTTCTACTTTTTTACCTGTTCTTTCTACCTTCGAAAACTGTCCCTATGTCCTATGGCAATCTCCCCCTGACACCTCGGGTGAGATGGCCAACGCACCATTTTTTTAAATGTTGGGATTTCTCACCCTAAATTACTTTTTTTCTCCATAAAAAATTATGCTAAGAGAATGTGACATCCAAGGATCTAATTGAACATTTTGCACATGAATTATCTTGAAAATCCTTCAAGTTATTAAGCATTAAAAAAGCATGGCCATCTCACCCGGATTTACCCTAGGCAGTGGCGAGATGGGCCCCCGCCAAGGGCGCAGGTACAGAGAGGGCGCAAAATTAAACATGAAAAATCCTGCCTTTTTTAGACTGGTGCAATTTATCAAGCAATAAAAGTTCCACGTTAATGGAAGAAATGTTTGAGGTTATTAAAAATTACTGCACGTGAACTTTTGAGGGAGGAGTAGTTTGTTTGAATTTTAATGTTGACCGCGTTACTTTCCGGGCTTAACTGGGTATCTGTGCAAAATTTCGTGCAAATTGGTCAAGAAATGTAGATTTGTATAGGGAACATACATATATACATACATACATACATATCCACATATCCACAAACACACATTCAACTTTATATATTAGATATTCATTTAGTTCAGCTGTGTTAATTTTAGCTAAAAGACCATATCAGGGGTTCGGGATCTGTGTCTATATAGTAGGGTAGGCCATGGAACTATTGATTGTCAACTGTTTCCATTGCTGGCGAATTTTATGTAGTAAATTTAAACTGATATTACATTAAATGGACTTGATAAAGGATGAAATGAAGATGATTCATGGCATGTAAATATCCAATTCGGCACCCTCAAACAGATACACGCACTACAAATCTCTAGAATACATAACTACATGTCACTAAAAAGAAACACACTCGGAAATATTGCACATAAGACCTATCCGCACTTAGGTCTATCCTGCGCCAAAGTACAAAGACACAAGTACTCAGCCCAAACACGTCACACCATCAACATCCCCTACGGATGTACATAAGGGCACAATAGGTATACACACATCACATATGGTTACCAAAATTTGGTCTGACCGGAGGTTTAGGCTTAATTGCTTGGCACTCCGGGGGTAAGGGTGGGCACACAAAAAAAAAAAAAAAAAAAAAATCCAATTCGGCATTTGCCTTTACGACTGGGGAACCATAAAAAAAAAATGTCAAATTTTCCTGGCCACGGGATATGAACCTGTGAACTCCCAAGGCGAGTCCAATACGTTACCATCTCGGCCACCTGGCTTAATAATTAATAATTAATTGTCTTTTGCTTATGCCCCCTTAATCCCGGAAATTGTGCATAACCTTCTGTATAAGTTTCTGGTGTGTATTCCGGAACATTGTCATCATTATATTTGCTAATGGAATTGTATTTGGTGAATCATTCGTTCAAATATTGACTTCACGAAATAACAGTTGACAATCGCTATAATTGTAATTAAAACATCGCGTCAAACTCAAGGGAAAATAAAGAAACAATATGCAGGCCATTTTGAGGCAGTTTTTGTATGTCATTGATGATACAGAATTCATTTGCAACGAAATTGGGTGGTGATATTAACAGTCTACATAACAGGAATCATATCATATTATCATAAAGGAAACAATGCACAATATTCTGATTTTAATACGTGCTTTTGAATTGGACCAACATCGTGTTTATAACGCGGTTTTCTATGCAAGCATATTATGATCAGATTTTGTTATTAATAAAGTGCAATTGATTATGAAATACAGTGGCGTGCAGTGGTATTCAAGCAGATATCTTCTTTAGGGAAAAAATAAATTTAAGTCGCACCTTGGATGAATGTTCCCACCCACCGCTCCCTCGCGATGCACTTTCTTTTATACCACTTCTTCTGTCCTTATATTACGTAGAAACTCGTGATTGGACGTTGGTAGTGTGACGTCATACCGGTAAACAAAAGCCTCATGTCTTACGTAAAAGTTGACAGGCTTACTAACGTCTGGAAGATATAATATGCCACATTTTCGAAACCTACAAACAGTGTAGGCCTATCGTACATTATTCGAAAATGCAAGGGCGCTTCGCTTCGGCTGCCGCCTCCGCTCGCGCACTTAACTAATGTGGTTAGTGTTTTGCATTATTTAGATTATGTGAAGAGGGGATTGTGGTCTGGTCGGGAGTGCCGAGTAAGCTAGAGGGTTGTCATTTTGGTGTATGGGTTGGTAGCTTGTATTTGGTACGATCGGGAGTTTGGAGAGAAGGAACGATCGGGTGTGCCGAGATAACAAGCGAACAGCAACGCATTGTTCGGAGCGTAAGGGGCGACTTAATCTTATCTTTAGCCCTTCTTTAAATCAACGGTGATATAACGAATAAATTACGCTAATATAATATAATAAAATCAGGTAAACTGATATAACCAAGTGCCAGTATGTTTATAATCAGTGATAAACGCAATTATGACAGGCCCATGCATAAAAGTTATTTTTGTAATAGATCTCCGAGTTAAACTCCAAAAACAAAATGTGCTGGCAATAATAACAATGATGCAATAGACCTCCGATTCGCTGATATCTCTGTTTCAATTTAATCAGTCTTAAAGGTTATGAATTAATAAAAAGTCAATATGAAATCTATTTGTCAGGAATTACATTAGGTATATTGCTGCACAGAAACGAATATAAACAATACATTAAAATATCGCCTAATGTAGCCTAAATATCGGTAGTCTAATAACAATAGAATACACAATATAATATCAATATTCAACGGCTAATTGTTATAAATAGTTTATTTACATTATTAAAATTATTATTTAGTCCACACTGACATCGTTATGAAGAAACAAATCAATCAAGGTTGCTAACAATATCAATATACGATTGGCTTTGTTACGTTTTTTAATATATTGAGGGCCATGAAAGAGTATTCATTACAAAATTAATATTGATATACTAGTTATTTCGGTACCGGTCAACCGATTTGGCCCTAATTCAATAGGCTTGTACCCAAGAACGTCATAAATTCGTATAGGCCTACCAAGTTTCATGAAAATCCGATAATGCGTATTTGAGTTATCCGCGCCTTTGTGATATATTACCATAAAAAAGCACTAAATTGGGCATTATTCCGGTACCGCCCAACCGATTTGGTCCAATATCAATAGACGTCTTCCCAGGAACATTATAAATTCGTACACCAAGTTTCATGAAAATCCTATAAAGCGTATTTGAGTTATCGCGCCTTTAAACTAGACAAATTAACTTAAAAGGATGCTATATGACAGGAAGATAGGTACAATTTTCTTGAAACCAGATTTTCTAAATCCGAAAGTATTGCTTCATTGCTTGGAATTCCGAGGGGTAAGGGAGGGCACCAAAAAAAGTTCACGTTAAGCTATAGGTCCCGGCTACTGTAACAATAGCTTCAGTAGTCAACATGGGATCTTCTACTACCTATAGGTCGGCTAGTCACCACTCCCACAACCATTCATAAAACGGCTAGAAATACAAAATTTGATGGGAAAGTTACTTTACTGGCGAGAAAAGCCATAATTACTCCGTCTGTAGAATCAAATAGTTTTAAGTACATACAGTAAGGAACTCAGGACCTGGAGAGCGGAGTCTGAAGAAAATGATAGCACCCATCTTCAAAGGGTTATTCTAGGAAATCAGCATTAACTACAGCCAACCCTCGATATGAGCCCCTCTTTAAAGTGCCACTTTCGCACTTCACCAATAAATGCAAGTGTACGGTTCTTCTCCATATAAAATACATAAGAAACCTCGTTACTGTGCCAGTTCATTTAGTGCCAGCGAATATATGACAAGATGAGAATATTATAGGAGAAAAATTCCTCCGGCACTGGGACTTGAACCCAGGACATTTGGCTATTCGCGCCAATGATTTACCAACTGAGCTAAGCCGGAGCTCAATTCACAGCGCCAGATGGAACTTCTCTCCTATGACTGATTGCCCTAATGGTCTACCTCACAGACAGACAAGTTATGTCATATGCAGTACTGTGAGGCACACTAAGTAGTGATTTTTGTGACCGGGCTCCCACTGTTATTGTACAGATAATATTCTCATGTAGTGTCCAACAGAGACAATAATCTGTGGCTCATGAAAGCTTATATATCTGATAAGACAAGATTTTTACAAAATATAGCTTGCAGTGATTTTTTCTCAGTTGTAGAATTCTTTTAAAACTAGCGTGAATGTTAGGGAGATTACTTATGAAACATACTGCAGCCTACTGTATTTCCAAGAAGTGAGTGTTCCCTGCCACTAACTGTAAATGTAGTGCGGTGGAATGAGGAAGCTATGTTAAGAAGACGAACAGACAGCCTGCATGAGGGTAGAGCAGATAGAAAGAGCCCTTCATACAATGAGATATTCCAAACTTTCACTTCCTTTAGTCCAGTGTCCATTCAGATCTAAACACTACACTACAATTATTCAGTTACAGTTAATCACTTACATGGGCCTACATGATTTTCAACCCCTTTGTGTACTGTAGCACTGGACATATACTGTAATAAACTGAGTTACCGTACAGTAATTTATTTTGTACTAAAGTTCTCTATTTGTTTTTTTATTTAATTTTTATTTCATAATACAGTAAAGTAAATCAATCCAGCACTGTATTAAATAAAATAAAAATAAATAAATAAGCCCGACACAATCCCTTATAGGGCAAGGGCCTCCTACCATGGTAGGGCTGGCTCTGTTTTACTCTCCCAAGGTGAGCTATTTCCTTGGAGAGTTGGGTTTTTGCCTCCTGGTGGGTTAAGACCTATATATTAACAACACTTTCCTAGGACACTGTTTTCCTAATGAATTAAATGCTCTATCACTTGTTTCCAGTTCACTTTTTCTATGACCTATCCTGACCATCTCGTTTCTGCCTCCTCCCTGAACTCCTCTTCACTTCCTAGATCACTGTTTTCCTAATGATTTAAATGTTTTATCACTCGTTTCCAGTACACTCTTTCTTTGGCCTGTCTTGTCCATCTCGTTCCTAACTCCTCCCTGAATTCGTCCTCCCATCTGCGTCGAGGTCTGCCTCTGCTTCTTTTACCCTTCCTCTGGTCCCAAACAGTTGTTGCATACGCCCATCTTTCTTCGGTATAATGCCATTTTTATTTTAAAAATTAAATTTGTATTTAGTGCCTCCCTCGCTTTGTGCCACTAAATGTTAGAGAACGGATGGTGGCATTATATAGAGGGTTGACAGCAATTAAGAATAAAATTATATAATTCCGCTTACGCTATTAATGGCCGGTTTCTATAAACCCGCGAATTACCTATGGGTAAATTATCCAATGGACAGAATTTACACAAGAATAACACCACACAAACACAAATAATATAAAGATAGCAATCACTTACAGTTGTGGCGAGTTTCTAGATAAATGTCCTCTGGGTAAATATGAAAATGACAGAAAAAAATGTTCCTACAAACTCGGGCTAGATCCTTCCAAGGGTAAATCTTCGGGTTAATTTATCCTTTCATGGATGGCTGGATAAAATTTAACCTTTCATAGGATCAATAGTAATATTTAAACAATGAGAATCAAAGCCTTCTGAATTAAATTAACTGTACAACTCCAAGGCCTTGCTCATTATATCATTGTAGGTTAAATGGAACTAATTTGTCCATGGATAATTTACCCTTAGGTAATTCACTAGTTTGTAGAAACCGGGCATAAAGGTTAGAGAACGGATGGTGGCATTATATCGAGGGTTGACAGTAATTAAGAATAAAATTATATATAATTCCACTTACGCTATTAAGTTGCATACATTAAGAAGTGGTACTCACGGCTTGTGTCGTACTTGATCCCATGGAACTCCTCAAAACACGGGAGAAGTGCCAACGTCCCAGCAGGAGTTCTCGGCCAACATAGCACTGTGTCCCAAAAGTGTGGGCAATACAGCCCCGTTGTTTCAGCGTCCAGCCCACTTTTCAGGCATTCGTATTCCTTCTGTATTTCAGTATCGTTTATATTTACACCTTCTTCAATATCGAAAGGAAACTCGAAAGTTTCTTCAGCGTTCGCCATTTTTACTTCTATGTGTATTCTATTCTATCACTTGAAGCACTTTTACTTTCGTATGGCAATTCAAGGATGTTTTGCACTGATAGAAGTTTGTCACTGCCTAGGTACCTGCAAATTAACCAAATTACGTGTGCAGCTAAACCTAAAAGTCGACCACAGATAAACCACATCGATAAGTGATTATGCAATCGAATTGTATTTTAAAAATTATGTTAATGTACCGTACTAGTATATCTAGTTAATTAAAGGTCTTGTTCTATTCACAACTTCTTCGCAAGGCGATTCGCTATTTTCACTCCACTGTTGCCTTGGTTACTGAATCCAACGCCACCTGAAAGCACAAAACATAGAAATGATAAGTATCTTATGTAACTAACACTACACAAACGTACGCTGTCATCAATGTTAAGCCACGTAAAGTCTGTTCACAAGAATTGTTCAGTATATAATGTTATGTACATAACCGATATAGCCTACATGTTTGCAATCAAATATTATCTACCATGCGCATATTGTGTAAGAAGTTTTAAATGAAGTGATGCCAGAAAGATTAATCCCCATGAAAAATATTTTTTCCCCTTTGTCCGTACCATATATGTAGAGGAAGTATTGAGTTCGACTCCCCGAATTCGAAGTTGAGTTTTTAACATAAATACATGTTTTGAGGTTCCCTGAATCCAAAAATATTGTTTTCAGAAATATGTCTGTGTGTGAATGTCAGTGTCTGCGAAAAGCCTAGCTCCAAAATGAAAAATCCCTTTAGGCAAGCCTACAGGCTGAGGTAGATTTCGAAGTGCTTTCGGTTTGATTTACTGTCGCTGCGTAGCACTCTTCTACTTTAGCCTTGGCATGACAAACCCGCAATAATAACTGCAAAAAAGAGGAAAGAGCACTTTTTCAAACATTCAAATCTCGCCTTATATGAGAACTATCAAGAAACTAGTTATTGATTTGTAGAGTACTCATCAAGAGCTTTTCAACGATACCCCACAATACGTAGTTGCAAAAAAATTCTAATTTCCATCCCCCCACCCCCACTCGTACCCCCAAAACCCCCGAATCGTTGGTGTCACTGTGAACTCCATAGGGAGTACTCTAATTTATTCAAACGAAGTTTCCCTCTATACTTCATAGGGGCCGAGATATACATTTTTAAAAATTTCAACCCCCGACCACCCCCTTGGGCCAATTTTGCTCATTAACGAATTTGTCCGAACTATTTGGCCTAGAAATAACAATAAAATTTGGTTCAAATATCTTCAAAATTACGGCCGCTAGCGTGTAAAGATATATAATTATCAAAATATCACAATTTTTTTTTGTTTTGAACAGGCGGTGGCTTTGTACTTAGGGAGGCATGAAACGTAAAGATATGAAAGAATTTTTCGAAAGTCATGACATGGTATCGATTGCAAAAGGTAGACCTAAAAATCATATGAAAATGCGACAGCAAGATTGAGGGCGACTATTTTTTACCTTTCATGCCACTTTAAAGGAAGAAAATGTATTTCTTCCCGACTTTCTCGAAAACGGCTCTAAAGATTTTGTTTAAATTTTCTACATGAGATGCTTTAACTAAGTGTTAAAATTTTTATTTGAAACATATTTTCGAAAAAAAATTACTGAAGGGTAGTTGTAGAAACCAAGTCTTGCTTGGTGAATAATAAAGTTTTGCATCAGGTTGAAACAACTGAATACATGGCCTTTATTCTATATCAGAATATGAAATGAGAAAGTAAAGAAAGTGTGAAAGTAAAGAAAGTTATGAGAGTGCTTTAATCAGATTTAATTTGGGTTATGCATCCTTCGGGGATACGATGTGATAACGACATTCATTTTTACAAGCAATTTACATAAAGAGAATGTCATACATGGTACATTAAACAAAATTATTTGGGCAGAGGAAATTATGTGTTTCACATCAGATTTTTTAAATGATTCACTTATATAAAGATAATTTCATTGAATGTGTTGTTTAACAGGCCTATTTTATATAACACAATTTATAACTGGTCACGGAAAATTTCGACACTATCTGGAACGATTCAAAACATGAACCAATATCTTATTTGCAAAGACACAAATCAGATTTTATCACATCTTATCATAGGTAATCCCACGAGAGTTGACGAGTTTATCGATAGATTCGCGACTGCGCAGCAGGAGCGAATTTATCTGATGCAACTCGTCAACTCGAGTTGGATTTATTAAGACTATTCCATGAATAAAATATAACGGATTATATAAATAATAATTACTTTCGTGCTTCGTTGTATAAAAACAAAACTAAAAGTTGTGAGATCACGGCATGCTGTGACTCAACCATCCATGAATCGATTCGAGCTTCCTTGGTGTAATCAGTGCTACCAAATGAGCATATAAGACATAGTTAACTTCATTCAGGTAAGCTAACAGCAGAACAGAATAAAAGCACACGAACTCGCTTGCACCGAATCGAAATTGTGTTCTTAATCAATGTACATTTCTATTATTTCAATTTCTAAACAAGTTATGTTGTATAAAATAATCTGTTTTCGTGCCGCGTAGTGGCAGCATCTGACTGTTAATCACTGCACACTGATACTTGCGTCTCCAGTAACGAGCAGACGGTTTTATCACGATAAAACACCATCCTCGCGATTCCACAAGAATATTGCAAGATAAACGGCCGTGATTGGTCTATATCTGAGAAATTGCTAAACGTTATTGGTCAATATCAAACACTCGGCGTATGAGTTGAATAGTCAATCAAAAATATTTATTGTAGAGACTCCAGCCCAATTATAATTTCTGTTTGTTTCTGTGCGATATTTCGTTCTCGAGCTATGGTATTTATTTGCACTCAGACATACATGTTCCTAAAAGTAGCTTTTTTAAATTTAGGAGACCTCAAAACTTGTATTTATGTTGAAATTATTACTCAATTAGATTATTGCCAAAATAGATTTGAACAGCCTTTGACAAATGTTTTGCATAAGAAATGCTGCTAGAAAAAGTCATGTGAATATTTAAATTATATTTTTAAGGATCTTATTTAGTATTAGTATTTGATTGTTACTTAATTTTATTCATTTCTGCTATATTGTTAATATGTAAGTACAGGAATTACGCAAACTGTAAATTAATGTAAATTGCATTAATGTAATGTACCTAAAACCCTAGCATACCGAAAGGTGAAATAGGGTTATTATATTTGGAGATTCAACAACAACAATATCTAAAAATGTAATTCAATTTGTATAATTCATTTTCCAAGTAATGTAAAAATAGAGTTAGTAATAATATTAAAATGTATTATATAGTGCTAATGAAACATAAGTATAATGTAGTATGTTAAAAATAAGAAAAATGTAGTTTGTTAAAAATAATGTAATATTCATATTATTTTACCTGTATTGAATATTTGTACGTAAATGTTTAATTTTTAAATGTATATGTGTTAAAATTTTAAAAAATGTAGTTTATAAGTATATGAAAACTTATAGGTATAGGATAATGAAAAACACTGTAGGCCTACTGTGTAAGAAAATAAACTAACTAACTAACTAACTCTAGGTAACATTTTCATTAACATTTATAAGCGCAAATAGTGTTATTCTATGAAATCATTGCTTCTGTAAAGCACAAATTTTAATTAGGAAGGTTTTTCCAGTGTGTTAAATAGAATGAAACTGAAATAATTCATTAGTACAAGTACCACAGCTTTACCGCTTGCACAATGTGTTTAAATTTTGGGTTGAGATGTTTATTTCATGTACTGCTCATAATGTACAGATCCCGAGGGAGAAAGCTTTATTATGCATATTTCCATGCATTATTCCTTACCCCAAGCCAGCGTCAATATTGCTCAACTTTATAAATTAATCACAACCACAAAGGAGTATCAGTTAGTTACTGTCTGGCCAGTGTTAACAGCGCTGTCATTTAGACATTACACCAAATAATCATAGGCAATTTTTTTCAGCTGGGCTCCCAGCAAAAATATTTTGGTCTCTCAATTACTTTTTAATGCACACAGAAAATAGAACATTATGCGAGAAGCCTATAATGGCATTTAATTAAATAAGTGTAATCGGATGCTTAGGAAAATATTTGGGCCTAAGAGAGATGAAAATGGGAACTGGAGAAAACTGCATAACGACGAGCTTCATAACCTGTATTCTTCACTGGATTTTTCAGTGTTCCCTACAATGTCTGACCGTGAGCTGGTGGCATAGTGGGGGAAATACATAGACAGTAAATGCAAGAGCATGGTAAGGTAGTGGGGGAACGCTAGCTCGGCCTTCAGCTCGCCGCCAGACAGTACATGCCGTGAAGGCCCAGAAGGTTCCAGGAGGTTGAGGCACCCAGATTTTAAGGCATTAGGCACATGAAGGTGGTAAGGTTGTCAGCTTTACGCAACCGGCCGCCTTTACCACCGGGATTGATCCTAGTACTCATTTATGTCAGAGGCTGAGTCGACCCCAGGGCCATAGAGCCACCACAAGGATTAGTCCAATTGAAAAACTCCAACGACCTCATCGGGGATCTCTTCACCGAATAAAGTAACAGTAAATAAATCACGGAGGATGAAATGGGCTAGACATGTTGAGCACATGGGGAACGAGAGACATATCTCAAAAGTCTTGACTGGGAGACCCGAAGGGAAAAGACCACTTGGAAGACCTAGACGTAGGTGAGAGGACAATATTAGGATAGATTTAAGGGAAGTAGGATTTGCGAGGGATGATTGGATTAAGTTAGCACAGAATGCGGTTGAATGGCGGGCTCAGGTAAGCGCGGCAATGAACCTTCGGTCCATAAAATACATAATATTATTTTAGCTTGCTGAGGAATTGTCTATTGCCATTGAGTATGGCAGCTAATAAGTTCACTGCCCGACCGGTTGGTGCACTATGATCGCTGTTGCCATGGAGGCAGGTTTGTTTCGAAACATGTGACAGCAATATAGGAAAAGGCATAATATCTGTTTTTTTGTTTGTTTGTTTTTTTTTTTGTTTTTTTTTTTTGTTTTTTTTTTTGTTTTGCAGCGATTTGTACGCATTAGTGTTTAAAAGATAATTGAAGAGCGTTTTTTCAAAAACCGATATCTACGTAAAGTATAGTTTTGAGATATTCAATGTTTTTTGTTTACAGTTAAAGCTTTCAAGAATTTTTAATTATTTTTTTTGTTATAAAAATGTACATGCCAACACCTTTACGATATCAGTACCTTCATTTAGAGAAAAATAATGTAACATAGTTTATTTGAGCCCAAAATATTAAAAGTTTTCACAAAATCCGATATCTGCAAAGGACAATATACTGGATCTGCAGATTTAACGTTTAATTGTATATTACTAAAGAGCATTTTTTGCATTTGTTTCAAGTGTTATATATCTGGGTATATTTTCAGGCAATTACAAAATTTATATGTCACTCCACATAGATGTGCAGCCCTTATCCTGTAATTTTTCTTAAGTAGTACAAATATTATTTCTCTAGAAATATTAGTTAACATGAAGAACTCACAATAAATCTGAATATTGATTTCACAAGAGTTTTAAATATACATTTATCAAAACATACTAAAAGTGTTCCGTTCATTTCTTTGTTGCAGCCATCACATCTGAATAGAATGTTTTGGCATCATCAGGCACTGAAAAGTATTTCATTAGTTTTTCAACATCCCGTTTCTTTTCCAAGGACACATGGTTTACTTTGGGAACTTCACTGGTTTCAGCAACCACTTTTAAGTCTTTGACACCTTTTTTTAGCACCTCACATTCAATGTCCGATCCAAAATAAGTCGACCGAATAAAGCACTTTACTTTCCCCTTTAACTTTTCCTTTCGTAGCGTAAGAACCTTTGCTGCCGAAATCGGAAAGGGCAATTTGTATCTCAATGCTAGACTTGAAGCCTTCTTGAAATCCCGTATTCTCCAGTCTTCACCAAGCAACTGTACCTTGACATGTTTCTGTAATACGTCACAGTACTGTTGAGGAGAAATAATTTCTTCTTTAATCCTATAATCTTTTTCTATTCTCCCAAATACCCGATCAGGTGGCATGTAACTATGACCAGGTACAGGAAAAACCTGTGATAACTCCTTGAACATTTTGCTTTTCTCTAAAAAATGCATCAGTACTGCAAGCATTGTAGAATTTTTGTTCTGAGCTGCACAGTTATCGGAAAACAGCATAAGCTTTGGCTTCTTCAACCCCTTCTCTATCAAATCATGTTCAAGATGTTCCAAAAAATGAAAAACACCTGATGATACTTCATTTGCACCTCGACCTGACTGTGTCTCTAACCATATATAACTAAAAATGTCTTCTGGAATTTGAGTACTTTTATGTATCATTACCGTCAGGTTGTACAGCCAAACTTGCCTACTGTAAAATACATCTGTGACAGAAAGTTTCGGTATGGGTTGATTTTGCTGAATGTCGAAACATACTTTTACAGTATCATCGTCCTCAGATTTTAGGAGTTCATAGAATTTTCCAGCTCTTTTTTTATGCAGCTGTTTCTCTCCAAGAATAGCAGTTTTCTCTTCTTCGGTAAGCGATGGACATTTCAGCTTCACATCCAGCCTTTTACAAGTGGGGCATACATCTTCATGCGGACTACCGAAGCCAATGTTGAACTTGGAATAGAAAATTCTTTTATATTTAGATAAGGAACAAATTGGCAAGCCTTTCTCCTTTTGTTCTCCGCAAAATATTCTCCACATTTTCCCTACATTCAGTTCTGGCGGCAAGTAGAGTCTGGACGAC
Source organism: Ectobius pallidus (assembly GCA_964059195.1). Lineage (NCBI taxonomy): Eukaryota > Metazoa > Arthropoda > Insecta > Blattodea > Ectobiidae > Ectobius > Ectobius pallidus. The sequence continues at coordinate 134,819,173 of CAXKWD010000009.1, forward strand.
TTTTCCCTGCTGTAGTGACTTTCCCTACACTTAAAACATTTAATGTGTTTAACAACTTCCAATTTTTAATGCAATTATCAGTGTTGCCACACGTAAAAGATCGCCTACCATTTATTCGCCACAGATATCGGATTTTGCTAGAACACATTAACTGTAGATATCGGATTTTGCGAAAACTACCGTTTTTCTACCATTTCTCAGCGGAATAGTAATCGGAATATGAAAGAACCACTATAACCATTGGAAAGGCAGCTATTTAAACTATACGAAACAATATATATCTCAATTTCGTCCAAACCTGCAGATATCGGCTTTTGAAAAAACGCTCCTCAATTGTTTGTATCACTATAGCCTGTTATTATTGGTGGGCCATGGTCATTACCGTAGCTCGCTAATACTAGTGGGCTATGGTTTTACAGAATTTGGAATGCATTTTCATACATGTGTTTTGGCATGTAAATTCTTCATTCGTACAGCTTAACTGCCCGACCCCTTGGGCGCTGTAATCGCTTTTTGTTTCCGAGTTTTGACATGCGTTGTTCACTTCTAATAATAATAATAATATTGGTGTTCTGTGAAGCGTATTATAGTATTTTCGAACAAAAACATTGTTATTCAATACGTGCCGAAATTACAACTTTACAAAATGAAAATTAAGTGACTGATATTTCGTTTTTAAAAACTTGGAAACACAAATGTCTCATAACTTTCAAAACATCCCCCAAAAATTCTCCAAGTTTGAACCCCTTCTATCCCTCCGCGGTGCTGGCTTTGAGGCGATGTAATTATGCCACTGATCATAGACAATTTACTATTTCTTTGACGAACATATCACAACTCTTAAAAGACCCAAACCGTAACCGAATACAATTACCGTAATTTGTATGACCCCTGAAACCCCCATAAGATGCAACCAACAATACCGACGAGCTAAACACAGTTATAATAATAATAATAATAATAATAAAAAAAGGTGTGCGTGGAACGCCACGCGACAGAAGTGAAACTTGTTTTAATTTTTTATTTTTAAATTTTGGATTTTTCAAGTTGGGTTTTTGGACTTTTTTAATTTTGGATTTTTAATTTTTTATCTTTTAATTTTTTAAATTTGGAATGATGTATTTTTTAAATTTTAGATCTTTGAATTTTTTTTTTTTGGATTTTTTAATTTTGGATTTTCGATTTTTTAATTTAGGATTTTATGATATTTAAATTTTGGATTTTGGATTCCTTAATTTTGTATTTTTATTTTTTAAATGTATTTTTGAATTTTGAATTATTTTGATTTTTTAAATTTTGGATATTTGGACTTTTAAATTTTGGATTTTAATTTTTTAAATTTTGGAATTTTTATTTTGGATGTTTGAATTTTTTAATTTTGGAATTTAAATTTTTAAATTTTGGATCTTTGATTTTTTTTATTTTCTGGATTTTTAATTTTGTATTTTCAATTTTTAATTTTCGATTTTTAGATTTTTTAAATGTATTATTTTTAATTTTTTAATTTTAGATTTTTAGATTTTTTAAATTTTGGATTTTGAACTTTTTAATTTTAGATTTTTAGATTTGTTAAATTTTGGATTTTGGATTTTTTAAATTTTTGATAAGCCAAACGTTGAGTTGATTGTTTTCTATGCAGTCCGTTCCGTCACACCTCACTAATTTCGTGACGATTTTGAGCGTTACACAAGCTCTCGATTTACCCCTACCGCGGCTAAAGAAGCTTCTCTTCAATAATAGTAATAATAATAATAATAATAATAATAATAATAATAGTAGTTTTATTTAACCTGGAGAAAGTTAAGACTACATGGTCTTTTCTTTCATTTCAAAAGGGACTAATAGTAGGCCTACATTAGTTGTTGCAATATAACACAATAAATAACACAAAATACATTAAATGACTGAGAAGTAGTAAAGGATGATGAGTAAAGAATGTATGATGTTTAGGTATTATGAGAATATGATCGTGCCTCGACCGGGTGTTTATGTTATCGGCAATTCCGGAACATTCTGTATACAATTTGAATATGAATCAAGTCTAGTTTATTTATAAGGAATATTTTCAATTTTGAATTCATGTTTTATTCATAGCTGCATTGATTACTATTTATATAACAGAGGGCCTTGTAACATCAGTAAATGTCAGATTTTGTAATGAACTCCAGACGGAAGTATTTCACATGATTGTCTGCCTTTATTTGCAAGAGCGAGCGCCTATAACAAGATGCAAATTTGATCAGGACTACTTCTGATCAGATGCGAATATATACGAAGTCTGTGCTTCTGCCTCTTCTGATCGAGTTAAGTGTATGAATAATTGACAATAAGGAAGAAGTAAATTAGGTTTGTACACAGAGGATGGGACATAACAACATCCGTTCCTGTCACAGCCTGCTTGCTCTCCGTATCCTGGCAACACGAATCACTACATCCACGACGTTTGCCTAAATGCCTTGTGTTTTTTTCTTTTCGCATGTACTGTATATGAGGAGAAAGAGAATCAGAAATATATTTTATATAGTTTATGTTTTCAGTCTCTTTGAATTGTTTCGTAAAGAAAGGGCATCAGTCACATTTTTTTACAAAACTGAGTTAAGATTGAATTTCCTACCTTTAGTAAAAGAAGAGCACCGATGCTTGCTTGTACATTATTTTTTTTACGTAGTCCCCTCCCAGTTCAATGCACTTATGCCATTGAATAGGAAGAGCTTCGATACTGCATGAGAAAAATTATTCTGGTTGACACTGTAGGCACTCATGCACCGCCAATTGGATGTCTTCATCACACTTGAATTTCTGCCCTCCAAGGAGCTCCTTTAATGGACTAAAGATGTGGAAATCTGATTGTGCCAATCCTGGCAAGTATGGCAGATGTGGGAGGCACTTGAAGGATATGTCGTCGATGGTTGCACGAGCAGCATGAGGACAGGCGTTGTCATGTTGAAGCAAAACACCTGCTCTCAGCAACCCCCTTCGCTTTGTCACCATCAGATTTCCGAATCTTTGGTCCTTTAAAGGATTTCCTTGGAGAGTAGAAGTTCAAATCTGATGAACACGTCCAATCGATGGTGCAGGATTGGCTACAGCGTCAACAAAAATAATTTTTCTCATGTGGGATCGAAGTTCTTCCTATCCAATGGCGTAAGTGCACTGAATTGGGAAGGGACTATGTAGAAAATAATGTACAAGCAAGCATTCTTTCTGCAGTAAAATAGTGTAAAAAAATAATTGCGGTTTTCATTTGATTTTCCCTCGTACTATAATTAATATCCATATGTTATGCCTTTGTATTAGGTTTGTAAATAACTATAAACTTAATATACCTTATGGTAAAATAATATTAAACTTTTGGATAATAAATAATAATATCACATGAATTCGTCTTTAAAATTTGGGTAGGCTACATTGAATATTTCGTTTCTGTCCTACAAGACTGTCCTATAAAATACATCGAATTCTTTTTACAGACTCCACATTTAAATAATACTAGCATGTGCCCGCGGCTTCGCACGCGATAAAAAAACAGCATAAAGTTAGAGCATAATAGTTAAATCGTTATATTAACACCTAAATCATGTGGACTACATATCACGATTAGATAGCGTCACCTGGTAAAAGCGACCTCAGATTCGAGTTCCTTGGCCCAGAAAATCCCTGTATAGTGAGTTTCGTCCAAATCGAACAACGTTTGACCATATTTAGGCTAATATTGATTAATTATCCCTATAATAATAATAATAATAATAATAATAATAATAATAATAATAATCCTCTTCGGTGTAGGTTGAAAATTTCATATTATGTTTGCGTGCCTTGACATTAAAAACAAATGAATCGACCAGCGTGAGCTACAACATTCAAGAGATCGCGATGCTTTTATGTCGAAGGTTTGACAAAAATAGCCAAAGCCTAGTGTAATTGATTTGTATTACTGAAAACTCATGCTTCGAAAACGCAATAAATACACGTTTTCTGCCCGTTTTTCACTCATAACTCACGAACGAAAGGGAAAATTAAAATTCCGGCTTCGAGGTGCACATTCCGACCCTTTAGTCCGCCTATGTATAAAATTTCAGATCTCTGCGTTCAGTAGATTTCGCTGGGCATCGCGGACAGACAGACAGACAGACGGAGGACAGACACTTCCTTTTATTAATATAAGATGAGAATTGAAATCGCAGGTAATATTCATTATACCTCAGCATCATTTTTCACAACAGTGTCACAGAACAAAAACATCTGCTTTTATTCGAACATTTCTTTCGTAATATTTGTTCAAGGATTCCACGTGTAACCTACATAAGGCCTTTCGTGCCTACCATCATGTTCTGCATACAATTTAATACTGAACTGTATGTTTCTTTTTCACTTTGAGGGTCAGCTGGTGACATATGATCTCTTGGTTGGAAACAGATTTGTTGAAGGTTGAAAAATTTATGTTCAAAGTGAGACGGCGTAGGATGGAACTGGCCGAGGGGAAAGGTATTTCATTGTAACTACACGGTAAGTAAAGTATTCCCTATACAGGCCATGGAGGCCCAGAGGGTTCCAGGAGGTTGAGGCTCCCAGATTTTGGACATTCGGGTCACGAAGGTGGTAAGGTTGTCAGCCTTACACACCGTCCGCCTTTACCCCCAGGTTTGCTCCTGGTACTCATTTCTGTTAGAGGCTGAGTCGACCCAAGGGCCATAGTGCCACCAGAAGAATTAGGCCAGTTGAAAAACTGCAACGAGCTCATCGGGGATTGAACCCGCGACCTTCCGGTTTGTAGCACAGCGCCTCAACCACTACGCTACGGTGAACGCCGTAGCTACACGGTATCAGCTGTAAATAGGGTGGTGTGTGTAATACCTTTGTTTAGGGTTAATTTTGTTTAACATTTCTTACTTTCTCTATTAGTTATCACATTTTTTTATACACTCTGTTTCTTTGTCTCTCCTCTTTCTTCACTTTGATATTTTTGAACCTGCACCCGAGCACGAGCAGTCTTGCTCATTCGGGTGAATTTCTAAATGTTAATACTTCTTGTGCTAGAACAATTATTAATATATGTAAGATTGGCCTACGGTATCTTTCTTTTCCTTTTTTAAATAGCAGTTGTAGTTATTTTCGAAATTTGCATTTGTTCTGCTTAGCTTTACTTGTATAAATAGGGCTATGTATTTGTGTTTGAATAAATAAATAAAATATTTAGATATAGTTTAAGGTACGGCCTACATACTTTTTAAAACTAAAACAAATAATATAATTTTGACCCAAAATGGCGAGTTTTTTACTCTTCATCCGTCTTTAAATTTATTCCTGCGTTAATTTATACTTTATTGAACATTTTGAGATCCTGACTGATTCAGGCATTCCTGCCATTAAAATAATGCAGAGATAGTATAACTATTACGAAGTGGAGCCATGTGTTTTAGCCTGATTTAATAACGTTATAAAATGTATGTACATTGTGATTACCATTATATGTCCACCCCAATAAATGGGGTTGGAATCTAATTTTCACCGGATCTCTTCGTTCTTTTAGCAGCCTGTTCGTATGGATTTTAACAGGTGTATGTCATACAGATGGAAGCCTATTTATCTTTTCCTACAGCGAGTGAGTAGTGAATATTACATTAACAACAACTAAATGACCTACAGTCATTTCAATATGTGAATATAATGTAATAATGTTCATAACGTACTGTAAAACAAAAATAATGAGTTTTGTGCCTCAGCGTACGAAACAATTGAGTTGTTGAGTCGTTAAATTTCACTGTACGTTCCCATTAATATGTACAGTTGGCAGCAAAAAGGATGGGCCGACTCCTGTATGTCAGAAAATTGAAGTTCTGTGGAGCGGTTAACAAGACAGTGTAAACTAACTTACAGTCTTGCCGTAATATTGGTCGAATTTATCCACTTTCTCTAGTGTAGGCTGTGATTCGCTTTCCGTTAATTCGTTAATTTGAACGTTATACTAGTTGAACTTCGTGAAAATTCTGAATAAACGAACAGATTTTATTTTCCTTAACACAAACACAAACAAATCCAATAAGATTTAATTTTCATCAACACAAAAACAAATTCCATAAGATGTTATTTTCCTTGACACAAAAACAAACAAATTCCATAAGTTCTTATTTTCCTTAACACACAAAAAAAATTCCACAAGATTTTTTTTTTCCTTAACACAAAAACAAATAAATTCCATAAGAAATACGAAATAAATTAATGTTATTGGGAATAGTATCTTGTTCGCTTGCTGGAAATATGACCAGAGACTTGTAATCAAAACAGTTAAGGAACACTTGAGATTCAAACACAGAGCCAGTATTGCTTACTCGATTCGCAGGTCAGCTAATTAACGATTGCTTGCTGATATAGCACAACCATAATTTAGTGCGCCAGGGAATTTTCTCAACTTCTACATACTGGAAAGGGTGCTAGCAACAGCAGTTATGTTGGCAGGAGAATGCAGGCAGGTAGAGGTCATTGGCACTTTTATCAATGGGTGCTTTTTCTTGCACTCATCAGTGCATATTGCAGTGTGCAAGCAATTAGACCGAGTATGATGTACTCAATTAACGGTTTGTTTTCAAAAAAGCTCATGCTGCCAACATAACCGCTGTTGCTAGCACCCTCTCTAGCATGTAGCCACTGCGGAGAAAGTTCCTGGCGCACTGTACATGACTGTATATTGGTTCCAATGTATTCATGTTGCTCAACTAGAGTATATAATCTCAATTATTTTCATTTCTCCTACTGAGCTGTATAATTTGTTTTGAAATATCAATTACCACCCATGCTCAGTATTTAAAACCATAAAATTTTAGCCTATTTTTAAAAACATAACTTATTTTAAAACAATCAACATATGTAAGTAGCCTAAGCTACTAGTCTAGAGGTATAAAAATTTATGAAACATACATTAAATTAGTCAAAAGTATTGCTAAAAATTCTTAAAACTGCTAAAAGACGTATTTAAAGTCCATAAAATAAAGTATTGGATTAAAATCCAGTCCTCTTCCTACTAGGCGTTTCGATGTTAATACATCATCTTCAGGTGATTTCTGCATGACTTGAGGAAATTATGTGGTGGGCTGGATGTGCAGCCTTCTGTCAATGGATGAGTACACATGCTGCGTATGCTGAATTGAGGTTTAGAGGGGTGTGGAAGTATTTTCAGTCTTTTATGAAAAATCAGTTCAGTTGTTGAAATTTACGTGATGCCACCTGTACAGAAGAGATTTTCGTACAACGCAGCTTTTAAGTTAGAAGTGATTTGCACTGATTCCATTGTACAAGGTCATAATTGTTTATGGAATGAAGTACGAGTATTTTTTTAAGAATCACATTAAATTTCTATCCAAAAATCAAGGCGCGTCTTATGGTTCGGAGCGTCTTATGTCCGTAAATTCAGAAAATAATAATTTCGAAGAATAGTCTGAAATCTTTTTACTTCCTCTGCCCGTACCATAGGTACTATAGGTAGAGGAAGTATTGTTTTCGACCCTAAAATTCGAAGTTGAGTTTTTAGCATATATACACGTTTCAAGGCCCCCTGAATCCAAAAATACTATTTTTGGAAACATGTCTGTGTGTGTGTCTGTGTGTCTGTCTGTGTGGAAGTTTGTGAACAGGCTAGCTCCGAAACGGAGAATCGTATGAAAACAAAATTTCGTATTTGGGTCAGGTACCTTCTGAAAATGTGATTCGAAGATTGGCGACAAATTTCTCTTATTTTTAAGGGGACTTTACATGAAGAAATTTTCGTTTTTCGCGATTTTCTCGAAAACGGCTCTAACGATTTTCTTTAAAATTTGCACATGTGTTCCTTTTACTGAGAGCTAAAACTTTTTTTCGAAAAAATTCTCTGAGGGTAGTTACAAGCCACCCACTGTTCACCCACTGTTTGTAGAAATTTTGTCTTGCGTGAACAACTGAATACGCGCGCTTTCACGGCCTCTTATTCTATATAAGAATGTGAAGTGAGAAAGATGTATTGTTGGCCATGCATAGAATAAAGAAGTATCTGAGGGAAATATTCGATAAATTTCAGAAATTATCGCTTTTAGTCGCATCATTGAAAGAAGAGGTATTTTTAGGATAATTAGCGTAAAATTGTGTCTTGCGATTCTGTAAAAGGATATGTGAATAGGCTACTTCTAATTTTTATTTAGGCAGAGGAAGTTATGTGACTTTCACATCAGATTTTTAATTTCTTGACGACCCTCGTTTTTCCCGTGAAATATTAATTCGACATTCCGCTGAAGTTACTTGCAACCAAAATTGAATGCAGTGTAGCATGTGAATGTTTCACATCATGCTGTAGGTTTTTCTTTTTTTAAACAATGTCGCCTCGTGCAGCCTGCTTCTACATAAATGTGCCCCGTGCAAGTTTCCTATTGTTCGGAACTAATGAGTTTGAACAGTTTCACGGATGTCATTCACAGGCAGCATGACCTGAAAAGAAAGACCGTAGAGATTAACAATTTCTAGTTTGCGCTCCTGGCAAATCCGTAGCGAACGCAATATCTGAATACAGTAGCACGTTTGATACATGAAGCTTTGCAACTTCTGTTCGCACACGCGGATTGATCTTAGGGTGTTTCTTGTTTTTCACGATGATATAACTAAACTTAAGTTATTATTAAGCGCAAGAATGGTACATTATGAGATTGTGTGGTGGACGGGGAAATGTCTGTCCGTCTGTCTGTTAGAGTGTTTGTACGCGCGAATAACTCAAATACGCTTAATCTGATTTTCTTGAAACTTGGTACACGGATTTATAACGTCCATGGGAAGAAGCCTATTGATATTGGACCAAATCGGTTGACCGGTACCGGAGTACAGCCCAATTTAGTGCCTATTTTATGGTAATATATTGGAAAGAATTTATCAAATGCAAATCAGTTCTCATGACAACATACTGTTTTATAGTGTTCATAATGTTTATTTATTTTTATTATATTTTTTTGATCAGGTATGTGGATAGCTGTTGTGATATTTAATGTGTAACTGTATGTATAGTGTGTCATTTTTGTATATATGTATGGCTGGTATTTATTTAATGTGTAATGTATATGCATTTAATGTGATATTTAATGTGTAACTGTATGTATAGTGTGTCATTTTTGTATATATGTATGGCTGGTATTTATTGCACCACTGCCACCGGGTTGTTGACCCACTTGCAGTGCAAGTAAATAAATAAATAAATATCCGGCTTTGGAAGTTGCAATAAACTGGGCTTTGACAAATAACGCTACCCACATATTCCTTCACATATGCTTATCAAACTAGACCTTTGTACTTCCATAATCCCTGATTAATGAATCGATCTAGAGCTTAACTCGGAAATCGATAAAAAAAAAGAACTTATTTTCTGAATATCATAATTGCAATTATCACTGATTAAACAAAACTTTCTGGCACTTAGTTATATCAGTTTACTTGATTTTATTAATAACAAATTTGAATTGTTACAAGTCATGCTCCGCTCTCTAAATTGGGGAATTGACATATACACTTTATTTTTCAAGTTCCTCCATAAATAATAGCCACATATTGTTAGATGAACTTAAAGACATTATCACAAGATAAATTAGCTCTATCTCGGAGCTGAACTTATGTGCGTGAAATAAAATTTCCTAAAATGGTGCCAGTGTTATGTGGATGCTAGAGGAGGACATTTCCAACATATCTTGTGATGAGGTATGTGGTTATTTTCATTGAAATTTTAACTTTAATTGTGAGAACCTGAATCATTACACCGTTAACGGCTTTATTTGCGTAGATATTTCACCCGATCGCTCGGGAGTTGGAGCTGTGGCCGCCGCGACGCAGAAACCCGCACGAATGGCCTACTCTTACGTGAAATGCATTGTATAATAGAAGTGTATGTTTTTATTGATTTAACATATGACCAAAATAGGCCTATATTCGTACATTTTAGTGAAAATTAGGGTTGAGCATCGTTAAAGACATCGATGTTTTCACATCGATGATCGATGTTTTCTACATCGATGGAAAACAACCGATGTTTTTGCTACATCGATGTTTCTCCCCGACATCGATGTTTTTAAATATTTACAGTATTTTTCGCATTAATTTTGATAAATTCATGATGAAGCGGACATTAAGAACGCATTAACAGAAAATTCCCAAAACATCGATTCTTTTACATCGATACTTTTCATGGAAATATTTCAGAACTTTGCGTAATTTTCTGAAACCATGACTTTTTAAAATATACATCGATGTTTTCTGTAAAAATACAACTATGTTTTCAGGTCGATACTATCGTCATATCGAAGGTTACCGATAGTTTCAATATCGATGGTGAACACCGATGTTTTAACTATCGTTGCTCATCCCTTGTGAAAAGTAGTGTGCTACGTTTGTGTGAAGGAGAGAGTTAAAAAGAGAGACAGACAGACAGACAGAGAGAGAGGGAGAAAGAGAGGGGAGGGAGAGAGAGAGAGGGAAGGGAGAGAGAAGGGAGGGGCATGGTTATATGCATGCAGGCAGGGAGGTGTACAAAGGCCGATACCACACAGAGAGCTCTATCTCGTGGTTTCAACCCCCTCACAGGATGTGGAGATATGCAAAATTGACGAGCTCTCCTTAAAGTTCATCGTTGTGAAAATCAGCCAGTTACAGTTGCATTTGAACCCTTTTAGAGCTGAATTTACGTATTGATATAATTCATTCATTCAATGAGCAGTTCATAACAATGAAACAAAGGACAAATGCTAGTGATTACCGTTAATTTCGAAGTTGAAATTAATGTTAAAACTACATTCAACTTTAATGTGAGTAGCCTATCATTAATTTTGACATAGTCCATATATGCACAATTTGCACGGATGATGTGATTTTCTTTGTCTTTCTTTTTTGAGCGAAGCAGGATGACCAACTGCCCTTCTTGTACATTGCTTATCAGTACCATCGCAGCAGGGGTTCGATTGCCGATGAGGTCGTTGGAGTTTTTCAATTGGCCTAATCCTTCTGGTGGCACTATGGCCCTGGGGTCGACTCAGCCTCCAACAGAAATGAGTAACAGGAGAAATCCTGGGGAAAAGGCGGCCGTTGCGTAAGGTTGACAACCTTACCACCTTCAAGTAGCGAATGCCCAAAATCTGGGACCGTCCACCTCCTCAAAATTTCCGTGCGGTAAAAATTACAAAAAAGCCCACTGTGCCGTAAGTAAAATCATCATAATACAAGCCTTTATGGACCAAGGGCCCCAGTTTGTGGCGACTTTAACAGGACAAATATTCGGTTCCCATAACAACAAACACATGCGAATCACTTTCTGAAATAAACGTCTATCTTCAATAATGTATATACATAATATTTTCAGGTAATATCCCAATTAATATAATTAAATTGATATAAATAATCATCGTGCAAAAAATAACATGCAAAAATAGCATCGTGCCGTAAGCGCATAACGGATCTCGGAAATTGAAAAAAACTCGGCGCAAGCACCTCGTTTTTTTGAAACTCTTTCCTCGATCCGTATGCACCGCTTACGGCACTTGTATCGCAATCAGAGGTGTACAAAACTAGCTTTTAGCTTGCCCATACCCGCTTGAACGGCAGGCAGGCAAGTTGTGAGTGTCGCAGTCAGCGTGCAGGCAAGTTTCTTTAGACCCAGGTGGGTTGGGTTAAACCTAACCCACACAAGTCAGAATAAGCTTGCGACATTCCGGTCAGCCAAACAACCGTAGTTGCTAAGTGTATGTTGCTTTTCTCCATGCTGGTAGAAGAAATTCATCATGTAGATAAATAAAAGGTGGATAAAGTATTAAAAATCATTTTTGCGTCTTTAACACATTTATTATTTTTACTATTGTTATTGTTATTACTACTAACTTATCATTTTGATAATGCTATATAACCTCAATTTCTATTTCTATTAATACTGCTGAGAAGTGTAAAATAGTCTTTTTACCTGTTATTATTATTAAGATTATTATTGTTATTATTATACTGCAATGCCACAATATCCGTTTATATTCATACTAGCAGGTGCCCGCGGCTTCGCCCGCGATTACTTACTCAACTGCTAGATATTGTGCTTAAATCATTTATTTAACAGAAAAATAATTAAAACAATATACCTAGGTATTTATTAACACTGACATCGATTTTACATAAATTGAAGTAATTAAATAATTGTACTCTTAATTATATTGTTTAACGTTAAAAATTTAATAAACGAACAAAACGAATCTTATGCTACCATATGGGCATAGAAATTCCAAATGAAACTATTAAAATGAACCATAGATTCATGAACCTTACCCAAATCATGCATAAACAATTTTATTATAACGATTGATAATTTAAAAAAAAAAACTATATACCGTACCTGGTTTCGAGGTGCATTTTACGATCAAAGTAGAGAAAAGACAGACTAGAGTTCCCTAGCCCAAAAAAACCCAGCATAGTGTTTCTCGTCCAAATCATTCCATGTTTTCCCATTAAGGCTTTGCCCGCGAAACTTGTAAGCTGTAAAGAAAATACTGATTAATTCGAACATTTCGATTATAAGGTTGACTTTACTGATTATTTTACATAATATACAAACTTATGAGGTACAAAATTTACTCAAATAGGCCTATAACTTTTAATACCTTCTCTGATTTTCAAAGTCTTGTTTAATTTATTTCCAAAGCCTTATGTAAAGACTGATAACAATACAGTGTTATCATGTGAACTGTGGTTTGGATTTGATAATTCTGTGTAAAAAGGGATTAAGTATTCTCAAAAACATTTGATTTTTGGCATTGAAAATCAACATTTTTCAAAATCCTTTCATAGTGAGCACCTACATTATGAAACTAAGGTATTGTCAAAATTCCAAGTCTCTACCTATTATAGTTTAGGCTCTACGTTGATTCTCTGTCAGTCAGTTAGTTAGTCAGTCAGTCAGTCAGTCAGTCAGGACAAAGCCTCTTATAGATTGATGAAAAGTGATTCAAATTATTATTTCTTGTTATAGTTATTTTTGTTTTATTGCTATTGTGTTATTGCCATTATTATTGTTATAATTGTTTATTGTTATAGTTATTATTAATTTTATAGTTATTGTTATATTCTTGTATTTATTATTGTTATTGTTATTAATATTATTATTATTATTAAATGCCAGAATGTTACTTTCTCAGATTACTTCTTGAACTGGAAACATATCTGTCCGTGTGCCTGTACGTGCGATAACTCCAATATGCTAACATGCATTTTAAATATAATTTTTTTATTGCAAAAATCTATAGAACAGAACAAGCTGTTGGGAAATGAATACAAGTGACTTCGGTTTTGTACACCTTCAGATGTTTTGGCAAAAATAATGGGATATTGTTAACTTAAGGAATTTCTTGTAAATTCGTGCTAATAACATTCTAGTTATCCCACATATAACTTTCTCAAGAAACCGTGGTCTAAACTTAAAAAGTTTCTTAAATATGTTAAAAATAAATTGTCCTAATGTCCAAATAATCACTCTGATCAGCTTTATTTATGTAATAAAAAAAAATCTGGTTTCGAACTTCAAGGATGTGCATAGCGTAGATAAATACACTTCTATCTCAAGATAGCCAACTAAAACGCATTCTTTACCATTTAATTAATGTGGAAGTAAGGTAATGAAAAAATATATATATATCTATATATATATAGATATATATTTCATATTTGCCATTCACTGTCTCTACTTTGTTTCGTAGCCTGCCACTTCTGTCTCAGTTAAATACTTAAAATGAAGATACCTGTACCTAACTATAAAGCCTTCTTTGCCATTTTTAAATAATGTGAAAGTACGGTAATCAAATGAAAAACAGGAAAATGAATTATAATTTCTATTCGACATTCATTGTGTCTACTTTGTTTAGTAGCCTATATTACCTGCTGAAAAATATGCATTATCTATCTCATGTTTTCATGAATCACGACGAGGTCGTTCAGTCGCTGTGCATCAATATTCGATCGTTTTGCTCCTATCAAATATCCCGAGCAACTGAAGACTCTCTCGCTAGATGCACTTGTCGCAGGGATGTTCAACACTTGCTTTGCAACACATGCAAGTCGAGGAAATCTATCAGAATTTTGTTTCCACCATTGCAGAACGTTGTCATTGTTGGAAAACCCTCCTTGCAAGTATTTCCCAACTTCATCCAGTTCTGTTGGAAAATCTTCAGCCCAATCGTCAAATTTCATTTTCTTTTCTTGCACTGCACCACTTTCAGTAGATGAAGATGGAACTTCCTCGTTGCCGTGGGGTAACTGCACTAAAAATAAAAAATCATAAGTGAATGAAAAAGTATTGTTACTCTAATAAGTTAATTGCTTCATTCGAAAAATCTAAACCATTATAACCAAATTACTACATAATGCTACCTTCAGCGCACATTTGTCGAGCTGCCTTGTAAACATTTGCCCTTTCATCCTCAGTTAGTTTCTTCAGTGAGCGATATTTAGGTACTAAAAATGTCGCAACTTTATGAAGCACTGTGACATCATATTTCTGTTGTAAGAAAGCATCACCAGCTTGCTTCAGTACCTTCAGATGCTGAAAAAAATGTTTAATTTAAATTATGAAATAAATATTATTGATCCCCTTTCCTTGTTTCAGAATTACAAATCGTGACAGTGAGTAAATAATAATTTTCTTGTACAGTACCTTATCGTCTTCATCCTGTGGACTACAATGGGTTTTCAAGGCATAAAACCATAGGAGGACGAGATGAATAGTCGGCTCCTTGTCACCTTCAAGATCAACAGTGGCATCTTTAAATGGCCTAAGGAATGATATTAGCTCTCTAGCAATGTTCTGATTATATCCTTGCATTTTATTAGAGGCATTTTCATTATCCAAAATAGTTTTCACATCATCAATTTGCGAATGAACTGATTCCAACATGTCCACGTAACTATTCCACCTTGTGGAACAATATTGTTTTAGTGATGATTTCAGTCTTGCACAGAGACCCCTTCTCTTAAAGTATGCCACGATGGCCTTTGTGGAATGCAATGTATCCAGTACGTCTGGAAGATTTTCTTTCAAAAAAGATTCGCCCAAAACATGCCTGAGGACTGTACTGATAATATGAGCAGTGCAGGAAACACGTTGGTACATCTCCAGTGCTTTAACAATATTGCTTCCTTGGTCAGTTACAAAAGTAATTTTGTTAATATCTTCATAAGAAATTCCTAAACCCATTAAACGTTCTTGTAACTCGCACCGAATATTTTCTCCTGTCTTCGGGCAGTCAGGGAAAGAGGAACACATTAAAACAAACTTTTTTAATAGCCAATCTTCGTCTATGTAATGCATAGTGACAGACATATAATGGATACCCTTGTAATGGTCTGTCCACAGATCAGTTACACAGTGAATTGCACAGTTACCGCAGTGAATTGCTCCCAAAATAGCAGGCAAAATATTACTGCGTACTTTGTCTGCGCAAACTTCAACTTTTCTGGCTACTGTAACTCGTGATGGTAAAATATGGTTAATGTCAACAGCTCCATATTTCTTACCTACATTTATTAGCGCTTGACCTAAATTTAAAAAAACTTCACCCTCGATCGTGGTAAATGGTCTCAGATCTTTCGCGCACATTTCTACGCATTTATCTGCTATTAAGTCTTTATCCTCTTTTAGAATATTTGTGCCGCCTATTACCTTGTCAAATTTGCATACATGTCTTAACATACTACTTGTACCATAATTTACATTTAATACTTTTTTACAAGTATTGCATTGTGCGAAACCAACAGATTTTTGTGAAGTTTTCTCGCAAATGTTTGAAAATGTTTTCCATGCCGGACTAGTACCTTTGTTCATTGATAATAATTCAAACTCTCCAGACTTTAATTTCTCCTCGGTTTCCTTCAGGGTAAACTTCTCCATTCTCCTTTTGCTCGCACTGTAAACACAAGTTCCTCTTCAACTACGTAACTGCACGACTTACCACTGCACTGATATACCCAGTTTCATATTCTTTCCGCCAGGCCTTGCAGTTTCTGTAGGTCCTGCGAAACCCATCAGGTTATGAAGAGCTTGTGACTCACAGCGACATCATTCCATTTCATCATAGCAATATAAGCTTGCTCTCTAGACAAGCAAGTTAAAAGCTGTGACTGGTTGCAGAGTCTCCAAGGGGCAAGCAAGCTAAAATCAGAATTTGTACACCTCTGATCGCAATATACTATAACCGAGATTCCATTTCAAACGCACTTAAGTTTTAATCATTTAGTGGAAAGTGCTGAACTGCAAAAATGAAACGCCAGCGTCGAACTTGAACTTTGCGAGACGCGAGCATATTGATTAGTTAGCGTCTGTCAGTGTGTGCACTGCCCAGTCAGGCAATTTGTTTGATAAGATACAAACAAGGCTATTTGTACCAAGAGGAAGGTACAGGGGTGCGAAAACATAACCCACATTCCGTAATGTGAGGAGCTTCATTGTTCAGCTTAACTCTTGTATCCTCACATTCGGGAGGTCCCAGGTTCAAATCCCTAACCGGCCAATTTGACATGGTTTTTTTCATGCTTTCCCCAGTAGTAAAGGCAAATGCCGAGTTGGATATTTATATACCATGAATCATCCTCACCATTTCATCTTGTATCATATCCATTTAAATTAATATCAGTTGAAATTTTCTTTCTGTTTCTGAGTTTTACCTCTCCCTTTTAGGATTTAAGCGACCCGAGCCGCCCGGGCCTTACAGGGCTGCGACCTGTCGGGAGAGGGATTATCTTTGGATCCCATACATACTTTTTTGACCAGACAAGGACATGGAGGGCCTCCCCGGATGAGTGATCAGCCCAATGCTGGGGCCACCTCCGAGACAACACGAACACATAGGACGAGACACACCATTCACACACACACTCATTCCAAACAAGGCGAGGATGGGATGCCAGATGATATCCAGGGACCACAAGGGCCTAAAGTTGCCCGACAGCTCATAATTGAGGAAAAACCCCGGAAAAAAACCTCACCCAGGTAACTTGTCCCGACCAGGTTCGCCCACTGCGTGAGAGGATCGAACGCATCTCCTGAGCCACAGCGGTGGACCAGTTGAAATTTACTCCATAAAAATACACCAATAATAGAAACAATTGATAAGCAATACTTGCATGGCCTACCCTACTGCATAGACACACACATCCCGAACTCCTGACATGGCCTCGCAGCTGAAAGGAGTATAAACCCAGCTGGATTAAAAAAAATCCCTTTAGGCAGGCCTACAGGCGGAGGTAGATTTCGAAGTGCTTTTGGTTTAATTTTATTGTCGCTGCATAGCACTCTTTTTCTTTAGCCTTGGCATGGTAAACCTGCAGTAATAAGAACTGAATTCGGTAAAGAGGAAGAGCCTACAATCATTTGTTTCGACAACAAGAATAGGATATAATATTCTGGGAGGCCGTGCGCAAGATCAACAATGAATAAAATTAGCAAAGCCGCTAAACAAGACAAAATTATGATATTATAATAATTCTTTTAAGTGTTATTATTTTCAAACATTAAAATCTCGCGTCATATGAGAGCTATCAAGAAACTATTTATTGATTTGTAGAGTACTCATCAAGAGCTTTTCAACGATACCCCACAAGACGTGGTTTCAAAAGTTTCGAATTTTCATCCCCCACCCCCACCCCCACCCCCACCCTCACTCGAACCCCCGAATTGTTGGTGTCACTGTGAACTCCATAGGGAGTACTCTAATTTATTCAAACAAAGTTTCCCTCTATACTTCATAGGGGCCGAGATATAAATGTTTTAAAATTTCAACCCCCTCCCCCGACCACCCCCTTGGGCCAATTTTGCCCATTAACGAACTTGTCCGAACTATTGGGCCTAGAAATAACATAATAAAATTTGGTTCAAATATCTTCAAAATTACGGCCGCTATCGTGTAAAGATATATATATATATATAAATATATATATATATATATAAATATATATATATATAAATATCACAAAATTTTTTTTTGAACGGGCGGTGGTTTCGTACTTAGGGGAGCATGAAACGTAAAGATATGAAAGAATTTTTCGAAAATCATAAAGTGGTATCCATTGCAATAGGTAGATTTTTCTTCGAAAATCTACCTAAAAAAGGATGTCTATTATTCGGGTCACCTGAGTAATCGCATGAAATATGAAGCATGAGTTACGTTCAGAAGCAAAACCGTTTCAAATTTAATTATTTTCCCGTTGTCGGATATATTTTATGATTTTTGAGAGAGCGAAAGATGTGATAGCATATTGAAATCAGTTCATAGAGCGCCATAATTTTATTTTGTTGCATATTATCATTATTGTTTTCGTTTGTTTTCTTTCCTTGCTCAACTTATTTTTCTTAATTTGCCTGTTCTTTTTCTCTGATGTCTTTGTTTAATTTTTTATTTTATTTTCGCTATCTTGTTGAATACTAGGAGGTGCCCGTGGCTTCGCCACGATAATTCCTTTAAAAATTAAAAATTAAGAGTATAATAATTATTAAAGCATTATATTTATTAACACTTGCACGCGAATCATTCATAAACTAAGCCATTAATAATTAATGAAACAGCTAAAATTCCTGCTTTAGAGTACATTCCACGAAATGAAAGCGCCCCCTGTGAAAACTATATCAGAATCGATTATGCAGTTCCAAAGAACCTGTGGACACATAATACGTATTGTTGACATGAATATGATGTGAATTTTATTTTATCAATTCAGTGTAATTTTCAGAAATTATACAATGTTTCAAGGGAAGGAATGGTTTGTTTGGATTATTATGAGCGATATTTCAAGAGATAAAACCATCAATATTTTACAGCTGTTGCCCCCGGCTTCGCCCGCCATTATTAATTGACTCCAGGATTTTTAAGAAAATTACACTGGTAGATTATTAAAAATGTTTGTGGTTCAGAGCTATGAAAATTGTAAGTAAAAATAAAATTAGAATATTTGTTCATTGTGTTCATTCACTTAGGTCTTATGTAATAAAGAAAGGTTTTCCTTCCTAATTTTGTAGTCGTCATGAAAGTTTAGACTGCGAGAGACGAACATCGCCGAGTATACCCGATGTCTCACGAAGCGGGCGAGCAAGCACGCTATTTAGGGCCGTTGAATTGTATAAGAGTAGATTTCATTTCTTCTTTCCATTATTATTTAGCCTCTTCCCCTGCTTAAACAGTTCTTTATATAATTTTGTTTTAATAAGGTAGGCCATGGAACAAATTGACCGTCAATTGTTCCTATTAATGCTGGGATCTCACGAATGCGAGTCCAAGACGTTGCCATCTCGGTTCTAATTGCTTTTGCTTTAGGCCTAATCCTTGTTTTATTAATATAACCTAATCATTGCCTCTCCGGCATCAATGTTCTGTACAATTCTTCATTATTATGATAGAGCCTACATTTGTTTGCTTGAATTTTAATTTTAGGTTACATTTTTGCTTGTGCACAGCTAAAGCATGGACAGCCTAATTTCCGAGATCCGTTATGCGCTTATGGCACGAGTATTGCATGCTATTTTTTGCACGATGATTATTTATATCAATTTATTTATATTAATTGAGATATTAGCTGAAAAAATTATGTATACACACTATTGAAGATGGATGTTATATTTCAGAAAGTGATTCGCATGTGTTGGTTGTTATGGGAACCGAATATTTGTCCTGTTAAAGTCGCCCCAAACTAGGGGGCCTTGGTTCCGGTCTTCCATAAAGGCTTGTATTATGATGGTTTTACTTACGGCACTTGTGCTTTTTGTAATTTTTACCGCACGGAGATTTCTTTTGTTTTCATAGCAACCAGATTGTGTGCGGGAATGTCAAGTTACGATCCACGGCAACAATATTCGTAAGTAGCACTAATTAGTTACGTCGTGCAAAATAGTATATTGCGATACAAGTGCCGTAAGGCATGATTACGGATCGAGGAAATAGTTTGAAAACACGAGGCGCTTGTGCCGAGTGTTTTCAATTTTCCGAGATCCGTAATGCGCTTACGGCACGTGTATTGCATGCTATTTTTTGCACGATGATTATTTATATCAATTTAACTATATTAATTGTGATATTACCTGAAAATATTATGTATATACATTCTTGAAGACAGATGTTTATTTCAGAAAGTGATTCGCATGTGTTTGTTGTTATGGGAACCGAATATTTGTCATGGGGGCCGTGTCCATAAAGACTTGTATTATGAAGTGTATCGTAATGAATTATGACGTGGCGCAAGGACCGTAAGTAATTTAACCGCATCGCAACGCCCTTAGCAACAAGATTGTGTGGGAATGTCAACTTACGATCCACGGCAACAACGTTCGTAAGTACCACTAATTAGTTAAGGAGTGCAAAAATAATGTGAAAAGATAGTTTTTCTTGTTAACAATGAAAGCACTTCATATTCATTCATTCAAGTTTTGAAACCCCTGGTTCACCAGAGCCCCCTATGGGGAATGAACTCTAGCAATTAACCGCCACTCGTTGCTTACCTCTTCCAAGATATTCAGTTGTTAGAGATAGAATCTCACGCATCCGTGGCTTTGCTGCTTCCACAACTAATTACAATTATTAAATAAAAACACAAGCCTGCAGATCTTCATTATTTTATTATCGTGCCACAAAGAGCTCTCTCTCTCTCTGCCAGCTCCAAAATTTGTCTCAAACTCACGGTTGTTTCCTAGCTCATAAGAAGCTCAACGGGAAGAGAACTACAACATTCTGTGCTTCTATAAAACAAAGTCTGTGTACACAAACTGTAGGCATTTCTTATCTAAACCTGAAAACAAAGAGGGACATACAGCTTTGGGTGAAATTCGTGATTTTTTCTCAGCAATGAATTGCTCTACAATCTTGCAATTTGACATACTCTTTACAAACTACTTCTACAATTGCATACTATTTTCAAAATTATTCCAACTGTTAGGCCTACAGTTATGGAAAATTATCGTTGCAAAATGGCAGCCATGTTTTGTGCACTAAAATGCCGTTTCCGTCATAACTTCCACAAGTGGCAATATTTTCTTTTTATATATCTGTTTGCAAACATCATATGAACAACATCATCTACAATCTTTGGAATATCTGCAGTATAGGTATTTTTAAAAATCAACTTGTAAAAATTTTCTTTTTCATTAAAATATTCTTCTAAAAAATAAACTATACACAGAAAAATAATCACTCAGAAATATTGACATTTGTGGAAGTTATCAAGGAAACGGCATTTCAGTACACGAAACGTGGCTGCCATTTTGAAACGATAATAACCTTTAATTGTAACAGTTTGATTAATTTTGAAAATAGTATGCAATTATTGTAGAAGTAGTCAATAAAAAGTATGCCAGATTGCAAGACTGTAGAGCAATTCATTGCTGAAAGAAAGTGAAATTCACCTATTTCTCACATATGAATTTCACCAAAAGCTGTATGTCCCCCTTAATATTTTAGGAGGAAAATTCATCTGAAACTGTGATTAGAATTCACGGCCTTCGGCTTTACGTTCCGATGCTCTACCAACTGAGCTAGGCAGAGATTGTGTTACAGCTCCAGATGGAATCTCTCTCCTATGACTGATTAGTGATTACCAGGCTTTGAAACTTAGTGCCCGATCGAATATGTTAACAGCAACCGTACTGTATAGACTTTGCTTGGCGTATGCCCTAGCTAACATATGCTAGTTCACGTGATAGTAAACAAACCGAAATACAGATATAGGAAGACCACAAAATAACTTCTCATTATCTAAACTCACATTTCAAGCATGCAAAACGATACTTTCTCCTGTTTGTGTATAATAGTCCCTCCCATATGTTTCAATATATGTTTGCGTTTTAGAACACTTTACTTTCGGCATGCCGAACACGTATTATAAATTTAAACACGCACAATGACAAGGTACACTGTTGACCAATTTGTGAGGCACCGTACTACGAGCGAATTCACTTCTCGGTACTACTATCAATGACTGTCTTATCAGCCTACGCAATCACCCTCCACCCCCTATACTCAGGTTGTTGGTAACCGGAATCAACTCCCTCTGTGGGTTCGGGCACTAAGTTTTAAAGCCTGGTGATTACCCTTAATTGTCTACCCCACTAAAAAGGCAAGTACGTCATTGTGAGGCATACTAATGAAGAGATTTTGTGACAGGGTTTCCACTGCTATTGTACAGTCACATTTAAGTTTTT
This sequence comes from Ectobius pallidus, assembly GCA_964059195.1. Taxonomy (NCBI): domain Eukaryota; kingdom Metazoa; phylum Arthropoda; class Insecta; order Blattodea; family Ectobiidae; genus Ectobius; species Ectobius pallidus. The sequence continues at coordinate 134,841,371 of CAXKWD010000009.1, forward strand.
TTTTTAAATTTTATTTTAGTTACGAGCCATATCAGGAGTTCGGGATGTGTGTCTGTACAGTAGGGTAGGCCATGAAACTATTGATTGTCAATTGTTTCTACACAGTGTGTCCGGCTTAAACGTATAACATTTCATTATTTTATTACTTGAGAAGTATTGTTGATATTTACACCAGGTTTGCTTCTACGGGTTAGGTAACTCAAAATGTTTCTTGTGTTTGCATGGCAGGAGCGTACATCAAATGCGCGCATGCGCAGAACGTGGAAATAGCCAATTAGCGTCAGTATAATCGCCGCACTCAATTCGTTGACAGTTAACATCAAAGAAGTCGCCGCCGCTTGGAGTAGTTGCCATACTGCACAGTGTTAGTAAACAGAGCGGGAAGATGTAGATGCAGCAAAACACTTACGTGGCAATGACATTGAGCAATGAGAGAATTGGCAATACGGATTCAGTCAGCGGTTTCTTTTGAGAAAACCTTTTACAGTAACAACAAGCATTGTAATATGAGAACAAAGCGAGCCGCCCGTCAACGTTATGAGTGAGGCGATAATAGCCATGTGGACTCCACAGCAAAAGGCATTCTGTGTGCTTGTTCTCGCGGAGTTGAAATCTGTTACTTAGGTAAGCCTACAACGTCGATTTCGGCGTGAATATCAACTGCGACACCAGTTCGTGATCTACCAGATCTGTGCTATCGCATTGTTGCGGCTGTCGCAAATGCAATGCTGCAAAACACATGGAGAGAGGTGGAATACAGATTGGACGTCTGCCGTGCCACTAATGATGCTCATATCGAAGTTTATTAGGGTATTAAAAAAACATTTTGAGTTACTCTACCCGTAGAAGCAAACCGGGTGTAAATATCAACAATACTTCTCAAGTAATAAAATAATGAAATGTTATACGTTTAAGCCGGACACACTGTATTACTGCTGTATTTTTATGGAGTAAATTTCAACTGACATTAATTCAAATGGATATGATACAAGATGAAATGGTGAAGATGATTCATGGTATGTCAATATCCAATTCAGCACCTGGCCTTACGACTGGAGAAACCATGAAAAAGCCCATGTCAAACTGGCCGGTCACGGGATATGAACCTATGACCTCCTGAATGCGAGTCCAAGACGTTACCATCTCGGCCACCTCGCTTGTTTATCTGGACTTTTTAAAATTCAGTCCTGTTTATACTCCTTTTAACTATGAGGCCATATCATGAGTTCGGAATTGGTCACATTTAAGTTGTAGATATGTGTTCATGAAGCCACTGGAAATTGATTCTGTTGAAAATTACATTAAAATATTTTAGGAGAAAAATATTGTATATAATATTACACAGAAACAGTATGTTGTGGCTTCATGAACATATCTACCTGGCAGTTAAGTGGACGACTTTATCTGCTGATAATAAACTATTTATTTTGCTATTTACCCTATATCGAACTTAAGTCCTGACGTAGGTCAACTTAATTTCTACTCCAAATTCTCCTAATAATTTAATTTATTCGCTTTTATTTGCCAATTTTCATGTTATTTCGTCTTAATTTGATCTGAAATAGTCGATAATCGATACCGCCGGCTTCGAGGTAAAGCTTTTGTACATATTGTTACGAGAATTCAACTTTACATAGAAAACGTTTCAATTTGTTCGAGGAACGAAATAAATTCTACAAACGTTTGGGTGTGGATGATTTAACTTTCAGATAAGCTCTTGTGAAAGAAAGGGCTGTTATCTAAAATGAAGGTAATTTTCTTAGCTATACTTCAGAATATAACGAAAGACGAATACTGGACAATTTTCGCTCTTATGTTATGGGAACTGTAATAAAATGACTGGTTTAAACTTTTATAAGGGAATTTGTTCCTGGCATGCAATTCCACAGCCATGGATACCAAGGGAATGAGTGGAGGAATGGACAAGATCTCGTGAAATGAAATTCTTACGATTGGTAGAGAGAAGTTGTAGAGAAAATTGAATTGGAGTAAGAAAGTCAAACAAGTGCATGAATATTGTTTGCAATCTGAAAGCAATAACATGAAAATACATGGTTAGAATACAGGTATGTGTGGGTAAAACTGATCTATTCCAGTTCTGAATAGAAACTAGGAAACTAACATTACATTTCCAGCTCAGAAAATATCAGTATGAGTCGCTTTGCGAAATGGATGACATTTTAAGTTAATAAAAGAAACTGTTTTGTTAAGTTTTTGTTAAGATAATTGCAATTATGATATGCAGAAAATAAGTTACTTCTGTTATCGATTTCCGAGTAAAGCTCCGGATCGATTCATTAAGCACGGCTTACAGAAGAACAAAGGTCTAGTTTGATAAGCATATGTGAAGGAATATGCGGGTAGTGTTATTTGTCAAAGTTAACTGTATTGAAACTCCCAAAGCCGTATATGAACACTCTAGTTATTTTTGTAATCGATTTCCAGATCGATTCATTAAGCAGGACTTACGGAAGAACAAAGGTCTAGTTTGATAAGCTTAAGTGAAGGAATATCTGGGTAGTGTTATTTGTCAAAGGAAACTGCATTGCAACATTGTCGTATACGAACACTGTAAAAAAATATGTTGCCATGAGAATTGATTTGCTTTTGATAAATTCTTTCTAATATATTACGGTACCATAAAAGAAGCACTAAATTGGGCTTTACTCCGGTACCGGTCAAACCGATTTGGTTCAATATCAATAGGCTTCTTCCCATGGACGTTATAAATACTTATAGGCCTACCAAGATTAATGAAAATCCGATAAAGCGTATTTGAGTTATCGCGTGTACAGACACATGGTCATTTTCCAGTCCACCACACAATCTCAAGAAGTACCATTCTGTCATTTAAAAATTTAGCAAAATTTAAGTTGGGACACGTACATCACGTATTTATGCAATAGGTGTTAGTCCGTTAAGTGTAAAGATAAAGGTGCCAGCCCGTTATAAAAATTATTGAGGATATCACCAGATGGCTCTGTCGTTCTTTTCTCTTTCGTACAAATACATATGCACTTCATTTATACACTGCAGAAACTAACAACTCCTAAGTTACTATTATCTATTAAGGAGAAACGGAATAGCCTATCTATATAATGTTAAGTACAATGTACCATTTCTAAAAAGAGACTACAAAAGCTAAGCACTTCTGCTTTTACAGTTTCTAGGTACATACTGAAAATTTTTTTTTTCATAAATTTACTTATTCACTGAAATATGTTTTTTCTATACAAAACGTTTTCATCAAAAATTTTAAGTACCTCATGACCTGTAAATATTTTATAAAAGAAACCAATTCAAAATAGTATAGGCTATTGCGATACAAGTGCCGTAAGCGATAGAGGAAAGAGTTTGAAAAAACGAGGTGCTTCAATTTCCGCTCAATTATCTGGATTAAAAAAGCTGTGTTTATACTCCTTTCAGCTACGAGGTCATATCAGGAGTTCGGGAATTGTGTCTATACAGTAGGGTAGGCCATGGAACTATTGATTGCCAATTATTTTCTATTGTTAGTGTATTTCATGGAGTAAATTTCAACTGATATCAATTTAAATGAATATGATAGAGGATGAAATGGTGAGGATGATTCATGGTATGTAAATATCCAGTTCGGCATTTGACTTTACGATTGAGGAAATCATGAGAAAACCCAGTGGATTTGAACCTGGGACCTCCCATTATCATCTTGGTCACCTCGCTCGGTTATCTGGAATTGCTGCTAGTTCAACAGTAGAATAGTAGAATATCGTGTTAGCTACAAGCCCACGACCCAGACCTTTGCTCTTACAGGGTAATGAATTGAGGGTAGTTGGCAGAGTTGAAGGTCTCCTACAGCGCACACCATAACTGCGAGGTGACTGTGACCTTTCTAGTAAATTGCAGTCTGCTAAATAAGTTCTCTACCTCCTGACTACACTTACTTAAAATATGCATAATATTTTAGTACCTAGATTAATCAGAATATTAATCTATAAAATATAGTCAATAGATTTTATAAATAGCATAATCTTTTTATTCTAAAAGCAAACACCGACTCCCATAAAAGTTTCTATTAAAAAAAACTATAAAACTTGCAATCTATAGTACAACATAATCAAAGGAAGTGTACAACTGACTGATTAAAAAAAATCCTTTTATTGTGTTGAGGGGTTTCTAAAGGTGAGTTCAAAGGAGATTGTATTTTATCTTACCGCCGAATCTATAGTCCTCCCCCAAGTAAGCATGCTTACCTACCTAGGTGGCAGCGATCGACAGAGGTCTGCTACCTGGCAAACCCCTAGCGGTCTCCCAGAACTGTCACCAACACGCTTTCCGTCTGCAAGCCACGTGGCACGAACTTCCCGCGTCAACCTTGACGATATGCTGGAGTTTGCAAACAATGTGAAAATCATAGACGAGCAAGCGAGAAGAATGTTGTCGTAGCTATATGTAAGTGATATGGAGGACCCTTTTCACAAATATAGGGATCGCAAATTTAAGGTGCAATTCAGATTTTAAAGGCAAACAAACAATGAAGGCCAGTTCCTGCTGGCCCCTCCCCTGTGCTACTGCCGAAGGCGTGCGTAGCAGGTGGAGATGATAGGCGCGGCCAGCTTAACATATTGCCAACATCCACTTAGAATAATACAATGTTCTTATGCTTAAAACTATTACGATAATCTTTATAATAGTAAAACTAGATGGCTTTATTCAGAAAATGTTTAGTATTCCTCATAAATGTTCTTAAAAAATACAACTGGTGAAAATGTATGCTGACTTTCTCCCTATCATATTGGTTACTATGAAGTAGCCATTTTAGCTCGACTGTGATGCATCTACACGGTTGCCATTTACTGCAGAATCCGAACTCCTGCTGGAAACTCCGCTGGCAGAGGTATTACGATACGGAACTCCAAGGGGCCTGCCAGCTGGGTGTGGGTAAGCCCCTATACCTAGGGGACGACTATAGATTCGGCGGTTAGTTTTATCTTTTAATGTGTTTAAGACAATGCAGTTTCTACAGATTTATTTTGACACGGTTAATGCCAATATCTGTGCCTAACAACAAATAATAGTAATAATAATAATAATAATAATAATAATAATAATAGTAATAATCATAATAATAATAATTATTGTAGAACACTAATGGGCCTACAAAAGTAAAATGACAAATTTGTGTATTGTTCTGCACAATCTATTGCAGATGTAATTTACATTATCCAGTAGGCCCACTCAGTTCTTCTGCGGAGATTGAATTCATTGTTCATGACGCTTATAGCCTATATTACCAAGAATATCAACGATAAATATTGCCTCAAGAGAATCACAAATCCTCTTAAAACCTCTCTCGTCCATCGCTCTAGAAACGTTATCGCTTCCTCTCTCCTCTTCCGTTCTTCATGCATCCCCATTCTTTATTATAAACTTCGTACATAAATATTTACATTATAGAACTTGCCATGGCTTATCTCTTCGAGATGACCCCATAGTAATATTACGTCCATGAAATTAGGTATTCCTTCACTTTGTATATTAAAATAAGCAATCAGAAAAGCAATCCTTACACAGAGTGATTCAAAAGTCTTGCAGATAACTTCAAGAAATGGCAAATAATAACATAAATTTAACAGAATCACATTTATTCATGAAATTTGAAATAGTAGCCTACCTGTCTTGAATAAACTACCATATTATTTTAAAAATAATAAAATATTTTCAGAAGCAAGACGCATGTCCGTTGTTTTGAATCCTAAAAAATAGGATATATGCATGCATTTATGCCCTAAAAAACATTAAAATATGACCAATAAAATTTAAAATATGACTTTACCACTTACACATTACGTATATTTTTAAAAAGTTTCATTACAGTACATTTTATTAAAATACAGTGTTAATTATTTAAAATATCTGTAAATTCTGAAAAAGTATCATTATAATGCAAAATTTACAAAATATGATATGAAACTTCAAAATTTCTTTAATATGTACACAAATATGTCAAAAAATATGACCTAAATATGCATATTCATACTAAATATGCTACAATAGTTGCACATTTCCTAAATATGCAGTTTTTTGCACAATAAAAGCCGTTCCATTTTCACCAGGATACTTGGAATCGGGTTTAAATTAGTCGGAAACCTGAAATAATGCAAAGGAGAAAAATATGACACGTCATAGAAATCCGTCCCTAGTAATAATTATAAGTTCATTATTGAGGAGAAACAATTCTATACAGGGTGTTAATGAATAACACCGAAATATTTTACTGTGTAGACCTACAGAGGGGAATAGACAAGCAAATTTTATTAGGGGATTTTTGCTTTATGGATTAAATTTTTCCTATAATATCACAAAATCTCCCAAGGGTATGGCCTCCACTGAATCTAACATTTGAATGAAACAAAGGAACTTCATTGTTAACACTGGAGTTATGAATAAATAAATAAAAAAAAACGAATGCAGTCATGTCATCAGTCTGTAAATTTTGCAGACCATGGAAACTCTAAATTATAATATAGCTGTTGATGAATGATCAACAATCAGCTTTTTTTATTGATCACTAAGAGCGCGTGAAGTCAATCTAATGAAAATTTTGACTCTACTTTGCTTCGTTATTGACTTATGAGTACCAAATTGTAATGGCTTTAATGCCCTGTAGCATACACATTTTACGTCATAGAGAAAAAAATCTCCTAATAAAAGTTGCTTGTCTATGTCGCTTCTATACACAGGTAAAATATATCGGTGTTATTCATTAACACCCTGTATAGCCACTTCAGGGAAGACCTAATAACACTGGACAACAGCCAAAAAATTTTTTGCATGAAATTGGGCGTTTATTATGTGGATTTTAGTGCTGAATTCAATTATGCAAACAGTTTTTCTCTGGCACCCTCAGTTTAAAAAAGAAAGCCTGTTTTCTGAATTAGCACTGGCTGTAAATGCTTAAATTTCTGTTAAAGTGATTGACATAGTAAACAAGACCTAATAGCGATTATAACATTTATTTATTTATTATTATTTAATTAGTAAGGACCGTGTTGTTATGATAATTGGTCATGCAGTTCAAATGAAAGAAAGTTACAAAAACATGCAGCTAATATTACAAAAAGTGCAGTATGACAAGTAGCCTACAACTGGTCCATCGGTGGCGATTTCAAAATGATTGGATTGCAAAGCGGATACACGAAATATTGCTGCTTTTTGTGCGAATGGGATAGCCGTGATAAATCCAAACATTACGACACTAAAATATGGCCTCCCCGGAAGAATTTTGTCCCTGGAGAAAAGAATATCTCAGCTGAACCATTGGTTCATAGATCAAAAATTTTATTGCCTCCACTTCATATAAAATTAGGCCTAATGAAGAATTTTGTCAAGGCATTAGACAAATCTGGAGCAGGTTTCAAATACCTGGAAGAAAAATTTCCAAGAATCAGTGCTTCTAAGTTGAAGGAAGGCATTTTTGTTGGGCCTCAGATTCGAGAACTAATGAAAGATCAGCTGTTTGAAAGTAAACTGAATCATGTGGAACTTGAAGCATGGATATCATTCAAGACCATTTGCGAACAGTTCTTAGGTAATACTAGAGCACAAAATTACGAACAATTAATTGAGAAATTACTAGGAGACTATAGTTTTCTAGGTTGCAACATGTCTCTCAAAATTCACTTCCTGCATTCCCATTTGGACTTTTTCCCTGCAAATCAAGTTAGTGATGAACATGGAGAAAGATTCCACCAAGATATTTCCGAAATGGAGAAAAGGTATCAAGGAAGATGGAAACCCATTACGCTTGCAGATTACTGCTGGAGCCTCAAAAGAGAAACCACAGGAAAGTACAGAAGAAGCAGCAAACGGCAGAAATTCAACTGACAGCAGTAGAGGATGGACTTGAAAACAAGCTGGCAATGTTTTCAGGTATGTTAATTGGTTATTTTTACAAAATTAAATATAATTTTATTATGAAGGATTCTTCTACACACGAATATTACCAGTTAGTCTTTGATATTACGGTGACTTACATTTTATTTATAAACGAATAGACGTGTAAGTACACGATTTACTAAAAAACTGAGGGTGCTAGACAAAAACAAAGGCCATATTTGAACTCAGCACATCAAAATACATAAGAAATGATATGTTTTGTGTAAAAAAATATTACCAGTTAGTCTTTGATATTACGGCGACTTTACGTTTTATTTATAAACGACTAGAAGTGTAAGTATACGATTTACTAAAACACTGAGGGTGCTAGACAAAAAACTGAGGCCATATTTGAACTCAGCACATCAAAATACATAAGAAATGATATATTTTGTGTAAAAAAATATTACCAGTTAGTCTTTGATACTACTGTGACTTTACGATTTATTTATAAACGACTAGAAGTGTAAGTATACGATTTACTAAAACACTGAGGGTGCTAGACAAAAAACTGAGGCCATATTTGAACTCAGCACATCAAAATACATAAGAAATGATATATTTTGTGTAAAAAAATATTACCAGTTAGTCTTTGATACTACTGTGACTTTACGATTTATTTATAAACGACTAGAAGTGTAAGTACGATTTACTAAAAAACTGAGGGTGCTAGACAAAAACTAAGGCCATATTTGAACTCAGCACATCAAAATACATAAGAAATGATATGTTTTGTGTAAAAAAATATTACCAGTTAGTCTTTGATATTACGGTGACTTTACGATTTATTTATAAACGACTAGAAGTGTAAGTATACAATTTACTAAAAAACTGAGGGTGCTAGACAAAAACAAAGGCCATATTTGAACTCAGCACATCAAAATACATAAGAAATGATATGTTTTGTGCAAATAAATTTTTTGAAGGTCAGTTTTGTTGTCCAGTGTAATTATCTTGAACTACGATATAATTTCCTCGACGAGTTAACAACAAAAGCCCTATTTTTAATAAAACTCAGAATATGAAAGAAGACTAAACTACACACACTATATTAAAAGCTCCCTAAAATATGTGTTTGTATGCGAACTCCTCCTAGACCCTTTGACCTAGAGGTCTGCAATTTTTACCATACGCTCTCCATGACACGAGGAGTGTCTTTGTAGAAAGTTTATCCTGATAACGCAACAGGTTCTGTCAATTTTTTATGCTTTTGGTATTGACAGTAGTGTTTTGTGGTGCAGTCCATGGTAAGGATAGTGTTTTGTAATTATTTTTAGTTTTCTTTTTGTAGTCTTTACACAGCCTTCTGTTACCTGTGAGGTCATCCGGACCATGTTTGATAGAGTTCATCCCAAATCAACCAATCAGAAAGCACCGTTTGGAGCAAACAGCCAATCATAACTCTTCTTATGGAAGCACCTTAAGTTTTTGCCAAACGGGTTATACATAAGACATGCTGTTCAAATTGCAATTTACATTAGGTTCGGTCAAATTTAATTTTTAATTTTGTTTAAAGGTTATTTGTTGCTCTTTATACAGTGTTGTACAATCATGCTATAGGTTTCATACAACGAACTCTAGCGGCGGTGTTGCTAAATTGTAGCGTTGTAAGCGCATCGATCGTTCCTGTTTCAGAACCTCAGTGTTGTACAGGTAAAACTCAGAGTAATATACATGTTACGGTCAATCTGATTATTCAGGGCAGTTTTCATAATGCTTGGTCATTATAAATAATGACCGATAAAATCGGGCAATTTAATAATTTTACGACAATCTAGGATAATTTCTTATACTGCCCGGTCAATATTAATACTGCTACAATTTCTCTGGTCACTTTAATAAATTGACAGCAATTTGGCAACGTGCGTCTGGTGTGATTCTCCCTAACTTAACCTAACCTGACCTAACCTATCCTAAACTATCCTATGTAACTCGAAATGTCACCAAAGTGGAAGCTGCTCTAAGAAATAAAAAGTCTTGGATTTGACATTTTGTGTGTAGGCCTATATGTAGGCCTATATGTTTTTTTGTTTGTTTGTTAGGCGTACGTATTATTCATACTTATTTACTTTAATATAATATCCTCTTATTTTTGTATGTAGAGAAATATGAATAACAATTTTCTCAAATTGCCCATTCCATTTCCAGCATTATTCATCATGATATTCATCAATATCATTATTCATCCCAAATCAACCGGGCAATGTGTTAATTTCTATATAATTTATCATTTTGTCACATCCCGTTTCCTTTAATACACTAGGCTCGACTTCTCACGCAAATTGTAAATCTATGCCGGACTGCAAAGAAAACAGTTAAGAAAATGATTAGGCTCATAATGTATTTGTTGGACATTTTTCTGTAAGATTTATATGAATTTTAAAACTCCTTTATAAAAATATTTACCGTAATTTTGTTACAGTTATTATGCACATTATTGTATCCCATTGTATCCCTGTGGCCTTCATACTTCGAGCCTTCATTGGAGCCAGCAGAATTTAAACATTAAAAAAAAAAAAAAAAAAAAATCTTTCTGTTTACCGGAAAATTTCCTGAACTGAAAGCCGATGACAGGTTCATTTTTCCCGCACGCGCACATTTTAAGCCTAAGCTGGGAATTGTAGGAATTATTTTAGTCCAACACCATATCGGTGTACAGTAACTTACCACGATACGTTTAATAACAAAAGACAACTTGTGTATTTTTTTAATAGTATATTGCGATACAAGTGCCGTAAGGCACGTTTACGGGTCGAGGAAACAGATTGAAAACCCGAGGCGCAGCCGAGGGTTTTTAAGTTTTCGAGACCCGTAAATGCCTTTACGGCCCGTGTGTTGCATGCTATTTTTTGCACGATGATTATTTATATCAATTTAATTATATTAATTGTGATATTACCTGAAAATATTATGTATATACATTACACTGTAAACAATACATTTTTGTCATGATAACTGAATTGCATTTCATTTTTCAGTATAACATTTTCAGAAATTATATAAATTTTCAAGGGAAGGAATGGTTTGTTTAAATTTTCGTGTTCACCGCATGAGTTCCCGGGCTTAACTGGGTATGTGTGCAAAATTTCGTGCAAATTGGTCAAGATATGTAGATTTGTATAGGGAACTTACATACCCACATACATACATACACACTTTTGATCTGGCTTGGTTGACTCACACTTTTTTGTTTGTTTTTTTGTTTTGTTATGAAAACATGTGAAAGCGGAACTCTCGAACTGTGAATATGTCACACTTCTTTTGTCACACTTCAATTTTTTAAATCTCTTTTATGTAAACAATTGACAGCAGGACTCTCTAACTGTGCCTCATTTCACATTTCCGACTTTTCTCTTGGATTTTCAAAAAAAAAAAAATTCATACAAACCTTGTCCTGACTATTACGGAAAAAAAAAAAAAAAAGCCAAATCGGTCGAACCGTTCTCAAGTGATGCGGCAACATACGTTTTGGTAATTCATTATTATTAATATATAGATTCAGAAGTTCACCGGCTGTTGGTTGCAAAAGGAATTTGGAATTAGGTTTGATATCCAAGGCTATTCATTGGTACTCATAGTTGTACATGATGTACATTAAAGCGATCGTGTGCATATAAATTGGTTAGAATTTTTAAAAATGAAAACCAGTAGGTGCTCGCGGCTTTGACCGCGATTATTAATTCAACCGCTAGATGCTTTTTGAATAATTTAATTAACGGAAAAGTGATTAACTTAAATAGTATATTGCGATACAAGTGCCGTAAGGCACGTTTACGGGTCGAGGAAACAGATTGAAAACCCGAGGCGCAGCCGAGGGTTTTTAAGTTTTCGAGACCCGTAAATGCCTTTACGGCCCGTGTGTTGCATGCTATTTTTTGCACGACTGTTTCTTATATCAATTTAATTATATTAATTGTGATATTACCTGAAAACATTATGTGTATACATTCTTGAAGAGAGATGTTTATTTCAGAAAGTGATTCGCATGTGTTTGTTGTTATAGGAACCGAATATTTGGCTTGGGGGCCGTGTCCATAAAGACTTGTATTATGAAGTGTATCGTAATGAATTATGACGTAGCGCAGACACCGTAAGTAATTTAACCGCATCGCAACCGCCCTTAGCAACAAGACTGTGTGGGAATGTCAACTTACGATCCATGTAAACAACGTTCGTAAGTACCACTTACTAGCTAAGGAGTGCAAAAACATATTAAAACTAGCGTCTTTTTTTACATAAATCGCTTGAATTGCATGGTTTTATTATTAATTCAATGTTAGACATAAAAAATAGTAAAATGTTCCCTAATACATGCCATAAAAGCCCAGAGGATTCCAGCAGGTTGAGGGTCCCAGATTTTTAGACATTCGGCCCATGAAGGTGGTAAGGTTGTCAGCCTTGCGCACCGGCCGTCTTTACCCCCAGGATTGCTCCTGGTACTCAATTCTGTTAGAAGCTGAGTCGACCCCAGGGCCATGGTGTCACCAACAGGATTAGACCAATTAAAAAACTCCAACGACCTCATCGGGGATCGAAACCGCGACCTTCCGGTGTGTAGCGCGTACCCCATTGTTAGACGTAGTAAATAAAATAATTAAAATTACTAAAACGAAACTAGCGCTACCATATGGGCATTACAACTTCGGATTAAAAGACTGAAACCATAGATTTATGAACTTGACCCTTACACACAAACCATAATTAAAAAATGAAACGATTAATAATTAAAAAGCTAAAATTCCGGCTTGGAGGAGCATTTCACGACTAGAGTGCGCCACCCGGAAAAAAAAAAAATTTCGGTCTCAAGTTCCGTGACCCCCCCCCCCCCAAAAGCCTGCATATTGAGTTGTGTTCTCATCTAGGACTGCATACATGATCCCCGTCTACCTGGTATAAACATTCAGATCTCTCCGTGCCGTAACGTTAAAAACAAATGGATCAAGCAGAGCGGGCTAACAAAATCGAAGTGATCGACAATATAATGCATTATAATGAATGTATACATATTTTGCAGCGACGCGCTTCCCCAGTTGCTATGGTAAAAATCCAAGGCCACCTGCAATTAATTATACAATTGAAATGTATAAGCGAAAACGGGGAAATCCATAGCGCTTAAAATCTAAAAAAATCCGGCTTCGAAGTGCTCTCGGACACTCTTCGGTTCATGGGCGCCCATACCCGGGAAGGAAACATGTATATTAATAATTATAGTAAAATGTTTTTCTTTTAGGACAATTATTTAGAAGTCAGTAGACATAAAAAGTTTGCAGAAGTTTTACCAAATCGACAACATAGAAGCAGAATCCACAGTGGATTAGGGAAGGGGGGTCCAGACCCCTAAAAATCAAAACATAAAATTCTATTTTTTATAAAAAATATATTTATTAAATTAATCAAGTTTTGTTGGTGTGTCAAATATGAAATAGCAGTTATTTCGTTTTCATAACATAACGAGTAGGCTATTATTTCCATTGTTCCACGTGTTATTTGACTTTTCTTAAAAATAGTAATAAGTATTATAACTTAGGTAATTATTTATTGTTACGTTGGCATGTCTTAGAGTATGGTAAACAAATTTGCTAACTAGTTTTTCAGTACAAAATAGCGTAAAATGTCATTTTCATTAGTTCAATATTTAACAATTTTCTGGGGGTGAATCCCCCTTTTTAGGGGGTATTCCATATCCCAACCCCCCGGCACTTTCAACCCTCCCTAAAATTATTTTCTGACTACGTCATTGTTACACCGATTATATTATTAATATAATCTTACAAAGTGGCCCATGCAACAAAAAATAAATTAATTTAAAAAAATTCCCACCCCCTAGAAAATATCATATGGGCGCCCTTGCAGTTCGGTTTTCCTATGTTAAAAATTTCAGAATTCGGCGTGCCGTAGATTTCGCTGGACATCGCACATAGAGAGACAGACAAACAGTCAAAGACTTCCTCTAAGATACCAAAGAACAATTGAATAGTGTTATAGAGGGAATTTTGGAGGTAAAATAAAGCAAGATGGAAACAAAATACAGAGTAGGATTTTTTAAATTAATTTTTAATCCTTGAATTAAATTTTTGGTTGTGCCAAAGCTGATAAAGTAAGAACGGGACTTTGTGATTTAGCTTTTTCGCCTATAGAGCGCAGCACGAATAGATACAGGCTGGATTCTTTCTGCATAAGTTAATACCCAGGTACAATTCAATTACATCTTTAACTAAAATAATTAAATATTGTAGCAAAGCGAGAATAGCATGGGAGGAACACGGCAGTGAGATCTGAATAGCGACAAACCTATTCAGTGACGGATTGATGAAATTCTGTTCTCTATCAGGTCGCAAGCTCTTCAGCAAAGGTATTGGTGTCATTCGCACCAGTGCTTCCTGATAGATGAGATCTGCAAGTTGTCCCGACTTCCCAGCATCCAGACACCTGTACTCTTTATGATCTCATGAAATAACAGTATTTTAACCAAATATCCACATTAGAGCTGGTACAGCCTTTAGATTATCTTTTCGCAATGCTATTTCTTCCTTTTCCTACTACAATATCTTTTTCTTCTTCTTCTTCTTCTTCTTCTTCTTCTTCTTCTTCTTCTTCGTCTTCTTCTTCGTCTTCTAAGTAGGATGCCAGAACCTCAATGAACTTACACACCACTTGCCTATATGAAATCTATGGAAACACTAAATTCCCACGCATTGTGCCTTTACCTGGAGAAATTTACCTATCTGGGAGCAATAATTACAAATACAAACGGTATTAAAGCAGAAGTTAAGTGCAGACTAAAATCAAGAAATGCTTATATTTATGCAATTCAGAAACCTTAATCTTTGCGTGTTCTGTCCAGAAATTTAAAAATAAAAATGTTCCTCTAGTTTGTGTTATATGGATGTGAGACAAGGTCGCTTACTCTTCGGGAAGAACATAATCTGATAATGTTCGAAAACAGGGGGCTTAGGAAAATATTCGGACCAAAGAGAGATGAAAAGAGGTAGCAGAGAAAACTGCTTAACAACGAGCTTTATAGCCTGTACTCGACACCGGATATAGTAAGGGTAATTAAATCACGGAGGATGAAATGGTGGAGGAAAGACATATCTCAAAAGTATTGGCTGCGAGACCCGAAGGGAAAAGACCACCTGGAAGACCTAGAAGCAGGTGGGAGGACAATATTAGGATAGATTTAAGGGAAGTAGGATTTGCGAGGGATGATTGGATAGAGTTAGCACAGAATAGGGTTGAATGGCGGGCTCGGGTAAGCGCGGCAATGAACCTCCGAGTTTTATAAAATAGATAAAATCCCATTAGCTTGCTTAGGACTTGTCTATTGCCATTGAGTAAATAAGCAAGAATTGTGCCTTCACCAGTACATACACATAGGCCTACATCTTATATACTTGCGTTACATATACATAAGCGTAGCCCTACAGAGTGGAAGGGGTTCAAAGCTATTAATTATAACAGTAATAACTTTCAATAAAATGTGTAGTAAAAGTTAGAATAAAGTTTTCTTTATGTAGAATGAGTTTTGGAAAATCGAGTGTTTCTAGGTCTTCGGTTTGAGTTCATAATAAGCAGGACCCGGATTCTATTGATATGTTATCTTTTTATTGATGCTGCCTAGACATTGCCAACTTGTAGATAAATCCTAATCATGGCCTCTAGATTATAGAAATGCATTTTTATTAGGTAATTTTTTGTCATTTTATGCAATTTTATACTTTTAGGGCATTTATTTCAATTTTACGTCATTATTTTGTCATTTTCGCGTCATTTGATTCCTTATTTTGTCATTTTCATGCATTTACTTTAAATAAATGACTAGGTTACTATAATGCAACATTTTAGTAGAATCTACTTTAAAAACAATTTTCTTATTTTTCTTCTCATATGTTCCAATCAAGAACAAAGCTTTTAGACCTACGATATCCTTTCTACGTTTACAGTTTTTAGAATTATGTACAAATTAGTCTAGCCTATATCTTTGTGTGCACAATAATAATATTTATAAATAAAATATGAGTTTTTAGGTCATTCTTTGTAATTATTAAGTCATTTTCTTTAAAATTCAGGGTTATTTTATAGGTCATTTTTTCAAATAATTTTAGGTCATCAGAATCCGGGCCCTGAGTTAATAAGTAATTTTAATGAAATAAATCCAACCTTTAACCGCCATTGGGCCTGCATTAGGCAGACAGAAGTGATTCTGAAAACGTTTCTGTTGGCTTCCAGGCATCGTAAACATGTTTATCCGGCTTTATGTCGATTTTTATTTTTTCAAGATAAACATACAGGTAGGGAGGGAAAAAAAGCGGACCTACTAAAATATCTAAGTTACCGATATGAGCCACTGCGCATGCCTAGCGGCATTCACAGGATAGCAGGGAATGTATTGACATTTCTTCTACAGCCGATAAATTGCTTGAATTGAGAAATAATTTCACGTAATTTTCATTGCTTGTGAAAATAAACGTTTCCGTTACATCTCTTACATTTATTTACGTATACAAGGCTCTGAAATCAGCTACAAGAGTCGGTCAGCTTTTTCCCCCTACCTGTACATTTTGTATACGGCTATTTCGTACGAGAAAGCAGAAAGAATAGTACATATAGATGAGGGAAACATTATCAACTTCAGAACTACTGAGAAAAGGTAGAAAGAAATATACTGAGGAAAATTAGTCCTATTGGAAGAGCAGAGAAATTCATATTGATTTTAATTAATTTTTATAAATATTAAAATTTGTTAATTATTCTAAGAATTAAAAAAATAATTAATTTAAACATGTGAAATAACGGAAACTGACCTTTGTACCCTTTGACGTTAGATACTTCTTTATATGTCAAGAACATAAAGATCTGGTGTTTAAAAAATTGTCAGTAACTGGTAATATATGTAAATAAAACCTGTGGGGAAAAGTTCGTATAAACTTTTCTCTATGTAGAATGATTTTTGAAAAAACTAGTATTCTGAAAAAAATTGGAGGTTAATAAATTTATTCATGGAGGAATTTCATTTACACTAAAGATGGTGCTGTTTAGTCCAATAAGAAAATAACTTACATTGCATATTTTTTCACTAGAAAGATTAAAATAATGGAATATTTACAGCCATATAATAATAATAATAATAATAATAATAATAATATTTATTGCATCCAGTGTACCAATACATTGATTTTGGATATGTCAAGCTTAAATTTAAACTAAATTAGAGTACAATCTTAGAAACATTTGTTAATCTTAAATTTAAACTAGGAATACAATCTTAAAAACATTTGTTAATCTTAAATTTAAACTAGGTGTACAATCTTAGAAACATTTGTTAATCTTAAATTTAAACTATGAGTACAATCTTAGAGAATACATTATGTTCACACATGCATAGTTATTACAATTCATCTATACTATATAAACACTTCGTTATTAGATACCTTTTTAGCATTGATTGGAAGTTTCGCTTTGAGACATCTGCAATTAATTTAAGGTCTGACGGTAGTTTATTAAATAGTTTTATTCCCTGATAGTGTACATCTTTCACAGATACATTTTTGGAAATATTACACTTGTAATAGTTCATGTTGTGGACACATATAAAATAAACATTCAAAGGCGAAATGTTGTAATTTTACTCTGGCAAAATTTTATAATGTAAAACTATTCTGGAAGCCTTCAAATGTTTACCCAAATGCTAATACGGTAAGATGCAAAAAACTACGTATGTGAATTCACCCATCCTAATAATAGGAGGCGAAAAGGAAACCCTAGTTGTCAAAAGGGTTAAATAGCCATAAAGAGGTCACAGAATTATTTGCGAACCATTCAATTAGCTTGTAATATGAGCAATGCCATCCATTTCGTTTGAAAGTATATCCTTGTTTTGTTTTGAAAACAAAACGGGAGCAGAAGCATTTATTTACAGCATACGTGGGTGTCCTTGTGAGGATACCTCTGAGGTATTTATTCTTCATTTGTGTGTGGGCACAGGCGTGGGTGGGAAAGAGGGAGGGAGATAGACAAAGATTGAGAGAGAGAAATTTAAAGATGTACAAAGAGACAGGAATACTGAGTTGACCACATGCGTTAAAAAAAAGTGATAGCGCAGAAAATGCGTTGCCAAGTAACGGAATGACAGATGAAAGTATTGCATATTACTTTAATGGAAGGGCCGAATACCCTGGTTCAAATCCCGGCTATGGCATTTCAGTCTGACTTCAACTTCCCATATAGGCTAATCCCTCTCCGGACTAGTGGCTGCCCTGTATATAGGTGCGTAAATCCTAAAAGGGGAGAGGTAAAACTACGAATAAGAGAGAAGATAAAGATAAAAAACATTTAAAAAAATTGTAAAGCAGTATTAGGTATTACTGTTAAGATTAGACCTGAGATTTTAGGCTCTAAAAAACTTGGTTTTAGGCACCTAAAATAGGCTTTTAAAACAAGTAAATAGGCTTTTAAACTAGAAAATAGGAACTTAAAATATGCTTCTAAATGTGTAAATAGACAGAAAATAGACTTTACAATGTTACAACACACACTTAAACTGTAACGTGATCTTTTTATTATTGTTAGAAACGTGGTATATCTATTCTTAACGGAAATAACTGAAAAATTAAGACAGAATTAAAAAGACATTTATCAAAAGCAGTTATGGGTCATTAGAAAAATTTAAGAGCCTTAAATTTCAATAACGGCCTGCTCATGGCCTGCAGATATTGGATGGTCGTGTGGTCAACACACTGGCGACTTGACACAGTATGTCCCTTCTTACTGCTTGCTCCTTGTTCTTTTGAGCTAATCCTCCCCCTCATCCGTCAACCAGTATTCCTTTGGTAACAATTGTTTGGGAAAGTAAAGTTTCTGTGATAGCCTAAACCCACCTTCTGCTTTTCTGCTCGTCATTCAAGGATGAGCATGATTGTAAAAATTACAGAAGTTTAATTTCAATAGGTATTTTTAGGCACTAAAAAGTAAAATAGGCTCTAAAGGCCCAAATAGGCATTTTAGGGCACTATAAAACTCTATAAATGTAAGTGATTTATCGTGAAACATCAACTTATTTAAAAATTTTCATGTTATTTCATAAGGAACAAAATAGGAATTTGCCTTAAAATCCCAGGTCTAGTTATGATTTACTCTTGCATAGAACTTTCAATAATGTAATTCCTGAAAGAAAAAAAAACTGTAGGTTTACGGACTTTGACAGGCTGTGGGTAGTAATAGCGCAAACCGATTTGGTACCACAACAAGCTCGACATTATGCAACCGCTAATGTTCATTTCATCACAATACATCAATACATTTCGAAATATCACAATTCAGTAAAATATAAAATAAGATAAACTGATGTAACAAATTTCCAGAATGCTGTTGCAGGGATAATTGCAAATATGATATGCAGAAAGTAAGTTATTTTTGTAATCGACCTTCGAGTTAAGCTCCAGATTTCTTCATTAAGCAGGGCTTGATAAGCATATGTGAAGGAAAATATGGGTAGTGTTATTTGTCATAGCTAACTGTGTTGCAACTTCCAAAGCCGTATATGAACACTGTAAAACAATATGTTGTCATGACAATTGATTTGCATCTGATAAATTCTTTCTAATATCTCTATCTATATAAAAGGCTTTGTCCTGACTGACTGAATGAATGACTGACTGAATGACAGGAATCAACGTACAGCCTAAACTATAACAGGTAGAGACTTGGAATTTTGACAGTACCTTCGTTTCATAATGTAGGTGCTCACTAACAAAGGATTTTGAAAAATTCTGATTCTAAATGCCAAAAATTAAATGTTTTTGAAAATACTTAATCCCTTTTTACATATAATTATCCATTCCAAATCACAGAATATATTGTTGCCAAATGGTATCAGGTGGGCTTGGAAAAAACACATGAAATGCACTTTTGACAAATAAGAGAAGTTATCAAAATAATTCATGTTATAAATAAATATTACAGAATGAAATCCACTAAAATAATGGAATCACATAACTTTCTCTACCCTGGACATAGAGAAAACAAAACGAGGTATGGTAATGTGTATATTATTATATTATATCGCAGGTTTTTGGAGAGAAAAGTATGAAGGCTTTATGGTAACATAAGAGTGGGAAATTTCCCGCCTCGATATTACAATTTTATGTTACAGGAATTTCTGTTTCTTCTTATTTAAACCTCTACCAGGCTTGCTGTGCACTGTACAAGCGATGGGATGCAAAATTCTAGATCCTCTATGAGCCATAAAAAAACTATATCAAGCGTTTTCTGAGGGAATAGTTTGAGTGTAATAAGTCGTTCTTCCTATTTCAAATTATAAATGCCTATATAAGGACCTAGAATTTAAAATTGAAAATCCTTCATAAGCTAATTTCCAATTACAAAATACAAAATCCGGGCGACGCCGGGTCTTTTAAGCTAGTATAAAATAAGATAAACTGATGTAACAAATTTCCAGAATGCTGTTGCAGGGATAATTGCAAATATGATATGCAGAAAGTAAGTTATTTTTGTAATCGACCTTCGAGTTAAGCTCCAGATTTCTTCATTAAGCAGGGCTTGATAAGCATATGTGAAGGAAAATATGGGTAGTGTTATTTGTCATAGCTAACTGTGTTGCAACTTCCAAAGCCGTATATGAACACTGTAAAACAATATGTTGTCATGACAATTGATTTGCATCTGATAAATTCTTTCTAATATCTCTATCTATATAAAAGGCTTTGTCCTGACTGACTGAATGAATGACTGACTGAATGACAGGAATCAACGTACAGCCTAAACTATAACAGGTAGAGACTTGGAATTTTGACAGTACCTTCGTTTCATAATGTAGGTGCTCACTAACAAAGGATTTTGAAAAATTCTGATTCTAAATGCCAAAAATTAAATGTTTTTGAAAATACTTAATCCCTTTTTACATATAATTATCCATTCCAAATCACAGAATATATTGTTGCCAAATGGTATCAGGTGGGCTTGGAAAAAACACATGAAATGCACTTTTGACAAATAAGAGAAGTTATCAAAATAATTCATGTTATAAATAAATATTACAGAATGAAATCCACTAAAATAATGGAATCACATAACTTTCTCTACCCTGGACATAGAGAAAACAAAACGAGGTATGGTAATGTGTATATTATTATATTATATCGCAGGTTTTTGGAGAGAAAAGTATGAAGGCTTTATGGTAACATAAGAGTGGGAAATTTCCCGCCTCGATATTACAATTTTATGTTACAGGAATTTCTGTTTCTTCTTATTTAAACCTCTACCAGGCTTGCTGTGCACTGTACAAGCGATGGGATGCAAAATTCTAGATCCTCTATGAGCCATAAAAAAACTATATCAAGCGTTTTCTGAGGGAATAGTTTGAGTGTAATAAGTCGTTCTTCCTATTTCAAATTATAAATGCCTATATAAGGACCTAGAATTTAAAATTGAAAATCCTTCATAAGCTAATTTCCAATTACAAAATACAAAATCCGGGCGACGCCGGGTCTTTTAAGCTAGTATAAAATAAGATAAACTGATGTAACAAATTTCCAGAATGCTGTTGCAGGGATAATTGCAAATATGATATGCAGAAAGTAAGTTATTTTTGTAATCGACCTTCGAGTTAAGCTCCAGATTTCTTCATTAAGCAGGGCTTGATAAGCATATGTGAAGAAAAATATGGGTAGTGTTATTTGTCATAGCTAACTGTGTTGCAACTTCCAAAGCCGTATATGAACACTGTAAAACAATATGTTGTCATGACAATTGATTTGCATCTGATAAATTCTTTCTAATATATTATCATAAAATAGGTACTAAATAGATCATTACTCCGGTACCGAGCAACCGATTTGGTCCAAAATCAATATACTTCTTTTCATGGACGTTATAAATGTGTACACCAAGTTTCATGAAAATCCGATAGAGCGTATTTGAGTTATCGCGCGTATAGTTACAGGACCGGACAGACATCTAATAAAGTACCATTCTAGCACTTAATAACACCACGGTAGTGTGGATAATGCACATGCACTTTAATGAATAGATTTAGCTATTATAATTCTTTCCTAGACATGGAAGCTTCAGTTCCTGGAGGTCCCCAGGTAATATTTCCCCCGCTACACAACTGATTATAGTAAACAATATGCAAAAGGGCTACAAGCAACACTGACAGGTTTTCTTTCTTTTCTGCAGATTGTTCAAGCCAACTACTTGCGTCGTGTTGAATAGTTGCACCCGCTGAGTTATAATATGTCCTATTTTCAGGCCCAGGTGTAAAAGTGGCCATTATTGCCAAATCAGAAGAATGCATAGTCTCTAATTAACTCAGTAACTGATTTAGGGATTAGCGAATAATAATCGACCTTCATTAGGAACCATTGTGAAACCATTCCTCGAAATCGGCCCAGGCCTCGGGCAGTGGAGTGAGCCTAGGCCGTCACGTTTTGAGAAGAACTTTAGAAATTCATTTTGATAATAATATTAAGTTCTGTGACATTAATCGGTTAATGGGTAAACATTCTGTACCCTTCTTAACTAACCGAATATGTTTTATTAGTTGGAATTCATAAAATTAATTGGATATTAAATTCAGATCATTTTTAAATATTTTAATTGTTTTTTTTTTATTTTTTTTTATTTATTTTTAAATCAGCTGTGTTTAGGCTATAGGCCTACTCCTTTTGTCTACGAGGCCAAATCAGAAGTTCTGGATCTGTGTCTGTACAGTAGGTTAGGCCATGGAACTATTGATTGTCAATTATTTCTATTATTGGTGTATTTTTATGGAGTAAATTTCAACTGATATTAACTTAAATGGAAATGATACAGGATGAAATGGTTAGGATGATTCATGTTATGTAAATATCCAATTCGGTATTTGCCTTTACGACGGGGAAACCATGAAAAATCCATTTATAATTTATTGGTCGGCTATGGGATTTGAAGCTGGGACCTCCCGCATGCGAATCCAAGACGCTCGTTTGTTTTAATTCCTACATATGCTTAAAATGAAATTAATTTTTACTTCCTCTGCCCGTACCATAGGTACTATAGGTAGAGGAAGTATTGTTTTCGACCCTAAAATTCGAAGTTGAGTTTTTAGCATATATACACGTTTCAAGGCCCCCTGAATCCAAAAATACTATTTTTGGAAACATGTCTGTGTGTGTGTCTGTGTGTGTGTCTGTCTGTGTGTCTGTCTGTGTGGAAGTTTGTGAACAGGCTAGCTCCGAAACGGTGAATCGTATGAAAACAAAATTTCGTATTTGGGTCAGGTACCTTCTGAAGATGTGATTCGAAGATTGGCGACAAATTTCTCTTATTTTTAAGGGGACTTTACATGAAGAAATTTTCGTTTTTCGCGATTTTCTCGAAAACGGCTCTAACGATTTTCTTTAAAATTTGCACATGTGTTCCTTTTACTGAGAGCTAAAACTTTTATTTGAAACTTTTTTCGAAAAAATTCTCTGAGGGTAGTTACAGGCCACCCACTGTTCACCCACTGTTTGTAGAAAGTTTATCTTGCGTGATGAACAACTGAATTACGCTCTTCCACGGCCTCTTATTCTATATAAGAATGTGAAGTGAGAAAGATGTATTGTTGGCCCGGTATAGAGTAAAGAAGTATCTGAGGGAAATATTCGATAAATTTCGGAAATTATTCTTTACGGCGGAAAGTTCAATAAACGTCTGCAGTCACTTGTTCTTTTTTTAAAGTTTGTTATATAGGCTAGCCTGCGCTTTTAGTCGCATCATTGAAAGAAGAGGTATTTATAGGATAATAATAGGGTAAAATTGTGTCTTGATATGTGAATACTGCTAACTTTTTTTTTGGGCAGAGGAAGTTATGTGACTTTCACATCAGATTTTTACTCTTGTTTTCTGATAAAATGGACAACGAAGGAATTCCAGCAACTTGTGTTGTCTTAAAGGAACGCTCAGCCATTTCATAAAATATGGGAATTTTTCCCTCAAAGAGAGAAGTTATAAAATTATTGTAATTGGGTGGACAAAAGTAAGTTTAAAACCTCAAATTCTCTGAATATTAAGGACTTAGGTGTATCTGAAGTGGTTTCATGTGCGAAATCGGTCGATTTACTTATTTATTGCGTTGAGTTACTTTTTTTTGGCCATTTTTAGCATGATTTTGACACTCTTTAATACCAAGTAGTCAAGAGTAATCAGCTATGTCCATTTTCATTTGAGAAAATATACATCTTAAAGTACAATTTGGTATATGATTATCTTAAAAAAATAAGTGTGGTTTATTACTATGTAAAATAACAAACAAGGGAATTTTTGTCCCACCCGTAACAGTGATAGTTTTGTTATATTATTATTGATGAGTTAAATAAATGTTCTGACAACCTGGAAACAGTTTATAATTCGTATTTAATCCCTCATGCCATCATTAATAACAACATTAAGACCCTAAACAGTAATAGCAGAACAGAAAATGAACTTTTGTTTTGCATCATTAAAATCAGTGTCCAATTTACGTCCCACCCGTAACAGATTTTGAGAAACAAATTTAAAATATTTAAAATAAATTTTAAGTAATGCTTTGCATGTAGTATGAAGGAGAAGGCATTGTAAATTTTACAGAATGTGAAGAACCAATTCTAGTTTATTATTTAAGATATGTATAAATAATATATAAAATAAGCCTATCGTGTCCCATGTAGGGCAAAGGCCTCCTAAGAAGGGTTTAGCTCCTCTTATCTAGCACGGCGAGCTACTCCGCGCTAGTGAAGTTGTTCGTGATTTTGAGCGTCATGTACACTTGAACTTTAACACTTGGTCTTGAGCACTTAGTCTTGCGTATTGTTCAGGGTTTTCCCCAGTTCTTTCCACTCGTTTCTTCTTTTGGCTACCCTGGTCCATTGTTGGCCCACTTTATCCTTGAAAAGGTCCTCCCATCTCCTTTTTGGTCTTCCGCGCAGCCTTCTTCCTTGTCTGGGATCCCATATGGTACTCCTATATGTCCATCTATCGTCCACCAACCTTGAAACATGGCCACCCCATCTCCATTTAGTGCTTTCTGCTAGGTGAGCGATATCTGTCGTTTTTGCTGACTGGATTAGTGTAGTATTGGTAATAAACAAAAATAGTTTTTGAAATAAAACTTCTTTAGTGGCGGTAGAGGGTAAATAAGGAAAATCAGTCACACTAAAACCGTCACGAAATCAGTCACAATCAGTCACACTAAAACCGTCACGAAATCAGTCACATTTAAATCGGAATCGAATTGAGAATATCTGCAACGTACTTTTGATACGTGGCTCCTTCCTCTTTTATGCCCACTACTATGTAGTAGGCAATGGGTACCTAGGCAAAGCCCATTTGGTCGGTACAACGCCAAAGTGAACTAAGCGCCAACTGTCAAAATATAGACTATTGGTAGTCCATGGTGCAGATTTTGATATCCTACGGTCTGCAATAACGAACTAAGCGATACTACGATAGTAAAATCAGTTGAGAAAAAAGGAAATTTCGTTTTGATCAAGATTTTTTTACAACACTCAAACTTCAACTTCAGTTTTCTCAAAATATGGAGTTTGGCGCTTAGTTCACTTTGGCGTTGTACCGACCATTTGCCCCATAATTTTTAGTATGATTTGGAGGTGGTGTCATAGTAGTAAAGTAAAGGTGGCTAGCATGTTGCATTCTATTGTTGTTGCCGAAAAGACAGTCTATTGTAATTTTGTATATCCAATTTCTTGCTCTAAAATTTTGTTTTACGCGGTCAGAGGGTCCTTTTATTTAAACATTTTGAAGTTTGGGGGGGGGGGTGTTATTGTGCGGGTTGCGGCCCGTCTTTTGCAAGGGAACTATTCCAACATTCGTTGCGAGGCCTTGGAAAACCGCAAAAAACCTTGGCAGAATAGCTTGACTTTAGTGATTTAGCAATAGGACCAGATTTTATTTAGTGTAGGCTTAATGCATGGTGACTTCTAGTCTGGAGATCCATTTCCTGAAATCACACAAAATGCTTATTAATTTCTACTCGGGGAACCAAATTAAAAATTTTCCCCTGCTATTTGGCTCGTGTTCAGAGTATTGCCAGTCCGAATTACCAGTTATCCGCCTTATGCCCTTATATAAGGTCTTGTGTGTTCTGTTAAGAGTCCTAGTGCTTCAATCATCTCCTGTGGAAGGAGTGACTTCGGCCTCTTGTGTTTGTCGTGTGTTATGTCATAACGGCCCAGCTCCGCGATTTGGGGATTTTCGTGCCCGTTGCAACTTTCGTAGAATGTCGCCGCGCTTGTCGCTATATATTCTTGGATAACCGAACGAAATTACTTACTTGTTTCGGTGCGGACTGCACAGAAAACAATTAACTCAATGATTAGGAGTAATCAAAGGAAATTTTTCAGACCTTACTTCCTCAATGGCAATAGCAATCTAAAGGTATATTATCTATTTTATGGAACCCGGAGGTTCATTACCGCGCAAATCCAAAATTAAATATCCAAAATTAAAAAATACAAATTTCCAAAATTAAAAAAACAAAATTAAAAATTAAAACATTCAAAAATCCAAAATTTAATAAATAATAAATTCCAAAATTTAAAAATTTAAAAATTAAAAAATCGAAAATACCAAAATTGAAAAAAACTAAAAATCCAAAATTAAAAAAACTAAAATTCAAAAATCCAAAAAATAAATAATTCAAAGAATCAAAATTTAAAAAATCCAAAATTAAAAAATTCAAAGATACAAAATTAAAAAATCCAAGAATCCAAAATTAAAAAACATAAAAATTAAAAAATACAAATTTCCAAAAATTAAAAAAACAAAATTCTAAATTATAACATCCAGAAATCCAAAATTTAATAAATAATAAAATAAAAAATTTAAAAATAAAAAAATAAAAAATTTAAAAAATAAAAAAATAAACAATTCAAAGATCGAAAATTTAAAAAATCCAAAATTAAAAATTCAAAGATCCAAAATTAAAAAGTCCAAAATTTAAAATTAAAAAAGTCCAAAAACCCAAAATTAAAAAGTCCAATAATGCAAAATTGAAAAAAAACAATAATAAAAAATTGAAAAAATAAAAAAAACTAAATAAAGTTTTACTTCTGTCGCGTGGCGTTCCACGCACTCTTTTTTATAATTTGCTAGAATGTCCCACCCGTAATTATGAAATGGCTGCGCTGTACTTTTCATTTGAAGCTCTCCTGAAAACTTGCATTTTATAGCAAAGTGAACATCCCGGACCAGACAGTGCGGAAGAGATGTGGACTGACTTTTGCTTAAGCTTGAGAAGGAAGTGACGGACGGGTTTGTCCACAGTGAAACATGACTCCGAGGCACTGTAATGGTGGCTTTTATATTACTCACGGGAAAGTGAATTCAATACTCTGATAGCACAGTGAAGCGGCCAACAGACGTTTTTCCGATAAACTGGTTTAAAGGGATACATACAGCTACAGCGTAAGAAAAAATTTGCAAATTTTAGTATTTTTTTCTTTCGGCTCGTAACGTATCTGTCAGATTAAAACTTCCCAAACTCTATAATCATGACTTCCTGATCAGGATTTACTGTTTTTGAAGTAAAACTTCTTTAGCGGCGATAGGGGTAAATCGGGAACTTGTGTCACGCTAAAACCGTCACGAAATAAGTGTCACACTAAAACCGTCACGAAATTAGTGTCACATTGAAAACCGTCACGAATTTACTAGAGTGTTTCGGAGCGGACTGCACAGAAAACAATCAACTCAATGATTAGGAGTAATCAAAGGAAATTTTTCAGACCTAGTACGAGGACCTGCAAATGGGAATAGTAATAATAATAATAATAATAATAATAATAATAATAATAATAATAATAATAATACCTACTTGCTCAATGGCAATAGACAATTCCTAAGCAATCTAAAGGTATATTATCTATTTTATGGAACCCGGAGGTTCATTACCGCGCTTAAAAAATCCAAACAATAAAAAAATCAAAGATCCAAAATTAAAAAATCCAAAATTTAAAAAGTTCAAAAACCCAATATTAAAAATTCCAATAATGCAAAATTGAAAAAATTCAATAATCAAAAATTGGAAAAATAAAAATTAAAACAAGTTTTACTTCTGTCGCGTGGCGTTCCAAGCACACTTTTTTTTTTCATTAAAATAAAACAAAACTGGGTATTTTGAATGTTAATATTGAAAAAAAAACTCTGCACAAAATCACTAGTTTCCCTCCCAGCATCCATAAATTATGGTAGCCTATATTGTATAACAATGGTTTTTGCTCTGTTTTTCCTGAGTAGAGGGACAATACAAATCAAGGGTTTATAAATTTTGAAAATATTAGAATAGCCGGTAAATTGTTCTAACAAGTGAAGAAATTCAAATTCCTGGGAGCAATAATTACAGATACAAATAATAATAAGGCAGATGTTAAGTGTAGACTCAAATAAGGAAATGCCTGCTTTTATGCAGTTCAGAAACTGTTATCTTCTCGCCTTCTGTCCTGAAATCTAAAAGTAAAAATTTATAAGACAATTATCCTGCCGGTTGCATTAAATGGCATTAAGCTACTATTTTAGAAAGGAACAACACTATATAATTAGTTTAATTTGATATAATAACTATTAACCAATGTGGGCTAATGTCAATACATAAATTCTAGAGTGATGGGGAAAAAGTGAATAAGTTAAGTCAAAATACCAAAGTTTTTGGAGAGACAAATAACGATATATTTTCATAGCATTATTACAATGGCCATGGCCAAGAAAGCATTTATGAAGAAGAGAACTCTGCTAACTAGTAGTCTGAACCTAGAGCTACGTAAAAACCTGGTGAAGTGTTATATTTGGAGTATTGCTTTGTATGGATCAGAGACATGGACTTTGAGGAAATTAGAGAAGAAATATTTAGAAAGTTTTGAAATGTGGTGCTGGAGACAGATAGAAAATATAAAGTGGATGGACATGGTGACAAACGAAGAGGTTCTGAGTAGAGTGGGTGAGAAGAAGTCAATCATACACACAATTCGTCAGAGGAAAGCAAACTGGGTTGGGAACATTCTCAGAAGGAACTGCTTATTACATGATGTAGAAAGAAGATTGGAGGGTACAACTAGACTTGGAAGAAGAAGAATTCAGCTGTTGGACGATTTAAGGGAAAAGCGGAAATATTGGATGCTGAAGGAGGAAGCAGAGGATAGACAGTTTTGGAAAACAAAATTCGCGTACCAAGTTTGAAAACCTGCCGGAAGGCAGAATACTTACTACTACTACTACATTACAATATTTAGATCCGTCTACCCAGATATTGTAAAAATGCTGTGGAAATAAATTGTTTTTTGCCATTTCTGAAACTTGGGAATTTTGACTTATTCGCTTTTTCCCTGTCACTCTAGAATTATATTATCATATATTAAGAAATGAGCTCAGCTCTTTCTTTCTTCCTTTCTTTCTTTCTTTCTTTCTTTATCTTAGTTATACCTCTCCCTTTTAGGATATAAGCGACCCAAGCCGCCCGGGCCTTACAGGGCCTTGACCTGTCGGGAGAGGGATTATCTTTGGATCACATACATAATTTTTTGACCAGACAAGGACATGGAGGGCCTCCCCGGATGAGTGATCAGCCCAATGCCGGGGCCACCTCCGAGACAACACGAACACATAGGACGAGACACACCATTCACACACACACACTCAGAACAAGGCGAGGATGGGGATGAAGATGATAATGACGCCCAGATGATATCCGGGGACCACATTTACCCGACATTTATCTAAAAGGTGAGGGAAAACCCCGGAAAAACCTCACCTAGGTAACTTGTCCCGACCAGGAATCGAACCCCGGGCCGCTGCGTGAGAGGATTGAACGCATCCCCTGAGCCACAATGGTGGACTATCATGATCTTAATATATTCAAAATTGGTAAAATTTTGTATTGTCAGTTTTAAGATTTGTGAAGTTTAATAAAATGTATAATTTATTAAAACCTATTGGTAACTCGCTATATATAATTATGATATATATGAAAATATATCGTTATTTGTCTCTCCAAAAACTTTGGTATTTTGACTTAACTTATTCACTTTTTCTCCATCACTCTAGAATTTATGTATTGACATTAGCCCACATTGGTTAATAGTTATTATATCAAATTAAACTAATTATATAGTGTTGTTATATATATATATATATTTATTTATTTATATAATAATCAGTTCAATAAGCACACTGGTTATTATAATCAATATATTCATATATTCACATACTCTTGTACACAATGTGTTTAATAAATACTATTATTATATATTCATTAATTATAATAGAATATAGGCCCTAATAGCATAATCACACTGGTTATTGGAATCAATGAATATATTGATTACAATAACCAGTGTGCTTAATCAATGATTATATTATAATAACGATGGTTTCCCCAGTCGTAAAGCAAATGCCGAATTGGATATTTTCATACAATGAATCTATTTTCATACAATGAATCATCCTCACCATTTCATCCTGTATCATATCCATTTAAATTAATCAGTTGAAATTTACTCCATTAAAACACAGCTATAAAAGAAATAATTGACAATCAATAGTTCCATGGCCTAACCTACTGTATAGGCCTAGACATATCCCGAACTTTCGATATGGCCCCTAGCTAAAAGGAGTATAAAAACAGCTAAATTAAAAATGCAAATACAATTATTGTTGAGGCATGTGCCGTGATAGAGAAAATAGATTATCTCCTGACTTAGGAGAAAAAAAACCAATCATTTGTACATTATGTAATTTCCATATTCTATCAGATATTAAATTTTCGACTGTAGTCTATAAAATATTCAATGCAGGAGGGTATAATTGCATTTCCGAAACTCGAAATGTACCCTGCGGAAATGATTTATTGGCTTACCATTTCATAAAAGGAATCTGTTTGGTTTTAGCGGAAAGCTTTTGTGTACCTCATGCCGAGCTTTTCCGATATTTTAAACAGAATTCAGCTGTCACCTAGAATATTTTTTTGTACCACGATACCACAAGGATTAATTACAACAGTCAACAAATGACATAGTTAGAAGCAGAAACGCACAGAGTAACAATGGAAAAACAATGCTCATTAATAGGGGGCGGATTTCTATAACCTAACAAATAGGATATATGCATGCATTTATGACCTAAAAACATTAAAATATGACCAATAAAATTTAAAATATGACTTTAACACTTACACATTGTGTCTATTTCTGAAGTTCCATTACAATTAATTTTATTAAAATATAATGTTAATTATTTAAAATATCTGTAAATTCTCAAAAAGTATCAGTATAATGCAAAATTTACAAAATATGATATGAAACTTCAAAATTTATTTAATATGTACACAAATATGCCAAAAATTATGACATAAATTTGCATATTCATACTAAATATGCTATAATAGTTGAAAATTTCCTAAATATGCAGTTATATGCACAATAAAAGCCGTTCCATTTTCACCAGGATGCTTGGAATCGGGTTTAAATTAGTCGGAAACCTGAAATAATGCAAAGGGGAAAAATATGACATGTCATAGAAATCCGCCCCCTACTGATCACTTATTCGATTTGTCATAGAATGCAGTGATCTCACAGCTGAAACTTCTGATTTTAAATAACAAAAGTAAGAATTCAATTATCTATATATATAAAAATGAATGTATGTGTGTGTGTGTGTTTGTGTCTGTCCTTTATGCATTACTACACCATTCATCCGATCGCCATGAAACTTTGGGAAGTTGTTGAGTACATTCCCGGGAAGGTTTCTGGCATATTACATTTTTAATTTTTCCTTTCGTTCGTGAGTTTTGAGTGAAAAACGGGCAGAAAACGTGTATTTTTTGCGTTTTCGAAGCATCTGTTTTCAGTAATACATTTCAATGTAAAATCAATTACAGTAGGCTTTGACTATTTTTGTCATACCTTGGACATAAAACCTTCGCGATCGCTTGAATGTTGTAGCTCACGCTGGTTGATTCATTTGTTTATAATGTCAAGGCACGCAGACATATGAAATTTTCAACCTACACCGAAGAGGATTATTATTATTATTATTAATATAAGAGGTATAATCAATATAGGCCTAAATATGGTCAAACGTTGTTCGATTTGGGCGAAACTCACAATACAGGGGTTTTCTGGGCCAAGGACCTCGAATCTGAGGCCGCTTTTACCAGGCGACGCTATCTAATCGTGGTATGTAATTCACGTGATTTAGGTGTTAATAAATATAATGATTTAACTATTATGCTCTTAATTGTTAATTTTTGAAATAATTATCGCGTGCGAAGCCGCGGGCACACGCTAGTTAGTTATATAATTCGTTACCTATTATTCATGGAATAGTCTTAACAAATCCCACACGAGATTACGAGTTTCATCAGATATCGAAAAACTTTTAATCCCTCGTGCATTATATTGAAGCCATCCTATTTTACTTCGTGTTTCACAATCTCGTTGAATATGTAAGCGTATTTGTATCAGCATACATAGCCTTTGGATTGAGATATACCCGGGGCTGCGACAATCAGTTCACTTCCGATTAACCTCGAATCACTCTAGAATCGATATCTCATGTAAATGAGGCGGGCATGCATGTTAACTTACTTGCCATATCCAACTGGATAAATAAGAGATTTCTCTCCACTGTATGACATGTAGACAATAATTCCCTTGCTTGTCATATTGTAAGCAGATTTTATGTCAAAGCCATCTGGCTTATGTGTTATACTGACATGCATGTAAACAAGAACGAAACTTATGTATAGATGAAAAATATTCCACCCATCCCCCCATATTACATATGTTTAGACCTGGGATTTTAAGGCAAATGTCTGTTTTGTTCCTTATGAAATAACAAGAAAATTTTTAGGTAGATTTTCGAAGAAAAATCTACCTATTGCAATGGATACCACTTTATGATTTTCGAAAAATTCTTTCATATCTTTGCGTTTCATGCTCCCCTAAGTACGAAACCACCGCCCGTTCAAAAAAAAAAATTGTGATATTTATATATATATATTTATATATATATATCTTTACACGATAGCGGCCGTAATTTTGAAGATATTTGAACCAAATTTTAATATGTTATTTCTAGGCCCAATAGTTCGGACAAGTTCGTTAATGAGCAAAATTGGCCCAAGGGGGTGGTCGGGGGAGGGGGTTGAAATTTTTAAAAATGTATATCTCGGCCCCTATGAAGTATAGAGGGAAACTTTGTTTGAATAAATTAGAGTACTCCCTATGGAGTTCACAGTGACACCAACGATTCGGGGGTTCGAGTGAGGGTGGGGGATGAAAATTCGAAACTTTTGAAACCACGTCTTGTGGGGTATCGTTGAAAAGCTCTTGATGAGTACTCTACAAATCAATAAATAGTTTCTTGATAGCTCTCATATGACGCGAGATTTTAATGTTTGAAAATAACAACACTTGAAAGAATTATTATAATATCATAATTTTGTCTTGTTTAGCGGCTTTGCTAATTTTATTCATTGCTGATCTTGCGCACGGCCTCCCAGAATATTATATCCTATTACTGTTGTCAAAACAATTGATTGTAGGCTCTTCCTCTTTACTGCAGGTTTGCCATGCCAAGGCTAAAGAAGAAGAGTGCTATGCAGCGACAATAAATTAAACCAAAAGCACTTCGAAATCTACCTCCGCCTGTAGGCCTGCCTAAAAGGATTTTTAAATATGATGACATTTCATGATATATCACTTATACTTATGGAGTTTTATAGTGCCCTAAAATACCTATTTGGACCTTTGGAGCCTATTTTTACTATTTTAGTGCCTAAAATGCCTGTTTTATACATTTAAAATAAAATTCAACTTCTGTAACTTTTACAATAATTTAATGGGCATCCCTGAATGAAGGTCAGAACAGCAGAGGGTGGGTTTTTTCACAGAAACTTGATTTTTCCAAACAGTTGTCGGCAAAGGAATGCTGACTGACGGGGGAGGATTATCTCAAAACAACAAGTAGCAGTTATATATACTAGTAAGAAGGGACACACCGTGTCAATTTTTCATATAATCCAAAACTGTTTTTGATAAATGTATTTTTAATACGGTCTTAATTTTGCAATTATTCCTGTTGAGAATAGGTATACCACGTTTTTTACAGTAAAAAAAGATCATGTTACAGTTCAAGAGCATATTGTAGTATTTTAAAGTCTATTTTCTGTCTATTTACACATTTTTAAATTTTAAGTGCCTATTTTCTCTTTTAAGAGCCTATGTACTTGTTTTAAAAGCCTATTTTAGGTGCCTAAACCTAATTTTTTTAGAGCCTAAAATCCCAGGTCTACCCATCAGGCTTATGTGTTTAACCGACATCCATAGAAACAAGAACGAAACTTATGTATAGATGAAAAATATTCCACCCATCCTCCCGAATAGTCCCCATATGATTTATGATCTAACAGTACGTTATCCAATGACATTTATTAAGGGGGGGGATATACAGCTTTCGGTGAAATTCATAGGTGAGAAATAGGTGAGTTTCATTAATTTTTATTCAGCAACTAGCTTAAAAGACCCGGCGTCGCCCGGGTTTTGTATTTTGTAATTCTAAATTAAATTACGAATGACTTTCGATTTTCAAATTCTAGGTCCTTGTATAGGTATTTAGAATTTGAAATGCTTATTTCCCGCAAACTATTCTCTCAGAAAACGCTTGATATAGCCTTTTATGGCTCATAGAGGATGTAGAATTTTGCAACCCATCGCTTCTACACACCAAGTCAGGTAGGAGTTGAAATAAGAAAAAATAGAAATTCCGGTAACAGAAAATTGTATTGCCTTTGCGAAATATTTTATTTCTCACTCTCATGTTACCAACCAACCGTTTCGGGGATGAAATTAAAAACAAAGTCAATATCACTTTCATACTTCCCTACTCAAAAACCTGCAATATAATAATATACATATTACCATACCTCGTAAGGTATTCTCAACGTTCAGGGTAGAGAAATTGTGTGACTGCATCACATTGTGCATTAGATGAATTATATCGATAGCTTCTCTAATTTGTCAAAGTCCCGTGTCATTTATTTCCAAACCTACCTGTGAACACTGCCAACAATACACTGTTGTCATGGAATGTGATTTGGATTTGATAATTCTGTGTAAAAAGGTATTATGTCTCCTCCAAAACATTTGATTTTTTGGCATTTAAAATCAAAATTTTGCAAAATCCTTTCTTAGTGAGCACTTACATTTTGAAACGAAGGTGCTGTCAAAATTCCAAGTCTCTGCTTGTTATAGTTTAGGCCCTACGTTAATTCTCTGTCAGTCATTAGTTAAGTCAGTCAGTCAGGACAAAACCACTTATATACCTAGGTATATAGAGAGATGAATTGATTTCTGCTGAACTATTTCTTACTTATAATTATAGATAAAAGGTTTGCTATTTGATTAATGATTTTAATTTGTATGCAATATTTTAAATTGACAAATAGCTCTGGTGTCAGTCACATTACTTTGCTCCCCTACTGTTAGTTTCAAGCAGTCCGCCTGCAGGCAATAACGCGGCAACTACTTCAGCACAGGAGTAACGCGGGAAGTCTAGTCATACTCATCAGGCGTTACAGTTCAGACCTGGTCAATATAGAGGTTTCAATGGTTATACCAAATACTTCGGAAGGAATCCATTTATCAGCACTAATGCAGCAGTTCGAGACGTCTCTTCAAGATCATCCTAACCCACTCATCACTTAATTTTTCACTACCCTGCAGTTTAATTTCAAGTGACCATGGGGAATACTTAGGTTTCCAGTTTTTCCGAACAAATCATACGGAAGGAATATGGTTATAATAATTATAGGGTCGGATATTTTTGACATGTCATCTTTTTTTCTTGACTTGAATTTCAGTCGTAACATTGATTTAAAGTAAGTAAGTAATTTGTCACAAACATTTACAAAATAGCTTAAAAGCTGGTAAACTGTTGATTCGTCAAAAAATAAATAAAAAGGAAAAAATTTAATGGTATAATTCTAGTACAATATATACTGCTAGGTTAAAAGGCCCGGCGTCGCCCGGGTTTTGTACTTTGTAATATGATATTAACTTATGGAGGACTTTCGAAGCTGAAACTCTAGGTCCTTATATAATATGTATGTATAATCAGAAATGAGAAAGAACGACATATGACACTCAGACTATTCCCTCAGAAAACGCTAGATATAGCTTTTTATGGCTCATAGAAGATGTAGAATGTTGCATTCCATTGCTTCTACACACCATGCCTGGGAGGAGTGCAAATAAGAAGAAAAAGAAATTCCGGTTACGTAAGATTGTATTGTATTGAAAATTGTATTTCTCACTCTCATATTACCATACAACCGTTTCGGGGCTGAAGTAAAAAAGAAATTCAACATCACTTTCATACTTTCCTTCCAAAAATCTGGGACATAATATACTGCGCGCGTAGGACTGAAAATGTTCCATCCCATTTTGTCTTCTTTTAGATGCTTAGGGCCTCTGATAAACACCCTAGCCCTATTTCTCAACTAGCCTAATAGAGAAACACTTGCCAGTTGTCCCTGCAATACGACCGCTTATTCTACATCAATATATGAAGTGAGAAAATATTTTCCTTGTCGAGGGCAGAGAAAGTTATGTGGCTGCTTTATTTTCGTGGATTTTATTCTTCAAGAATTATTTTCACAAATGTATCGTATTAATTACATCGATAGTATCAGAACTTGTTAAAGCCCAGTAGTATAATATAGTTTCCAAAGCCCTATGTGAACACCGTTAACAAAACTTTCGTTATGTAAACAATTGACAGGAGAACTCTCTAACTGTGCCTCATTTCACATTTCCGACTTTTCCCGTGGATTTTCCAAAAAAATTCTTTCATACAAACCTTGTCCTGGCAATTACGAACACAACAGAAAAGAAATCAGCCAAATCGGTCGAGCCGTTCTCAAGTGATGCGGCAACAACCCTTTTGTAAATTCATTTTTATTAATATAGATGAATTGCTCTACAATCTTGCAGTCTGGCATACTCTTTATTCTACAATTGCATATTATTTTTAAAATTAATCAAACTGTTACAGCTACGGGTAATTATCATAGGTAATCCCACGAGAGGTTACGAGTTTATCGATAGATTCGCGACTGCGCAGCAGGAGCGAATTTATCTTATGAAACTCGTAACCTCGAGTTGGATTTATTAAGACTATTTCACGAATAAAATGTAATAGATTACATGAATAATAATTACTTTCTTCTTGTTAGATTAAAATGAAATAATTAATACTGTCAGTTGTCAGATCACGGCATACTAAATAAATGAACAGTCTCCATAATGGATTACTAATCAATGCTACCAACGTATATTGACAAAATACCGTAGTGAACCACTACCAACGTATATTGATAAAATGTCGTAGTTAACCTAAAAATCAAGATACTTAATAAAGACACATTTTAATTCAAGAACGTAATTTTAATATATGAGCAATCTGTTGCGTTTCAGTTTCTTTAGTCAATTCGTACTTACGTTCCTCACAAAACTATTGGAACTGGATCCATATGCATTTTCTATTTCTTTCGGTATTTTTTGGCCTAGCTTCCTTTATAATAATGTCAATTTCGTCAACAGATGCATTACCAAACTTGAGGCTGCCATTTCTGTTTTCAATTTAGCGCCGACAATGGATGACGTAAGTTAGTATCACTGCATACCGATACTGTTACAGTTCAGTAACGAACAGCGTGTTTTACCCGATAAAATCCTATCCTCGCGATTCCTACAAGAATATTGTAAGATAAACGGCCGTAATTGGTCTATATCCGAGGATTTGCTAAACGTTATTGGTCAATATCAAACACGCGGCATATGAGTGGAATAGTCGTTTCAAAACGGCAGCAAGGTTCCATGCACTGAAATTCCGTTTCCTTTATAACTTCCACAAATATCAATATTTCTGAGTGGTTATTTTTCTGTGTATTTTTACTATCATGTAAAGAACACTATCTACAGTCATTCCTGTAACATTAATGGTTTATTATATATATATATATATATATAATATTATATGAGAAAGAAAATCTAAAAAAAATGATTTAAAAAAATACTTATACTGTAAATATTCAACGTCTCCAGTAACTTTCAGACGATTTTATCACGATAAAACACCATCCTCCCTTCCTACAAGACTATTGGAAGATAAACGTCCGTGATTGGTCTATATCCGAGGAATTGCTATACCCTTAGCAAGCAGGGATGGCGGTTGAGGCCAGGTAGGTCCCTTCACCCGCAAGCGCCCTCACATTTACAAGGGCAGGAGATTAGTACCGACCGTAATTTCCACCCCATGAGTCACCTAGTCTACTTCAATGAATCAATCTTAGATTTTTTAATGTCACTTAATCTTAAAATGTTTATTATATATCAATTCTACACATAATTACAAGAAAAATGACACCAAACAATGTATAATTTACTTTAATAGGAACATAGGACTTGAAAGCAGTTTTCTCGTAACTTGTAGGCCTATTTATGTATTTGTTATAAATGTTCCTATTAAAGTAAATTATACATTGTTTGGTATCAATTTTCTTATAATTATGGGTAGAATTGATTTATAACACAAATTTTAAGATAAAATTACATATTAAAAAATCTAAGATTGACTGATTGCAGTAAACTACGTGACTCATGGGGAGGAAATTACGGTTGGTCCTTATCTCCTGGCTTATAAATGTGAGGGTGCTTACGGGTGAAGGAACCTACCTGGCCTCAACCGCCATCCCTGCTTGCTAAGGGTATAAACGTTATTGGTCAATATCAAACACGCGGCGTATGAGTTGAATAGTCAGTTTTAGCACCCCCTAGGTTAAAACTCTGTCTGCGCCTCTGCCAGATACAGGTACAGATTCAGCACCCTGCCAGCACATAGAATGGGTTAAAATTATCTCGATTCATTCCTACTAAAGTCTATCAGGATCTATTATTCGTGCAAGATATTATCTTCTTCCACAATCAATACCTATTCTAAACTCAAGCTTTGTTCTACTCGTCATACGATATCAGATGTCCATCTACACCACATTGGTATAATTTAACAATGGAAATCATTTATATTGTCTTCCGTTCATAATTAGTTTGAACAATGCGACATGTCCATCAATGCCACTACAAAGCAGGCTGCAGTGTTTAATACCTTCCTGTGGTTTGTCCACTTCATTTAGACGCATTTTATTATAACTTCATTATGTTGAAACTAACCATTGTAATAACGTTCAAATGCAGCACACATTTGTAAAATAATAGAGGTTTTTGAATAGCAAGAAATACTGCCAATAACTGAGTATTATGCAATACATGAGATACCCAGGCGAGGGTTTATTCTTTTTTAGTATACGCTCTCTAAAACAGCTGCTTATCGGACTGGTAACACGACGAAAAGCTGCACTTTAAAGGACAAGTCCGCTAAAATTGCATAAAAGTGCATTCAAACTGCATTCAAAATGCAATTTTAGCGGCCTTGTCCTTTAAAGTCGTCATGGCAATCTATAAACAAAACCCAGATGACATTGACCAGTCACACCAACTTTAACATGGATTTACGCATATAATTGGTCATAAAACAACAAATTTAAGCCAACACGTTTCTTTATGGTAATCAGAAACTTTACCAGGATTTTTCGCAAAACACGGTAGCTCACTTCTTCACATGACAACAAATATAAGCCAACAACTTTTCACATTTTGGTTCACTTGAAAAACATTCCTTACCATGGACGAACAGCATTTAAATGCCGTAATATATCCCTTCTCATAGCCTATTTCTGCCGTGAAGTTGCTGGTAGCAGCTCCAATTCAATGTTTTTGGCTTGGATTGAAATTTCCTCGGTATTATCATTTATATTTTCACAAGCTTTTCATAAATACTAGTTGGTATGCAATATTGTTTACAAACAAGGGACTCATATATTATGCATCTTTACCATCACATTTGTTATTGGTACGTACGGTCATTGTTGTTTTATGATCTAGATGGCCATGACAATAGCCTATAACTTAAAGAAATGACTGACTGCCTTTCATTATAATTAATTATACGGTATTTTTTGTTTTCTTTCATATAATTTATAGAACTTTTACTAAAAAATATTGTATGCACCACGTACGCAAAAACGTTAGCGGACTCATCCAGTATTTCAGCCTCGGCCGCTATACTAGATTCGTCCGCTAAAGCGTTATTTTGCGTACTTGATACATAAATAGCTATTATTACTATTTTATCTGTTTTCATATCCACAAGCGTTGATAAACTTCATTGTTTCCAAACAGGGTAGATTTATTCCAGATGTATAATATTTCTCATTATGCCCTCTAAAATATGGTAAAATTTGTTACCAAATTAACCATTAACAACACACATGTATCCTAAGGAGCTCGACCTAATTTATTAATTGTAACAGCTATTACATGAGGTGACAATATTCTATAGATGAAGTGTTTGTCTGTCTGTCTTTCTGTCTGTCCGCGATGTCCACCGAAATCTACTACAGATCTACTAGTGTTCCCTATTACAGGCCATGGAGGCCCAGAGGGTTCCGGGAGGTTGAGGCTCCCAGATTTTTAGACATTCGACACATGAAGGTGGTAAGGTTGTCAGCCTTACGCACCGGCCGCCTTTACCCCCAGGATTGCTCCTGGTACTCATTTCTGTTAGAGGCTGAGTCGACCCCAGGGCCATAACGCCACCAGAAGGATTAGGCCAATTGAAAAACTCCAACGACCTCATCGGGAATCGAACCCGCGACCTTCCGGTTTGTAGCGCAGCGCCTCAACCACTACGCTACGGCGTACCCCCTACAGATCTACTAGAGATCTGAAATTTTAATCATAGATGGACTAAAGAGTGGGCAAATGTACCCCGAAACCGAATTTTTAATTTTTGCCTTCGTTCGCGAGTTATGATTGAAAAACAAGCAGAAAACATGCATTTTTTGCGCTTTCGAAGCATCCGTTTTCGGTAATACATTTCAACTGTCAAATCAATTGCAGGTGGCTTTCCATATTTTTGACAAACCTTGGAAATAAAAGCATCACGATCGCTTGAATTTTGTTAGCCCACCCTGGTCGATTCATTTTTTTATAACGCCAAGACACGCAGACTTATGAAATTTTCAACCTACACAGAAGAGGGATAATGGACATAGGCCTAAATGGGCAAACAATGTTCGATTTGCACGAAACTCGCTATGCAGGGGTTTTTCTGGACCAGGGAACTCGAATCTGAGGTTGTTTTTCTCATGCTGCGCTTTCTAATAGTGAAATTAACTTCAAAGTTGGAGTTTTAGCTGTTTCATTAATTATTAATTGTTTAATTTAATTAGGCTTATGAATGTTTTGCGTACAAGTGTTAATTAATATAATGTCTTGATTATTTTTATCTTAATTTTTAATCTTCCAATTAATTATTGTGGGCGAAGCCACGGTCACCTGCTAGTATAAAATATTACAGAATATTAGAATAGCAGAAAAAGCATTCGAACAATTGGATAAAATAAAAATGCCTGGGAGCAATAACTACAGATGCAAATAATATTAAGGTAGAAGTTAAGTGTCGACTAAAATCAGGTAATGCTTGTTTTAATGGCAGTTCACAAAATC
Source organism: Ectobius pallidus (assembly GCA_964059195.1). Taxonomy (NCBI): domain Eukaryota; kingdom Metazoa; phylum Arthropoda; class Insecta; order Blattodea; family Ectobiidae; genus Ectobius; species Ectobius pallidus. The sequence goes on from CAXKWD010000009.1 coordinate 134,882,944, forward strand.
TTCTCGTCTTCTGTCCAGAAATCTAAAAATAAACATTTCTAACACAATTATCCTGCCGGTTGTATTATATGGTCATTGACCTTATCCTTCGGCCAAAAAAAGGGAATTTAATTAAATCACGGAGGATGAAATGAGCTTTCATGATGTGCACGCGAGGAGATCAAAAGGAGAAATACCATTTGGAAGACCCAGACGGGTCTTTACTTTTACGGTTTTTCTAATATATAAAATCGAAAGTGTGTATGTATGTATGTTTGTTCCCTATACAAATCTACATTTCTTTACCAATCTACACGAAATTTTGCACACATACTCAGTTAAGCCCGGGAAGTATAGCTGTCGACATTAAAATTGAAACAAATCAGTCCTTCCCTTGAGAATTATATAATTTCTGAGAATATTATGCAAAAAAAAAATGAAATCCCATTCAGTTGTCAAGACAACAGTGTATTGTTTACACAGTTCACATGGGGCTCTGGACACTACATAATAATTTATTGGACTTTAACGAATTCTGATGCTAACGTTTTGTGAAAATAATTCTTGAATAAAATCCACGAGAATAAAGCACTTTGTAATGCAGTCACATAACTTTCTCTACCCTCGACACAAGAAATATTTTCTCATTTCACATTTTGATGTAGAATAAGAGGTCGTATTGCTGGGATAACTTAAGTGTGTGAGTATGCTATATCAGAAGTAGGTAAACAATCCTTTCCGCTTATACGTTATCCATAGCTGTATGCTTTGTATTAGTTGAGAAATAAGGATGTTTATCATAGGCCCTAAGCATGGGATGGAACATTTTGAGTCCTATGCTCGCAGTATTTTATGTCCCGGGTTTTAGGGGAGGAAAGTATGAAAGTGATACTGCATTTCTCTTATTTCAGAACCGAAACGGTTGTATGGTAACATGAGAATGAGAAATAAAATTTTCCGTCAAGTCAATACAATCTTATTTAATTTACGTTTCTTCTTATTTCAAATCGTCCCAAGCATGATGTGTAGAAGCAACGGAATGCAGCTTTCGACATCCTCTATGAGCCAAAAAAAGCTATATCTAGCGTTTTCTGATGGAATAGTTTGAGTGTGATAAATCTTTTTCTTCATTTCAAGTTTTACATACATATTATATAAGCACCTAGAGTTTCAAAATCGAAAGCCCTCCAAAAGTTAATTTCAAATTACAAAATACAAAGCCCGGGCGACGCCGGGCCTTTTCAGCTAGTACTTTATAATGAGCACATATTTTACCACTGCCTTTTATATAGAGATTATTGTTCTTGGCCTATGTCTTTGTAATATTCCTATATTACTGTAAGTGTTTCAATTTTGTATCAGTGGAATTTCGAGATTTTAAACCCCTCCAGGATATTTAATATCGAGCTTCCGCTGGATTTCTATTGGTGTATGAAGCTGAACTTCCCTATTCCGTTGTTCTGTATGACTTTTCTATACGTTCCTCGAGCAATTTGAATCTATTGAAGCATAAGCTGCACTGTTTCCAATAAATCACACCAGAGGTTCAGATATCTGCATGCATATTCCAGTGATAATAAAAACTATGCATTCCTTGAGGAAGCGATGGGAAGATACAGTTACTAGAATATAATACATTGCTTTAGAAATATGTTGTTAAAACTAGTGTCACGAAATATATAAAAAATATATAATCATTATTTAATGACCAAAAACGAACACATGTGAAAAGCATTTCAGCCATTTCATAATTACGGGTGGGACATTCTAGCAAATTATAAAAAACTATTTTTGTTTATTACATATCATAAATAATAAACTAGAATCGGTTCTTCACATTCTGTAAAATTTACAATGCCTTCTCCTCCACACTACATGCAAAGCACTATTTAAAATTTATTTTAAATATTTTAAATTTGTTTTTCAAAATCTGTTACGGGTGGGACATAATTTGGACACTGATTTTAATGATGCAAAACAAAAGTTCATTTGCTGTTCTATTACTGTTAGGGTCTCAATGTTGTTATTAATGACGGTATGAGGGTTCAAATACAAATTATAAACTGTTTCCAGGATATCACAATATTTACTTAACTCATCAATATAGTATATTGCGATACAAGTGCCGTAAGGCACGTTTACGAGTCGAGGAAACAGATTGAAAACCCGAGGCGCAGCCGAGGGTTTTTAAGTTTTCGAGACCCGTAAATGCCTTTACGGCCCGTGTGTTGCATGCTATTTTTTGCACGATGATTATTTATATCAATTTAATTATATTAATTGTGATATTACCTGAAAATATTATGTAAATACATTCTTGAAAATAGATGTTTATTTCAGAAAGTGATTCGCATGTGTTTGTTGTTATGGGAACCGAATATTTGTCCTGGGGGCCGTGGCCATAAAGGCTTGTATTATGAAGTGTATCGTAATGAATTATGACGTAGCGCTTGGACCGTAAGTGTTTTAACCTCATCGCAACCGGCCTTAGCAACAAGACTGTGTGGGAATGTCAACTTACGATCCATGTAAACAAAGTTCGTAAGTACCACTTACTAGCTAAGGAGTGCAAAAATAATTTAACAAAACTATCACTGTTACGGGTGGAACAAAAATTCCCTTGTTTGTTATTTTACATAGTAATTAACCATTTTTTAAAAGTTAATCGTATACCAAATTGTACCTTAAGATGTACATATTCTCAAATGAAAATGGACATAGGTGATTACTCTTGACTACTTGGTATTAAAGAGTGTTAAAGTCATGCTACAAATGGCAAATAAGTAACTCAACGCGATAAATAAGTAAATCGACTGATTTCGCACATGAAACCACTTTAGAGACACCTAAGTCCTTGAGGTTTAAACTTATTTTTGACCACCCAATTACAATAATTTTATAACTTCTCTCTTTGAAGGAAAAATTCCCATTTTTTTAAATGGCTGATTTGTTAGGCTTAATGAAAAAAAAACACATATTTAAGAACATTTTTATTTGAAAGTAACGTAGGCCTACAGTAAAAGAAAAGTATTTTTAATGAGTGGCGAGTCTTATTAAGTGTCAGTATGGTACTTTATGCGATGTGTGGGGGACGGGAAAATGTCTGTCCTTGTGTCTGTACGCACGATAACTCAAATACACCTATCGGGTTTGCGTGGAACTTGGTATACGCATTTATAACGTCCATGGGACGAAGTCTATTGATTTTGGACCAAAACGGTTGACTGACACCGGAGTAAAGCCCAATTTAGTGCTTATTTTTTGGTAATGTATTATAAAGAATTTATCAAATGCAAATCAGTCCTCATGAGAACACATTGGTTTTACAGTGTTCATATAGGGCTTTGGAAGTTACAGTACAGTTCTGTATCTGGTACCCTATGATCCCCAGGTGGGGCGAAGGGGCCTCCAATTTTGATATGCTTTTTTCCGAGAGAGGGTAGAGGGACACGTGGTAAGCCCATCGCCTCCCAACCCCCCTCTGGAAACTAAGTATTTCTTGGACGTGAAAGGGCCGAGAAATTTTGTCCAGAGGCTCTAATTTAGGCTTGGAGTTCTTTTACGTGCCGGAAATCTACGACATGGGACCTCCAGCTTAAAGTCCCTCCCGGAGGACTCCGTGCCCAGGATTTTTACGTCCTGAAAAATCCATCGACCGCGGCCGGGTTTGATCCCGCGCCCTGCGGATCTAGAGGCGGGCACGCATCCTCTAGACCACCGCGGCCGACACACATACAGTTAGCTTTGACAAATAACACTACCCACATATTCCTTCATATATTCTCATCAAACTAGACCTCTGTTCTTCCGTAGGCCTAAGCCCTGCTTAAAGAATCGATCTGGAGCTTAACTAGGAATTAACTTATTTCGGCTTATCATAATTATAGCAATTATCACTGATTAAACAAAAGCATTCTCGCACTTTGTTGCATCAGTATAGCAGATTTTAGTTGTGAATTGAAACATAATTTAATGATCTTAATAGGTTCCGCCTACTATACCAATAATTTGATTAAGCATAAGTGAAAGATGAAGAAGAGAAAAAAAATAATTAAGAACGCCAGTTCACTTCTATTGAAAGATTTATTTGCATGTTTATTAGTCAGTATTTTAGTAAGAATTAAGTCCTGCCGTCTGCCTATGGTATATGAGGCAGCGGTCGGGTGGTAGGCTTCGTCCCTTCTGGGCTGTTAGCGTCACGACGCATATAATGCAGTGTAAAGAAACTATTTTATCCTAATAATCTCTCCAATAAAGTAGGCTTATTTTTAAATTCATAGCTACGTTTTACATTGAGTCATTAATTTTAATGGCGCTATAAGGTTTGTCTAGTATAATTTTGAGTTCCTGTACAAATGGACGGCCTGGTGTAGCTCATAAAAGAAGAGAATGCCATCCTTGGGATCAAGTTTATTGGCGTTTTAGAACGGAGCATTAGAAAATCAACTCACGAGGATTAGTACACACTGCATTTTATGGGACTCGTTCCGATTTCCATTATCCAGTCCGACAGGAGGGAGGAATTCAGTGTGGAATGAGTTCCTGGTAATACGCAACCGCTGTGCTCAGACGGTGTCTGAAATGCGGTAAACATGAACTTTAAAGTGGAAGTAGTGACAGAATTGTACAACTTATAAATGGTAAATTTACATGTAATTTTTATCATCATCAACAGGGTTTTTTCATGTGGGTCTACATCTTCCGTATTCTCAATCTCCAAGCCTATCTATCCTCCCATAGGTTCTCAGGAATGTTTTTCTCCTTCATGTCTTCTTGTATCCCAAAGGTCCTCGGTTCAAATACAAGTGTCAGAGGAATTTTTCTCCTATAACATTATCATCTGATGTCCAACACAGACAATAATGTGAGGTTCATGAATGCATATGCATATATCTATCTGAATGTTAACTGTACAATAACAGTGGAAGCCCGGTCACAAAAATCACTAACTAGTGTGCCTCACAGTACTGCATATGACATAACTTGTCTGTCAGTGAGGTAGATATTCAATGGTGGGCAATCAATTGTAGAAGAGAGGTTCCATCTGGCGCTGTGAAGCGAACTCTGGCTTAGCTCAGTTGGTAGAGCAGTGGCACGGATAGCCAAAGTTCTTGGGTTCAAATCTCAGTGTCAGAGGAATTTTTCTGTTATAATATTATCATGCAATGTCCAACACAGACAATAATCTGTGGTTCATGAAAGCATATGTAGGCCTGTATATCTTTCCTGTATCCCATTAATCCATGTCTTCTTTGATCTGCCTCTCTTCTTCCAGCCCGGAGGATTCCATCTAAAGATTTTCTTTGGTAATCTCTCCTTCCCCATCCTTCTCACATCACCATACCACATGAGTTGCTTTTCTGTAATTTCATCTATTATAGTGTGTTGTACTTCCATTTGTTCCTGAATTTCTTTATTTCTAATTCTTTCCATCCTAGAAGTTCTATTTGCTCTTCTCCAAAAATCCATTTCTGCTGCTAATAATTTCCTTTCCTTTTCTTTATAATTGACCAAATTTCTGAACCGTATTTTACTATTTTTTAAAATATTGAATCATAAATATACTACCATTCCCTTCTCGTGATATGTCTGTCCCACAGTAGCCTACTCCCTTTAATAGGGATGTACAGGCCCATGTCAGTAGATTTACTGGCATCTAAAAGAACTACTGCGGGACAAAATTCCGGCACACCGGCCTAAGTAGCAGCACATATCAACCCTTAAGATACTATTGGTAGCATTGGTTAGAATATGGGAAACAGTAAGATATAGAAACTATAGCACAGGGTTATGCTGTAAAAAATTGCAATAAGTAAACAAATACTGCCTCTCTAACAAACCGTTCGCCATATGCATTAAGTTGTTGTCACTCAAATACAAGTGATATGAGGGAAAACGTGACAACTTAAAATTGAACTTCGCTATAATTTACTCTCATAGATATCAACACGAAATTTATCATCTTGCTGTCATATTTCGTAAAAAGGGACATCCAATATGACATTCGCTATGGGAGGACTGATCTCCCAGAGAGTTGTAATTGAAAAAGAGAAGAGAGACTGGGGTCAAAATAATTATAGGGTCTAGTCTATCTGATGAGAATCTGCAGGTGACCTACTTCAAGTGACTAACCAGACCGACTGTAATAGCAGGGGACACACCGGATGAGCTGAACTGTAACAAATAAGCAAGTATTGTGTGCTTCTATGTAGAGACAGCATCATATGCTTCAAGTGTGAAATATATTCTATTACATTCAAAATATATTAAACACATAATTTCCTTTAGACTATGCAATGTCCGCCGTCATGGGTGTATAGGTAGCAGACTTGTCTTCCACCTTGGTGGTCCGGGTTCGATTCCCGGTCGGGTAGTGGGTTTTTCAGTAACGAAAAATCTCCGGGTTCAGGACTGGACATTACCCAGGAAAATTATAGGCCAAATTAAAAGTCTTAAATTAAAGTGGTGATTGCTAGAATAGGGTATAGGGTATTCACAATAGGCCTAGATCTATTATGAGTCGCAGTGTTGAGAAGCCGAAGGGCTTACACTACCCCTAATTAATTTAAACTTACACTATACGTTGCAAGTTAGATTTTTTAAAATTTAGCTGTGTTTATACTCCTTTTAGCTACTAGGAATATCTGGAGTTTAGGATCTGTCTATAAGTTTACAGTAGGTTAGGCCATGGAACTATTGATTGTCAGTTATTTATATTATTGGTAAAATGTTCAAAAACTTCATATTTTCAAAAAGGGTGAGTATTATGTTGCTTTTTTTTTGTGCCACCTTATGCCCTCAATTTTATTTATTACTGATAGATGTTCCAGGGAGAGAATTGGTAAATTTTATGGAGCAAATATAAACTGATAATAATGTATACGATACAGTATGAAATGGTGAGGAAGATTAGACAAATGTTTATTCACATAATTCATACTTGGAGATAAATTACTGAATATCTGAAATACGACAGTTGAAACAATGGATTTGATGAAGAAAATGTCTGTATTTGCTTATAAAGCATGCTTGAAAATGTCGATTATGCGTAGCCTGTATGCTGTGGAAGTGATACAGTAGATGTGTATATAAATAGGTACAAAGTTACATCAAAGCTCACAAGGACTAGCTTTCCCTGTGAGTTTGACTGAGCTAGCCCTACCGGAAGGTACGAGGCCCTTGCCCGCTAAGGATGTTACGGGCTTATTTATTTATAGTACATTAATTAATTAATTTTATTTTTAGCTACAATTTCCATGGCTTGAACCACAAAACTATACCAACATTCTTTGATTAATTTTCCACAGTTTGTAGAAATAGTGTATTGCGATACAAGTGCCGTAAGCGGTGCATACGGATCGAGGAAAGAGTTTTTTCAATTTCCGAGATCCGTTATGCGCTTACGGAACGAGTATTGCATGCTATTTTTTGCACGATGATTATTTATATCAATTTATCTATATTAATTGATATATTAGCTGAAAATATTATGTTTATACATTCTTGAAGATAGTTGTTATATTTCAGAAAGTGATTCGCATGTGTTGGTTGTTATGGGGACTGCATATTTGTCCTGTTAAACTCGCCACAAACTAGGGGGCCTTGGTTCCGGTCTTCCATAAAGGCTTGTATTATGATGATTTTACTTACGGCACTTGTGCTTTTTGTCATTTTTACCGCACGGTGATTCTTTTGTTTTCATAGCAACCAGATTGCGTGCGGGAATGTAAAGTTAAGATCCACGGCAACAATATTCGTAAGTACCACTAATTAGTTACGTCGTGCAAAAAATAAGTTAAAGACCTAAGCCCTACATATTGCACGTTAAGAGGTTTCTATTATTGTATACTTAGTTATAGTTAGTTAGGATTTATAAACAAAGGCATGGTATTACAATGGATACACTGATTATAAATGAATCAAGGGCTCAATAGAGGTTTCCATAAAAGATTAGTAGTCACATCATCAGCAATTCTCTTTCTCCTCGTTTAATTTAAAGTACAACGCATTCTCTTTGTGTTTGGTTTTAATTCAGACTCCTACATGTCGTACTTTTACATTCTGATGGAATGAGAACAGTGGGGTCAAAAAAAAAAGAGCAGAGTGCAATTTCAGTAACTCAGTTGCTGGTGTAAGTCAGTTTTCTTCTTCCTATAAAGCTCCAAAATCATGGTTCAGTTTATTTTTATTTGTTTAATTCAGCTTAATTTATAAGTTACTCATTTCAACAACGAGGGCAAAATATCATGAGTAAATTTTTTTGTTTATACCAGTAGGCCATGTAAATTTATAAGACAATTATCCTGCCGGTTGTATTATATGGATGTGAGAAATGGTAGCTTACTCTTCGGGAAGAACATAATCTGAGAGTGTTCGAAAACAGGGGGCTGAGGGAAATATTTGGGCTTAAAAGAGATGAAAATGGGGACTGGAGAAAATTGCATAACGACGAGTTTCATGACCTGTACTCTTCACCGAATATAGTAAGGGTGGATGAAATGGGCTGGACATGTTGCGCGCATGGGGGAGGAAAGTCATATCTCTAAAGTATTGACTGGGAAACCGGAACGGAAAACACCACTTGGAAGACTTAGACGTAGGTGGGAGGACAATGTTAGGATGGATTTAAGGGAAGTCGGGTTTGCGAGGGATGGTTGGATGGAGTTAGTACAGCATAGGGTTGAGTGAGAACTCAGGTAAGCGCGGCAATGAACAGTCAGGTTCCATAAATTCGATAATATTCCTTTAGCTTGCTTAGGAATTGTCTATTGCCATTGAGTAAGTAAGTAAGTAAGTAAGTAGGCCATGTAACTATTTACGTACATCTGTTTTCTGTTGTTGATGGGTTAAGCTTTCCGTTAATCTCATGCTGCAAAATGAAATATTGGAGATCATTTAAGATAAGCCAATATCCAACTCGGCATTTGCCATTATGACTGGGGAAACATTAATATCCAAGACAAATTGGCCGGCCAAGGGGTTGGAAGCTAGGACCTCCCAGATGCGTGTCCAAGATGTTACCATTTCGGCAACCTACCGTAGCTCTATCAAATTAGTTCGGTTCATTGTCATAATTTGTCTTGCATAATGTTTAGTTTTTTCCCCCTTAAAAAATTGTTTGTAGACTAGGGAGGTTTTTGAAATGAAGGGATCGGGAGAAGGTAGTACTATATCGGATTTTTCTTAAACGTGGCATACGCAATTATAATGTCCATGAGAAGTAACCTATTGATTTCGGACCAAATCGGTTGATCGGTACCGGAGTAATGCCCAATTTAGTGCCTATTTTATGGTAATATATTAGAAAGAATTTATCAAATGCATACCAGTTCTCATGACAACATATTTTTTACACTCTTCATATACGGCTTTGGAAGTTGCAATACAGTTAGCTTTGACAAATAACACTACCCATATATTCCTTCACACATGCTTATGAAACTAGACCTTTTCTTCCGTAAGCCCTGCTTAATAAATCGATCTGGAAATCGATAACAAAAATAACTTATTTTCTGCGTATCATAATTGCAATCATCACTGATTAAACAAAAGCATTCTGGCACTTTGTTACATTAGTTATCTGATTTTATTATAAATACCAAAGCCTAAAGACCTATGTTGCTGATATATTTTAATCAGTAGAGACCCAGCTCTGTTTTCCAATAGGTATTAGTAAAACGTCTGCCGCAATCTGTGATAACTGAAGTGGCATTGGGTCTGTTCTTTGCAGAGTTGATATTCTTAGCCCAAGTCTGGTCTCTGTGTGTGTGTTGACTACTCTGGTTTGATTAAATCGGTCCACTGGCTCCTTGTGAGCTGGAGATGAAAGATTCAGACATGTGGAAGAAATAAGGCGTGCGTGGTGGCTTGAAAGTTCAAGAAACCCTTAGATCAGAGGTATGAAATAATTTCTCCACGCTCTCTATCGCTCTCGTTTGCTCTCTTGTTATTCTCTGTTCAGAGCCGTGGAAAGAAAGCAAGGGCCCCAGGAACACATTTTCCCGGGCCCCCGTCAAATATTAAATTCACTACCCAACTCGCCCTTTATAATGTATGCAACAAAAAAATTATGTAATATTCTAATATATAAAGTCGAATGTGTGTTTGTGGGTATGTATGTATGTATGTATGTATGTATGTTTGTTCCTTATACAAATCTACATTTCTTTACCAATTTACACGGAATTTTGCACACATACCCAGTTAAGCCCGGGAAGTATAGCGGTCAACATTAAAATTCAAACAAAATACTCCTTCCCTTGAAAATTATATAATTTCTGAGAATTTTATACTGAAAAAAAAATGAATGTTGTTCAGTTCACATGACAACAGTGTATTGTTTACTTTGATAACATTGGGCTTTGGCGACTATAATTATAATGCTGGACTTTAACGAATTACGATTTCATCGATATATTGGCGAAAATAATTACTGAAAATGAAATCCACGAAAATAAAGCACAGTGTGATGCAGTCACATAACTTTCTCTACCCTCGACATAAGAAATATTTTCTCACTTCACATTTTTATGTCGAAAAATAGGTCGTATTGCAAGGGACAACTTAAATTCACTACGCACAATCTACAAAGGTGCGATCTTACCCTTACTATCCTATGCGGTGCCTGTTTGGATAAACGCCTTACAGAGGAAATATAACAGGGCAAAACTAATAAGGGTACAAAGGCTAATAAATATTAAGATAGCCAAAGCGTATCGCACCACTTCCACGGAGGCACTCTGCATAATGACAGGCTTGATCCCAATCGTGCTCAAGTTAAAGGAGATTGCAAGGGAATACAAAGCAATCAAGATGGATAACGGACATATTGACAACGAGCTAGAATTGAAGAAATGGCCTCATCCAGCAGAATTCCCGAGTATAGAAGACATAGATCCTACAAAACCCTACAATATAGAAATATACACAGACGGAAGCAAATCCAGCGATGGTGTTGGGTCAGGTATAGTAGTCTTTATCAACGGAGAAATAACACACCAGCTTCAGCTCAAATTGCATAACGAATGTTCTAACAATCAGGCTGAGCAACTAGCAATTGTGAAGGCAATAGAAGAAGTAGACACCCTACATGGTAGTATTGACACTATGAACACAATCGCTATATATACAGACAGTAAAATAACCATAGACTCACTCAAGAATTCAAAAAACCACAATCACCTCATTGAAGATATCAGAAAGGGTATAAAAGGCATGAGAAATAAAGGATGGTCTGTAGCAATTGGCTGGGTGAAGGCCCATGTGGGAATACATGGAAACGAACTTGCTGATCGCCTCGCCAAAAATGCTGCAAGAAGCTCTAACTTACTGTCATACAACAAAGTCCCGAAGAGTGCCGTATTAAAAACGTTAAGAGAGGAGAGTTATGCAATATGGGACACTGAATGGCAAGCCACAACTAAGGGTCAAGAAAAGAAGAAATACTTTCCGAGTGTGGTGCAAAGGCTATCCTCCAAGATTTATCCTACAGTAGGGCTTACTACTATGCTGACAGGACATGGACCAATAAAAGCCTATTTTCATAGATTTAAAATAACGCAAGATTCCACTTGTCCCTGCAACGAAGGAGAAGAGACGACTAACCACCTTCTGCTGGAATGTTCGAGGTTCAACAGAGAACGAGCTCAACTAAAGGACAGCATAATTCGAAACAGAGGACAGTGGCCACCTAGATATGATTTAGTCATAAAATACCTAAAAGACTTTAACACATTTATTAAAGCAATGGACTTAAAATAAATAGATCAATGGATTTCAAATAAATAGATAAGTAAATATACGGACTAGGATAGGGATATAGTAGATGTAGTACATAACTAATAAGTATGAGACTGATATCTGTAAATTTGTAAATTACTGTAGATAAAGTAGAACAAAATTAGAAACTAAGCCATATTGAAATATAATATTGTATTAATTAACAACATAAGGATTACTATTAATACAATATTATTAATTAACAACATAAGGATTACACCAAAACATGTAATATTACTATTGTAATGGAACATGTTGATGTTATACAATAAAAAAAAAAGGGACAACTTAAGTGTGTGAGTATGCTATATCAGAAGTAGGTAAACAATCCTTTCCGCTTATACGTTATCCATAGCTGTATGCTTTGTATTAGTTGAGAAATAAGGCCCTAAGCATGGGATGGAACATTTTGAGTCCTATGCTCGCAGTATTTTATGTCCCGGGTTTTAGGGGAGGAAAGTATGAAAGTGATACTGCATTTCTCTTATTTCAGAACCGAAACGGTTGTATGATAACATGAGAATGAGAAATAAAATTTTCCGTCAAGTCAATACAATCTTATTTAATTTATGTTTCTTCTTATTTCAACCCCTCCCAAGCATGATGTGTAGAAGCAACGGAATGCTGCTTTCGACATCCTCTATGAGCCATAAAAAGCTATATCTAGCATTTTCTGATGGAACAGTTTGAGTGTGATAAATCTTTTCCTTCATTGCAAGTTCTACATACTGTACATAAAGTCCTTCATAAGTTAATTTCAAATTAAAAAATACAAAGCCCGGGCGACGCCGGGCCTATTCAGCTAGTATTACATAATTATTAAGTACCAGAATGGTACCGGTACTTTATGAGATTGTATGGTAGACAGGACTGTCTGTCTGTCTGTCCGTGTGTCTGTAAGCGCGATAAACTCAAATACGCTTTATCGGATTTTCATAAAATATGGTATACCATTTATAACGCCCCTGGGACGAAGCCTATTGATTTTGGACCAAATCAGTTAACTGATGCCGGGCACGAAACGGAAAAATACATTAAAATGTTATAATTAGGAACAATTTTATCTGTATGTACCAGTTTAATCTTTTGAAAATTATGTTTTTAAATGCCGAACGTTAGTGAGCCCTACTATTGAGTCCAAAAGGATTTCTGCTTCTATTTTTAAAAAATAGCAATTTTTCTTCAAGAATAATCCGTTTCAGATTAACTGATTAATTCCGTGTCACCGTTATACGACAGAACAATGCATGTAAAATAAACACATAAAACATAACTTAAGCTGTTTATTGACTTATAACAAATTTTATTTTAGAGTAAATTTAGAAAGTAAAAAATAAAACCTGGTCGGCCCCAAAATAAGCCCGGGCCCCGGGGCTGTAACCCCGCCTGCCCCTCCCTCTCGTCTGGCCTGTCTCTGTTCACATTTACCAGCTCACGTATTTAGCCCTAATTCATTCTATTATTCAATATGACACAATTGGATGGGGAGGAGTTGCAAAAACGATCCTCGGCCCTCTGCTTTGTCTTAAAGAACGCATCATAAAAATTTGTTTATCAAAGCCTTCCGAGTATTCTTCCAAATTATTAAGTGCCAGCATTGTACTTTATAAGATTGTGGGGGGACGGGGAAATGTCTGTCCGTGTACGGGCGATAACTCAAATACGCTTTATCGGATGTTCATGAAACTTGGTATACGCATTTATAACGTCCATGGGAAGAAGCCTATTGACATTGGACCAAATCGGTGGACCGGAGTAATGCCCAATTTAGTGCCTATTTTAATGGTATTATATTAGAAAGAATTTATGAAATGCAAATTAGTTATCATGACAACATATTGTTTTACAGTATTCATATACGACATTGAAAGTTTTAATACAGTTAGCTATGCCAAATAACACTACCCACATATTCCTTCACATATGCTTATCAAACTTGGACCTTTGTTTTTCCGTAAGTCCTGCTTAATGTATCAATCTGGAGCTTAACTCGGAACTCGATTATATAAAAAAAATAATAAAAAACTTAATTCTCTGCATATCATAATTGCAATTATAATTGATTAAGCTAAAGCATTCTGGCCTTTTGTTACATCAGTTGAAGGGGATTACTGAATGCAGGTGTTTTGCTTCAACATGATAACGCCCGTTCTCATTCTGTTAGTACAACCATGAAAACCGTCGATGACATTCGCTTCAAGTGCCTCCCACATCCGCCATACTCGCCAGATTTGTCACCATCAGATTTCCACATCTTTGGTCAATTAAAGGAGCACCTTGGAGGGCAGAAGTTCAAGTCTGTTGAAGGTGTCCAATAGGAGGTGCACGAGTGGCTACAGTATCAGCAAACATAATTTTTCTCACGCGGTATCAAAGCACTTCCTATCCGATGGCGCAAGTGCATTAAACTAGGAGGGGCCTACGTAGAAAAATAATGTACAAGCAAGCATTCTTCCTGCAGTAAAATAGTGGAAAAATTAATTGCCGTTTTCATTTGATTTTCCTTGTATTATTTCTTTTTTGTAGGGAAAATCTTTTTAAGGCAGTTTCACTTTGTCAAAAACTGTGTGCGTGGAACGCCATGCGACAGAAGTGAAACTTGTTTTAATTTTTGTATTTCTTCAATATTGGATTATTGGATTTTTTCAATTTTGGATTGTTGGACCTTCTAATTTTGGTTATTGGACTTTCTTTAATTTTTAATTTTTTAATTTTTGATCTTTTAATTTTCTAAGTTTGGATTTTTTAAATTTTAGATACTTAAATTATTTATTTTTTGTATTTTTAATTTTCAATTTTTTAATTTTCAATTGTTTAATTTCTATTTTTTTATTTTTAAATTTTAGATTTTGGATCTTTTATTTTTTAAATTTTGGATTTTTGACTTTTCTAAATTTTGAATTTTTCGATTTTTTACATTTTAGATGTTTGCATTTTTCAAATTTTGGATTTTTAGATTTTTAAATTTTGGATTTTCAATTTTTTAATTTTTAATTTTTTGATTTTTTAAAAATTTTGGATAATCGTAATCATTGAGTTGATTGTTTTCTGTGCAGTCCGTTCCGTCACACCTCACTAATTTCGTGACGATTTTGAGCGTTACACAAGCTCTTGATTTACCCTTACCGCGGCTAAAGAAGTTTCACTTCAAAAAATTTCATTCAACGACTGTAGCCATTTTAATATCGCGTGATTAGGAAGACTTAAAGGTGCATGATATGACTGAAACTTATCCAATATGTACATTAAGGTTTACTCAGGTTCTAGTCTTTTGAGACAGTGGAATGGGTAGGTACTATCCGCCCACGAACCAGCGCGAAAGTAAACATGAAAGTCTATTTAACTGTAGCACATTAGTCTTATCTACGTAAGAGTAAGACACACTTAGAGTTACTTTAGAGCTAGTTTTAGGGCGGAAAATACGAGGCTCGTCCACAAAGTAAGTTTCCCTGGGGCCGTTTACAGAGCCAAAACACAAATTCAAGGAAATATTTCTTGCAACAGACACAGCCAGTGTTCAACTATTTTTCAACATATTCGCCACCGGAAATGAAATATTTTTCTTATTATGGCACCAAATTTTGAACACATGTGTCGTAGAAGTGTGCCGCCAGGTATCTGAACCACTGTGTGACAAACATCTCCGCTTCTCTGTCATTCTTTGTAATTTCTTTAGGTATAGGAAAAGATGAAAATCACTGGGAGCAAGGTCCGGGCTTTAGGGTGAATGTTTAAACACCTCCCAGCCGATCTTCTGCAGGAGACTTGCTAGGAGGTGTTTAAACATCCACCCTAAAGCCCGGACTTCGCTCCCAGTGATTTTCCTACACCTAAAGAAATGACAGGGAATGACAGAGAATGATAGAGAAGCGGAGATGTTTGTCATACAGTGGTTCAAATCCCTGGCGGCAGACTTCTACGACACAGGTATTCAAAAGTTGGTTCCACAGTATTACATAATGTTTCAGTTCCGGTGGCGATATGTTGAAAAATAGCTGAACATTTGCTGTATCTGTTGGAATATAGGCTATATGTTCATGAAATTGTATTTTGTTTCTGCAAACGGCCGCAGGGCAACTTACTTTATGGACGCCCCTCGTATCTACCCGTTCCACTATCTCAAAAGACTCTGACATAGTATTTTTAATACAAAATATAAATAATGATGATTTTGACCTAAAATGGTGAATATTTCACCCTGCCGAATTATAGGAAAATAAGTTTGGGATCTTCTAACATCCTTTTTGGATTTTAACAGAGTTAAAATTAAGTGACTACTTGTGAAGATAAACACTTAGTGACGCATGTTAAGGATCGATAGAATTGAGAATCCTAATCTGAGCACACATGATGCTAATCCTGCTAGTTCAGGCGGATAGAAGCCATGTTCCGCTAAAATAACTATGAACCTTGGAACGGGCAAAGCGATTCACCCAACCTCGAGTAATTAGTGAAGGTGATCTACAAGGTGGAAGATTCCCACAGGCAGCCAGCTGAGTGATAAAGTGTCTACTTGATTCACTTCATGCATACAAGGAAGCTGAAGCCGATGTACCACTATCAAATTTTTCCTCCAAATTTCTACAGACAGTGAAATTGGATCGTGTGACTTATACCCTTAGCAACCAGGGAAGGCGGTTGAGGCCAGGTAGATTCCTTCACCCGCATGGACCCTCACATTTACAAGGGCAGGAGATTTAGGACCAACCGTAATTTCCACCCCATGAGTCACCTAGTCTACTTCAATCAATCAATCTTAGATTTTTTTAATATGTCATTTTATCTTAAAATGTTTGTTATATATCAATTCTACACATAATTACAAGAAAAATGACACCAAACAATGTATAATTTACTTTAATAGGAACATAGGACTTGAAAGCAGTTATCTCGTAACTTTTATTTATGTCTTTGTTAGAAATGTTCCTATTAAAGTAAATTATACATTGTTTGGTGTCATTTTTCTTGTAATTATGTGTAGAATTGATATGTAACAAACATTTTTAGATAAAATGACATATTAAAAAAATCTAAGATTGATTGATTGAAGTAGACTAGGTGACTCATGGGGAGGAAATTACGGTTGGTCCTAAATATCCTGCCCTTGTAAATGTGAGGGTCCATGCGGGTGAAGGAATCTACCTGGCCTCAACCGCCTTCCCTGGTTGCTAAGGGTATAGATGAAGTGTTGCCAGATCTAAAATACCGTATTTTACGGACCATAAGACGCACTTTTTTACCTTGAAAACAGAGCCTTGAAAGCTGGGTGCGTCTAATGGTCCGAAGCACAATAAAATTAAAATTATAGTAAATATTACCGGAATAACATAGTTATAAACAAGGTGTTGTAAACGATAAGAAAGTTACAAATTTTGGCACAGACTGTACAACAGAGCACTTGTCACAATCGTAAAATGAGGGTAGTGGGAAGGTATAGGACTACAAAGCGAAGAAAAAGGAATGTGGGGGTTTTTCATACAAAAGGTTTGGTCTCCTCTAAACAGTCTTGTTCTAGGTTTGGTCTCCTCTAAACAGTCTTGTTCTGTTACGCTTACCGTAAACTAAATCGAGGGTTAGAGTGTGTAATAGTATATTGCGACACAAGGGCGGAAAGGCACGTTTACGGGTCGAGGAAACAGATTGAAAACCCGAGGCGCAGCCGAGGGTTTTTAAGTTTTCGAGACCCGTAAATGCCTTTACGGTCCGTGTGTTGCATGCTATTTTTTGCACGACGGTTACTTATATCAATTTAATTATATTAATTGTGATATTACCTGAAAATATTATGTAAATACAGACTTGAAGAATGGTGCTTATTTCAGAAAGGGATTCGCATTTGTTATTGTTTATGGCAACCGAATATTTATAAAGCGGGGAGGCCTTGGTCATTTCTGCTCGCAAATAAGCATTTGCGGGCGGTAAAGTAACTTTCCGCCCGTCGCCCCTAGCAACAATTCACTTTCCGCCCGTCGCCCCTAGCAACAAGATTGCGTGTGGTAATGTCAAGTTACGAGCCATGTAAACAACTTTCGTAAGAAACACTTACTAGCTAAGGAGTGCAAAAAAGTATTTTCAGTCTTTCATGAGAAATTAGTTCAGTTGTTAAAATTTACGCGATGCCACCTATATAGAAGAGATTTTCGTACAACGCAGGTTTTAAGTTAGTAGTGATTTACACTGATTCCATTGTACAAGGTTGTAATTTGTTTATGCAATGAAGTACCGGTATATTATTCCCTTTAAAAATTTTCGTTTGCAATCACATTAAATTTATTTTCCTTTAAATTTCCATCCTAAAGTCAAGGTGCGTCTCATGGTCCGGAGCGTCTTATAGTCCGTAAAATACAGTAATTATTTCGGGAGAATGCAATAATCATTTTCGGAAATTATTTTAAGAGTACTATTATTTTAAGAGTACTATTATTTTAAGAGTACTATTATTTTAAGGTCGGCTGTGGTGGTCTAGAGGTAGCGTGCCCGCCTCTAGATCCGCAGGTCGCGGGCTCAAACCCGGCCGCAGTCGATTGGTTTTTCAGGACGTAAAAATCCTGGGCACGATGTTCTCCGGCTGAATTACAATTAACTAAGAGACATTTTACTTAATTACAATTACAATTTTTTTTTTCAAAAAGTAATCAGTAAAATTACAATTACATTTACCATTTATTTTACAAAATGGCAGTACCTAAAAATTCTTTGTTTTTGGAATTATTAATGAACAAACAAACAAACAAACAAACAAACAAAAAACACATTAATGAGAATATTTTCGGAAACATTGAGTAACTTTTTGTTAATATTAACTCTAATTTGGACATTAATTGCAAAAACAGTAATGATGACGCTATAGCAAACGAGAATGATACTAATATTTAATATATATATATATATATATATATATATATATATATAAATTGCTTTTGATTTATATTATTTACTATTTGCCTTGTTTTGTGAGTGAATTTGTGTATGCCATGTGTGTGTCGTGTGTGTGTTTTGTATGTAGTGTCGCTTTGCCCTGAATTTTTTGTTTTGTAATTTCCAGTGGTCACTGTTTTCTGTTGCTGTGCTGAGCTGTGCCCTAGCACGAGCTTTTGCTCATTCGGGCATCAGTTATGAATGTATGTTTTATGTTTTACGAAGATAAAATAAAATAAAATAAAAAAATAATGATTCTTATGACTACTAAATTGTAACAATTATAATCTTATTTCCAGAAGTAAATTACAAGTAGAAATTACATTATTTAAAAAGTATTGATGACAAGTAAATGGGACCAAAAAAGGAATTGTTACTGTAATCCAATTACTTTTACTCAATTACTTCCCATCACTGATTGTGATGTACTATTGGTATCACTGATTTAAATTTCGGACCAAGGCTGTACAACAATTTTACTAGAAGAAACCCTAATATGATACCTCTAAACAATAAATTGTTTAAAAAAAGAGTACTCGATTTGATTAAATCTAACTTGTAATTGTACTTTTACCACTTTTTTATGTTAATCATTCTCAACTGTAAATTTTTAATTTTTAATATTGGGTATTTTGTTTGTAACTCTGTTATGTTACTGTACTTTATTTTTTCGTATCTTTGTTCATGCATTTATTTCATATAAGCAATCTTATTTATTTTTATTCTTATTTTTTTACCTAAAACTATAATATGTATGATTTTTTTTTATATAATTTTCAAAATATAATTTTAGTATGACTGAACTGACCCCGAACACGAGCTATGCTCATGCGGGGCAAATAATACTCTTTTCAAATTGTACAAATTGTGTGTATATTATTTGTATTTGTAATAATTTTGTATCAATTTGTATTTTTTAATTTGTAATTTGTAATAAACTTCCTGAGAGGCATTACACTAACTTGTGTACCAGGATGTGAGGCGAATGTAACTGGAACAGATGTCGCAAACTTGGTAATATGAAGCAGAGCTACTAAGACGGAAATTACATTTAAAATTCAAAGTAGAGCTTAGACTTGGCTCTCTTCTGTTTTAAGTCCAGCCTTCATTACAAATCTCGGCTATCCCTTACAAAACAAAAACAAAGTTTCAAAAGTTTACAATCTTTAAAATTGGCTCTAGTTTGTTTGAATTATTCAGTTTGTTTAGGCAGTAGATTATAGGAGAGAACGTCGAACTTCGTTTGCTTCGCGAAGTCTTGATGTGTGTTCAGTAGAGTACACACTGTATGTATCGATAGTTGCGTTTCGTTCGACTTTTCATCATATTTCTTAAAATTAACCTTCTTGTCACAATCTCTATATATATAAAAGGCTTTGTCCTGACTGACTGACTGAATGAATGACTGACTGACTGATTGACTGAATGACAGGAATCAACGTACAGCCTAAACTATAACAGGTAGAGACTTAGAATTTTGACAGTACCTTCGTTTCATAATGTAGGTGCTCACTAAGAAAGGATTTTGAAAAATTCTGATTCTAAATGCCAAAAATTAAATGTTTTTGAAAATACTTAATCCCTTTTAGGTAGATTTTCGAAGAAAAATCTACCTATTGCAATGGATACCACTTTATGATTTTCGAAAAATTCTTTCATATCTTTACGTTTCATGCTCCCCTAAGTACGAAACCACCGTCCGTTCAAAAAAAAATTTTGTGATATTTATATATATATATTTATATATATATATATATATTTATATATATCTTTACACGATAGCGGCCGTAATTTTGAAGATATTTGAACCAAATTTTATTATGTTATTTCTAGGCCCAATAGTTCGGACAAGTTCGTTAATGGGCAAAATTGGCCCAAGGGGGTGGTCGGGGGAGGGGGTTGAAATTTTTAAAAATGTATATCTCGGCCCCTATCAAGTATAGAGGGAAACTTTGTTTGAATAAATTAGAGTACTCCCTATGGAGTTCACAGTGACACCAACGATTCGGGGGTTCGAGTGAGGGTGGGGGTGGAGGTGGGGGTGGGGGATGAAAATTCTAAACTTTTGAAACCACGTTTTGTGGGGTATCGTTGAAAAGCTCTTGATGAGTACTCTACAAATCAATAAATAGTTTCTTGATAGCTCTCATATTACGCGAGATTTTAATGTTTGAAAATAATAACACTTAAAAGAATTATTATAATATCATAATTTTGTCTTGTTTAGCGGCTTTGCTAATTTTATTCATTGCTGATCTTGCGCACGGCCTCCCAGAATATTATATCCTATTCTTGTTGTCAAAACAAATGATTGTAGGCTCTTCCTCTTTACCGAATTCAGTTCTTATTACTGCAGGTTAACCATGCCAAGGCTAAAGAAGAAGAGTGCTATGCAGCGACAATAAATTAAACCAAAAGCACTTCGAAATCTACCTCCGCCTGTAGGCCTGCCTAAAGGGATTTTTTACATAGAATTATCCATTCCAAATCACAGAATATATTGTTGCCAAATGGTATCAGGTGGGCTTGGAAAAAACAAATGAAATGCACTTTTGACAAATAAGAGAAGTTATCAAAATAATTCATGTTATAAATAAATATTACAGAATGAAATCCACTAAAATAATGGAATCACATAACTTTCTCTACCCTGGACATAGAGAAAACAAAACGAGGTATGGTAATGTGTAGACTATATTATTATATTATATCGCAGGGTTTTGGAGAGAAAAGTATGAAAGTGATAATGCTTTCTGTTTAATTTCATCCCCAAAACGGCTTTATGGTAACATAAGAGTGGGAAATTTCCCGCCTCGATATTACAATTTTATGTTACAGGAATTTCTGTTTCTTCTTATTTAAACCTCTACCAGGCTTGCTGTGCACTGTACAAGCGATGGGATGCAAAATTCTAGATCCTCTATGAGCCATAAAAAACTATATCAAGCGTTTTCTGAGGGAATAGTTTGAGTGTAATAAGTCGTTCTTCCTATTTCAAATTATAAATGCCTATATAAGGACCTAGAATTTAAAATTGAAAATCCTTCATAAGCTAATTCCAATTACAAAATACAAAACCCGGGTCTTTTAAGCTATTACAAATAAATTGTTAGTAACAGTATTTTGTAAGTGTATAGAGATTGAAGAAGTAACATAAAAGAAAAGTACATGAGAAAGAAAGATAGCAAGAAAATAAAATAAGAATTAAAGAAATAAGGAATATGTAAATAAACACAGAAATATAAATATATATGAGAGAAACACGGAAGGAAGGTAGAAGGTACGTAAAAAAGGAAGGATTATATATATTACTAGCTGAAAAGGCCCGGCGTCGCCCGGGCTTTGTATTTTGTAATTTGAAATTAACTTATGGAGGACTTTATGTATGTAAAACTTGAAATGAAGAAAAAGATTTATCACACTCAAACTATTCCATCAGAAAACGCTAGATATAGCTTTTTATGGCTCATAGAGGATGTCGAAAGCTGCATTCCGTTGCTTCTACACATCATGCTTGGGAGGATTTGAAATAAGAAGAAACATAAATTAAATAAGATTGTATTGACTTGACGGAAAATTTTATTTCTTATTCTCATGTTACCATACAACCGTTTCGGTTCTGAAATAAGAGAAATGCAGTATCACTTTCATACTTTCCTCCCCTAAAACCCGGGACATAAAATACTGCGAGCATAGGACTCAAAATGTTCCATCCCATGCTTAGGGCCTATGATAAACATCCTTATTTCTCAACTAATACAAAGCATACAGCTATGGATAACGTATAAGCGGAAAGGATTGTTTACCTACTTCTGATATAGCAAACTCACACACTTAAGTTATCCCAGCAATACGACCTCTTATTCTACATCAAAATGTGAAGTGAGAAAATATTTATTGGGTCGAGGGTAGAGAAAGTTATGTGACTGCATTACAATGTGCTTTATTCTCGTGGATTTTATTCAAGAATTATTTTCACAAAACGTTAGCATCAGAATTCGTTCAAGTCCAATAAATTATTATGTAGTGTCCAGAGCCCCATGTGAACTGTGTAAACAATACACTGTTGTCTTGACAACTAAATGGGATTTCATTTTTTTTTTTGCATAATATTCACAGAAATTATATAATTTTCAAGGGAAGGACTGATTTGTTTCAATTTTAATGTTGACCGCTATACTTTCCGGACTTAACTGGGTATGTGTGCAAAATTCCGTGTAAATTGGTAAAGAAATGTAGATTTGTATAAGGAACAAACATACCCACAAACACACATTCGACTTTATATATTAGATTTTATTATATTCCACTAATTTATTGTAGCCTACTGTCTTTAGGAAGAAATAAAGGCACTAGAAGTTAACAAATAAAACGCAAACAAGAAAAATCACAAAATATTTACATTCACTTTGTTAAAAAATGAATCAAGAGTAGGCCTATAGAAGGGATTTCTTACTAACAATTTGTAGAGTACACTGGAAAACCTAAGTTTATTGTAGTTTTATAATATTTCAAAAGGTAACACTTTATAACATGTGGGACTTAAATATAAATAAGAATGTAGGCCACTTTTTGCTTAATCGAAATTTTGGAATGTTAATAGAAGGATTTCTTCTAGCGTTGTACCCACGTACATTTTACTGAAGATTAGAGTTGGTATGGTCGTGAACTAAGAGATCTAAGTTTATAATTTTTAAATTTTCATATTAAAAGAAGAGAAATTTACAATGAGACCTACTGGGACATATTTTTAATGGCTTTAAGAATTCTCTTAAATTGCAATCATCAGGAAATCTCCAATTCTACTTGAACCCAGCGTAATAATAACACAGATCAACAGCCATTTTGGTGCCTTAGAATTTATACCTATTCTTGCGTATATTTAGGGCGTTGATGCCAAATGTGCCCTATCAGCTTTAGTTTTTTAGATATGGTATTACCATCATGCATATTATCCCATTTTACGTTTGATATAAATAAAAAAAAAGTGCCTATTTTTAGCTTCTAAACGAAGAAAAAAGTAACTAACTAGCATTATATTAACATTACAATAAGAATATAACATGGGGTCTGTCCAAAAATTGATAGGCTATTATCACATACTGTACGGTCGTTTATGACTTATGAGCTGTCAATTTGAGGGCCAAAAAATAATCCAGCGTTTAGTGTTTCTGTACTTCGTACAGTTTTTGTCCTACGTGTCCAAAGTATGGTCAAGAACCTTCACTAACTATATTATCAAGCAAGATTTTGTTTCTCTAGACTAACAGTTCACGACTAAAATCTATATAAAAGTAGAGGTGGTGGAAAAATAACTGTATACGTAGGCCTATTTGGAATAAGCACACTAAGTATAGCCAAAATCCGGTAAAACATCTGAGACACCAAACAAAAAGTTCTTTTTGTTGGACTGTGTAATCTTTAAATGATGAATGACTTGAAAATGACCAAAATAAACAGATTTCACAGACAGAAGGATAGAAAGAAAGAAAAGGCAATTGGATACTTAGTAATTGAACAAACGACATGAAATTTATATTTCTCTCGGTCAAACAGTAAAAAAACAAATTAAATGTCTTACCAATGAAACAGAAATGAGAAATACTACGAACGTTGCTTGTATTTCGTAAACAAGTCAGTCCGAAGCGCCTGGCAGGAGAGAAGTTGCTTCATTTTCTGGAAGGCAATTAGCAGAGTTGCTCAGAACCCATTTCCGTTGCTTCCCCCGCTTCCACAAGATTAACATTTCAAGGATTAGACTTTTTGTGCTACTTGCATGAACAAATGCCACTGTATTATGTTCAAATCTCCACACCACACAAGTACAACTACAACAAATTTAATTATATTTTTGTGGGACTCTAAAGCGGCATGGCATTTCGTAGATAACATGAGAAAGACGCTATATACCATAGTAGGAGTGTTTATGACATAAAACAAAGGAATTTAGAATGAATGGGGAATATTACAATGTCTGCTGCCTACATTACTGCCTTTTGTAAAGTTTTATGGGATTTCCC
The DNA here is from genome assembly GCA_964059195.1 of Ectobius pallidus. Taxonomy (NCBI): domain Eukaryota; kingdom Metazoa; phylum Arthropoda; class Insecta; order Blattodea; family Ectobiidae; genus Ectobius; species Ectobius pallidus. The sequence goes on from CAXKWD010000009.1 coordinate 134,907,639, forward strand.
CCCATGAATAATGAATAGAGCGCGTCGAGGAACGAGAGGCGCCCTAAAAATTGAATTCTCTAAGACTGGCCTGTCCAATCTTAGAGCAACTGCAGAACAAATTTATTTAGACAACTCATCTTGAGGGCCTTATCAATTTTACTTCATTTTGATTAGTACAGGGGTACGCCGTAGCGTAGTGGTTGAGACGCTTCGCTACAAACCGGAAGGTCGCGGGTTCGATCGCCGATGAGGTCGTTGAGTTTTTGAATTGACCTAATCCTTCTGGTGGCAGGCAGCCTCTAACAGAAATGAGTACTAGGAGCAATCCTGGGGGTAAAGGCGGCCGGTGCGTAACTTCATGTTACCTTGCTAACTTCATGTGCCGTATGTCACAATCTGGGAGCCTCAACCTCTTGGAACCCTCTGTGCCTCCATGGCCTATATAGGGAATACTTTACTTTTACAGTGTTTTAATGACTTAAAAAACAATTGTCTTATCACACATGAAGATTATTATTCATAGTTATCACTGTTTCATTGGTAGATTTTTTAATAGAGCTGTCTTTATACTCCTTTCATCTTTGAAGCCATATTATGAGTTCAGGATATGTGTCTATACAGTAGGACAATTAACTATTGATTGTCAATTATTTTTCCATTGTTGGTGTATTTTATGGAGTGAATTTCAACTGATATTAATTTAAATGTAGCCTATATGAAAGATGATGAAATGGTGAAGATGATTCATGGTATGTAAATATCCAATTCGGCATTTGCCTCTACGACTGGAGAAACCACGAAGAAACCCACGTAAATTGGCTAGCCATGGGATTTGAACCTGGGATTTCCCGAATGCTACTCCATCTCGGTCACCTCGCTCGGTAGGTAGGATCATAAACAATTTTAAAATAGTAAGACAAAGAGAAAATGTTTGTTTCCACAAAATAACTTATAGTTTTTGTAATACAATTCACGATTTCAATGAAAATAAAATCAGGTAAACTGATGAAACAAAGTGCCAGAATGCTTTTGTTTAATCAGTGATTTTTGCAATTATGATATGCAGAAAATAAGTTATTTTTTAATCGATTTCCGAGTTAAGCTCAAGATTGATTCATTAAGAAGGACTTTTTGGAAAACAAAGGTCGATTTTTAAAAATCAGATTAATATCATCCAGTATCAGCAGAACTGTACAGATTTGTGGTATCTTGACAAACGCACATTCATATTTAAAACAATGTCAAATTGGCCGGCTACGGGATTTGAACCGTAATGAGTCCAAGACGTACCATCTCGGCATCCTCGTTCGTAAACGGATTTAAAAAAATAACTTATTTTCTGCATATCATAATTGCAATAAACACTGATTAAACAAAAGCATTCTGGCACATTGTTACATCAGTTTACCTAATTTAATTTTATTTAAAAAAATTAAAACAATTTAACATGGTATGAACGAACTATTGTTTATTCTTATTATCCCTCTACTACCCCTTAAGGAGGCCTCATAGACCAATGCCCATAGGGGAAGAAGGGAGCATTGTGCCTATGTCGTTTGTGCCTATGGAACAACATAGACAGCAGAGATAACAACCTAGGAAATGGATGGTCATATGGCTTTAATTAGACTAGAATGTTGAAATTCCCCTGAAAAATCCCGTTTTGGATTGCCGGCCTCGGGAATCGAATTCCGAAGCTCCTAATTGTGAGTTTCGGACAGCCATCCCACTCGGTGACTAGGTAATTATACGAGATAACTTGTGAATATAGGAACCTCAAGTTGTGGTAATAAAGTAGCTTATGGTAATGATTATACTTCGGATTTTAGGTAAAAACCTATTTTAATCCTTAAGTGATATATGGACGAAAACTTGTATTTGAATATATCATAAGTGACTATGCCTAAAACTGATACTTTTATTGAACCTAAAACAGCCTATTTTTACGTTAGAGCCTAATATTGCCTTTTTGCTTGTTTTTCCTCTAAAGTTCAAAATAGGTTTTTTTCTTCTTATAAATTCTAGCATTTATTTTCAGCTCGTACTAAATTTTTAGCTCGGAATGTGCAGTACATGGCACATTTGTGACTTGGTTAAATGGTAAGGAATGTTTCGTCTTCAGTAGAAAAATTCCTTGGGATTCCCAAGAAAATTTAGTGTTTTTCTCCCGACTTCCACATTCAGTAAAAAAAAGAAAAAATAGTTCTCTGAATCACTGAGGGATACAAGGGGTTGAATATGCTAGCGTGAGTAGCTTATGGGCGCAGGGATTGGGTTTTCACTGTTATGGTAGTAATACAGGCGCTAGTAATAGGTCTATATAATTCTGTGTACCATAGGCCTATACGTCTGTTTTATCATGATTATTGATTAATGGTGACTTCAACAAATATAATATTCTGCATTACAATTGAGATATTTCAGAAAATTGGCAACTTAACAATTTTATAAGAGACTATTTTACGATGTTTAGAACCTATTTTCCAATTTTTAGAGCCTATTTTAGGTACCTAAAACACCATTTTTAGCGACCTAAAAGTCCGAAGTCTAGTAATGATACATGGATAACGTTATTTTCCGTTTATCAGGCAAACATTAGGCATGTGCGTCCATATCGTGCCAACAACGCACAGTAATTTGCACGGATGTTTACATTTTAAGCTCGTGATAAGGGACATGCAAACAGCTCTTTTTTTCATGGCATGAGCTATAATGACAGTCAACCATCCAATATAGCCATACAATATTGACAATGTACACAGCACAACTGTCTCTATAATAATAAAATTATATAAGCGATAGACTATACATGCAAAGTAGTTTATAGCCACACCCATATAGTGTAATCATTATTTGCAGTTCATTTTATACGAGTAATTGTTTCTTAAACTGAAACAGAATTTAGCCAAGACTGTCTTAAAGGAAATTATGAAAGAACTTTCCTTTATCAGAACTTATGCGGGACAAAATTTCGGGACCTCGCGGAAGGTCATAGGCCTACGTTTCAGTACATCCCACCCGTTAAACAACTACGAGGCGCGCCCATAAAGTAAGATTCCCTGGGGCCGTTTACAGAAATGAAACACAATTTCAAGGAAATATTTATTGCAACAGACGCAGCCAGTGTTCAGCTATTTTTCAACATATTCGCCACCGGAATTGAAACATTTGTCTTACTTTTGAATACCTGTCTTGTAGAAGTGTGCCGACTGCGATTTGAACCACCATGTGACAACCACCTTCGCCTCTCTGTCATTCTTTGTGATTTCGTGAGGTGTAGAAAAAGATTGAAATCACTGGGAGTGAGGTCCGGGCTTTAGGGTGAATATTTAAACACCTCCCAGCCGAACTTCTGCAGGAGCCTTGCTAGGAGGTGTTTAAACATCCACCCTACAGTCCAGACTTCGCTCCCAGAGATTTCCATCTTTTCCTACACCTAAATAAATAACAGAGAACACCTGTTGGACTGTTGGACATACTGTTATTGTTATTTCCATCAGTTATACTTCCTCGAGTAAGTTAGATGTTGTATATAGAAAGTATTGTGTTCGTGACAAAAAATGGAAATCTAGATAACACGGCGAAAATATGATTCATGGTGACTAGAAACGGGTTAGAAATGTAACATTTTTATTCAACGTAAAATATGATCCCTACAGAAATAATCCGCTTAAAATTGAGCTGGTTCAGATCTGACAACTGTGGTGCAGTGTTAACAGTCATTCCCCCAACTAATCTTTATTTAGCCAAGATGGGAGCACAGGACCAAGTACAGAGGATAAGAACTCATTATGAGGCAAATTGCAGCCTCTTAAGCCAAGAGATTTAATTTTCTAATGGGGTTACAAGACCGAAGCAGTGCTATTTTATACCTAATAAACCCCACATACAGCCACGCGTCTCAAGCGGAAAGAAGAACATGCAAGAGAAGATATTTTAATGGGAAACTTGAAGAGAGTACTCTCAACTTCACGACAGCAGAAAATCAGACACTCAACCAGTAATGAAGAAATTCACTTCGTATAATAATTTCGTGTTTAATTCAATCTCTAAATGCACTTTATGTAAAATGCAGAACGCTGTTATTTATACTTTCAACCAATTTGGTTTTCGTAGCAACCTATGCACAAATGAAGCAATTTTAAATGTTAATAAAAAAAATCTAATATCAGCTAGTTTACAGAAATTAATTACTGCATAACGACCACCTTCATAACCTGTAATCGTCACCGGATATAGTAAGGGTAATTAAATCACAGAAGATGAAATGGGCTGGACATGTTGCACGCATGGGAGAGGAATGACACATCTCAAAAGTATTGACTGGGAGACCCGAAGGGAAAAGGCCACGTGGAAGACGTAGCTGTAGGTGGGAGGACAATATTAGGATAGATTTAAGAGAAGTAGGATTTGAGATGGATGGTTGGATGGAGTTAGCACAGAATTGGATTGAATGGCGGACTTAGGTAAGCGCGGCAATGAACCTTCGGGTTCCATAAAATAGATAATATTCCTTCAGCTTACTTAGGAATTGTCTATTGCCATTGAGTAAGTAAGTTTCTTAATGTATGAAAAAGCGATAAAGATACAATAAAATCACTGGAGACTATTCCAAAAATTGTCTGTTCATAGTACTGTGTCAATCTGAAATACTATCAAAATAATTCAATTTTAATACATGTTATCACTTATTTGTTACATATTATTCGTTAAATAGCCATTAACTCATTATAAACCGAACCTAGAAACCTAAAGTTGCCCGACATCAATCTCACAGGTGAGGAAAGAGTCCGAAAAGACCGACCAAGGTCCCGAACAGGAATCGAACCTGAGCCCGATGCGTGAAGAGAGCGAACTCATCCCCTACGCCACAGCGGGAGACAATAGTATATTGCGACACAAGGGCGGAAAGGCACGTTTACGGGTCGAGGAAACAGATTGAAAACCCGAGGCGCAGCCGAGGGTTTTTAAGTTTTCGAGACCCGTAAATGCCTTTACGGTCCGTGTGTTGCATGCTATTTTTTGCACGACGGTTACTTATATCAATTTAATTATATTAATTGTGATATTACCTGAAAATATTATGTAAATACAGACTTGAAGAATGGTGCTTATTTCAGAAAGGGATTCGCATTTGTTATTGTTTATGGCAACCGAATATTTATAAAGCGGGGAGGCCTTGGTCATTTCTGCTCGCAAATAAGCATTTGCGGGCGGTAAAGTAACTTTCCGCCCGTCGCCCCTAGCAACAATTCACTTTCCGCCCGTCGCCCCTAGCAACAAGATTGCGTGTGGTAATGTCAAGTTACGAGCCATGTAAACAACTGTCGTAAGAAACACTTACTAGCTAAGGAGTGCAAAAAATTTACTTTATTAGTATAATATATTAAATGATATACGTAACTTTGCAGTAACTACAAAATAGTGTAGGGAATGGTGAAATAAAATGATGAAAATAGCTTTTTTGCACTCCTTAGCTAGTTAGTGTTTCTTACGACAGTTGTTTACATGGCTCGTAACTTGACATTACCACACGCAATCTTGTTGCTAGGGGCGACGGGCGGAAAGTGAATTGTTGCTAGGGGCGACGGGCGGAAAGTTACTTTACCGCCCGCAAATGCTTATTTGCGAGCAGAAATGACCAAGGCCTCCCCGCTTTATAAATATTCGGTTGCCATAAACAATAACAAATGCGAATCCCTTTCTGAAATAAGCACCATTCTTCAAGTCTGTATTTACATAATATTTTCAGGTAATATCACAATTAATATAATTAAATTGATATAAGTAACCGTCGTGCAAAAAATAGCATGCAACACACGGACCGTAAAGGCATTTACGGGTCTCGAAAACTTAAAAACCCTCGGCTGCGCCTCGGGTTTTCAATCTGTTTCCTCGACCCGTAAACGTGCCTTTCCGCCCTTGTGTCGCAATATACTATTTTGTTCGACCACCACAATAAGTTTATTATTTGCAACCTTTACAGTATCTAATAACAGCAATCCAAGTACATGTTTTTCAATAACTGGCGTGGTATCGATAATTATCGAATAAAATCGATTTTAGTTGTTTTAGTACTTTAATTGCGTTCCTAAATGAATTAATTTGTAATTCTAGATAATGCAATTTGTTTAGACTCCTGGTTGAGTGCAAGAGAAGGCCTTAAGGCCTTAACTCTGCCAGGTTAAATAAATCACTATTATTATTATTATTATTATTATTATTATTATTATTATTATTATTATTATTATTATTTAGAGGAGCAAATAAAACTGCGTAGTAAGTACCCTGTATTTAAAATAAAAACAATTATGTTTGTGTTAATTTAGCATTTTCTAAATTAAGATACTTCGTGTTGTTAAAATCTGTCGGTTTCAAGTTAAAATGGCCAAGAAGAAGCTTCGATTTGACCGCACGCCGTCAACTGCCATCGATTCCAAAAGATGAGAGCTTACTAACAGCTGATTGGCCAGGTCAGCCTCTCCGTTTGTTTGGTGAATTTAAAATCTCAAAACTTAAATATTTAACTGTGGTCGATCAATAACAATCATATGCAGCTTGCCCGAACATTATGAAACTAGTGAACCTCGTATCTTAATAAAGTCAGGCAAACTGATGTCACAAAGTGTCAGAATGCATTTGTTTAATCAGAGATAACTGCAATATGCAGAAAATACGTTATTTTTGTAATCGATTTCCGAGTTAAGCTCCAGATCGATTCAATAAGCAGGGTTTTCGGAAGAACAAAGGTCTACAGTTGATAAGCATATGTGAAGGAATATGTGGGTAGTGTTTTTCGTCAAAGCTAACTGTATTGCAACTTCCAAAGCCCATATATGAACACTGTAAAACAATATGTTGTCACAAGAACTGATTTGCATTCGGTAAATAGGCACTAAATTGGTATTTTCTCCGGTACCGGTCAACCGATTTGGTCCAATATCAATAGGCTTCTTCCCATGGACGTTATGAATGCGTATACCAAACTTCATGAAAATCCGATAAAGTGTATTTGGGTTATCGCGCGTACAGACACACGGACAGACAGACAGACATTTTTCCGTCCCTTCCACAATGTCATAAAGTACCATTCTGGCACTTATAAAATGTCATTCTAGGCTAGTTGCTTAATGTATTAGGCCTATTCTTGTTTCTCTCGAAAGTAATGTATTAATCTTTATCCATATAGTCCTACCATTCTAATGCCTTTATTTCGCAATTTCGTGCACAGACTCTTCTTGGATGGAACTATTTACAGAGAAATCTGTTTTGCTGGGGACTGTTTAGTTGTCTGTGGTAATGTACAGGTTTGCACAACACAGTCTACATTGAGCGTGAACTCAAATTGAATTAGGAATATTCAGTTGACCCGACAAATTACTGTCTTGCTTGTTTTGTTTTTCTACACGAAAGTTCGCGTGAGTTAGACGCACGCACACGGAAAGAGGTCTTCAGGACTCCAAATGAACCTATAAATACTTTCTCTACTGTAAGGACCCCACTCCCAGGCAAGACAAGTTCAAATATCCGGCCGGCTTTTGACTTCAGCAAATAACTTTCGTAAATTCCAGCTAAGTAAACTCTCGCCGCCTTTACAAATACGTTTTAAGCTAGTGCTATTCAGTTACGAAACTTAAATAAAATCATTGTGAGTATTTACTCATGAGATTTAGCAAATCGCCAGAGTAGAGTTAATTACACGTCATGTATTTTCTTTCTCGATTTTAGTACGTAGAAAAAGTGGCTTATGAATTCTAGAGTGATAGGGAAAAAGGGAATAAGTAAAAATTCCAAGTTTCAGGAATGACAAAAAACAATTTATTTCCATAGCATTTTTACAATATTTAGATCAGTCCACCCAGATATTTTTACACAGTATCTTAAACTATGTAAAAATATCTGGATGGACCGATCTAATTATTCTAAAAATGCTGTGGAAATAAATCATTATTTGTCTCTCCTAAAACTTTGCTATTTTGACTTATTCGCTTTTTTTCCATATCACTCTAGAATTACTAAGTGCCATTATGAGATTTTATGGTGGACGGGAAAATGTCTGTCCGTCCGTGTGCCTGTACGCGCGATAACTCAAATAGGCTTTATCAGATTTTCATGAAACTTCCTATACGCATTTATAGCGTCCATGGGAAGAAGCCTATTGATTTTGGTTCAAATCGGTTGAACGGTACCCGAATAATTCCCAATGCAGTACCTATTTTGTGATAGTTTATTAGACTGAATATATCAAGTGCAAATCAGTTCTCATGACAACATAATGTTTACAGTGTTCATAAAAGGTTTTGGAAGTTGCAATACAAGTAGCTTCGACAAATAACACTACCCACATATTCCCTCACATATCCTTATCAAACTAGATCATTGTTCTTCCGTAAGCCCTGCTTAATGAATCGATCTGGAGCTTATCTCGGAGATCTATTACAGAAATAACTTCTTTTCAGCATAGGCTTAATTTCTTCGACCTATAATGATGATGTAAAATTTTTAGGAGTCTGCCTTGATAACAAGCTAAACTGGGACAAGCATGTAACGTATCTCTGCACAAGAATCAGCAGGATTGTATTTTTATTAAGAAATCTTAAGTATGTGTTACCAGCTTATCACTTGCGAAGTACAGTACTTACTTTGCCTTCTTTCAGAGTGCAATAGCTTACGGTATTATTTTCTGGGGAAACAGTTGCCAAATTTCCAAGATTTTAATTTTACCAAAGAGAGCCATAAGATCAATCACAAACTCAGAACAGACTGCTCATTGTAGACAGCTTTTTAAGAACTTGCAGATTATGACTGTTATTAATCTATACATTTTTGAATTAATTTTATACATTAGACAAAATCTTAATCTGTTTGACGAAAGGAATGTTATCCACTCTTACAAAACCAGAAATGCCCATTTGCTACAGATGCCTCAGGTTAGATTGCACAAGACTGCTCAGAATTTTATGTATATGGGCTGTAGGCTTTATAATTGTTTGCCACCACACCATATAGCTCTGCCCAATATTGTATTCAAGAACAGACTTAGAACGTGGCTTCTCAATACTCCTATGTGTGAAGTTAAAGAGTTTTTTAATGTTGATTTGTCTAGTATGTAAGTTATGTGTTTTTATATATTTACGTAGCCTATAGTTATTTTACTTAATGGCTTAATAATAACAATAATAATAATAATAATTGCAATTATCACTGATTAAACAAAATAACTCTGGCACTTCTTTACATCAGTTTACCTGATTTTCTTTTATATTTTATCTCGATTTTTAAATGCATAACCAATTGAAGTGGTCAGTGGAAGAACCTCACTAACCTCATTTTGAGATAATATATATTTTAAGTTTGCTCAAATCTGAAAATCTTATTTTAATTATGTTATCTTTTTTGATACTATATATTATCTTAGTATCAAAACTTCTTTACTGATTCCCGGTTTCTATAAACTCGCGAAATAGCTATGGGTAAATTATCCAATGGACATAATTTACACAAGAATAACTTTACAAACTCAAATAATTTAAAGGTAACAATCACATACACTTGTGGCGAGTTTCTAGATAAATGTCCTCTGGGTAAATATGAAAATGACAGAATAAAATTTCCTACAAACTCGGGCTAGATCTTTCCAAGGGTAAATCGTCGGGTTAATTTATCCTTTCATGAATGGCTGGATAAAATGTAACCTCTCCTCTCATAGCATCAATAATAATTTAAACAATGAGAATCAAAGCCTTCTGAATTAAATTAACTGTACAATACCAAGACCTTCCTCATTATATCACTGTGCGTGATTAGGAACTAATTTGCCCATGGATAATTTACCCATAGGTATTTCACGAGTTTATAGAAACCGGGAAATTAATCTTTTATAGAGACACTGCGATAGACAATGATCAATTTTGTTCTTTAATTACCTGAAATATTTTGGGTTTGTCCTACCTTCCCTAAAATAATTCAAGAATTTTGTATTAGAAAAACACAATACCTATGTTATTTGTGAAAAAGACATAATATTAATGACTTATTGAATCATCTCTATCTCTTCTCTATATATATATAAAAGGCTTTGTCCTGACTGACTGAATGAATGACTGACTGACTGATTGACTGAATGACAGGAATCAACGTACAGCCTAAACTATAACAGGTAGAGACTTGGAATTTTGACAGTACCTTCGTTTCATAATGTAGGTGGTCACTAAGAAAGGATTTTGAAAAATTCTGATTCTAAATGGCAAAAATTAAATGTTTTTGAAAATACTTAATCCCTTTTTACATAGAATTATCCATTCCAAATCACTGAATATATTATTGCCAAATGGTATCAGGTGGGCTTGGAAAAAACAAATGAAATGCACTTTTGACAAATAAGAGAAGTTATCAAAATAATTCATGTTATAAATAAATATTACAGAATGAAATCCACTAAAATAATGGAATCACATAACTTTCTCTACCCTGGACATAGAGAAAACAAAACGAGGTATGGTAATGTGTATATTATTATATTATATCGCAGGTTTTTGGAGAGAAAAGTATGAAAGTGATAATGCTTTCTGTTTAATTTCATCTCCAAAACGGCTTTATGGTAACATAAGAGTGGGAAATTTCCCGCCTCGATATTACAATTTTATGTTACTGGAATTTCTGTTTCTTCTTATTTAAACCTCTACCAGGCTTGCTGTGCACTGTACAAGCGATGGGATGCAAAATTCTAGATCCTCTATGAGCCATAAAAAATTATATCAAGCGTTTTCTGAGGGAATAGTTTGAGTGTAATAAGTCGTTCTTCCTATTTCAAATTATAAATGCCTATATAAGGACCTAGAATTTAAAATTGAAAATCCTTCATAAGCTAATTTCCAATTACAAAATACAAAACCAGGGCGACGCCGGGTCTTTTAAGCTAGTCTATATTAATAAAAGGAAGTGTCTGTCCTCCGTCTGTCTGTCCTCCGTCTGTCCACGATGCCCATCGAAATCTACTGAACGCAGAGATCTGAAATTTTAAACATAGATTCACTGAAAGGTGGGCGAATGCACCTCAAAGCCGAATTTTTAATTTTAGCTTTCGATCGCGAGTTATGAGTGAAAAACTGGCAGAAAACGTGATTTTAGCGCTGTCGAAGCATCAGATTTCAGTAATACATTTCAATGTCAAATCAATTGCAGTTGGCTTTGGCTATTTTTGTCATACCGTGGAAATAAAAGCATCGCGATCGCTTGAATGTTGTAAGCCCACGCTGGTCGATTCATTTGTTTAGAATGTCAAGGCCCGTAGACATATGAAATTTTCAACCTACACGGAAGAGGGATAATCAACATAGACCTAAATATGGTTAAACATCGTTCGATTTGGCCGAAACTCACTATATAGGGATTTTCTGGGCCAAGGAACTAGAATCTGAGATCGCTTTTACCAGGCGACGCTATCTAATCGTGGTATATAATTCACGTGATTTAGGTGTTAATAAATATAATGATTTAACTATTATGCTCTTAATTTTTAATTCTTGAAATAATTATCGCGGGCGATCGCTTGATTTTGTAAGTCCATCCTGGACGATTCATTTGTTTAGAATATCAAGGCCCGAAGACATATGAAATTTTCAACCTACACGGAAGAGGGATAATCAATATAGGCCTAAATATGGTCAAACATTGTTCGATTTGGACGAAACTCACTGTACAGGGGTATTCTGGGCCAAGGAACTCGAATCTGAGGTCGCTTTTAACAGGCGAGGCTATCTAATCGTGGTATGTAGTCCACGTGATTTCGGTGTTAATAAATATAATGATTTAACTATTATGCTCTTAATTTTTATTTTTGAAATAATTATCGCGGGCGAAGCCGCGGGCACATGCTAGTTATTGTATAAAATCGTCGTAGCAGCTGAGTCATGTGGTCCACCGCCGACTTGAGGATTCAGTTTTTAAGCTTGAAAACTGGACGCATGCAGAGGCCTTGGATTATTTTACAGAGTGGGCTACGATTTAACAATTGCAATCTACAACAGAGGTTTGTTTATTTCGGTTCTTCTACCATATTATTTTAATTTAGACATTTAGTACAAAACTAACTCAAGTAAAGCAGAAATTATGGAAGGTGCTGAGAGAATTCGCCGTAAGATGAGAGTCAACATTCAAGTAACATATAGGATATCAAGAGAGCCATTGACTAGAGGAATAAAGAAGTTGTCTCAGCGTATGTATCAGAACCTGATCTCAAAAAAGGTGCGAGTTTTTCGTGAAATTGCTGGCTTTGAAATGGAATTGCGACGCTTCTTGTACTCTTCCTGGTGCAAGGCAACTGCATCGCTATCACCACCAGAGGCATCCAGCTCTTCCTAAGACTCCGTGGTTTGTGTGTACAATTATATTAACATGCTGTACAAATGTTTAAAAATTGAAAGTGGGAACAGTAACAATCTATCACAAAATTAAAAGTCTGAATCATGTATTTAACAAAATATATTAATTCAGTATTTATATAATTATTCCAGGACATATATTTAATAAAATGTATTAATGATTCAATTGAATTTTATTAAAAATTAAATTTCGTGAGATTAAAATATTCCTATTACAGCTACTATGAATATAATGGTGAAATCCAAATGTAAGTCGCCCCTTAAGCTCCGCCCATTCGATATTCACATTTGCACGGACTGTACGATGTATTTTGTTTCTGAGCGAAGCGGAGTGACCAACTGTCCTTGTATTATAAATTTCAACTAGCAGGAATTGCTCTGAGTAGGCCTATTGCGCTGGTCAATTTTGTTCTATCCACATTATCCTATATGCAAATCCAAAGTTTTAGTTCCTCTCCTGATAAATTTATAAAAATTCCAATAGAACCTTCTAGTATATATATAAAAGGCTTTGTCCTGACTGAATGACTGACTGACTGACAGAGAATCAACGTAGAGCCTAAACTATAATAGGTAGAGACTTGGAATTTTGACAGTACCTTCGTTTCATAATGTAGGTGCTCACTAAGAAAGGAATTTACAAAATTTTGTTTATAAATGCCAAAAATCAAATGTTTTTGAGAATACTTAATCCCTTTTTACACAGAACTGTCGAACTCAAATCACAGTTCACGTGACAACACTGTATTGTTGGCATTGGTATCAAGTAGGTTTGGAAATAATTGAAATGGGACTTTGACGAAACTATTGATATAATGCATTGCTGTAATTAAATACTGAAGATGAGATGTACATTATTATATTGCAGGTTTTTGGGGAGGGAAGTATAAAAGTGAAATTAATTTACTTTTTAATTTCATCCCCGACACGGTTGTATGGTAACATGAGAGTGAGAAATAAAATATTCCGCAAAGACAATACATTTTTATGTTTCTTCTTATTTTAACCCCTACCAGGCTTGGTGTGTAGAAGCGATGGGATACAAAATTCTACATCCTCTATGAGCCATAAAAAGCTATATAAAACGTTTTCAGCGGGAATAGTTTAGTGAGATAAGTCGTTCTTCTTCATTTCAAATTTTCAATACGTATATAAGGACCTAGAATTTGAAAGTCGGAAGTCCTTCATAAGTTAATTTTGAATTACAAAATACAAAACCCGGGCGACGCCGGGCCTTTTAAGCTAGTCTAATAATATTGTATAATGTTACCCTGCGGAAAAAATTAAAATAAAATACTGCATTTTGTTTTCACAATAATATAGCAAGCCATACTCCAGTATGGGCTCGGAAGTCATCTTTTTTTCTAAAACGTTACAGAGAATGCAGGATGTGGTATGAATTTGTGTCGCCTCCAAAAGAACAACAATAGCTTATTTTTATTTTGCTTTTTTGGCATTGTATTCTCTACTGGTCATTTTTAGGGGGTCTTCATTCTTTCGTGCATTTTTCCATTCACACTGAACTTTTCCAACATTACAGACAAAGCGATCTCATAGTTCCTCAACTATGAGGTAATCATTAACACAGTAAAGATAACAATAATAGAAAACATGATATTAAAAGTAGTAGGCCTATTACAAAATATTTAAATCTTGTCCTTTGTTATTACTCATTATTATTATTATTATTATTATTATTATTATTATTATTATTATAGTACATTCCGTTTTTTTTAACATATTTAGAAATATTAAATCTTTTCTCAATTCTTCGTGTCATATTTTCATAAATTTAAGACCATTTTATGGTCATTTTTCATATAATTATAGGTCATCATCAGAGCCCAGATTCTAGTGACATGTCATATTTTTATTGATGCTGCATAGACATTGACAACTTGTGGATAAATCCTAATCATGGTCTCTAGATTATAGAAATGCATTTTTATTAGGTCATTTTTTGTCATTTTATGCCATTTTATATTTTTAGGGCATTTATTTCAATTTTAGGTCATTATTTTGTCATTTTCGTGTCATTTGCTTCCTTATTTAGTCATTTTTTATAATATATAATATATAATATTTACATTGAGTGTATTAACTTTCCTTCGTCGCTAGCGGTGCTGTCTTTGAAGTGTTGTTTGTTTAATGCAAGAAGGAAAAATTCGGCGTTAAAGTGTTGATATGTCTCAGTCAGAAGTGAGAATCAAAGAATTATTAATTCGTAGGCTATTATATTACTATTGTTATTAGATTGACTTGGCACCAGAGTCTGCCACCTGCTTGGATCTGAGAGTGCAAACTACTGTTTACCCTCAATAAACAACAATATAATCCGGCAGACCACAATAGGATGTGCCGAATTTTGACTCGCCAGTGCTTCAGTGGCAGTAATAATTTCCGTGAGAAAAGAACATTCACAACATTACAGTTATTTACAGTTTTACAGTACAAACTAGTCTTTAACTTTCTGTGTACAATAATAATTTTTTATAAATAAAATATAAGTTTTTAGGTCATTTTTTATAATTATAAGGTCATTTTTTTAAAACTTAGGGTCATTTTATAGGTCATTTTTCAAACAATTTTAGGTCATCAGAATCCGGGCCCTGGTCATCATCAACTTCAGAGCCCTAGTGATACACTTTTTTGATCCTGAAATATGAAGGCAAAATATGGAAGAAAAATAATGCACAGAAGATTCAGAGTCATCTGTTGTGAAAAGTGGAACCTAACATATTCTATGTTGTAGTGCAATCCTTGAACCTTTACATAGTGTATAATAATGTCAACTTTTGCAAAAATGAGAGTTAACTCCATCTTCCCCCGAACTTTTCTTATTCCTTTGTGTGTCAGCACAGAGACATTAAGGAAAGTTAGCGGCAGCTAGATTTTGTGAATCTCATTAACATAGCATTAACTGCTAGTACATTCTCTGGAATCTGATTATATTTTTACACATTTCTTATGTCACTGTATATTCTCCTCTTTATAATGTGCTTCTCTATACAATCAATTGCACAAAATAGACAATAGCCTATATATATAATACTAACACAGCAAATCTCCTCCGAAGGTTCGACTGAGAGGCGTTTAAACATTCACCCTATAGCACGGGCCTCGATCCCAGTTTGTTCTATCTTTTCCTACACCTCAAGAAATGACGAAGAATGACAAAGAAGCGGAGATAGTTGTCACACAGTGGTTATAAGACGGAGGTATTCAAAAGTTGATCCCACGGTATGAAAAATGTCTTAATTCCGGTAGAGAATATTTTGAAAAATAGCTGAACACTTGAAGTATCTGTTGCAATAAATAGCCTATGTCTATGAAATTTTGTGTTGTTTCTGCAAACGGCCCTAGGAAACTTACTTTAAGAATGCGCGTCGTATTTTAATGTTGTAGCTCAGCTTTTATACAATTTTGGAGGACTCAGATTTATATATAAGTGAAATTGCTAGTAATTAGCCTATATAGCCTAATGCGATTTGCTGCGACGTCTCCCCACGATCTCCGTATAGAAGTGTAGATAGAAAATACTGATAAAGTCAGCAATAAAGTCAGCGAACAAATAACAGACTATTTAATTCAGTTTATTTGCCTATTATTCCAGCAAGTTTCGTTTTATTACATGCCTATATGCAGGGACTCTAGAATGAAGAGGCACATTTTATAGTTTACGTTTACTGCCTTCAAGAAATTCTTGCCTACTGGATTCTACAACACACAGAATGTTAAAAACCAGGTTGTAAATATACGCACAGTCCTTGCGTATATAACTCGAATCACGTCGAACGAATGCAGTAAAATTTCGAATAGCTTTTATAAATACACGTCTGTTCCAATACAAGTTTCTTTAAGGATAAACTAAAAATGTACACGCATGAAAATATTATAAAACTTAGCTCCTAAGGGTATAAATAATGGAATATTAAATTGAGCCATCTTCCATTCCTATCGCAATCTTGAAAAATGGGCAAGAAAAGTACCATATATATGTATATATACTGTATATATATATATACATATATATATATATATATATATATATATATATATATATATGTGTGTGTGTGTTAGTGAATAACACAGAAATATTTTACCTCTGTATAGAGGGGACATAAACAAGGAACTTTTATTAGGAGATTTTTGCTTTATGATGTATGAGTACGCTAAAGGACATTAAAGTTATTACAATTTGGTGCTCGTAAGTCAACAATAAAGCGAAATAGGGTTGAAATTTTCATTAAATTGCTTTCACGCCTTCTTAGTGATCGATAAAACCTTATTCTCAATCATTTATCAACAGCTATATCCTAATTTAGAGTTTTCATAATCTGCAAAATTTACAGATTAATCACATGACTGGCCGCCACTGCATTAGTTTTCTTTTATTCATAACTACAGTTTTAACAATTAAGTTAATTTGTTTTGCAATTTTTTTTCTAATGTTTGAAGTCAGTGGTGGCCATGTCCGGGGAGATTTCATGCTGTAACAGGAAAAATTGAATCCCTAGAGCAAAAATCTCCTAATAAAAGTTGTTTGTCTATGTCCCCTCTTTACACAGGTAAAATATTTCGGTGTTATTCATTAACACCTGTATTTATAACTATTCCACAAAACCGGCATATTTAGGTGTCTCGAAAAACTTTCTCGGGTGACTTGAGACAGTAGGCCTATGCTCAAAACCGGGACGTCAGGTTACCGTGCCAGCTTAAGGCTAAAATTTAGTTATTAGAGAGAGAGAAAAAAAGAACGTCACAAAAGTGAAAATGTTCCTTTAACGTTGCAGGCGCATGTGAAAAGCAAGACAGTTTTTCTTCGATGAATCCCTCTTCAATATATCATTCTTCACCGGACAAGATACAATGAGGTAGAGAGACAAATATTAGCACAGAGCTTAGAAGAAAAGAGATCTCTTGTATTTTACATTGGCACGAAAACCAGACGAGATAAAGTAAAATATGTTGAAATATGTGACTATAAAGAAAGAATAGGATTTGCTTGGTGGAGGTTGGGGACATGGAAACTAAAAAGGCAGAAGAGGAATCGTTGAAGAGGGGCATTTGCCCCTTGTGTAATCTGAGGGAGGATGCCAAACATATTTTGATTGAACACAACAGCACTAGTAAGTTTAGGAAACAGTTGCTTGAATCTTATTTTAGTAATATTACTGAAGATATTGCTTACATAAAAATGATTAATACAGATAAGGCTGAAATTCTCAAACAAATAGGAAAATACATTTTCAGGGCCAACACAATATGGGAGAGATCCGTAAAAAATGCCTAAACAGGGTCATTTGCTACTAGGTATTAGTGGAATTGTGTTGTGTTTTATTTTGTTTTGTTATGTGTACTGTTCCTAGTTTTTTATGCTTGGTTTTGTTTTTGTTTTTATTTGAGACGTACAAACGTCCCTGTAAATAGCTTACGCTGCATCAGGGATACGAGTATCAATGCATGTAAATTTATGCTTGACAATAAATATTACTATATTACTATATCATTCTTCACCGGAAAGCTTTCTAAAAAATCTGGCAGTGTTTGTAACCCGGACTTTCAGTAATTCTATCAGACGACAAAAAAAGGAAACCGACGATAATGGTGTGTAGGTGTGAAATAAGCACTTTTAATGTGATACATTTCTATAAAATAAGCAACAACGATTCGAAATAATAAAATAAGCAAGGAAAATCGTTTTTCTTTCAGAACAAGCAAAGTAAGCAATATCAAATAAAGTTAAAATTGCTTGCCAAGGAATGTTTTACGACATATTACCGTATTTTATGGACCATAAGACGTACTTTTTTTTACCTTGAAACCAGAGCCTTTAAAGTTGCGTGCGTCTAATGGTCCGAAGTATACAAAAAAATTAAAATTATGGTAAATATTGCCGGAATACCATATTTATAAACAAGGTGTTGTAAACGATAGGATAGTTACAAATTTTGGCACATCAGTGCAATTGTCACAATCGTAAAATCAGCTGGAAGCCAGGACAACATTGCGAAAAGAAAGGAATGTTGAGTTCTTTTATACAAAAGGAGTGTCTTTGCCGGGTGGTTTAAATGAATACAATGACATCTAAACAGCCTTGTCCCGTTACACTTAACCGTATACTGAATTGAGATTGTAGGGTGTAAAAGTACTTTCAGTCTTTAATGAGAAATCAGTTCAGTTGTTAAAATTTACGCGATGCCACTGTTCAGAAGAGATTTTCGTAGAAACCAGGTTTTAAGTTAGAAGTGATTTACCACTGATTCCATTGCACAAGGTTATAATTTGTTTATGCAAAGAAGTATACTATTCCCTTTAATTTGTTTTTCATTTAGAAACAGATTAAATTTCTTTTCCTTTAAATTTTCATCCTATAGGCTAATCAAGGTGCGTCTTATGGTCCGTAAAAAACAGTACATTTCCGCTTATGTCTTGGAGTTTGTAAATAAATATGAATAATTTCGCTTAGAAATTCGGGAAATAGTAATTTTTTATGGTAACAAAAAAGAAAAGAAATAATCTCTATATATATAAAAGGCTTTGTCCTGACTGACTGAATGACTGAATGACAGGAATCAACGTACAGCCTGAACTATAACAGGTAGAGACTTGGAATTTTGACAGTACCTTCGTTTCATAATGTAGGTGCTCACTAAGAAAGGATTTTGAAAAATTCAGATTCTAAATGCCAAAAATCAAATGTTTTTGAGAATACTTAATCCCTTCTTACACAGAATTATCGAATCCGAATCACATTTGACATTAAAACATATTGTTACCAGCGGGCCTTGGAAAAAAAATGAAAGTAGAATAAATTTGACAAATGAGAGAAACAAATGAGAGAACTATCAATATCCACGAAAATAATGCAGTCACATAACTTTCTTTACCCTGGACATAGAGAAAACAATACGAGGTATGGTAATATATATATTATTATATCACAGAATGAAATTCACGAAAATAATGCAGTCACATTACTTCCTCTAGCCTGGAAATAGAGAAAACAATACGAGGTAAGGTAATATGTTTTGGGAAGAGATGTATGAAAGTGATATTGTATTTCTGTTTAATTTCATTCCGAAAACGGTTTTATGGTAACGTGACAGTGAGAAACAAAATTTTCAGCCACGATAATACAATTTTATGTTACCGGAATTTCGGTTTCTTCTTATTAGAACCCCTCCCGGGCTTATGTGTACTGTACAAGCGATGGGATGCAAAATTCTACATATAGCCATAAAAGCTATTTCAAACATTTTCTTAGGGGATAGTTTGAGTGTGATAAGTCGTTCTTTCTACTTCAAATTATAAATACCTATATAAGGACCTAGAATTTATAAATCTAAAGTCCTTCATAAGTTAATTTCCAATTACAAAATAAGAAACCCGGGCGACGCCGGGCCTTTTAAGCTAGTTAGTGTATAAAAGATCAAGGTTTAGACTTATTCCACATAATTGAATTATAATATTAAGCTATAAGAGGCAAACAGCTTATTTATTTTAAGGAAGAAAGTCTGCAAACGACCTGCAAAAATCAATTAGGGAGCAGTTATTCTGCATCTGATGAAGGAAGATTGTGTTGAAGGAGCATTTTAATTGCGCCGTTAGATACGGATCAGAAAGAAGCGAGCGTCCTTTATTTTTATACAGAAAAGCAGTGCTAGGGGGCCGAGGTTTTTTTTTTATTTTTTATAACAAGCTTTACGGCTTTGGAGCTGAGCAGAGGCTGTTTCAGGGCGCAATAACCACCTAGCCAGTCTTTCTATTTGTTCTGATGTTTTTCTCCGTCTGTTGTAGTAAACACACAAATTAAAACACAAAGAAGAAGAAGACATGCAAGTGCTGTAATTTCGAAGTTTTATATCATTGTAAGGTTGCCTACCATGCACGACTGTGGAATACAGAAGAAGGTTAGAAACATGTTTACGTTTGCCTGTCTAACGCTTTGATCTCTTTGATAATGCAGTATTTATTTAATTTATAGGAATTCCATCTGTTCAGGTTTTACTCCAGGCCAGCGGTTCTCAACCTGATGGTCTAAGATCTTTTTTGCACTCCTTAGCTAGTAAGTGTTTCTTACGACAGTTGTTTACATGGCTCGTAACTTGACATTACCACACGCAATCTTGTTGCTAGGGGCGACGGGCGGAAAGTGAATTGTTGCTAGGGGCGACGGGCGGAAAGTTACTTTACCGCCCGCAAATGCTTATTTGCGAGCAGAAATGACCAAGGCCTCCCCGCTTTATAAATATTCGGTTGCCATAAACAATAACAAATGCGAATCCCTTTCTGAAATAAGCACCATTCTTCAAGTCTGTATTTACATAATATTTTCAGGTAATATCACAATTAATATAATTAAATTGATATAAGTAACCGTCGTGCAAAAAATAGCATGCAACACACGGACCGTAAAGGCATTTACGGGTCTCGAAAACTTAAAAACCCTCGGCTGCGCCTCGGGTTTTCAATCTGTTTCCTCGACCCGTAAACGTGCCTTTCCGCCCTTGTGTCGCAATATACTATTGGGCATTCTCAAGGTAAATCGTATAACAAACGCTTCAATAAATTTTACTTATATTCCTACAAAATATATTCTTCTTCTTCTTTCCTTGATATTTACCTTCTCCTTGGAGGTACATTTAAGCGGACCACGCCGCCCGGGCCTTACAGGACCGCGACCCACCATCGGGGGAGCTATTGGTATTGGTATGTAGATATTTAAAGACGGTGATGTACTGCAACTTAGGCCTGGGACCGTCGCCGGTGTGCCGCAAATTTGTCCCGCAGGAGTTCTTTTACATTCCAGTAAATCTACTGATATGGGCCTGTCACATTTTGATGCACACATAAATGCAATCGACCTAGGCCGGGATCGAACCCGCAAACCTGGGCACAGAAAGCCAACGCGATTCTAACTGCGCCACCCAGGCCTACTCAGGGGATCGAGTTTCTATGGATCACATTCATATTTTCTCGACCAGACAAGGACTTAGTGGGCCTCTACGGATGAGGGATCGTCCCAATGCCAGGGCCACAACTGAAACAAGCGCGGATGGGAAGAAGATGAAAATGATGGCCAGATGACATCCGGGGACCACAAGAGCCTAATGTTACCTGACATTCGTATCACAGGTGAGGGAAAACCTCGGAGAAACCCTACGTAGGTAAATTTTCCCGACTAGGAATCGAACCAAGGCCCACTTCGTGACCGGAGCGAACGCATACCCTTTGCCATAGCAGTGGACTATTATTCTCGTATCTGGAAAAATCTAAGAATTTGGAAGATGTTTCAAGGTACCTTTTAGAATGTGGGGTTTCTTTTCTAATTTATATTTTTAGGAATAAGTTGATTTAGTATTCAAATCAGGTAAACTGATGAAAGAAAGTGCCAGAATGCTTTTATTTAATTATTGAAAATTGCAATTATGATATGCAGATTTTTTTTTTTTTTTTTTTTTTTTTTTTTTTTTTTTTTTTTTTTTTTACGATCTCCGAGTTAAGCTCCAGATCGATTCATTAAGCAAAGCTTACGGAAGAACAAAGGTCTATAGTTTGATAAGCAATTGAAGGAATATGTGGGTAGTGTTATTTGTCAAAGCTAACTGTATTGCAACTTCCAAAGCGGTGTATGAACACTGTAAAACAATATGTTGTCATGAGAACTGATTTGCATTTGATAAATCCTAATATGTAATATATTACCATAAAATAGGCACTAAATTGGGCTTTACTCCGGTACCAGTCAACCGATTTGGTCCAAAATAATTAGGCTACGTTCTATGTACAATATAAATGCATATACCAAGTTTGATGAAAATCCGATAAAGCGTATTTGAGTTATCGCGCATAAACACATGGACAGATGGACGGACAGACATTTTCCAGTCCACCAAACAATCTCAGAAAGTACCATTCTGGAAATTTAATAAATACGGGAGGCGAACGGTCTAACCACTCAGATATGGGGGCGGCCTGTTGAAAATAAATGGATAATGGTCTTATGCCGCCTTCCTGCTGTGCTGTAGAGAATGGTTATATCTCGACTAGCAGGTGTTCAACGGCCACTATAGATCTCACAGGTGAATCCCCTGGATTATGCTGCATTACCAGGAACAAATACGTAATAGTCAGGGCCGGATTCTAATGACATGTCATCTTTTTATTTATGCTGCATAGACATTGCCAACTTGTGGATAAATCCTAATCATGGCCTCTAGATTATAGATATGCATTTTTATTAGGTCATTTTTTGTCATTTTATGCAATTTTATATTTTTAGGGCATTTATATAAGTTTTAGCTCATTACTTTGTCATTTTCGTGTCATTTGCTTCCTTATTTAGTCACTTTCATGTATTTACATTGAGTGTATTAACTTTTTTTACGTCGCTTGCGGTGCTGTCTTCGAAGTGTTGTTTGTTTAATGCAAGAAGGAAAAATTCGGCGTTGAAGTGTTGAATTGTCTCAGTCGGAAGTGAAAATCAAAGAAACGCGACAATTTTGCATTATATTACTATTGTTATTAGATTGACATAGCAACAGAGTCTGCCACCTGCTTTGTTTTGAGAGTGCAAACTAATGTTTACCCTTAATAAACAACAATATAATCCGGCAGACCACAAAAGGATGTGCCGAATTTTGACTCACCAGTGCCTCAGTGCTAGTATAAATTTCCGTGAGAAAAGAACATTCACAAAAGTATAGTTATTTACAGTTTTTACAATTATGTAGAAACTAGTCTATAACTTTGTGTGTAGGCTACAATAATAATTTTTTATAAACAAAATATCAGTTTCTAGGTCATTTTTTTTATAATTATTGGGTCATTTTCTTTAAAATTTAGGGTCATTTTATATGTCATTTTTCAAACAATTTTAAATAATCAGAATCCGGGCCCTGGTAATAGTGAATTGTGAAAGCACGTGGAAATAATATCACATTGGAGTTTTAAGATACTTTCTGCTTCACTGTTTTGTTCCAGTCACTTATTACCATTGTAATTCTGACGTGACATAAGGGCCTTAAGCTATAATTTGATGGCACCTTTCGCAGCCTTTTTTATATGGTATAAGAATATGCGTCTATACTCCTGGTGTCGAATTCTGAAACATTCTCTGCCGGTTGTGTATTGCGGGTTTTCTAATCGCTGGTAGCAGGCGGTGCTAAAAACGTAAGTAATCAAGGAATTCTTAAAAGTACAGCCAACCCTCGATATAATGCCACCATCCGTTCTCTAACATTTAGTGGCACAAAGCGAGGGTGGCACTAAAACGAAATTTAAGTTTTAAAATAAAAGTGGCATTATACAGTGCTGTATTAATTTACTGTACTGTATTATGAATGAAAAATTAAATAAAAGGAAAATAGATAATTTTAGAACAAAATAAAATACTGTACAGTAACTCAATTTATTACAGTATATGGCCAGTGCTACAGTAGCCTACACAAAGGGGTTGAAAATCATGTGGGTCCATGTAAGTGATTAACTGTAACTGAGTAACTATAGTGTACTGTTTAACAACTAAAATGGACACTGGACGAAAAGAAGTGAAAGTTTGGAATGTCTCATTGTATAAAGGGCTTTTTCTACCTGTTCCACCCTCATGCAGACTGTCTTATCTTAGCTTCCTCATCCCACCGCACTACATTTGCAGTCAGTAGTAGGTGAACACACACTTCTTGGAAATACAGTACAGTATGTTTCTTAAATAATCTTCCTAACATTCACGCCAGTTTCAAAATAATTCTGAAACTGAAAAAAAAAAATCACTGCAAGCTATATTTTGTAAAAATCTTGTCTTATATTCACTGGCACTAAATGAATTGGCACAGTAGAGCATCAACACGAACAGCGGAAGAACCTGGGTTCTAATCCCAGTGTCAGAGGACTTTTTCTTGTATAAAATTCTCAAAATAAAAGAAGTTGAGATTACGGCATATCATAATTATTGAGTGCCAGAATGGTACTTATGACAATGTGTGTTAGACGGGTATCTGTCTGTCTGTCCGTATGTCTTTAAACGCGATAAATCAAATACGCTTTATCGGATTTTCATGAAACTTGGTATACGCATTTATAACATCCATGAAAAGAAGCCTGTTGATATTGGACCAAATCGTTTGATAAGTACCGGAGCAATGCCCAATTAATCGCCTATTTTATGGCAATATATTAGAAAGAATTTATCAAATGCAAATCAGATCTCATGAGAACATATTGTTTTACAGTGTTCATATACGGCTTTGGAAGTTGCAATACAGTAAGCTATGACAAATAACACTACCCACATATTCTTTCACGTATGCTTATGAAACTAGACCTTTGTTCTTCCGTAAGTCCTGCTTAATGAGTCGATCTGGAGGTTAACTCGGAAATCGTTAATTAAAATAAGTTAATTTCTCTTTCTTTCTTTCTCTCTCGTAGTTTATCCTCTCCCTTTTAGGTTTTAAGCGACCGAAGCCGCCCGGGCCTTACAGGGCCGCGACCTGTCGGGAGAGGGATTATCTTTGGATCACATACATACTTTTTTGACCAGACAAGGACTTGGAGGGCCTCCCCGGATGAGTGCCGGGGCCACCTCCGAGACAACACGAACACTTAGGACGAGACACACCATTCACACACACACACACACACACACTCACTCCAAACAAGGCGAGGGTGGGATAAAGATGATAATAACGGCCAGATGATATCTGGGGACCACAAGGGCCTAAAGTTACCCGACATTTGTCTCAAAGGTGAGGAAAAACCTCAGAAAAAACCCCAGAAAAAAAACCCCACCAAGGAACTTGTCCCTACCAGGAATCGAACCCGGGCCCGCTGCGTGAGAGGATTGAACGCATTCCCTGAGCCAAGTTATTTTCTACAAATCGTAATTGCAATTATCACTAATTAACGAAAGTATTCTGGCACTTTCTTACATTAGTTTACCTGATTTTTATTAGGGATGGGTCCTCGATACTTTCGATACCTCGATACTCTCGATACTTGCATGGTATCGGCATCGAACGATACTTCAGAAAACTCGCTCGATACTTTTTCGATACTTTTGTAATTCTGCAATTAAGTGAGAATGCTAGTATTTTTTTACACAAACTTGTAAGTGGACTGTTTAAAAAACTAATTTTAGTTTTAATGTATCGTTTAAAAATAATTATAGGCTACTGATGATATTAAATTTTGTCTCATTGAATATGCACACATAATTAATTTAGTTGTTATTACACAGTTCTCTAAAATTTTAATGATTAATGCACCTATTTATTGAAACTAAAAATGTTGAAGGTATCGAGTATCGAAGTATCGAGTATCGAGGGAAAAATCGTGTATCGGTATCGAGTATCGAGTATCGAGAAAATCTGGTATCGACCCATCCCTAATTTTTATGTTATGAAAATCAGAGGTAAAACTTGCTGCATGGCAATCTATAGCCTACAGCAAATAACGTAGCCTAATTGTATCACGATTAATGTTATTTTGTAGCCTACACCTCATAAAATGCAGGGATAAACTGAATCTTAATTTACTGATGGTCAATGTGAGAGACTTTAGCCTTCAGTAATTACTAAGTTTGTGTTGGCTATTATGACTATTATTATCGTGATGGACGCTTAATTGGGATTTTCACGTAATTAACTGGGCAGTAATTATCGCTCAACTCCCCTTAGCTAATCCACAGATTAAAGGAGATGAGTCACTCTACCCGTATGTGAAACCCAAAAACAGGTGACAAGCTTCCTCTGGGAGAGCAACGATAGTGTCCATGTCAACGGTTCGAACAGTCCAGTGTTCAAATCCTGGCTAGAAGTAAAGTCCATGCACTGGGCCCTGTTTCATAGAACTTTTACACTCATATTATTAGCAAATGCATAGTAATATTAGTTATAATGATTAGTCTTTTGTTTCATAAAATATTAGCTAATAATATTAGGTAAGTCTTATGAGTCTAAATTATTAGTTAATATTGCTAATATTAGAAAGAATTACTATGGCTAAAATAGCCTTCAACAAAAATAGAAATTTACTCACAGGAAAACTAAATTTGCAGCTAAGAAAAAAACTGATGAGATGCTACGTTTGGAGTGTAGCTATGTATGGAGCCGAAACATGGACACTCAGGAAAAGAGAAAAGAAATATCTGGAGAGCTTCGAGATGTGGTGTTGGAGGAGGATGGAGAGGATTCGATGGACGGATAGAATCACAAATGAAGAAGTTTTAAGAAGAGTGGAAGAAAAGAGACACATCTTGCAAGATGTGAGAGTGAGAAAAGCCAACTGGATGGGACACATATGAGAAGAAGAGGACTCTTGCTAGATGCCATAGAAGGAAAAATAGAAGTAAAGAGAAGACTAGGAAGAAGAAGAATTGAGATACTGGATGGCATCAAGAAGAAAAGAAATTATGGAGAGTTAAAGGATGCAGCAGAAAATAGAAGGAGCTGGAAAATGGAATTTTACATGGGAGTGTAGACCTGCCGTAAGGCAGAAGTACCATGAATGAATGAATGAATTGCTAATATTATTAGTAAACTGTTTCATAATAAAATTTACTGATAATATTAGGTCTTTTTCTATAAGTGTTTCTGCACTGATAAATTATTCTCAAACCCATCTAATTCAGATTTCGTGTTCTTAAAATTGTGGAAAATTAATTAATCATTCTGATTTAATTATCAATTTAGGAAAAGCTTACATGCGCCATCAAAGGAATTTTTGTCATAAGTTTTTAGGATTCGAGGTTAGATTTTAGTACATAATGCTACTGTTATCTTGAATAAGTGCCTGGCAGATTTATTAATTTCTTTGAGCTAGTTAATATTTGTTACATTTATGAATATATATGTGGACCGTGCTGCTATGAAAGAGTATTGACAAAAAGACTAAGAAGGGGAAAAAACAAAAACAACACTCCAGACATAACCTCCAAATCAATCAGTTGACTAATGAACTTATAGGGACTGAGTGAGTAAGGGGAATATTCCGCGGGGGCAGACAGATGTGTATAAGATAATATGTAAAATAGATTTGTTTGATAATTCTGTTGGTGTGTTTAAGGGTATTGCTGGTGTATGTGCTATTTTTGTGGGGTGTGTGTGTGTGTGTGTGTAGAATTTTGTTTGTATATGTACTAGTTTTAACTCTTCGTCTGTTGTGTTTTTAGTTTTAATTTCAGGTAACATTTTTGTTTGTGTAGGGTGAAAGTATGGACAGCCTAAGGGATCATGCAACGAATAATGTAAAAAAATAGTTTTTCTTGTTAATAATAAAAGCACTTCATTCATTCAATAATATTATTATTTTAAACTGCATTTATTTTTATAATTTACATTTACATCTACTTCTGTATAATAATCAGGGCCCGGATTCTAATGACATGCCATCTTTTTATTGATGCTGCACAGACATTGACAACTTGTAGATAAATCCTAATCATGGCCTCTAGATTGTAGAAATGCATTTTTATTAGGTAATTTTTTGTCATTTTATGCCATTTTAAATTTTTAGAGCATTTATTTCAATTTTAGGTCATTATTTTGTCATTTTCGTGTCATTTTCTTCCTTATTTAGTCATTTTCATATATTTACATTGAGCGTATAATTTTTTTTTCGTCGCTAGCGGTGCTGTCTTTGAAGTGTTGTTTGTTTAATGCAAGAAGGAAAAATTTCGTTTTAAAGTGTTGTCATGTCTCAGTCGGAAATGAGAATCAAAGAAACGCCAAAATTTTGTATTATATTACTATTCTTATTAGTATAGTTGTTTGGATTTGAGAGTGCAAACTACTGTTTACCCTCAATAAACAACAATATAATCCTGCCGACCACAAAAGGAAATGCCGAATTTTGACTCGAAAGTGCCTCAGTGCCAGTATAAATTTTCGTGACAAAAGAACATTCACAACATTACAGTTATTTACAGTTTTTACAATTATGTACAAATTAGTCTATAACTTCGTGTGTAGAATAATATTTTTTTTTTATGAAGAAAATGTCAGTTTTTAGGTCATTTTTTATGATTATTAAGTCATTTTCTTTAAAATTTAGAGTCATTTTATAGGCCATTTTTCAAACAATTTTAGGTCATCAGAATCCGGGCCGTGATAATAATTATTGGGTTTTTTATTTTTATGAAGAAAATGTCAGTTTTTAGGTCATTTTTTACGATTATTAAGTCATTTTCTTTAAAATTTAGAGTCATTTTATAGGTAATTTTTCAAACAATTTCAGGTCATCAGAATCCGGGCCGTGATAATAATTATTAGTTTTTTTATTTTTATGAAGAAAATGTCAGTTTTTAGGTCATTTTTTATGATTATTAAGTCATTTTCTTTAAAATTTAGAGTCATTTTATAGGTCATTTTTCAAACAATTTTAGGTCATCAGAATCCGGGCCGTGATAATAATTATTGGGTTTTTTATTTTTATGAAGAAAATGTCAGTTTTTAGGTCATTTTTTATGATTATTAAGTCATTTTCTTTAAAATTTAGAGTCATTTTATAGGTCATTTTTCAAACAATTTTAGGTCATCAGAATCCGGGCCGTGATAATAATTATTGGGTTTTTCATTTTGTAATTTTCTAGACTATTTTCTAGGTGTTGTTTCTGTGTTTCTTTAAAGAGCTGTGATTCCGTCTGGAACACCTGAAATTGAGGTAGGTTTAAATCCTACGCAA
Organism: Ectobius pallidus; assembly: GCA_964059195.1. Taxonomy (NCBI): domain Eukaryota; kingdom Metazoa; phylum Arthropoda; class Insecta; order Blattodea; family Ectobiidae; genus Ectobius; species Ectobius pallidus. Next base: position 134,936,684 of record CAXKWD010000009.1, read on the forward strand.
GCTAAGCGACGGAACCTGCCCCCTATTGAGCGTCGGTGCATTAATCACGCACACGTCAATAGCCGACAGGACTATGTAAAGCATGATTAATGTGAGTTGGCTGGTATCCCGCTATTTATTTAGTGCTTTTCCATGCCACTCAGTCTGCAAGGCCAGACAGATAATGACTCCGAGAAAAAGCGAGCGATGTGTTGTTTCACCTTGCTGCAAATTACTGCACATTATAATACAATGTATTGACAACGCAATACAATGTATTGCCGAATGTCCAAAATCTGGGAGCCTCAACCTCCTGGAACCCTCTGGGCCTCCATGGCCTGTATAGGGATCACTTTACCTTTACCTGTATTGACAACGAAACGCTTCCACAACGGTTACAAGACCATTAAAAAGTTTATTAGCCACCTGATTTTCCATTAGCTGACATAATACGAAGGTGGATAGAAAAGTAACGCACAATAATTTCTTTTACAAAAAAGAGTGCGTGGAACGCCACGCGACAGAAGTAAAACTTTATTTTATTTTTTATTTTTTAAATTTTTGATTTTTGGATTTTTTCAATTTTGCATTAATGGACATTTTAATATTGGGTTTTTGGACTTTTTTAATTTTGGATTTTGGACTTTTTAATTTTGGATCTTTGAATTTTGAACTTGGGATTTTTTAAATTTTTTATTTTTGGATTTTTAAATTCTTGATTTTATTATTTATTAAATTTTAGATTTTTGGATGTTATAATTTTTAATTTTGTTTTTTTTTTAATTTTGGAAATTTGTATTTTTTAATATTTGATTTTTAATTTTTTTAATTTTGGATTTTTAGATTTTTTTAATTTTGGTATTTGCTATTTTTTAATTTTTAATTTCCTTTGATTACTCCTAATCATTGAGTTGATTGTTTTCTGTGCAGTCCGCACCGAAACAAGTCGGTTTTGAGTGTGACTGATTTCATGACTGATTGTGACTGATTTCGTGACGGTTTTAGTGTGACTGATTTTCCGATTTACCCTCTACCGCCACTAAAGAAGTTTTACTTAAAAAGTGTAATAGGTACAATTACAAACAAATGCACACATCAAGGGACATGCTAGCGGTCCTGAGTTCAAATCTCAGGGTTGGTGGGAGTGTCATTCGTGGTGGACGAAGCCGTGACCTTTGGGGGGTTTCCTCGGGGATCCTCCCGTTTCCCCCTTCATTCATTCCACCAACGCTCTCCACTTCAACTTCCTTTTCCCCCTCATTATCATCCCGTTCCCCTTTACTGGTTTTCAGGCCAGCTCCTGCTGAGGGCCTCCTCCGTCCTGCCCCGTTGTTTATGGTCAAGAGTTGCTGGTGGTGTACGGTGCCTATGGGGCTCTCAGAGGGACCCTGGGTATGTGACGCGCGTCAGGGTGTGCTTCCACAACGGTTACAAGACCATCAAAACACGTTTATTCGCCATCTGATTTTCCATTACCTGACATGATACGAGGGTGGATAGAAAAGTAACGCACAATAATTTCTTTTTAAAAAAGTTTAATACGCAGAATTACAAACAAATGCACATATGAAGGGGCATCGTTTGTCTATTTTTCTACATAGTCGCCAAGTTTCTCAACAGATTTATCCCATCGTGATACCAGTTTCAAAATACCCTGTTCATAGAAGTCCGTTCAGTTGGAGTATAGCCATCTGCGAACTGCTGTTTTCACTTCTGCATCTGACGCAAAGCTTTTACCGGCCAAGAATTTCTTCATGGGACTGTATGGAGTTGGAGCACCTCCCAACCAAAATAGTGAACTGAAAAAAAAGTACATAACCATGAACGTGAGGTCTCAAGTTTTCTTAAGAAGGGAAATTAGTGTAAAAAGCCCACCTGTGAAGATGATACGAAGACAATAGCCGCCGTTTATGTTTCTACTGCGGTCACACAGACCTCAGTCCATGCTTCAGGGTCAAAATAAGAACCGCCCAGAAAGAAGAATAATCAGAATACCATGGTCCCTTAACGAAAACTAGAAAAAAGTGTGTGAGGAACGCCACGCGACAGAAGTGAAACTTGTTTTAATTTTTGGATTATTGGATTATTCAATTTTGGATTTTGGAACTTTTTAATATTGGGTTTTTGGACTTTTTAATTTTGGATTTTTTAAATTTTGGAATTTTGGATTTTTTAAATTTTAGATCTTTGAATTTTTTATTTTTTGGATTTTTTAATTTTCGATTGATAATTTTAGATTTTTTATTTTTAAATTATGGATTTTTTATTTTTTAATTCTGATTATTAATTTTTTTAATTTAAATTTTTTAAATTTTGGATATGTGGATTTTTAATTTGTTTAATACTGGATTTTTTACTTTTATTTTAAATTTTGGATCTTAGATTTTCTTATATTTTTGGATTTTTTAATTTTGGATTTTTTAATTTTTAAAATTTTGGATTTTGGATTTTTTAATTTTTAATTTTAATTTTTTTTATTTTTAAATTTTAGGTAAGCCTGATCATTGAGTTGATTGTTTTCTGTGCAGTCCGTTCCATCACACCTCACTAATTTCGTGACGATATTGAGCGTTACACAAGCTCTCGATTTACCCCTACCGCGGCTAAAGAAGTTTCACTTCAATAAGCTTTCAGATTTACTGGAAGCTGAACATACATTAGCTTTAAACAAACTAGTGTATGACATTTAGCGTCCAGGGGATACATGTGACCACAATCACATGGATCAGATGAAGGATTGCCATGTACTTCGCAGCGATATCATAAAAGCAAACTTGGAAATGAGATAATACACCAGATGGCAAAGGTTCGGCTTTTTTGTTTCTGCTTGTTCGCTGCTTTCGTGATTGGAAATTAAACTAGCAGAGAAAGTTCAAGCCATGCATGATTCATGTCAATAGAGGGAAGATTGAATTCACAACCAGATTAGTTTAAACTAAAATGTTATTTAAGTAATTATAATATTTAAAACACCTAATAAAATCAGGTAAACTGATGTACAAAGTGCCAGAATGCTTTTGTTTAATCAGAGGTAATTGAAAATATGATATGCAGAATATAAGTTATTTTTTAAATCGACTTCCGAGTTAAGGTCCAGATCGATTCATTAAGCAGGGCTTACGGAAGGACAAAGGTCTAAAGTTTGATAAGCATATGTGAAGGAATATGCGGGTAGTGTTATTTGCCAAAGCTACCTGTATTGCAACTTCCCAAGCCGTTTATGAACACTGTAAAACAATATGTTGTCATGAGAACTGATTTGCATTTGATAATTTTTTTGTAATATATTACCATAAAATAGGCACTAAATTTTGCATTACTCCGGTACCGGTCAGCCGATTTGGTCCAATATCAACAGGCTTCTTCCCATGGACATTATAAATGTTTATACCAAGTTTCATGAAAATCCTATAAAGCGTATTTGAGTTATCACGCGTACAGATACACGGACAAACAGACGGACAGACATTTTCCCGTCCCCCACACAATCTCATAAAGTACAATTCTGGCATTTATATTAGTCACATACGGTTTCGCCAAAAAGGGTTCCGGTAAATAAAACGCACAGTTTTTAATCATTACTAAATACTGTACAATACAGTGATTTGAATGCTATTAAATACAATTTTGTATTTGCATTTTATTTTTATTTCTACGTAAGTTTTTCATTTGATAATACAGTAGATGCCTTTTTCCATATCTTTGACCACGTTTTCATTCATTTCACTAGTTTACCATACGTTTCCCTCTCGATGTTTGAAATAATCTGTGTTATCCGAGTTTTCGCTTATCCGAGGTACCCTCGGTCCACATTACTTCGGATAATCGAGGCTCTACTGTGTTTACTAATAATTTAGAGTCATGAACTCATAGCTAATATTATTAGAAAATATCCTTATGAAACAGAAGACTAATATTATTATTAGACTTCGGACTTTTAGGTCGCTAAAAATGCTGTTTTAGGTACCTAAAATAGGCTCTAAAAATTGGAAAATAGGTTCTAAAAATCGTAAAATAGTCTCTTATAAAATCTTATAAAATCGTTCAGTTGCCAATTTTCTGAAAAATCTCAATTGCAATGCAGAATACTATATTTATTGAAGTCATCATTATTCAGTAATCATGGTAAAACACAGATATAGGCCTATGGTACACAGAATTATACAGACCTATTACTAGGGCCTGTATTACTACCATAACAGTGAAAACCTAATCCCTGCCCAGGAGCTACTCATATCATACTAGCATATTCAACTCCTTGTATCCCTCAGTGATTCAGAGAACTACTTTTTTTTTTTTACTGGATGTGGGAGTCGGGAGAAAAACACTACATTTTCTTGGGAATTCCAAGGAATTTTTCTACTGAAGACGAAACATTCCTTACTAACTAGAACTAGAATTTATAACAACAAATGACTTATTTTGAACTTTAGAGGAAAAACAAGCAAAAAGGCAATATTAGGCTCTAACGTAAAAATAGGCTGTTTTAGGTCCTATAAAAGTATCAGTTTCAGGCATAGTCACTTATGAAACATGCATATACAAGTTTTCGTCCATATATCACTTAAGGATTAAAATAGGTTTTTACCTAAAATCCGAAGTTATGTATTTGCTAATAATATCAGTGTAAAAGTTCTATGAAAGAGGGCCCAAGGCAAATTTCACAATTACAACATGACTCAAGAAAGACGCAACTTTTATATTAATTTGTAGTTAACTCTATAATTCTGTTGGTTACATTAAAGCAAAATTTGTAACCAGCTACTGTGCAAATCTCTGAGTTTAAAACTCAATAAATTTTAGTGAACGCTGCAGGAACTGGAATTCAGCAGGAGGTAGTTGGTATGTATAGTCAACATGGCATTAAATATGACGCAGAACGGATGTGCTTAAGGGGGTTGTGGAAGTGGGCCGGGAGCTTAATATCCGCTGTCTGTGAAATATCTAAATTAAAATGAAAGCCTGAAGAGAAGCCACAACACCGGGATTTTACAATGCCTCAGCTTAACATTTAAAAAACGATATGTTTCTGACAAGGTTGCAATTTTATGAAAATCTTGTTTAACCTTTTCATTGGGCAGAGTGAAAAAGGACCGCCGGCGCGTGGTTAGCGTCGCTGACTACACATCCGACGGCCCGGGTTCGATCCCCGGTACCTCCCTAGATTTTTCTGAAATAGGGAAGTCTGGAACGGGGTCCACTCAGCCTCGTGATTCAAATTCAGGAGCTACTTGATAGAGAAGTAATGGGTACGATCATGGAAACCACCATTAACGGCCGAGGTTGTCGGCATGCTAACCACATGCCCCCAATCCTGCCATCTGCCTATGGTAGATGCCGCAGCGGTCGGGTAGTAGGCCAAGACCTTTCAGGGATGTAGCGCCACGGAGTTTGCAAGATTTGTCCAGTAAATACTGTTGCTTATTTTGGGCCCGGATTCTGATGACCTAAAATTGTTTGAAAAATGACCTATAAAATGACCCTAAATTTTAAAGAAAATGACTTAATAATTATGAAAAATGACCTAAAAACTGATATTTTATTTACATAAAAATATTATTGTATACATCAAGTTATAGACTAGTTTGTACAAAACTGTAAATACTGTAACAGTAATGCTGTGAATGTTCTTTTCTCACGAAAATTTATACTGGCACTGAGGCACTGGTGAGTCAAAATTCGGCATTTCCTTTTGTAGTCTGCCGGATTATATTGTTGTTTATTGAGGGTAAACAGTAGTTTGCACTCTCAAATCCAAGCAGGTGGCAGACTCTGGTGCCAAGTCAATCTAATCATAGTAATATAATACAAAATTTTGGCGTTTCTTTGATTCTCATTTCCGACTGAGACATGTTACAGCGGTTCGGTGGAAGGATGGTTGCCTGGGCGCCACAGTATAATGCATATACTGAAATATTTCTGTCTTTATTTGTCGAACTCGCCTCCGGTCTGCCAGTCGATCGTTGAGCACTTCCCTCTAGCTTCAGGGTAGGAAGCGAAGAACACCTTAATATTATTGCTTGAATAATAATGCAGTTTCTTTGAATACTGAAGGAATATTCTGTTTATTCAAAACGTTGGAAATACAAGTCCAGTCATTGATAATAATTACAAAATTTGTTTGTGAATAATTAATATTGTTGCAAGTTCTCGGTAGATCGTTACTAGTGATACAATTGCTGCCGTATATGATTTTGATTAATCGCGATTGAAAGTAAGAATCCTTCTAAGTCGATTAATTCCACAGCGAAAATTTTATAAGTCCAATTAATTCTGTGGGCACGAAGCCACAAAGATAAGTAGAGTGATTTTATACGGTGGACACAAGTCCCCGAAGTAGAATTGACTTGACTGCTATAGGCACGGGGCCTTGAAGTAGAGTTGAATATGACTGTTATAGGCGCGGGGCCTTGAAGTAGAGTGATTTTACAGTGCCCCGGTAGGCCTAAGGAAAACTTACTTGGACAAACATTTATCCCTACTCTTCTTAATTATTATTCGTGAATCCCGGCACGTGGTACTATAAATCAATTCCTATTGGCAAATCTCCCGACCAATAATAATATGTTAGTTTCCCACGGAAATCAATTGGATTTCCCTTATTCTCAAAACCCACAACTTAGCGTCTCGGATTTCTAAGAAGGTTCGGACAGCGTGTTGTATCAGTAGCAACATCAGAAGCTAGGCTTAAACACAATAGCCGACTTCTTAGAATTACTTAAGTGGATCAGTACCCTTTGTGATAAGATCTTGGGAGATTCCCGATACATTGTACCTGAGTACTGCATTGCCTTATCTCGCACCCGCTAGGTCTGCTAGGGAAATTCCCAGCTTCTCCGTCTATACACTGCAATCTCATTTTAATAGTTCTTTAAAATGATGTTGTTAAACTTTTTACCTTTGCCTTCTTTCTAGTTAATAATATTTATAATGAATGTTCCGTCTTTTCACGGTCATTTTAAGACCAAACACGGGCTATGAGATTTTATGATTTTAGTTTGAATAAATTTGGGCAATTAATCTGTCATTTATTATACTTAATTTGGTTATCTTGTTTATTTCTTTTTGCCGAAGTATCTGAACTGCAATATATGCCCCAGTCTATTAAGACAGGAATCATCATAGCCTATGATTGACTTACTGGCTGAATATACTGCATCTCTCCACAAAATATTATACCTTATTTTCCTCCAGTGTTGCAACTATCTTACACAAATACATAACTAATTTAATTCCTATCCTGACACGAGACTTCACCTTAAATCCTGTCCCACATGTACAAGTTTTCTGAACCTATCACATTCATACATCTTGCGGTTTCCTGTAGTGTTACGTTGCTTGTACGTATTACTTGGTTTATTGCACGACCAAGACATTACAACAAAATTTTACGTAAACACCATAAATTTACCGATATACCCTCGTGAGACCATGAAAATTAAGCTCAAGCAGTTCTCACTGAAATTTTATAAAATATATTGAATGCATAAAGAAAAACAAAAACACTTTTTTTTATATTGAGACTTTGACAAGGTCGATCAAGCAGTTCTCACTACACCTACACTATATTATAAAGAATGCAAAGAAACACTCTTTTACCATGAGACTTTGACAAGGTCGATCAAGCAGTTCTCACTACACCTACACTATATTATAAAGAATGCAAAGAAACACTCTTTTACCATGAGACTTTGACAAGGTCGATCAAGCAGTTCTCATTACACTTGCACTATATTATAAAGAATGCAATACACACACGTATATTTTACTCTCATTTATACACATTCCTCTAATCCTAAACCTATGTGGAACTGATAACCTATCATGCCAGTAGCTATTTTACCGCGTAAAATATACATTGCAGGTTATAGGCCTACATTATTCCAACTCAGTACAATGCCTTTCGGTTATTCTGCCCTTTCCTCTAATTTGTTCATATTTACAATACATTGTCGATAAATGACGTCACACAAAAATCACTGATCATCTGAATACATTTTACGGATTTATATCCTTTATTGGTTCTGCCCAAAAATTTTCTGCTTCTATGAATAATTTAAGATAACTAGAGTCAAAGGTTAAGCGTAGTTTTCCATGTGCTTTCACTACACCACAAATCGGATTTATTTGCTTACAGGCTTCTTCCATCATTGAAATTGGTACAGGCCTACTCTTATAGCGACGCTCAGGAATATCTTGTTTTAATTTCAATTTGCGTTGGTAACCCCGAAATAGGCCTGGAGTTGAACTGAACACTGATTTGTTCTTATATAGCATGTTATATAAAGTCGACTTTTGACCATCTGACAGCACATCAATTTCTTCTACTTTCTCCCTGAGAATTAATTCGATATCAACATTTTCCTCTTCATTTCTTCCATTCTGACTAATGTTAGTAAAATTCGCGTGTACCGTTTCACATTCATTTTCATCTACATAATTATTAGAACCCTTAATGCACAAATGATCATATTCTTCGTCCTCCCAAACAATATCAGATTCCATTCCCTGTAACTCTGCGACACTTTCGTCACAATCAGCCTCATTATCACCTTCATATATAAATACGGCCGGTTTAATTCCCATAGGCCTATATTCGTCGATACTATTTCCCTCTTGTACTACAACTGATTCCACCACGAAAGGCTCGCGTAATAATACATCTTCATTTTGGCACTCCAACTCCTTAGTAATTATATTCTCATTAGATAAAAACGGTACACGTAACTTTTCTTTCTCATCTAATTCCATTTCTACCCAATTTTCTTCAAAATTTATTCTCATTAGTTGATCTGTCATAGAATCACAACCCAGAATTAATTTATGTGCTAAATGTTTTATTGTCAAAAAGTAGACTTCTAACTTCTTTCCCTCAATTTCCAACGGCAACATACACTGATGCTCAATTTTATGGGATTTGGCACCAATTGCAGTTTGTGCGTATAGGCCATGTACTTTCAATTCCTGAACGCGCACTCTTGCTGCTTTCAGCGTTTCATAGAATTTTTCGTTTATTAGAGAAAAAGTACAGCCAGTGTCCACCAACATATCGACTTCAAATTGGTCTATTTTTACCCTTATTAATGGCGGATATGTGGGTGTTATACCCTCTCTATTTGCACATCCTACTACGCACCCCTTCTCTCGTGTTTTATTTTCATTATCAGGTCTTTTTAATCCTTTTAATCCCTCGGTCTGTGTGACGTCATTTCGACCTCCAAATGCGTCTCCTAGTAGTTTAAAGGCCTGTCTTGCGCTACATGCCTTTCGTCATTTCTGTGACGAATGTCTCCCTGAATACCATTGTGGTTTCCCGTGCTATGCGCCTGATTCCTTTCACCTTCTATGTTAATGTCCCCCTGGTTTTCTGGAATTCGTTCTCCTACTTCGTTCTGCATCCTGCCATGAAATCGAACATTATTTACTTGTCTGTCTTGAGGCCTATTCTCTTGATTATTTCCCCTCCAGTTTTGGTTCCCATTATTTCTATATGAGTTATTATTAGGGGGTCCTCTGTTCGATTCCGCATTTCTGTTGGCATGTCCTTGGTTCCATCTACCTCTGTCATTATTTGGACCTCCTCTCGTATCTTGATTCATTTGCATATTATCCGGTCCATTTTGTCTCCTATTATCGCTACGCTCTTCTCTGTTAGTTCCTACTTCGAAACTAGATAATAACTCCAAAGCCTTGCTATAAGTTTGGGGACATGATACTATAAGCAGGTTACATATTTCCGGCTGAAAATGTCTCGTCACAAGCTGAATGGCCTCGCGTTCTGGCATTCCGGGGTCTAGTAACTTGATTAGGCCTATAACTTTTAGGAAATGGTCCGATAGAGAGACGTTGCCCCTAGGTGAATATCTCCCATTATAGACCTCATTTCTAGCTAAAGCTCTCTTCGCCTCACCCCAATATCTTGCTAAGAATAACTGCTTAAAATCCTCATAGTTGCACTCCGGGTGTACTGTAAGTTCAAACCACTCTTTTGTTTTTCCTTTTAAGGCTCTACCGAGGATCAACATTTTGTACTGAGATGGAATAGACCGCAAAGTAAAATACTCTTCAACAGATTTCAAGAAACTCTGAGGGCTCGTGTTGCTCTCATTGAAGCTGGGAAGTGATACCTCATTTCCTATTAAATTACATATATTAATCCTATTATCGCTAACTACCGGCATGCTGGTGGCTACCGTCTCGTGTACTGTATTACAGGACTCATTTGCAACACTAGGAGGCCTATATGTATTTCCTATTCCATTGCATATACTCTCACTACAATTTACAGCATAGTTATTAGCTACAGGCCTACGATTTTCGACCTCTTTAGCTACCGTGCTTACTTCTTTAGAGATTTCCCCTATTTTCTCAGCTAATATATTTTCTAAATGCACTACCTTGTCATTTACTTCTGAGATTTTATCTCCTAACCCTACTTTTACTTTTCCCACCTGAGTCTCCATATTCTTTTTCAAGCTAGACTCCGATTTCTGTATTTCTTTCTCCAAAATTTTCCTTTCATTTGATAATTTTTCTTCATATTTCTTGCCCTGAATTTCTATTTTCCTATCTACCGATGCCATATTATTCTCTAATTCAGACCTAATTTCCCCTTGACTTTCACTAATTTCTTGCCTCATTGCTTTTTCACTTTCTTTAAGTTCCCTACAGAATTCTCCCCTGATTTCGTTGCATAAGTTAGATTGGACCTCTTTTATATTATTAAGCTCCCTCTCAAGCCTATCTACATTCAGCCTATGTTCTTGGTCCGATTGGTCTATCCTATCTCCCAGTTTCTCTATCTTTTCCCCGGTATTTTTCTCTAGTTCCTTGATACTTTCCCTAGTTTCACTACTTGACTTTTCTAGTCCCTTCATCATAGCTTCATTAGATTCCCTCATACTTTCCTTAGATTCCCTCATCATAGCTATCAAATATGCAATAGAATTCGGGTCTATGGTTTGATTCATTTCCCTAGGCCTATTATCAACTCCCTGCTCCAACACTCCGTCACCTGTCGCGACACTGTTCTCATTGTTAATCTCCATTCTACAATTATTTATTTCCTCACCATTAAGCAAGTCGTGCCCCTCTCCACCTTCCATATTAATTTTATTCCTAGTAATTTTTTTTCCGTTTCTAAGCCACATACATAAATTATAAGGGTACTGATACACTCTTACGATCTACCTTACCTTTGGTTAAGAAGTTCAACATATAATGCATAACATGTATAATTATACCCTTGCACAATAAATATTCGATATGCCTGAGTTCTTTTAATTTGAAAAAGATTTTATTTTACTTGAATTTATTCTTTAATTTACTTAGTGAGTTTCAGTTTAATTTTACTTTGATCTTAAATTGCAAACTTTTTAAAAAAATATTATTTGATGTCAGGCTTACTAATTTATTTAATTAATATTTACTGTTTCATAAATTATTGATAATAAAATTGTTTACTTTACTGAAACTCTATGTATATTTAAGTTCTTATCTGTTGGTGATTTTTGATGTTTTCTGCGACGGTCTCCGGAACTGATGTACCACGATCTTGAATTCCAGCGGTGCCTTTACGGGTGACGTTCTAGAAATTCTGCGGTGTCTTCCTTCCGTTTTGGGATGATTTTTGAAGTTGGTGATCCTTGATGTCCAGCTTCACTCGTGCCTCACGTTGGGAAATAGCCATGTACAGCGGTTCGGTGGAAGGATGGTTGCCTGGGCGCCACAGTATAATGCATATACTGAAATATTTCTGTCTTTATTTGTCGAACTCGCCTCCGGTCTGCCAGTCGATCGTTGAGCACTTCCCTCTAGCTTCAGGGTAGGAAGCGAAGAACACCTTAATATTATTGCTTGAATAATAATGCAGTTTCTTTGAATACTGAAGGAATATTCTGTTTATTCAAAACGTTGGAAATACAAGTCCAGTCATTGATAATAATTACAAAATTTGTTTGTGAATAATTAATATTGTTGCAAGTTCTCGGTAGATCGTTACTAGTGATACAATTGCTGCCGTATATGATTTTGATTAATCGCGATTGAAAGTAAGAATCCTTCTAAGTCGATTAATTCCACAGCGAAAATTTTATAAGTCCAATTAATTCTGTGGGCACGAAGCCACAAAGATAAGTAGAGTGATTTTATACGGTGGACACAAGTCCCCGAAGTAGAATTGACTTGACTGCTATAGGCACGGGGCCTTGAAGTAGAGTTGAATATGACTGTTATAGGCGCGGGGCCTTGAAGTAGAGTGATTTTACAGTGCCCCGGTAGGCCTAAGGAAAACTTACTTGGACAAACATTTATCCCTACTCTTCTTAATTATTATTCGTGAATCCCGGCACGTGGTACTATAAATCAATTCCTATTGGCAAATCTCCCGACCAATAATAATATGTTAGTTTCCCACGGAAATCAATTGGATTTCCCTTATTCTCAAAACCCACAACTTAGCGTCTCGGATTTCTAAGAAGGTTCGGACAGCGTGTTGTATCAGTAGCAACATCAGAAGCTAGGCTTAAACACAATAGCCGACTTCTTAGAATTACTTAAGTGGATCAGTACCCTTTGTGATAAGATCTTGGGAGATTCCCGATACATTGTACCTGAGTACTGCATTGCCTTATCTCGCACCCGCTAGGTCTGCTAGGGAAATTCCCAGCTTCTCCGTCTATACACTGCAATCTCATTTTAATAGTTCTTTAAAATGATGTTGTTAAACTTTTTACCTTTGCCTTCTTTCTAGTTAATAATATTTATAATGAATGTTCCGTCTTTTCACGGTCATTTTAAGACCAAACACGGGCTATGAGATTTTATGATTTTAGTTTGAATAAATTTGGGCAATTAATCTGTCATTTATTATACTTAATTTGGTTATCTTGTTTATTTCTTTTTGCCGAAGTATCTGAACTGCAATAATGTCAACCCTTTAACGCCGAATTATACCTTCTTGCATTAAACAAACAACACTTCAAGGCAGCACCGCTAGCGACGAAAAAAGTTAATACACTCAATGTAAATACATGAAAATGACTAAATAAGGAAGCAAATGACAAAATAATCACCTAAAATTGAAATAAATGCCCTTAAAATATAAAATAGCATAAAATGACAAAAAATGACAAAAAATGACCTAATAAAAATGCTTTTCTATAATCTAGAGGCCATGATTAGGATTTATCTACAAGTTGGCAATGTCTATGCAGCATCAATAAAAAGATGACATGTCATTAGAATCCGGGCCCTGCTTATTAGTAATCAGTACATACTTGATCAAGTAGTACCTACTGCAAAATATGTGAATAACATCAAGTATTTACTTATCTATATCAGTAAATACTGTGAAATTTCTAAGTGTGGTACAGACCTTGCTTAAGATTTGAAGCCGTTTGGAATGTCGGACCCCTTAACCAATCACACCGTCGGCAAGACAGTGACAGGACCTACAACTTGACATATAACATGTGACCATCAATTAATTATTTCATATCAAAATTCAATCATAATTAATTACAAGAAGCAATAATCATCGTACAGACAGAAGATTAATATCAAAAGATTCGGAAAATTTCATACTATAAGAATATGCGTATAAAATTTATACCAGACTCATGACTTTGGACTTATTAAGCAATTACGGAAAGACCGGATGCTTAATGGCTTTGTATGGACACATAGACGCCAGTCATTCATGTCAGAATTGACAAATGGATTTTAGGGGAAGAAACTCAGTTTTAACTGACTTTTAGCGAGGGACAAGACTACTATACCATTCAAGCTGACCAATAAGAGGCTGCGAGACGAATAGGCATAAGAAGTGGACCAATGAAATGATGTTAGGGAGAGGAATTAATGAAATCAAGTGAGGGAAAATTAACTACGAAAACTGTTCTGTTCTAACTGGGAAGCGTTGCCGAAAAGAAGTACAATGTGAATTTTCTCCGCGCCGTAAAGAAATAGAGGGTTAAGTTTTAAATACAAGTTTTAAGAATTATCGTGCGCGTAATAATTGATCATTTTAATATTTGTTACCTGTGAAACGTAGACTGAGAATCTCTCCGCGCCGTAAAAATAGAGGAAGTGTTTGATACAAGTCATATATGGATCGTCGGGGCGCGTTATTATTGAGTATAAAAAAGCAGAATAGTAATTGAATATAGAAGTTTGCGTATATGAATATAGACACGTCCAGTATTTAAAAGCATAAGTCAGCATATATGAATATAGGCATCGCAGACTCCTTTGTGCAACGAACCCAGTGTGTCGCTTAGAAAGAAGTACTAATAAATCAAACATATTCATCAAGTAGGTGTTATAATATTTTTCCCCTGTAATTCCAATTAACCACGAAAGGGATAAGAGTTCTTACTACCGCTGAGCAAGTACTAGCTAGGGTTGTCCGTTACCATTCTCGTAAAAAGGAACTGATCGGAAACTACAAATTTATCTACATTTATGTAGGTTGGCGCCTATCTGATTGGTGAAGTGCAAACGCACCCTATTTACGAGAGTGGTGAGACAAGCGGGCATAGATTGGAAGACATTTAAATGCGTTATCTGAAAAGCTATTATCTATACAAATTCTCAATTTTGGTTTAATTTAACCAGCATGGCCATCGTATGTAGTACTCAGGTCTAAATCTCACAATTTTATTTTGTAAAAAATATAACATCTTTACGTGCCCTAGATTTGGATGGATGGGTATCTCAGACAGACAGGAACACAAACAACTGTATATTGTAATATTTTAACCTTTACAATGCTGGATTTATAGGCTATATTGATATAAGCAATGAACTGAAATCATCAGTGGGATCTAAGTTTGAAATCAATAGAGAGAATTGTAGTAGAATAACTGGTTACTATGGATTACAGTCGAACGTAAGGATAAAAATTCTCACAATTTTACATGTAGCTTTACTCTATAAATATTACATTTCTGCTTTTATACAGTTTTTGAACGAACGAATTTATACGTCGGTAGCAGTGAAAAGGTTAAAGTCTATTTTCTATCTATTTACACATTTTTAAAGCATATTTTAAGTGCCTATTTTCTCTTTTAAAAGCCTATTTACTTGTATTAAAAGCTTATTTTAGATGCCTAAAACAAATTTTTTAGAGCCTAAAATCCCAGGTCTAGTGATAACTACAATTATATTCAGAAAATAAGTTATTTTTTTAATCTATTTCCGAATTAAGCTCTAGATCGATTCATTAAGTAGGGCTTAAGGAAGAACAAAGGTTAGTTTGATAAGCACATGTGAAGGAATATGTGGGCAGTGATATTTGTCAAAACTACCTGTATTGCAACTTCCAAAGCATAACACCGTAAACAATGTGTTTCCATGAGAACTGTTTTGCATTTGATAAATTATTTCTAATACATTGCCATAAAGTAGGCACTAAATTGGGCATTACTCCGGTAGTGTTCAACCGATTTGGTCCAATAACAATTGGATTCTTCTCATGGGCGTTATAAATGCGTATACAAAGTTTCATGAAAATCCGATAAAGCGTATTTGAGTTATCGCGCGTACAGACACACGGACAGACAGAAGGACAGATATTTTCCCGTCCCGCACACTATCTCAAAGTAGCACAGTGGCAATTAATAAACAAATAAATATTTAAATACAGCCAATGCAATTTGCAAGAGATTGAAGCAAAACACCTGTGAACAGCAACATCGTTACTAAATAACGCTGATGGTTAAGAATAATAACCACTTCGAGATTAAATTATTTGAGCACAAAATCACACGAATGGTTCCCCTCTTTTGAGTTGAACATCCTGTGAAAGGATTCCGCAGAATTAATTTAATAAAACTTACTTCATCGTGCTGTTTCTTTCCGGTAATTTGATTTTCCTTGAAAGAAAGGAAAGAGGAAAGTTTTGCAGAGTGTTGTTGAAGACTTGAGCACTAAGCTCCTTTACTCTCAGCCAGTGTTTAATATCTTCCACTCTTGAGAAACAATAACCATTTCCTTTTTCCTTTATCCGCTCACTTTTCAAGTTGTCTAAAGAGATTAGTTAAGATCCACCCTAGTGTTCTAACTGGCCAAGCACGACAAATTTTTAGACTGAAAAGACATTATAGGGAAACAAACTTAACTCTGAAGAACACTGAAGGAAAGAAAGTGTATTCGAAACATAGAATATAATTTCAGAGTTGTTTACTTCAGAGAAATAGCTCGATACCTATGTTACGGGATACCTACAATGCCTATGATGATGATGATGATAATGATGATGATAATGATGATGATAATAATAATAATAATAATAATAGTAATTTATTTCCAGTAAGAGGCCTTTGGCTATGGAAAACGTCAGTATACATTAGATGGTGATACAAAAGTCATATAAAAAACAAAAAACTAAAAAATTACATGCTACACAATATTAAATGTTCCATTAATAAATATGGGACGATTTCAATTTATAATTCTTTGACCTCCTTTTGAAATTTCTTACCACACCAATGGCGAGTATTGGTTATGAAGCTCGTCGTTATGCAGTTTTCTCCAGTCCCCATTTTCATCTCTATTAGGCCCAAATATTTTCCTAAGCCCCCTGTTTTCGATTACTCTCAGATTATGTTCTTCCCGAAGAGTAAGCGACCATGTCTCACATCCATATATTGCAACCGGCATTTTTCCTAGGCATTATAATTATACAATGTCTAAATCTGTCAAGGTAATGTATCTAAATGCAACAAGAAATTTCATTTTAAATAATTTAAAGTTTCATAATTTTATTTTCAAAACTGTTTCAATGGACACAATAATTATATGTGGAGATATACTAACAAATTCTGAGATATTTCAAAAGCTGTTTTAAAAATATTAATAGGCTATTTCAGTAAATTTACACACCAAATTCTTGGTGTAGGCTAATACGAGGGCTGTCCAGAAAGGAACAGACGTTTTGAAGAAAAAAAAACAAAGTGAAAAAAAAAAAAAATTATTACATAGGCTACATTTTGAAGGTAGACTCTTAGGCTATTTTTCTACATAATCGCCATTCAAATTAAGGCATTTATCAAACCGTGGCACAAGCTTTTCGATACCCTCTCTGTAGAAATCCGCCGTCTGCGATTTCAACCATTTCAGATAATTAATTGGGAAGTGTTTCAAAAAAAGCTTTAGACTTTTGTATATGCAGTTCGTGCAGAAAATTCAAACAAAATCTTAACGCAACGTTGCGTAGCAACGACTTTCCCTTCATTTTGACAATCACTCTACTTAATAATTTAATTTTTGCGATTTTCTCGGAAACGGCTTTAAAGATTTTGTTTGTCGAAGAAAGAGAAATTATCTTTGTAAATGAAGGGAGATAGGTTATCAACTAGATACAAATATCCTGAATAATTAATTCATTATTTAATGAGGTTTTCAGAGTTCATATTCCACGGCGCGTGTAACGGAAGGTTAAAATATAATATTACAGTAGATCTCGCTCGGTCGTGATAATTAATTAAAAATGGTTTAATTAATTTTCTGGATTGCCATACAAATTAATTCATTAAATCAGATCGTGTGAAATACTGGTATTTATGTTGAATCCAACTTTCGAACATTGCATGCCTGTTCAAAGTCGACTAAAATATTTGCTTCCTCTAATATTTATGTGAACAGTAGACCTCACGTCCAAAAATTATGATCTGTTCTTCATCAGTTAAAACGGCGTCAGGGTCATTGGTGCAAAATTGGAGGAAAAACGAACATCGTATTTGATCGTGACAAACAAATTTAGAAAGCAGACGAAATATCGGTAAACTTGAGCGTCGCGTGATTTGATTTGATTTTATTTTATTCAGTCCATCTGAACATATTACATATTATGGGACACGTCAATAGGCCTATAGTTACAATAAGATTATGAATTTACAGTTATAAGAAATATGTACAATGTGAAAATTTCTTTACAAAATATACAACATAAACATTAACAAAGTAGAAAGGGTGAAGTCAGACTGAAAAATTCAATGCCAAAGCCGGGATTTGAACCAGGACATTCGGCTCTCCGTGCCGATGCTCTTACCAACTGAGCTACCATGGAAACATGCCGGTATAACATTAAATTCTCCTGGTTCAAATCCCGGCTATGGCATTGATTTTTCAGTCTGACTTCACCTTTCCATCTTAGTCTACACACGGCCAGTGTGAAAGAATTATTATCATTCCATTAACAAAGTATTATATTAATCTCTATATATATAAAAGGCTTTGTCCTGACTGACTGAATGAATGACTGAATGACTGACAGGAATCAACGTAGAGCCTAAACTATAACAGGTAGAGACTTGGAATTTTGACAGTACCTTCGTTTCATAATGTAGGTGCTCACTAAGAAAGGATTTTGAAAAATTTCGAGTTTAAATGCCAAAAATTATATGTTCATGAAAATACTTAATCCCTTTTTACATAGTATTTTCAAAACAAAATCACAGAACATATTGTTGCCAGTGGTTATCAGGTGGGTTTGGATTAAATGAAATGGAAGTTTGACAAATTAGAGAAGGTATCAATGTAATTCATGTTATCTATATTAATAAAAGGATTTGTCAGTCTGTCCGCGATGCCCAGAGAAATCTACTGAACGCAGAGATCTGAAATTTTAAACATAGGTGGGCTGAAGGGGTCGGAAAATGCACCTCGAAGCCGGAATTTTAATTTTAGCTTTCATTCGAGAGTTATGAGTGAAACAAGGGCAAAATTCGTGCATTTTCTGCGTTTTCGAAGCATCAGTTTTCAGGTTATACATTTCAATGTCAAATCAATTACAGTTGGCTTTGGCTATTTTTGTCATACCTTGGAAATAATATCATCGCGATCGCTTGAATGTTGTAAGCCCTAAATATGGTCAAACATTGTTTTATTTGGACGAAACTCACTATACATGGGTTTTCTGGACCAAGGAACTCGAATCTGAGGTACCTTTTACCAGGCGACGCTATCTAATCGTGGTATGTAGTCCACGTGATTTAGGTGTTAATAAATACAATGATTTAACTATTAAGCTCTTAATTTTTAATTTTTGAAATAATTATTGCGGGCGAAGCCGCGGGCACATGCTAGTTTACAACACAAACACAAATTTACGATGCAATTATGTAAAAGTATAAAAAAATACAAATACAAATACAAAGGTGCTGAGTTATCGTGTTGTAGGGCAAAACCGGGTGACGCGCCGCACTTTTGTGTAAATTCGTCTACCTCAAAACAGGATTGAATATTCTGAAAACTCTTTTTGAGATTCCAAGCTATGATCTTCCCTCCATTTATTTCAGCAACGAAAATTTTTTAAAATAATAATTAAATGTGTAAATACAATTATTAAATTGAAAGACAAAGCGGGAGAGATGCCGCTTTACAGGGTGCTATGCCGCACGTATGGGAAACATGCCGCATTCATTATAACAGTCTAAATTTACATCAAAGGCACGTGTAAAACAAAAGAGAACCTATCTACACAATCTCTGGACATGGGTGACTAGCCTTTTTTCATTTTCTGTATCAAATAATCCTTCAGGCCCAAGTGAGGGTTTTCCCAATTTCCTGTGTCCATGCGCCTACGAATAGTCCTCTCTAGCATAAGATAGCAACGTTCGGCTTCCCGAATCTAAATTTCCCATGCCTTAATTCGCCGAACAGCTTCTTGTAGGTCATTGTCATTCCATAGGTCACAATGTTCAGCTCCTTCCCTTCCCCTATACCTAGTTGACATGTTTATTGTTGAAAAGAGCAGAAAAAATAATTTTGGGGGGTAATAATATACTGCAAGACATTGTGCGGCGTGTCACCCTTGAAAGCTGTGCGGCATGTGACCCAAAACTCAGGGACACGCGCCGCACTCATCTGTAGAGCTTATTGTTATTGTTGTTATGGCTAACTTCACTCACAATATCTTTACAGCCTCTAAATAGTCTATTAAAAGTAGTAACTTACACGCAGAAAAAATGGAACAAATACAGATCAGGAAAGAATCAAGTAATGAGTCCAAAAAAGTTTCGCAGTGAAACTAGTGCACTTACCTGATAAATGTCGCTACAACAATGAAATAAACACCACAAACAATGAACTTACGCGATCCAATTACTCTAGAGAGGGAACTGGAGATGGTATCACGACAACTAGCGGTACCTAGTGTCAAATGTCTGAGTTAGAGGGGGTGCGGCATCTATCCCGGTGCGGCGCGTCACCCGGTTTTGCCCTATAGAATTATTTCTTCTAATAATAAGAATGAACTTCTAAGAACAGAATAAATACATGTTAATGTAGTATTGAAATAGTAAGCAATAATAATATTACAAGGTAACAGAATCAAGGTTAAGTAAATAAATATAATAGTATATGGCTCTTGCGCCGAGAGTTTTCAATTTCCGAGATCCGTTATGCGCTTAGGAACGAGTATTGCATGCCATTTTTTGCACGATGATTATTTATATCAATTTATTTATATTAATTGAGATATTAGCAGAAAATATTATGTATATACATTATTGAAGATAGTTGTTTGTTTCAGAAAGTGATTCGCATGTGTTCGTTGTTATGGGGACTGAATATTTGTC
This sequence comes from Ectobius pallidus, assembly GCA_964059195.1. Classification (NCBI taxonomy): domain Eukaryota; kingdom Metazoa; phylum Arthropoda; class Insecta; order Blattodea; family Ectobiidae; genus Ectobius; species Ectobius pallidus. The sequence continues at coordinate 134,957,245 of CAXKWD010000009.1, forward strand.
CTGTTAAAGTCGCCACAAACTAGGGGGCCTTGGTTCCGGTCTTCCATAAAGGCTTGTATTGTGATGGTTTTACTTAGGGCACGTGTGCTTTTTGTAATTTTTACAGCACTGAGATTTCTTTTGTTTTCAAAACAACCAGATTGCGGTGCGGGAATGTCAAGTTACGATCCACAGCAAAACAATATTCGTAAGTACCATTAATTAGTTACGTCGTGCAAAAAATTTAGAACAGGAAAAGCAGATGAAGGTTCTTCCAGCCTTAGCGATAAAATTTCTTAAGAAATTACACTTTTGCAGGAATTTCTTTTTGCTTCGTCAATGAGTTAATGTAAATGACATTGATCTCAATTTTTTTAGAGAATTTTTCATTCCCTTGGTTATGAATTAATCAAAGTCGGTTAATGGTCTATCTCGTATGAAGAGTTTTGTGATTTCTCTCTTCATTTTTGCCAGTAATCCATCTCAATAATGGTACCCTTGGGAAGGCCACATCTTGCTCCATCGATTGAGTTTTTATATAGCTTCCTATTATAACGTTCCAGGCATCAGATAAACCAGGACTGTAATCAAGGGATAATGGAGTCTTTCTTCCCTTTACAGCCCTCCTAAACTCCCGCGTCCTTGTGTCTTTTATAAAACTTAATATATTTCGATTTTCTCTAAATTTGTTTCTGAGCTATGCTCATGCAGAAAACTTTAATATTTATTTCCGGCTTATATTACCCTCATTAAAAGTATAATTCAGTGGTTCCCAACATTTTTCAGCTGGCGATCCACCTTTCCTTACCGGAATACCTCCACGGCCCATCGGTCGGTAAAAAACCGTATTTGTAACGTATACCTTCCGTATGTATATATAATTTACCATCAAATAGGCTATTGCAAATATATATATATATATAAGCTTCTATATGCTTTTTTGTAGATATAGATTGATTATTGATAAACAATTTGTGTTCTGATTTGAAAATGGTTGACAAAATATAAGCAATTTGTAGCAAAACATTTATTTAACAATAGATATATGTTTGCAATATATGCAGCAAGTGGTATCATACTCACTAACAAGTGTTCCTAGGTGAAGATAAAAACTACAATTATAAAAGTACACAAATATCATTTTAATTTTTCAGGCAAAATTGCTGTTTTTAAGTGAGAATACATCTGGGAGGGATGTAGTGGTTCTGTTGTCTGCCCCAGATGCCAAAAATCAAGAACCGAGAAAACAATCAAAACACAATTTTTTATTTGTTTCGATTTGTCTTATCTTTTCTGATGGTTTATTCGATGGTTTTTGATAGTTTTAGGATCGAGTCGCGACCCACCTGTAACCCTTCCGCGACCCACCGGTTGGGAACCGCTGGTATAATGTATAGGGTTCGGATGTTTATGACATGTCATATTTTTATTCTGACCTCCGTTCTCGCCGCAAACACAAATTAAACGCGAATTGAAAGCTTGTTATCCTAATCGGAGCGTTTTTATTTTGCATATAAAGTCATGTTTTGGTCTTTTTTGTGGTCTTGATCATATTTTAACCATATTTATAATTTAAAGTCATATTTTAATTACAACTTTGGTAAGGGAGCACAATTATACAGTGTATGTACTGCACGGTCGTGTTAAATTGTAAATTAATTTTATTCATTTAATGCTTATAACAAATTAATAGTAACTTAAAATTTAAAATTTATGCAATAGTACATATTTTATAAGGACATGCAAGATCTAAAAAAAATATTACGAGTATTTGGAGCTCATGAAGCGAGCAAACTTCTTTAAAAATAGAAGTTATTTACAAGTAAAACTGTAAATCACCAACATTGTTAAAGAATGATTATCCGATTGAATTCATGTGATGTATGGCCGGTTTCTATAAACTCGCAAATTACCTATGGGTAAATTATCCAATGGACAGAATTTACACAAAAATAACACCACACAAACACAAATAATTTAAAGAAAGCAATCACATACACTTGTGGCGAGTTTCTAGATAAATGTCCTCTGAGTAAATATGAAAATGACAGAAAAAATGTTCCTACAAACTCGGGCTAGATCTTTCCAAGGGTAAATCTTCGGATTAATTTATCCTTTCACGGATGGCTGGATAAAATTTAACCTTTCATAGGATCAATAGTAATATTTAAACAATGAGAATCAAATCCTTCTGAATTAAATTAACGGTACAACTCCAAGGCCTTGCTCATTATATCATTGTAGGTTAAATGGAACTAATTTGTCCATGGATAATTTACCCATAGGTAATTCACCAGTTTGTAGAAACCGGGCATAAGAATGTAGTGCCTTTGCACTAAAATTGGAAAATTTATTTTTTTGAAAATAAGTTATTTTATTAAGTGATATTTAGGATTTTTGGGTCATATTTAGTCATTGCTAAGGTCATATTTGCAGTCATATTTTTCACATTTTTAGGTCATAAACATCCGAACGCTAATAATAATGTATTTAGTGTAGCATAGAAAAGTTTACATAAAAAAAAAGTTATAATGTGAATCATTTCATTGTAGCCGAAGTGGGTAAATTGTGGTGATACTTTGCCAAAAATTGTTCGTAATTTTATGCAATTCCTAGTTACTTTATATAATGCCTAAATTTCAAACTTTCCCGGTGACAAATACGGTATATTTCAACCAAAAGAAAAATACAAAAATTAGTGTTAATACCTTGAATGGTATCTTCTTAGTTCTTTAAACACATTTTTCAAAAGAGGACAATATGTTTGATACTAATCATGCCAGGTTTACAAGTGCTGGAGGGGATAGACATTTTAAATTCCTGTGCGTGGAATGGGTAATGTGATGGCAATTAACTCGGTGCTTAGTTCATGAATATGTGAAAGCAGTGACCAAGCTATCCAAACATACGAGATTACAGACTGCCTCACAATATCTTAATCAAATGGTTGAGCAATACAGGGTGTTAATTAATAACACCAAAATATTTTACCTGTGTATAGAGAAGATATAGACAAGTAATTTTTATTAGGATATTTTTACTCTAAAACGTAAAATGTGTACGATACAGGGCATTACAATTTGGTGCTCATAATTAGGGGGCGGATTTCTATGACATGTCATATTTTTCCTCTTTACATTATTTCAGGTTTCCGACTAATTTAAACCCGATTCCAAGCATCCTGGTGAAAATGGAACTGCTTTTATTGTGCATATAACTGCATATTTAGGAAATTTTGAACTATTGTAGCATATTTAGTATGAATATGCATATTTAGTTCATATTTTTGGCATATTTGTGTGCATATTAAAGAAATTTTGAAGTTTCATATTTTGTAAATTTTGCATTATACTGATACTTTTTGAGAATTTACAGATATTTTAAATAATTAACATTATATTTTAATCAAATGAATTGTAATGAAACGTAAACAAATATACGGTACATAATGTGTAAGTGGTAAAGTCATATTTTAAATTTTATTGGTCACATTTTAATGTTTTTTTAGGTTATAAATGCATGCATATATCCTATTTTTTAGGTCATAGAAATCCGCCCCTACTCACAAGTCAATAATGAAGCAAAATAGGATGAAAAATATTCTTTAAATTGACCTCATGTCTTTTTAGTGATCGACAAAAACCCGACTGTTAATCATTCTTCAACAGCTATATCTTAAATCATTGTTTCCGTAATCTGCCAGAATTACAGACTAATCATATGACTGGCCGCCACAGCATTATTTTTTTATTCATTCCGTTGTTTTGCATTTTTTCAAATGTTAGAAGTCAGTGGCGACCATGCCCTGGGAGATTTTATGCTGTAACAGAAAAGGTTCAATCCAGAGAGCGAAAACCTCCTAATAAAAAGTTGCTTGTCTAAGTCCCCTCTATACACAAATAAAATATTTCGCTGTTATTCATTAACACCCTGTATAAGACTAACATTTGCTCATGGGAAACATGAAGGCTGTATGATATCTTGGAAGCTGAACGCGAGCACAGGCTAAAACTAAAGTGAAAATTATTATTAATTGAGAAGCTTCTAAAGCAATCAAATAAAAATAGAACAGTAGTACTGCTTAAACACTAATCCACCTTTTGAAATCGTCTCTATACTACTGTCTTACACTCTAATTTATTTAATTCAATCCTTTCTTTTAGATAAATTTATTATAAAATAAAATAAAATGTTCTTTATAATTTTGTATAGCCTACTTCTTTATTCCCTAATCCTTCTGGTGGCACTATGGCCCTAGGGTCGACTCAGGCTCTAACAATAATGAGTACCAGGAGCAATCCTGGGGGTAAAGGCGGCCGGTGCGTAAGGCTGACAACCTTACCGCCTTCACGTCCCGAGAACGTCTTAAGCGGCCCATAGACGAACAATATTATCGTCAATATATGGCACAATAATTGATATCGTAAATAATATTGACCGTCTGTTGAAAATATTGAAAGATTGCGCAATATATTTCGCCAATCAACAAGAGTTTGATTTTTAATAATAATAATAATAATAATAATAATATTTATTTACCTGTCATTAAACATATACAAAGTAATAGACATCATCAATATAAAAATTGTAAATCTATTAAAACACCAGACCTTCCAAATTTGTCTCATCAAACTCCTGTATACTGTAAAGTGCCTTGCTTTTTAGCCATTGCTTGATTACTGTTTTGAATCTTTTTGAATTAACATTTCTGGCATTTAGTGGGAGTTTGTCAAAGAGTTTAATTCTAACATGCTTAAACTATTCTTACTTTTATTTAATCTTATAAAATTAGGGAACATTTTACTTCTTTATTCAATTTGTGTGTTTCATTGTTTTATTGTGCTGCCTTGTGAATTTAGATGAAAAATAATTATTGCTCATAGGTCGATAAAATTAAAGTGATAAAATTACTACTATGGAGGCTTGGTTGAATTTCCAAATGTTCTTACACAGGATTGTCACTGATTCATGAGCTATATAATCACTACAATATAATTATTAAGTAATTACGTAATGTAGATCCGAAAATTCCGGTCATGAAAACCACCATTAACGGCCGTGGGTGTCGGCATGCTGATCACATGGCCCCCAATCCTGCCGTCTGCCTTTGGTAGACGATGCAGCTGTCGGGTGGCAGTCCAAATCCCTCCAGGGATGTAGTGCCATGGAGATTAATTTTAGTTTAGTTTAGTTTAGATCCGAATATTAGAACACATTCTAACTTTGGCATAATCAATTTTGTTAGATATTAGAGTTTTGTACTTCGATTTTGCACTGTTGTTGTTGTTCTGTCTTATTTTATGACGGCGTTGGTGACTTCATTGACCTTATACTGTCGGAAGATAGGAATGTAAATGTCTGTAATGTTCGTAGGCTAAAATAGAATTAAAGAAAATAGTAATTCACTTCCCAAGTTTATCAATTTTAATAATGGAAACATACGTGAGATTCAGCACGATAGATTGATCCTCGATACACAATTTAAAAACACTTTTTTGGAGGCGCATAGCACTGATACCTGATGAAAACATGACAATTTTTAAAAGTTGACGATCGACGTATTGACATTTACGTCAGCGTTTGATAATGATGATGTCAATCTCGCGTAGGCTACAACGAAGTCTCCTGGCTTTGATATTTCACTTTCAACGTGTGTCCATGGTGTTACCCGTTACAATGTAATCATCATCATCATCATTAATATTAATATTATTAAGGCATGACATTTAATGACCATAAAATAGTGAAACAATGCGAAATAAATAAAATGCATTTATGACCTAAATAGTGAAAAATGAAATAACATTTTTAAAAATGAACAATAAATTTACCATTATTACTTATAATTAGTTTTTTAAAATAATGAATTGCTGAAAGAAGTTACAACATAAAACACACTTATTTCGTTACTAAAGAAGTAAGTAAATTTATACTTCTTGGACACTCTTAGCGAAAAAGAAATTATTTGAACATCTGAACTGGCATGTCCATCAAATTGCCCCTAGCAAATGCGTGACATTTTAAAAGAAAAAAATATTTATTTCTACAAGACAAACTGCTGTGGTGTTTACAATGAACCTGAATTGAAATGAACTACGAACATTTGGCAGAGATTCTCAAATAAAGACGATTGTCTGTTGTCTGAAAATAACGATTTGTGCATGGAAAAGCTTCTCTCTACCTCCTCTGAAACATGACCTAAAAATGACGAAAATGACCTAAAAATTGCCAAAAAAAATACCTATCTCTTGATAATAACGAAAAATGCGAAATAAAGCAAAAAATGCAAAATCAAATTGCCCTCGTTTAATCAATTATTTTATGGTACAAATTTATAAATATTCGAGCTATCTTTTAACATTCACATGAAAAAGATGCAAAATCATCAAATGCCTTGCGCTAATTATTATTATTATTATTATTATTATTATTTGTATTATTATTAATATTATTGATATTATTGCTATATATTGATAATACAAGGTAAATTTCTTTATAGATCTACATTTCAAGTTTCTTGAAGTAATAATAATTCCAAGTAAAAGTTGTTAAAAGTATTCGCTAAAAGAGAGCATTAGTGTTCCACGAGTAAGTGTACGTGTAAGTGTTCCACGATCAGTGATCTTGGTGGTGTCACAATTGAAATCTAGTAGTTGATGTCTAATTTTTATCGGGAACCAACATTTTACAACAACAACACTTTTTTTGTTTACAACAACGTTTACAACACACGTTTACAACGTTTACAACAACGTTTCCCGCACATTTACAACAACAGCTATTCGTCACTGGAATTCACTGCCTAGCCATCTCAGGAGCTGCCAAACGACTTCACAGTTCAAGCGCCTTTTAATAAATTTAGTATACAATAACATTCAGGAATTGATGATAATTAGTAATATATATTTTAATTTTCATTATATTTTGTAATAACTAAGAATGTATTTGTTTAGACTTTCATCTTTTTTTTATTTCTTTATTTTTAGTCATTTGTATTATATATTCATATTATTCAAGTACTTATGTTCGAATTTTTTCTTTTTATTTAATGTACGTTTCTTGTAGGCCTATTCATGTATATCAGTTCTTTTTAAATTTATTATTAATCATTATCATTATTATTATCATTATATATTTCATGTTTTTGCCCTGGCTGAGTGGTAGAGAAGGCCTTATGGCCTTAACTCCGCCAGGTTAAATAAATAAATAAATAAATAAACATTTCATTTTACATACAAATCAGGGCTCTATTCATTAACATCCAGTATATATCTGTTTCAATATAGAAGTAGACAGTAACATTTTGCTTCCAGTTTTTACTGGGAGGTATAAAGATTTAACATAATTCCGCTCCGTAGAGGACATGCAACTGTTACAACTTGACTGCAATAAACATGCAACGTCATCATAAAGTTGCTGCCAGCATCTAGCCAGGTGTCGGGTTATTTTCAAACTCTCGCCGTGATTAATAGCTAATTACAGAAGTGCATGCAGTTGTACTCCTCGTTTCATTTTATGCAAGTTATCAACATTTAGCACTTGGTATGGAGAATAACGAGACGATAGAGCTGGACTAGGGAGCTCTTGCCAACTAGGAGAACTTAGAACTGATATCTAAAGATTTTTTCTGCACGACGTAACTAATTAGTGGTACTTACGAATATTGTTGCCGTGGATCGTAACTTGACATTCCCGCACGCAATCTGGTTGCTATGAAAACAAAAGAAATCTCCGTGCCGTAAAAATTACAAAAAGCACACGTCTCGTAAGTTAAACCATCATAATACAAGCCTTTATGGAAGACCGGAACCAAGGCCCCCAGTTTGTGGAGACTTTAACAGGACAAATATTCCGTCCCCATACCAACCAACATATGCGAATCACTTTCTGAAATATAACATCCATCTTCAATAGTGTATAAACATAATATTTTCAGCTAATATCTCAATTATTATAAGTAAATTGATATAAATAATCATCGTGCTAAAAATAGCATGCAATACTCGTTCCGTAAGCACCGCTTACGGAGCTAGTATCGCTATATAATATTTTTGCAAGGCAAAATGTAGTAAGTACTTTCTCTGGCTGCATATTCGTGATAATTAAGTATTAACATGGATAAAAAGAACTGTAGAATTGTACTTAATCCATGTGCGCACTTAGCCATCTATATATCTATATTCAAAGACATATCTTTATTTAGGCTATTTATGTATGTATCTAGGCCTACATGTTTACAAAACTATAAGTTGTGTTCTCCTGATTGTATTGTTATTTCTATTTAACGTATTTTTTTTAAAATTTGGTATTGTTATTTCATAACTAGGGGGCGGATTTCTATGACATGTCATATTTTTCCCCTTTGCATTATTTCAGGTTTCCGACTAATTTAAACCCGATTCCAAGCATCCTGGTGAAAATGGAACGGCTTTTATTGAGCATATAACTACATGTTTAGGAAATGTTCGACTATTGTAGCATATTTAGTATGAATATGCATATTTAGGTCATATTTTTGGCATATTTATACGCATATTTTAAAAAATTGAAGTTTCATATCATATTTTGTAAATTTAGCATTATATAATGATACTTTTTGAGAATTTACAGATATTTTAAATAATTAACATTATGTTTTAATAAAATTAATTGCAATGAAACTTAAAAAAAATATACACATTGTGTAAGTGGTAAAGTCATATTTTAATGTTTTTTAGGTCATAAATGCATGCATATATCCTATTTTTTAGGTCATAGAAATCCGCCCCCTATTCATAACAATATGGGCTAGTTAATGTAAAATGGACATTGGAATAGTTGTAACAAACCGACAAGTTAAAGAAATTATCTAATAAAAATTTATGTTTAATTACTGGATCTGAACACGTGTGCATAGAAATTTCTCAGCAGTACACAATCCAGTATTTAAATAACTTACACAGACCTTTTTTCTCCTAATAAAAAATAACAAATTTCTAAATAAGAAATCCTAGATACAAAGTCTGGTATCAGTGACTGATATATCCTGGACTTGTTTGTATCTCTGCTCGATGTTATAGACAAAGAAAGCTTTGTTTGGCACGTGACGCAGTTTCCGGGTCACAGCCCCATAACCATCCCTCAAGACGGGACAACACAATCCCTAGGGTTGATCGACCACGTAACAACGCTTAAACTTCTTACTCCAATTTTTATATTCTGTTGAAATGGAGTGTGCTGCCAGCTCGTTGGGACACAAGATATCACTCTGTCAGGGGACTGTAGGGCAACTCTACATGCAGATGAGATTTCAAGAATTTTTCATTCTGTGTCCAGAGGCTGCAAAAGAAGATCTGCCGGCTCTTTTTCTTAACATATTTACTGACTTCTTCAGTTATTTACTCAATGGCAATAGACAATTCCTAAGCAAGTTAAGGAATATTATCTACTTTATGGAACCTGAAGGTTCATTGCCACGCTTTCCTGAGCCCGCCATTCAACACTATTCCATGCTAATTCCATCCTACTTCCATTAGATATATCCTAATATTGTCCTCCAACCTACGTCTAGGTCTTCCAAGTGGTCTTTTCCCTTCGGGTTTCTCCAGTGGCGGACGCAGGGGGGTTAGGGGGGATACATCCCCCGAAATTTGAAAAAAAAAAGCTACATATGCACTCTAAGTGGTCAGTTTTATAAATTAATTATATATTACAATTACAATTTATTGTTCCAAATTACATGAAAAATACATACAAAAGTTGATATACCACCCGAAGAAGCAGAGCTTGTGTTCGGGGGTGGTTCAGTTCAATATATTAGAAAAACTTATACTAAATAATTACTTAAAACAATACATAATTTGGAGAAGTATGACAAAATATTATGTATAAAAGGTTAGAACATGTTCTATTTACAATACAAAGGTACGAGGTAATATGTAAGTTAATTATTTTTTTTTAGTATTCCTTCTACCTATTCAAATCCCCCCCCCCCAAAAAAAATTATGCGTCCGCCACTGGGTTTCCCAGTTAATACTTTTGAGATAAGTCCTTCTTCCCCATGCTTGCAACATGTCCAGCCCATTTCATCCTCCGTGATTTAATTACCCTTACTATACCCGGTGAGAGCACAGGTCATGAAGCTCGTCGTAATTCATTTAAACATAGTATAAATGTTAAAAGGAAGTATGTGCCACTTGGTCACGTTTCCGCAGATGCCACCTATTTGCTTTAGCCTAACTGCAAACTACAGCAAATATACACATATTCCAGTGACCATAAGTGATTGGGTCAATACTCTCTGCCTTGCTGCTAATATTGGAACACTTTGTGTCTTTGTGTTTCTGTGTGGTTAGGCCTACCCACTATTGCGGAGTGTCGGCACCTCTGAATCAAGCCTTGGGCGCGATTTTTATTTAGTACAATCAGTACACCATTAACAACATGCCCCCAATCCTGCAATCTGCTTATGGAAGATGACGCAGCGACCGGATGGTAGGCCTACTCCTTTTAGGGATGCATCACTGAGATAGTTATTTTATTATAGGCCTAATCATGTCTTACTTTCTGTTATTTTCCATTTTCACTAAACATATAGGCTAGACTAGATAATAATAATAATAATAATAATAATAATAATAATAATTATTATTATTATTATTATTATTATTTTACCGAACGAGGTGGGCGAGATGGTAGCGACTTAGACTCGCATTCGGGAGGACCTAGGTTCAGTTCCTGTGGCATGGGGTTTTTCACGGTTTCACTAGTCGTAAAAGCAAATTCCGAATTGGATATTTACATACCATGATTCATCCTCACCATTTCATCTTGCATCATATCCATTTAAGTTAATATCAATTGAAATTTACTCCATAAAATGCACCAATAATAGAAATAATTGACAATCAATAGTTCCATGGCCTATCCTTACTGTATAGACACAGATCCCGAACTCCTGATATGGCCTCGTAGCTAAAAGGAGTATAAAAATATAGGAATTTAAAATAATAATAATAATAATGTTAAAGAATTAACAAAGTAAGTTATAAGACCAATATAAAAATTATATTTCACTAAGTTTAAATAAATGAACGTCCATCGCAGTGGCGTATGGGACGCGTTGACTCTCCACACCTATTGGGCCCGGGTTCGATTCCTAGTCGTGTTTTCCTAGGTGGCGTTCTTCGGGGTTTTCCTTACCTGTGAGATCCTTGTGGTACTCGGACGTCATCTACCCGTCATTAATATGTGAGATACCTGTGTATATCGACCAAATGTGTTCGTGTGGAGGCGGACTTGGCATTGGGCTGATCACCCATCCGGGTAAGCCTTGCATGTCCCTGTCTGATCAAGCAAGTATGCATGTGATCCAAAATTAATTCCACTCCTTACAGGTTGCGGTCCTGTAAGGCCCGGGCGGCGTGGGTCGCGTACATGTCCCTGCAACGGGAGAGGTAAAACTAAAAGAAACAGTAACCAAAAGCTTTTATTAAAGCCCGTTCAGAAGCCTTTATACGAAAGGATATTGAAATTATTTCGTTCTGTATTATAGATGAGCAACTGGTATCATATTTATTTAATTTCATTAATCGAGCTAAACAGTATACCTCATGAATTTAAGCCGGACTGCAAAGAAAACAGAAGACACAATGGTTAGTCTCGTGGTTTATTTTCTGCTTCCTTATTCTCTGAAATTTAAAATTTTCTTCCAATTTCTTTTCAGTCATTTAAAAACAAAATTAAGACAAACGACTGTATCCTACAGCAGTGGTTCCCAAACTATGGGACGCGACCCGCGGATCGCGAAAAGGGCGGGGAAAAATTAAACTTGTTTTCAATATAAGGAATATAAGGCATTTAAACACAATAAAACTATTGAAAGGCATATGAAAAACATGTGCTGTATTTTATATAGCCTATATTGATTATCGTTATGTAGTAGTGGGTCGCGAAAAAAATTTCTAGGTGTAGGATGGTCCCAGGACAAAAAAGTTAGGGAACCGCTGACCTATAGAATACATTATTAATTTTAGGGTTAGTAATAAATAGGGGCGGATTTCTATGACATGTCATATTTTTCCCCTTTGCATTATTTCAGGTTTCCGACTAATTTAAACCAGATTCCAAGCATCCTGGTGAAAATGGAACGGCTTTTATTGTGCACATAACTGCATATTTAAGTAATTTTCAACTATTGTAGCATATTTAGCATGAATATGCATATTTAGGTCATATTTTTGGAATATTTGTGTGCATAATAAAGAAATTTTGAAGTTTCATGTCATATTTTGTAAATTTTCCATTATAATGATACTTTTGGAGGATTTACAGATATTTTAAATAATCAACATTATATTTTAATAAAATGAATTGTAATGAAACTTTAAAAAAAATACACAATGTGTAAGTGGTAAGGTCATATTTTAAATGTTATTGGTCATATTTTAATGTTTTTAGATCATAAATGCATGTATATATCCAATTTTTTAGGTCATAGAAATCTTCCCCCTTGTAATAATATTAAACCACCCCGTGCTCTGTTTTCATATTATGACAGGAGATTCAGTTCAAAGAGTATTCCATACGCATACTGTAGAAACTCAACATTCCTGTTCTGGCTGCTTCCTGATATACGTTGCCATAGTAACTTAACTTCGTCGCATAATGTAATACACCTAAAATATCTCTGTTAGAAATAACATAAGCATAAAGGTAATGTAGGGTAAGCACCTTCACTTCCCGATTCGTTGAAAGAATACAAAGTTGAATGACATCTAGAGCAGATGTTTCAAGGTGAACAGTTGAGAAGATTTGTTGCACGTGTAGAAATGAGGGCACAGTTGAACAATTAAAATATAAATCCACGTGCACTCAGTGTTTATCGTATCATAAAATACAACATTACGCAACGAACCTATAATGATATTTATTAAGGCACAAGTAACATATTGAGTCTTTAAATCTAAAATTAAAAAAACTCTTATAACTTAGATTTTCATCCCTTTTAAAATAGATCTTTCTTTTGGTACCTACTACTATCATGATGATTTATTTTTAATTATTATGCTTACTTTTTATATCAATTATTATTATTGATTAATTATTCATTTATTCAAGAAATTTAACCTATTATTCAATAAATCAACTATAGCTACTCTAACAGAAAAGTAACCTCAACACCTGAATAATTGTATTTTATTGTGTTGCATGGTGGATATTTAACAACATAACATTTATAATGAATACAATAAGAAATTAATCGATCTACAAGTTTTAAAAAATCGTGAGTTAGGCATCTATGGCAATGAAATTGAACTCAAAACAATATACCGGTATGTTCCATATTGTTATACATTTGGCCCAAAGTTTAATAGAAGTACTCACGCATTATTCGATAAGGTGTTGGTCCGTATTAATCAGCAAACTCACCTGTAACAAACAGAAAAGAAAATATAAGCATTGTACATCTTCACCCACAAAAACTCATTTAATGTTCAAATAGCGAGCTTTCCAGCATTTATTCTTGAACTGTTGGTCAGTTAAATCCCAATTAATAAAAAGATTATGGCAATTGAAGTGGACTTTTGGAGGCGGTCTGCAGAGATATCTAGACGAGAAAAAGTCACAAATGAAATCATCAGGAAGAAAATGGATGTCACAAATTCTATCACTGATTTTGTAGAAGAAAAACAGCTCTCATGGTATGGACATACAAAAAGGATGTCAGAGGAGAGACTACCACGGAGGATTATGGAATGGGAACCACCAGGAAGGAAGAAAAGACGGAGACGGCCGACAACATGAATGCAAGGAATTCAGACATCAATTAGAAGAAGAAATATTAAAGAGAATTTATGGACCGATAGACAGAAATCGAGAAAGAAAATCAAATTGGATACGTAATCTTGGTTTGACACTTAACTTCTACCTTAATATGAGACAAATATAAGGTAGAAGTTAAGTGTCGACTAAAATCAGGAAATGCTTGTTTTTATGCAGTTCAGAAAATCTTATCTTCTCGTCTTCTGTACAGAAATCTAAAAATATACATTTATAAGACAATTAACCTGGAAGTTGTATTGTATGGATGTGAGACATGGTCGCTTACTCTTCGGGAAGAACATAATCTGAGAGTGTTCGAAAACAGGGTGCTTAGGAACATCTTTGGGCCTAAGAGAGATGAAAATGGGAACTGGAGAAAACTGTATAACGACGAGCTTCATAACCTGTACTCTTCTCCGAATATAGTAGGGGTAACTAAATCACGGAGGAAGAAATGGGCTCGACATGTTGCACGCATGGCGGAGGAAAGACATCTAAAAAATATAGACTGGGAGACCCGAAGGGAAAAGACCACTTGGAAGACCTAGACGTAGGTGGGAAGACAATATTAGGTTGGATTTAAGAGAAGCAGGGTGTGCGAGGGATGGTTGGATGGAGTTAGCACAGATTAGGGTTGAATGGCGGGCTCAGGTAAGCGTGGCAATGAACCTTCGGGTCCCATAAAATACATAACATTCCTTTAGCTTGCTTAGGAATTGTCTATTACCATTGAGTAAGTAAGTAATTGTAGTTTTTGGAATCCTTCCTAGAGGGGAAGAAAATGCCTCATTGTCTTAGTTTATCTGTAGCAAGTAAATAATTTAATTTAATATAATTTATCCTTATCTTCAAGTCAGACAATACTTTTACGTTTGTGTGGGTGGATATAGTGGATAAGCTGTCTTACAATCATTTCGATTCATATCAACCTTTTTTGGATTACCTTATAATGTTCTTTGCCCAACATCCTTGAAAATACAATGTTAAGCCTATTAATGACAAATTTATTACGTCTGAAATGATAAGACTTCTCAAGACTGGAATGACACATTGGTTAGAAAGGAAGCATGACTGATCTTAATCTGCTGATAACGTTCATATAAACGTGCCTTTCAGCTATCTTGATAATGATAAGAAGGAACACACCTACAAGAAATGCCTGAATGAATCATCATACGTATTACAAGTATAATGACATTAATGACCAAGGTTGCGGGATCGATGGCATTTATGTATGCACAAATGTAACAGGCCAGTGTCTATAGATTTACAGGCATAAAGAACTCCTGCCGGACAAAATTCCGGCAGCTGGCGACGGTCACAAACCTAAGTTGCAAAGGCCTATCCGAGAATATTATAGGAGAAAAATTTCTCCAACACTGGGACTTGAATCCAGGACCTTTGGTTATCCGCTCCAATGCTCTACCAACTGAGTTAAGCCAGAGTTCACTTCACAGAGCCAGATGGAACCTCTCTCCTATGACTGATTGCCCTAATGGTCTACCTCAAAGACAGACAAGTTATGTCATATGCAGTACTGCGAGGCACACTAAGTAGTGATTTTTGTGACCGGGCTCCCACTGTTTATTGTACAGTTAACATTCAAGATAGATATATAAGCTGATTGCTCTCTCCTAATGGTCTACCTCACAGACTTACAAGTTATGGCATATACTGTGAGGCACACTAAGTAGTGATTTTTGTGATCGGGCTCCTACTGTTATTGTACAGTTGACATTCAAGATAGATATATAGGCCTAAGCATTCATGAACCACAGATTATTGTCTCTGTTGGACATTACATGAGAATATTATAGGAGAAAAATTCCTCCGACAGTGGGATTTGAACCCAGGACTTTTGGCTATTCGCGCCAACGCTCTACCAACTGAGCTAAGCTGGAGTTCATTAGGGCAATCAATTCATAAGAGAGAGGTTCCATCTGGCGCTGTGAATTTAACTCCGGCTTAGCTCAGTTGGTAGAACATTGGCGCTAATAGCCAAAGGTCCGGGGTTCAAGTCCCCGTGTTGGAGGAATTTTTCTCCTATAATATTCTAATGTAATGTCCAACAGAGACAATAATTTGTGGTTCATGATTGCTTATATATATCTATAGTGCCTATCCGTTCCGGATGTTGGTGACCATCATAGCTACCGTATATCACTTTTGTTTGTTCTACAAAGTTCCTCAGTCGTATGTGAAGTCCACGTCCTAAAGTTTATGAGCCAATACGTTCTTCTTCTTCCTCGTCCTCTTTTACCAGGGATCTTTCCTTGAAGAATATTCTGCAGCAGTTTATAGGCTACATATTTCCATTCCTCATTATATGGCCATTGCAGTTTTCTGCATTTTACTGTTTTCAGGACTTCTTTTTCTTTGTTCAGTTTGTGGAGAGTGTCGGTTTTACGAGGGTGGATCGAAAAGTAACGAAGAATATTTTTTTTTACAAAAAGTTTAACAGGTTCAATTACAAACAAATGTACACATGAAGGGACATCTTTTGTATATTTTCTATATCGGATAAGTTTTTCAACACATTTCTTCCATCGTGATACCAGTTTCAAAATACCCTGTTCATAGAAGTCCGTTCGGTTGGAGTACAGCCATATGTGGACTGCTGTTTTCACTTCTGCATCTGACCCAAAGCGTTTACCGGCCAGGTTCTTCTTTATGGGACCAAACAAATTAAAGTCCGATGCGTGCTAGGTCTCGATTGTAACAATCATGCTGATGGTGTCAAACTTCTTCACGTCAATGTTCGTCCCCATGTTGCTGCAGCTGTACGACAGAAAACCAACAAATTTGGTTGGTAGGTGCTCGATCATCCTCCATACTTTCCTATGTTTGGTCCCATGAAAAAATTCCTGGCCGGTAAACGCTTTGCGTCGTATGCAGAAGTGAAAACAGCAGTCCGCAGATGGCTATACTCCAACCGAACGGACTTCTACGAACAGGGTATTTTGAAATTGGTATCACGATGGGAGAAATGTGTTGAGAAACTTGGCGACTATATAGAAAAATAGATCAAAGGTGTCCCTTCATTTGTGCATTTGTTTGTAAAATTTTGCTAAAAAAAATATTGTGCATTACTTTTCGATCCACCCACGATTACTTTTCGTAGTAATTTTATCTGTCCATGGCACTCTGTACAGCCACATCTCAAATGCCTCAACTCGTTCACCCGTCGCCTCGGTCGAAATCCAGGTCTCACTTCCATAGAAAAGAATGGAAAATATATAGGAACGCAGGTATCTTAAATTTTCTTTGGATTGAGAAGTGATGACTCTTGAACACATTAACCATTTTAAAAAATGGCGGCCCCAGCTTTCTCAATACGGATTTTAATTGCATGCGAGTTATCCCTTTGATAGGCCTATACTCTCGAGGTTAAATAACCATGGAATCAACAAAATACAAGTATAATGAACCTCTTAGGTGCTTAATCCTTCTGAATGGTAGTTATAAGCTAATTTCCTCAGACATAAACTCAGGCACGAGAGGGTGAAACAATTGAATGCGCACTCTCGCAATTCTACGTGGGTTTGAGAAGCAAGAAAATCTTTTTGTGTAAGCGTAGTGTAGAAAAAGTCATACGAATGTATCACATATTTCTTTGAAGGGCTGATATTGAACGTTCGCCGGCGTGGTCTTGTGGTTAGCGTTACTGACTACAGATCCGTCGGCCCGGGTTCGATTCCCGGTACCTCCTCGGATTTTTCTGAGGTAGGGATATCTGGCAATGTGCACTCAGCCTCGTGATTCCAAACTGAGGAGCTACTTGATAGAGAAGTAGCGGCTCCGGTCCAGAAAACCACCATTAACGGCCGTGGGTGTCGGCATGCTGACCACATGCCCCCCAATCCTGCCGTCTGCCGTCTGCCCCCCCCCAATCCTGCGGGAGATGATGCAGCGGTCGGGTGGTAGGCCAAGTCCTTCCGGGGATGTAGCGCCACGGAGTTTAGTTTAGCTGATATTGAACAACTTTCTAAGGGACACTCTAAGTTGGAAAGTCACCCTTAAAGTCGACTGTAAAAAGGATCAGATAAAGATACTTGCATCTATGAGTTGGCAATGTTAGAAAGCCACTTTGGTTTGGTTACGAAATATTAACAATTGACAACTGCATATCTTTGGCTAGATTACGTCTTATTTATGAGAAGTTGTAAATATTTGACGATATTAATCCAGATAGCAGATAAAGTAATGCATAGATCAATATATTAAGGACGCTAGTGATATCTCCCCTGTACATCTGCAGTCATGGCTTCGATAGGACTAACAAAAGGCTTCCTATGTGTTCTACTGGTAAGTTAAGTTTGTATTATTATTGGGATGCTGACATGAGAAAATCTAATTAATAAATTCTTTTATCCCTGTTAGTTAGTTTTATTTGAATTACATAGAACAGTGTTTATCATGATACATAATTATCAAACATTTCTTAAATATTTATTACATTTAAGTTTATCAAATTGATTTATAAATATTACATTTCAATATATAATTAAGTATCAATATAGTAAACGATATGTCTTATATTTTAATATTCTTATATTAAAATGTAATATGATTGTTTAATATTCTTACATTTTAATATTTTATTTTTTATGCTACAATATTAAAATGTTTTCGATTTTAAACACGATATATTTTATAATTCTTCACTATTCCTATACATTTAAACATTTTACATAAACATTTTTACTATAGCCTAAGTTGAAAATCAATCTGTATTAACTAGTAATTTATTTATTTAAAGTCATTGATTGTACTACATTATATTATGACATAGGGCACGTCACAAAATTAACATTGTAACACAACGAAATTATTAAAAAATCACAAATATGGTCAGTGTAAATAATAAAAATAATAGTTAAACAAAAACTAAACTCCTCGCGCTACATCCCTGAAGGTACAAAGCCTACCACCCGATCGCTATTTAAGAGCAAACTATAATAAAGTAATGTAACTACGTAGTTTTAAATTAAAATGTTTACTTCGGTTTTATTGAGTTAACTATTTTTCTACAGTATATTGTAAATATTTTCAGAATGTACTTTCAACATTGTTTTCATTTAGTCTCATGTATTATTTAGTTTTCTTTTTCTTTAGTATTTTAGATACACTGTATTTACCTTTTTAATCAAGTTAATTTTTTTATTTGTTTCTACCAGAGTGGTAGAGGAGGTCTTATGACCTTAACTCCGCCAGGTTAAATAAATAAAACAAAACATAAAAGCAGTTGTCAAACAATCTTTTTTATTCTTTACAGTTGCATGATGTTGAACTTTTTATTCATTTGATGGAATAATTTATTATAAAGGCATACGTAACACACTGTTTAGAAAGCTTTTTTTGTTAGTTATATTTATGTGAAATCTTTATTTTGCATTGTGTAGTATTTATGTGGGGTACGCCGTAGCGTAGTGGTTGAGGCGCGGCGCTACAAACCGGAAGGTCGCGGGTTCGATTCCCGATGAGGTCATTGGAGTTTTTCAATTGGCCTAATCCTTCAGGTGGCACTATGGCCCTGGGGTCGACTCAGCCTCTAACAGAAATGAGTACCAGGAGCAATCCTGGGGGTAAAGGCGCCGGTGCGTAAGGCTGACAACCTTACCACCTTCATGTGCCGACTGTCTAAAAATCCGGGAGCCTCAACCTCCTGGAACTCTCTGGGCCTCCATGGTCTGTAATAGGGAACACTTTACCTTTACCTTTAGTATTTATGTATTTCACAATTATTGATTATGAAGAAAAAGTTAGTGTTTCTTGTCATTTTAAAATAAATATCAGTGATTTGTTTAGCCTATATGTATAATTTTTTGTTATATATAAAAAAATCAACGATATTTGTCATTCAAAAAATTACAGAAAACACTAACCTCATATATATAGAGTGGAAGAATTTTAAGCTGTAGAAAAATGAATCTACATTAGAATCTCTGTCTTGTTTTAGTAAGAATTCATAATATTCGTTTTTGCTAGTAAATACAACGTGGTGATGAACCCCAAATTAAAATTGAACGCAAACGTGCAAAATATCCACACTTAGTGACTTTAAATAAATATAATGTATTATTGCTGATATAAACTGAACATAAATTACAAAATAAAGTAATACACATACAAAAATAAAATGAAAAAATTATATTATGGAAACAGTTTTATAAAAGAAACTTTTTGAGTATGTTCTTAAATGATTATTTTTTGTGATGCGATGAGAAAAGGGAATGAATTAAATATTTTAGAACGCAAGTATTATGGAGATTGGTATTATTATTATTATTATTATTATTATTATTATTATTATTATTAATCTGCAGTCCGTAGAGCACAGTAATACCATAGACTTCGCCTAGAATAAAATGGATATAAACAATATGAGGTCTGGCCTCATCCTTCTGTTGGCACTATGGCCCTGGGGTCGACTCAGCCTCTAACAGAAATGAGTACCAGGAGCACTCCTGGGGGTAAAGGCGGCTGGTGCACAAGGCAGACAACCTTACCACCTCCACGTGCCGAATGTCTAAAATCTGGGATCCTCAACTTCCTGGAACCCTCTGGGCCTCCATGGCCTGTATAGGGATCGCTTTACTTTACCTTTACACACACACCTAAGCAAGGAAATAAGCCTACGAACCTTTAGCAATCATCCACGATTTTTATGAGTGTTATGTAGCCTACATTGTGTTCTCTTCTCTCATTTCCAGCTGTCTATCAATGTTCTACAAGTCACTCTGTCGTCTGAAGTAAAACAGGACGACCTCAGGTGGTGGTGGCCTTGGTGGCCAGGAAGGACAACAACTACACCGCGACCAACTACAACTTCCCCCTACACTACAACAGAACATCCAACAACTCAAACGTATTCAACAAGTATTCCCTCTTCACCGGAGTATTCAACCAGATATCCCTCCTCACCGGAGTATTCAACCAGATTTCCGACCTCACCGGAGTATTCAACCAGATATCCGACCTCACCGGAGTATTCAACCAGATATCCCTCCTCGCCGGAGTATTCAACCAGATATCCGACTTCACCGGAGTATTCAACCAGATATCCGACCTCACCAGAGTATTCAACCAGATATCCCTCCTCACCTGAGTATTCAACCAGATATCCCTCCTCACCGGAGTATTCAACCAGATATCCCTCCTCACCGGAGTATTCAACCAGATATCCGACCTCACCAGAGTATTCAACCAGATATCCCTCCTCACCTGAGTATTCAACCAGATATCCCTCCTCACCGGAGTATTCAACCAGATATCCCTCCTCACCGGAGTATTCAACCAGATATCCGACCTCACCAGAGTATTCTACCAGATATCCGACCTCACCTGAGTATTCAACCAGATATCCGTCCTCACCGGAGTATTCAACCAAATATCCCTCCTCACCGGAGTATTCAACCAGATATCCCTCCTCACCGGAGTATTCAACCAGATATCCGACCTCACCTGAGTATTCAACCAGATATCCGTCCTCACCGGAGTATTCAACCAGATATCCCTCATCACCGGAGTATTCAACCAGATATCCCTCATCACCGGAGTATTCAACCAGATATCCGTCCTCACCGGAGTATTCAACCAGATATCCGACTTCACCTGAGTATTCAACCAGATATCCGTCCTCACCTGAGTATTCTACCAGATATCCGTCCTCACCTGAGTATTCAACCAGATATCCGACCTCACCAGAGTATTCTACCAGATATCCGACCTCACCTGAGTATTCTACCAGATATCCGTCCTCACCTGAGTATTCAACAAGATATCCCTCCTCACCGGAGTATTCAACAAGATATCCGACATCACCTGAGGATTCAACCAGTACACCGGAATATTCAACAGGATATCCGACAACAACAAGCAAGCCTTTGATAACGACTCCAGAGGAAACGTCTACTCCAGATAGTCCAACAACTCCATCATACACAACAACAGATGATAACAGACCATTTCCTCCCCGACCAGAACATAGTACTTTTACAAAAATAACCAGAACGACCAAGTATGAAACTATTACTTTGATTGGCAGACCTTCTAATGGATTCCACGCAAGCTTACTAGGAGAAAACAGCGATGAAGATAAGGAAAACGAAAAAGAGAACAGAGACTAAAACATTATGCAACGAGCCTATAATGGCGTTTATTAAGATTAGTTCGTTTATGAAAGGAGAAACGAGAATATCAAAATTTTTATACGAGTAGGCAACTTGCATACGACTATTTTTGTTCGACCATAATTAGTCTAAGGGCCGATTGTATAAACATCACTGACTGGAGATCAATTATGATCTAAGATCAGAAAATGATCTAAGTTCAGACTGGAATCGTATTGTATAACACTGATCTAAGGTCAACTAATCGAAGTTCAATTTGGATCCTAGTTCATACATGAACGCTTGGCAACATCGCAGAAACAGCTGAGTATCGCGAGGCGAGAGCATTGTTACTCTGTTTTCCTTTGTATTCACACCGTGTGCTATGCGAAAGGAAGGGAAAATATGATCGAAATTAATATTATAAATTAAATTATAATTAAATTATAAGCAGAAAAAGGATCGTTCCCAATTGAAATTGTCTTGGGAAAATATAAAGATATTATAGAATCCAAAAAGACGGATGCGATAATATCTGTGCAAGAGCAAAATGCGGTGACAAATGTTCTTGTAATTTCATTCCTGGCGTTATAAATCGGCTTAAAATTTTCACGGCTAAGGACGAGAATTCCTGTGTTTAAGGTTAAGAAAGCTGCATGAAATGGCGAAGATTGATAATTTCGTATTAGTTGCAATCGTGGTGCAAGGGTTATTTTCGTATTATAGTAATTAGTGCAACATAATAATAACGACAGGTTATACTGTAGAGTTATGTTACACTGCATTATAAGGAGCCTAAAACATAGCATATATACGCACAACTACTATATAGCTAGAAATGTATGAACAACTGCGTTATAGCTAGAAATGTATGAAGTTGTCTATTGTGTATTTTCTTTATATTTATCGTAACCACACAGGTAGGCCTAATATTATGTTTATAATGAGCTAATCTTATATCTCAAATACGAAAACAGCCCCTTGAACTGAGATCAGCTAGTTTGATCGGAGAAATTTCTCCAGTCAAAATTGATCCAAGTTCAGTGCGAATTGATCTCAGATTAGCGTTTATACAACAAAAATTTCCGAGTTCAGCGTGAACTGAGATCAGTTTAGTCTCTGATCCAAGATCAAACTGTTTATACAATCGGCCCTAAATGTTTAATATAGATACATGCATATTCATTCATAACCCATGGATAGAGACATGCAAAAGGTGTGTTTATTATTTGGTCAAAAGTGGTGTTATTTTCCCCCAAAAGTGGTGTTATCCTTTTTAATAAAAGCGGTATTATTTTCCCCAAAAGTAGAGTTATTTTTTACAAAAATCTGAGTTATTTTTAATACAATTTTACTAATTGTTGAGTTAAAGAATGATTTCTAGAAACAAAACACTGGAGCGAGTATCTGAGATACCTCAGGTTATTTAACTTTCAAATAAAAAAATAACCATTGCAGCCAAATTCTTTTTCAAGTATTTTCTCCAGTCAGTCGGAACACTGGGCCCGGGAGGCTTGGGTCGCTTAAATCCTAAAAGGGAGAGGTAGAACTACGATAAAGAAATAAAGAAAGTCGGAACACTGTTGTAGAAGGATCATTTAAAACTGCAATAAACTCTCGATTATCAGTGTTAATTGGGACCTTGACATGTACCCAATACTTGAAAAACACAGATAATTCAAATGTCAGAATTAATCGAGTGCAAGATTTTGAATTTCCTTCACTTAATTTCGAATTTCCCGCACTTTGTACCCATTTTGTGAATATGACGAAATTAAGTGCGGGAAATTGAAAACCTGACAAAATAAAAGTGCGGGAAATTAGAAATTAAGTGTGGGAAATTCAAAATTAAGTGCAGGAAATTTCAAATAAGTGTGGGAAATTCAAATTTTCGCGCATGGTTAAGCCACCCACGGGTAATCGGGAGTTGACTGTATACTCAGGAAGGCGTCAAAATGTAAAAATCGCTGTTTTAATTTTTAAAACCTTAAAATTCGCGTATTTTAAGGAAACGCTAAAAAAAATTGGGCATTACATGATAATATTATAGGAGAAAAATTCCTCTGACACTGGGATTTCAACCTAGGACCTTTGGTTATCCGCACCAATGCTCTACCAATTGAGCTAAGCCAGAGTTCACTTCACAGCGCCAGATGGAACCTCTCTCCTAGGTCTGTTTAAATTTTTATATTTTATATTCACTCAAACAAAAGCAACGAACCCGCCATGCCCCACTAAGCCTTCTACGAGTCATAGTGTCGATTAAATCAAAGCTACCTTTTGGTTGTTTTCTTGAAACCAACGGATTTTCACAACACGAATTTAGTTCATTTTAGTTTGATATTAAAATTAACACGAACATAATTAACATTATTTTAAATGCAGTTGTTTATTACGTAATTTTCAGCTCCTACTCTCAAGGATTCAAGATCGTTTCGTGTTCGATAACAATCGTTACCACACCGAAACGAAATGAAAAACAGTGTTGAAATGAGTGTCATGATACCGTTACGTCACACGTAATAAGCGGATTATAATATGGTTGAACAAAAAGTACAATGTCTGTATTATATTTTATCTAGACTATCTATATTATATTTTCCGATATTTTCGATATTTTTTTATTAGCTCTCTAGGGCATATGTTAACTTTTAGTATTACAGTAGGCCATGGTTACTGTTATGACTCGAAATGATCTTCATTTGTCAGTACTTTATGTATAGTAATACCCAAGTATAGACTTTATTAGACTCCTTGGAACTAATTCCGATAATGTTTATGTTTACGACAGTGTTTTTATGGGCTTTTGTAAAAACCTTAATTGCATACTTAGGTCATTTTTCTCTAATGATGTCAGATTCAGCTCGAAGTGTAAAATGTAGGCCTATGTAATGTATACAAGTTTATAAATGTAATATAAATAAAATATTTCACATCAACAAAGTGCAGTTCATTGTGTCATAGCTTTTGTGTACTGTGTCTGAGTAGACGTACTACATTCTACAATGGAAAATCATTAAAAAAAACCTTTAGCTAGCACGAATTGCTCGTTCATTTATATTATTTTAATAGGATAAGAGAATTTTACTCTAAAAAAAAAGTCGTATTAAGTATTAATTGAGTACCGTATTCAGTTTGTATAAAAAAATCACATTTCCACATGAGTCCCTGCGATTACACGAAGAATGTCTTATGTGTACAGTATTCGTTTTCTGTCCAGATCCACCCCAAACACTCTGTCCTTCACTCGTCCCACAAAAAATAAAATCAGGTAAACTGATGTAACAAAGTGCCAGTATGTTTTGGTTTAATCAGTTATGACTGCAATTATGATGTGCAGAATATGTTTTTTTTTAAATTGATTTCCAAGTTAAGCTCCAGATTTATTCATTAAGCAGGGCTTACGGGAGAAGAAAGGTCTACCATCTCGGCCACCTGGGTCATTTTAACGGTCTAGTTGGATAAGCGCATGTAAATCAATATGTTTTTTGTCATAGCTACCTGTATTTTAATTTCCAAGGCCTTACGAGATCACAGTAAAACAATAGGCTATGTTGTCAAGATAACTGATTTTCATTTTTTTTATAAATTCTTTCGAATACGTATATTACCATAAAATAGGCACTAAATTGAGCATTACTCCGAAACAGGTCAACCGATTTTATCCATTATGAATAGATGTCTTCCCATGGACATTATAAATGTGTATACCAAGTTTCATAAAAATCCGGTAAAGCGTATTTGAGTTACCGCGTCTTTAAAATATACACTAAATTGGGTTTTACTCCGGTACCGGTCTACCGATTTGGTCCAATATCAGTAGACGTCTTTCCACGTACATTATAAATGGGTATAAAACATTTCAGGAAAATCCAATAAAGCATATTTGAGTTATCGCGACTTCTTATATATTAACATAAAAACACTAAATTGGGAATTATTCCGGTACTGGCCAACCGATTTGGTCAAATATCAATAAACGTCTTCCCATGGACATTATAAATGCGTATACGAAGTTTCATAAATATCCGATAAAGCGTATTTGAGTTATTGCGCCTTTAAAGTAGACACTAAATTGGGTTTTACTCCGGTACCGGTCAACAGATTAGGTTCAAATTCAATAGGGCACTTCTCATGGACGTCATAAATGGGTATACCAAGTTTCATGGAAATCCGCTACAGCGTATTTGAGTGATGGCGCCTTTCTATTAGAAAGGCGCCATAATCTATTAAAATAGGCACTAAATTGGGCATTACTCCGGTACCGGTGAACCGATTTGGTTCAATATCAATAGGGTTCTTCCCATGGACATTATAAATGTGTTTTCCAAGTTTCATGAAAATCCGAAAAAGCGTATTTGAGTATTTGACGGACAGACAGACGGACAGACATTTTTTCGTCCACCACATAATCTCATAAAGTACCATACTCTCACTTAATAAATCCAAGAGCGTATGTTAGGGAATGAAAGCCAATGCACAGGTGTCTATACCAAAATGTCCGAATTTTTGGGCCAATTCATTTTTAGGTCTGACTTGTCTAGTGGGCACAAAAGGGGGGATTTCGAATGATAACTTCTGTAGTACCCATCGGAAAAGTTACATATTAGGAAAAAAAATCTATTTACTGTTATTATAATCTATTTACTGTTACTCAAAAGTCGGGCATTTCGATTTAGACAACCTAGCCTATATATCCTTCCTTAAGTTCACAAAAAATTGCAATATATATATATATATATATATATATATATATATATATATACACACACATATATATCTTTATCTTTTCTTTTTATTAAACTTGTTTATGTATACTCCTTTTAGCTAGGAGGCCACATGAGAAGTTCGGAATGTGTGTATACACAGTAGGGTTGGCCATGGAATTATTGATTGTCAATTGTTTCTATTATTGGTCTATTTTATGGATTAAATTTCAACTTATAGGTTAAGTGGATATGATACAGAATGAAATGGTGAGGATGATTCATGGTTTGTAAATATCCAATTCAGCATTTGCCTTTACGACTGGGGAAACCATAAAAAAAACCCATGTCAAGTTGGCCGGCCACGGGATTTGAACCTGGGACTTCCCGAATGTGGCCATGTTTGGTAGTTTAATAGTATATTGCGATACAAGTGCCGTAAGCGGTGCATACGGATCGAGGAAAGAGTTTTTTCAATTTCCGAGATCCGTTATGCGCTTACGGAACGAGTATTGCATGCTATTTTTTGCACGATGATTATTTATATCAATTTAATTACATTAATTGAGATATTAGCTGAAAATATTATGTTTATACACTATTGAAGATGGATGTTATATTTTCAGAAAGTGATTCGCATGTGTTTGTTGTTATGGGAACCGAATATTTGACCTGTTAAAGTCGCCACAAACTAGGGGACCTTGGTTCCGGTGTTCGATAAAGGCTTGTATTATGATGGTTTTACTTACGGCACATGTGCCTTTTGAAATTGATTTCTTTTGTTTTCATGACAACCAGATTGCGTGTGGGAATGTCAACTTACGATCCACGGCAACAATATTCGTAAGTACCACTGAATAGTTACATCGTGCAAAAAAATATTTAAATAAAAAAAGAATTCGGCTAACTTCACTGTAATTGAAAACTGTCAATTATGTGTGACCAGAATGTGTTCTCTTTGGCGGGTGTGATTACACTCTGTGACATGCAAAGAAGTCAGGTGGCATCGATTAATTGGCAAGTGCGTAACCACATCAATCCCTACAAATCCCATTACACACTCTAACGTTAGTAACGATGCCTATTATATTTCGATATTCCCTGGCATTACGCATTAATCAGTTGTACTGAGCTTTGATAATTGAATGTACATTAATGATGGCAATTAGTAATTTATGTGAGTGCTAAGTGACGCTTTTAATGAAGCTAGTTTACTTCATTATTATGGTGAAATAATTTATATAAACACAAACGATTAAACTGCAATATAATGAAAAAAACTGTACGATTATATAACATTAAATTTAATTGGGACGTTTTGATGTTTCGTGATTAATTTCCGATCTATTTTCTCATTATCATGCTTTAAATAATGAGTGTGAACTCACATTTTATACTTTTTACTAGCATGTGCCCGCGGCTTCGCCCGCGATAATTATTTCAAATATTAAAAATTAAGAGCATAATAGTTAAATCATTATATTTATTAACACCTAAATCACGTGGACTACATACCACGATTAGATAGCATCGCCTGGTAATAGAGACCTCAGATTCGAGTTCCTTGGTCCAGAAAACCCCTGTATAGTGAGTTTCGTCCAAATAAAACAATGCGAAAGTTTAATTTCCAAGATATGACAAAAATAGACAAAGCCAACTGTAATTGTCAAACTTCCATTTAATTTAATTCCAAACCCATCTGAAACCCACTGGCAACAATATGTTTTAATGTCAAATGTGATTCGGATTCGATAATTCTGTGTAAAAAGGGATTAAGTATTCTCAAAAACACTTGATTTTTGGCATTTAAAATCAGAATTTTTCAAAATCCTTTCTTAGTGAGCACCTACATTATGAAACGAAGGTACTGTCAAAATTCCAAGTCTCTACCTGTTATAGTTTGGGCTCTACGTTGATTCCTGTCAGTCAGGACAAAGCCTTTTATATATATAGAGATTACCAAACATTAACAAATCATACATAATTATGTACAGTCGGTCAAATAAAAAACGTCGGGACTCGTATGCTGTTAAAATTAAAGTTTTGACGCATTAGTTCACAAGTTTCCTATAAAAAACACAAAATACAGGTCATTTTCGGAACATATGAGGCCATGCGGCAGGAGGGAAAATATGAACAAGGAGGGAAAAAATGAAAATCGCGGAAAGCTCAACACACGATATTCAACTTAATGCATTGTCATAATTCATTTTGCTTTGTGTCATCGCCACATACAAATGCTAACGTGAGAGAAAGTGTAGTTAGGGCTGTAATTGACCTGCATTTTTCGGTCTCTGAAGCAGCGAGAAGGTTCCATATTTATGAAAGAGCAGCTCAGAGGAGGGAACTTGACTATAATGCGACCGGAAGTTTTCATAGCAAACGTTGATCTGGCCGGACGCGTATTTCGATGCTAAGATTGGTTGCAGAAGTTGAGCGTAAGTTATTGATTTTGCACTAGAAGTACCGGTATTATAAAATAAAATCTTAAAAAAATGCTCCCTGAATAAACATATTCCTCGCGAATCTATTAGGCCTAATTATTAATATTATAAAAATTTGCAACCAAGAATATGGCGGATTTGAGGCATATAGCCACAGCCTTCTATACATGTTTGTTTTGGAACAAAACTGACTAAATAATCAAGAAAATACATGGATAGACAAGAGGCGTGTGTGAACCTAACCTTAAGTCTTCCTGTACATGCGCATATGCTCGTTCGTGATACTTAATCAAATACCGCCCGACGTTTTTTATTTGACTGACTGTACTTTCTTCTAAAGGTGATTAAAGCTCGTGTTTAGGGGCTGCAATTATCGTATCTCTTAATAAGAAAAAACGGAGAAATTTACAAATGTATACAAAAAATTAATAAAAAAAGTATTCCCTATACAGGCCATGGAGGCCCAGAGGGTTCCAGGAGGTTGAGGCTTCGGCACATGAAAATGGTAAGGTTGTCAGCCTTATACACCGGCCGCCTTTGCCCCCAGGATTGCTCCTGATATTCAGCTCTGTTAGAGGCTGAGTCGACCCCAGGACCATATTGCCACCAGAAGGATTAGGCCAGTTGAAATACCCCAACGACCTCATCGGGGATCGAACCCGCGACCTTTCAGTTTGTAGCCCTGTGTTTCAACCACTACGCTACGACGTACCCCTCAAAAATGAATATGGGGGAGGAATGAAGGTTGTAAGTAATGTTTTGAGCAAAACTATATAGGCCTATTTTGTTGGCTTTTCAATATGAAATTATCGACGGCTTCGATTCTGTGACATCACCCTGGTCGATTCGTTTGTTTATAATATCAATACACGCAGTCATATGAAATTTTTAACCTAGACGGAAGAAGGATAATTAAAATAGGCCTAAATGGGCAAACATTGATCAATTTGTACGGAAGTCACTAGGCAGGAGTGAGAACTCCTTGGCTAGACAACTCGAATCTGATGTCGTTTTTTGCAAGCGACGCTTTCTAATCGTGGAATGCATATTTACAAATATAACTACATATATTATACATTATCACATAGCCTATTCAATATATTTTTTTTTAAATTTTGGCGTTACCAGGAATCGTTTCAAATTTTTCTGCAGGTAAGTCATTCCAATCCTGAACCCCTCTATTTAAAAAAGAAAATTTGGCAATATTTGTTCTCTGAGATCTACCCCTGATTTTATGTTTGTGATCCTTCCTACTTTTGTAATCTGGTTCTTTAATTTTGCTCTGAAGCTCTTCCCATGTCGGTTGTTTCGTGTATACATACATTTTAATCTATTTATTTTCCTTCTAAATTCTAAAAATTTCCACCACAGTGTTATGTTGCATTAATCGTTTAGTTTATGAATGATTCGCGTGTAAGTGTTAATAAATATAATGTTTTAATTATTATGCTGTAATTTTTAATCTAAGAATTAATTATCGTAGGCGAATCCACGGGTAACTGCTAGTAAAAAGCGTAATCTCTATATATATAAGAGGCTTTGTCCTGACTGACTGACTGACTCAACGCAGAGCCTAAACTATAATAGGTAGGGACTTGGAATTTTGACAGTACCTTCGTTTCATAATGCAAGTGCTCACTAAGAAAGGATTTTGCTAAATTTTTATTTTAAATGCCAAAAATGAAATGTTTTTGAGAATACTTAATTCCTTTTTACATAGAATTATCAAATCCAAATCACAGTTCGCATGACAACATATTGTTGCCAGTGGTCTCAGATGGGTTTGGAAATAAATGAAAAGGGAGTTTAACAAATTAGAGAAACTATGAATATAATTCATGTTATAAATAAATATTAAAGAATGAAACCCACGAAAGTAATGCAGTCACATAACTTTCTCTACCCTGGACATAGAGAAAACAATACGAGATATGGTAATGTGTATATTATTATATCGCTGGTTCATGTAGAGAGAAGTGTGAAAGTGATATTGCATTTCTGTTTAATTTCATGCCCAAAACGGTTTTATGGTAACACGAGAGTGAGAAATAAAATATTCCGCAAAGGCAATACAATTTTATGTTACCGGAATTTCTGTTTCTTCTTATTTGAACTTCTATCAGGCTTGCTGTGTTCAAGCGATGGTATGTAAAATTCTGCATCCTCTATGAGCCAAAAAAAGCTGTACCAATCGTTTTCTGAGGGAATAGTTTGAGTGTGATAAGTCGTTCTTCCCATTTCAAATACTAAATACCTACATAATGACCTATAATTTAAGAATCAAAAGTCCTTCATAAGATAATTTTAAATTACAAAATAAAAAACCCGGGCCTTTTAAGCTAGTAAAATATAAAACAAAGATGAAGAGTCAGAACCAATTCAGAAAGTGTATAAGAAGTGCAATATTTTCCTTACGACGCAAAGTATTCGATATTACACATAAAAGATAGTTATCTAGAGAATCGTTTCGTGGGGCGAAAAAAAGTAAACTAAAATTCAGAATTTATATAAATGTCTCTCCGAATGACATCAAAGGAAATAACAATATGATGTGTGTGACGTAGCAATTCAAGATATGAGAATGAATGTCATTGAATAAGCGACGCAGAAACAAGAGAAAGGCAAGGTTTAAGGATAGAGGCATAGACTGAAAGTTACAGTTATGCCTCTCAGATAAGATGTTGTATAGAGCTTTCACAACGAGAACGGAGAATCCAGTTCAGTAAGCTCCAATTTATTCATCTCCTTTGTATTGTACAGGAGAGACGGAAACTTTATCTTATATACCTGTAGTTATGAAGTTACCATAACAACCTATGCGTTCATTTTTATTTTTTTATATTGATTTATTAAGTGCCAGTATGGTACTTTATGAGATTGTATGGGGAACGAAAATATGTCTGTCCGTCTGTCTGTACGCGGCATAACTCAAATACGCTTATTCGGATTTTCATGAAACTTGGAAAACACATAATGTTCATGGGAAGAACCCTTTTGATATTGAACCAAATCGGTTCACCAGTACGGAAGTAATGCCCAATTTAGTGCCTATTTTAATAGATTATATTAGAAAGGCGCTATAACTCAAATACGCTGTATCGGATTTCCATGAAACTTAGTATAGGAATTTATGACGTCCATGAGAAGTACCCTATTGAATTTGAACCTAATCTGTTGACCGGTACCGGAGTAAAACCCAATTTAGTGTCTATTTTAAAGGCGCAATAACTCAAATACGCTTCATCGGATTTTATTGAAACTTGGTGTACGTATTTATAACGTCCATAAAAAGAAGCCTACTGATATTGGACCAAATCGGTTGGCTGGTATCGCAGTAATGGCCAATTCAGCGCCTATTTTATGGTAATATATTAGAAAGAATTTATCAAATGCAAATAAGTTCTCATGAAAACATATTGTTTTACAGTGTTCATGTAGGGCTTTGGAAGTTGCAATACAGTTAGCTATGACAAATAACACTAACCACATATTCCTTCACATACGCTTATGAAACTGCACCTTGGTGCCAGAGGTACCGATGTGCCAGAATGCTTTTGTTTAATCAGTGATAATTGCAATTATGATATGCAGAAAATAACTCAAATACGCTGTATCGGATTTCCATGAAACTTAGTATACGCATTTATGACGTCCATGAGAAGTACCCTATTGAATTTGAACCTAATCTGTTGACCGGTACCGGAGTAAAACCCAATTTAGTGTCTATTTTAAAGGCGCAATAACTCAAATACGCTTCATCGGATTTTATTGAAACTTGGTGTACGTATTTATAACGTCCATAAAAAGAAGCCTACTGATATTGGACCAAATCGGTTGACTGGTATCGCAGTAATGGCCAATTCAGCGCCTATTTTATGGTAATATATTAGAAAGAATTTATCAAATGCAAATAAGTTCTCATGAAAACATATTGTTTTACAGTGTTCATATAGGGCTTTGGAAGTTGCAATACAGTTAGCTATGACAAATAACATTAACCACATATTCCTTCACATACGCTTATGAAACTGCACCTTGGTGCCAGAGGTACCGATGTGCCAGAATGCTTTTGTTTAATCAGTGATAATTGCAATTATGATATGCAGAAAATAAGTTGTTTCTTTAATCGTTTTCCGAGTTAAGCTCAAGATCGATTCATTAAGCAAGGCTTACGGAAGAGCCAAATTTTATTAATTTAATGACCCCTCAAAAATAAAAGAAAGTTGTCGCCAATCTTCGTGTCACATCCTCAGAAGCTACCTGACTCATAGTTCTGGAGCTAAGCTGTTCACATGCACATACAGACATGTTTCTGAAAATAGTACATTTGGATTCAGGGAACTTTTGTTAAAAACTCAACTTCGAATCTGGGGGTCGAAAACAATACTTTCTCTACATATAGTACATATGATACGGTGAGAGGAAGGTAAAAAAATAAAATAAAATATAAAAAATAAAACTAAAAGATAGCGCCGTCATCTATATACAGGGTGTTAATAAATTACACCGAAATATTTTACCTGTATATAGAGGAGACTTAGACAAGCAACTTTAACTAGGAGATTTTTGGTCTATGACGCAAAATGTGTATGCTACAGGGCAATAAAGTCATTATAGGCCTAAATCAATAATTACGCGAAATAGGGTTAAAATGTTAATTAAATTGACTTCATCCCTTCCTAGTGATCGATAAAAACCTGACTCTTGATCAATCGTCAACAGCTATATCATAATTTAGTGTTTCCATAATCTGCAAAATCGACAGACTAATCACATGACTGGTCGCCACTGCATTAGTCTCTTTTTTATTCATAACTACTGACTATAGTGTTAACAACGAAGTTCCTTTGTTTTGCATTTTTTTCTAATGTTAGAAGTCAGTGGCGGCCACGCCATGGGAGATTTTATGCTGTAACAGGAAGAATTGAATCCATAGAGCAAAAATCTTCTAATAAAAGTTGCATGTTTATGTCTCCTCTATACGTTGAATGAATAAAATGCCATAGTCAATTCATCAAACATTTTCCCTGTGTTCTATGATCAAGACAAAGTGACGCGACGATCTTAGAACAAATGCGAAATCGGTTGTTGGACCGGAGATATAGCCTATGGCTCAGGTACTCCGGGGGTGGAAGGCGGCCCCCCCCCAGAAAAAGTCCCCTCTATACACAGGTAAAAGATTTCATTATCACTCTGTATAGTACCAATGATACGCCTTCATCTATATATAGGAATAACTGTCACACCTGGCAATCTAATTACTTATTCGTAATCATTACTTGGACTTCTTAGGTTGAACACAGGCCTAAATTAACAAGGATATAAGGAGGATTCTTTAGGTCTATAAATTAAATAGCCCCTCATTAGGTATTATGAAATTCATGACTGCTAAGTTACTTGAGTTAATAAGTGTGGGTCACAACCGATTTCAAGAAATTCTGCATCATAATGCGTTTTTATCTTCAGAATTATCTGAGTCGACTTAATTGTCTTGGCTTCACCATGAAAATGAGTTTAATTAAAAAATCGAACAATCTCATCGGGGATAAATCTTGCGGTCCGCGATTTATTCCGCAGTGCCTCAAAAAACTGTACCTTCTCAATAAAATTCCTCCTCCTCCTCCTCCTCCTCCTCTTCCTATTCTTCTTCTTCTACACTTGAGGGTTTAGGCTTTCGCCTGTTCCGTCCTCACTCTACTTCTCACCATCTCTTTACTGATCTTCCTATATCTCTCTTTCCTTTTGGATTATATAAAAAGACTTGCTTAGGAAATCTTACATCAACCATTTTTTTTTATATGTTGCAGCCATTTATCGGGGTATTTATCAGCCTTAGTTATTATCCCTTGTACATTCAATTGTTGTCGTATGATTTCGTTTCTAATAAGGTCTTCTCTAGAGCAGTGGTTCTCAAAGTGGGGTCCGCGGACCCCCGGGGGTCCGCGATGGTGTTTCAGGGGGTCCGCAGGCAGTTCAAGAAGAAATAGGATATCCCGTAATTTTGTCAAATTACATATCTTCTATAAGTTAATCAAAATGTTAAAACCTAAAACGGCTTTAATTGTGGTTTTGTTGTACTTGAAGTTGAAAGTATCTTAATATTGAAATTATCAGACATTAAACCTAACATTGCAGAGCTAATTAATCAAAAGCAGCTTCACTTTTCACATTAAGGAGTCAACTCTGTTTGTTATCATTGATATTGTTATTTTGTCTATTGAATTTTTTACATTTGAATCAAAGTATTTATTTAGTTTTTTATGTCAAAACCCAGAGGGGGGCCACGAAATTTTAATTTTTTTCAAGGGGTTCGCGGACTGAAAAGTTTGGGAACCACTGCTCTAGAGTAACCTTTTGTCCTTCTTAAAAACTTTACTTCTGAACTCTGAATTCTTGTCAGAGTTGTTTTTGTTGGCACCTAACTCTCACTGTCATACATAAAGTTGGTATTGCCATTGTTTTGTGTAACTTTATCCTTT
The DNA here is from genome assembly GCA_964059195.1 of Ectobius pallidus. NCBI lineage: Eukaryota > Metazoa > Arthropoda > Insecta > Blattodea > Ectobiidae > Ectobius > Ectobius pallidus. The sequence continues at coordinate 134,992,767 of CAXKWD010000009.1, forward strand.
TTTCAGGTTTAGTTTTGTTCTTTAGGGTATTATGTATTGTACAACTTTATTCCTCTAATGATGAAATGAAGGCTTCTGGACTTTGAGTAGAAGTGAGTACGCGAGGAAAGGAAAACTCTGCAGTCCTGGAAGTCTGCAGAGAATTGCCTACATCATAATGACGAAATTATTTGCAATGTGATAAATATGTGTGCCCTGGAAGTTACTTTAATGCATGCATCGCGAAACATTGCATTAGAATTGCAAATTTATAACTTCGCATTCTCTATTAATGTAGCACGCTCTCGTGAATGTCTCCGTGTTAATCTATTCAACTTTCTCGTAAAGCCTGTCTCTACGGAATTTTATACAGAGCTCTATAAGCCGTTAAAGCAATCCCGCCAAGTATTAAACTTGATCCAGCTTTAAGTACTGTATATGTTATTTCTCTCGGGGCTATGCAAAATATAAATAAAGACCCTAATGTGACTCTTATTATGAACAGAGTCATTCCTCTGATCACCGTCATCATCATTAGCAGTGCTGTTATTTACACATTAATACTAGAGTAGGATTACCTCCACAAAGTCTCTGGGTTTTTACGTATATACCTTAGGAGCGAGTCTCACCGTTCATAGAGTTCCGGCGTAGGGGAGGTAGCTGCACCCTGATTGGCTATCCCACTCCACGTGTTGTCTGTCTCCGTGTCTGCGGCATTATCCCTCCACTCAACTATAGTGGTACAGCATGATCTTTACTCTCTGCCTAGCGGTAGCTTACTGATCTTACGCGCAGCGAATTCGCGCATCTTGGTAACGAGACGTAACGAGAAGCTCGCTGGCTGGGTTAGTCTTCAAGGCCAGAGACTTTGTGGGAGTAATCCAACTCTACAGCGCGCGCCAATAAAATGTACCTGTTTTTCTCAATTAATATTTCGTGAAGTTGGTAATATATCCTTCTGTTCTTTTCTACACATTGTTGTGCAAGCCTGGGAGAAAATTCCTCAATGGTTTTCACTACGCCAGAGAGAATTATAATAGTCAAATTTTATTTGGAAACAAAATGTATAGTAGAGACACAGTAGAGATTTCGCAATCACTTCCATGTTCGAGAAGCTCCAACACCAAAGACAATTCGCAGATTTCCTCTTGTGGGGCTACACAAAAGACAATGTGTGTACACGACACCCGAACACAATCTGCCAGCTCAAGGCAATTCCGGTGGAAATGTGTGCTAGAGTGATACACAATTTTGGGTTTCGTTTGAATCGTTGTATGGGCCTTGCAGGTGGACATATTGAACATGTTTTTTTTTTTTTTTTTTTTTGTAATTTATTATTACAGCATGCCCCATTACGGAGTAATATTACATGCATTACATGCCATAATTTCAAGTTGAATAATGATAATATATACATTATTTAAAACAAAGATACTTAGAATAAATTCAAGTAAAATTACATAGAATAATAATAAATCCCTAAAGAAAGTCTTATTTACATTTTCCTTAAATGCTGCTCTTGTTCTTGTTCTTGTCCATGTTAGATGTGTACATGCCAATCTAAATGTTTACTTTCGCATTCTGTCAGTTAATTATAATTTAAAAGGTACTTAGGATAAATTAAAATAAAATTTCATAGAATAATATCAAATCCCTACAGAAAGTCTTATTTACATTTTCCTTATATACTGCTCTTCTTCATGTGTTAATTATCTCTGAACATACCCCTATCACAGCCCCAATGAATTACAGAAAGTATGAAATGCTCTTAGATGTCTGGATACTAGCTGATTCATGGTGACTGGCCAGTTGTTACCATTCTTCCTTATTTCTTCTATTATTTGGTTTCTCTGTTGTTGAACTTCTGGACATTCATATATTAAATGATGCACAGTTTGTTGTCCTGTGTTGCAAGAGCATGTAGGATCATCTGCTATTTTGAATCTATATAGGTAAGATTTTGTTTTGCCATGTCCTGTAACCAATGCTGTAAAACTAGGTGTTATTGGTAATTTTAGCCTGAGCCTTTCTCTGATGGAAGGGAAAAATGACTTTGTTGTTGCTCCTTTTGTTGTTTTGTTCCATCTGTCCTGCCATTTCTGTATTCCTCCTTCTTTAATTTCTGCTTCTATGGTTGATCTCGGCTTCTTGTTATATACTGTTTCAATTCCGGCTTCCTCTGCTGCTTGTTTTGCCAGTTTATCAGCTAATGTTGTTCTTAACAGATGATTCTCCCATCTTTGTTCTCCATGTCTGTATTTTCACAGTTGATTTATGTCATTTATTCTCGAACTTATGTGCATTTAAAAACAGGTACATTTTACTGGCGCGCCCTATAGAACATAAGTAAGTAAGTAAGTAAGGAGTGTTTAAAGTGAAATATGGTTACTCACATTAAAGTTTAGTGTAGTTTCAACATTTAATTTATCTTCATAGTTTACTATAATCGCTAGCATTTATAAATTTATTGTTTCACTAACTTCGCCCACGATAATTAATTCAAAGATTAACAATTAAGAGCAAAATAATAAAAACATTATATATATTAACACTTACACGCGAATCATTCATAAATTAAACGATTAATAATTACAATGAATCAGTTAAAAATCCGGCTTTGGAGTGCATTCTACGATTAGAAAGCCCCTCTATTGTACTTGACATTATAAACAAACGAATGTTCGATAATTCTATGAGATAAATTGAAAAAATCGCGATGCTTTTGTTTCAGAATTATGAAAAAAAAGGCAAAGGCACCTGCAATAGATTTAACAAATGAAATGTATTACTGAAAACTAATGTTTTGATAGAGAGAGAGAGAGAGAGAGAGAGAGAGGAGAAGAAAGGAAAAGAAAGAAAAAAAAACATAATTCGCGAACCAAAAGCGAAAATTAAAAATCCGGTTTCAAGGTGCATTCGGCAACCCTTCAGTTCAGCTATGTTTAAAATTTAAAATCTCTGCGTGCAGTAGATTTCGCTGGTCATCGCGCACAAACACTATGGTTGATGACGCAACGGTCGGGTGGTAGGCCTTGTCCCTTAAGCGATGTAGCGCCACGGAATTTAGTTTTCTTATATATGCTTGTCTTGTTATAAGTGCATTATAAGGGGACATTGTAATTGGACTGTAAACATCTGCAATTTAATGCTCGCAGGTTAAAATAAAATAAAATAAAATCAGGTAAACTGATGTAACAAAGTGCCAGTATGTTTTTGTTTAAACAGTTATGACTGCAATTATGATATGCAGAATATGCTTTTTTTTTAGTTGATTTCCAAGTTAAGCTCCAGATTTATTCATTAAGCAGGGCTTACGGAAGAACAAAGGTATAGTTTTTTTTAATGAGATTAAAATTTTCCAGCATCACCTGAACTGTACAGATATGTGATATCATGACAATAGCACACTCACATAAAAATGTAAAAAAAAAATTCAAATTGGCCGGTTTCGGGTTTTGAACCATGGACTCCAGAATGTGAGGCCAAAGCGTTACCATCTCGGCCACCGGGGTCATTTTAACGGTCTAGTTGGATAAGCGCTTGTAAATCGATAGTGTTTTTTGTCATAGCTACCTGTATTTTAATTTCCAAGGCCTTATAAGATAACAGTAAAACAATAGGCAGTGTTGTCAAGATAATTGATTTTCATTTTTTTTAATAAATTCTTTCGAATACGTATATTGCCATAAAATAGGCACTAAATTGAGCATTACTCCGAAACAGGTCAACCGATTTTATCTATTATAAATAGACGTCTTCCCATGGACATTATAAATGCGTATACGAAGTTTCATAAATATACGATAAAGCGTATTTGAGTTATTGCGCCTTTAAAGTAGACATTAAATTGGGGTTTACTCCGGTACCGGTCAACAGATTAGGTTCAAATTCAATAGGGCACTTCTCATGAACGTCATAAATGAGTATACCAAGTTTCATGGAAATCCGATACAGCGTATTTGAGTTATGGCGCTATTAGAAAGGCGCCATAATATATTAAAATAGGCACTAAATTGGGCATTAAACCGGTACCGGTGAACCGATTTGGTTCAATATCAATAGGGTTCTTCCCATGGACATTATAAACGTGTATACCAAGTTTCATTAAAATTCGACAAAGCGTATTTGAGTTATCGCGCGTACAGACACACGGACGGACGGACGGACAGACAGACGGACAGACAGACGGACAGACATTTGTCGTCCCCACACACAATCTCATAAAGTACCATACTGGCACTTAATAAAAATACGTAACTGGAAAGAACAGAAAGCACAATCAAACCAGAGATTAGAGACTATTCCAGAATTGTATGTTGTACGTCATGCAGAGAAATAAACTGGAAAGTCACAAACATCCTGCTGTCGGTGTTTATCTGTTCACACGGGAGGAGAGATTTATGGGGATCAGCGAGCTTTCTGGTGACCCTGAATGCCATATAATTCTCTAGAGGAAACAGAATTGTGCCAAGTCAGACTATATCTCTGCGACGCTCCATAAAGTCTCCTATTTGAGTTTTTATTCCACATTAAATCGTTTTCTCAACAATCTAAGCACCGACCTTCTGTTTAATTCGATACATTGCATTAAAGAAGAAGAAGAAGAAGAAGAAGAAGAAGAAGAAGAAAAGTGTGCTTGGAACGCCATGCGACAGAAGTGAAACTTGTTTTAATTCTTTAATTTTTTCAATTTTGGATTATTGGATTTTTTCAATTTTGGATTGTTGGACTTGTTTAATACTGGGTTTTTGGACTTTTAATTTTGGATTTTTGGATTATTTTAAATTTTTCTTTGATTCTTTTTTAATTTTGGAATTTTGGATAATATGTTAGTTTTGGATTTTAAAATTTTGGATCTTTGAATTTTTTTAATTTTTGGATTTTTCAATTTTTTATTTTGGATTTTTTTATTTTGGATTTTTAGACTTTTAGATGTGGGATTTTTTATTTTTTTATTTTTGGATTTTTGACTTTTCTAAATTTTGGAGAAGCCTAATCATTGAGTTTTCTGTGCAGTCCGTTCCGTCAGAGCCCCACTAATTTCGTGACGATTTTGTTCGTAACTCAAGTTTGGCTTAGCTCTCGATTTACTCCTAGCGCGGCTAAAGAAGTTTTACTTTAAAAATAATGTTGTGGGATAACTGTTAAAGCGCTGATTATCATGAATTGCAACCTTCCAAATTCTTGTCAGAAAGATAGCTATGCCTATCCAAAAGTTTGTTAACTCATCTGGCTTGTCGTGACGTTACAATTTTACTTCCTATGCCCGTAACATAGGTACTATAGCTTAGGTAGAGAATCCCCAAAATCAATTTGAGTTTTTAACATAAATACAAGTTTTTAGGTCCCCTAAATCCAAAAATACTAATATCAGAAACATGTCTGTGTGTGTGTCTGTGTATGTCCGTGTGTGTGTTTGTGCTCCAGAACGGAAAACCGTATGAAAACAAAATTTTGTATTTGGGTTAGTTATCTTCTGAGTTTGACGACGAGTTTCTCTTATTTTTAAGGGAAGTTACTAGTATTATTATTATTATTATTATTATTATTATTATTATTATTATTATTGAAACTCCATTTATTGCAGCCCTACAGCATGTTAGGGCTATAGTTAAATACAAATAAAAGCATATTTACTATTATACACAAGTACAATGAGTGAACACTAAGCGTCAACAACATCGAGTCATAAACTACACACTGGGGGGAGGGGGAAAAATATATAGTACTAGAAACCAAAAAGAAAAAGAAACCCAAGTGCTGTAATTTATAAATTGCAACTATTTTATAATAACTTATAAATATGTTGAATCTACTTTTGAAATTCGTGAGAGCAACATTTGTTGTTAAATATACAATGTAATGGCTTTTAAAAGCTTTTGGTACAGGAGTCTAGATGGAAGACAAATGCCATTCGTGCTGTTTCATACATAGAACACTCAAAAGTAGGTGGTAAATTGTTTCCTTTCTTTCTCCACATCCGCACTGCCAATCACTAACGTTAATTTTGAATCTGTCCAATCAAATTTTGTAATTGGGCAATGAGCCTGTTATATTCTCAATAAATAAATAAATAAATAAATAAATAATGCATGTGTTCGAACTTGAACTCAAACCAATAAGAGACTGGCGCAGCCAAAGCTGATGTGGAACATAACTAGATTCAATGCCAACTTTAAATAAAGAAAAAACACTAGAAGAAACTAAAAGCATCGGAAAGTTTCTGTGCACTTGGCTATACAACTTTACACCCATACAAAACTATACAATCATCCCACACAATGACACTTTGTCCTCTGTGGGCACCTTACCTGTGTCGATTTTATGTTGATAGAACGCCTGAGTTTTCTCCCTCGTGTCGTTTATATTATGAAAGGTACATTGTATACAATAAATGTTGCACGTCTGTGAAACCTGATACATGCAATAGCTTTCCTCGCAGTTCATGCAACTAGTATTTTCGAGGAGACAAAGTTTTGTAATGAGCGAAACCTCAGAAGTGCTTCAGTCACAAGTGACAGGATGGCATAATTCAATAGATCTCACTCTCATCTCCCTAGCCGCCCAATTCTCTCACAGATCTGCTTCACAACTTCTAGGTAACAACTTGTAAGTTAAACTTTGTGGCATTGTCTTGCCAATCCCGATTTACGAGGGGTATACATAATGCGCAGACGTAGTAGTAACTTTATCCTCCTTTCATAATGTAGGCCAGGCGTGTCAAACACGCGGCCCTTTTTAAGCAGGCTTGCGGCCCGCACAAAGGATACATAAGTTGGTCTAAATTTCGTTGCATTTTTGAAGTGAAACATCTTTAGGCGCGCTAGGAGTAAATCGAGAGCTAACACAAACTTTCGTTACGCTCTAGCGTTACGCGTACGAACAAAATCGTCACGAGAGTAGTGGGGCTGTGATGTACTGCACAGAAAACAAGGTCTAGTTTTTAATCAGCTTTAAATCGTCCAGCATCAGCAGAACTATACAGATTTGTGATATCTTGACAATCGCACACTCACATAAAAATACATAAAATATATGTCAAATTGGCCGGCTACGGGAATTGAACCAGGAACAACCAAAATGTGAGTCCAAGACGTCACCATCTCAGCTACCTCGCTCAATTTAACGATCTACTTTCATAAACGTATGTGAAGGAATATTGTTATTTGTCATAGCTAACTGTATTGCAATTTCCAAAGCCTGAATACTGTAAAACAATATGTTGTCATGATAACTAATTGGCACTTGATAAATGCTTTCTAATATATTACCATAACATAGGCACTAAATTGGGCTTTACTCCGGTACCGGTCAACCGATTTTGTCCAATATCAATAGGGTTCTTCCCATGGACGTTATAAATGCGTATACCAAGTTTCATGAAAGTCCGATAAAGCGTATTTGAGTTATCGTGCGTACAGGAACATGGACAGACGGACAGACATTTTCCCTTCCCCACACAATCTCATAAACTAACATACTGCACTTAATAAACAAACTACCATTATCACGGCGATGACATGCGTTCTCACGTGCGGACTATGTCAGTCACGCCTCTTTGTTTTGAACAGGATCAAACTTACTTGAGATATATTATAAAACAATATGTTGTCATGATAACTAATTTGCATTTGATAAATGCTTTCTAATATATTACCATAAAATAGGCACTAAATTGAGTTTTACTACGGTACCGGTCAACCGATTTTGTCCAGTATCAATAGGATTCTTCCCATGGACGTTATAAATGCGTATACCAAGTTTCATGAAAATCCGATAAAGCGTATTTGAGTTATCGTGCAGTGCCTCAGCCACTACTCCACGGCGTACCCCTATATAATTAATATGGTAGGCCTATTATAGTATATTGCGATACTAGTTCCGTAAGCGCTGCTTATGGATCGAGGAAAGAGTTTTTTCAATTTCCGAGATCCGTTATGCGCTTACGGAACGAGTATTGCATGCTATTTTTTGCGCGATGATTATTTATATCAGTTTAATTATATTGAGATATTAGCTGAAAATTTTATGTATATACACTATTGAAGATAGATGTTATATTTCAGAAAGTGATTCGCATGTGTTTTTTTGTTATGGGAACCGAATATTTGTCCTGGGGGCCTTGTCCATAAAGGCTAGTATTATGATGAGTGCCATAAGTAAATTCTTACCGCACGGAAATTTGTTTCGTTTCCATAGCAACAAGATTGCGTGCGGGAATGTCAACTTACGATCCACGGCAACAACATTCGTAAGTAGCCTACCACTAATTAGTTAAGTAGTGCAAAAAAGTAATTACATGTTCCTCAAATTGAGAATATCTGGTGAAAAATAATCTTGTTTGCGGTAACTTGCTTTCAACATCTCCGCCAAAACGTGGCTGTGAATTGAATTATCTCTTTTCCACTTTTAATGGGACGGGATTTCTTTCACACGTTCAAAATCTCGTTATACGCCCATATTGAATTATGTAAATCATGAAGTTGGGTCGTGTTTGAAACCACATTATTCAGTTCTATTCAGCCCGTTCTCTTTGTCATCAGTTAACACCATAGAATCTGTCATCGCGTCTCCTCAAACTTTAATACAAATCGTACACATAGTCCAGGTTCATCAGCTGGCGTCCAAAGCAAAGCGAAATCACACTTACCCAAATACGATATTAGCTAAGACACTGCATTAGTTACTGAAGATGGGATCCAAAATATTTTATTCAGGTTTTATTATTCCTAATAGACAATACTTTACTGATATACTGTATGTATTATTTATTACGTGCCACATGCCCCCCAATCCTGCCATCTGCCTACAGGTAGATGACGCAGCGGTCGGGTGGTAGGCCTTGTCCCTTCGGGGATGTCGCGCCACGGAGTAGAAGGAATGAAGCCCATTGATTTTGGACCAAATCGGTTGACCGTTACCGGAGTAATGCCCAATTTAGTGCCTGTTTTATGGTATTAGAAAGAGTTTATCAAATGCAAATCAATTCTCATGAGAACATGTTGTTTTGCAGTATTCATATACGACTTTGGAAGTCCCAATACAGTTAGCTTTGACAAATAACACTACCCACATATTCCTTCGCATATGCTTATCAAACTACATCTTTATTCTTCCATAAGCCCTGCTTGATGAATCGATCTGGAGCTTAACTCGGAAATCGATTACAAAAATAATTTATTTTCTGCATATTAAAATTGCAATTATCACTGATTAAACAAAACCATTCTGGCAATTTGTTACTTCAATTTAACTGATTTTATTCATATTAAATATATCTATATTGCCATTCTGTGCAATTTATTGTAATAATCAGGAGAACCTTGGGTTATGTAACTACACCAGTTTTACAATACTAACATTAGATATGTAATGTAATACTACAAATACTTAAACTAATACTACAACTAAGGAAACAGAAGAAAGAAACACAAAACATATACAACACTAAAAATTACACAAAGAAGGGAACATATCAATACATAAATAATACAATAGTTTGGAAGGAAATGTATATGTCCACATATGTGAAAGATTTAATTGAAGAAAATGACATGGATCATATTTTAATTATTACTTTTTTAAAATTTGCAAATTTTGATCACAGATTCTTTTAAATATTGTTAGTATTAAATATATCTATATTGTCCAATTTATGCAATTGATTATATAGACGGAGCAAAATAAAAGAGGAGAATTATTATGGGACTCAGTGTGCTTTTGGGGTGAAAATAAGATTATGCAATTTACAAGAACTAGGCCTATAACATTGAACATAAAAAGATATTTCTTCGAGAATATTAATATAATCTATTTCGTTACTAAGTAATTTGTATAAAATCAACAATGCATGACAATTCCGTTTGTGGGGTAAGTATAATTATAATCATTTTAGATTATGAAGAACGCTCAGGCCAATGTGAGCGGTGAAAGGGGATGGAAGACGTGCTCACAAGGAATGTCGTCTAGACCAGCCCATGGATGAGTCCGACTCGTATTGGTTTGATGTCAAAAGTCTGGTACTGAACACAGGTCAGTGTCAGGTTCAAGAACGAAGGGTGGGGGTAAATAGTGTCTTCTATATTATACCTTACATACAGTCATTTGAAGTGTACACTAGACATGGACAACAAATAGAGTATAGAGTGACACCAATACGCAGCTGTCTCAACCTTACGCAAAGCATTATTCTCACTTTAAAAGAAAGGTGACTAGCTTCTAACTACCTTTCAGAAAATAATGCTATTTTTTTTAGATTTTTACATTTTTTAGGTGTCAGGTCTATGCAGGTAGATGCAGTTGGTATGCGACATTAAAGAAATTTTTTTTTTTACTTACAAACAGTCGAACGGTCGAGTTAAAAGAGGGCCTTGGTTTGCTTGGTCAACTATTATATAAGCTCCTCTTCACTTCCGCAATTTGAAAACTTAAGAACAAGTTTGTGATCTACAGATTCGAATTAGAAACAAAAGAACCTCGAATAGAAAGATGCTATCTTCCGCGTTTTTTTTTTTACCAGAAAACGAATGCTAACACACTTTTCAGCAAAATTCAATATTAACTTAATAGGCAGTAAATAAGAGGACACCTCATAGCTAGCAGCAAGTTTCACTTCATAATTACGAGTATTAAGTGAATTTTGATGGAAGCAGGAAATTTCATAATTTAAAAGGCAGACCATGGTAAAAGGGTCTTTCATATAAGAGAATCTCCACACAGTAATGACGTTATAGGAACTAAAAGTGTATTAGCAACCAACCTTTATTGTACGAGACGAGAATATATTGATGCTTCGATAGAAAAAAATATCACTTTTCTGCATTTTTTCACAAACAACTCGCGAACAAAGTGAAAACTGAAAACCGGGCTTTGAGGTGCATTCGGACACTCTTTAGCCCATCTATGATAAAAATTTCAGAGCTCTACGTGTCCTAGATTTGGCTGGGCATCTCACGCAAACATACATACAGACAGACTGGCAATAGACAATTCCTAAGTAAGCTAAAGGAATATTATCTATTTTATGGAACCCGAAGGTTCATTGCCGTGCTTAACCAAGCCCACCATTCAACCCTATTCTGTGCTATCTCCATCCAACCATCCCTCGCAAATCCTACTTAACCTAAATCTATCCTAATATTGTCCTTCCATATACGTCTAGGTCTCCCAAGTGGTAATTTAACAGTAAATATTTTTTAGATATGTCTTTCCTCCCCATGCGCGCAACATGTCCAGCCCATTTCATCTTCCGTGATTTAATTACCCTTACTGTATCCAGTGATGAGTACAGTTTGTGAAGCTCGTCGTTATGCAGTTTTCTCCAGTCTCCATTTAATCTCTCTTAGGCTTAAATATTTTCCTAAGCCCCCTGTTTTCAAACACTCTCAGATTATGTTCTTCCCGAAGAGTAAGGGGTCATGTCTCACATCCCTGTAATACAACCGGCAGGGTTATTGTCTTATAAATTTTTATTTTTAGTCTATGTCCCCTCTATACACAGGCAAAATATTTCGGAGTTATTCGTTAACACCCTGTTTAAAGAAGCAATTGCATATGGTCTAAATACGATAAAATTATAGTATATTGCGATACAAGTGCCGTAAGCGGTGCATACGAATCGAGGAAAGAGTTTGAAAAAACGAGGCGCGTGCGCCGAGTTTTTTCAATTTTCGTGATCCGTTATGCGCTTACGGCAGGAGTATTGCATGCTATTTTTTGCACGATGATTATTTATATCAATTTAATTACATTAATTGAGATATTAGCTGAACATATTATGTATATACATTATTGAAGATAGTTGTTTATTTCAGAAAGTGATTCGCATGTGTTGGTTGTTATGGGGACTGAATATTTGTCCTGCTAAAGTCGCCACAAACTAGGGGACCTTGGTTCCATAAAGGCTTGTATTATGATGATTTTACTTACGGCACTTGTGCTTTCTGTCATTTTTACCGCACGGAGATTTCTTTTGTTTTCATAGCAACCAGATTGCGTGCAGGAATGTCAAGTTACGATCCACGGCAACAATATACGTAAGTACCACTAATTAGTTACGTCGTGCAAAAAACTAAGAAAAGGAATGCGGGATAAGTATTACGACATACACTACAACTTTTGATTGGTTGGCATGCATATTCATACTGGACTGTCTATGGTTTATTAAATAGTCGAACTAATAACCTTTGACGTTGGTTCTCTGGACGTTGAGTGGCTTTTCTGGAGCAACTACTGGACTCAATAAAATGAGAAGACAAGGCTTTCTGTCCATTAGCTGGGCTGGTAAAACTGAGTCCAATTAAATTACCCGCCTACTGAGCTCATGAGGAAACTCGTGGTCTTTGTCACAGGTGAACCTTGCTTTCATTAATATTGTATCCTTTCGTGTACCTATGCTTGGAAAATTACTTTGAAAATGTAATTTAGCAACTAATTTGTATCCCATGTCCTCATAAACTGTATAGGCCTTCCGCACATAAAATGTCTAACCAAACCTCGATATCTACTCTTATACAATTCAACGGCCCTAAATAGCGTGCTCACTCGCTCGCCCGCTTCGTGAAACATCGGGCATACTCGGCGATGTTCGTCTCTCTCAGTCTAAACTTTCACGAAAAGTAAAAAATTACGAAAACCGTTTCTTTATTATATAAAGCCTAAGTGAAATATGAACAAATTTCAACACACACATATTGTGAAATATGAACACAATGAACAAATATTCTAATTCTATTTTTACTTACAATTTTCAAAGCTCTGAACCACAAACAATTTTAATAAGCTGCCAGTGCAAATTTCTTAAAAATCCTGGAGTCAATAAATAATGGCGGGCGAAACCGCGGGCACCAGCTGTAACATATTAATAGTTTAACCAAGGAAGTATCGCGGACAATAAAAATCCAAACAAACCATTCCTTCCCTTGATAAATTATATAATTTCTGAAAATTACACTGAATTTATCAAATAAAATTCACATAATATTCATCTGTCAACAAACAGTTGAGAAACAATAGGTATTATGTGTTCACAGGTTCCTTTGGAACTGCATAATCGAATCTGAGATCGTTTTCCCAGGGGGCGCTTTCTAATCGTGGAGTGTACACTGAAGCCGGAATTTTAGCTGTTTCATTAATTACTAATGGTTTAGTTTATGAATGATTCGCGTCCAAGTGTTAATAAATATAATGATTTAATAATTATTATACTCTTAATTTTTTAATTTTTCAATTAATTATCGTGGGCGAAGCCGCGGGCACCTCCTAGTACGGGAACATTCTTAGTTGCGGTAAAAAAGTGGTTAAAGTATTCTGATTTATTACATTACAGTAATATATCTTTTGTGTATTCTTATGTTTTGTGTATTCTTGTCTTTTGTAACTTTTGTTTTTATTATTTTGTATGCATGAATTATATTTTTGTCATGGATATTGCAATGTGGATTCTCTACCTGTAAACGTAAACTGTTCCTTACACAGGCCATTTGAGGCCCAGAGGGTTCCATGTGGATGAGGCTCCCAATTTTAGACATTCACATGAAGGTGGTAAGGTTGTCAACCTTACGCACCGACCGCCTTTAACCCCCGGATTGCTCCTGGTACTCATTCATGTTAGGGGCTGAGTCGACCCCAAGGCCGTGGTGCCACCAGCGGGATTAGGCTAATTGAAAAACTCCAACGACCTCAGAGGAGATCGAACCCGCGACCTTTCGGTTTGTAGTGCAGCGCTATAACCACGACGCTACGGCGAACTCCATTCATTTCCGGTAATGTTCATTAATATTAAAATAATTAATTAAAATTGATATCTTACATTTCCTGTAAAGAGTTGGTTTTTATTAAATAAAATCGCATCCTTGTTGTTTCTAGCAAGCATATTATAAGATAAGCGACCATGGTTGGTGGATATCCGAGGGATTGCTAAACAAAATTGGTCAATATCAAATATGCGTTATATGATTGGAACAGTCACATTAAAGTAGCTCAAGAAAATCTCCGACAGTCATGATGACAGCATATCAAATACTCATGCCATCCGAATGGCTTTATAAATAATTTCATTCACAATGATTCACACCATAATGACCGAGGATTCGTAGTCATGGCCGCGTCTGTTTGGAAGCTGTAGACGTGACAACTTCCGGTGATAAAACTCACACAACATTATCTTGTCAAAGTATTCTCAGCACGACACTGGCTGTTATAACAGTTACAGTAGCTTACGTGTAAACACAGCTAGTTCACTGTTGTACACATTCTAACTTACTTAAAGTTAAATCTAAATATGCGTTGGAATGATAATTCTTTCACACTGGCCGTGTGTAGGTTAAGGTGGAAAGGTGAATAATATTATAGAAGAAAAAAAGTGTGCGTGGAACACCACGCGACAGAAGTAA